>OX459004.1:16007638-17281213 GCA_949774965.1 Diarsia brunnea | reverse complement strand
ATAAGGCTCGCTGAGTTCAGAGAAGATCAGAATTTTGCCCTTTTCAAACTTTGTTGAATGTACAAAAATGCCTCTCTTCCCCATGTTTCAAAATATTCGCAATTATAAATAAAACTTTCTTTTTGATGTTAAATTTTCCAAGAATTATATTATTCAACACAATTAAATTTTTAGCTTATTCGAAACAAACAATTATTAAAACAGAAATTAAGCGTTTGTTAATATGATATGTCAAAAACAAGCGGAAAATTCGTAAATTACGTATTCATTTTATTTATTTAACACTCACACAAGCACATATAATATTATTATAGAGGCGGACTTAATTCCATGGGTCAACCAGTCAACCTTTGGATGATTCACATAAACAGTGGTAGGTGTATTACTAAAAATAGTTTTATTATAAATAAAAGTGTAGCCATGGAGTTTCTTACCGGTTTTCAATCAAATTCAATTCAATTATAAAAAGTTTATAGTAAAATAATCAATCCTTTTTTTATTTTATTTTTTGGGGTTGGGAAATCATCAAATGACTCCTCCCGCTCTGGGCAGAGTGGTAGGGAGTGTCAGACTTCTACTGACTAAAAACTACCCATGTTCCTTCTTAGCCCTTTGTGTCGAGGCCGCCTAATTAGATAATCTAAGGAATGTGAGTTTTAACAGATTTCGAATACGGTTAGACTATGATTATGAGAAGCGATAGTTTTCATAGCCACGAGCTAATAAAGCATGTCTATTATAAATAACAACTCTTTCAGTTTTTATTCAAAGAATAGCTCAAGAAATTCACAAAAAAAAACACGTCTGCAATCGCAGTTAATTTTCCGATTACATGAAACTATATTTTCTTGTGCACGGCATTTTCCGATACAGAGTCAATTCACCTGATCTCAAATCTCGACGGAGTGAGATCACAGATAAAACATGTTTCGAGTAGATTTTAGCGATAAAAGCGATATTGTGGACTTAACTTGTTATAAACCTGCTGTTGTGGAACGTTTTAAAGTTATTTTGTTGGTTTTGAAATTTTGAGTAAATCTATTTCGATGATTTATCGGTTTTAAAGTAGACTGGTGTAAGCGGATTTGCTATTGAATTTTGAAACTTAAATAAGATAAACTACTACTTTCGGATCGTATACTATCGGCCAAAGTATTGTTCGGATTTTTCATAAGGCCTTTCTCGGTAGCCGCCATGGAGTCTAGATTTATGCCCGGTTGACGGCAATAGGATCGCCTCCTATTACATGGAGCTTAAATAATATAACTGGCGAAATATTGGTGTACTTATGAATATAGGGTGTAAAAGTACCCTTAACGCAAACGAAGGGCACTTGTTCTCCCCACCACTGCGATCATTTTTTTGTTCTAGACCATACCTGGGAACCTCCTAGTAACGGAGATATTGGGGGTCAAAGATCCAGATTTTTCACAGCTGTTTTTGTTAATATTAGTTTTTCAGGTTATAACTTTACTTAAATTACCTCCATGACGCGTTTATTATTCAAAGCATCCACTAGCACAATGTTTTAAGAGTTCCACATTGAGTTTTACCGTAACATGTGATTTTTGACCCCAAAAAAAAAATCATTTCCCAGCAAAAATTTTTGCGTACGGGTACTTAGTTTGATGTACAGAATGCTTGGTTGACGGCTGTGTGATGGGTTGATTTACACCCTGTATACCTCTGTGTTACCTTTCGGGAATTACAGGAGTAATATTTGTATGTTAAAATAACAGCTTACGCAGTCCTAAAAGTTTGAAATACGTAGTCAATTTCACCATTTACACGACAGAATGAAATACGACGACCTCGTAAACAAGTTGTTCAACAAAAAAACTACTTCCAACGGAAACAGTGGTAACATTTCATTATCAAGCGTAATATGCAAACCAGAACATTTTCCATTGTATGTCCTCCATTAATTTAAATTTTACATTGTTGACACAACAAAACCTTTGGGAAGCTGGTTTAAGTTTTAAAAGTATTTTACAACTTATGTCTGTGTTTTATACATTTATTTAATTACCGACTGCGGGTGTTCGCAAGAGATACCGCGGCATCGACATGAAGGGCTAAAAAGGAACATGGGTGGTTTTTAGTCAGTAGAAGTCTGACACTCCCTTTCACTCTACCCAAGAGCGGGAGGGGTCATTTGATAATTTTCCACCCACCATAAAAAAAGGGTTACACAAAAGTGTACCTAATATAGTACACCAACATTTCGCCAGTTCCGTTTAAGTCCCATGTGGGTCCCTATGGCCATCAACCGGGCATAAACCCGGATTCCGTAGCTACCACTCAGATATTTCTGATGGAAAAATCCAATAAGACGGTAGTAGTATTTTGAAACGAAATTATTTAAAACTGGAAATTTGTTTGTTTCTATTTTCCCGACTCCACCCTGACAGTCGAAATTAAAATGGGTAATATTTATTTGGTGTCTTATTAAGAGTTTCTTGTTCTTATATAAATTTGCCAGAAACCAGATTAAACTTTTTGAATCGAATATAACTTGTTAACTTAAATGCCTCATTGATTGTGTTTTTTTCGAACACACCTATGTGTTAACACATAGGTACGTATTTTCGCTTAGAAAATTATTTTATTTCTAATAAAATATAAACAAACACGACTTTTTAAAGAACAGGTAGGTAATTTTCTAAAAGGTCGGTGCGTGTAAATTTTTCACACGTAATATTTAAGCATACATAAACATAGGGAACCATTTAGTAATTTTTTTGGTCTTTTTTACAAAAGTGAAAATTATGGTAACCTTTATGACGTAAAAAGTTAGGTAAATATTTTATTTACACTTCTCATAAGCCTACCAAACCTTTTGCATTTTAATTAAAAACAAACTCGTGGACAAAGAGCAATATTTTTTTTACTTATCTAGATAAAATAAAAACTGGTACACTGAGAGTCGAACTCCTGCAACAAGGGATCCGTACCATGTAATGACTTTTTTTTACATGCCTGACATTTAAAACGTTGAAAAAAATATTTTATGAGGATTGATTTCAAGATACAACAAGCCTTTATACTAATACACATTTGATTTTGATTTGATTTGATACATTTAAAAATATTTAAAAATACCTTTATTTATTATTAAACAGTACTTCTTACATTATTATTGGTAATAATGTAAAAAGAAAATAAATAATCAAATTATTGATAGCGGCAATAACTACTTAAACGGCTAGCCAGTGCAGATCAAAACATACACTGTTATGACAATCAAATGGACGCACTTCGTCGGCGTAAGCGTACCGTGCGTAGGCAGGATCCCGTTTCCATCATTTCGCTATGGACCCCTAAAAAAAGACAATTATGATTTCACGGCCGCCATGACACTTAATATTCTATTAGCAGTTAACCTATAACAGGCTGTTAATGTACAGTGACTAGAGATTAAATGGCCGTTTGAAAGCCGTGATGTCCGCTTAAAGCGATTTGCAGCGATTGACGCTGAGTTTTGTTACGATCGCCGTGAATAAATGACGTCAAAGATTTTTATTATTGTTTGGTGGAGACAGATTGTCATGAATTCTATTAATTTTTATGTTTAAGGCTACCTACACGGTTAGTTCGAACATACAATCCACATTGCCTATTACATACATAGATAAACTCACGCCCTTTTCCTATGGGGGTAGGCAGAAACCACAAAACACCACCTACTGCGATAAAAGATCGAAATAATAAATTTATTTTAAGACACCTAACAAGGCGCAGTGATAACAGGTGGACTAAGGCTGTCACCGTAAGGCTGGCAAAAGAAATGTGAGTCGTCCAGTGGCGTGATGGTCAGACGACATAGTTGACATCGGGGGAAAAACTTCTATGAGGCTGGCACAGTACCGTGGAGACTGGCACAAGAAAAGAGATGCATATACCCAGCAGTGTGTGAATTCAGGCTGTGGATGCCGATGATAATGAATTTTATTTTAAGACTCATATGTTCCGGATGCCAGCACAGCTGTGGAACCGAACCGCAAGCCACTGGAGCCCCGAGACAGCTAGATGGGTTCTTGGATGGCTTCCTAGCGAATTACGGAAGAAGCACACCATTGCATCGTGAGAAGTGGAAGTAATAGGGGTAGGCCTTTGGCCAGGAGTGGGACAATACGAGCTACCTAAAAAACAAAATTTTATCTTTGCAAATAGGCCGTCGAGCTACTACATAACAAAAAGTTCCAGCGCAAGCCTTACAAATGTAAAGGCGTTAAAACACCAACACGTTAGTTCGTTCTACTTCAATGCGAACATTCCTTTAACCGAAGTAAAAGTTTGTCGGTCTTGAAACAATGTGCTGTGAGCTACTGCAGGTAGTTTGTTTCTGAACACTATTGTTGGTACAAGACTATTGAAGAGTTATAGATATTGAAATACGGTTTTGTTAGGCATATAACAGCCAGCAAACGGGAATCAATGTGCTCTTAAAACCCTGTCATTTTGACTTTTAAAGCTGAGCCAAAAAGTATGGTACTATTTGCGAATCCGAATTCGAAGACCACAATTTTACAAAAACGTTGCTCCACACTAGTAATTTATCCTGTAAACCTACCTCCCTCCTCCTCCTCCATATATTCTGTGTGTATGCGTTAAGAAACTTTTAAATTCATGTGCACAAACAACCAGAAACGGAACTACGGTTTACCTGCAAGTCATACAAATATATTTTGTTCTGCGCGGGGTTCGCAACAGCCAATCGCTCATCCACTGCTCCAACAGTGCCGTTAAGTACTTGCATATCTTTCATTCATCATCGTCTTCAGCCTATAATGTTCCTACTGCAGGGACTCAGGCCCCCTCTCTAGGAGAGGGATGGGCTATAATCCACCATGCGTGCCCAGTGCGGGTTGGTAGATGTCACATGTCTTCGATTTTTTTGGTTCTAAGGCCGGTTTCCTCACGATGTCTTCCTTCACCGATATCTTGTATTATCCCGCCAAAAACCTAGTGTTTAAATAAACTTAAAGATAGTGAGAATTTGTCTTCACAAATGGTCGCGTAGCTGAACAAATTTCTGAGCCTCAAGTTCAATTTCAATCCCAATCTAGGGCTTAGTCGAATAGAATGATTAGGTTTTCCACCAGGAAATTCTCCATAGAATTACCTAAACCTTACTTAACCTGCCACTAGGCCGCTGGGGAAATTTCAGTGTTCATACCCTTTGTGTGGAGTCTGTTAGTACATAAAAAGAAATCCACAAGAGTAGACAGATAGGCAGGTACTGTGGCTGGTACACTGACCGGGAAATTGCAAAAAACGTAAGAAAATTCGAATTCGCGTTACTTTAAAACATTTCAATATGCTTACCTCCCCCCCCCCTCCTCCACTATTACTACCCCTGTACTATTCAATGCATCCAGCACCACTATTTTTTAAGTGCGTTACATTGAGTTCTACCGTAAAACATGTTTTTTTAAGTGCGTTACATTGAGTTCTACCGTAAAACATGTTTTTTTAAGTGCGTTACATTGAGTTCTACCGTAAAACATTTTTTTTTTCGGCAATGTTTTTTGCGTGAAGTTACTTAATTTGATATACAGAATGCTCAGTTAGTCACACTAGTAAAAGTGGTACGTATGTACAAGACGCAAGGTTGAATTCATTAAACTTGCAAGGTTGACATTTGGACCTTTTGCTCTGCCAATGAGGTTTATATCTTATGCAACAGTACCCAAGGAAGATTCTAAGTGAACAAGTGAACACACGATAAAAACCAGGTTTGTGTTGGTTTCGTAAAGTATGATTACAGTTACAAATGGTTTCAATTATTTATGATCGGAGAGAGGAAGACCAAGGAATGGATGGATGGCTTGTTTGAGAAATATAAATTGGGACATCATCATTTAAAACCTACCATCGCCCATGAGATTCGTAAAGACCCGTTCACGCTTTGATTAATGTTCGTACTTAATTTCCTTTTTTTTGGCGGGTGGAAAATCATCAAATAACCCCTCCCGCTCTTGGGCAGAGGGAAAGGGAGTGTCAGACTTCTACTGACTAAAAACCACCCATGTTCCTTCTTAGCCCTTCATGTCGAGGCCGCGGTATCTCTTGCAAACAACCCGCAGGCCCGACGGGACCCGCAGCCCCGACGGGGTACTTAATTACCTTAAGTACTAAGTGTATTAATGAACCAAATACGTATGCTATGCACTTGGCAATTTAGTATGAAAATTGAGTTACTATAAACTCAGTAGGGTTAAAAACCTTCTAAGGAATCATCGTCTGCCTAGCATTTTCCCAACTACATTGAGGTCAGCTTCCAGTCTAGCCAATCCAGCTGAATACCAGTATTTTACATGGAGCGACTGCCTATCTGACCTCCACAACCCAGTCAATACTGGATAAGACTAGTTGTCAGACTTTCAGGTCACTGACTACCTGTAACGACTACCAAAGACCTATATATGACAGCCGGGAGCTCGGTATGTTATGGATGGTCACCCATCCACAGACCAGACTAGGCAAGTGCGGCTTAACCTAAATATCGACCCGAGTGGCAGTTATTATTAGGCCACGAGCTCCTCAATTGGGATCGTAATTATTATGTCTCATAATAGCCATTCTACTTCCTCATCCTCAGCCTGTATTTAACCACTAATGGGTATAGGGCTCTCTTTTCTTGTGCCATTTTCCACGGTCCTGTGCCAACCTCATCCGGGTTCCCCCCCCCCCCCCATGGCAACTATGTCTGCCCATCTTACCGCCACGCCGGACGACCCACATTTATTTTGCTACATTTCTTGGACGTCATTCGGTAACAGGTTTAGTCCATCTTTATTTTTTTTTATTCTACTTAACCAATTTAAAATAACAAGCGTTAAGTCTGTATCAAAATCCAATTTGTTTAACAGAAACTTTGACACCCCTATTCAATAAACCTGCTATAAATACCTAACGCTCGATGAATCTCACTTTTCATTTCAATAAAACTAAACGGTCTTAAGTTTTAGAACTCTATTTAAAAGGTTTACGAAGTTAACTGTTTTAGTTTCATAGTTTTGGATCTTTTGAGTAAAGAAAGCTTGATTTGATTTTGAAATGAAGTTCTGGTTACGTTTTAAAACTGAACAAATTAAGTTTAATAATTAAGACTTACTAATATACCATAAAATTACACCTGTAGAATTAGACAGAGGTGTACTATACAGTGTACACCCACATATCGCAAGTTACTTTCAAGTCCCATGTAAATGGGAGCGAGTCTGTTGCCATACCCGGTAACTGGGCAATAATTCATACCCCGACTAACTATACAGGGTGTAAATCAACCCATCACACAGCCGTCAACCAAGCATTCTGTACATCAAACTAAGTACCCCTACGCAAAAATTTTTGTTGGGAAACGACTTTTTTTTTGGGTCAAAAATCACATTTTACGGTAAAACTCAATGTAGAAGTAAACTAAAAGAAGTAGAAAAGTAAAGTAAAACTCAAGGAAATTGCCAAGCGGTTGGTCGACTCTTCACGTGACCAGAGGGCTGGCCTGTTCTTTGGCCAAAGAATCAGCATTGCCATCCAACGTGGGAATGCTGCCAGCCTTCTGGGCACTTTTCCTGTTGACAGCGGTGTGGACGAGTTTTTTGACGCCCTGTAATTCTTCTCTTTTTGATACTTGTATATATTTTATTATAATTTTAGTTCTGTAAATTGTAGTTTGTAAATATTGTAAATAAAATTCCATGTAGAAGTTTAAAACATTGTGCTAGTGGATGCTTTGAATAGTAAACGGGTCATGGAGGTAATCTAAGTAAAGTTTTATCCTGAAAAACTAGTATTTACAAAACCAGCTGTGAAAATATTGGAACTTTGACCCCCAATATTTCCGTAACTAGGAGGTTCCCAGGTATGGTCTGGAACAAAAAAATGATTGCAGTGGTGGGGAGAACAAGTGCCCTTCGTTTGCGTTAAAGGTACTTTTACACCCTATATATGTGTGCATAAAACATATTTTTATGTATTAATTTAAACTTCAAGTACAAGAGTGGTATATAAGTGGACTTAATGCCACAAGGCATTCTCTACCAGCCAACCTTTTTTACGACCACATCTGGAAAATATAACCCAATTGACCAACATCTAAAACAAAACTATGAATCATTCCCTCTATGTCGAATCCCATTACATCAACTCAATTATCGGGAAATCGGTACTTCAAGTATTTTTACGAAACGGAAAAAAAATCCGGCGAACAAAATACGAGTAGAAACTAGCGAACCGTCCCTCCTGCCCACCGTATTTACAACTTTATGAAGGGGAGGGAATCGTGGCTTAATAAGAACTGCCACTCGAGTCGATCTTTAGGTAAAGCTGTGCTTGCCTAGGTTGGTCTGTGGATGGGTGACCGCCTGACATACCAAGTTTCCTCCGTGCCTCGAAAAGCACGTTAAGCTGTTGGTCCCGGCTGCCATATATAGATCTTTGGCAGTCGTGACCTGAAATTCTGACATCCAGTCTTACCAAAGAGTATCGTATTACCTAGTGTTAACTGGGTTGTGGAGGTCAGATAGGCAGTCGCTCCATGTAAAATACTGGTATTCAGCTGCATCAGGTTAGATTGGAAGCCGACCCTAACATAGTTGGGAAAAGGCTAGGCAGATGATGATGATGATGAAGGGAAGGGAATCGAAACAGGGACCTCATGCACAACAGCCTAGATTGCGGCCACTAGACCAACGAGGCAGTCAATAAGTGCCCTATTACATGGAACTAAACATAACTGGGTGCATTATGGGTTTGAGAAGCTCGTGGCTTAATAATAACTGCCACTCGGGTCGATCTGTAGGTTAAGTCGCGTTTGCTTAGGTTGGTCTGCGGATGTGTGACCACTGACCACCCATTACATATAGAGTTTCCTCTGTGCCTCGGTTTCTGTCTGACAACCAGTCACAAAGTCTGACAACCAGTCTTACCAAATGGTATCGTATTACCTAGTATCAACTGGGTTGTGGAGGTCAGATAGGCAGTCGCTCCATGTAAAATACTGGTGTTCAGCTGCATCCGGTTAGACTGGAAGCCGACTTCAACATAGTTGGGAAAAGGGTCAGAGATCTGTTGTTATCTTCTACAAAAGGAAAAAACTTAAATCAGAAGCAAAGAGAAACAGGCATATCCTGTAAACAAAAATCTCCATATAATTTAAAAAGTACAATATTCCAACGTCACCAACTTCTCAGAGACAGTATTCCAATAAAAGTTCCGGGAATAGCCGGTTTGTTTGCAAAACCATACGATTGAATTTTAAATGAGCCATGCATTCCTTTAGAAACGAACCACCGAAATAGCCTTCGCTTTGCCACGGGATTACAAACTTTAACACTTCGAAATAAGAGTGAGGTAAAGGTCAAAGGTATAGGTTGGACAACATAGAGGCAGAGAGTATTATTTAGGGCTCATTTACACGAGGTGAGATACTCGCGCGTCGAAAATAGTTTTTTTTTTTAGATTACGATACACACTGGAAACAGTGTGTTCCGTAATCAAGACAAACTAGTCGATTATCGGTTTTCTGAATGATTCTGAATTATGTTAAAAATAAAAACTCAAATAATAAAATGTTCTTTGAAAGTCAGTCAACTTTCGTCGAAAACTCGTAAGGCGATCTTTTGTTTGACAGAACATTTACAATTTTCATCGGCGAACCAATCCTCAAAATTACTGTATTTAACTTAGCGTTACTGTATTTAACTTAACGTTTACTTTAAATACTAAATCATCATCATTTTCATGGACTGCCATCTTATCATAGACTATCTCCCAAGCAAGAGGTCCTTTTTTTTTTTGGCGGGTTTAAAATCATCAAATAACCCCTCCCGCTCTTGGGCAGATCGAAAGGGAGTGTCAGACTTCTACTGACTTAAAACCACCCATGTTCCTTCTTAGCCCTTCATGTCGAGGCCGCGGTATCTCTTGCGAACAACCCGCAGCCCCGAGGTCCTGGGTTCGATTTGCAGGTTTGGCAAATTGTAATTGGGTTTGTTCATTAGGAATTTCTCAGTCGCTGGCGTCGCTGCCATGGAGTCCGGACTTGTGCCCGTTTGATGACAATAGGTTCATTTGCTATTACTATATTGCTATGCCAATATTTTTTTTTTTAAAAGAGCATTGCCCCACCTTAGGAATTTCTCCTTTATCGTGGGTGCGTTTACAAACATTTAAATTCACATACACAAAATATCTGTAGGCCATACAAATATTTGATCCGTGCGGGGATCGAACCGGCGGACACGCAGCGCAGCAGTCCATTGCTTGAGCCACGGCGCCAACCGTGCCGTCTAAATTGCTTAATCGAATCGAGAATAGCGTTGAAAAAAGCCGGAAAGATTCCTGTTTCTTAAAGATTTAAGAACATACATGAAATTTATACTGGCCAATGTAAAACAAATATGAAAGAAACGGGAATATTTCCGTTGTTTTCCGGTTTACTGGCCAATGTTCTTATCTTTCGAAAGTTACATTGAAGAAAAACGGAAAAAATTCACAATTGTTTTTATCTGGAAAAAAACAATTTGTAACTTTCGGCATTTCAACGCTAATCGAGAAACTGCGCTGTTGTAAAAGCGCCGCTAAAGACGGTGGTGGGGTTAGAACCGTGTAACGTTTTGACTACAAAGTTTGGTAATAATAAGTGCTAATCCGTTTTAAGCCACCAACGTTAGCCTGGCTTACAGGGTACTGCAAATTTTCTCGTTTGCTTGTAAAAGGAATTTTTAATGCTGCTAATGAAAATCTGGGAAGGTTTGGTATCTTTCAGTGGTTATTTAGTGGAGATTTTCAGTATTTTGGTGTTTAGTTACTGAATGTAGTTATTTTAGCAGTTAGAGGTGAATTACTTTATTTCCTTTTATAGCTTGTCTTCGCGAAGTTGTTCATTGTAATGTCGATAGTGTGGTATCGTCGTTTCAGCATTTTTGCGTAGAGTTACTTAGTTTGATGTTCAGACGGCTGGGTTGTGAAGGGTCTGTTTTACCTTATACAGGGTGTAAATTGCATGCATTCTGTACATCAAACTAAGTACCCCTACGCAAAATTTTTTGTTGGGAAACGACATTTTTTTTGGATCAGAAATCACATTTTACGGTAAAACTCAATGTAGCACTGTTAAAACATTGTGCTAGTGGATGCTTTGAATAGTAAACGGGTCATGGAGATAATTTAAGTAAAGTTATAACCTGAAAAACTGGAATTTACAAAAACAGCTGTGAAAAATTTTCAACTTTGACCCCCAATATCTCCATAACTAGAAGGTTCCCAGGCATGGTCTAGAACAAAAAAATGATCGCAGTGGTAGGGAGAACAATTGCCCTTCGTTTGCATTAAGGGTACTTTTACACCCTATATATTGAAGAAGTCTAAATACTAGAATTCAGCTGCATCCTGTAAGACCGAACGCCGACCTCAACATAGTTAGGAAAAAAGTTTAGGCAGATCACAACACCACAACAAGACAGGAACAAAACAAGTCAATTACCGAGACATCTTGGTATTTTTGACGGTTCCGAGAAGGGTTTATTAACTCCTTGTATTTATTACCCTTCTTTTTAGAAGACAAGCTCATAATAGACGAAATATTAACGGAGATAGAAATGGACTACTCATGCCTACACTAACAATAATTATGTAGTTTGTAGGATAGCGATAATTACACTGACGGCTTTGAGTGGCACAAAAATAATTGTTATTGTTTAGTTTTCTAGATATTAACAATGTACGTAGCAATTAGGATATATTTTGTAGATATTAACAATGTACGTAGCAATTAGGATACATTTTTTAATGGTCTTGTTTGTCATTTAGTTCGCTGTAATTAGCAGTTGTCTATAAATTTTTTGACGTATTTTATCAGGTTTTATTCACGGTTGACTAATGGATGGGAGTGACGTAAATATGGACGATTTTAATTGTAATTTTTTGATTTCGAGATCATATCCATATGAGTGATAAAAATAAGATTGTAGTTGTCGCAAAAAATAATGGTTGTATTTTCGATTAAAAATTGACGTATTTACAATACGTTTAGACCGCGCGCTCGAGCTGGTGCTAACGTTTCAATCGTATTTTTGGAAATTCTCAGCAGTAGCTCCTTGTCTGGCGTTGTACCCATTTAGTGGCTACAGGCTCGAGCCCTGAGTTTAGAGTCCATTTCACGAAAGAAGTCCCGCGGACAATTGTGGAACTAAATTTAACAGATCGGCCATGTTGTCGTTTGTCGATGTTATCAAGGTGCGTTTGTTGTGGTAGATATTTTGTGAGTTTATTATTGGATTAGTGCGTTATAAGGTTTATTTACGATGTCAAAAGTTGTGAAACAACATTATGTCGCGCGACATACAGCGCTGCGTCTGCGGGACTTCTTTCGTGAAATGGACTTTACCTGTACCTCGGATCGTCTGACAAGATGAATGTCTTGTCTGTCATGTGTCAGTCATTAGGGTCTCATTGGTTACAGTATCCGTATCCTCTCTTGCCGAGCAGGTGCCTTTGACGTTTGAGGAGTTTGTTTGTGTACCGTAGTTACTCCAAGAGATAATAATAATGACCTTTAGCGAACAGGTAAAAGAATAATAAAATAGGTAAGGAAGCTTAGGTTATAAATAAAATAAAACATATTTTTAGTAAACAGTAATGGATAATATTTCACTGCTTTTGCGTGCACAAAACGTTTTTACACTTATTCTGATTTGCACTAACATAAAGCGACAACTAAATGAATTTCTAGATTTCATTTCTCTGTTGAAAAATGAATTCTTGGTTTGTACTTAGGCATTCACTGGCACCCAAATTCATCATCTGCCTAGCCTTCTCCCAACTATGTTAGGGTCGGCTTCCAGTCTAACCGGATGCAGCTGAATATCAGTATTTTACATGGAGCGACTGCCTAACTGACCTCCACAACCCAGTTAATACTAGGTAATACGATACTCTTTGGTAAGACTGGATGCCAGAATTTCAGGTCACTGACTACCTATAACGACTGCCAAAGATCTATATATGGCAGCCGGGACCAACAGGTTAACGTGCTTTCCGAGGCACGGAGGAAACTCGGTATGTCGGGCGGTCACCCATCCACAGACCGACCTAGGCAAGCTCAGCTTTACCTAAAGATCGATCTGAGTGGCAGTTCTTATTAACCCACGAGCTTCTGCACTGGAACTCAAACTATAGATTAGATATGATTTCCCGATGTTTACGACACTGCCTACCTTTGAATAGGTCTACTGGTCGCAATCGCTACTTCTGCGTTCGATTCCCGGATCGTGTTAATTGTTATAGAGTTTTTCCATAAAGAATTTCTCAGTAGCAGCGTCGGAATCTAGACGTGTGCCTGGTTGATGGCAAAAGGCTAGCCCCCTATTACATGGAACTTAAAACATAATTGACGAAATGTGGTTGTACTATGAAGTACCTACACCTCTGCCCACCCATTCGGGAATTACAGGCTTCATGTTATATATGCACTGTACTGCTATCTCAACAATGATTAACAATGTTTTATAGAAAACGTATCTTAAACTTTACGAGAAGTTCGCTTAGAAATTCTAAGCTAAGATTGAGTTACCTAGTTAGTTCTAAGCTAGAACGATGCTTCGGAGACTAAATTCAATGAATTAGTACCAACCGATGACAAAAGGCAGCATGGCCAGAAACCCGCAATATCCTCGAAATAAACAGAAGTTCGGTGTAGTTCGATTCATAAACTTAATACATACTAATTAAGTTCCAAAGTCGTTTGCTAACTCATTGGAACTTAGTGGAACTGGACAAAGGCCGGCAAGCCAGTTTACGCTGCAAGCGGAGCGACGTAGGTAGGGTTCTTACTTGAATAGCAACAAGGAGAGAGCAAAGCGAGCTCGACGACATAACATCACGGCTGTAATCCCTAAAGGGTAATACTTGGGGCTGCGGGTGGTTCGCAAGAGATACCGCGGCCTCGACATGAAGGGCTAAGAAGGAAAATGGGTGGTTTTTAGTCAGTAGAAGTCTGACACTCCCTTTCGCTCTGCCCAAGAGCGGGGTTATTTGATGATTTTCCACCCGCCAAAAAAAGTACACGCACATTTCGCCAGTTATGTTCAAGTCCTTTGTAGTAGGGGGCGCGCCTATTGCTATCAACCTGGTCCAAACCCATACTCCGTGGCTGCTACTGAGAAATTTCTGAGGCAATAACACTTTGCCGAACCTGAGAATCAAACCCTAGACCTCATGCACAACAGTCGCACCACAATAATTTTATACAAAATTGAATTGAAATAGAGGATTCGTGGCTGAATAATAAGAGCCCACTTCCCACTGCAGGGACTCAGGACTGCCCTTCGGGGCTGCGGGTTGTTCGCAAGAGATACCGCGGCCTCGACATGAAGGGCTAAGAAAGAACATGGGTGGTTTTTAGTCAGTAGAAGTCTGACACTCCCTTTCGCTCTGCCCAAGGTTATTTGATGATTTCAAAAAAAAAAGGAACTCAGGCCTCCTCTCTAGGAGGGGGATGGGCTTTAATTCACCACACGGGCCCAATACGGGTTGGTAGATGTCATATGTCTTTGAATTTTTTGGTTCTAAGACATGCCGGTTTCCTCACGATGTTTTCCTTCACCGTTTTGGCGCAGTTTGTACTTCAAGGTAAAGCTGCACTTGCCTAGGTCGGTCTGTGGATACGTGATCATACTTTTTAACCGACTTCAAAAAAGGAGGAGGTTCTATGTTCGTGTGTATGTATTTTTAGTTAGAGTTTCTTCCCTACCTCGAATAGCATGTGACAGTACCGACCGTCAAAGATTTCCGAAATTACAGCCGGACAAAAGGCTTAACATATAGTCAATCAACCGGTCTTACCGAGGACTATCGTATTACTCGGTACTAACCGGGTTGTGGAGGTCAGTTATGCACTCGCTCCATGTAAAATCAGTATTTTAACTGAACTTTTTTTAACCGGGTTTAGCTGAATACAGCAGTGTATTTAGCTGCATCCAGCAGAACTTCGAAAGCTAGTTCACCTCGTTACGCTTACAGTAGCAGGCCAGCCCTATTGTTGAATATGGAGCAAGTAAGTAGTGAATGTTCAGACCTTATGGAGTTGAGCATTGATTTATAGCATTAGTTGTATTTTCACTATTACGATACGCATTTGTATTAATCTGTTACTTAAACATTACTAGTGACCCGCTCGGCTTCGTTAGGGTGCAATGTGCGGTCGAACAAGGTGTTAAGTATACAGCCCAGCCAACTTGCATTTACTTTTAAAATTACACAAATACTTTTATATCAAACGATACAATGTTCGACATCACTCGTTTAATGCCAAATGCTTCATAAATCAAAATTGTAATCAATATTGTCAGTGTACTAGAATTATAAAGTTTTCTGCGTGTATACCAAATAACTTGTTCTACTGTACTACATATAAACGTTCCTCTTGAATCACTCCATCTATTGCTAAAAACTGCATTAAAACCTGTTGCGTAGTTTAGAAGATCTAAGCGTAGAAACAGAAGGAGCGACTTTGTTTAATACTATATGTTAAGATAATATAGGGTGTAAAAGTACCCTTTACGCAAACGAAAAGCACTTGTTCTCCTCACCACTGCGATCATTTTTTTGTTCTAGAAATCTAGACCATACCTGGGAACCTCATAATTACGGAGATATTGGGGGTCAAAGTTCCAAATTTTTTACAGCTGTTTTTGTAAATATACTAGTTTTGCAAGTTATAACTTTACTTAAATTACCTCCATGACCCGTTTACTATTCAAAGCATCCACTAGCACAATGTTTTAACAGTCCTACATTGAGTTTTACCGTAAAATGTGATTTTTGAGCCAAAAAAAAAAAGTTGTTTCCCAGCAAAAAAAATGCGTAGGGGTAGGTACTTAGTTTGATGTACAGAATGCTTGGTTGACGGCTGTGTGATGGGTTGATTTACACCCTGTATAACATCGCGCCTTTAATCCTCGGAGGTAAGGAAGTGTACCAAATAGTACACATTAATTTCAGTGTCAGTTTTTTCTTTTATGAATACAAAGATTATTTCTTAAAAAGTCCCGAACATTGTCGTGTTTTACTAAACCTATCAGCTTTTTATAATCAGTAGGCACAGCAAAAAAGGGTTATTTCCTATACAAGCCACTCGTGTGGAAATTGTTATTTTAATTAAATTTGAACACAAAACACTTAAGGGGATCACAGCAGTGGATGACTTTGACGATTTGACCTCTGTACTGGCTTTTGTTTATTTTTCGGCCCCTACCGGCAAACGACTGTACTACAGAAAAACGTAACAAAGAACAGAATGTGTCGCAGAGTGGTCATCGTATTTGCCTAACATATTTTGTTTCTCTTGGAGTACTTACATCATAATGTATGAATAAAATATTTAATAATAAATTATACACTTTGACTAATGAAGTAATAACGTAGCTTTCATTAGTTATTTCACTGAGCACAGGTACTCCTACGATACATTCCTAAGGTCTGATAAAGACCAGGTAACTGCTTATCGCTTCTCAGTCACGGAAATAGTCAGAATGCTCCAGCTTTCAGCTAACTGAGCACGAATGCTACTACTTGATACATTTTGAAGGTCTGACGATGACCACCTAAGTGCTTATCGGCTCTCAGTGACTGATGTAGTTAGAATGACCTAGCTTTCAAATTTTATCTGTCTGAGCACGGATGCTACTACATGATATATTATGAACTACCATTCGCGTAAAAATAACAAATAAAGCATTAAATAAATTCAACTGGCTTTCTAAAGGTATAAAAATAAGCTGTAAGAATAAAAGTAAATTACATTATAAATTGAAATATAAAAATAACGAATTTCATAAAAACAAATACAAAAGCTATTGTGATCTATTGAAAAAATGCATTTTAACGTCTCGGAAAAATAATAACACCAAATACATAAATAAAGCTCAAAATAAGTGTAAGGCGGCGTGGAACGTAATAAAAAAGCATACCGGCACAGATTTGAAACGCGCCTGTATTTCAAAAATTACTCTGGACAACAGTGACTGTAGAAGTCCTGATTCTATTGCTAATCATTTCAATAATTTTTTCATTAGCACGGTTACCAATAATAGCCTTGATAATAAAGGAGATTCAAGATTAAAGCAAATTGATCATATTGAATCAATCAATAATTCAATATTTTTGTCCCCACTGGACGGTAGTGACCTTAAAAAAATAGTGATGTCTCTAAATGATTCCAAAGCTTGTGGTTATGATAATATTCGCACTGACATTATAAAACTGGCGGTCAACATAATTCTAGAGCCACTTCTACATATTGTTAACCTCTCTCTAGAACAAGGAATATTTCCCGATTTATTAAAAAAATCGATAGTGAAACCAATATTTAAAAAAGGGGATAGCACACAAATGGATAATTACAGACCCGTGACTTTAATACCCATATTTTCTAAAATTTTTGAGAAAGTGTTTCATAACAAGTTAGCAAACTTTATTGAAAAGCACAACATTATTAAGGACGAACAAAATGGGTTTCGGAAAAATAGAAGTACATCTTTGGCAGCTTTTCAATTGATAAAAGAAATAACAGACTGTATTGACAAGAAAATACCTGTTACAGTTTTATTCATGGATATGAGTAAAGCGTTTGATCACGTCTCTCATGAACGATTATTGGAAAAGGTTTCCAGATATGGAGTCAGAGGAACAGCATATAACTGGCTGGAATCATATTTGTCCGACAGAGTACAAGCAGTGGAAGTTTCAGATTATAATAACCAAACTAAAACGTTAGAATCATTCCAATCTTCGTTTATGTGTAATGGATACGGCGTGCCACAAGGCAGTATTTTAGGACCACCATTATTTTTACTCTACATAAATGACTTCCCAGAAACTATAAACCATAAATGTGTACTGTTTGCCGACGATACTACTATTATTATCAAAGGACAAGATAAAAATTTGTACGAACAAGAAATAAACGTTGCTCTCCAAAGAACTATAGAATGGCTAGAAGCTAATAATTTAAAAGTTAATATTAATAAAACTAAATTTATGCAATTTCATACCTATCGATCAAAACCGCTGCCCCTAAATATCTGTTATAAAGGGGTATCCCTGGAAGAAACTGACTCTGTTAAGTTTCTTGGGATAAATTTAGATAAATTTTGTTCATGGAAGAATCATATAAATGACATTTGTGTTAAAATAAATAATTTTGTATACCCTTTAAGACGTATTAGCTGCGAGGTATCTAGAAATGCCGCATTAACGGCTTTCCATGGCTATATAACCTCCACTCTAAGGTATGGTGTTATCCTGTGGGGTCGTTGTGTGGAGATAGATCAAGCATTCGTTATGCAAAAAAAGTGTCTAAGAGCTATATTTGGGTTAAAACAAGTAGAGTCATGTCGTCCATTATTTAGGAAATATAAAATACTAACCCTACCGTGTATTTATATATTAGAATCCTGTATATTTGTTTTCAAACATAAGAGACTTTTCCAACAAGCGACAAACTACTATGCCCCACGATCTATGTATACTAATAAGTTGTTCAAACCGAGGACGAATCTCGCGCTTACAGGTAACAACAGCTATATTATGTGCATAAAACTCTTCAACAAAATACCAAATTCCATAAAAATGTTACCATTTTCTAGATTTAAAAATAATTTGACGAGGTTTTTAATTGAAAAATGCTTTTATAGTGTACATGAATTTTTGGATTATAAGTTGTAAATTTTATTAATTGCAGGGTCATTTTAAATAATTTTATTATTGTATCGGTTATCAGTGTGTGAAGAATCTCTCCCGTTGTTGACATTGTTGTTATTGACATTTATGCTTATTATTTTTTTTTTTTTTCATTAATATTTTGACATTTAATTAATACTACAAATACAATTTTAATGGGATTATCTGTCTAATGACTGCATGAGTTTTTAGGTTTTATATTATTATTATAAGTGTTGAAAATTGACCGCTCATTTTAAATTAGTTTTGTTACCTATATTATTGTGTGGCGAATCACGCCCATTATTGAAATTAATATTATTGACATTTTTGATTATTACTTTATTGTTTTTTATGGTTATTTTGACATTTATACAATAATACAATTTTAATGCAATTATCTGCTAATGACTGCATGATTATGATATTCAATTTAAATACTATAAAAATGTGTTACTTCTATATTTGCACGCCGAAATTAAAGGCAGAATAAGAGAGCAATTTTATATACTTTACCAACTTTCTGTACCTTATTTATGCAAATAAATGATTTTGATTTGATTTGATTTGATTTGAAGGTCTGATGATGACCAGCTAAGTGCTAATTGGTTCTCAGTGACGGATATAGCTAGAATGATCTAGCTTTCAAATTTTATCGATCTGAGCACGGATACTACTACATGATACATTTTGAAGGTCTGATGATGATCAGCTAAGTGCTTATCGGTTCTCAGTGACGGATGTAGTTAGAATGACCTAGCTTTCAGATTTTATCTTATTGAGCACGGATGCTACTACACGATACATTTTGAAGGTCTGATGATGATCAGCTAAGTGCTTATCGGTTCTCAGTGACGGATGTAGATAGAATGACTTAGCTTTCAGATTTTATCTTATTGAGCACGGATATGCTACTACATGATACATTTTGAAGGTCTGATGATGATCAGCTAAGTGCTTATCGGTTCTCAGTGACGGATGTAGTTAGAATGACCTAGCTTTCAGATTTTATCTTATTGAGCACGGATGCTACTACATGATACGTTTTGAAGGTCTGATGATGACCAGCTAAGTGCTTATCGGTTCACAGTGACGGATATAGCTAGAATGACCACCATCAGGTAAATGGCACCATCAGTCTCCAAGGCCTCTTCGAGCTCTTTCAAATGAGTCCACACACGACGGTTTTACGTGGTGCCATCAATGAGATCCTATAATTACCTTCGGAGTCTATCATCAGGTAGCTAGTATCATCAGTCTCCAAGGCCTCCTCGAGCTCTTTCAAATGAGTCCAAACACGATGGTTCTACTCAGTGCCGTCAATGAGATCCTATACCCACCTTCGGAGTCCACCATTAGGTACGAGACATCATCAGTAATCCAGATCTCCGTGTTCCATCAAACGAAATTCTCAAGACAAAATAATTAAACCGATAAAACAATTAACACCATTAAAACAATAACATACATTACATAACATCGCGCCTGTAATCCCCAAAGGGTTAGGCAGAGGTGTACCTAATAGTAGGCGTGATGTTATGTTATGTATGTTATTATTTTAATGATTTTAATTGTTTTATCGCTTTTAGCGATAAAACAATTGTAGCAAAAAACAATTGTAGTCGTTCTTGTAGCACGGATGCTACTACATGATACATTTTGAAGGTCTGATGATAACCAGCTAAGTGCTTATCGGTTCTCAGTGACGAACGTAGTTAGCATGACCTAGCTTTAAAATTTTATCGATTTGAGTAAGGATGCTACTACATAATACATTCTAAAGGTCTGATGATGATCAGCTAAGTGCTTATCGGTTCTCAGTGACGGATGTAGTTAGAATGACCTAGCTTTCAGATTCTATCTTATTGAGCACGGATGCTACTACATGATACATTTTGAAGGTCTGATGATGACCAGCTAAGTGCTTATCGGTTCACAGTGACGGATATAGCTAGAATGACCACCATCAGGTAAATGGCACCATCAGTCTCCAAGGCCTCCTCGAGCTCTTTCAAATGAGTCCAAACACGATGGTTCTACGCAGCGCTGTCAATGAGATCCTGTACCCACCTTCGAAGTCCACCGTCAAGTAAATGGCATCATCAGTCTCTAAGGCCTCCTCGAGGTCTTTCAAATGAGATCCTTTACTTACCTTTGGAGTCCACCATCAGGTAAATGACATTATCAGTCTCCAAGGCGTCCTCGAGGTCTCAACACCATTAAAATAATAAGATACATAACATAACATCACGCCTACTATTAGGTACACCTCTGCCTAACCCTTCGGGGATTACAGGCGTGATGTTATGTAATGTATGTTATTATTTTAATTGTGTTAATTGTTTTATCGCTTTTAATTATTTTGTCTTGAGAATTTCGTTTGATGGAAGATGAACATCTGGATGACTGATGATGTCTCGCACCTGATGGTAAACTCCGAAGGTGGGTATAGGATCTCATTGACGGCACTGAGTAGAACCATCGTGTTTGGACTCATTTGAAAGAGCTCGAGGGAGCCTTGCAGACTGATGATACCAGCTACCTGATGGTAGACTCCGAAGGTGGGTATAGGATCTCATTGACGGCACTCAGTAGAACCGTCGTGTGTGGACTCATTTGAAAGAGCTCGAAGAGGCCTTGGAGACTGATGGTGCCATTTACCTGATGGTGGTCATTCTAGCTATATCCGTCACTGTGAACCGATAAGCACTTAGCTGGTCATCATCAGACCTTCAAAATGTATCATGTAGTAGCATCCGTGCTCAATAAGATAAAATCTGAAAGCTAGGTCATTCTAACTACATCTGTCACTGAGAACCAATAAGCACTTAGCTGATCATCATCAGACCTTCAAAATGTATCATGTAGTAGCATATCCGTGCTCAATAAGATAAAATCTGAAAGCTAAGTCATTCTATCTACATCCGTCACTGAGAACCGATAAGCACTTAGCTGATCATCATCAGACCTTCAAAATGTATCATGTAGTAGCATCCGTGCTCAATAAGATAAAATCTGAAAGCTAAGTCATTCTAACTACATCCGTCACTGAGAACCGATAATCACTTAGCTGATCATCATCAGACCTTCAAAATGTATCATGTAGTAGCATCCGTGTTCAGATCGAAAAAAATTTAAAACTATGTCATTCTAGCTATATCCGTCACTGAGAACCAATTAGCACTTAGTTGGTCATCATTAGACCTTGAAAATGTATCATGTAGTAGCATCCGTGCTCAGATCGATAAAATTTGAAAGCTAGGTCATTCTAGCTATATCCATCACTGAGAACCAATTAGCACTTAGCTGGTCATCATCAGACCTTCAAAATGTATCATGTAGTAGCATCCGTGCTCAAAAAGATAAAAGCAGAAAGCTGTGGCATCATAACTGTATCCGTCACTGAGAACTGATAAGCACTTAGCTGATCATTATCAGACCTTCAAAATGTATCATGTAGTAGCATCCGTTCTCAGATCGATAAAATTTGAAAGCTAGGTCATTCTAGCTATATCCGTCACTGAGAACCAATTAGCACTTAGCTGGTCATCATCAGACCTTCAGAATGTATTATGTAGTAGCATCCGTGCTCAGATCGATAAAATTTTAAAGCTAGGTCATGCTAACTACGTTCGTCACTGAGAACCGATAAGCACTTAGCTGGTTACCATCAGACCTTCAAAATGTAGTAGCATCCGTGCTACAAGAACGACTACAATTGTTCTTTGCTACAATTGTTTTATCGCTAAAAGCGATAAAACAATTAAAATAATTAAAATAATAACATACAAAACATAACATCACGCCTACTATTAGGTAAACCTCTGCCTAACCCTTTGGAGATTACAGGCGCGATGTTATGTAATGTATGTTATTGTTTTAATGGTGTTAATTGTTTTATCGTTTTAATTATTTTGTCTTGAGAATTTCGTTTGATGGAAGATGAAGATCTGGATGACTGATGATGTCTCGTACCTGATGGTGGATTCCGAAGGTGGGTATAGGATCTTATTGACGGCACCACGTAGAACCGTCGTGTCCACACACGACTCATTCGAAAGAGCTCGAAGAGGCCTTGGAGACTGATGGTGCCATTTACCTGATGGTGGTCATTCTAGCTATATCCGTCACTGTGAACCGATAAGCACTTAGCTGGTCATCATCAGACCTTCAAAATATATCATGTAGTAGAAAGAAAGAAAGAAAAAGAAAGAAAAATATTATTAGTAGCATCCGTGCTCAATAAGATAAAATCTGAAAGCTAGGTCATTCTAACTACATCCGTCACTGAAAACCGATAAGCACTTAGGTGATCATCATCAGACCTTCAAAATGTATCATGTAGTAGCATCCGTGCTCAAATCGATAAAATTTGAAAGCTAGGTCATTCTAGCTATATCCGTCACTGAGAACCAATTAGCACTTAGCTGGTCATCATCAGACCTTCAAAATGTATCATGTAGTAGCATCCGTGCTCAATAAGATAAAATCTGAAAGCTAGGTCATTCTAACTACATCCGTCACTGAGAACCGATAAGCACTTAGCTGATCATCATCAGACCTTCAAAATGTATCATGTAGTAGCATCCGTGCTCAATGAGATACAAGCTGAAAGTTGGAGCATTCTGACTATTTCCGTGACTGAGAACCGATAAGCAGTTACCTGGTCTTCATCAGACCTTCAAAATGTATCATGTAGTAGCATCCGTTCTCAGATCGATAAAATTTGAAAGCTAGGTCATTCTAGCTATATCCGTCACTGAGAACCAATTAGCACTTAGCTGGTCATCATCAGACCTTCAGAATGTATTATGTAGTAGCATCCGTGCTCAGATCGATAAAATTTTAAAGCTAGGTCATGCTAACTACGTTCGTCACTGAGAACCGATAAGCACTTAGCTGGTTACCATCAGACCTTCAAAATGTAGTAGCATCCGTGCTACAAGAACGACTACAATTGTTCTTTGCTACAATTGTTTTATCGCTAAAAGCGATAAAACAATTAAAATAATTAAAATAATAACATACAAAACATAACATCACGCCTACTATTAGGCGTCCACCATCAGGTACGAGACATCATCAGTCATCTAGATCTCCATCTTCCATCAAACGAAAATCTCAAGAAAAAATAGTTAGATAACATAACATCACGCCTGTAATCCCCGAAGGGTTAGGCAGAGGTGTACCTAACAGTACACCCACATTTCGCCAGTTATGTTTAAGTCCCATATAATAGGGGCGAGCCTATTGCCATCAACCAGGCACAAATCCAGACTCCGTGGCTGTTACTTATAATTTCCTGATGGAAAAACCCAATAACACTTTGCCCGACCCGGGAATCGAACCCAGGACCTCATGCTCAGCATCGTGCTTACGACCACTAGACCAACGAGGCAGTCCAAAATTAAAATAATATCATAGATATATCTATATACCAAAATATCTACTAAGAAACGTGGGTAATTTACCAATAGTTTTGGAGAGCTCGGCCACGCGTCACTTACCGTTTATTAGGCATAGTCAGCTTAGTCTATGATAGGTGCAAACAACAAAACGAAATTACAAACTACTTTAAATATATTTACAAACTTATTTTCTGTTTTTATTTTACGAAATATTGATAACTATACAATTTACAATATGTTTTAATTCAGAAAACATTAAAAACGTGAACTTTTGAATTTTATTTGTAAAGTAATGACATGCGTGCAGTCCACCCGTGACAACAGTCATCGAGACACTGGCGCAGCGCGTTCCGAGTATGCGCGACGGGTCTCGCGCCGCATTTGCCTCAAAATGTCGGGAATTAATTTATTATTTTAAAATTTTATTACAAATCAGAGAAAATAAACAATACGAATTGATAAATACATCACTACGTATTTTTGGGTATAAAATTCATACCGAACTATTCAGCCGTTACAGAGACAAAATTCGATTTAGGTTAAGACATACTACGATTTTTTATTAAATAATGTGAAGGTTTATTAAAATTTTAAACAATACGAATTATTTGTGATGACTTTAAGTATAACATATATTTTTTATATGGAAATCGTACGGAAGGATTCCTCAACAAATTTCTTTAAACATACGTCGTTTTTGGGATTTTAGCAACGCAACGGCCTTAATACCTTAGTGTGGACAGTGTTACATAAAGTTAAACAGGGTCAGGTTCTTAAAAAAACAATATTTTATAAATTGGGCGTCATCTTTAGGCAGATTTCAAACGAGGGTTTGTGCTGAACATAAAAGGAGGTATAGACGTTCCTGCGGGTTGTTCGAAGGAGATACCGCGGCCCCTGGACATATAGTGCTAAGAAGGAACATGGGTGGTTTTTATTCAGTAGAAGTCTGACACTCCCGAGCGCTCCACCCAGAGCGGGAGGAGTCTTAGGGTAGCTATAAATAAAATTAAAAGGGCAAAGAAAGAGGGAAAGTGATTGAATGAGGAAGGGAGGCTATATACGTTCCACTTTAGAGACCATCGTTACTTAGTTAGTTGAATTATCTACTTTACGACACAGAGACGAAATCAGAAATATAACTTAGTTTTGACTTTGAATGGTGGATTCGTACAAAATGTAACTTGTCTTTTCCCGACTGCGGCAAAGCCCAAAAGTTAACCCTTATTATTTTATTATAATACTTCTGTTAATTGTAGTTTGTAAATAAAAATATGTTTCTAAATAACTAAAAAACCCTCATTAACTTTGAATAGTATAAAAGTACAAAATATAACTTGTTTTTGACTTTGAATAAAATAAAATAAAAATGTTTATTTGACACTTAAAAATACAAGTACTTGTGTGCTCTCTTATTGTGACTGTGCTTGTAGCACAGTCACAATAAGAGAGCACACAAGTATATTGTCACAAATGAGATCCTAACCCCCAAACTAGGCCTGAACCTGTATTTTAGGAGTCAGCATTCAGCCATGGGTTCTACGTATATACGTCAAGTATTTACAGCATTTGAGAGTGTCAAGTTGACAGCGAAGATTATTGCCGTATTTTTGACTGCTGAGCATGAGGTCCAGGGTTCGACTCCCGGGTCAGTGAAAGGGTTATTGAGTTTTTCTATCAGGAATTTAATTATTAAATAGCCGCCACGGTTCCTAGATTCATGTCCCGGATGATAGTAATAGAATCGCTTATTACATGGGACTATTATTACAACTGGTTGATGTCTAATAGTAAGTTTTAATATCTAAAAACAAATATTAAAACTGCAGATTTTTTATTAATTTATTTAAACTTCATGAACAAGAGTGGTACACAGGCGGACTTAACGCCACAAGGCATTCTCTACCAGTAAACTTTTGGGTCAAATATTGAAAGTTGCACTACTGCATTTTGTATAACGTCACATATGTTAGCGGTCCTCTCGAATGTTCTGCAGTAATGTCGGGCCAAGTTACCAGTTAACCAATTGGTTTATATATAACTACGTCTCTTTTAGTTTTTGTTGACTCATCACAGAGTTACGGTTGTCGGTTAGGATTAAGGAGTTTATTTTGAAGGTAGGATAAGAAAATCTGGGATAAATGTTGGGGGTTGGTAGAAAATTGAGGAAAAAAAGATTTTCTGTATACTCAAATTCTCTAGATGAAAAAATCGCAGTCTGTATAATTTTCTTGTTAATTGAATTTAATATGAACTGAAAATCTTTAGCACGGTTTCCATATTTACCAACAGCATTGAGTATGAGGACCTTTTTTTTTTTTTGGCGGGTGGAAAATCATCAAATAATCCCGCCCTTGGGCAGAGCGAAAGGGAGTGTCAGACTTCTACTGACTAAAAACCACCCCTGTTCCTTCTTAGCCCTTCATCGAGGCCGCGGTATCTCTTGCGAACAACCCGCAGCCCAAACATGAGGACCTAGATTCTTTTCCCAAGTCAGATAATGAAATTGGGATTTTTAAATCAGATATTTTTTTAGTAATAGCCACGGAGTCTGGTATTGTGCCCGGTTGATAGCAATAGTCTCGCCCCCTAAGGGGACTAACAAGGAACCGAAAAATAACTGGTGAAATGTGGGTGTACAATTAGGTAAACCTCTGCCTAACCCTTCGGGGATTACAGGCGTGAAGTTATTTAATAAAACACAATCATATAAAATACAACCAACGTACTATCATCCCTACGGTATTCATATAGCTCTCACTTAATTCCATAGCATTCATGCATACTTGGGTCATAAATAACTACAAACAAATCTTCTATACACTTGCAGTATTGTGCAGTGTAAAGTTGGACACCTCCATGATTCTTGGAAGACTTATGCAAATAAACCAAGTGTATATGTCAGAAGTTTAAAGCAATATGTAAATGCATATTATAACCTACGAGTATGTCAGTAAAGTTTAAAGTCCGATGCATGTGTGTGTGTGTGTGTGGTTCATATATGTTGTTGTTGTGTTTCAGTCCTGTTACGCAGGATGTCAATATGACATAACATCACGTCTTTAGTTTCGAAAAGTTACGCAGAGGTGTATAAAATGGTACATCTGCATTTCGCCGGTTATGTTTAAGTCCTATGTTAAAGGGGGCGAGTCCATTGACATCATCCGGGCATATATTCAGACTATGTAGCTGCTACTGAGAAATTCCTGATGGAACAACCCAATAACACTTTGATGGACCCGGGCATCGAAGCCAGGGCTACGCGCTCAGATGTCGCGCTTGCGACCACTAGATCAAAGGAGTAATTATTACGTGGGATCATTTAAATATACATAACTGTCGATGTAAAGAATATCATTAAGAACACCTGTTCCAAATGATATTCATTTAGAACACCTGTTCCAAATGATATTCATCTACGTAATCCTTCGATCACAATGAACGTTTCAAAGCAAGCCAACTTTAAAAATTTAGTTCAATGAAGAAGCTTTTAGAAAAGTTTCAATAGCGATATAGTCAGCTCTGAGAAAGCTCCTTATATACAAATTTTCTTAAGTCCTTCGTGGACTACAGGTGGTTACATTGAATTCCAGAGGATAATATAAACGTTCTAAGAACTGTTTGCTTGATAAGATTGTATAGCGGTATTACAAATGTTTATTTCTCGAATATTCTGATTTCTACGGCCATATTTTCTTATAATTTCGTCTGTGTAATGTATTTCTATCAATTTCTCGGTATAAGCCCAGATCAGCCTGGATTTACTTCGGCGAAATGTTGCTATTACACCTTTGGCTGCTCCGTCGACTTGATTTTATATATACTAATATTATAAAGAGATAAAATTTGTTTGTTTGAATGTAGGGGAAAATCTTCGGAATGAATAATCCAAAAATATTTTTTCACTAATAGAGAGATACATTATTCGTGGTTGCTATAACCTATGAACTATATTAACATCAAGCATTTCAGCCGAGCTATTACATTTTTTGCGGATGAAGTGCTAGTGATTAAAATCATATTTACGACAACAAACAAAAAGGCACCACGCATATATTTAAGCTGCTTTACATTAAACTCAAAATCTGTCTCTTGTTTCAGAATGCTGTACACATCTTTACCGATCTACTTCCTCGTGATTGGAGCAGCGCTCTGCGCTCCCGAGCGGATGCAGAATGAACCCGACCCCCATGACCCCACAGCGCATGAGGGGTCTGACCCCCATAGTGACCACGTCGCACCCCTGGCGAAGCGGTCCCCGCACTACGACTTTGGCCTGGGCAAGAGGGCCTACAGCTACGTGTCGGAGTATAAACGCCTGCCTGTTTATAACTTTGGATTGGGCAAGAGGTAAGATATTAGATAACTTGCTAAATAATATTCTAGTAGGTACATGCGTGCTCCATGGAATGTGGGCATCAATTTTATATATGTTTACTCAAAGAAAAGCTAGAAACTCCTTCATGTTTAATAATATAGCCAAATAGTTAAATATTTTCAGTCTGACCATCAATGTTTGTTAATTTTATTACATCTGCTCTCAAAATCGTGAATAACTTCACGACATTGAGAACAGTGGATTCACACACAAGATGAGGAAACCAATATGTCTTGGGAAATTAATTAACACATGTAACTTTCGCCAATCCACAGTATGCCCACGAGGTGAATTAGATTATACTTGACCTAAAATATGCATATTGATTGACACACAATATCTATCTCCATAGGACCCGGCCCTACTCCTTTGGTCTCGGCAAGCGCTCAGTAGACGAGGACCAGACTAATGATGACCACGACCAGCAACAGATGATGAACAACGACCAGGACCAAGCTGCTTTAGCCGAGTTCTTTGACCAATACGATGATGCAGGTAAAGATACTTTGGGAACTCAACCTTAATTATAGTTTTATAAGGACTTAATTTTGTCAAATTGAGGCACAAAAATCTCTAAAATTCAATACAATACTACAATATTCTAAACAAAATAAGTCCCTTATACATGCAAAATGTGTGTTTAGAACAGAATTAAAAGTAGTCAGTATTATCTGACCCCTCTTCTCACACCACTTGCCCTCATCTTCTTTATACGAGGGGTCAGGTAATGTTCGACACTGACTGTACTACCAACAATTAATTACAATGTATTCAGAAATTGGGAGATTATTTTTTATGCATTATTAGATTTGGGTAGAACCCATGTCCTAACATACTAAACTAGGTATGTATAAAAATAATGACAAATAAAAATTGAAGGCTCTTCATGACGCGGCGGCGACCTCTCGCGTCCGGCCCTGGTGCAAGCCATGGTCCGGGGCGAGGAGGAATGGGACGCCGTCGCCTCCTTCTGCGAAGCAGTGATGCTAGCGAAGGAGGTGGCGGAACGTGAGAGGGAGAGAACCTCTCGTCCCAGCCGCCGCGGGAGGCGCTCCGGGCGTCGGGGGCCACGTGATGGCTTCCGGCCACCGTAGACGCGGGCCTGTGGACGGTGAGTGATGGGTAAGCTCGCCGTCCGTCCGTCTTATGACGACGACAGGCCGTGTCGACGGCGCGTTCGTGTTCCACGCGCGCCTCAAAGAGATGTCAGCAACATGGAAGGGGCCCGCAAGGGCCGACGCCTGTCGAAGCTGCGGGTTGTCCGCAAGGGATACCGAGGCCTCGACATGAAGGGCGAAGAAGGAACATGGGTGGTTTTTAGTCAGTAGAAGTCTGACACTCCCTTTCGCTCTGCCCAAGAGCGGGAGGGGTTATTTGATGATTTCCCACCCCCCAAAAAAAAAAAAAAAAAAAAAAAGGGCTCTTCATGACAGCCGTGACAAAAGTGATACTCTCAAAGTTCTATTATGACTACGACTTCCTTAGTACTGCGTTTTTAAACGCGATCGGGCTCGGCGATTCCATGTTCTGAGTTACTCAGATACTTTTTACGTACGTATATTTTAGTTTTAAACAAAATATTGGTATTTTCTTAACCATTTAAAGATAAATACCACATTTCAAATATCGGACAAGTACTTTCCGAGAACTCCCATTAATAGAATGTTCTTATTGTTCGTCTCAAATAGATACTAATAATATTCAAAATGGAAATTGCCCTTTAGAAAACGTTTACCTTTATTATTAAAGGATAATTAGAAAGGGTGCTGATTCAATGAGAACATAAGATGAATTACCCAATTAAGTTCATAATTTGCTTCCAATATTGTGTTAAAATCTATATTTTTTCCATAGGTTACGAAAAACGTGCTCGGCCTTACAGCTTCGGCCTTGGCAAACGTTTCGCCGATGACGAGACTTCCGAAGAAAAACGAGCTAGGGCGTACGACTTTGGCCTGGGCAAACGGCTACCTATGTACAACTTTGGATTGGGCAAGCGGGCAAGGAGCTACAACTTTGGACTGGGCAAACGACTAGCGAGCAAATTCAACTTCGGTTTGGGCAAAAGGGAGAGGGACATGCATCGTTTCAGTTTTGGCCTGGGTAAACGGTCGGCCGATGACGCTTCGCCCGAGGACAGCGACAATTATTTTGACGTTTAAATAGTTTTGTTAGTTAGTGGTATCGGTCTTGAGAATTTGCGTGGGACTCGTTTTTTATATACCAAAGAATGATTTATTAGTCATAGCTTGTGCTGACCATTATTTTGACACATAGGAATTATTTTTAAAGTTAAGACTACCTCAACTTTAAGAAGATTTTCATGTGAAAAATCCAGCCAGTTTTCACAAGAAAATCTCGTAAGATGTTTTTACTTAACACCATTTTCCATAGTTTTATTAATTTAAGGTAAATATTTTCGTCATATTTCCACGTAAATTTTCATAAAGAAAAACAGTTAATTAATAATAATAAGATTTTTGACTGCATAATTCAGATACTTTAGGCATTTCGAATATTAAACATGTATTAGAAGACGTGATTTGAAAAGAGAATGTATTTTATGATGTTTTTTAAATATTTCGTTTAATTTTATGTGTTTTATGTATGATTAATTTTTATATTTTATTGGTTTTAAACCATTTTGATTTGATTATTTGTAAATTATTGTTAAAAATAACATGTAGTTACTTGTGTAAAAGATTAAAATCATTGTAAATCATAGTCACTGTGGAGTTACGACTGCGATGTAAGTTCTAGTATAAGCTTAAACTCGCATTTATGTTGTTAAATAAATAATGAAGCGAAAAAAAAGTGTTTTAATTTCCGAGAACTGGACCTTTGATATAGAACTATTTTATTAGAATATTTTATGTCAAATCTTTGAAACAGCTGGGATTTTTGACAATTTTTCTTAAAACCGAATTATGAAAGAGAATTATTTATACTACTCTTAAATTCATGAAAATTTCTTAAAATATGGAAAAATGTTTCAACTATAAATATTACTTTTTAGAACTTTATTTTCCCTTTATTGTATAATGATAAATTATAGTTATTTAAAAATACAAAGCCAGCTTCTTTTCTCACATCTATCTACCTACTCATGCATCGTAGCTCTACAAATAGTAATACAATTAAAATTAAGTAATTAAACTTATAAATGTAAGACTTCATAATATTGTTTTGAATATAACCATAAAGGATTATACAAATTAAAATCAAATTATACAAATAATAGAGAAATTGCATCTGCGATTGTTTATTTATTTATCTCCCATACAAATTAAACATAACATAAGCTCACGCCTGTTCTCCCCGACGGGTTGGCCAGAAGCATACCTACAGTGGGTACACTCACAATGTCACATTTCTCTGTTTCTGCAAACAAATAACATAACATCACGCCTGTAATCCCAGAAGGTTTAGGCAGAGGTGTACCTAATACTACACCAACGTTTCACCAATAATAGACTTAGCACACCGATAACAGTAATTAAAGTGTGTAGTGCTTTCTTTAAATGACCATCTCAGACACTAATCTGCATAGTCTTCATGTGTGTATACCAAGATTATGTCCTGGACCTTAAAATACATACACTAGTAGGCAAAACTCCACTTCATCCTAATTGCACCAAGCTAATTTGTGTGTGACGAATCCCACAAAATGAAATAATTTGTATATCCTACGGGTTTTTGTTTTGGTCTAAAGAGTCACCAGAAATATCAGATTACTTTATTTACCACTTTTTACTACCTATTTTTTTAGACAAGATTTTCAGGCTGTTTCCTATGCTCGACTCGACACACACAACATAAAGGGTGTATAAGTACCCTTAACGTAAACGAAGGGCACTTGTTCTCCCCACCACTGCGATATTTTTTTTGTTCTAGACCATAACTGGGAACCCCCTAGTTACGGAGATACTGGGGGTCCAAGTTCCAAATTTTTCACAGCTGTTTTTTTAAATACATGTTTTTCAGGTTATAACTTTAATTAAATTACCTCCATGACCCGTTTATTATTCAAAGCATTTATTAGCTCAATGTTTTAAGTGTGCTAATTTGAGTTTTACCGTAAAATGTGATTTTAGACCTCAAAAAAAAAAAGTCGTTTTCCAGCAAAAAATTTTGCGTTGGGGTACTTAGTTTGATGTTCAGAATGCTTGGTTGACGGCTGTGTGATGGGTTGATTTACACCCTGTATACATCAACATATTTTTTAGGCTTGTCATTGGTGATCTGAGTTGGTAACTGATTAATCTAGAGTAGCATCGAGAACGGCGGGCCATATAGTCATACCTACAAGGTGTAAACGAACCCTTTACGAAAACGTCAACCAAGCATTATTCACATGAAACTGAGTAACCCTACACAAACGAGATTGCTGGAAAATTACTTTTTTTTTTGTGAATAATTCCGTTTTACGGTAAAACTCAATGGAATGCACTCCAAATATTGTGTTGATGGATGCTTTGAATATAAATAGTAAACGGGACATGGAGATATTTAAAATAAAGTTATTTATGACCTGAAAACCCACTATTTGAAAACTAGTAGAAAAAGTTTGAATTTTGACCTTGAATAACTCTGTAACTAGAATGTTCTATGTTCTGGACCATACATCCAGAGCAAAAAAAATAACGCAAAAATTTATATGATTTTTAGAAGACATTTTAGCTGAGCCTGCATTTCTATTGGTATTGTAACTAATTACAACTGTCCGTCCAGCACATTTACTGACTTGTCAAAAAAACATGTATAAGTAGTGTACACGAATAAATGAGTAACAAAATGGTCGTCAGCTTATGTATATATATGGCCAATAACTCCTTATCAGTAGCCAACAGACCACAGCATAATTACAATATGACCCTATACTTACTGTAGTTAAACCTTTGAATATATTCAGTTAAATATGGTAAGTATTTAATAGTGGTATTAAAATAAATCCATTGGGCTATGACAGTTGAAGGGTCAGGTTTTAAATATCGGTATGTAAAGTAGGCTCCATGGATACTTCCGCTTGATACTTGTAGGTTGTAGTTTTGATCCAGTCAGGGATTATAATGTAATCAGTTCCGGGATGTTACATGTCATGACGTCATGCTAACTCCATGCACTGTTCTAATAATTATTTACTTTGTCATATTTTTGCTCAAGATATTAATACGCCTGCGGTCCTATGTGAAAGACCGATAAAGCACCTTTAAATCGTTGGTCCCGGCTGTCACTTGTAGATCTATCATAATCCAACAGCGTGTTGACAGCTTATTCAGTGGCTCGAAAGTCTGACAACCAGTCTTACGAAGAGGTATCGTATTGCTCCGTAATAACTGCGTTGTGGAGATCACATAGGCAGTCGCTCCATGAAGCATACTACATACTGGTATTAAGCAGCAGCCAGTAACACTGCAAGCCGACCCTAATAAATTTGGGAAAAGGCTAAATAAATAAGTAACAATTCCTTCTGAACATTCCGGAATACTAGGAATCCGGAATACTATATACCTAATAAGTCACCCATCTGCGTACCAAGACAAGCTTAACCTGAATCGAATAGAATGGTTGTTATTATTTATTTTATCCACAAGCTCTCCTATCAGGCACTTTACTCAAAAGTAAAAAAATGCCTGTACTTTGTGTAATTTATTTCTTCACCTCTACTCTCTCTCGCTCTGTAAGCGATGAAGGAAAATATCGTGATAACATTTTTAAAACATTGTAATGCCTCATTGGTCTAGTAGTCGCATATATGACTGCGGAACATGAGGTATTGGGTACGATTGCCGAGTCGAGCAAAGTGTTATTAAGTTTATTCATTAGGATTTTTTTTATTTTCACGTAGTCTGAATTTGTACCCGGTGATGGCATTAGACTCGACCTCTTTTCATCATCATCATCAACCCATAATGTTCCCACTCAGGGACACAGGCCTCCTCTCTAGGAGAGGGATAGGCTATAATCCACCACGCGGGCCCAGTGCGGGTTTGTAGATGTCACATGTCTTCGAATTTTTAGTATCTAAGACATTCCGGTTTCCTCACGATGTTTTCCTTCACCGTTTTGAGAGCAGTGGTGATGAAATAAATTACACAAAGTAATGCGCCTGCCTGGGTTCGAACCCACGACTCACCGTTCGTAAGTAGTGCCCGTAACCTCTGGGCCACCACTGCTCTCACCTGGCGACCTTCTTTACATGGTACTAAAACATAACTGGCGAAATTTGGGTGTACTATAAGGCCATTGCCTTATCCTTCGGGAACAACAGGAACGAGGTTATGGCACTGTTCTGGTTTAAAAAAACCTCTTCATTCTGCAATTTAGATTGACACATGATGATATAATTTTTCTAATAAGTTTTTGACTCGATGACACTCGCTCTGAGAACGATTAAGACTTAATGCGCACATGATTAACAAATGTCCGCTCAAGTGGCAGGGTCGCCATATAAGGACGGGACTTTAAGGGAAATGAAACATTGGAACGCTGAGTAAACACTGAGTATATTTGGTGCATTGATACTGTAACGTTGCACCTTGCAAGTTACTAATAAAAAGAGTTTAGGTTAAAATGCTTAATGTTAAGAAATCTATGTACACTCAACTATACCATTTAAACATAACTTTAAAACTAGTCTATTATAATACTATTAAACAAACCTACATTTAAATAAACCTTTGAAAATTAGAATAATACAGTACGGAACCTAGGAGACTATTAATCTGCAAAGGTCCTCGCATCTATGTGCCCGCGCATCTCCAAAACGATCGTTTACCGAGGACTCGCGATTCGGGTGAGTTCGGTACGGAAGATGACTAGTCGTTTTGAGAGCACTGTGGGTGACGGCTGTGTCCTTCGCTCCGAAATTACCTAAATAATTTATTTTATACATACTTCGCGAAATCCCTCTAGGGATTTACTAGTCTACCCATCAACCCTTCGCCACGTTGTGGTCCCAAGGACGCTTGGAAGAAGAGCCTGCTGCAGGGTGACACCTTCCTACCCTACGCTGAGCTTGACGACGGAGACAGATCCTGGAGCTGGAGCCATTGGTTGCGGACAGCCACCAGAGACAGGAGGACCATCATCCTGGGAGTCGGTTCAGGCCAGTGTACCCTACCACCTTTAACCTCTGCAATCGAGACGTGAGGCGGCCACGGAAGTTAGGCAAATAAATGATAGGTGAACTATACTTGCTTATTATTTACGAACTCCCTACCTACCTATCTGCTGACACCCTCGTAAAGGGCAAGTGTCACAGTGGCGCCTTTAACGTGTGTTTCCAGTGGCCTAATCACGTCTTGATTTTTTTTTTCCCCGAAATACAGCTGTTAATTCGACCTACCTACATTGTTGCTGTGAACGTGAAGGTGACATTCTACGCAAAGCGAACTGGTACGTACTTTTTTTTAAACATTAACTGTCACCTTTCCTTCTCATTTCCATTTGTATGCCTATTAGTGTCGGGTAATTGTTAACTGTTACGTATTGGTTAAATAAATACTTACCCTAAATTGTGACAAAGTTATAACTGTTTAATTATATTTTACCCAGTACCTACACAAAAAAAAAAAAAAGGGGATATTGTAAAATTTCCTTACGTTAAATAGTAATCTTGTCATACGTAACAGTTCGCACAGCTACAATCTTCTTAGTTTTCATTTCTTTCAAATTCATTATTTCTTCTATTTCTCTCATTTCCTCTTGTCACCAATCGTAAAAGGTAGCTAGTTACATTATTTTGCATTTGTAAAGAACATCATATTAAATCATTTCATAGTCTATTCTTTCATTGTGTTCATTTTTTTCCATTCTTCTGGTAAACATGGAAACATACCCTATAAAGTTTTTTGTTCTCAACAAAAACGAACTAATGTATGAAGTGCTCATTAGGGGCGAAGAACCTGCATCAACCGTACTCGAACTACGTAAACAAATAAATAAATTAACACCAATTATACCCACCTCTGATATTTGCGAGTCGGGAATCGAACCGGATGTCGATATTTCTGGCGTTGGTGTTTCTATGATCGAACTTACGTCTCGTGTAAAATCTTTGGAGGATAAGTTTGAAACTAATCTTTTCGAACGTACTAAAGCGTTATGTAATCATTTGTACCACCGCATAAAAAGAATTGATTGCTCGGATTCTAAACACTCTGATAAAATAAAGTCTCTGTCTAAAAATTTAACGTCCCTAATGAATAAAATAAATTCAATTAATAAATCTGCTAACCCTAGCTGTGAGCCTGTTGTGAGTGTTCAAACAGCTGTGCTGGATACCGTACCTAACGTATCGATGTATTGCGACCGCTCGCACATTGGTGAACTACAAAAACTAAGATATAACGGTAAATCTTGTGTACACGCTTTCGTGCAGAGGGTAAACGAGTATAGTACTGCGCGCAATATACCCTCTATTAAATTATTAATGTATGCTACGGAGATATTCACAGGCGATGCGTTACATTGGTACCGTAGTATTAAAGATTCGGTTACTACTTGGGATGAGTTGATAGTTTTGCTAACAGAGGATTTCAGTCAATTTGATTACGACTACCGCTTATTGTCCGAGATACGTAACAGAACACAGGGTGATACGGAGAACATAACTATTTATTTTGCTAAAATGTCTGAATTGTTTTCGAGATTAACTAAAAATATATCAGAACAGGAGAAACTGGATATCTTAATGCATAACATAAGACCATGTTATTCTAGTGTATTGGCTTCAAATACAAATTCAATTAATACTATGGGAAACTTAAGAAACTTATGTAAGAATTTTGAGAAAATACAGTCTCTGACTTCTCAATTTAGAGAACCACCAAGAGTGTCGTCTGATACTTTGGCTCCTGACTTGGCATTTTCTAAATCTACCGAACAAAGTACTAGTAAATCGAACTATTACAATCAACATAGGTACAATAACAATTCAAAACATAATTCTAATTCTTCTTATAAGCCTAAAGATAAGCCGGATGTAGCTGCAGTTACTACTTCCGATTCTAATGCTAAACCGGTTTATTGTCCTCGCTGTCGTAATTCTGAACATTCCTTGAACCAATGTAAAGCGGATAGGTTTCTAATTTGCTTTAAGTGTGGTACAAAGGACGTTAAATACCCTAATTGTCCTAAGTGTCATTCGAAGTCAAAAGGAAAAAACTAGATAGTGAAGATTGCTGTAGTGAAAAGGCTCTAAAACCTAATATTAATACTATAAACTCAAATAAAAATAAAAACTTTGATGAAAAAGATTGGAAGGACTGGCTTTTGACAATCAAAACTTTCTTTTCTAGCTATTTCATTACAACAATCTTCGATAAAAAACCAAAGGATGACTTACGACCGTACGCGACTATCCAAGTACGTGACACAAATCTCTGTGGTTTACTTGATTCCGGTTCTACAGTAACTATTTTAGGTAATAACTCACATTTACATTTTGTTTCATTGGGTCTTGAACTTCACAAGGGCACTGCTAAAACTTTTACAGCCGCTGGTGGGCAGAATTTAACATCTATAGGATTTATTAATCTACCCGTAACTTTTGAAAATCAATTCCACATATTGAAAGCTTACGTCATACCTTCTGTAAAGTCAACTTTAATACTAGGCATTGACTTTTGGACTAAGTTTAACCTGTTTCCTAAGTTTTATAATTCAATTTTAATACATAATGCCGCAAACAATAGCAGTGACGTCACTACAATGTCAGAATCTACCAGTGTAGTGCATTCCTACAATGAATTGACTGAGGCACAGCGTGTAACAGCTGATAACATTATAGAGCAATTTAAAAGTATTTCAACTGAGAAGCGTGGATTAGGTAGAACTAGTTTAGTAAAACACCATATTGATACTGGTGATTCCTTACCTATTAGGCAAAGATATTACAGGGTTTCTCCTGAGAAACAACGTATTTTATCGGAACAATTAGACGAAATGATATCGCTGGGTGTTGTTGAAGAGTGTGAGAGTCCATGGTCTTCACCTGTTCTATTGACGCCTAAGAAGGACGGTAAACTTAGATTCTGTTTAGACAGTCGTAAATTGAATTCGGTTACTAAAAAGGACGCCTACAAGCTGCCTTATATATCTGAGATTTTGGATAATTTAAATAATGCAAAATACCTAAGTAGCATCGATTTATCCAAAGCCTTCTGGCAAATTCCTATTTCAGAAGACGACAGAAACAAGACTGCTTTCTACATTCCTCATCGCGGCACTTTCAGATTTGTTACTATGCCCTTCGGGTTGACAAATTCACCTGCTACTCAACAGAGGCTCGTCGATACATTATTCTATGGGCCTGAGTTTGAAAACTCTGTCTTCGTCTACATCGATGACATTGTCATAATAAGCTCTAATTTCGAAAATCATATTTCACTTCTTCTAAAAGTTCACAAGAAATTAAGTATGGCAAATCTAACCATAAACTACGAAAAATCAGTTTTCTTCCGTAACCAACTTAAATATCTAGGTTACGTTATTGATTCAAAAGGTCTTCATGTCGACTCAGATAAAATTGACACTATCTTAAATTACCCTACACCTTCAAATAAAAAAGACGTAAAGAGATTTCTTGGAATCGCGTCATGGTATCGTAAGTTTGTTCCAAAGTTTAGTTCTATTGCTGGCCCTCTAAACAAACTTACTTCCACTAGTAAAAAATCAAATCCCTTTCTTTGGTCTACTGAAGCTGAGGAATCTTTTACAAAACTTAAAGAACTTCTTGTTTCTGCTCCGATTCTTTCATGTCCTAACTTTGACCTACCGTTTGAAGTCCACACCGACGCTAGTGACTATGGTGTTGGAGGTCTATTAACTCAGACTATAGATGGAGTAGAACACCCTATAGCCTATACAAGTAGAACCTTGACTGGGTCAGAGAGGAATTACAGCATCACTGAGAGAGAAGCTCTTGCTGTACTAGTAGCCTTAGAACACTGGAGATGCTACCTTGATAATGGCAAAAAGTTTATCGTATATACAGACCATTCAGCTCTCAAGTGGTTCCTTAACCTAAATAACCCTACTGGACGTCTAGCTCGTTGGGGTGTTCGGCTCTCAGCGTTCAATTTTGAAATTAAACACCGTCGTGGCGTAGATAATGTCATCCCTGATGCACTGTCTCGTGCATGCCAGGTTTCAGCCATAGACACTAATCCTAACACGGCAGCTGCTAGTGATCAATGGTATTTAAATATATATAACGGTTGCCAAAACTCTCCTACATCGTTCCCTAATTATTTAGTAAAAAACAATCGCTTATTCCGATACATGCAAACTAAACATCCCCTTAATAAGGAGTTTGAGTGGAAGGAGGTGATCCCTGCTGATTCTAGAACAGAAATCATTTCAAAAAACCATTCAGAACCAACCGCAGGTCACTTTGGAATATTTAAAACCTACAAGCGGCTAAGTCTCCGATACTACTGGCCTGGAATGCATGCTGATGTCGTCAAAGCGGTTACGTCATGTGACATCTGTATTGCACATAAACACCAAACTCATTCCCCCCTAGGTGAAATGGGTAGGCCTAAACAATGTTCTAGACCTTTTCAAATTATAAGCGTAGATCTAGTAGGTCCACTACCGACTACTAGAAAACAAAACTCGTACATCCTAGTCGTGACTTGTTGCTTTAGTAAGTACTGCTTACTATTTCCAATAAAGCGCGCGACAGCTGAAAGTGTTACCAAGATCTTAGAGGAACATGTATTTCTAATACATGGCATACCTTCTACAGTGATACTTGATAATGGTAAACAATTCGTAAGTGCTACGCTTAGACAAATGTTTGACAAATATAAAGTACCTAAACTACATTTGACTCCTAAATATTCACCACATGTTAATACAGTCGAGCGATACAACAAAACTATAATGACCGCCATTTCAACGTTTATCACTACCGACCAACGAGTTTGGGATCAACTGATACCTAAAATACAATTCGCCGTGAATAGTTCTGTTAACGAGGTAACCGGTTTTACTCCTTCGTTTCTAGTGTTCGGGCGCGAACTAATTACTTGTGGGTCGCACTACGTTGATACGGAAAACGATGAAGATCTTGTTTTTCAGCCACGCGATTCCTATGCTGAGAACTTAGGTGTATTATCTAATATATTTAATAAGGTTCAAGCACTATTACTGCAGGCTCATAGTAGGAATTGTCAACATTATAATTTACGCAGAAAACCTGCAGAGTTTAATGTTGGTGATGTGGTTTGGAAGAGAACTTTTTATCAGAGTGATAAGGACAAATATTTTAATAAAAAATTAGCTGCAAAATTCATAAAATGTAAAGTTATTGGTAAAAAATCTCCACTTGTTTATGAACTTACTGACATGTCTGGAAAACCACTGGGTTCTTGGCATATCAAAGATATCAAACTAATCAACTATAAAGCCTAAATTCTTTACTTAACTTACCATATCCTAGCCTTAATTTATACAAAAACCTACTACTTAAACTCAAATGTGTTAAATAATTAATGCTATTTTAATACATTTAAACTAACTAATTGAGTGTAATTATTAATAATTAGTTATTACTCTGATAATAAGGTCTCAAGTCATTATTAATAGACTCGATGATTTTATGAAAGATGACTAATTGCGTGAGGTATGAAAGAGTATTCTGTATGTATTAGTAAGTTTGGTTTAGTTTAGTAGTGCTAGTCGGATTTTGCATCTAGTACGCAAAATCCTATGCTTTTTGGCGGGGTACTGTAACGTTGCACCTTGCAAGTTACTAATAAAAAGAGTTTAGGTTAAAATGCTTAATGTTAAGAAATCTATGTACACTCAACTATACCATTTAAACATAACTTTAAAACTAGTCTATTATAATACTATTAAACAAACCTACATTTAAATAAACCTTTGAAAATTAGAATAATACAGTACGGAACCTAGGAGACTATTAATCTGCAAAGGTCCTCGCATCTATGTGCCCGCGCATCTCCAAAACGATCGTTTACCGAGGACTCGCGATTCGGGTGAGTTCGGTACGGAAGATGACTAGTCGTTTTGAGAGCACTGTGGGTGACGGCTGTGTCCTTCGCTCCGAAATTACCTAAATAATTTCTTTTATACATACTTCGCGAAATCCCTCTAGGGATTTACTAGTCTACCCATCAACCCTTCGCCACGTTGTGGTCCCAAGGACGCTTGGAAGAAGAGCCTGCTGCAGGGTGACACCTTCCTACCCTACGCTGAGCTTGACGACGGAGACAGATCCTGGAGCTGGAGCCATTGGTTGCGGACAGCCACCAGAGACAGGAAGACCATCATCCTGGGAGTCGGTTCAGGCCAGTGTACCCTACCACCTTTAACCTCTGCAATCGAGACGTGAGGCGGCCACGGAAGTTAGGCAAATAAATGATAGGTGAACTATACTTGCTTATTATTTACGAACTCCCTACCTACCTATCTGCTGACACCCTCGTAAAGGGCAAGTGTCACAATAAATCTTATATGTACTCACACAAGCAGAATATAGTATACTTACACACTACATCACACTCCGGCAGTGGGACGGCATAGTGGATAACGTCCCACTTCCTTTCTAAGAGAGGAGGACTTTGTCTCAGCCGTGGGAACTGTGTATGAAAAAACCTTTTTCTTACAGCAAAGAATTGTGAGTGTAAAAATAAAAGCAGGAAATCATTAAGAATAGAAACAAACATACCTATCCTATTTGAACATAAGGTCAAACGCAATGAATTCAAATAACTTTTAAAAGCTCGTTTTCAAGCAGTTATTTAGATATTATGTAAAACGAAGTGCTACAATTATTTATAATTAGGATCATCACATTTTAGTACTAAGGCTTCATTAACATAAGGTAGACCGTTTAAAATTAGGTAGGTATCATTTTCTCCCTGAAAAATGTTTATAAAAGTAATGTGTAGGAAAGAAGAAATTACTATTTTCATGCTAGTAATTTTTTTGATGATTATAAGAATATTGTACCTCAATAGATAAGAATTTAAGCGAAGTAAGAACCGTTAGGTAACAAAAACAAAGTTAAAAATTAAAACTTAGCTGACGAATCTAGCTTCAAGCAATTACTAAACTAGATAATAAAAACTAACTTTGGCTTGTTCATAATACGGGTGTTAGACTTTTGGGTATAAAAGCTCGCAAAAATATTCCACGGGGCACATGTTTTGCACCTTTTAAATTTCCGAACCTAAAAATAAGCTAATATTTTATTTAGGTAGTTAATTGAAAATACCATTATCTTGAACAAGGCAAGACAGACCTGCAAGAGAGCTGTACAGGAAAATTCTATGTAGCATATATTTTATTTTACTATATTTTTGAAGCACATAAAAAATAGCATCCATTAAGCATGTGTGAAATATATAAAATGCCACGTCAGTAGTAAAAGTGTCGCATTTGTCACAGCGAATGCAAAACACATTTGTTATTTTTATGGGTCCAAACATGGTTCAAAGCTTTTTATACAGAGTAAATTTTTCAGTAAGTGCGTTAATGGCCAAATACGCAACTATTAGTAATAACGTAAAATATTGAAAGAGTTTTGAGTCCGATTTCGATGAAAACTAAAACTGAAGCATTGGTCTAGCTAGGTTTCTTTTTTAAAAAGTACAAACTGTGTTATTCGTTTTACACTATTCGATGGTGTCGCTACACATACCATCACGCTTGTAATCCCTGAAGGGTTAAGCAGAGCTGTTAAGTTTAAGTCCCGTGTAATAATGGTAAGACTAATGCCATCAACAGAACTCGTATTCAGCCTCCGCGGCCGTTACTGAGAAATTCTGGTGTCGCTAATAAGCATCAAATTCTGAAAAGTGGACCCGAGAAATGTGAAACTTCCTCTATTTCTAAATTATGGTACTAAAACATAACTGCCTCCGTGGTCGAGTGGTTTAGGCGTTTGCCTTGTGACCCGGTGGTTGTGGGTTCGATTCCCCAGGGGAAGCATACTTTGTGAAGTTGTTTCCACTTTGGTTAGGACATTGCAGGCTTGAATCACCTGATTGTCTGATAAAAAGATGATTCCGTGCTTCGGAAGGCACGTATAAGCCGGTGGACCCGAACGCCAAATGGTGGTCGTCACACCATGTCAGAGGCCCTTGAAGCGGTTTAAAAACTCTGACACTAATTATAATATTATAATTTGTGAGATCACTGGTTTTAAATAATCCACAGACAGTATGGTTTCATAGGGTTATTTATTACATGTTCAAAGATAACATAGTTTTTAATATAATTCGATAATATGTTTACAATTTGACAAACATAATCATCTCCATTATCCGTCGGGGCTGCGGGTTGTAGTCAGTAGAAGTCTGACACTCCCTTTGTAAGGGTTGACCTTCAATCTATCCAAAAGTATTTTACGTAGAGCGACTGACTTTCAGACCTGAATAACCCAGTTAGTACTTGGTAATACGATACCCCCTTTTTTCCGGGTGGAAAATCTTCAAATAAACCAGCTCTTGGGCAGAGCGAAAGGGAGTGTCAGACTTCTACTGACTAAAAACCACCCATGTTCCTTCTTAGCCCTTCACGTCGAGGCCGCGGTATCTCTTGCGAACAACGTCCGTATAGTAAATAACTCCGGATGTAACCTGTACACTATTTACCATAATATTACGTTCATTCTGCCAAAGACTACACTCCCAGAAAATATGATGAGCAGATTGTTCATATACGCAGTCAGATGTAGAATTTGACAAAAAGGTGAGGCAATAAGCTTGAAGGAAAATAATTTACTCTTAAAGTTACCATGACCTGTGAGAACTTGGGCAACACAGTGACCCACCTGCAGCCATGTCCTGGCCAGCCGCTCACGAACGGATGGAAAGAACTGGAGGAGGTGTCGGCCTTTGAGCAAGTTGTTAATCTCTTGCCCTTTACCGCCTGAATACCTGACGTGGGCCAAATCACTCCATAACTCCAGCCCAAAATAACGTTAACCCAAATCACTGTAACTCTAATAAACGTTATTCGTAAAAATATGGGTACATTTTGGGATTTCGGTTTGTTTATGGATGGTTTCATATAATAGAGGTCATACAAAAATCATGTACCTGTCACGTACCATATTTGGCATTTCAACTAAACATGATTACTTACGGTATCGTAAGGTATCTGCCGTAATCCAGGATTATAAGATTACATTCTGAATAAAATATTTCTCGTGCCGTTGCGAACGTTACACATTGCCTAGAATTGTGGCGTGGCCACGAGTTACACGTTAAAACGACGTGCGTCTTCTAACAACGAATGCGGAGAAACAAGTGTATGAAAAACAGGATGGCAAGTTATTAATCCCCGGGGCGTCCATAAATTACGTGAGGTGTTTTTTTAAATTTTCTGTCCCTCCCTCCCCCCGTGGTGAGATGTCGTGAGATTTTATTCAACCCCCTCCCCCATCCCCCAATCTCACGTGAGATTTTTCATAATGTGGGTTTCTTACGCAAACGCGTTGGATTGTTATTGTAAAAAGAAATAAAAAATTTGCTTCGTGCTTTTATTTACGACTAGTTAAGACTAGTAATCAATATTGCTGAGAGTTTAATAATAAGTGTAATAAAAATTTAATCGTATTACGATTACGCTTAAGATTAAATCTTAAGCATGTACAATCTGGATTAAATGGACCAAAATAGTATAATTTTTTTATTGTTTCAATCAGAAAAAAATTGCGTGATATTTGCCGAGACCCCCCCTCTCTCCATCGTAAGATTAGATGAGATTTGACTCGACCCCCTCCCCCCCGTAAACATCTCACGTATTTTATGAACGCCCCCCTACAGAAAACGCAGGATTCTCCAACCACATGGGAGTTGTGACCGGTGACTGCCAGACAATCAAAGTCTTTTCAGTTTTGTAACACGCTATCTGCAGTTAAAAGTGTTTTTTCAACTTTATAGGTCAGGTTAGCTTTCTAGGTATTATGAGTAATCTAGTTTTTTTTCGGGGAAGGACATTTTGGGAGGTATGAGGAACAGGGTGTAAAGTTCCTCATCCTCCATAGAAAAGGGAGGATCCTCCGACCAGACGGGTGTTGTGTCTGGTGGGCTAACTGCCCGACATATTATTATGTAAGTCGGGATTTTTTTCTATATGAGCTAATGTCGCGGATAACTTTGATAGCGCGATGCAGGATTTGTCATTTTAGTTCTCATGTGTTGCGATAGATGTCGTTGTCGCCACAACATCATTAAATTACAATTAACCCCTCCCGCTCTGGGCGGAGCGGAAAGGTGTCAGACTTGTACTTACTAAAACCAACCCATGTTCCTTTTTAGCCCTTTGTGTTCCAGGGTCACGGTATCTCTTTCGATCAATTCCGCAGCCCCGGCCTGAGGGGTCAGGGGAACTTAATTCATGAACAAAATCGTTGCATTTTTTTACCATAGTCACTGTCACAAGGCGGGTGTCAAATAAACGCGTAGGTCGTGGCTATGCAGTTAAGACGGCATTACTACGGAATGCTATTTTTATGATTACCTACAAGAAAAACGGATGCTTTTACCGTTGCTTCTGAGAAAATAAGACTACTTAGGAACGGTAAAATGTAGGCAAATAAACTATCTACGCAACTAGCATTTGAAGAACTTTTGCAAACGGTGATGGTTACGTACAGGCAGCTGCACAAATCTTTGTACACTTAGCGATGTTTAGCAATTTTCACATATTGCATTCATTTCATTTTCGTGTTATGTTACGAAAGTAATATTTGGAGACACATATTATTATAAAGTAGGTCTATCTCAAAGTTGCCAAGTGTATAGATATTATTGCTCGTAACTCTGTATAATAATATGTAATTCATCCTCGGTAGTAAACTGTGGCAAAACGTGTTGGTTGAGGTTCACCTCTGCCTAGCCCTTCGGGGATGACAGACGTGATGTTATGTTATGTTAACGTAAGTACCTGCCTACGTTAACATAAACGTTAACGAACCTACACGTGTGTGTATTGAAACACGTGTGTGTATTACCCAATACACACACGTCATTAAAATAAATTAATGTAAAAATAACTTGAGATAACAAGCAGTTCCTGTAATGTAATACCTACAATTATTTTAATGAAAAGTGTATGTATTATTATACGTATCCTACTTTCCTTTTTTATAATGAATATTTTTTACCTAACGAAGCCGAACAGTATATTTTCTCCCCGTCATAGCAATCTTTTTGTTCTGGACTACACCTTCTAGTTACGGAAGAGGTTTCAGTCAGGTTCTTAGCCCTTTATGTCGGGGCCGCGGTATCTCTTGCAAACAACCCGCAGCCCCGACGGGATCATTCTCTTGCCTTAATCTCAATTCATTTGGGGTCGGTGCAGCGTACGTGACATCTTCTTCCGTACTTCTCTATTACTCACCATATCATCAGACATAAAATAAATAAATAAATAAAATAAGCCTTTGTTGCTGTTTTTACAATTTACAATACAAACATTTTTTTTTTTTTTTACACGGTTTCAATTCACAGCTTGTCTTTCGACAAAGGCCTCCTCTAAAGATTTCCATTTTAGCCTGCCTCTCGCTGTTCTCGTCCACTCTAGACCTTTTTGAGGTCATCTTCCCATCTCTTTGTTTGACGCCCTTTATTTCTTTTTCCATTCCTGGGATACCACTCTGTTATGGTTTTTGTCCATATGCCCAGTCCATCTCCATTTTAAAGTTTTGTACGTTTTCTTTGCATCCTTAAATTTTGTTGTATTTTTAATTTTATCTCATCAGACATATTTGTTGCTAAATTATCCTTTATACAGTCCATCCATCGTTCCTTTCCTCATTCCTTCGCATCACATGCCCATACCGCGACAGCCGATCACCATACCACTTTTAAGTCACCAGCGCCACTTTCTACTTCCTCGTAGGTACTCCTTTTTTATTTTAACCATCGGTTTTTCTGCCCAGGCGCGCAATAGATGTTTCACATCAGAAAACGGCCTATAAACGTACTGTTTCACAAATGAAGTGGGTGTATGCAATTGGTGTGGGCAGCATACGTATTTACACAGGTCATGGTGACCTGATACACAAAAGGGAAGGCCCAATCATACAAGGATTGTTGCATACGGCTCGAATATTATACTGCAAGGCTCAGATTACGTGGCTGCGGGTTGTTCGCAGATACCGCGGCCTCGACATGAAGGGCTAAGAAGGAACAAGGGTGGTTTTTAGTCAGTAGAAGTCTGACACTCCCTTTCGCTCTGCCCAAGAGCGGGAGGGGTTATTTGATGATTTCCCACCCCCAAAAAAAAAAAAAAAGGCTCAGATTACGTAGGGTGCCGTACCGTGCAGCTAATGATGTCAATGGCATGACACGGCATCGCCACCGGGGGTCTAAAATGACCACTTTAGCATATCATAATATGAGCTGCGTTATAAAGCGTAAAATGGACCTTTCATAAAAGTAACTGTGTCTGACCATTTTACGAATTTTAACAGAAATTATATTATTTTCGTATTATGATCTATTCTCCTAAATGGTCACAGACACAGTTACTATTATGAAAGCTTTTTTTTACGCTTTTAAAACTCAATTCATATTATGATAGAATAGAATAGGATTGGAATGATCTGCTAAAATGACCATTTTAGACGCCCTGCCGGGCGATCCATCGATTGACTTTCAAATTAAATGTCAAACCATAACCATTTGACAGTTAATCGATGGACACTATGATAGCAACTGACATTTAAAAAGATACGCAATAGCCCTACTGGTCACGATACTTTGTCTGTCATGTGATTTTTTTTCAACATCATTCATAACGTCACGCCCGTAATTCCTGAAGGGTTAGGCAAAGATGTTATTTTTGTAGTCTAATGATACACCGTATACACTGTGGAAGTGACCTGAGATTTCAGTGCAAATCAACTAGACTAGGGTAGACCCTAACGGCAACAAAATATGTGAGCATCAGCGGTCTAGTTGTAAACGCGGGGTTAGTTTAATATTACCCATACGGAACCCTAAATTTGAAAGCAATTGACATGCGTATCGCGTTCTATTTTCAAATTGCTAGCCATAGAGAAGCGACGAACTGACCTACATGCTAGATATTTTTGGAACAGGTTTATTGTTTGTTGCGACGCTATTGAGTAGTTCCGGAAAACTAAGTATGAAATTGTGCTTAAAATTATTCCAAAGGTTTCGAAGCATTTATTTTAATAGGTATGTTATTCTTTTTTTGTCATATCCGTACGGTTATATTGCTGCTGCAACCTTGAATTCTGATAGATTCTAGCCTGAACTCCGGTCCATAACGGTTTGTCCAAAACTTTACAGGTCAACGAGATTATAACGTGTACATACTTTTCAGTTCAGTTTCATCAACAGACTAAGAAATATATACACACACACAGCCAAGTTTAATGGCGCGCGTACCGACTACGTGCTACAAAAGTGTAGCAACTTATTGCTACGAAAGCTTTGCAGCTACGTGCTACGCAGGATTAACCGACATAGCACGGTAGCAACGCCGTAGCAAATGTATGTTAGGTATTCAAAAAACCGGCCAAGTGCGAGTCGTACTCGCGCACGAGGGGTTCCGTACTATTATATATAAAACAGTAGACATTATTATAAACTTATTTTGAAACGGCAAAAATGTATGTTTGTGGAATGAGAGGCCCATTTATATATTTATTACACGACTGCCCCAAAAAAAGAGTGTTATGTTTTTTTATTCTGTTTTTAATATTTGCTGTAGAGTGGCAACAGAAAATTTCAACTGTCTAGCTATCACGGTTCATGAGATACATACAGCCTGGTGACAAACAGACGGACAGTGGAGTCTTAATAATAGGTTCCCGTTTTTACCCTTTGAGTACGGAACCCTAAAAGGAAGCTAACTGTTACATTCAACACATGGCAAAATATAAGTGCCATCTTACTTACAGACCTACACATTAGAGGAACTTGTAGAACCATAGTAATTCTAAGCTAACACAATAAAGATTGCCATCAAGAGAGAAATTATATAAAGAAGCTAGAATAACTATTGTTTACCAAAAATCTTTGCAGCAGATAATATTAGAAACATACAAAATTTCAATTTATATGAAAAATTTTGTCGTGATGCAGCGATTCTAAAGCATCCCACCGTTGAGCAAAGGCCAGTTCTTATGATCCAGGGCTAATACAGGCTAATGATCGTTGATTTTGTCCAGGTCGTCCCGCCATCTTCTACGAGCATCATTATATTGGGGTTAGCTTGTATCCGGTTACACTGGAAGCAGAATTTTACATGGAGCGACTGCTTGCCTGGTCTCCACAACCCAGTTATTACTGGATAATACCATACCCACGTGAGAGTGGTTGTCAAAGTTTTGGGCCACTTACTACCTGTAACTATTGTCAAAGATCTACGAATGACATCCAGGACCAACGGCGGTGGTGGTCACCCATCCCTCGACCAACCTAGGCAAGCGTGTCTTAACCTGAAGATTGACCCGAGTGGCTGTAATCTTAGCCACGAGGTCATCTTCGAGTCGGAAGCACTAGTTCTCCCTAAAAACACAGACGTCATAGGTACAAAAATACTCAGTACCTTGAGCAACGAATACTTTCTAAAAGAAAATATTTCCCTATTTAATAAATAATTAATTAGCATTTAATAATAAAAGTTGTGGCTGCAGAAGACGTACAATGGCCGTTCAGCAATTAGGCGTCGCCTTCGAATCAAATGGAAATTAAAAAATAAAAGTCAACTCCCATTGACTTCGTTCAGAAACTTCACTTTTAATTAGTTTCGTTTCTTTTTTTTTATTTCTTTTCGCGGTTTTTTGTGTAGGTGTTTTTATTTGCCCTTTGTTAAGGATTTGAGTACTTTAGGTGTTGAGGTACCGTCGGGCTAGTAAATAACGGGTGTGGACAGACACTGATCGAAGCAAATGATAATATATTCTTACCGAACTTGTGGTTTTTGTTGTACTAAACCTTACCAGAAGGAGTTCGCACGAACTGTACAATTTTTTTTTTGCCGTGCATGGATATTTTGTCTGAAATAAAACACTTTTTTTAGGCTCATTGATGTAAGTGAAACTCGGTGGCTGGTACTAAAACAGGCCCTAAATATCGTTACAATAAGGTGTGCTGCAACGTTGTCACAATTATAGTGATCTTCGTTCCTCTTGAAATAAGGTTACTCTTGAATTGCTGCTAAGCGCTATAGCGACGGGCAAAGTCAAAGTGCAGCCACAAATCGCCGAGAAAGTCCTTTGTAAAAGAGGGGCGTTTCCGACCCAATTTCGTCCCAAACAGTGTCGTTCCTAACAATCTGTTGCCTTAACTAGGAGCCTACTTTGCCTTAAAACGGCCAAGGCCTTAATTAGAGAATGTAGATTTTAAATCGTTAGTTTACGAGAAGAATTGTTCGGAGTTTTAGTCCCCAATTGGCATTTATAAAAACATGATTTAGGCGGAGTTCGGTAGTTTCGGTTCGGTTAAATAGAGAAATATGTAAATAGCTGCGTCTTGTTAGAGGACGACCCTCATTTAGTTTAGGAAAAGGTCAGACAGTGATTTTCAAACATTACCTAACTGGTTATTTGACTACTGTAAAAAAATCACGAAAATGTTGTTATTTCAAAGAACTAACAGAAATAACACGATGTGTGGAAAAAGTAATAAAATCGATGAAAAAATGGCTTAGTTTTAAATGACGTGCTAGAAAAACACAGCGCTACGGAAATGTGACGTCACATTTCATACCATCATAGTTACATAGTACAATCAGATGGCCGTTTCGCGCGACAAGGATAGAAAGTGCCCCCCCCACCAAAAACTTCTAAAGCATGTAGGTACAGCTACTCCATTTTTTGATCGATTTTATTACTTTTTGCACACATCGTGTTATTTCTGTTAGTTCTTTGAAGTAACATAACATTTTCGTGATTTTTTTAACAGTAGTCAACTGCCAAAATTGTTAACACCGTAACGTCGCAAAAACCATAGACCCAATCTTGCATCATCATCTGCCTAGCCTTTTCCTAACTATGATGGGGTCGGCTTCCAGTCTAACCGGGTGCAGCTAAATTGCTGCGACTGTCCTGTCTGACCTCCACAACCCAGTTAGTACTGGGTAATACGATACCCTTTATTAAGAATGGTTGTCAGACTTTTTGCTTACTGACTATTTAACGACTTATTCCTGCACTCTGACTTATGTAGTATGGTATTCTGAAATAAATAAAACGGTGAAAGGCAAGCAATGCTGCATTTAAATTGTCAAAAATATTTGTCAAAATTCTAAAAATCCACTTCCTGTTTTCGTAGAAACTAGATTCAAATTAAATGAATGCAAAGAGTTTTTCCTAATAAAAACTATTTGAAAAGTCAAAGTGCGAGGGAACGAGGAAGAAAACGATAGTGCATGTTCTCAGTGGCACAGTTGGAATTTCAACTCTTGTTTGAGAGCCGAGGGTTCAAATTTGAAGACTGAGATGCTTGGGCCAGTGTTCGTGTAAACGAGTGTACACTCAGTTCAGGTAACAGTTACTAATTACATTAGGTAGTGCTGGACGCTCTCTGAGAGTAGATTGGAGGTAATTGTTTCATTGTAAGACTATTTAATTAGAGTTTTTTTACTTTGGAGAGAGTTGAATTGACTGTGATTGCGTTACGAAGAAATTAGCTAGGTGCAATTAGTATGAAGTGAACTTTTTCCTATTAGTGTAAAGTATATTTTTGAGTAAGTGAATATAACATCACGCCTGTAATCCCCGAAGGGTTAAGCAGAGGTTTACGTTATATTAAACCTATATTTCAACAGTTTTGTTTATGTCCCATGTAATAGGGGGCGAGAACATTACCCTCAACCGGGCACAAATCCAGACTCCATGGCTACTACTGAGAAATTTCTGATGGAAAAACCCAATAACACTATCCGACCCGGGTATTGAACCCGCGACCATTGGTTTGCACCATGAGATTAAAAAAAATTTAGTGTATCGTTCACAAAAACTAACAAATAAAAACACAAAAATAACAAAACTATCATTATTTATTTATCAAAAAACATTAACAGAACATAACAAATACATTATAACATAGTTCATTTACAATAACAACCAACTACAAATACTAGTAACCGCAACTTCGTTACAGAATAGATTAAAAGATACCAATACCTTCCAAAAGTACCTAATTGTAATACGCCTTGTCTAACTTTCAAAGTCACAACACAACTTTATACAGGATGGAAATGAACCCTTCACGAAGGCATAAACCAAGCATTCTGTATATCAAACTAAATTATTATTATTATTTTTTTTTTTTTTATAAAAAACGTTGACCCACACTAGGAGTTTCTCCTGTATCGTGGGTGCGTTCACAAACATTCAAACTCACATACACAAACACACCCAAACCCGACACAACTATCTGTAGGCCATACAAATATTTGTTCCGTGCGGGGATCGAACCCGCGACACGCAGCGCAGCAGTCCAATCGTTCAGCCACTGCGCCAACCGTGCCGTCAGTATGTAAAAACTATTAATGTAACACACTCAAAACATTATGCTAATGGATACATTGAATAGATAACGGGTCATGGATGAATTAATAGTAAACGGGTCATGGATGAATTAATAGTAAACGGATCATGCATACGTTCAAAGTAAAGGCATATAAAATAGTGTTTTTTTTCTTTAAATCCTGTGAAAAAGTTGTAACTTTGACCTCCAATATCTCAGCTCCGCAAACCTATATACCGTATACCTTATAAATTAGTACTTTATTTAACTTCTAAAAAATGTGTTACTTTGACGTCAAATATCTCCGTAACTAGTAGAGTCCCAAATATGGTACATCACGAAAAAATATCGCAATGACGGGGAGAAGTAGTGACTTTCGGCTTTGTTAGGGGAATTTTTACTCCCTTTATAGGTATGTACATATATTTATACCTATCCTTCAAGCGTGATGTTGGGGCTAATAATCAAGCGCACAGAATAGTGCAACTCCTCTCTTGATCCAGTGGCTCTGCGGCTTGTGTGTGGGCAGTTCGATGGTCATGACGTAGTTGGTGGAGTGGCCCGTCGTGGACAACGTGCCCGCGCGGACTAGCGTCTTGTATGTGGGACACTCGTACAGACCCTGCTGTAGTTTGTGGTTCTGCTCCGGTTTCATGTAGAGGATCGCCATTTCTGTGGGAGAAAATGGTAGGTACATATAAAGTAGATCGTGCTAGTTTGGCAGAAGTGAATCCCTAATTATTTTCCTAGTAAGTATTTTTATTTTAATTCCATTTCAGTTGATTTATTTAGGGCTGGTTTTTCAATCGCCAGTTAACTTTTACCTGAGGAATAAATGTGATGTTTTGACAGATTGTCTATACAAAAACTGTCAAAATGACAAACTTATTCGTCAGATAAAAGTTAACTGGCGATTGAAAAACCGGGCCTTATTAATGATTACTTAAGCCGTCACTTAGTAAAGATTTGACATACTATTGTATGACAAAACTGTCAAAACCTTTACTCTTTTTCTTTCATCATCTCTTTACAGTGATGGTCTAAGTAATCATTAAAGCTCTCTGAGTGCGGCAGTAAGTCAGACAAAATACATACAATAAGCAATTAAAATTGAATATTATTATAGTAAATGATATGCCGTGGAAAACTATCTCTACTTTTATGTATCTGTACTGGAGACACCATAAAAAAAAAAAAAAAAAATTACCACTTTGTCGGCGTAACTTATCCGTGGATATTCATGCCAAATTATAGCTTTTTTATAGTTTTTGACCTATAGTGCGTACAGACATACAGATAGACGGACGGACATGGCGAATCTATAAGGGTTCCTTGTTGACTACGAAACCCTTAATATAATAATAACCCTAAAAACAGACAAAATGTTGTATAGATCAGTTATACGCACCAACATGCAGTTCCTTAGGCCTGCTCTCCTCAAGCGACAGGTCCCCCATGTTCCAGCGCGCCCCCTCCAGGTACAGACCACGCACGCAGCACCCATCCTCCGGCTTCTTGGGGGGAGCTTGTGCAAGCGCCTGCGCAGAATACCCCCATATTTTTTTTTGTTCAACATGTGAGAGGAATCTACTGTCGTGGTAAGGGCATGTGATGGAAAGACGAATTGCATGTGACATCAAGAGTGATAAATATAAATTGACGGCACGGTTGGCGCAGTGGCTGAGAGATTCGACTGCTGCGCTGCGTGTCGCGGGTTCGATCCCCGCACGGAACAATTATTTGTATGGCCTAGATAGTTGTTTCGGGTCTGGTTGTGTTTGTGTATGTCAGTTTAAATTTTTGTGAACGCACCCACGATACAGGAGAAATTCCTAGTGTGAGGCAATGTATTAAAAAAAAAATTGTTGATAGATGGACAGGGCAGGAAGGGAAATGCGGATCGTTCGGCGGCGAGATGGGCAGACGACATAAAACTAAGTACCCCTACGCCAAAATTTTTGCTGGGAATAGACTTTTTTTTGGCTCAAAAATCACATTTTACGGTAAAATTCAATGTAGCACTCTTAAAACATTGGGCTATTGGATGCTTTGAATAGTAAATGGGTCATGTACCATTTACTATTCAAAGCATCCAATATGTAAAGTAAATTTATAACCTAATATTTACAAAAAATATAACCTGAAAAACCAGTATTTACAAAAACAGCTGTGAAAAATTTGTTCTAGACCATACCTGGGAACCTCCTAGTTACGGAGATATTGGGGGTCAAAGTTCCAAATTTTTCACAGCTGTTTTTGTAAATACTAGTTTTTCAGGTTATTACTTTACTTAAATTACCTCCATGACCCGTTTACTATTCAAAGCATCCACTAGCACAATGTTTTAACTGTGCTATATTGATTTTTACCGTAAAATGTGATTTTTGATCCAAAAAAAAAAAGTCGTTTCCCAGCAAAAAATTTTGCGTAGGGGTACTTAGTTTGATGTACAGAATGCTTGGTTGACGGGTGTGTGATGGGTTGATTTACACCCTGTATATGAGGCTGGAACAGGAACGTGGAAATTGTTACCAGAAAAGAGACGCTTATACCCAGTAGTGGATGAATTCGGCCTAAGGATGATGATGATGAGGAAGGTGATGACAGATGATGAGATGATGTCATGTAGAGAGAACGTACCTCAAACGCATAGCCAATAGTATCAATAGCGATGACATGCTTCCTGGCGTAGTTCTGCAGGGCTCCGGTGAGGAAGGCCTGCGGGAAGTAGAAGCCCGAGATCCAGAACACCTTGGGTATCCCGTGCTCCGACCACTCCTGCATAAACTGCACTCGGAGACACAGGTCCTTTACCCATGCCGCTGGAGTAAAAAAAAAACGTAGCATCAAGATTGAGGTAAATCAAATCAAATCAAATCAAACTAGCCATTTATGTCCCACTGCAGGGCAAAGGCCTCCCTTCCCTCTTTCCACTTATCAAAAAATCAAAATCAAAATATTTTATTTCACATAGGCCTACATGGGCACTTATAAAACATCGAGAAAGGGTGCACGGTTCCCCATCGGGGCTGCGGGTTGTTCCCTTCGGGGCTGCGGGTTGTTCGAAAGAGATGCGGCCTAAAGGTGCACGGTTTGGGTTCGTCGTTTCCTATGGAGAAGAACCGGCGAGAAACTTAACTTGCAACTCCAAAACACACAAAATATCTACGTACACCGTATTTTCTTAATTTATTTAGTTTCTGAAAAAGTATGTTCGAATACATCGTCTACCGTGTTTTCACCCAAGTAAAAAAAGTGACTTGTGAAAGTGTTTTTGTAAAAACCTATTTGCAAAATAAACATCATTTATCATTTACCACAAACGTGTTTTCATATTTCAATGTGTGATTCAGAGCAATAAACTGAACAACTTTCTCTACTGGGTCCACCTTTTCGCACTTTTAATGACAAACCGTTACCGTTTGATGTTCTAATGCCATTTTTCTTAAAAATTCGTAAACTATACGATGAATTTGAAACTGAATTCTTGTAAATTTCGTTTAGTTTGTTTACGTTTTGTTCATGTCATGTTGATTACTATCATATTTGTAGGGGGTGAGCCCAGAAGGTTTTTAGCAAGCATTTAACCGTGCGGTCTAGGGTACACCTTATCGTACAGGGCCAACTCATCAGTCAAAACTTGACGACGACATAACTAACAAAATGTAGGTATACTATTAGGCACACTTCTGCTTAACCCTTCGGGGCTTACAGTCGTGACGTTATGTTATATTTTGCTCTTTATTCACAGGAGCGACATCTATGCTTCTTTACTGAAACTACTAACCCTCACGGATGTGTATCTGTCGCGCAAGAGAACAAAAACGGCAAATGAAGATGACCTGTTTCAATAGTTAGTCCCAAACCTCCTAGATGGCGTTGTAACAAGCTGAAGTGTTACACATCTGAAGACCTTTTTCGGCCCAACTCACATTCGCCAAATGTTCTTCTTCTTTTCGATTCGACAACTCAAATTTTGTCCGACCAGTACGTAGCAACCTGGATAGCACTTTCGTTTGCCTCATTTAGGTCTTTGAACGTGCAATAAGTTGGGCACGACGGGCAGGAGAGAAGGTGTGGCATGTCCTGTGTTGGGGCTCCACACTCACATTCAATGAGAGATGGGTCGATTATACCCTATCTAGCCAGATTGGATCGGCAGCGGCCAACTTGGGTGCGTAGTCTATTTAAAGATTTCCATATTGGCCACTGCAGTTCGTGGCCAGGGGGTAGTTTTTCTGCCGGTGTGATGTAGTGTGGAGGAGGGGGAAGTTTGTTCCACCACAGTATGCTTCGTTCGTCTGCTGCGCTGTGCTCTGAAGAGGTGGCATATATCAGTCAATAGTAGGCCACTGGCCTCTCCAAGCGCATGTCACGTAGTTCAATTCTTGGCAACTATCATCCAGTGGCTAACAGCCTTCAGATATCGTCGTTCCACCTCGCACGAGACACATTTCACTTGGTTCTTACTCGCAACGCATCCTCGCATATTTAAAATCAGACGGTTGAAGCCAATTACACTATTTAAACAAATAATTTACTAGCGGACGTCACGCTTCACCCGCGTAGTTCCCGTTCCCGTGGGAATACAGGGATAAAAAGTAGCCTATGTCACCCGCGGATAGTGTAGCTTCCCAACGGTGAAAAAATTTTTGAAATCGGTCCAGTAGTTTCGGAGCCTATTCGTTACAAACAAACAAACAAATCTTTCCTCTTTATAATATTAGTGTAGATTTAACACAGTTATTACCCCCAAACAGTCATCGCTGCTATGGCACCCACCATATTAATGGTGGACCAGTTGCCACTTTTAGGTTCGGAAACTTCATACTAAAACTTACCGAGCGGTTTCAATGAAGGATATGCTTTGGAGCTCCACATATCAGGCACAACATTCTTGGACAGGCTACCTGCCATGTTCTCCAGCATTTCGGACATCACCACCAGGCCTTTCATGGCTTTCAGTAGGTCTCTGCAATACAATAGGAAGCATCAGGAACCTTGCCAGAATCGAATTGTTTTACGATTTTCAGCATCATCATCTGCCTAGCCTTTTGCGCAACTATGTTGGGGTTGCCTTTCAGTCTAACCGGATGCACCTGAAAACCAGTATTTTACATGGAGCGACTGCACGATTACGGTGAGTTCAGGCTACAGTTTTACGGTTTCTACAGTTTTCAGCACATTATTGCGAAATATCATGCCCAACATACCGAGTTTCCTCCGTGCCTCGGAAAGCACGTTAAGCTGTTGGTCCCGGCTGCCATATATAGATCTTTGGCAGTCGTTACAGGTAGTCAGTGACCTGAAATTCTGACATCCAGTCTTACCAAAGAGTATCGTATTACCTAGTATCAACTGGGTTGTGGAGGTCAGATAGGCAGTCGCTCCTTGTAAAATACTGGTATTCAGCTGCATCCGGTTAGACTGGAAGCCGACCCCAACATAGTTGGGAAAAGGCTAGGCAGATGATGATTGAGAAATATCAAGGACGACTGTTATGGAAGTTGAGGTCAGACGGTTTCTCAGCAAAAATATTTAGCACAAAAATATGATAGCTGAGTAGATGCGGTGATGAGAGACTACCAACAAACATTTTAGAAGTTTCAAAAAATAATGTATATGTCGCATCGTCAGGATTTATTTAAACTCATAGGGTGCGATACACTGTTTTTATTAAAGTAACGAAGTACTTGAAATTACAACTGAACACAATAATGATGACCACAGTAATAATGTATAGCCAAACGAAACGTAGGACAGTTCCTAGGCTGGACGTTTCGTTCTCTAGGACGGTCGGAAGGCAAGTGTGCCTCGCCATCGCGCCCCTCCACAAGCAAGGCTCAGTCGTAGAAGTGTTAGTGCTGCCACCACTAGGGTCACGTGCCGCGCTTCATTTAGCGACCGTACTATTGACCGTCTCCAACATAATGCTCTATGTATGGCTGCCACTTCCGGAGGGAACCGACCGTATCACTAACTGAACATGATTTAGTAAAAACTAAAATTTAATCAGCCAAGGGTGATTTAGGAAAAGTCGTTTGATTTACGTTTGTCCTTGAAACAAAAATCACCCAATATTTCTTTAACATTGGAAGTTAACAGGACCTGACAATGTGGCGACACTTGGGGCAGGCCTATGTATGTCCAGCAGTATTCGTGTGAAAGTGTTTTCGGTTCATATGATGTTCAACCAAACAAAAACGCTATAGAAAACTTACTTTAGCGACTGATTGATAATGCCAAGTAACTTGTTGTAACGATTGGCCTCTTGTATCAGCACTGTGTTTAGAGACTCCTTGTACGACACTGGATATCTGCAAATAAACATTTTATTAACAACAAGGTACCCGCTTCTGTCAATAGGCTCGCCCCCTATTACAATGGTGCAATGTGGGTGTACTATTGGGTACACCTCTGCCTAACCCTTCGGAGATTATGAGTGATGTTATGTTGCCCGCTTCTGCTTACGACGGATTCAAAGTAATGATGTAGCGACATATTAAATACCTACATCATCTGTCTAGCCTTTTTCCCAACCAAGGTCTAGTGGCCCGTCGGGGCTGCGGGTTGTTCGCAGATACCGCGGCCTCGACATGAAGGGCTAAGAAGGAACATGGGTGGTTTTTAGTCAGTAGAAGTCTGACACTCCCTTTCGCTCTGCCCAAGAGCGGGAGGGGTTATTTGACAATTTCCCAGCCCCCAAAAAAGAAGAAAAAAAAGAGGTCTAGTGGTCGCCAGCGCGACTGCTGAGCATGATCTCCTGGATCCTATTCTCAGGTTGGGCAAAAGTGAATATTGAGATTTTCCATCTGGAATTTCTCAGTCCAGTGTTGGATGTTAAAATAAATTCTAAATACTGGTCTTCAGCTGAATACCAGTATTTAGAATTTTTATTATTCTTCTTTCTTATTCTTCTCTTCTTCCTCTTTTTTGTTGTACAAGGTGTCATAAAATATACGCAAAAATGACTGCTCGAGGGGATAACAAATTTGAAATGAAATGAAATGAAATTATTTATTTCTGACACATGGTACAGGTCCATATTATGTTAGTGGGTACCTACTTATAGCTATGTTAGTTACATTTTAAACAATTATTATCTGACACGAAATATTATGTTAGTAAGTACATAAAGCTATGTTAGCTATGTTATGTTGTTTTTAATTTACATCGGTTTACGGTAAAACTCAAAAGTAGTAAGGTCCCTTGGAATAATTTGACCTAAGCACCGGTAAAGTCGCTGGCTTAAACTAGTTATTTACATCATCTTACGTGGTAGAGATATGGTCTATGTCCAGAGGCGTGGGCAGCACTTTGATGATATCAAGTGCAGCCAGTTCTATGATGGCCTCTATGGACGCTCCGCCGGCTGAAACTATCTCCTTCGGCTGAAGGTCGCGGAGTGTGACTGAAAATTAAATCAAACCATTAATTTCTCTGCAAAAATAGGTAAGTAATATGTACATAGATGTTCTTTTATAATAATGTTCTCAATATTTTACTCTCACATGAGCATACAAGTAGTAGGTTTACAATTATTATAAATTTAAAATAAGTGACATGTCATTGGAATTTCATACGATAAAAAAACTGGCCAAGTGCAAGTCGGACTTGCACATAAAGGGTTCCGTACTTAGACTTCTTATAGGTTTTCCTGTAATCTATAAGGTGTTGAACGAATTTATTATTATTAATATTTGTATTTTTTCAAACTTTTAGGATAATAACTTTTAAGTCTCGGAGATAAGGAGGGGGGAATTGTGGACACACGAGTGATCCTATAAGGGTAAAATCCAACCTATATCCAACCTATATCCAACATATATAAATGTCAACCTGGTAAAAGTAATAAAAAATAAACTAAATTAAAATCAATAAGGGCTAGGACAGGAGAATGCTGATGTGTTACACACCCGCAATAACTTCAGTTTATCCGTGACCATGGCGCTTGCAACAGCGCCGTAAACATGGAAGATAATGCGCATTCAATGTAAATGGTATGGCTAAAAAGGAGGTGTCTCATGAGATGACGAGAAACAGAGAAGTATGGGAGAAGAAGACATGCTGCGCCGACCACAAATGAATTGGGATAAGGGCAAGCGAATGATGATGATGATGTGTATGTCTTCAATGTTTGATTGCTGTGCTAAAAACAAGTCTTTCTTACCTTATACAACCTCAAATGTTAATAAAAGCTTCAAAATCCTATCCTACTAATATTATAAAAGCGAAAGTTTGTAAGTATGGAAGGATGTTTCACGCAAAAACTACTGAACGGATTTGGATAAAATTTGGTACACAGATAGTTTATAACCTGGATTAACACAGGATAATATTTTATCCCGATTTTATTTTCCCGTGGGATAATTCTCGAGTTGTAGCGGGCGAAGCCGCTGGCAACAGCTAGTAGGATATAACTAACAGATGCAGGAGTTGGTTTCCGTCATGGCGTAGCTGATGTTCGCGTTGACATGCAGACCGAACAGCGAGGGGTCGTCGAAGAGCGGCAGCGAGCGAATGTACTTCGTGTAGTCTTCTATGTTCAGCGACGATTGTTGCTGTAACGAAAGTGGATTCAAAATCAAATAATTTATTTCAAGTAGGGTAGTTACAGGCACTTTTGAATTGGCTACTTGACAACTGTTAAAAAAAAAAAAAAAAAAAAATACATACACACGAACATATAACCTCCTCCTTTTTTGAAGTCGGTTAAAAATCACGAAAATGTTATGTTATTTCAAAGAAGTAATAGAAAAAACACGATGTGTGAAAAAAATAATAATATCGATAAAAAAAATGGAGTAGTTACATGCTTTAGAAGTTTTTGGTGGGGGCACTTTCTATCCTTGTCGCGCGAAACGGCCATTTGTACTACGTCACCATGACGTAACTATGGCGGTATGAAATATGACGTCACGTTTTTATAGCGCTGTCTTTGTCTAACACGTCATTTAAAATAAGCTAAAACTAAGCCATTTTCTGATCGATTTTATTACTTTTTTCACACATCGTGTTATTTCTGTTAGTTCTTTGAAATAACATTTCATTTTCGTGAATTTTGACCAGTAGTCAAATAGCCAATTATCGAAACAAATTATAATCATCATTTTAGCTGAAAGACTTCCACAGCTGGACATAGGCCTCCCCTAAGTGTCGCCACATTGACCAGTCCCGTGCATCTCGCATCCAGCGGATCCCCGCAACCTTCACCAGCTGCACCAGGTGTCTTCCGAGAAGGATGACCATTCATAAAGTACCGATACCCCTCTGTGGCTTACTGTTGGTCCCGGCTGAAATTTGTAGATCTTCGACAGCAGTATCAAGTTAATAGTTCTGCGTTCTGCGGGTTGTTCGAAAGAGATACCGCGACCTCGGCTCAAGGGCTAATGAGGAACATGGGTGGTTTTTGTTCAGTAGAAGTCTGACACTCCCTTTCGCTCTGCCCAAGAGCGGGAGGGGTTATTTGATGATTTCCCACCCCCTAAAAAAAAAAGTGTGACACTGACCTGTTTATAAGCCCCACTCTCGTCATAGAAATACCTATCCGTCAGCACAGCCGTGGAGTAGTAGTCGCTCAGCAGACACAGCAGACAGCGCCGGTCCCAGTCGTCTGTCACCCGGCCGCCGTAGTTGATGTGCCCGGCCGTGTATGTTAACATCTGGGAATAGGGATGTTTCCTAATTAAAATAAATATGTAATAATAATAATAATAAATAAATAAATATATTATAATAAATATATATATATTATATTAATATATTCTAATTTATTCCGTCTGTTAGATTATTTATCGAAAAATATTGGATAAGTATTTTTTGTTTTATCAAATCAATAAAAATTGACGAAGATAAAACGCGTCAAAGTTTTGGGTGGGGCTTGTGACGTCACTCGCCGGTAAAAAACTTACGTCTTACGTCGTCTATGACGAATATGACGTCACACGAGTTTTCAAAGCACTGTATCGTCTTCATTGTTTGTTTACGTGAAAAAATAAAAAGATACGTGTCCAATACATTTTGGAAATCTATCTGACGGACTGATTAGATTTTTTTTTGTCAACTACCCCATTGAACAAGCATAAACATAATCAGCCTATAATGTTCCCACTGCTGGGACTCCAGGCCAACTTATGTTTATTGGGTGTCTGTATTGAAATACTGGACACTGAATGCTAAAAGGGATAGATACAAGGGCAGTACCACAGAACAGATAAAAGAGATTAGAAAGGAAATAGTTCCTTATTTGTATTAGAACGCCTGTCGCCGCTTGTCTCCCACTCTCTATATCCACTACAAGCAAGAGGCTAATACGTACGCGCATAACGCACACAAATAAACCGCACTCACTTAGATCGCGAGCTTGCTACTGGTTGTCACACTAGCGCAAACACTGCGTATGACGTACACTCACACACGCTTTAATTTCTCATACATGTTACGGCGACCAAAAGGTCGATAATTATGTCGATAAAATTACTTTAGTTTTGTAACTTTAAGTTTTGCAATATTTTGCTTTAATTTCGGAACGGGATAGAAAGAATGAAAAGGTATTTATTTGTCTCACACAGATACAAAATTAAAGATTAAAAAAGTAAAATCAAAAGTAAACATACGAGAAACACTTAAAAATAAGACATACATTCAATTAATTACTACATTTAGTTAGTAGGTATCTATTCAATTCTACCGGTTGCCTCTAGCCATAGTGTTCTTGTATCTGGATCTGTTGGAAAAACAAAACTTTGTTGTGTTATGTTTCCATTATAAATGACTAACCTCAAAACAAATTTTAGACGAAAACCAAAATTAATAACCCACAATAAACAATAATTGACAGTAATAAACGAAGTTATTAAATCATATTCATAATAATATCATTTGAATACATTCACACATACTAAATATCGACATTGTTTACAACTTGGTACAACACAATCGAAACGCATAGATTTTGCAGAACTCAAGCTTTGGCTCGTCGTACGCGACGTTCGCAGTGAACGAAATACATCGCGCAATCGCCCACGCAGTACAAGATGGTACCCACGTATTGCAAGCAATGTACGTAATTTTTTAACTGCTTGCGACAGTATCATTTTTTCTACCAACTACATAATACTATTGTAATAATTACTAATATTACTTGTATTTTAAGGTATTTGGACTTACCGGTGATAAGAAATCCCTTCTCGAGGCACACGACACACCCTGGCTTCTTTTCCGACACATTATAATAGCGCAAGATGGCATAATTCTTTTTTTTCGCGGAGCTTCGTACGCTGTCAGTGTGAGCGCGATTGTTGGCCGGTAAATCAAATTTTGTCGACATTTGAGCGTTTGCGACATATGAGCGGCGCGCCTGCCCCGCCCACAAGGCCCTTCTAACCTCTTTTATCTGTTCTGTGGGCAGTACCAAAAGTAGTGCCATATAGAGGCGGTTTTTGTTTGAAAATAAAAATGTGTTTCGTAGAGAGTACCAACGTTATAAAACTAAAATCAAGTTTTTGAGAATGCCATAATATATTAAAGATTTGATGCGCACAGAACAAAAAAAGAACACATATTGTATTAGGTTGATGTGCTGGTATTACAAACACTGAAAACGGGATATTTACCATGTTTACTTTTGTTTCGGTGTGACCGTAACAGTGCCGAAATATCGCGAGCTCGAAATAAAAAATAAACATGTTAAATATTTTTCAGTGTTTATCGTAGTGCCACCATGACCATGACAATTTGACACTAACACTATTGTGACTATTACGATACGACGAACAGCACATCGGTTTGAAAACTAATATGGTGGCGTCTGTACTCTACTCACCCTGAGAGGCACCTCATGATACTCATTGAGGAACATATGCAGCTGAGAGATACAGATGCGAAGGTCGCCGTCAGTGAACTCGTAGGGGATGTTGAAGCCGAGAGGACCGAACTTGCGACGCTCCAGCACTACGCCGTGGAACAGACACAGCGAGAACAGAAGCCACTGGAACCAGAATATTTACGTGCCATGTTAAAAGGGGCGAGCCAATTGCCATCAAGTGGGCATTAATCGAGACTCCGAGGCAGCTGCTGAGAAATTCCTAATGAGAAACCCCAATAACACTTTGACCGACTCGGGAATCGAACCTCATGCTCAGCAGTCGATTTATGTACCATGATAATACTATGATAATATGTTATATTATACTATATTTTGCCCGCGGCTTGTGAAAATGTCGATTTCCCAAAATTCTTTTACGGATTGAATTTAGAAAAATCCTTCCTTATTCTTTGTCTACGTTATAAAGAGAACCTCTGTGCAAAAATCAGCTTTCTATGTCCAAAGATTTGGGCCGGGCGTTAATGAGTCAGTCAGTCAGGACTTCTCTTGTTATTTATAATTATCTACACTTATATGATAAAGAGGAAAGATGTGTTTGTTTGTTTGTAACGAATAGGCTCCGAAACTACTGGACCGATTTCAAAAATTCTTTCACCGTTGGGAAGCTACACTATTCCTGGGTGACATAGGCTACTTTTTATCCCTGTATTCCCACGGGATCGGGAACTACGCGGGTGAAACCGCGTGACGTCCGCTAGTAGTTAGATATCATTGGTGGCAAACTTTCATTAAACAATTTAAGAATCTGTCAAACCGGAACAAAACTACCAAACCGTTGAAAAAGTACAAAAGTTAGTCATACCTTAAAATTAGGAACTTTGGGATCTTGTGAGTTGAAGAACTCTATAAAATCTGGCACTTGATTCATGTATGCCTTCAATAAGTTCGCTTTTATTCCTCTAGGTGGCTCCACTGTCATCTTATAACCTGAAAATAAAAATAAAAAAGGAGTTGGAGTGGGGTGCAAGAAAGGAAGTGGGGTGGGGTGCAAGAAAGGAGGTGAGTGGGGTGCAAGAAAGAAGTAGGGTGGGATGCAAAAAAGGAAGTGGGGTGGGTAGTAAAAAAGGAGGTGGAGTGGGGTGCAAGAAAGGAAGTGGGGTGGGGTGCAAGAAAGGAAGTGGGGTGGGGTGCAAGAAATGAAGTGGGGTAGGTAGTAAGAAAGGAAGTGGGATGGGGTGCAAGAAAGGAAGTGGGGTGGGTAGTAAGAAAGGAAGTGGGGTGGGGTGCAAGAAAGAAAGTGGGGTGGGGTGCAAGAAAGGAGGTGAATGGTGTGCAAGTAAGGAGGTGAGAGGGGTGCAAGAAAGGAAGTGGGGTGGGGTGCAAGAAAGGAGGTGAGTGGGGTGCAAGAAAACCTCCCCGAGAGGTGTTAAAAAATGTCGTACAGCGATCCCAAACGCCCGGCGCACCATGGACTCTGAGGAGTCAGCTAGACTCTGTCACCAAAATGCAGGAATTGAGGATGTACGTAGGAAGAAAGATGTCGCTACAAGACTGTGGCACAGGCTTCCCTTATATAGAGAGATAGCCGGTGTCCCTGCAGTGGGACCACTGCATGCGTGTATAGCCAGATCCTGATGTATAAACCTGGACGACGCGCAATGTATGTAAGGATCGTAGTAGGTGGCGCTCTGTTGTATTTGGTACCCTCATGGGGAAAAAGGCGTGAATTTATGTAATGTAAGATAGTGTACCGTTCTGCAGTAGAGCGACGGGGAAGTGCGGCGAGGGTATGGACGTGAGCCATAGCCGGAAGTCCTTGTGCACCAGCTCCGGCTGGATGTGTTCCACGTTCAGCTCCAAGACCGGCATCCAGGATGGGGACAGGTGGCAGTTCTGCAGCACGAAAATAAAGTAAGGTACCGAAGACTGCAAGGGCCGACGCCCGTCGGGGCTGCGGGTTGTTCGCAAGAGATACCGCGGCCTCGACATGAAGGGCTAAGAAGGAACATGGGTGGTTTTTAGTCAGTAGAAGTCTGACACTCCCTTTCGCTCTGCCCAAGAGCGGGAGGGGTTATTTGATGATTTCCCACACCTCCAAAAAAAAAAAAGGTACCGAAGACTCGCACCTCTAATATTTCGGTTCCAAGTGCGTATTGTAAAATTATCACTTGCTTTGATGAAGGAAAACATTGTGAGGAAACCAGCATGCCTAAGAGATATATTTATATTATTATATTAAGTATATATATGTTACGGCGGGAAAACCACTTGAGGAATGCTGCTCCTAAACATCAATGGCCTCCGCCATATTGTCTTCGCCTTAGATTCCTCTTCGTGGTAGATGGGTATATGGGTAGTTGAAATCACACACAATACTTGACTCAAACACCAAACGTTTATTTACAATAGTCCATTTACAGGCACTTATAAACTTTTCAGGGGTTGAGACCCATTCACATGAATCATTGTTACTATGGAGAAGAATGGGTTGAAGAAACTCCATTTAAATCATGTTACAATTCTCGTTTGCACTAATTAATGTTAATCACATCAAAAACCACTTTCATTTACATTATTTGCTAAACGCGAGTTATTGTGCATCTTTCGTCACACGCGTGTGTACTTGTCTCGTCCGTCTAGCGGAAGTACAAAGCACTCAGTATTGTTATTAATTACTTAATAAGTTAAAACTAATAAACAATACTAAAATAATTCACAATTGATTGTAATAATTATTTAACAATAAAACAACACCAATATTAATGCGAAGGCGTTATTAAGTTAATGTCTAATTAATAGGTTCATTACTTTTTACAACAGAATGTTACTTACGCCATTTCCGGCTAATTAAAGGATTTAATACAAAGAACGGGTTTTCTACTAATAAATTGCTCTACAAAATAATCTTATGACTTTTTAGTTTATAATTACATAAAGAAACTGATTTAGTCGTGGTTTCAGATTATAAATTGAGTTATTGACTATTAAAATCGTATTCGCCGCCATCTTCACAACAATGTGCAATGACGTCTCTCATACAGCCTAATTTCAAGTGAGCAATCATTAAAATCTCAATATTCATAATCAATTAGCTTATCTTAATTTTAACTATAGTTCTAGTTAAAGACCTCTGTTTAATAAATCATTATTCGACCCGTCGACCATTCAATTACAAACCATATCTGTAGTAGTTAACACAAAAGCTAACAGATGGCACTGTCGCTTCTGTCTTTCAATATTGATCTTGTAATAACTGTACAAATATCTCAGACATGGCAGGTTCATCAATTATTATAAAAAAACTAAGCTAAGCTATTATTATAAGCTGGTTATTAATTAGATTGACTAATGATCCCAGCAGATAGACACTCTCGCGGCGACACGGCCATTCTGATCGGCGGTGCGCGCTCTGCACTTGCCGTTGCCGTCAGCTCGTCCGTCCGTTGTCTTATGTGTAGTCTCGTGGTTGTTATTAGACATGGGTAGCTCGCGAATGAGAGATAAAATTGAACTAGCTCTTTAATCACAATCCAGCTCTCAGTCGCTCAGTCGTTCACGGAATAGCTCACTAGCTCATTTAGCTCATTGACTCTACACTCTATCAACTCTATGCGAGTAACCTAACGAGTGATACCGAACGGCGACGCGACGAAACGCGGACAGAAGCCGACAATGCCCGAACTTCTCCGACGAACCGGTGAACGATTTCGCATTGTACTTATGTAGCTCACTGACCGACTCTTCGGCTCAATATGTCATAGTAAAATAACTCGTATGTTTGTTGTTTTAAAGATAAAAATGCTTTAGCACGTATAAGTATGAAAATCCTTAGGGAATAATAGTTTGTGATTTTGTAAACAAAACAACCTAATGAATCTAATTTTATTTAAAGCTCGCAACTAAGTTAAATGAACTAAAGAACTTCAAAGGTTTTATAGAGCCACTGAGCTAGTTGTCTCGTTTGACTTTATACTCGCTGCTGTAGCTCGCAAGTAAGTCAATTGAGCTCAAGAGTTAAAAGAGTTAGTTGGTGAGCTAAAGAGCTAAAAGAGTGATATAGCTCTTTTGATCAAAAGAGCTATATCTCTCTTTTCTTTTCAGTGAGCTACATTTCGCATGTCTAGTTGTTATCTGAAATAGTGGAGATAAATTTTGTCGGCAGATTATTGTTGCTTTTATTATCCTACAATGTTTATTCAATTGTAGGATTTAGTAACAGGAAGGTTCATTCAACATAGAAACCTTGTAATAGATCTGACATTCAATGCATTTTTGTATCACCTTACTAGACACACATGCACAGTTACAGACATATAAAGCTGTTTGGAATTTTTATTCAAGTTATTGGATGCTAAGCTGTTAGCTTAATAAAACAATTGTTGCCTGAATGATTCAATTACATTAATTGAATTGAGTTTATTGATATTGTTTGATCAACTTCTAGCTCACAAGAATTTTGTTGGCAAAATTATTCAACAACATTAATTGAATTTATTGATGTTGTTTGATCAGCTACTAGCTGAATAGAATATTGTTTGAATAGCTACTAGCTAAATAGAATATTGTTGGCAAAATTATCAACAACATTAATTGAATTTATTGATATTGATTGATCAGCTACTAGTTGAATAAAATATTGTTTGATTAGCTACTAGCTAAATAGAATATTGTTTGATTAGCTACCAGCTAAATAGAATATTGTTGGCAACATTATTCAACAACATTAATTGAATTTATTGATGTTGTTTGATCAGCTACTAGCTGAATAGAATATTGTTTGATTAGCTACTGGCTAAATAGAATATTGTTGGCAAAATTATCAACAACATTAGTTGAATTTATTGATATTGTTTGATCAGCTACTAGTTGAATAAAATATTGTTTGATCAGCTACTAGTTGAATAAAATATTGTTTGATTAGCTACTAGCTAAATAGAATATTTTTGTCAAAATTATCGAACAACATTGATTTTATTGATATTGTTTGATCAGCTGTTTGCTTTTTCAGCAAACAGATAATATTGTTGCTTACTATGACTTGACTTTGCAACCTTGTATAATAGGTCTACTGTCTACTAGATTCGTTTTAAATAAAATTATTGATAGCTTTAGACATTGTGATTTGTATTTGGTAAATGTAGTGTGAGTAGTATGTTTTTATTTGTTCATTCTCACGGGAAGGTAATGCTCTGTGATAGACACAAAGTCTTGGATTTGACAGGATAAAAGGATAGGATCAGGAACACCGCTCTGTGATAGACACAAAGTCTTTGATTTGACAGGATTAAAGGATAAGGAGTTTAGGACCATTGCTCCGTGACAGGCACGAAGTCTTTGATTTGACAGGATATAAGGAACCAGGCTCTGGGCGTTTAATACGCCGTGGACCCAGCAGGATAACATGAGAGTATTATTTTATCAGTTCCCTCCACGGCTGCTGATAGATCATTTGTTGTGTTGGTTCATTATCAGTCACCTCCACGGCTTCTGATAGATCATTTGTTGTGTGGGTTCATTATCAAGTGCCTACACGGCTGTTGATAGATAATTTGTTGTGTTGGTTCTTTACCAGCTGCCTCCACGGCTGCTGATAGATTATTTGTGTGATTCATTGTGAGTATTACTTATTGCGCTAGTTGTTTCCTCTACGGATACCATTAGCTTTTTGTGAGTATTATTATTTTATACTTCATTAGTTACTGTTAGTACTAATACTTTGTTTTTGTTAATAGTTGTTGCTTACAACTGGCAGGATTGCAAAAACATTAAAATAATGAAATCGGAATACCTGATACTCATCACACATGAGCATCATGTAGGTAGGTAGGTTGATTGGCGATTGTATTGAGCCTTTTAATGCAACACTGTTTGATATCAGTAGTGAAGTGTTTGAAGTAGTTTGAAAACTTCTCACCTTTTATGTTAACTTATGGTGTGTAAACACTGAAACAGTCATTCTGGGTTGGCTGTCCTCATGCTGTTTCTCATTTGTTAGCTTCATAGCCGGCGACACGGTCATTTGTTCACCAGGCTGTAGTACTTGATGTTGTTTGTATTTGTAGTGAATTTGCTCTACTATCATTTCCTCTTTTATAAGATAATTGCCTCGAATCTGGAATGTAAAAGTCATGCAGGTAAATAATAGAACAATAAAAGATGTTATGTAAACATCACACCTGCTATCCCAGAAGGGTTAGGCAGAAGTGTACATCATCACTTTGCCAGTAATGCCTAAGCCTCTTGTTAAAGGGCAAGACTATATGCCATTAATATTATTGTCTGGACTGCTACTGAGAAATTCCTGATGAAAAAACCCAACGACACTTTGTTAGACTTGGGAATCGAATCCAGGCCCACATGCTTTAATTGTATGTTCCATGACTACTAGGCCCTCAAAGCAGTCTGACTAAATGTTTAAATTAGTAATGACAATATAGTAATCAATTGTTTTTAAATAGTTATCATACTTAGATGGTAATCAAACTAAGATGGGAAAGTTAATCTGATTAAAACTACTTTAAAAACACTATTGGTTGTGTTACTGTACTAGTGAAACATTCACATTTTATTAACATATTTAAAGCTTTGCTTTCTGTTGAATTATCGCACTGAATTTCATTGTCACAATTTGTTGAACAATGTTAATGTTTTGTTAATTGTTTTGTTTTATGAATCAGTTACATAACAAAGCATTACTTATGTGAAACATGTGCACCCTGGCTTTGAATCCAACTCGTATGCTATAATGGGAAATAGTATGATGCTATTATTGCGTTTCGCCATTAAAATAATGTTTAATGTGGATCAATTATTTTTTTAACTTCAAGCTAATCAATTAGTGATGTAGTAAGGTCGGATACAGATTCGATTGATAGATATTGAATAAATAAATAATTATTGTAATATTAAACATAACATAACATCACGGCTGTAATACCCGAAGGGTTAGGCAGAGGTGTACCTAATAGTACACCCACATTTCGCCAGTTATGTTGTTAAGTCCCATGTAATAAGGGGCGAGCCTATTGCCATCAACCAGGCACAAATCCAGACTCCGTGGCTGTTACTGATAAATTCCTGATGGAAAAAGCCAATAACACTTTGCCTGACCCGGGAATCGAACCCAGGACCTCATGCTCAACAGTTGCGGTTGCGACCACTAGACCAAGGAGGCAGTTAAGTATTGTAATATTTATCATGACATATTGTGTCATTACAATACAAAGATTCACATCTGCCGGGTGTCCAGTGACGGACAACTTTGTTTGTTTTTATTGAATCTTGAAACATGTTGTCCAATACAAATGTTTACAAGTTTGTACAAAGTACTTAATTGCAATTCCTCACTTGAATATCAAGTATGAGGGATTTCTAATAAGAATTATTTCTATTGCATGTTTTACTCTGAATGACATAATATTAAAACATAACAAGATTTAATACTTAGTTAATTAATTAATGTGTGAATGCAAGTAACTAACTATCATTTGATTCATGTGTTCAGTTTGTGACACATTAAGTACCCTGGTTTAAATTTTAATAAAAACATTGAATGGGTAATGACCTTATCACTCCTTGAGTGATTAAAGATGTCTTAATATTTCAATTCCACGGGTGTCAATTTAAGGTGGCAATTAACCTAGCCAGTGTCTAATGTGATAAGATAAAATATTGTTAACTGCACTACAGTTACTAAAATGAATAAAATAAAATACTTCCCGGGTTTGATGTTCCATCCCGTAGGTTAATTTATTGATATGCTTTCCCAGTGTTCATGTTTCTTTTATTTTGCTGCTTCGGTCATTCTGTGCTGTACTGTATGTTTGTCACTTTGATTGGACTATGAAGTTTTCTGGCACATAAAACTTCATTGTTTGTTATCCCATGTAAAAAGTATTTTCATGTGAACTTATTGTCTTACTGGGTCATGTGTGTTCAAGTTGAATTATGCCATAATTATCATCTTGGTATCTGTCAACCACTATGATGAAAATACAGCCAAATTTTAGACGATCAGTCTTCAGTTCAATATTTTCCTGTATGTCATCATTTGGATGTTCCGGCGCATATTCATGAGCAAAGCGCAGATAAAATCCCTTTCTTCTGATGTTACGGCGGGAAAACCACTTGAGGAATGCTGCTCCTAAACATCAATGGCCTCCGCCATATTGTCTTCGCCTTAGATTCCTCTTCGTGGTAGATGGGTATATGGGTAGTTGAAATCACACACAATACTTGACTCAAACACCAAACGTTTATTTACAATAGTCCATTTACAGGCACTTATAAACTTTTCAGGGGTTGAGACCCATTCACATGAATCATTGTTACTATGGAGAAGAATGGGTTGAAGAAACTCCATTTAAATCATGTTACAATTCTCGTTTGCACTAATTAATGTTAATCACATCAAAAACCACTTTCATTTACATTATTTGCTAAACGCGAGTTATTGTGCATCTTTCGTCACACGCGTGTGTACTTGTCTCGTCCGTCTAGCGGAAGTACAAAGCACTCAGTATTGTTATTAATTACTTAATAAGTTAAAACTAATAAACAATACTAAAATAATTCACAATTGATTGTAATAATTATTTAACAATAAAACAACACCAATATTAATGCGAAGGCGTTATTAAGTTAATGTCTAATTAATAGGTTCATTACTTTTTACAACAGAATGTTACTTACGCCATTTCCGGCTAATTAAAGGATTTAATACAAAGAACGGGTTTTCTACTAATAAATTGCTCTACAAAATAATCTTATGACTTTTTAGTTTATAATTACATAAAGAAACTGATTTAGTCGTGGTTTCAGATTATAAATTGAGTTATTGACTATTAAAATCGTATTCGCCGCCATCTTCACAACAATGTGCAATGACGTCTCTCATACAGCCTAATTTCAAGTGAGCAATCATTAAAATCTCAATATTCATAATCAATTAGCTTATCTTAATTTTAACTATAGTTCTAGTTAAAGACCTCTGTTTAATAAATCATTATTCGACCCGTCGACCATTCAATTACAAACCATATCTGTAGTAGTTAACACAAAAGCTAACAGATGGCACTGTCGCTTCTGTCTTTCAATATTGATCTTGTAATAACTGTACAAATATCTCAGACATGGCAGGTTCATCAATTATTATAAAAAAACTAAGCTAAGCTATTATTATAAGCTGGTTATTAATTAGATTGACTAATGATCCCAGCAGATAGACACTCTCGCGGCGACATATATATATATTTTTTTTTTTTTTTTTTTTTCTTTAGCCTACCCTGTCCCACTGCTGGGCAAAGGCCTCCCCCAATTCCTTCCACGAGCTCTTTTCTTGTGCCGCCTCGAACCAGCCCTCATGGTACGCGTCTAAATCGTCACGCCACCTTTTTCTAGGTCGGCCTTTTTTTTTATTATATTTTTATTTAATATTTAAAGCCAAGTCAGTGGTCCAAGGGCGGAATAAAAATCACAAAATTGTATTGATAGAACACCCAAAAACTGTAAATGATCGACGCGCAGCGAATGAAATATAATATGCAATTTTACGTCAACGATCAGTAGTCGCTTGGCACCGTTGGGCTAATATCAAAAAGACGCATTCGCCGGAAGTCGATTATTTATCAATACACTTTTTCTATCATTTAAATGTACCTTACCCGTACACTCTGACACCATCATTATTCTCTTACTCGTATCCCAATTCTTGGGGTCAGCACAGCATGTCTTCTTCTTCCATACTTCTCTGTTACTCGTCATCTTGTCAGACACTTCCTTTCTTGCCATATTATTGTTTACACATTCCATTCACCGTTTCTCATGTTCTTTCTTAGCCTTTTGTGTCCGGGGCCGCGGTATCTCTTTTGAACTACCCCCAGTCACGGCAGGCGTCGACCTTTGCGGGCCCCTGCAATGTTGCTGACATCTCTTTGAAGCGCGCGTGGAACACGAACGCGCCGTCGACACAGCACTCTTATACCCGTGTTTTATGTTTTGAGTATGAATGTCCCCACATTCACCCCACGATAATGAAGAATAAGGTCATACCTGGAAGAACACCCAGTTCCCGAAGTCGGAGCCGGTCTTCATCATAGCTTCAGCCAACGGCCCCTGACCCTGGCCCAAAGAGATGCTCTCGAAACGTTTACCCATCTTCATCTTATCCGCGAATTTTAGCAGATCTGGAAATAATACATGCACACATAACTTCACTCGGGGTATCTTATTACCCAATACGAACTGGGCTGTGGAGGTCAGAAAGATAGTCGCACCACGTAAAATACTGGTATATGGTTAGACTGAGCGCACAGCCTCGCGAGGCAAACTTACCGCGCTTTTGAGCATCGAGAAAAACCGACAACGTTCGGCTCGGGCCGTGGCACGAGGACAAATCCTCGGACGGTCAGGACGAGGCAAACGCGCTGCCTCGCCCGAGTCAAAACTCGCGCGGCTCCCTCGCGCGTCTGCCTCGCGCTCCGCTAGGCTACTCGCTCCGTCAGTACGTAGCTATGTCAATAGCTGCGTACTGACTGCTGGATGCAGGTGACAAATCTGCCACCACGTATTTTTGCGTACCGGCAGCGGGATCCGTCCCGGTGGAGAGTACAAAGATGATGGGTGCCAGCGGGTCTGACTCTCCGTATAACGCGGCCAGGTCTGCCGGCTGCGGCTCCACGAACCTGGCGCCCAGACCCACCACCACGTAGTCCTGGAAGAAACGTTGCTGTGAGTTAAGGAAAATGCGCTGAAAAAAAAATAGTTTGTATGTGAATGAAAGACAGAAATAATATTTTACGATCTAGATGGGCAGTTATGAAGAGTGTCTTGGTGTGAACATGTTATGAGGAGAGCATGTGACTAAAAACAAACATAAAAAAAAAATATATATATACGGTCGAATTGAGAAACCTCCCCCTTTTTTGAAGTCGGTTAAAAATAGTGATGTACATAAATATTGACGGTTGGAGAGGGAGAGGAGACGATGGATGGATTGTATGAGGTATGCTAATAAAGAAAATGAAGTAAACGATGATATGATGGTGTGTTTCCCAACTATTTTGGGGTCGACTTCCAGTCTAACCAGATGCAGCTGAATACCAGTATTTTACATGGAGCGACTGCCTATCTGACCTCCACAACCCAGTTAATACTGGGTAACACGAGACCCTTTGGTAAGACTGGTTGTCAGACTTTTTTAGGTCTTACTACCTGTAACGACTGCCAAAGACATTTATATGGCAGCCGGGACCAACAGCTTAACGTGCTTTCTGAGGCACAGAGGAAACCCGATATATAGGGTGTAAAAGTACCCTTAACGCAAACGAAGGGCATTTGTTCTCCCCACCACTGTGATCATTTTTTTGTTCTAGACCATACCTAGGAACATCCTAGTTACGGAGATATTGGGGGTCAAAGTTCCAAATTTTTCACAGCTGTTTTTGTAAATACGAGTTTTTCAGGTTTAAACTTTACTTAAATTACCTCCATGACCCGTTTACTATTCAAAGCATCCACTAGCACAATGTTTTAAGAGTGCTACTTTGAGTTTTACCGCAAAATGTGATTTTTGACCCCAAAAAAAAGTCATTTCCCAGCAAAAATTTTTGCGTAGAGGTACTTAGTTTGATGAACAGAATGCTTGGTTGACGGATGCGTGAAGGGTTCGTTTACACCCTGTATAAAGGGTGGTCACCCATCCACAGACCAACCTAGGCAAGCGCGACTTAACCTAAAGATTGACCCGAGTGGCAGTTATTATTAAGCCACGAGCTCCACCATAATGATGATGTTTATGTGTTGGTATGTGATCTGATCTGACCTGGAACCCTGGTATAATCTTATCTGGTCGCAGACACTTGAGGATGAGAAGCTTTTGGAAGGTGTCGTACTGGGTGTCCATTGGCTTCGGTAACGTCAACCTATAATAGAAAAAAAAAATCTTTTCTTAGGCCGTTTGTGCGATTTCCTCTTGAATTAGCGGTTTCTACATAACATAACATCACGCCTGTAATCCCCGAAGGGTTGGGCAGAGGTGTACCTAATAGTTACGTTTAAGTCCCATGTAATAGGGGTCGAGCCTATTGCCATCAACCGGGCACAAATCCAGACTCCGTGGTCAACTACACTTTGCCTGACCCGGGAACAAAAGCCAGGACCTCATGCTCAGTAGTCGCGCTTGTAACCACTAAAAGAAAGCATCTAGATTTTTATTCGTCTGTCTGTATGTCCCGGTAAATTTTTAAAACGGGTGTACCGATTTTGATGATACAGATGCTGCAGCTCGAGCGAAACTATACCGTTTACTGGTTGTAATAAAGTTCTTACTTGTGTGGCGTGAGGGAGTCGTAGTAGTTCCTAAAGAACCTAATGTTGGTTTCGAAGTCTACGAGGATGTTTGACATTGTGCTGACGGTGGCTAACTGCTGCATCTCCAGCCACATCCGGGGAGATATCCACTTCGGTTCCGGGTTCTCTTTCTCCTGTAAGGCACGAAAGTTATTTTTAGAGTCGTTGTTTACAGTCAATAAATATTTTTTTAATTAGCCTTTTGTGTCCCACTATTGGGCAAAGATCTCCCCCGTTTAATTTTTGGAGGGTGGTAAATCATTAAATGACTCCTCCCGCTCTGGGCAAAGCGGTAGTGAGTGTCAGACTTCTACTGACTAAAAACCACCCATGTTTAAGCATAATTTTCCCACTGCTGAGACTCCAGGCCCCCTAGACAAAATCCCTTTTCTGTAAGCGTTAACGCCAACAACGGAAAGATCAAATTGTATTGAGTTGACAGATGACATCACGTGACATCTCTAAAGCTAATGTCAACTCCGTACAATTTGATCTTTCCGTTGGCGTTAACGCTTACAGAAAAGGGATTTTGTCTAGGGGGCCAGGCCTTCTTTCTAGATGAAACGGCTATAATCCACCCACCACGCGGGCCCATTGCGGGTTGGTACATGTCACGCGTCTTTCAATTTTTAATTCTAGGACATGCCAAGACGATATTTTGTTCCACCGTTTTTAGAGCAGTAGTGATGAAATAAATTACACAAAATAATGCGACTGCCTGTGTTCGAACCCACGGACTTACTCGTCGTAAGTTGTGGCCCCACCACTATGCCCCGCTGGTAAGGAGTAGACCCATATGATATTAGAAAAGGAAAACAAAGTATACTTACAATTTCAAGCTTTGCGCCACTCAGCATAAAGTTGAACTCCGGTCCTCTGATGACTCCTTTGTCGATCAATATTCTGGCGCACAGCAGGAACGCGAACAACAACTTGTGTCGCTCGAACAGACTGCGACATACGTTCTGGTACAGAAGGAACGTGAAGTGGACTATTATAACGTCCACGCGCTCAACTATGTCCTCTGAAAACAATATGACAATGTGGTTATTGATTTTGATATACAGTTAAACTTAGTCCTTGTTTTTTTTTTTTTTTGGGGGGGGTGGGAAATCATCAAATAACCCCTCCCGCTCTTGGGCAGAGCGTAAGGGAGTGTCAGACTTCTACTGACTAAAAACCACCCATCTTCCCTTCATGTCGAAGCCGCGGTATCTCTTGGAAACAACCCGCAGCCCCGATGGGATTAAACTTAGGCCTTTGCCCTGCAGTGGGATGGTACCGGCTAACAGTATCAGTTAAACTTGAAAAGACATCCTCTTCGATAATATTCGTGTTTCCAAATTTAAGTTATGTTTCCGTCAAACATAGCTAAGAACACTCCCGACTAATTCACCTTTCAAACAAAAGAAAGAAAATCAAAATCGGTTTATGCGTTCGGGAGTTACGATGCCACAGACAGACACATACACGCAGGCAGACACACACACACACAGACAGACACGTCAAACTTATAACACCCCGTCGTTTTTGCGTCGGGGGTTAAAAACGGCTTTACACAAATGCTAACCATTAGGTTCTGTCTCCGCCATGCTCCTGACGAACAGCTTGACGAACCACTCCAGCGAATACTGGTACATGGGGTCCACGTTGGCCATATCCGACAGGCAGAAGAACAGGATAGACCCTCGCTCGGCCACAGGAACGTAGCCGCTGCGGGCTTCGTCTATCTCTGTCGTTGTGCGTTCTATGTCTTCCACTTTTATCTAGAAAAATTAACAAAACGGTTACTTCTGAGTTATTACATAGTATATACAAAATCGCGCTATCAACTTTATCCGCGACATTAGCCTATATAGAAAATCCCGACTTACATAATTATGTCGGGTAGTTAGCCCACCAGACACAACACCCGTCTGGTCGGAGGATCCTCCCTTTTCTATAGGGGATGAGGAACTTTACACCCTGTTCCTCATACCCCCCAAACATCCCTTCTAATTGGTTATCGTCTAACCTTTTGTTGTGGATAGGAACTCATGAAATGACCCCTCCCGTTCTAGGCGGAGCGGAAGGGAGTGTCAGACTTCTACGGACTACAACCCACCCATTTTACTTCTTAGCCCTTTGTGTTCCGCGGAATCTCTTTCAAACAGTCCTGCAGCCCCGGAGTATTGCCTAACCTGGTGTCTAGAGTTTTTATACCACCCATGGGCTACTGACTGGGCTTTACGTGCCGTCTAGAAATCTCGCAGGCATGCTGGTTTCCTCACGATGTTTTCTTTCACCGAAGCAAGTTATAATTATCCGTTTACTTAAAATTAGCATACGGCTGCACTGGAAGCCGACAGACAGCTGATGAAGTTATTTCACTGAACATTGCATGGTAGATCTTTTGCAGCTTGAAGAAGGAAGCATTGTCATTGGTTTTCTGGTAAATACCTATTCGTGAAAAAGTTTGTGGTAGAGAAAGCTTTTGTGAAACTGTAAGTGGTAGAAAAGGTATTTGTGTAACTGTAAGTGGTAGAAGAGGTCTTTGTGTAACTGTAAGATGTAGAAGCGGTCTTTGCGAAACTGTCTGTGGTAAGAGAGGCATTTGTGAAACTATCTGTGGTAGAAGAGGCATGAAACTGTCTGCGGTTGAGAAGGCCTATGTCCCAGCAGTAGGGCAGAGAAGACCTTTCTAAAGCATACGGATGGACTTTGCGACAGATGGCATAGATAGAAAAGGGGGTGATTCATGACGACTAATGAAGAAGTAAACAACAAGACATTCATCCCAGACCCCGAATGACTTGGGATAAGATAAAGTTCAGCTAAACATCAACATATACTCACAAGGATCTCCGCGCTCTTAATCTTGATGGCTTCGAGCGTCAAGATGAGCGGCAGGTCGTCGACCGGCGAACCCTCACTGTTGGATAAGCCGTACAGGATGTCCGCCTGTTAGTGATGAAACGGAACGCGTTTTAATAGAAGTGTAAATGAAACAAATGTGGAAGCAGGAGTACACAGGGGGACCCACAGACGCTTGCAACGTATTAAGTAGATTATTGTAGACCACCACATATAATTTTTCATCGGTAACTTAAAAATTCACCATTGCCTTAAATTTTGATCTTATAGGTATTGCACTTTTAAAGGCTAGGCAGATGATGATGATGAGGTATTGCACTTTTGTAGGAAAAAGCAGTTTTTTTTATTTAGAATTAATTTCTAAATACGTGGTAACCGTTTGGTCGTCGGTGCCCCTTCCACCCTGGATATTAATACAAAAAAAAATGAAAATAACAATCTCCAATAAATAATCTGCAATCTTTATAGTTTTTTCTTCCTTGACTGAATGACAAACATGACGTTATAGGAACTTTCTCTCCCTCTACATCCAACAAAATTTACATTCATCAGTTTTTTTTTAGTCACATGCGATTCGTCCCTCCTCATAACTTGACCATACCAAGACAGTCGATTCCCTTTTAACTTTTCTGTAACAGGCTCAACTTTTAAACTTCCAATATCCTCGTTATTTAGATTACTTTTACAGTCATCTTTATTCTCATAGTTGGGTTTATAACTCTCTAACTCTATATCAGGCAACAGAAAAAGAAAACAAGGCAGACCACTCAGGCGATGGGTGGACGAAATTAAGACAGTGGCGGGCGGCGCTTGGACGTCGCTGGCCAGAGAGAGACAGAAATGGAGTCGGTTAGAGGAGACCTTTGCTATAAAGCACACAGATATAACAGACAACTTAAGAACCGATTAACCCAACCTATAGCGAAATATCTGCAAGAAGGCTTATAATAATAATAAAAAAAAACTCTATATAGATTCGTACCTGCATCTCAGCTAGTTGTGCAGCCATCTGTGCACGTGACACGATCAGCTGACCGCGCAGCTCTTCTAGGTCGGGACGTTCTTGGGCAACGACTGTTGAGAGCAGTTGTTCGGCTAGACCGCTGCCAATAAGATTAAGAGTTAAACAAAAGGTAGACGTAAATATACGATAAAATATATAGTGGAGTGCCGTAAGATTTATACCTCGGAATCCAGGGCCGGTCAATGAATCTTCATAAAAACTTTTGGACTGCATTGGTAAAAGCCCAAATAAAGAAGTTAAAAAAAAAAATTTGCGCGCTCTTCATTTTTTTTTTTTTTTATTTAAAAATGTACTGAAAATGAGAGGGACAAGGGAAGAAGAAATGTTTAGAGCTAATAAATAATATTTTCACCGTAGCTTTATTGTTAATTTGTTAATATTTCGTAAAAAATAACGAGTTACAACAAAAAAAAAATTAAAACGTATCTATCTAATACCTTTATACGAGCAATTCTTGTGATATAGTATTATCTGAATCTCGGATACGGCTCCAATGATTTTCATGAAATTTAGTATGCAGGAGGTTTTGGGGGCGATAAATCGATCAAGCTAGGTTTCATTCCCAAAAAAACACGATGTACCAAAACAACCAAGCAAATTTCGGTCATCCAGGTACTATACATTTTAACATTATTGGTGTATTGTTGGTGAAGGATTAGTACCGCTGCATCGCTGTCACCAAAGCATTCGAAATAAAAATTAATCCTGTGGATGCCCTGAGTTTAAGGCCTCCTGCCAGAGGCATAATTATCTTACTTATATATTATTACTAGCTGACCCATGCAACTTCGTCTGCGTCACATAATATAGCTTATAACAAAATGTCAACATAAATTGAGTTAAATCGTAACAAACAAAAAATCGTATCTTTCCTCTTTATAATATTAGTTTAGATTATATTAAAGTGTGAATTACTATTGGTTTCTCTTACTGTTAAATATACAGTAACACCTTGTAAACATTATGGTGCAGTAAATATTTTGAATATGAATTTCTCCGGAGTCCCCGGAGGCCAGAATCCCCACTAACCTACCGCACCGGACCGAATGACTGCCGCGCGCTTAATTATTTTGTCGCGCGGATATTTTTACATTGCGATATCTTCTAAGATATTTGTTTAAACTGTATAGAGTAAAGGGCACAAATATTCTATATGAAATTTCTGTGCTAACAAACACATTTATTTAGATATAGATTAATACCATATGGGTTAAATAAGCTTCGCAAAATATCATTCTTTTTAACCTAACATTTTAATAGTAAAAAATGGTTACAGTGAGTCAATCTTAAAAGATAGACATATGCTGTCGCGGACTTTTTTTTAGAACTTTTAAAGAGGAACAATTCTTTCATACATGGTATTTGCGTAACTTAAACCGTTTTCGCAGCGCACGCAACGGAAGCTCTCAAAAAGTAATATCTTTTCCCGTTTTTGCAACATTTTTCATTTATGCTCCGCTCCTATTGGTCGTAGCGTGATGTTATATAGCCTAAAGCCTTCCTCGATAAATGGACTATCCGACACAAAAAGAGTTTTTCTATTCCAACCAGTAGTCCCAGAGTTTACCGCGTTCAAACAAACAAACAAACAAACTCTTCAGCTTTATAATATTAGTATAGATAATTGCGAAAGTTTGATACTCGTCCACGCAAAATCTACTGAACGGATTTGGTAGAAAAATATCGCTTATTAAAGATGGTTTACAACTTGGATTAAAACGTAGTATACAAATTTACCTCGGTAATATGATCCGCGGGGCTATTATCGAACTTTACGCGGGAGAAGCCGCGGTCATAAGCTAGTAACTGATATACTATAAGTGACTAATCGCTAAGTGCACCTCCTGTGGGGTACGGAGCTCATAGTAATAGGGAAACCAGTACACTTAGAAATAAGAAATACAGATATCCGTCATTCAGATCGCGCAGCCGCGGTCTGACCCTTGCTAGAGCCAGCCTGCGATGTTGAAACACTAGTATTAAACCAGCCCCTAAATAAACTCTCTCAGATTTAGCCTGTCCCTTTTCTGCCCCCCCCCCCCCCCCTTCAGTGGCGTCTTAATGTATAGTACCACACGATCGAAATTTGCTTGGTTGTTTTGGTACATCGTGTTTTTTTGGGAATGAAACCTAGCTTGATCGATTTATCGCCCCCCCAAAACCCCCTGCATACTAAATTTCATGAAAATCATTGGAGCCGTATCCGAGATTCAGATAATACTATATTACAAGAATTGTTCGTATAAAGGTATTAGATAGATACGTTTTAATTTTTTTTTTTTGTTGTAACTCGTTATTTTTTGCGAAATATTAATAAATTAACAATAAAGCTACGGTGAAAATATTATTTATTAGCTCTAAACATTTCTTCTTCCCTTGTCCCTCTCATTTTCAGTACATTTTTAAATAAAAAAAAAAAAATGAAGAGCGCGCAAATTTTTTTTTTTAACTTCTTTATTTGGGCTTTTAACAATGCAGTCCAAAAGTTTTTATGAAGATTCATTGACCGGCCCTGGATTCCGAGGTTTTACAATATTTATGCTTTACGGCACTCCACTAATACTTTATTGAACACTAAGAAGGTTCCGTGTGGTGTCGGACATAAAGAATAGCACCATCCCATATCTTCCCGTGGGTGTCGTAAGAGGCGACTAAGGGACTTACCAGAGAATGGGCAGCAGCGTTCTCTGTGCCTTCGTAACAACAATACTGCGATCGCCAACCCGCCTGCCAAGCGTGGCGGTTACGGCAAATCCCCTCCTTCTGGGGGAGGTCTGTCCAGCTGTGGACGTCTTTTAAATTGGCTGAGATGATGATGATGATGATGACTCATTCCTTATTTTATTCATTCGCGAACACACTATAAAAAAAATCTTACTCAAATCAAATCTACTCCATACCTGGGTACCAGCGCAAAATTAACAAGCATGACCTTCACAGAGATCTCAGGTTTGTACTTCGGGTTGGGTAGCTTGGTAGTGATGTACAGCTTGAAGCCGGCCATGTACGGGATTAGGGAGTCGCCTAACTTCAGCACCATCTGACCAGCTTGGCGGAAGTATTGACGCTGCAAGTTTATATAAAAGTTTAGACCTAAATATAACATCTTCATGTTTTTCGCGAGGATTCGGCAGAGGTCTACCAGTTCTTCAGTTTTTTTTTTCAAACCCTAGGCATTTTTCCTGTATCGTGGATGCTTTTACAAACATTTAAACTCACATACACAAACAACCAGCCCCGGAACAACTATCTGTAGGCCATACAAATATTTGTTCCGTGCGGGGATCGAACCCGCGTCATACAGCGCCGCAGTCTAATCCTCAGCCAAAAGGGGAAAGGGGCCGAAGGGGGTGGGAGGACCTATTAAAATCAACCTGGCACAAATGTAAATTCTTTGTCTCCTATTGAGAAATTTCGGATGGAAAAACCCAGAAACATTTTACTCGACCTAGGAATCGAACCCAGGACCTCACGCCGACCGGGACTGTTCGAAAAAGATGCCGCGGCCCCTGAACACAAAGGGCTAAAAAGGAACATGGGTGGTTTTTAGTCAGTAGAAGTCTGACACTCCCTTCCGCTCCGCCCAGAGCGGGAGGAGTCATTTAATGACCCACCAAAAAAAAAGGACCCCACAGAAATATAAAAAGAAATAAGATACACTTTCACATACCTTCAAAACAGGGTCCAGAGCTGGATCCAGGTCTATGCCAACGTTCTCCAGAAGGATCGGCTTCCCGAACCTGAGCGCAGACTCGAAGTTCCTCAGTAGATCTCTGTCGTTCGGCTTCACCACTACTAAGCCTTCTAGTTTACCCTGATTATGAAAAGGAAAACATGTTCAGCTGGAGATTCATAGATGACTCTACCCTGGAGTGTAAATGTGGTGTTGCCCCACAAACAATAAGGTACAGTCAGCATCAGAAGTAGATTAACACTAGACAACGTTTCAAAGCAGGTGTTTTAATAAAATATTTTTAGATATTACTCGTTACTAACAAGTTATTAAAGAGTAAGGAATATTTTAAAGAATAATCTTCTGAAACATTAAAAATAATGACTGGAGTCCTGTACATCAAATAATTAAAATTCCGAAATGTTAAGCTACTTCTGCTGCTGACCGTACATGATATCGTGTCCTGCCTGTCCTGTTATTTGCACATCGCAGGAGCTGATGGAGGCTACTGAAAGTTTCCAACTCGTCGTCAAAATTGCTTCAAAACAAATAATATTAATAAACTAGCTGTTGCCAGCGGCTTCGCCCGCTACAACTCGGAAATTATCCCACGGGAAGAGAAAATCGGGATAAAAAGTAGCCTATATGTTAATCCAGGGTATAACCTATCTACATACCAAATTTCAACCAAATCGGTCCAGCCGTTTATGCGTGAAAGAGTAACAAACATCCACACATCCATTCTCACAAACTTTCACATTTATAATATTAGTAGGAAGTAGGATAACAATGCAAATAATTAAAATCAATCAATGATTCACTAAATAATTAAAATCATCAAATAACATTACATTAATAAAAATGTCAGCTATGTCAGTTAAAATAAAATTACATGCCTAAAATATCCGGGTTATGTCAATTTAAGGATAAAGGGTGTAAAAGTACCCTTAACGCTAACGAAGGGCACTTGTTCTCTCCACCACTGCGATATTATTTTTTTTTGTTATAGACCATAGCTGGAAACCCCCTAGTTACGGAGTAATTGGGGGTTAAAGTTCCAAATTTTTCACAGCTGTTTTTGTAAATACTAGTTTTTCAGGTTATAACTTTACCTAAGTTACCTCCATGACCCGTTTACTAGCAAAGCATCCACTAGCACAATGTTTTAAGAGTGCTTCATTGAGTTTTACCGTAATTGATAACCAAAACAAAGTTGTTCCCAGCAAAAATTTTTGCGTAGGAGTACTTAGTTTGATGAACAGAATGCTTGATTGACGGCTGTGTGAAGGGTTGATTTACACCCTGTATAGGCGAATAAATTTCGGGTCACTGACTGCCTGTAACAACTGTCAAAGATCTTCCATTCACGGACACCTTAACCTAAATATCGATCCAAGCGGTTGTTACTCCTTAGCCACGAGCTCTATATTTACCATGGCCCTGATCCACTTGTTGGCTTGCGTCTGAGGATCGATGATGAGAGGCCACCGCCGAGAGTTGGACATCAGAACTGCTGACTCCACGGACATCGGGTCACGAGGTAGTCCATACATCTGCCATGTCCTGCAAGTCGGATAGATGTGTGACGTGAATAATTAAGATTATGTAAGGTGATTGATAAAATAAAGATATATCTTGTCTTTTCAAATAAATTGTGCAATTATCTTGATTTATATTGTTTCTCGTTTTTAAAATATAATTTAAACCACTTCTAAAAGTAGCTCCGTGTATATGCTACGGCTAATAGCCAAAGTGCGGTTAAACCTAGGTGTATCCTACTTATGTTGATGCTCCAAGGTAGTCCGCGAATTCCGAATTTTCTTACGTTTTTTGCAATTTCCCGGTCAGTGTTCATAAAGGTTAATTGAATGCCTTTTTCATCAAATAGTCACTCAAAGAACCTTTATGAACTGAAGTGGTTGTATTGGTGATTTTAATCATTATTACTCAGTAAAGTCACATTGGTTACGGTCGCGAATCCTATTTTATTTAACATACGACTTGACACTGACCGGCAAATTGCAAAAAACCGTCGCATTGTCACATTAACCTTAAGTAGAGTGTGGCTGCTAACGATGCTACGGATGTCTACAGTACCTGATCTGAACAGCGTCACCCAACGTGGACAGCGGTGTCGCGTGCTGCGTGTGCGGTACATCCACCTCCTGCGGGCAACCAACGGGGCATCATCATCATCAGCCTATAATGTTCCCACTGCAGGGACTCATGCCTCCTCTCTAGGAGAGGGATGGGCTATAATTAGGGATTGCAATTGCTGGATCCAGCATAAAGCAATCCAGCTGGATCCAGCGCCTTTTTAAATATGCTGGAACCAGCATACAGTGCTGGATCCAGTGATGCGGATCCGCAAACGTATCAATTTCTATTGTGTAGTTTCGAATTGCCGCCATTTTCAAGGCGCGGTGACGTTGCCGTTCTGCTATCATAGTGTGGTTGGTTGTTTGCGAGACTGAATGGTAAGTAAAATGTATTTAAAATAATTTAGGATTAATGTTGATTTGATTCATGTCTCTTACTTGCTCGAAGAAGGAAGACATGTTGGGTGACGTTCGTCAACCAACAAACACATCGCGCGCTAAATTTTTTGGTTTTTGTTTTCATATTTAAACCGATCTTATTTTATAATGTTACCGTTTATTGCAGGAAGTACCTACATATCTAACAGTGGATTATTTAGTTATTTAGGAGTTTGTGTGTGTGTATGTGTATGTGTTTTGTTGCCATTTAACAAGGTTGCTAAAATGCGCAATTTTGAGCGGAAAAAGCTGTGTCATGTGTATAAATATTGGTTTTTCGAGTTTAAAATCGCGTTTAAACTTATCGGTCCTCCCGTGATCACGGCGCGGCGCTTGCAATAGCTCCAAAATATCGGAAATAAACAAAAGTTTGAACGCGATTTTAAACTCGAAAAACCTACATAATGTTTAATAGTAATCATGATAGTTTAAAAAAAATATAACCTTATTGGTTTTGTTAAGTTATTACATCGCGAATCGAGATAGTTGTATTTGTTTTATCTTTAGGCATTATGTTCTATTAAAATAATATTCAAATGTTTTCTTCATTACAGAGTTAACGCTGTTTTTCGACCAGTTTAAAATGTCGACCAAGAATTCTTGCGACGGTGAAAAAGTTTGTGGGACTTTTTCGTAAAGTTGGATAGTCGAAACCAAAGAAAATTAGTGAATGATTTCATAGATTATCGTAAGAAGTTATTATACAAATTACTTAATAAAAAAAGTCTTAAAAATGTTGTCTTTTTATTTTCGTTCCACATTTTGCTGGATCCGGGCTGGATCCAGCTGGATTCAGGTCAATCCAACAAGAATCCAGCTGGATTGAAAACGCCGCTGGATTGCAATCCCTAGCTATAATACACCAGCCCGCCTAGCATGCCACCGTAGAAACGGGTTTTGTCGACGGAAGAATCGACAAAATGACAGATTGTAGCAAAGTTTAATGTCAAATTGTATGGAAAAAGCTTTGTCTATTCTTGGTAGAATAGAGATAGAATCGCCATACTACGCGTGCAGTGCGGGTTGGTAGATGTCACACGTCTTTTTTGATTCTAAGACTTGCCGGTTTCCTCACGATGTTTTCCTTCACCATTTTAAGAGCAGCGGTGATGAAATAAATTACACAAATAAAACTGCTGGGTTCGAACCCATGACTTACTGTTCGTAAGTCGGGGCCACCACCACTGGGCAATCGCCGCTCTATACCACCATAGATATAGATAAACTAAGATAACGCACTTACTTTAATAAACACAACATGTTTACCTCGATATGTTTTATCCAGGAAGCGAGAAGATCTCTTCTGAATTGATCTGTAAAAGGCGTTATGTATCCCACAGCGCCTGGCAACAAAATAATAATCATCATCTCCATTTCAGCCAAAAGACGTCCACTGCTGGACATAGGCCTCCCCCAAGTGTCGCCACACTGCCCGGTCCCGTGCGTCTCGCATCCAACGTATGGGGATACGTTAGATGCGAGACGCAACCTTCACCAGGTGAACGGTCAGTGGGAGGCCGCACAACGCAATGTCTTCTACTTCGCGGTGGCCACTCCAGAACTTTTAGCCCCATCGGACATCCGTTCTGCGAGCAAAGTGCCCACTGCCACTTAAGTTTGGCAATTCTTCGGGGTATGTCGGTAACCTTTTTTTTAGGAGGGTGGTAAATCATCAAATGACTCCTCCCGCTCTGGGCAGAGCGGTAGGGAATGTCAGATTTCTACTGACTAAAAATCACTAATGTTCCTTCTTAGCCCTTTGTGTCGAGGCCGCGGTATCTCTTTCAAACAACCTCGAACCTTCGTTCTCTTGCGGATGTTTCTCTTTTGGTTCTCTTAAAACTTGCCGTATAGCGGCGACCGCAGGCCACTAGGCACATAGGATATTCAATTTTTTTTTAAATGGGACAAGCCCGGCACACTATTCCCAAACCACTGTAACTCCTGTTAGCCAGAATCAACAGTGGCGACCACAAGAAAAGCGCCGAGACAATGAAGTTCGACGAAGTCCCAGAGAAACGATTTAACTGTCTTGGATCCCGCAACGAAATTAATCAGAAAAGAATAGCGGAGGAGTAGGAAAAACATAATTTCCACTTCCCTCCATATCAGCAGGAGACAGAACAGAACAAGGCCAATAGGCACACAGGGACGTATACAACTGGGATAAGCCCAGTTGCCTAGCACCACGGATATTATTGTCATTAATATAACTGGGTCCTAAGTTGTGAGCTGTTATATTTGATTCCAATAATAGGTATGACAAAAATGCTTGAACACACGGAAATTTGTTCTAGTTTTGGATATTCAAATGTTGAGAATACTCACATGCACTAAGAAGTATATCCCCGATCAAGTTCACGATGGCGACGTCCAAATCCGCGATGGTTTTTATCCACCTGACTCGTTCACTGGATAAGCCGTTCAGTAACCTACAACAAGAATTAAAATTACTTTAATATTGAAATATTTTAGAATTCTTCTTATCATGTGGGCAGTAAGGTCTAACGACCCCACGCACTCTAGTGTCAGAGCTTCTAAACTGCCTGAAAGCCCCTCCGACATGGTTTGACGACCGCCATTTGGCACCGGGTCCACCGGCTTATACGTGCCTTCCGAAGCACGGAATCATATTTTTATCAGATAATCAGGTGACTGTGATGTATTGCTATCAGTGATTTGTATGGTGGTTGACTGCCTCATTAGTTGAGTGGTCGTAAGCGCGACTGCTGACCATGGTCCTGGGCCAGATTCCCGGTTCGAGCATATAAGTCTGGGGTCATGCTGTCACAACATCAACGCCAATCGATCCAAAGCATCTGAACAAAGAACTAGCGTAGTGCTGTTGGAATTTTGCTGGAGTCTTTCGGAGTCTAGGTTCGTGCCCGGTTGACGGCAATAGGGTCGCCCCCTATTACAATGAGACTAAAATATACCTCTGCCTGTGGACCAGTGTGTGCACATATTCAAATGTACTCTGTACCCTTAATCCCAGACTCACAAGAAATGATCAGGTGCAGACCTAACGGCAACATATATTTTCTGCGCTTCTGTGGAGTGTACGGCCCCGCGGGCTGCGGGATGTTCGAAAGACATACCGCGGCCCCGGAACACAAAGGGCTAAGAAGCAACATTGGCAGTTTTTAGTCAGTAGAAGTCTGACACTTCCGCTCCACCCAGAGCGGGAAAAGTCATTTGATGTTTTCGCGCTAACCAAAAAAGGGGGGTCCTGCCGCCTACTTTTTTTTTTTTTTTTGGGGGTTGGGAAATCATCAAAAACCCCTCCCGCTCTTGGGCAGAGCGAAAGGGAGTGTCAGACTTCTACTGACTAAAAACCACCCATGTTCCTTGTATCCCTATCCTTATGGATCCACTTGCCGCTGCCAGTACCAGTGACATCTGTCAAGCGTGCGTTCCATTATTCGTAATAATGGCATATGTTACATTCCTTCTTAGCCCTTCATGTCAAGGCCGCGGTATCTGCGAACAACCCGCAGCCCCGACAGGCACGCAGCCCCGACAGGCGCCTACTTTTAATCTAAACTTCAGGCTTCCAAAACACTTCGCCGAGCTGGTGATCGTCCCCCACGCTCCAAAAGTTAGGTAGCTGATACAGTGACCTGTTAGCACGATCCATCCTAGCGAGGCACTGGTTGATGTCCTCCTCCATGCGTCTCTTCTCGTCTTCCTTCTCCATGAGGTAAGCGTTGAGTTTGGCGATACCTTCCAGCAAAGCTTGCATCTTCGCATTCGCAGCAGCCAGCATTGCTGTTGAAGAGCAAATTGTTTACATAACATCACGCCTGTAATCCCCGGAGAGTTAGGCAGTGTTGTACCTAATAGTACACTCACATTTCGCCAGTTATGTTTAAATCCCATGTAATAGGGGGCGAGCCTATTGCCATCAACCGGGCACAAATCTAGACTCCGTAGCTGTTACTGTCAAATTCCTGATGGAAAAACCCAATAACACTTTGCCCGACCCGGGAATCGAACCCAGGACCTCATGGTCAGCAGACACGCTTGCGACCACTACCAACGAGGCAGTCAATTGTTTAGCATACATATATACATAAACTCACGCCTTTTCTCATGGGGTAGGCAGAAACCACAGAACGCCACTTGCTACGATCCTTACATACTCCTTTAGTCTCGTCCACATTCATACATCTGGTCATACACGCACGCGAGTACGAGTACTACGCACCTGTCCTTTCTGAAGAACGGCACCAATAAGATCAGTGTACTATGCGAGCCAACTAAGAATAGCGCTGTCAAGACGCCATTTTGTTCAGCAAAACTCGCGAACTTCATTACCAAAGCGTATGGTGTCCAGAAAAATCAATGAAGAAATTATACTCAGTTTAATTATTTAATGTTCAATTGTTTGGTATTTCTAATCAATTTTACGTCAAATTAGTTTTACATCAGTAGGATATGAAAGAAAGCATGATAATAAAAATATTACACGATTTTTTTCACTTTCAAAGTACTTGTGCACATTAAAACGATTTCTCCTGCTCTAGGACGGAGCACCGCACCTCTCTTTGACCTCATATTGAGTTGAAACTTTATTCATGGAATTCAAGAAATAATATTTATCATCACTACATAGTATAAAACAAAGTCGCTTTCTCTGTCCCTATGTATGCTTAAATCTTTAAAACTACGCAACGGATTTTGAAGCGGTTTTTTTTTAATAGATAGTGATTCAAGAGGAAGGTTTTAGTATATAATTTGATCGACATCCACGCGGGTGAAGCCACGGGCATCAGCTAGTTATTATATAAAAAACATAACATTTCTTATTCGCATTTCTTTTTTTTAGCAACCGCTACCGTGTGAAGTTGGCAGCAAGCGCGATCCTATTCTTAGTTGGCTAGCGTAGTATGTCTTTCTAGGGCGTCCCCTGCCGGCGTTGCCATTCACATCTGCCTTGTAAATACCTTTTGTTAATCGACTTTCACTCATCATCTCCACATGACCGTACCACCTTAGCTTATACTCTTTAGCATAATCAGCCTATAATGTTCCCACTGCTGGGAATCAAGCCTCCTCTGTATGAGAGGGATGGGCTATAATCCACCACGCAGGCCCAGTGCCCAGGTAGATGTCACATGTCTTAGAATTTTTGGTTCGAGACATGGCCGGTTGTGGAGGTCAGATAGGCAGTCACTTGTGGAGGTCAGATAGGCAGTCACTCCCCGTCGGGGCTGCGTGTCCCGTCGGGGCTGCGGGTTGTTTGATGTGATTTCCCACCCCCAAAAAAAAAAATAAAAAAAAGATAGGCAGTGACTCTATGTAAAATACTGGTATGCAGCAGCATCTGGTCGAAGTCAACTTAGTGAGGCAGATGAAGATTCGCTGACGATGGATCTATCCTTACCTTCAACGATCTGCAGTTCCCTGGTGGCCCTGGCCAGGGCTTCCTTCTTGGGCGCAACGCCCTTATTCACGTGGTAGAACTTGTACATGGCATGCACCCACATGCACAGCGATTGGCAGGCTTTTGACACCTGGAAAAAGGTATACACAACATCACGCCTGTATTCTCGAAGGGTTAGGTAGAGGTGTACTGAATAGTACACTCACTTTTAGCAGCCTATTGACAACAACATAGCACAAATCCAGTTCCCTTTGGAATCCAACCCAAGAAAGCACACGAAGTAAGTCGTAAAATCACTATCACTACTGTCTGTGTACTGTAGTCTGTCTGTGTGTCTGTTCGCGATAAACTCAAAAACTACTGCTCCGATTTTGATGCTGTTTTCACCAATGGGTAGAATGGTTTTAGGAAGATTTTGGTGCAAGGAAGGTTTTAGTATATACATAAACCGACATCCACGCTTGTGAAACCGCGGGCATCAGCTAAATAGTAATAAATAATTAACTAACCTTTAAAATCTTCGCTGGATCATAATCGGGGTTCACGATGAACCTCTTTAGTTTCTTAACCATATCTTCAGTGATGGTTTCCTTGTCAAACTTCAGGAGAGAGTCTAAGAAAGCCGTGGGGTCCGACAACATTAGGGACCCCGGCTTCCAATAGTTTAAGACTTTCTCGCCGTAGTTTGCGCCTTGTTCCTGCGAAGGTCAACATCATCATCATCTATCTAGCCTTTTCCCAACTATGTTGAGTTTGTCTTCCAGTCCAACAAAATGCGGCTGAATACCAATATTTTACATGGAGCGACTGCCTATCTGACCTCCACAACCCAGTTAGCACCGGGTAATAGGATACCCTTTGGTAAGACTGGTTGTCAGACTATACAGGGTGTAAAAGTACCCTTAACGCAAACGAAGGGCACTTGTTGTCCCCACCACTGCGATTTTTTTTTTCTAGACCATACCTGGGAACCTCCTAGTTTCGGCGATATTGGGGGTGAAAGTTCCAAATTTTTCACAGCTGTTTTTGTAAATACTAGTTTTTCAGGTTTAAACTTTACTTAAATTACCTCCATGACCTGTTTACTTTTCAAAGCATCCACTTGCACAATGTTTTAACAGTGCTACATTGGATTTTACCGTAAAATGTGATTTTTGACCCAAAAAAAAGTCGTTTTCCAGCAAAAAAATTTGCGTAGGGGTACTTAGTTTGATGTACAGAATGCTTGGTTGACGGCTGTGTGATTGGTTGATTTACACCCTGCATAGCCACTGTAACGACTGTCAAAGATGTACAAATGGCAGCCGGGACTAATGGCAAATGACGGGGCGGCTTTTTCATAGCCTTCACCTCCACGACGTCGTAACGATTTAGCTCTTGTATCTATATGTATAGAGTCGAGTGTACCTTGACCGGCTTGATATCGAACACGACGCACAGCGACTCGATGACGAGCACGACGCCAGCGGGAGGCTTTTTCATAGCCTTCACCTCCACGACGTCGTTACGATTCAGCTCTTGAAGCGCTTTCTCAGCTGCCCGCAGCGCTGGCAGCGCTTCCTCTGCAAGTTACAATTATAATAAGGATGAATAAAAACAAAACCGGAGTTACCGATAAAACTTTCAGACTAAGCCAGTTCAGTGACAGTGGACCAGCAATGTTAAGCGAAAGGTAGACGGAGCTAACGAGCTCTTGAGGAGACCAGAGAACGAGGCCGTCTTTTGTTGACCATATTATTATACATAACTAGCTGATGCCCGCGACTTCGTTCCCGGTAACTTTGATGGGTGACTAAAAAAATGTTTGGTGTGGACAACCCTTAATACTTAGGGGTATGAAAAATAGATGTTGGCCGATTCTCATAGATACCGGATAAGCACAAAAAAAATTCATCAAAATCGGTCAAGCCGTTTCGGAGCAGTATGGCAACGAAAACTGTGACACGAGAATTTTATATATTAGATATGGTCAAAAAAGACGGTCTCGTTGGTCTAGTAGTCGCAAGCGCGACTGCTGAGCCTGAGGTCCTGGTTTCGATTCCCGGGTCAGGCAAAGTATTATTGGCTTTTTCCATCAGGAATTTATCAGTAACAGCCACGGAGTCTAGATTTGTGCCCGGTTGATGGCAATAGGCTCGCCCGCTATTACCTGGGACTTAAACATAACTGGCGAAATGTGAGGTACACCTCTGCCTAACCCTTCGGGGATTTCAGGCGTGATGGTCAAAATTTCGCCTGCAAAAAAGCAGATGGATAATCATATAATGACCCTTCACCTCTGGGCGGACCGAAAAAGAGTGCCAGACTGGCTAGGGTATATGTTCCTTAGCCCTTTGTGTTCCAGGGCCGCGGTATCGCTGCGAGCAAAAGCTAGTCTATAATATAAAAATGAATCGCTAAATGTGTTGCTAAGCGCAAATCTCGAGAACGGCTGAACCGACTTCGCTAATTATTTTTTTAGGGTATTCCTTGAAGTACGAGGATGGTTCTTACGGAGACAAAAATTTTAAAAATTGCCTGAAAAGATCTTAAAACAACACTTTTCTGTAATCCCATACAAACGATTCGTAATAATACTTAAAAGTAAAATTGAACTTTAATACCATACTGTAAAGTTCAAGTGTTAGCGGAGTGGTTCAGGGAAGGCAAAACAATTCAGTGACGCTAGTGTGTCAACTTCAAAAAGACCATACGTCATAATGTCAATAATATACAACGTAGTAGGTAGTAGACAGGTAGTAGGTATGTGGGTACAAAAAATGGCATTGCAACGCATGCCGGGAACAGCTAGTAATAAATAAAGATGTCAGACCCAAGTCCTTCATAGCGTCTTCTGCCATAACCGCATTAATCTCTGCCATCTTCTGCGCCATGAATGTCTCCCTCTCCACTTTCTCACGAGCCTCCTCAGCTATCGCCTACGTAGCGAATGATACTTTATTTACCAAGTTCCACTACTTATGATTAACACTGGAGACGAGATATTTACCGTGTTTAAAAAATCGGCCAAGTGCAAGTCGGATTTGCACATGAAGGGTTTCGTACCATTGTAGTAGATATTGAGAGATTGTCCATGTTATTTTAGCACCATAGACTTCTTATAGGTTTCTCTGTAATCTATAAGTGTTGAACTATCTTCTGTTTTTTTTTTTAATTTTAGGCTCAGTCGTTTCAGAGATACAATAGGCAATAGGCAATAGGCTCGCCCCTTATTACATGGGACTTAAACGTATATGGCGAAATGTGGGTGTACTATTAGGTACACCTCTGCCTAACCCTTCGAGAATTATAGGCGTGATGTTATGTTATGTGTGCGTGTGTTAGTTTCAGAGATAAGAGGGAGGGATGGTCGGACAGACAGACAGACAGACACACGAGTGATTCTGTAAGGGTTCCGTTTTTAACCTTTTGAAATACGGGACCAACTTCTACCAAGTATCACTTCTTCAAAAAGGTTCCGTTTACATCTTGTATGACTTACCGTATCAGTGGCGATCTGTTGAATGACCTGCCTGGTCTCCTCGGCAGCTCTCTCCATCAAGGGCTTCAATTCCGCCAGCTCAATCTGGAGCTCCTTCACTTCTATCTCTGTCTGGTTCAACTTGTTCAACCCTGGAGATATGAGGATAGAACTGTTCTTTACTGGCTTTAAGTTTATGTGTTTGACCTGTATGTATGTACTAGCTGATGCCCGCGGAAACGCCCGCGTGAAAATGTCGATTTCCCATAAACAACAAAAACAAACAAACCTTGCCCCCCTTTTTCACCTCCTTGGGGGTTGAATTTTGAAACATCCTTCCTTAGTGGATGCCTGTGCGTTGATCCTCAGTCAGTTTAGTTTTAGTTTTTTTTAGTTTTTTTCTTTTTTTTAGTTTTTCTTTTTTTTTTCCTTTGTCAGTCGGCGTTTATATATATAAATTATTACTTTTATTTAGTTTTTTTTTTTTTTTTTTATATTTTATATCTACAGATTATATGTAAATTTAATGTGTAAGGTAAAATAAAATAAATAATAATAAGTAAAATACTGGTACTCAGCTGCATCCGGTTAGACTGGAAGCCAACCCCAACATAGTCGGGAAAAGGCTAGGCAGATGATGATGATGATGATGATGATGATGATGATGTGTAAGGTCCCGGAGTAGTTGGTAGTTATAGTCATAAGTTGCTCCTTGAAGTTTGCGGTGCTGAATTTAAAACGTTTGGTGAAGTTCTTATGTCATAGCTATAAGATATAAATTGCAATAACAAACCTGTTTTGAGTGCATTGGATTCCATTAGTATGGCCTTCTGCTTCTTGCGGAACATCTCTGCGTACGCGCCCAACATCTCCATGTACGACATCGGCGTCACGTAGTTTATTCGGTTCAGTTGCTCCTTGAACCGCTCGCTCGCTTCCACCACGCTTTGGTGACAGTAGCAACATACGGACTGGCGACAAAAATAGGTTATTATTATTCCCTTTACTTATTTGAAAACAAACTTCATACATTTTTAAATATTTCTTATAAAAACAATAAAAAAACATTTAAAAATATGTTTTTTTTTTAATTTATTATTATTATTATAGCTAGCCTATGGTGTCCCACTGCTGAGCAAAGGCCTCCCTCCTTAAAAATAGGTTAGTTGACAAAAACAATCTAATTAGTCCGTCAGATAGATCCAATTATAAAAATCCTATTTCTAAGGTCATTTTAGCCTTTTTGGCAATAGGAATCGTTGCTTTATGGCATACTAAGCTGCAAAATGCAAAGACCCGTTTTTTCATGGAGGTGTCCTTTACTAGGTTTTGAAATTGTACAGCCAAACTGTGCTTACCACCATAGCGTCAATAACTACGTCGGAGGCTGTAGTGAGCTCGCCCATGGAGGTGAAGAAGTGAAGCGCGACGGACTCCAGCGCCGTCTTGGGCCACTCGCTGAACCAGTCGATGGTGCAGCAGTTCACTAGGGACGGGAACTGGCGGAGACGGGCGCGGAATATCTGGGAGGTAAGATAATAAAGAAACATTTTCATCATCACTATCATTTCAGCCGAAAGACGTCCGCAGCTGGATATAGGCCTCCCCCAAGTGTTGTCACATAGACCGGTCCCGTGCGTCTCGCATCCAGCGGATCCCCGCAACCTTCACCAGGTCGTCGGTCCACCTAGTGGGAGGCCTTCCAACGCAACATCTTCCGGTTTGCGGCTTCCTTGAAGAAACATACATTAATTATATTATGGACTAAAGTCTGCCAGCAGCTTCATTATCGATTACACAATATTTTAGGGTTTTTTTTAGGGTTCCGTAGTCAACAAGGAACCCGATCAGTCGATCCACTTATAAAATATACTTGGACAACATATTTTCCTAAGCAAAATGTATGAGAGAGAGCACATGTTACACAACTGCTAATGTAACTTTGTGTTTTTATTATTACAATGAAAAGCGTCGTTCGGAGGCAAATCCGTATTTTTTTATGGGCAACTACGGAAGCTTACATAGTGCGTGGCCCAACACGTACTTGGCCTGTTTCTTCAACTAATTTTCAACCTCGACGCTAAAGACACAAGATACAAAGTCGCTCACCTCCCCAATAGGACTCATAACGACCACGATGTGCAAGTTGCTCCGCACTCGCCGCTGGTAGCAAGAGAACAGGTTGGTCTTAGTGGCCGCGAGACTCATCTCCATAACCGCGTGACGTACAGCCTGGTAGATCTTATCTAAATCTTCGGCTTCGTAAATGTTCGGGACGTCGCCCGAACTAAGGATGTTGTTTAGATCTTCGAGGAAGGATTCCATTTTTATCTGTAAGGGAGTAAATTGTTGGTGAAAAGGTGGACATGGTATTGTAGAGTCAGCTTTTTTTTGGGTTTGGGAAATCATTAAATGACTCCTCCCCCTCTGGGCAGACGGCTTTACTGACTAGAAACCTTTTTTCTTTCTTAGCCCTTTGAGTCGAGGCCTCACCTCAAAGGGCATTTGAAGGAACACGGATGGGTTTAGTCAGTAAGAGTCTGACACTCCCTTCTGCTCCACCCAGAGCGGGAGGAGCTATTTGATAATTTGCCATCCTTAAAAAAACAACACATAAAAGGCCATACACCTCTGTCATCTCGACCTGGATGCACGTCAGCTCCCCTGCACAGTTCAGTCATAGGCACCAAACCAAATGCAACCGTATTGTGTCAAGAATAAAGACGCATAATCGAAACAAACATTCCATCCCCCCACATTTCATCAATCCGGTAGAACACCTGCCGCCCGGAAACGAACTTCAGTGGCCAGTCTTTAAATCTCTTAACCGATTGCAAGCCTAGGTTAGCCGCTGACATAGACGGCCACATGGGCTATCCTCTAACCATCCCAAAAAAATGGCAGTGTGGAGCCCCTCTGCAGGATATGCGCCACCTCCTATCCTGTCAATCCTGCACAACCACTTGCACCTTTCAGGATTCACTTGAAGCAAATGATAGAACTCTGCAAGTGGCTACATGCTGGTGTAATACGATTTGAGCTAATGGACACGAAGATTGGTACCTGTGCATCTGAGAACAAGAACACGACGCCTCTGTTCTCTGCACCCGCCTTCAACATGGTCTGTTTGAGGTCTTCGCGCCATTCTGACAGGCCATACGCCTTCGTGATCTCGATCTGAATGCACGTCAGCTCAGTCATGTGAGCCGCGAGACGGGAGAGAGACTGACGACCTAGAAACAAAGATCTTGATCATTATCTATAACATAATGAGAGAGGGAGATGTTTTTTTTTAGTGAGATTTTTACCCCATCTTTACTATTCACAACAGAAAACAGCGTCGAAATATCGGAAGCTCGAAAGAAATAGTAAATATGGTAAATATCCAGTTAATATTAATGTTAGTGTGTAATGGCTTAATAAGGTAGTTGACAAAAAAAATCTAATTAGTCCGTCAGACAGATTTCCAAAAAATATTGAACAATTTTTTCTTTTTTCACGTAAACAAACAATGAAGACGATACAGTGCTTTGAAAACTCGTGTCATATTGTAAGACATTAGTTTGACATTTTTTTCCGGCGAGTGGCGTCACAAGCCCCCACTCAAATCTTTGACGCGTTCTATCTTCGTCAATTTTTATTGATTTAATACAAGAAAATATACGTATCCAATATTTTTCGATAATCTAACAGACGGACTAATTAGAATTATATTTTTTTTTTTGTCAGGAAACATCCCTATTGACAGTATTGAGTTTTTTACCAACACCTGATGAGGCTCTCGTTAGGCAGCTGGATCAAGGGCTTGATACAGAAAACGGTACTCCTGGACACAGCTTGTATTGTTAGGTTCCTTTCTCTGAAGCACAGACCGCCGGTAGCTTGGACCCTGTTCCCGATACCGTTGGGCTACGGCCGGTAGGCTAATAAGTATGACGGCTAAAATCACTCCCTTATAAAATGCAAGTAAAGAACTAATATTCAAGTACGTCTTACCAGAGCCCCCCATGCCCAACAGCAGCGCATTGGCCATGGGCTGTCTCATGATGCGCGTCACTCTGCACAGATGCGCCACGGCGTCTTCGAACAGCACCAGGTCTAGGGGAGCCGTCGTTGACAAATTGTAGTCCTCGAGGTAGTGGCTTAGAACCTCATCCAGCTAAATCGAACATGAAGTAGGCTTCAAACGTTATTTCGGTTTAAAGAAACTAGTTTTTCTGAAGTACATACATTTAGTTCAGTTACAAGGATACATTTCTGTTCCTTCATATAAATTCTATACAATATACTAGCGGACCTGGCAGACGTCGTCCTGCCCGAACAGCAGTGCCACCTACCGGGTCCAGTTGTGTTTTCAAACCATCCAAAAACCCATTGAAATATCCCCAGAAAGTTTCATCCAAATCGGCCCAGCCGTTCAGTAGTTCAGTGACATATACACGTGGGTACAGTAGAATTATATAAGTATAATTGTAAAGAAAAATGGTAAAAAAAAATATAATATAATAAAAACTAATCGGACTTGAAACATAACCAGCGAAATGTGGGTGTACTTGTTAGGTACACCTCTTCCTAACCCTTCGGGGATTGCATAGCGTGATGTTATTTGTGTTATGTTACTTATTATAAAGGTGCGCACCTTTCCGCACCTTTCCCTCAAAAACTGAATAGTTCTTCCGAACAAAGAAACATGAAACATGTTTGATCTAATATTTATTTTAATAACACCTTGTATTTCATGTTTTAGGCAAATAAATATTTTAAAAAAAGTTCTAACTCAGGGCTGTTCTATACGTGAGCTGCAGGTTGTTCGAAAGTGATACCGCGGCCCCGGAACACAAAGGGCTAAGAAGGAACATGTGTGGTTTTTAGTCAGTAGAAGTCTGACACTCCCTACCGCTAGAGTAGGAGGAGTCATTTGATGATTTCCAACCCATTAAAAAAAAGTCTTGCCATACGTTACTTTGGTTTACCATCAATAACTACCTAATTAACAGCAAGATAAAATTTCTAGACCACGCGTTCGTATCATCATCATCATCAGCCTATACTGTTCCCACTGCAGGGACTCAGGCCTTCTCTCTAGGAGATGGATGGGCTATAATTTGCCACGCGGGCCCAGTGCGGGTTGGTAGATGTCACAAGTCTTCGAAGTTTTGGTTCTAGGACATCGACATGTCCTAACATGTCCTAGCAAAGTAAAGAAAACATCGTGAGGAAACCGACGTTTCCTCACGATGTTTTCCTTACTTTGTTTAATAACGTTATTTACGTACCTCCTCCTGATCATTAATTTCGACATACTTTCTATCATCGGCGCCGATGTCCATGAAATCTCCGAACAACATTAATCTATCATGTAACAGCTCCTTCGGGTCCCTTTGGAATTCAGTTTTAACCTTCTTTTTCATCAAACTGAAAGAGATGAACGAACGGAAGAATGTTACTGTTTTAATATTATAGAAAAATATGATCAAATCATATTTAACTGATTTTTCGTGTTCATTAAGAGGACAAAATAACAGTAAAATAGAGCAAAAGGAGTATGTAAGATATTATCAGATGGCTTTCTGTTGTATTCCCATGGTAAACGTGTGAATTATTATTTACACCCTGTTTTATTAGAGAGAATACAGGTAATGTAGGGGCCAATGACTGTAGGCACTGTACACTATCACTTTTCACTGGGATGTTGTTGGTTTAGTTGCGGAGTACACAGAAAGAACCACAAGTTTAGTTTAAAAGTTTTATTATAAAGTTGAAGTTAACAAGTTACATTGGTAGCAGTTCTTTCTCTTGACAAGATACACAGTTGTTTGACTCGGTCTGCCTTGCGTGAAAGTTATAGCGGAGCGTAGTTGTAGCGTATTTGTGACGCACGACATCCTAGTAGGTTGCTGCGTTCGCAAAATCTACGGTTTTTTTTTTGCTCACAGTAGGAATTTCTCCTGTATCGTGGGTACGTTTACAAACATTGAAACTTACATACACAAGCGCACCCAGACCCAAACCATCTATCTGTAGGCCATACAAATATTTGTTTCGTGCGGGGATCGAACCCGCGACACGCAAACCAGCAGTCCAATCGCTCAGCCACTGCGTCAACCGTGCCGTCTAATCGGCGTGGTTGATTAGACCGTACAGGTGAGAATGGAAGAAGGAAACGTGTTGCGCCGACCCCAAATAGGACAAGAGCAGGAAGATGATGATGAAGATGATTATTACAGAGGATACGTACTCAGTAAACCACTTGCGATCAGTATCGTTAACGAGCCTGTCTTGGTACACGCGCAGGTGTTCGTGGTACCATAGCCTGATGACCTCATCCTCTACCTAAAGGTAAGGCTTCATGTTAGTATCTATTAACCGACGAGTCTGTTCAAAGTGGACTTTATATTCGTTACAATAAGGGTTGCTGTCAGCACGGATTCCACATAGAGGGCAAGGGAAATTACACAAGATGATTTTTTAGTCACCGTCCAAATTCTGATAAATTAATATTTGGTGAAAATCATTGAATACGTTTTCTTTTCGTATCACTCAATACAAAATATTGAGATCACAAAGTTTTTTTTTCAAAAATGGTGTTAGTGAATATACCTAATCACTAGAAAAAATTTGGACGGTGACTAAAAAACCCTTCTTGTGACGCTAAAAAGCTCGCCCCTATTACATGGGACTAAAACATAAACGGCGAAATGAGAATCTCAGAGGATACCTCTGCCTAAGGTATAACAAGGCGTGATGATATATTGATCAAACTAGCTTTTGCCCGCGGTTTTGCCCGCGTGAAAATGTCGATTTTCCATACAAACTTTCATCCCCTGTTCCTCCCCTTTGGGGGTTGAACTTTGTAAAAAAAAACTTTGTTTAGTGTAGTCTATTTTTAAGATTCTAGAACTAAGGGTTTGGCCTGTGCGTTGATCCTTTTTTTTTATGGTGGGTGGAAAATCATCAAATAACCCCTCCCGCTCTTGGGCAGAGCGAAAGGGAGTGTCAGACTTCTACTGACTAAAAACCACCCATGTTCCTTCTTAGCCCTTCATGTCGAGGCCGCGGTATCTCTTGCGAACAACCCGCAGCCCGGAACAACCCGCAGCCCTGTGCGTTGATCCTCAGTCAGTCAGCTTTGCCTTTTATATATACAGATAAACTTCCAAACCTCAATATTCTTGGGGTCCATCATCAACATCCCCTGGAAGACCTTGCTGAGGTCCCTCAAGTTGAAGGTGTAGTGCGACTTGGTGGGTGTAGGGAGCAGTTCCACCACCAGCGCGGTGAAGATCTCTATGGAAGCCTTGAGGAATGGATGCTGGCGAATGAGAGGCTTAACCTTCGGGTCCATGTTCTCGCACCACGACTTCAGAATCGTGGCGAAAATGGCGTACTGAAATGTGATATAACGGTTAGTTCAAAATAGATATTGCTAAATTGCAATTATTTTTACTTCAAGGTGAATGCCTTGTTGGTCTAGTGGTCGCAAGCGCGACTGCTGAGCATGAGGTCCTGGGCTCGATTCCCGGGTCGGACAAAGTGTTATTGGCTTTTTCCATCAGGAATTTATCAGTAACAACCACGGAGTCTGAATTTGTGCCCGGTTGATGGCAATAGGCTCGCCCCCTATAACATAGGACTTAAACATAACTGGCGAAATGTGGGTGTACTATTAGGTACACCTCTGCCTAACCCTTCGGGGATTGCAGGCGTGATGATGTTATTAATTACAACCTGACGCTGATCGGAAAATTGCAAAAAAAAAAAAACGAATTTAGCGGGCTTTAGAAGGTGTGAAACCTTTAAGGGAGCCCGCGTTTACATGTCACTTCTTTTGTTCTTCAGACTAATTTGTTCTTTACTTCTTGAGCGTAGTGACATGTAAAAATAAATCTTATTACAATGATTCAAAACTCTGTTTTAAACGTGTTAAAAATTTGCTCTCCTCTCCAAGCCGGTCTGTGTGAACGGACCCAAAACGGTACTGAATCTTCGTTAAAAGTTTGTGTACAATAGATACCTTGCTAGCATACTCCATCTCTGTGAAGGATATGTAGTGGAAGTGCCTCATGAGTCGCATGGTGACGGGGTTCCTGCCGCCACCGGGCGGGCCCATGGCCGCCACTATCCCAACGTCCACCAGGGTCTTGAACTCGCCGATGTTGTCGCGGTCGTACCAACCTGAGCGAAAGCAATACATTTATACAAAAAGTAATTAAATTGAAGTCATCATCATCATTTGGTATATAGGTCTCCCCAAAGTGTCGTCACATTGACCGGTCCCGTGCGTCTCGCATCCAGCGGGTCCCTACAACCTTCACCAGGTGCACGGTCCACCTAGTGGGAGACCTTCCAACGCAACGACTTCTGATTCCCGGTCGCCAGGCCACGCCAGAACTTTGGAGTTCCATAAAAGCTCTGAATTTAGTATAGGCACTAACCACACGATAAAGAAAGAATGCCGTACCTTTTTTTCCTCTAGCAGTGCGGAGCGGAAAAAAGTGTCAGACTTGAACTGCCTATAACCGACCCATGTTCCTTCTTAGTCCTTTGTATTTCGGACTTCCGGGGCCGCGGTATCTCTTTCGAACATTCCGGCAGCCGCAGCAGCACAATGTCGTACCTGAGAAGTCCATGAACTGTCGGAGCAGTTCGATGGGCGGCTGCGCACCGAACACCTCGAGCGCGGGCATGTTGAGGTCGTCGATGAAGAACACCTGGCGCCGGGTGGGCGGCGGACCGAACACGCCACGACGGCGGCGCTCCAACTTGTTGTCTATCACGTCCTGAGGCAAGTACACACAGAAAAAATTCAAAAAAACAAACTTCAAATCAAAGCATATATTTCAATTCGACCATTACAGGAACTTTTGAATGTCAGAAAAACAAATAAAACGAAGCTACAGTCACAAGGCATAATAACTTGTGAAAGTACTGTAGTTGCCCATTCCAAAGTGTAGATCTGTATGGCAAAAAATGGGTAAGAAAACTCTATAGACACTCTTTAATCGGAATGTTTCCCGACAAAAAAAACTGTCCGTCAGTTCATCGAAATTTTATTTTATCAAATTAATAAAAATTGACGAAGATAAAACGCGTCAAAGATCGTGGGCTTTTGACGTCACTGACCGGTAAAAATGTACCGCAATGTGACGTCACACGAGTTTTCGAAAGACTGATTCGTCTTCATTTTTAGTTTACGTGAAAAAAGGAAAAAAAAATATTTATTTATTTTACTATGTTATTATTTTTTTTTTTAAATATCATCATCTGCCTAGCCTTTTCCCAACTATATTGGGGTCGGCTTCCAGTCTAACCGGATGCAGCTGAGTACCAGTATTTTACATGGAGCGACTGCCTATCTGACCTCCACAACCCAGTTAATACTAGGTAATACGATACTCTTTGGTAAGACTGGATGTCAGAATTTCAGGTCACTGACTACCTGTAACGCCTGCCAAAGATCTATATATGGCAGCCGGGACCAACAGCTTCCGAGGCACGGAGGAAACTCGGTATTTCGGGCGGTCACCCATCCACAGACCGACCTAGGCAAGCACAGCTTTACCTAAAGATCGACCCGAGTGGCAGTTCTTATTAAGCCACGAGCTCCTCTTTCTTTTTTTTTAAATATGTGTCCAACATTTTTTGGAAATCTATCTGACGGACTAATAAGATTTTATTTGTCAACTACCGTATTACATAATTAAATTCTGTTGTACCAGCGATGTGAAGAAGAATAATGTTTACCTGTGTCTGATTGGCAGAAGTCCTGGCAGAGAAGACGAGGAACTCGCAGATGAACTTCTTGTGCAGCCCCCTGGATAGTTTGGAGGAGATGGTGACCGTCTTGCCGGTGCCCGTCGGGCCCACGCATAGCACGTGATTGTAGTTCAACACCTTGTAGCCCAGCAAGGCCGCGCAGCGCACGTTGTCCAACGTTGGGACTTCGATGTCTGCGAGAAAAAAAACATTATTAATAACATAGCATCACGCGTCTAATCCCCGAACACGCCACATTTCGCCAGTTATGTTTAAGTCCCATGTAGTAGGGGGCGAACCTATTGTCATCAACTGGGCACAAGTCGAGATTTCGTGGCTGCTACTGAGAAATTCCTGATGGGAATTTTGGACAGTCGTAACGGGTACTTGAAAGTTTGACCACCAGTCTCACCATGAGGTGCAAAACGCAGGTTTTTAGCTCCATCTGGAAGTCGGTCTCAAGATAGTTTGGAAAAGGCTAGGCAGATGTTGAAGAGGTCATCTATCTATCTATGTATATCTGTTTATATAAAAGGCAACGCTGACTGAGGATAAACGCGCAGGCCAAACCCTTAGGGCTACAAACTTAAAATTTCGCACACGTACTCTTCTTAAGACGTTGGCATCGCTTAGGAAAGGTTTTTTCAAAATTCAACCCCCAAGGGGGTGAAAATGGGGGGCAAAGTTTGTATGGAAAATCGTCATTTTTGATATTTCCAAGATCCACGGGAGCGAAGCCGCGGGCAAAAGCTATATACAATAAATGATTATTGTGATAGATGCAATTGCTTCTCATTCTACAACAGTATGAAGGGCTATAAGTGTAGGTGCTAACCCGCATAGTTCCACTCAGGGTCCACCACATAGGGCTCCAAGTTTGCCATCCAGTTGTACCAGAATGGGTTCGCCGGCTCGCCATCTTCTGTCGGGTCAGTGAACCCACCGTCGTTGAGTCTGAAACGGACATAAACATGTCAGAAGAAACACCTGTTATGCTGCGGGTTGTTCGAAAGAGATACTGCGGCCCCGAACACAAAGGGCTAAGAAGGAACATGGGAGGTTTTTAGTCAGTAGAAGTCTGACACTCCCTTCCGCTCCGCCCAGAGCGGGCGAGATTATCAAATGACTCCTGTCATTTGATGATTTCCCATACTCCAATAAAAAAAGGAGTAATTCCCGTCGGGTTAGATAAACGTGTACAGTTACGTTACACCCACATGACGTCAAACATAGCCAGTAACCATCATTCGAGCGCCAAAAGATAATTGTATAGGGGAACATGGATCATTAAGCACGTGGCCATAACATAATTATTTTGATTTCGCGTGTAGGCCTATAGGGACAGTGTTTCTGAAATAAATGGGTTATTATTATTATAAGTTATAACTGAAACTAACGCCTCCATCTTGCTTTATCAATACAATTCCCACAGACAGTTAAAAAAATGTTAAACAACAACTAATTTTGACAGCAACTGAGCGCCAAAAGATATAATTGTTGTACTGTCACATCTCATTCGAAATTCGATAATCTTATAATTTCGTGGCCAATAGTATGCGCTTCGGATTTCATCTCATCTTCGGAATTGAGCACACGATAATGTGATCTAATTTAGAGCTGGGAATACCAGCCTACGAGTTTTTGTTCAACTGGACCCACTCGAACTGACCCGCGGGATCTTCCAACCATATCACATTTTAACTTGGTCCACGGGCCGCGGCTCCAGTAGCAAGCGGATCCAGTTGACCAAAGACTCCTATCTCGTAATACCATGCTTACAAAATTATAGGTCTAATTGTCCACTCCATGCATGTTAATAGTTTTATAAAGTTACAAATGTCGTTTATTATACGTTTTTACCTTTTAGTATTTATCTGCACCCGGTGTAGGGAACCCAATAGAGAGGGATTTGATGAAAACCGCGCAATATTCTGTTCAGTGTACTACCACAAAAAGTGACTGTACAAAACCGGTAAGTACCTTCATAAACCTCCTTTTTATTTTAAACTCGATTAAAAACTAAGGATTTTCTCTGGTACATTACTCTGTTTCACGACGTTCGTGCAAATACAAAAACACGAAGACTACCGAAGTCCATACTATATCTTACAATTCTTACATGGTTCAACTATACTTACGTGTAATCATAGACCCTCCCTTCTTTCGGGAACAGCGGCTTCATCCCGGCTTCGGTGGTGAGTTGTCTGATGAAGTCGGAGAAGATGGCGCGACTGTTCAGGTCGCAGGTCGCGCCCACAGACCATATTAGTGCCCACACCACCCAGAGAGGGGCCAGGCGAGCTGGTACATAACATTAATAAAATAAATAAAATATAAAAGCATTTTTGTTCCACTAGCTTTTACAGTTAAATTACATAACAATAAAAAACTTGATTAGTCATAAAAACATTACACTAGTTTAAATATAGATTAAGAACAATGTATGTTATTTCTAATCACTTTGCCAGTTACATAAAAGAATTTCGCTCAACATAGTTTTATTTATTTATGTACACACATAATACTTAACAGGACACTACATTTAGGAGAGCACAAAAGTAGCTGCTTGCTACAAAAAACAAAAGCATTTTTATTTTTGGGTCCCAATAAAAATGGAAATTACAATAAGCTACCAGGGACAAAAGGACTAGTACTCAGTGCTGTAAAATAATATAAAAAAGGCAAATTGTGCTTAGCTTTCAAACAATACACTAGCTTTAAACTATCTTCTAAAATCCTTGGTTAATTCAAACTTAAATAAAATTATGAATAAAATAATGATGGCAATTCAAAAAATACTAATACCTACCTGCTTTTTGCCATTCTCATTTAAACTTTATTACAGTGATTTAAGACTCACGCATTAAAGCCAAGAAGGCGGACGCTGGCGGGGGCCTATCATCCTTCCCCGTGAGAGGCCTCAGGCGATAGTCCAGTAGCTCCAGAAACTTAAGGACCAACGCACAGTCAATGGATACCACGATCTCCGTCAGTCTTGACCGCAGTACGTCCAGGGCAAGGTATAAGTACGTATTTATTAAATTCGGCAGGATTTTACGAATGGGATCCGCTATCTGTAATGGCAATAAAAAAGGCTTATATACTTTTAGATAATGCACACACTTTACTTTGTGCAGACGAGTATTTTGGGGACATCAAAATGTGAATGGTTCGACATGCAATGTATTATTTCACGTGCGGGCAATTTTTTCATTTACCGCACCCAAGGGCAGTAAAAATATTCCACAGATGGCATAATGATACGGTGGTGCTTGTTTGTTACGTACTATAATTTGTTACTGCTGTTCTCGGCTTCATAACAACTTCTCAGGCGCGGCTCGGTTTTGAATTCCGTCTCGTATGCAATAACAAAGGACAATGTTTTTTGTGAAAGTTTTTTTTTTTGTCAATGTTTTTTTTGTGAATGTCATGATTGTCATCTAAAGGGAGTAAAACAATATTCATACTTCTTTACTTTAAATTAAATTCTGTGGTTTTTAATCAAATCCCTGACGCATAATGTCGTAAAAAATATGAAAATAATTACTATAACATTTTGATCTTGAACCCTGAGACTTCTTGGTACTTTTGGTCATGATCATTTCCCCACGCATATCGAAATCTACTAGTTCTTTCTTCCTTGGCTTACCGGCGGCAAGTTGCTCTTGATCCAGGCATTAACAAGCGGCTGCAGCCCCACGACCTGCGCGTCTATATACACCATGCCACACCGCGACACAGTGGCCGGAGAGGCCACTATCAGGTCAGCCACCTCAAAGATCATGCGCTGGCGATCGGTCAGCTTCATGATCTCACCGCTTGAGAGGCATAGCTTCTTGTTATCGTCTAATACCTGTAAGGTTTTGAAAGAAAACTTAATTATTATTAAAACTTGTAACGGGATATTTAACATGTTTACTCACAATAACATCAGTTTATCTGTGATCATGGTGTTTGCAAAAGAGCCGAAATATCGGAAACTCGAAACAAATTGTTAGTTAGTTATTTAAATAAGTATCATCTGTCTTTCTCGTTGTTCTAGTGGTCACTTGAGACTGGATATGTGAACGTGGAAATTATGTTTCTCCTAGTTCACCGCTATTATTTTCTGATTAATTTCGTTGCAGGATCCAAGACAGTTAAATCGTTTCTCTGCGACTTCGTCGAGCTTCATTGTCTCGGCACTTTTCTGGTGGTCACGACTGTTGATTCTGGCTTGCAGGAGTTACAGTGGTATGGGAAATATAGTGTGGCGGGCTTGCCCATAAAAAAAACTTGAGAGGTGTCAAGGGACACCCGGATGTAACGAAGTTATTGTTATTATTTTTTATTATGTACAAAAAACCTGTATACACTCAAAAAAAATAATCGTCGCGACACCACACTGTTCAATGCGAAATAGAAAGACGAAACGAAAATAACTGGCTTGCTTTCTATGAGTGTGAGAGAGAGAGAGAGAGAGAGAGAGAGAGAGAGAGAGAGAGAGAGAGAGAGAGAGAGAGAGAGAGAGAGAGAGAGAGAGACAGACAGAGAAACACGCGCACCCCGCACAGCTTACAACTATAGCAAAAAGTGTCGTTACAACTTTTGGTCTTAATTTTTTCCGTCTAGCCCCCTTTTGCAACCCGCGATAAGGAACTTCGTTCCAAAACCTGACGAGATAAGTTACTCGGGCTTTCTTCTACACCAATCTCATTGATCACGTCGTACAAAGTATACAAAACTTTATTTTATAAAAATCGATACTGGAAATATGAAACAACGTAAGGCACATTGAGCGTGCTGTACAATTTTTGACTTTCGGCGCTGCTGCGAGAGGTGCAAATCCAACAGGAAGATCATGTCTCTTACGTTGTTTCATATTTCCAGTATCGAAATCTCAAGTAAAACTCACAGTATTCATATTCTCGATCCACACGGCGTCGACCGGCCCGTCGAACACGTACCATCGCCTGTCCATGTCCTCAACGGCGATTCCCGCGCGGACCAAACTCGACAGAATGCCGTCCGTCCTAGTATTAAACGCACAGCAAGCTATTATTATTTCTTTTCAAGTTATTATTCCTTTATTCATTTTAATAAACATTACATTTTTAAATATTCCTAAAGTAAGTATGTATGTAAAATAACATAAAAAAAAACATTTAAATGTATATAAAATAGTACCTAACCGGCATTGGGAACAGGGTTCGAGCTACCGGTGGTGGTCAGGGCTCTTGAGACTTGCCTCCTGACAATGCGCGCCTTGTCCAAAAGTACTGCCTTCTGAATCAAGCCCTTTTTGGGGGGGGGGGAAATCATCAAATAACCCCTCCCGCTCTTGGGCAGAGCGGAAGGGAATGTCAGACTTCTACTGACTAAAAACCACCCATGTTCCTTCTTAGCCTTTGTGCCGCGGCCGCGGTATCTCTTTCGAACAACCCGCAGCCCAGACGGGGAGCCGGCTACCCTGGTCCTGGCTTCGAACCTTGGTAAGCAGTTTGTGTCACATGGTTCGAGGACATGCTAATTACCACAAGATGATTTACTTTTACTGTTTCGACAATGATGATGAAGTAAGTTTGAATTTTAAGTTATTAGTTATTATTTAATATTTAATTTAATAAGAACTGCCACTCAGGTCGATCTTTAGGTAAAGCTGTGCTTGCCTAGGTCGGTCTGTGGATGGGTGACCGCCCGACATACCGAGTTTCCTCCGTACCTATAGATCTTTGGCAGTCGTTACATTCAGTCTTACCAAAGAGTATCGTATTACCTAGTATTAACTGGGTTGTGGAGGTCAGATAGGCAGTCGCTCCATGTAAAATACTGGTACTCAGCTGCATCCGGTTAGACTGGAAGCCGACCAACATAGTTGGGAAAAGGCTAGGCAGATGATGAGTTATTATTTTTAGATTTTGTTTTTTTAAGTTTGCCGTGGTTTGAATCACAGATATACTTTTATAACGCAAGAGCACCTACTTCGTGCGTCCAGTTTAACTATTTTATACTTCATCGTCAGTCGTAGCAAGCTAATTCGTTTAAAAGAAAACGGTACAACTCAAGAACATACTTCAAGACATTCTAGAAAACAAAAACGTAGTCTATTTAATATTTTGTATAGTAACATGTTTGTATAGTACCTAACTAAATGGTGCTAATGAGATCATAGTATAAAAAAAAACATTTAATTCGAGCATCACTGACTCATATAATCGAATTACAATTCAACAGTCACATTACATAATATACAAAGTTAAAAAGAAAAAGAAGAGAGATAAGACGGGAGGGGTTATAAGATAGATATAGATTATATATACAGGGTGTAAATCAACCCATCACACAGCCGTCAACCAAGCATTCTGTACATCAAACTAAGTACCCCTACGCAAATTTTTTTGCTGGGAATCGACTTTTTTTTTTGGATCAATAAGCACATTTTACGGTAAAACTCAATGTAGCACTGTTAAAACATTGTGCTAGTGGATGCTTTGAATAGTAAACGGGTCATAGAGGTAATTTAAGTAAAGTTATAACCTGAAAAACTAGTATTTACAAAAACAGCTGTGAAAAATTTGGAACTTTGACCACTGAACTTTAACTTTGGAACTTTGATCTCTGTAACTAGGTTCCCAGGTATGGTCTAGAACAAAAAAATGATCGCAGTGGTGGGGAGAACAAGTTCCCTTCGTTTGCGTTAAGGGTACTTTTACACCCTATTATACAAGTAAGATATATATAGGTATCTATATATATATATCGTACTCACTAGATTCTTACAGGGATTTGAACCCACAACCGACAAAGTTCATAAGTTGAGGGGAACAATTTGTGCCCTAAAACAACAACATCAACAACATTTCTTATGAAATAAGCAGTACCTTTGTGCTCTTCTATTTTTTTATGTTTTTTTCCTTTTTTTGTATTTTGTGTGTACAGTCGAACAAGCTAATAAGTATACAGCCAGTTAACTTGCATTAACTTTTAAGATTATACAGAAACATTTAGAGTTTGATGTCAAACGGGACAGCGTTTGAAATCAGTCGCTTAATGCAAAACACTTTATAAAACAAAATTCCAATAAATATTTTCGGTGTACTAGAATTATAAAAAACTCTACCTGTATACTTATTAGCTTGTTCGACTGTACATAAATAAATAAAGAATATAATTTAAACAGTACCATTCATGCGTGTTGAGATCAAACTCTCCATACAGCTGCCCCATGGTGATGGACTTGGGGTTGACGACGAACGTATGCACCGGGGTGAAGGGGAACCCGTCGGGGGCCAACTTGCCCTTGATCGCCGTCAGCGCGTCGCGAAGAGTTTCGTAACACTAGAGGAGAAAGAAAAGAACGAGGTATATCATATAAGGTCAATGACTGTACAAACACACGGCGGCGGCGACGAAAAGAGTAAAAGACGAAACAAATGCGATTGACTGATGCGCTGCGTGTCCGGGTTCGATCCCCGTACGATACAAGTATTTGTATGGCCTACATACACAAACATCCTCACCAGGAGGTCTACTCTCTAAGAACGCAACACGTAGTTTCGGCCAAAGATACTGGCGTTTCCTAATCTGTATCACGAACATAGATTTAGTTATGTACCCGAACCAAAAAAAGAACGTCAACACGATTGGACAGTTGTCCATACTCCGGGTGTATGTGTGTGCAAAACTCATGAATCCGAATATAATAGAGAGTAGGGTTCATTTCAAAGTTACTTAGTTCTTTTGAATGTGTTCGTATTTTCGTTGTCGGATTTAGAGAGTAGCCCCCTGGAAAAATTTCTGTAGGTCATATTAATATCTGTTTGTTCCATGCGGGGATTGAACCCACAGCGCAGCAGCCAATCGTTCAACCACTGCGACAACCGTGCCATTAAATGTGATGGGGATTTTGCTACAAAAGCCGGATAAGCACGAGTCGTCTCGTGATCAACGACCGCAGTTAGTTTACTAAAAGTTTGGATTGAAAAAAAAGGTTTGGTTTGTGTTATATCGTGTTTTTATTTCGTTTTCATAACTACTGAGCCTAAATTAGACATCACAGAATTTCATGAGCAATTAAAAAATAGGTACCAAAATAGAAATTGAAAATAGACTTTGCTTTTATCTTGGATTCGATTCTCGGGTCGGCCAAAGTGTTATTGGGTTATTTCATCAGGAATTTATCAGTAACAGCCATGGAGTCTGGATCCCGGTTGATGGCAATAGGCTCGCCCCCTACTACATGGGACTTCAACATCACTGGCGAAATGTGGATGTAAAGTAAAATAAAAATTTATTTGCATAAATTGTAGGTACATAAAATAAGCTGGAATAACAATATGGATGAGCCTTGTACAATCTACCTAATTTTAGGCATGCAAATTTTAAAACGTTAACTAAAATTAAACAAACCATAAATTAAACTAATATTAAATTATGGTATCTAAATTAAACAAACAATTACAGTACTATCAGGTAGGACCTCTAATTAACCCTTCGGGGATTACAGGCGTGATGTTGTGTGCCTATGGAATTCTGTAATAACATAACAGTATGTTGTTATTACAGAATCCCATAGGCACTCAACAGTAAATATAAAATATACACAACAGATTGTCTAACAAATAAACTTAATTTTGATTACCTTTGTTTTACCAGCGCCGGCTGGTCCAACCAACATGAGCCCGTGTCTCACTACCGTCGTCTCATATAACTGAATAATCTTGAATATAAACGCTGCAAGTTAAACTGAGTTTAATTCTGAGAAGTTTAAAGGTTATTTTCTTTTAGCATATTAAGCCTATAATGTTCCAACAACTATGTACATGGGAGTGGCCATAACCCACCACGCAGGACCGTTCGGGTTTGCAGCTGTCGTAAGCTTTCTAATTTATGGTTCTAGGAAATTCTAGAGTCTGTGCTCACTTTAAGGAATCTGGTTTTTCATTTTGGTTTGATGTTTACTCAATTTTTTTCGGATTCATGTGCGTATTTTATAATAAATTATCAAAAGACTTGCTTCGATGAAGGAAAACATTGTGTACAAATCAGCATAGCGGAGATATATTTCTCGACAGCATGGTACTATTCAGAGGGTGGCATAAAACTCAGACACTAGGTTATGATACCTAAGCACACGATGAAGAAGTGCAAAGGCATCTGTTTCGTTCTCTAGCGAGTGAAATGAAGATAACTCACAATAAAGGTCGTCGTATCCTTTCTTGGTGAGCATGGTCCTGATGGATTGTTCCATGATGCCGTAGTCTACGACAGGCACTTCCACGCGGGGGAACAGGTCGGATATTATACCTGAATGTGTTACAAAATGCAGTGTTCATTTGCCTTATGCCACAGGCCAACTCAGTGGCAGTGGGATTTTAAAAATAATCTAGATATACCCTTAGTGAAGCCGAAATGCATTTGTTCTCCCAGTCACTGCGATCATTTGTTTTGTTCTAGACCATACCTGGGAACCCTGTAGTCAAAGTTCAAAGTTCCAAATTTTTCACAGCTGTATTTTTTAATACTAGTGTTTCAGGTTATAAGTTTACTTAAATTACCACCATGACCCGTTTACTATTCAAGCACAATATTTTAAGAGTGCTACAATGAGTTTTACTGTAAAATGTGATTTTTCACCCAAAAAATAAAAGTCGTTTCGCAACAATAATTTTTGCGTAGGGTATATACTTTAATGTACATAATGCTTAATTGACGGATTCGTGAAGAGTTCGTTTACATCCTGTATACTCTACTATTCTTTACTTTATCCATTCTTGTCACACCACACATCCACCTCAACATTCTCATCTCCGCTACATGCAATCATTTTTCATCCATCTTCGCAACTTCTTCCTCAATTTCTTTGGAATAAACTTGGTAAACTCACCATTGAACAGCAACAAATCGTTGGCCAGAAACTTGGGTACATTGACATCCCGAAGCGACCGCAATACGATCTGCCTTTCATCACCGTCCGGCATCTGCCGGATCAGGTTACCGGCAACTGTGATCACCGTCTTCACGGCACGCATGCCGAAGTCGTAATGGTCCTAGAGCAAGGACGTGATTTCATGAAAATCATTATTATTAACACTTGTAACGGGATATTTACCATGTTTACTATTTTTTTCGAGTTTCCGATAATTCGATCACGGATAAAGTGATGTTTTTGCGGGGAGCAGACAAAACGGTCTACCCTCTTTCTTGTTCGTTTCTGGCACTCGGGATAATAATTGTTAGTGACCGTGTCAGTTTAAAACTTATGAAAATCATTGTTAAAACACAATGTACGAAACGAAATGTATGGTGTTGTTTTTTTTGGTGGTTAATCCGCGCTTACCTAGGTTGGTCCTTGGATGGGTGACCACCCATTACATACCTAGGTATGGTAGGTAGGCAGTTGCTTACGTGTCTCGGAAAGCACGTTAAGCTGTTCCTGCTGCCATATATAACTGTTTGGCAGTAATTACAGGTAGTCAGTGAAATGAAAGTCTCACAACCAGTCTTACCAAAGGGTGTCGTATTAACTGAGTTGTGGAGGTCAGATAGGCAGTCGCTCCATGTAAATTACTAGTATTCAGATGCATACGATTAGACTGGACATAGACCCCAACACAGTTGGGAAAAGGCTTATTAGATGAGATGATAACAGCAGCATGATCAATATTCTCCACTGACCTGAGCAGACAGCTGTTCTGAGCTCAGCCTGAAGGTAGTCGTGATCTTGCCGGCCAAGATCTTGGCCTCGGAGAAGCCGAAGGAGAACAGAGAGATCTCAGCGATAAGCGCGTAGTCTGGTACCATCATGGCGATGGGACGGAACAACGCTTTGAGGTTGTCTGGCAACTCCGTACGACCTGAGGAAAGAAGAATTCATCATCATCATCAGCCTATAATGTTCCCACTGCAGGGACTAAGGCCTCCTCTCTAGGAGAGGGAGAAGAAGAATGAAGTATTTTTTATTAACCATTTATTTCGGACAGAATCCATATATGTGTTAGTAACAATTTTCTTAAGATCTATGTTAGTAGGTAAATATAAATATAAGTGTTAGTAACAATTTTCTTACGATCTATGTTAGTAGGTAGTGTAGGTACACAACATCACAATTTTCCCGTGACGATTCCCACCCAGTGAGCCTGTATGGGACAGTCGTAACGGGATGCAATCATTTGCAAAATGCTGTTGGTGCTACCGCGCAGTCTTTGGAATAACGACGCCACTTTCTTCCGCATTATAGCGTGGAAACCGTCAACGCGCGCGTCTGCGAATATTTGAGACGCACTACAATAGCGTGGCAACCCCAACAGCATTCTGAAAGCATTATTATACTGAACGCGTAGGACGTTGTAGGCTCGTTGCGTATACCGAACCCACAGGCCACTCGAGTAAAAGGATTGGCAATATGCCCTAAAAAGTGTTATTTTCACTTCCCTTGTACATCGAGCGAACCTACGGGCCAGCATATTGCTCCTTACCGCCAACGCCCTACGCTCCCTTTCAATATCCGGGTCATCCTTTAAGTCCTCCGTGACCAGATGACCCAGATATTTAAAATCTTTTACAATTTTCAAGGCCGTTCCATCGACCATGATCGGAGGCACTGCACTAGGTCTCTGTTTGCCTGCACTAAATATCAGGACCTCACTTTTCTGTGTGTTGTACCTGAGACCATGCTCGGAAGCGTAGCGTTCACAAATTTCAACCAATTTCCTCAGAGCATTGACCGAGGGGGCCAGCAGAACCATATCATCAGCATAGCTTATGTTGTTGACACAGGTTCCGTCAATGTAGCATCCGACATGTGTCGTGCTGAGCTCCTCGATCAACTGGTTAACATACAGGTTAAAAAGGCCGGTCGACGTGAGGCCGCCCTGCCTCACACCGCATTCCAACCTGTATTCTTCAGATAGTGTATCCACCCATCTCACCTGGTTAGTCTGGTTTTTATACCAAAATTGCAAAATTCTGTTATATTCCATTGGGATACCCGTTTCCTCTAGCTTTCGCCACAGCATGTCATAAGCAACTGTGTCAAAAGCCTTTGACAGATCAAGGAAACAGGCATATATGGGTGTCTTTCTCTCCGTGTAATACCTGACAGTTTGCTTAAGGCATAAGATAGCACTCTCAGTGGATAGTCCCGCCCTGAAACCGAATTGTGCGTCATGTAAATGTAAGTACCCACTGAGACTCTGATTAAGCAAACTGTCAAGTATCTTAGCTGTTGTTGTAGCAAGTGAGATGGGTCGATAGTTAGGTAGTGGGTATTTAAAAAGATTGAAATATTTAAAAATAATGAAGTATTTAAAAATAATGGAGTATTTAAAAATAATGAAGTATTTAAAAAGAATGAAGGAATTTAAGAAATATTTAGAATTGAACTTAAAAACTGGACAAAAAATAAAATATGAAGAAGAAAAGAAAATTCTTCAAGAACGAATTAACAGGTTCTGTACGAGGACAAAAGCATGTTGTATTGTGTTTCTTTGAACATGTGCATATTACGACCCTCCCCAAATAACTGCTAAGTTGGATCACAGATTATAAGCTAAAGTTTTTTTTTTAAGTTTTCCCACTCTAGGAATTTTTCCTGCTCCGTTTACAAACATTAAAAATCACATACACAAACACCCAGACCCGGAACAACCTACCTGTAGACCATATAAATATTTGCCCCGTGCGGGGATTGAACTCGCGGTACACAGCGAAGCAGACAATCGCTCAGCCACTGCGCCAACCGTGCCTACGAACTAACTCTTACTGAAAACTTTTTTTAGTCTTCTGTGGTGGTCGTTCTCCTTATCATCAATTAGCCAAATGACGTCAAGTGTTGGCTTTATAACAATAAATAAGCAATCCACTACGTACCAGCGTATCCTGGGTTCATCGTGATAAAGACGGAGCAGGAAGCCTTGAGGGGCAGATCCACACCTTCGAACATGAACCTGTCTTGCTTAGCAATCTGAGCCTTCTGGATCGTCACCACCTTTAAGCCACAGAAGTTTTTTTTTAATTTTCTTACCTGCCAAACAACGCTAACTTTTTCTTTTCATCATCAGTCTATAATGTTCCCACTGCAGGGACTCAGGCCTCCTTTCTAGGAGAGGGATGGGCTATAATTCACCACACGGGCCCAGTGCGGGTTGACAGATGTACATGTCTTCGAATTTTTTGGTTCTAAGACATGCCGGTTTCCTCACAATGTTTTGATTCACCGTTTTGAGAGCAGTAATGCGCCTGCCTGGGTTCAAACCCACGTCTTACTGACTCAGCAGTGGTTAGCCGCAACCGATCCCTGGATAAGAAGGAATAGATACCTGTTGTGCCACCACGGAGAGAACTTCAATATCAATGCGGTTGAACTCGTCGAAGCACGCCCAAGCACCAGACCTTGAAATGAAAAAAGCTGTTAAAAATGAAGTTCAAAGATCATACTAATCACAAATATGGAGCAAATGTTAATTATACATATTTTTTTAAGTCTATATGAAAATTTTAATAAATTTTTGGTTGTATTATTTTGGTCAAAGAAACTGAGGTAGTAAGTCGCTGGCAACGACGCGCAATGCCTGGATGAGGTACGCAAGGGAAAAAGCAGTGATTGACAGCGGGTTCATCACCATCGGGTTGATGATTATAATAAATGATTTTAAATAGTAAAAAACTGGACGGGCCCGGTCAGTGTGGCGACATTTAGGGGAGGCCTATGCGCAGCAGTGGACATCTTTCGGCTGAAAATGATGATGATGATGATGATGAAGTAACTGAGAACTTACGCAGCCAGTCCCTTGAAGAACTTGCCCATCGCCATGAAGTCGAGCTGGTCAGAACAGTTGAACACGACGCACTGCACCGCCAGGGCCTTCGCTAGATCCTGTATGTCAACCAAAAATTAACAACCCCTTTAAAGAATAACTCTCTTTTTGGAATTCGCCGCAGTCGGGTAAAAAGGATTCGTTAAAACTGCACTATATCTGTAAAGTTATGCGTTCCCCTTTTTTTTCGTTAAAACGGAGGAGGTTCTTAATAATTCGTCTGTTTGCTGTTTTTTTGTTTGTATGTTTGTTTTCGCATAACTCCGTCATTTATGAACCGATAAGAAAAAATATTTTTTATTTTCGTTAAAAAATCCATCATGATGACGCCTGTATTTCCCCAAAGGGTAAGTCAGAGTTGTGGTAACTATACCTAGCACCTACGCCTTCATTTTGTGATGTAATAACACTCTTTTTTAGGGCATTCGTGTAAAAAGGAGTGAAACTGCCACCTTCAGACAGGCACAAATTCAGACTCCGTGGTTGTTGCTGAGGAATTCCTGGTTGGAAAACCCAATAACACTTTGCCCGACCTGGTAATCCAGGTTTTCATGCTCAGCAGTCTCGCTTGCGACCATGACTCCAACGAGGCAGACTTCTGTGAAGATTGAAATCAACTTGCGGATTTCATTAGACCCTACAGAGTTCGTTCAGGGTGTACCTTGTTCTTCCCGCTCTGAGCAGAGCGGTAGGGAGTGTCAGACTTCTACCGACTAAAAACCTTCTTAGCCCTTTGTGTCGAGGCTGCGGTATCTCTTTCGAACAACCCGCAGCCCCGACGGGTTCAGAGTGTACCTTAGTTGTCTCCGTCTTGCCGGTGCCAGCAGGCCCGGCGGGCGCTCCGCCGAACTTGAGGTGCATCGCACACATCAGCGTCAGGTAGCAGCGATCCGTCAGAGGCGTTATCACCAGACGACCGCTGCGACACAAATTAGGGTTTTTATTATAATTCTTCATTTAGGTCTGACATCATTGGAGCACTAAATAACATTTAATTTTGCAATTTATTTCTAATTTAATACCATATTGCATGATTTTCAAATATTTTTGTAGGACCTAATAATGAATTGTAATCCTTAGCTGGACTTGCACACTATATTTGTACGCTTCCTGGCATAACATAGCGCTCTGTTCATCAAACATAAGACCTGTACTTTTTTACCTATGTTAACAAATAAATTATGATTTGATTTGATTTATTATTCTGGCCTGAAAAACTGGCCTCGTGTATCCCGGGCATTAGGTAATAAGTGCTTGTTTTTGCCTTCCAGTTATTTCAGTCGGGCTTCTTAGTTTTTTGTAACTACTTATATACTAACTTCCATTCTCTGCAGTCAACTGTCATGCTGTCCTTTACTCCTTATCCTTTCATATCTTAAAAAAAAACGGAATCAAAATCGGTTCATCTATTCGGGAGCTACGATGACACAGATAGACACGTCAAACTTATAACGCCCCGTTTTTGCGTCGGGGGTTAAAAATAAATAAGGACCCACCTGTTCCCCAAATATTCATTCTGGTAGGTGAACACAGAGTTAAGAGCCTTAACATCGCAGGTGTTGAGACTGAACTGGCGGTAGAACCGGCTCGTGTCCAGCCTGGTCTCATCCTGGTAGATCTCAGGAGTCTCATCGGGCTCTAGTGGCCACGGCGGCTTCACTACTTGGTAATATCTGCAAGAAATAAATGTAATAAGTTAGATTATAAGATACGTAAATGATAAGTTCCAATCTCCACAAACGAGCATATTCCTTTTGCAGAACCCGACACATGATCGTTTCTTTTGGAAAAATGTTTACCACCTAAGCCTACATTGTGGCCCCGTCGGGGCTGCGGGTTGTTCTCGTCGGGGCTGCGAGATGTTGCTGTCAGGGCTGCGGGTTGTTCCCGTCGGGGCTGAGGGTTGTTCCCGTCGGGGCTGCGGGTTGTTGCTGTTCGGGCTGCAGTTTGTTCCCGTCGGGGCTGCGGGTTCTTCCCGTCGGGGCTGAGGGTTGTTCCCGTCGGGACTGCGGGTTGTTCGAAAGAGATACTGCGGCTTCGACACAAAGGGCTAAGAAGGAACATAGGTGGTTTTTAGTCAGTAGAACTCTGACACTCCCTACCTGAGCGGGAGGAGTCATTTGATGATTTCCCACCCCCGAAAAAAAGAAGCCTACATTGTAGAATGCAATAAAGAATTGAGTATTGAGAATAATGCGCATCTTTGTTGGAGATTCTTCCTATTGTTTCGGTTTATCTTTGAATGAGTTACTGTAGACGCTTTGTAACGCGCACGTCTTTCTACATCTTCCATAATTCTACATGCGTGAAATAATTAAACCAAGTTTTAGCAACATTTTAGTTTTACTACTCAAGAAACTTTACTTTCTTTCCCACTCTCCTCGATACAGATCTATGCTTTGGAATGGACAACAACAGTCCTTTCACAATAATTATGCCTCGTGACTCGGATTGTAGCTTCATCTTTTTTTTCATGATACATTACCAAGTAAAAATGTCGATTAAAATTAAATGCTGCTATTGACACTCGAATGACGTTGACACTAATGTCATCATCATTGTAATATCCAATAGACGTTCACTGCTGGACAAAGTGTCGCCACATTGACCAGTCGCGTGCAGTCATTCAACGGGTCCCCGCAACCTTCACCAGGTCATCGGTCCATCTAGTGAGCGAACGTCTCCTTCCTTTTAACGTCTTCCGGATCGCAGTCGCTACTCCAGAACTTTTCGGTTTTATCGGCCTGCCCACTGCCACTCAATTACTAACGTAAAAGAGATTATTTCAGACTGTAAGTCGTGGGTTAGAACCCAGGCAAGCGCATTACTTTGTGTAATTTATTTCATCACCACTGCTCTCAAAACGGTGAAGGAAAACATCGTGAGGAAACCGGCATATGCAAGAACCAAAAAATTCGAACACATGTGACATCTACCAACCCGCACTGGTCCCGCGTGGTGGATTATAGCCCATTCCCTCCCATAAAGAGGAGGCCTGGAGTCCCAGCAGCAGGAACATTATAGACTGCTTATGCTTATCAAGTTAATATTTTTGAACATACATTTTGCCTCGAAGTGGGTTAATGTATGTCGTGTGTCGAATTTCTGTGAGAGGATGAACGATAGATGATTTTTTCTCGTGCTTGTTTTGAGAGATGATGCACGAAAGGTAGCTTTTTCTTGTTATTTTTAAGTATTATTATTATTCCTGTACAATTTTCAGAATTTCTCCGTAAAATTGTACATATTTTTCTCCAAATAAATAATTCACCGAGCTCACCTCAGCTGACAGATCCACTGGAAGTCTGCCATGTTGCGCACGCTCTCGTCGACGAGCGAGCGCGTGACGTCACGCGCGTGCACCTCCACTACTATGAGCGCGCACAGAACCTCGCGCTGGAAGTACGTCAGGTCGCCCTTCACCAGCGCACGCAGGCTATCCAGCTATACATGGAAAATAAAGTTTGTTCGTACATCATCATCTGCCTAGCCTTTACCCAACTATGTTGGGGTCGCTGTCCAGTCTAACTGGATGCAGCTGAATACCAGTATTTTACATGGAGCGACTGCCTATCTGACCTCCACAACCCAGTTAATACTGGGTAATACGACACCTTTGGTTACACTGGTAGTCAGGCTTCCAGGTCACCAAATACCTATAACGACTGCCAAAGATCTATATATGGCAGCCGGGACCAACAGCTTAGCGTGCTTTTCGAGGCACGGAGGAAACTCGGTATGAAATGGGTGGTCACCAATTCACAGACCAACCAAAGATCGCGCCGAGTGGCTCGTCCCAACCACAGAACAGATAAAAGAGGTTAGAAGGGCCTTGTGGGCGGGGCAGGCGCGCCGCTCATATGTCGCAAACGCTCAAATGTCGACAAAATTTGATTTACCGGCCAACAATCGCGCTCACACTGGCAGCGTACGAAGCTCCGCGAAAAAAAAGAATTATGCCATCTTGCGCTATTATAATGTGTCGGAAAAGAAGCCAGGGTGTGTAGTGTGCCTCGAGAAGGGATTTCTTATCACCGGTAAGTTCAAATACCTTAAAATACAAGTAATATTTGTAATTATTACAATAGTATTATGTAGTTGGCAGAAAAAATGATACTGTCGCAAGCAGTTAAAAAATTACGTACATTGCTTGCAATACGTGGGTACCATCTTGTACTGCGTGGGCGATTGCGCGATGTATTTCGTTCACTGCGAACGTCGCGTACGACGAGCCAAAGCTTGAGTTCTGCAAAATCTATGCGTTTCGATTGTGTTGTACCAAGTTGTAAACAATGTCGATATTTAGTATGTGTGAATGTATTCAAATGATATTATTATGAATATGATTAAATAACTTCGTTTATTACTGTCAATTATTGTTTATTGTGGGTTATTAATTTTGGTTTTCGTCTAAAATTTGTTTTGAGGTTAGTCATTTATAATGGAAACATAACACAACAAAGTTTTGTTTTTAGGTTTCCAACAGATCCAGATACAAGAACTGCACTATGGCTAGAGTCAACCGGTAGAATTGAATAGATACCTACTAACTAAATGTAGTAATTAATTGAATGTATGTCTTATTTTTAAGTGTTTCTCGTATGTTTACTTTTGATTTTACTTTTTTAATCTTTAATTTTGTATCTGTGTGAAACAAATAAATACCTTTTCTTTCTATCCCGTTCCGAAATTAAAGCAAAATATTGCAAAACTTAAAGTTACAAAACTAAAGTAATATTATCGACATAAATTATCGACCTTTTGGTCGCCGTAACATGTATGAGAAATTAAAGCGTGTGTGAGTGTACGTCATACGCAGTGTTTGCGCTAGTGTGACAACCAGTAGCAAGCTCGCGATCTAAGTAAGTGCGGTTTATTTGTGTGCGTTATGCGCGTACGTATTAGCCTCTTGCTTGTAGTGGATATAGAGAGTGGGAGACAAGCGGCGACAGGCGTTCTAATACAAATCAGGAACTATTTCCTTTCTAATCTCTTTTATCTGTTCTGTGGTCCCAACACATGTTCATAGGTGCGAACCAAACCAGTCACTAACTCACTCCCATATACAAACACACAAAACACTTTCACCACATGCATACTTACACACATACACTCATCAACTCGCATACTTTAACACACAGGCACATTTTGATATAGTTTTGACAGAAAGGACTCGTATGTGCTTTCTGAATGTTCTGTGACATGTATTTTTAAGTGTACATGTTTTTTTCTGACCTGCTTCAAGTTCTCTTCATAGAACTGATCCATGCGGAACTCTTCGATGGCAGTCTCGACGCCAGCGGTCCAGGCGGTCTGCGAGCCGGCGATCACCACCTGCCCAGGCCAGCGCAGCACCCACTCATCGCGAGGGATCTCCCACAACTCTTGTAGACCCGCGACCAGAGTCAGCCGAACTGAGGAAAAGAGCAAGACAACACAAGTATTTTACATGAAGCGACTGCTTATCTAACCGCCACAATCCAGTTTATACTGAGTAATACGATACCCCTCGGTAAGACTGGTTGTCAGACTTTCAGGCCACTGACTGCCCAACGGTTTAACGTGCTTTCTGAGGCACGGGGGAAACTCGGTGAAGGTATTAGCACATTACATTTCGCAGAAAACATTAACTTGAAAAAAGTATAGGACGTGTAGGCGCCGATCTGCCAGCGCTTACCGGAACCCGCCGCAGGCAGTTTCTATAATTTGAGCTGAACCAGCGCCGATAAGCCGGTCGAAATTTGTCGGCGACGTTCGACGCTTTTCCGCGCTGGTTCGATGCATAGATCGGCGCCGGTAGCTAGCTTTCTACGTGTATATACACTTATACCCCTAGGGTGCTTACTTGAATGCCTCATGGTATCTTCAAGCAGTAACAGCCACTGTTCCACGTTGGTGGAGGGATAGAACTTGTATTTGAGCTCCACGATCTCGCCTTCGCTGGAGTGCATGTGAGTGATTTGCAGGTCCGACTGGAAGGTCACCTGTAACCATGACATCCTTGTCATCAATCATTTCAATTTAAACCTTACTAAAATGACATAAGAGTAAATTGCATTTTTTACTTGTCAGCTCGGTCGGAAACCATCCCGCGGTTACAAACTACCGGGATGAGTTTAAACGAAGTTCTTAGCTAAAGTTTTAAGTCAAAAGTATTTTAACTTTGTAGGTACTATAAACACTAGGACATGCCAGATTTTTGTGAACCGGGTCTAAAAGACCCTAATCAACACGATTAGCAGAAGATAAGGCCAGTAAAAGTCATACATGTTACTTGAGGACAGCGCAACACGTTTATTTTCTTTCGTTCTCCCTTATCAGCTGTAACGGTATCATTTACTCCACCCGCCTTACCTTTTTTTTTTGTTTTGGGGGGGGGGAACTTCTAATGACTCCTCTCGCTCTGCGCAGAGCGGTAGGGAGTTTCAGACTTCTACTGACTTAAAACCACCCATGTTGCTTCAGACCTTTGTGATAAAGGCCGCGGTATCTTTTTCGAACAACCCGCAGCGCCGACGGGACCTGCCTTACCTTAGCGATATTCTCGAAGCACTTCCTTAGATGAGGCTGCACGGCCCTAGGGTTGCGGGACTGCGAGAGGATCTCCAATAGTTCGTCGTCACTGAGAAAGAAGAACCTCGGGAACCGCAGCCGCTTCAATTCCATGTACTCGTTGAGGCCGCGGGACACCACCGCAAGCAAATGGAGGGCTTCTTGAAGACTGTCCAGCAAACGACTGTCTGGACAGATTACCATTATCTGGGAAATTTGGAGAAAGATTTTTTAGGTGTTGTTCAATACAGCAGTCTGATTTTGCTGACATGGCGGCCACAGGTTTTGATTTTTTGTGAGTACTCTTCCCGTAAATACTAGTTTTATCGTGAACTGGAAGTTTAAACAAAATGGCAATGGGGTGACTGTTTCTATCACTGACATAAAAACATAACATAATGCCTGTAATCCCCAAAGAGGCAAGGCTGAACCTAATTTCACATGTTATTTCGAATTCCTATGATACAGGTGGCGAGCCTTCTGCCATAAACTGGGCAATACTCCAGACTCCATGGCGGCAAATATGAAATTCCTAATGCATTAAGCCAATGACACTTTACAAGGGAATCCAACTCAGGAACTTATGTGCCGCTGAAGCTTTTACGACCACCAGAACAACGAGGAAGTCTGATGTAAAAAGCATGCACTCCATACTAGAGACCTTAGGACAGGCGGCTGCGGTAGACATGATTCGTCTCCAAATCCTATCCATGGTACCATACTTCTTCGTCTCCATGGGCAGCTGACGTGCTATGTCTTCAGAAGTGAAAATCGGCTCCAGATACATCCATTGTCTGTTAATAGATACAAGTAACATTTGTTCAAGACCGTAAATTCAAAGTGTTACAAGAGCTATTTAGCGCCCCACTAGAGGTTGCAAGAAACGCCCCTCCGGATTTTTTGGGGTGACGACTTTTGTGAGAGATTGGCCGGAGAAAACTGCATGGAGAGAAGAGTGGAGGGTTATGGGGGAGGCCTATACCCGGCAGTGTAACAAAATAGGTTAAATACAAAAAAAAATAGAGGTTTGAGGAACAGGGTTGAAAGTTCTTCATCCTGATATATCGCTGTCTGGCTGTTTTTGTCGGTTTTCTATATTCGCGTGGATAAATTGAACATCGCATACGTCGGCCATTTTATCCGCACGATATGACAGTATAGTTTGTATATGGCGGTCTCAATATCGCTTATATTTGTAAGAAGGAGGGACAATCAGCTTCAGCCACTTACTTCTGGCACTCGATCCATTCATCCACTACCTTCTGCGTAAGGCGAAGTTTATCGTCCCACTCTTGGATTCGAAGCTCGAACGCCGCTTTGAAAGGGCTAAAGCCAAGCTGCTGAGTCCCTAGGAGATGTTCGTCCAGTAGCTGCAAGGTTTCGTCTGCAATCTTCATGATAAAGGTACCTGGGAGAAAACGGGGTTATTGGTAATCACGCCCTTCACGGCAGCGCTATTAAAAACTATACATGCTGCGTTTTAATTAGATTAAAAAGGCTGATAGCACACCTGATGAACAGATGTTGCGTTAACAATGACAGAAGATGCGTCAGGCGTATCGGCATTAGTCTCGTACGATTAAAATACTAACGCATAGTCCGTCATGTGTGTGAGATTTAATGTTTTACTGTCCTAGGATTACCTGACCGACGATGCGTAGTGCATCTTCTGTCAGACGTGCGATGACTTCAGAGCGAGGAAGAGATATACAGGCTGTCTAGCTCCATCTCTCTTTACAACACCACTGCAGCCCCTTTTGGGGGGGGGGGGGGATTTGGTAATCTTCAAGTGACTCCTCCCGCTCGCGGGCAGAGCGGAAAGGAGGACAGAGCGGTATCTCTTTCGAATAACCCGTAACCCCGCAGGCGTCGGTTAGTGCAATGTTGCTGACATCCCCTCGAGGCTCGCGTGGAACACGAACGCGCCGTCGACACGGCCTGTTGTCGTCATAAGACGCACGGACGGTTAGCTGGCCCATTGCTCAACACCAGTGCAGCCCTAGCTCTAGCTTACCGGTGGACTTGTAGGGGCTCATTTCCAGCACCTTATTGCCCCATTCACCCTGCATCTTGTCCAGCGACTGTTCTATGACGTACTCTTTGCTGGCCAGCTCGCCGATCTCTGCAATCAGCTCGCCGTGTGCCGCCACTCCTTGCTTTATGCACATTTGGAAGGTCTGCTTTTCGTTCATTGTTACCGTTATACCTAAAGAAAACAAACATTAAACTTTTCCTGTTGAAACTTATATTTTCATACATTTCATCATTTCAGTCTAGACGAATAACCCAGTACTATGGGCCTTCAATTTATTCTGCTACAATTTCTGGCTCTGGTGTTATAATTGGGTCCTTAAGCTATCGCGTATGCTTCACGAACTGACACCAGTGGCCTCAAGAAACAGACAAATTTCGATCGATTGATGTTATTAACACACACACTGTATTTATATGACAACCGATATTAGTATTGCTAAGCTCAGTATCAGCCGATTCATGTATAGATTAAAAAGTCGCGGTAAGCCCCGCATTTCAACCAATACACATCAGAGAAAGACCAAAGAGACCTACGAGTACCTTTGGCCACTATTTTTTGGTTATTATGCCAATATAAGTTTAATAAGCCGTTTTATAACTGCCATGGAGTAGAGTGGAGTGAAATAAAATATTTTGATATTGATTTTGAATATTTACACAGTTTTATGATTTCACTAGGCAAGGTAGTTTCTTCGTGTAGCTTACCTACACCACGATGTTTTATAAAATTCTAGAAAACACGCACCCACATAGGTTTTTCTGTCAGTCGTCGACCCATTTCTGTTCCCTATCTAGGACAAATATTTAATTTCAAACCTGCATGACTTATAAAACGTCAGCAAATAGGTGCACAGTTCAGGTTGGTCATCTTCCATAAAATCGGAAAAGAACCGGCATGGAACTCCATGTTGCAAGCTAAGCTATTACTGATGTTACTGATATACAGTTAGCCTGTATCATTCCGCTAGACTAGACTAAGGCCTCTCTCCATGACTTGCAGTTTCTTCAATTCAATGTGAACCAGTGTTCGTTGGATTTGTTCAGTTCATTTATGTTAGTCACAAAAACCGAAAATGCTTTTTGAGAGAAGAAAGCTAGAACGCCTTGTGGCATTTTCAAAGGAGCCGCGACGTTAAATTCATGTATGTACCAATTAAATTTTTCAGTTACCTACTATCGGTATTAGTGCCCCTAAAAACATGAAATCCAAACACACTTGTCGTTTTTTATTTTTGCCGAAAACCTAGATAAAAATTGTACCCGCATGATATAGTGCTATTTTACCAGCTTTTTCCATGAATTCGTTCCAGTGGCGCTCCTTCATGCCAGGATTCCTCACTGCTTGTATGATTGGGATCATTGGTCTGAATTCATCGATAGCATCCTGTAATTACAGAAAAGGTTAGGTTAGGTGAACTTAGGTGTATGACCAGATCAGCCAGGGCTGCGGGTTGTTCGAAAGAGACGTCCCCGGACAGAAAGGGATAACAGAACATGGGTGGTTTTTAGTCAGAAGAAGTCTGACACTCTCTTCCGCTCTTCCCAGAGCGGGAGGAATCACTTGATGATTTCCCACCTACAAAAAAAGTGTATGACCAGATCGCGGTGATCTGGCCAGTACTCGACGACTACCTCGGGCAGAAGCATGGCTCCCCGACTGTTCAGGCGACGTTCTCAGGGCACGGTTGCTTCGAGAAGACTGCCATCACTGTGTCCACTGTATGGAGGATACGGCGTGGCATACACTAGTCGAGTGTGAGCCGCGCTGTGTCCTCGTTACTGGGAGGTGACCTGTGGCTGCAGACCGTTCGTACGTTGTTCAGCAGTGCAGTCTACTGGGATGCGCTAATGTCCCTCTGTGAAAAGATAATGTCGCAGCGGAAAGGGGAAAGAGCCCACGCCACAGCTTCTGCAGAGTCGTGATTTTTTTTGAGCCCTCAGCGAGGACGACTTCTGTGTTTGATCGCAGTGGAGTCGAGACGTCACAGAACTATACCCGATTCATTGTGCCCCGTGTTTTTGTGTTAAGGCTGCTCTCTCGAAATAGCTTAAAAACAGCGCACAGATGAAGCAGTTTTTCACCGGCACTTACAGAGAAATTACATCTGAGAAAAATTGTTAGTAATCTACATGATAATAATAATAAATAATCTACACGTAATTTGGTTTAGCCATAATTTTTCTATCGGTAGCACATAATAAGAAAAAAAATCCACAAAATCACCTCCAAATCGTTGAATGGAACCATTTTACTCCTTCATTTTTTAACAAAATAATATAAAAAAATATCTACTGCTTTGAAATACAAAGGAAAATAATTTGGTTTTGTTACTTTTCAAAAATATGTATTATTTTAATTATAATAAATGAAAAATGCGTCCGTTTAAAGTCCGTGTCTACGACTAATAGGGGTAGTTAGCTATGCACAAGGTCATTGGCGTGAATACAAGCCTTAAAGTGTGAATTCAAATGATTTGTCACGAAACCCATGCTTCGCCCACATGCTGATGTGCATCTGGATTGAGGGCCCATTTTTTTAAACCTTGCCAAACGAAATAAGACTCATAGGGAAATTACTTAAAAATAGTTAAAACTTAAAGCATAGGGCCACGAATTTCTTAAACGTGAATTAAAAATGTTATGATTAAATAACTTGGGCCCTCAATCCAGACGCGTGCATAAAGTGACATAGCCTAAATCTCAGTAAGTCCTATCTTTGGGTTCATAATTTTTATTCAGGAATTTAGTTAAGAATTTCTTAAAGATTTTAAGAAATTCCCAAATCTGTAGAATGTGACATTACAGATTTATGGCGGTATTTCTAGGGCCCTCAGTTCAAATGTGTCTGTACTGAGGAATCTGCAAAACATGGATTTATCTGAAGAAATACATAAATGCGATTTTAACATGTTTTACTTAGATACTTAGGTGAATTAGTTAAAAAGAAATAATGACGGAAAAGTTCATTGTTACGTAGTAAATGAAAGTCAAAATTTACTAAAACGTCTGAACTGAGAGCCCAACATTTTCGGCTTTATTGACTAGGCTCAACCTCATAGATTAACGCAAATTAGAATAAGATTTTTAACTATTCTTTAATTAAATTTTAACATATCGTCCGTTCTTCTTAATATCATACTTAAAGAGAAAATTGATTTTATACTTTTTATAAGGGAAAAATTTGTAGGGTGACCATAATGATCATAGTTAGTACCAGTACATTTTGCAAAGCGCAGTCGAAAAGTCGTAATATTTGCAGCTAAACGTATTATATATGTACCTACAGTTTACAATTTTGTTTTCTTTATTTGTATTACTATTTTTTATAATATGATATTAGTCCTTATTGTCCTTAAGGTTCTATTATGGGCCTAGTTGCAGAACAGCTGTGAAAAATTGGGAATAATTAATTAATTGTTCAATATCTCCGTAACTAGGGGGGTGGGTTCCCAGGTATGATCTAGAACAAAAAAATGATCGCAGTGGTGGGGAGAACAAGTGCCTTTCGTTTGCGTTAAGGGTACTTTTACACCCTATATACCATTCAAACCGCCAGATTTATCTGCGTCGTTTGGTCTAGGTCTCATAGTCCTACGACGAGTTTTATTGTTGGCTATGATATTGCGTGATTTCGGTCAAATCTACATTTTGTGCTTACAATACGACCCAAAAAAAGTGTTTTTAAAATTAAAAATATCCAGCAGTTACGACATTCTAAAAATTAGGAATATGATATTAGTCGGTTTTTCATGTATTGACTTTTTCGTTTATTTGTATTTACGTATTTTCACTTGTTAAGAAAATTTCCTTTGAAATCACTTAGTAGATTAAATAAAAAAAAATTAAATATTTAAAAAAATCAGCTTTTGAAGTTGGTGACGTATTTTGTTTGTTTGATTTCCGTTTATTGCCACCGACTTCAGGCGCTGTTTTTTCTTGTGAAGTTTATTTTTAATTTTTTTGTTTTTCACTTTTTGTGTTCTTCGATTTTGTGTTTTTCACTTTTTTATGTTTTTGAAGTCGGTTTTTTTTTCCTTTTTTAGTTGTAATATATAAGGAGCTCGTGGCTTAATAAGAACTGCCACTCGGGTCGATCTTTAGGTAAAGCTGTGCTTGCCTAGGTCGGTCTGTGGATGGGTGACCGCCCGACATACCGAGTTTCCTCCGTGCCTCGGAAAGCACGTTAAGCTGTTGGTCCCGGCTGCCATATATAGATCTTTGGCAGTCGTTACAGGTAGTCAGTGACCTGAAAGTCTGACAACCAGTCTTACCAAAGGGTATCGTATTACCTAGTATTAACTGGGTTGTGGAGGTCAGATAGGCAGTCGCTCCATGTAAAATACTGGTATTCAGCTGCATCCGGTTAGACTGGAAGCCGACCCCAACATAGTTGGGAAAAGGCTAGGCAGATGATGATGAGTTGTAATATCCTATACAAATATTTACTATGCATTGAACATTCAAACTAGAAACCAAGCCCTTAAACTTCAAGATTTCCTTATTATTGCTTTCAACTCCTAATCGTTGAGGAGAGTACCTTCCATAACCAGCTCACTCACTCAATCATCAGATCCTGATACGGACCACAATTGACGGAGATATGCGCGGATGTATAAAAAAATTCATACACATGAATAGAGAACCTTCTCCTTTTTGGAAGTCGGTTAAAAATTACCCCAAATCTCCCTTCGTAACTGACCAAGAACCAAGAACTCTTATGTAATTATTATCATGCACAAAAATAAATGAAATCAATTATTTATTATTGAATAAAAGTCTTTATTGAAAAATAAACAAATACGCTACGTAGTGCCGACCACACAAAATTAATTTTTTCTTCCATTTTATTTCTGGTTAACTCATACACATGACAATGTCACAAAATATATTGTCATGTAAAATATCTAACCACATTAATTACAATTGCCTTGTGTAGGTAAAATCTACTAAGTGATTTCAAAGGAAATTTTCTTAACAAGTGAAAATACGTAAATACAAATAAACGAAAAAGTCAATACATGAAAAACCGACTAATATCATATTCCTAATTTTTAGAATGTCGTAACTGCTGGATATTTTTAATTTTAAAAACACTTTTTTTGGGTCGTATTGTAAGCACAAAATGTAGATTTGACCGAAATCACGCAATATCATAGCCGACAATAAAACTCGTCGTAGGACTATGAGACCTAGACCAAACGACGCAGATAAATCTGGCGGTTTGAATGGTATATAGGGTGTAAAAGTACCCTTAACGCAAACGAAAGGCACTTGTTCTCCCCAGCACTGCGATCATTTTTTTGTTCTAGACCATACCTGGGAACCCACCCCCCTAGTTACGGAGATATTGAACAATTAATTAATTATTCCCAATTTTTCACAGCTGTTCTGCAACTAGGCCCATAATAGAACCTTAAGGACAATAAGGACTAATATCATATTATAAAAAATAGTAATACAAATAAAGAAAACAAAATTGTAAACTGTAGGTACATATATAATACGTTTAGCTGCAAATATTACGACTTTTCGACTGCGCTTTGCAAAATGTACTGGTACTAACTATGATCATTATGGTCACCCTACAAATTTTTCCCTTATAAAAAGTATAAAATCAATTTTCTCTTTAAGTATGATATTAAGAAGAACGGACGATATGTTAAAATTTAATTAAAGAATAGTTAAAAATCTTATTCTAATTTGCGTTAATCTATGAGGTTGAGCCTAGTCAATAAAGCCGAAAATGTTGGGCTCTCAGTTCAGACGTTTTAGTAAATTTTGACTTTCATTTACTACGTAACAATGAACTTTTCCGTCATTATTTCTTTTTAACTAATTCACCTAAGTATCTAAGTAAAACATGTTAAAGTCGCATTTATGTATTTCTTCAGATAAATCCATGTTTTGCAGATTCCTCAGTACAGACACATTTGAACTGAGGGCCCTAGAAATACCGCCATAAATCTGTAATGTCACATTCTACAGATTTGGGAATTTCTTAAAATCTTTAAGAAATTCTTAACTAAATTCCTGAATAAAAATTATGAACCCAAAGATAGGACTTACTGAGATTTAGGCTATGTCACTTTATGCACGCGTCTGGATTGAGGGCCCAAGTTATTTAATCATAACATTTTTAATTCACGTTTAAGAAATTCGTGGCCCTATGCTTTAAGTTTTAACTATTTTTAAGTAATTTCCCTATGAGTCTTATTTCGTTTGGCAAGGTTTAAAAAAATGGGCCCTCAATCCAGATGCACATCACATGCTGTACGAATACGAATCTAATGGACGAAAATTCGAAATCCTGACAATCTAACTTTTATTTTGCTTAACAGTTAATAATTTCCTAATCCCTGATTTGACATGCATGATGTTCTTACCCGTATAGTATTTGCGACGTACTGCACTTTGGGCATGTCCTGGAAGGTGCGCACGCACTTAATGATGGTCTTATAGAGCTCGTTGACGGTCGATTCAATAGTGTCCGCGTCCACGTACATCAGCGGGTTGTCCAGCCATATCTCGCGGGCTTTTAGGAAATCTGCACACAAAATTGTTTATAAGTTGGCGACCTTCTATTCTATTAGTGAGTCTAAGTTAATCTAAACTGAATTGGCTCAAGATTTGCCACATTTAACGAAAAAAAAAGTAGGAAAAACATAATTTCCACTTCCCTCGATATCAGCAGGAGACAGAACAGAACAAGGCCAATGCCTCACACAGGGACGTATACAACTAGGATAAGCCCAGTTGCCTCGTGCCATAGATAAATATTATTATTTATGGGTTTTACGTGAGCTGTTATATTAGATTCCAATAAATTAGATATGACAAAAACGCTTATGCGCACGGCACTAGTTAATACAAGATCCGTATCTCGTACGAAATAACTCCGGTTGTAACCTGTACACTATCGGATATAAAATTGTGTTCATTCAAGACTACACTCCCATAAAATGTGATGTGCAGATTGTTCATATTCGCAGTCAGATGTGGAACAGTGACAAAAAAGCGACGCAACAAGTTTGAAGGAAAGTAATTTACTCTTAAAGTTACCATGACCTGTGAGAAATTGGGCAACACAGTGATCTACCTCCAGCCATGTCTTGCCTAGCCGTTCACGAACGGATGGAAAGAACTAGCGGAGGAGTCGGCCGCTGATGGAATTATTCGACCTAGGCTTTTCAAACAAAAAATTCTCCCAGATGTCAGTCTGTAGCTCAAATAATCTAGCAGCTCCTCTATGAAAAAAAACATGAAGGTGTTACCTGACGCGGTGACCCACAGGTTCCTATAGGGCTCAAACTCCTTAACTAGCCTATTGAGGTCCGAGAATGGAACAACTGGCTGTCCGAACAGTTTTTGTCGCTGATTGAGGATCCGGCCCCAATCCTGTGCGTCCTTCATTGCTTTCCATGCTTTTTTTATGTCATTGGCTATCTCGTGGACCTGGGAGAAAATTAGATTTTTGTTTTTAACTTTAATACGTAGTACTAACTTTAAGCTATTAAAGTTACAGCCACGAATGTATGTATACGATAGCTTACATTTTGGAAACGTGGCACTTAAGAAGGTTTTATACAATACTTGTTTGTATTGATTCTAGTTATTTCACTTGCAACCTTCTCAAATTTAAATCATTATTGAACTATTCTCTTAACCACTCAAGACAAGACAATATTCAATTAACATTTCCAAAAATATCGTCGAGACTTTTTTGAGATGTGTAAGTGTAAATCGATTATAAAGGCGGATACGTTTTCACCTATTCATTAAAAGTTTTCAAAGCCTCAAAAAATACCTTTTTCTTCGGTACCTACCCTAAACTCTTTTAAAAAAGGTCAGCTGGTGTATTATCTAGTTTATAAAACACCTTTACCTTAGCGAAGTCATTTTGAAGCGTGAGAGTCATACACTGTGCGGTGAACATATCGATCTTATCGTATAACGTCTGCTCGTCTTGCTGGTGCAGCTTCCAGAACTTCTCCTGTTCTTCCTCCAAGAAGAGAATCGTCTCTTCCACCTATAACAACTTAGTTTTTTTATTTGTTAAGGAAAAACAAACAGTAGCATAGCATATTAAAGGACACTAAAAAGTCATAAAAACGCTTCTACAAGTACATTCACAGTTATTTTACTGCTAAAATAAACCTTATGCCAACGGTAATAAAGGATACTGTGACAAATCACAATAAACCAAACCAATAGCACTGTGCGACTCGTAGTACCGCATTCATCCTACTATCCTATCCTACCAATATTATAAATCCGAAAGTTTGTGAGGATAGATGGGTGTTTGTTACTGTTTCACGCATAAACTACTGATCGGATTTAAATGAAATTTGGCACAGAGATAGTTTAAAACCAGGATTAACACATAGGATATTTTTTATCCCGGTAAAACGATCCCGTGGGACAGTTACCGAACACCACGCGAGCGTAGCCGCGGGAATAAGCCAGTAAAATATAAATGAAAAAATTTCGTGCATCGATTTTCCCTCAAACATAACATATTCAACCAAAAAAGTTTAGGTCGTCATGAATTCTACGCCTGGTTAGTCCATAAAGGTTGGTTATAAAAATAAAATACTATTTTAATACCTTACTAGGTATGTTCCTATCAGTGCAATAATAGCTAGGTAAGTTAGTATGTAGTTCAAAGTGTATTGGTACCCATTTCGTTTATTATAATCTTATTTTTTTAATCTCGCAACGTGAAATGGTCGATGTGAGGATCCTTATTGTTATATTGTGTGATGTAACACTTATGTACCATCTATGTATGTAATACCCATATTACGCAAATTAATTTTTCGATTTGATTTGTCTATTTGCAATGAAATTAATAAATATACACATGGAAAAAATATAGTATTTTTTGTAAAAACATAAAAAGTACAAAAATATTTCTCAAGGCTTTTTACTTACCATATCAGTACCTATACATTATCCTACTTCTTAAATATTATAAAAGCGAAAGTTTATGAGGATGAATGGATGGAGGATGTTTGTTACTCTTTCACGCAAAAACGACTGTACGGATTTGGATGAAATTTAGCACATGGATAGTTTATAGTCTGGATTAACACATAGGATATTTATTGTCCCGGTAGTACGATACCGTGGGACAACGAACTCTACGCGGGCGAAGCCGCAGGCCCAAGCTACTACGATTATTGTTCAAACCATACCTGTTGAGATATTTGCAGAGGCCAACCAATAGCTTCCCACAGGGCTCTAAAGTCGTCGTTTTCTAACGACACGAAGAATGCGTCCAAAACATCGTAGTCCTGTTAATATTATTTTGTAATATATCTTAAAATTTTCCACCCTCCAAAAAGCGCGCGCGTTCAGGATGATGTTCGCGCTCCCCCGCTATTGCAGTGCATCGACTATGTTTGCACGCGCGCGCGTGGATTGTTTCCACGCCATTATGCGCAAGAGAAGTACGTCACTGGTGCGGCGAGTGCGGGGGAGCGCTAACAACATGCTGGCCGCGCTCGCGGGAAGGCTTGATTGCGCCATCATCTCCCACTGTTCTATGCGACATGTGGCAGGTCGACGCAACTGACAAAATAATAAATGTGTAAATTGATCTACTTATGCTGTATTTTATTGACGGACTATTATAATTTAATTTGATTATGTGAATGCAATTTTTGATGACTTATTGTAATTTAATTTGAGAATGAAATTTTTATTTTTTATTTTATTGAATTTAACTTTGTATATTATGTAATGTGACTGTTAAATTGTATGTCGGTTATGATATGAGTCTGTGATACTCGAATTAAATGATTTTTTTTTTTTTAAAAAAGGGCCTTCTGATGAGGCCCCCATTGTGAGCGACCACGTTTCGGTCTCATATGTAAGCATTGGCAACACAAACTGGTAACAGACATTCGCCTCGAGACACTGTGGTAAGTTGGACGAGAAGATACCGCGCAACTTCACGAACGCTGCCTAGTCGAGTCGGATTCGACGATTGAATATGTTGTTGGAAATCATCATCCCTCCTCCCGCTCTGGGCGGAGCGGAAGGGAGTGCCAGACTTCTACTGACTCAAAACAACCTTTTTAATAAACCTGGCTAAATTTTATTCTAAGTTAGTAACGGAAAGAGACATTTTGCGACTGAGCCATAAGATTGGCCTAGTGTAGTCCGACATCTTTGTGGGTCCGTCATAATAGATTTAGAATGACGTCATAAGAATAAGAATAAGAATATTTTATTTGTAAACATAGGTAGTTACACTGTGTGTGAGATGTTACATTATGCTTATTTTGATTCTCTATGTTTTGCCGTGAAGCGTACAAATATGGACAAATAAATGTCTTAATTTAGAAATATTTTTTCCAGTAAGTATTTCATGCAATCATTATCCTTTGACGTTATTACAAAATCAAGAACTCATTTTTAGATTACTATAAAATATCTGTTACAGTTAATAAATAGTACCATTACATGCAAAAATAAAATGACATTAAATTAAAACAATATTATAATTACATAACATATCAGCCCCGACATACCAAAAATTCTAAGACGAGCGTATTATCTACCATTCCTTACTGGGTCTGCGTGGTGGATTATAGTCCACTCCGTCTCAATAGAGGATGCCTGTGTCCCACAAGTAGGATTACAGGCTGCTTATGAGATGGAGGCAATGGAACAGATATTAATCTTTTCCCCTTGTTAAATATCACTGTCGGACTATTCATGAATAATAGAAAGACATTAATTTATTATTTTTCACAATATAAAAATCAAAATTTCAATTAAAACAAAATCTAAATTGAAATACATAACTGACGTAGCTCATAAAGCTGCCAAGCAAAAATGGGACTGGGCAGGCCATCTGCCGCGTCCTGGTAAATCTGTGGAATAATATCACAAAACTGAAGCCCTGAGACAGCTAGGAGGCGGCGCGGCAGACCGAGGAGAAAACGGCGGGAGGCCTTGGATGGCGTTCTCGTTAATTAACGAGAAGACGCGCAACGCTGAGTAAAGTGGAAGGGAGAAGGGGAGGCCTTTGCCCAAGAGTGGGTAGTATTACCCTAACAAAAAAATAATTTAAAACAGCTTTCAATACCTGTTTCCTAAACAATTTAAACAGCCTTACCGAGTGAACTTTCCTCATGATATCATCCTGAGTCTTCAGCGCAAAAGGTATCGACTCCATCCACTCCCTGATCTCGAACACGTGTTCTATAGTATTAGGTTTCTCCCCTAACTTCCGCATGATGTTCTTGTAGGCCTGAATGACGTCATCCACCACGATACGTACCTCCTCCGCCCACATAGTCAGCAATGCTTTAATTATATCCGTTCGCTTGTTGACGAGCAGTTGCTGAAAAATAACATAGCATAAGCAAAAGCATAATCAGCTCATAAATGTTCCCATTGCTGGGACTCCAGGCAAATAAAATTATTAAAAAAATGTATTCCAGAAGATTAGGTTAGGTGTATAATAACATGGAAGGAGCCCGCATATGGAAGGGGCCCGCAAGGGCCGACGCCTGTCGAGGCTGCGGGTTGTTCGCAAGGGATACCGCGGCCTCGACATGAAGGGCGAAGAAGGAACATGGGTGGTTTTTAGTCAGTAGAAGTCTGACACTCCCTTTCGCTCTGCCCAAGAGCGGGAGGGGTTATTTGATGATTTCCCACCCCCCAAAAAAAAAAAAAGGTGTATAATAAACTAGCTTTTGCTAGGGACTTCGCTAGCGTTATCTGCTTCTTAGAGTGTCGATGACAATTCAAATTGAGTCGGCCCAAAATTTGGCGACGAGTTTGGTACTTTCGGTAGCCTCCTGCTCTGCTCGTATTATGATCGGACACTAATACACTATCCTACCGGAAAAATAACGTAAGATAAAACTCGAGGATAAAGAAGTATCCCATAAGTGAAAGAATTTCTGGAATCGGATTAGTAATCCTGAAGATCTGAGACCAGGACCTCATGGTCAACAGTCGCGTTTGCGACTACTAGACCAATTCGAATCTCGAACGTAACCAACACGAACTACAGCAAACCTTTAAAGAGTCAACGTTGATGGCAAAGGGTCCGATGTTGATGTATTGAGGTAGCCTCCATATGAGATCCTGCTTCTCATCATAGTGAATCTGAACCTCATCCTTAGTCTCGCTAGCAGAATGTTTCTCAGTGCGGTAGTTCCTGTACCAGGTAAAAAGGATATAATCCCTAGCTATTGTGGATAATATGCGGCCCACCACTTGGATTAAGTTACGAAATAAGTATTAACATAAACCTCACGTTCGCAAAAGTTAGCTAGCAATGAAAGAACTGCATAAATCCTTTGAGAACCCCAAAATATAACAGAAAATAACATTTTGTTATTTTCAGGCTGCTTCGGCCCATAGATCATAATTACCTTACAGACTAACATAATACGATATATATCCAGCTTGTGTTAGTAACATAGCTGGGACACAGGCCTCCTCTCTATGAAAGGGAATGGGCTATAATTCACCACGTGGGCCCAGTGCGGGTTGGTAGATGTCACAATCATAATGTCCTTTTAATTTTTAGTTCTAAGACATGCCGGTTTCTTCGCGATGTTTCCCTTCACCATTGAAAAATGGTTCAATTGATATCTAAATAAGTATCTATCCGAATCTGTCCCAAAACGACTTATATTATTACTCAAATAAACTCAACTCAGTACTTACTCCACATACTCTTCAATATTCAGCACGTATATTTCCTTGTAACACTCATACTGCCTCATGTAAGCGATCAAAGGGATGATGGCTTGTCTGTACGCCTTCAGTAACCTGTCCCGGTAATCCACCACGTTTGGCTCCATCAGACCTGAGGATAACGTTGGCTTTCAAACAAATAATAAATCAAACTAGAGGTGTCACTTGTCTTAGTCCTAAATGGTCATGGAGGTCTACATCCACTTCGTGAAACAGTTTTATTAACAAACTTCAAAAAAAGGAAGAGTTTCTCAAGTCGACTGTATGTTTTTTTTTTTATGTTTTCTCATAATTCCGTCAATTAAGAACCGACTTGAAAAATTATTTACATTAAAATCGGTTTATTACTTTGGTTTTTTCCGAAAGCTCTAGTTTACAATGTAACATTGATTAATAAAAAAACTTATTGCAGAAGTGACTTTGTTCGTTCCATTGACTTTTTTGCCACCGACTTCCGAAAGTAAAGTTATTTTAGCCTTTTTAATGTTTTTTTGGAAGTCGGTTAATTTTTTTTGTAAAACGTTTTTATTTTAATCTTACGAGGGCATGAGATGAAGTCAGACGTCCTGTATAGCTAAGAGATGACTCACCAATAGATGTGAGGAACAGCTCCTTATCAAAGACCAGGCCGGTCATGATCATGGGATGCACTTGGGCAATGAAATGGCAGCGGTATAGCATCTCACGGAAAAGGCGCTGAATCACTATCTGAAAGGTGAATGACACTTACATATTAGTAGGTATAAATTGGGGGTTCTGGATCACTTGCTCTCGCGTCGCTCGAGCAAGTGATCTAGAACTCCCCAATTTATAACTACTATCATGATGGGAGTTCTAGATCATTGTACTATTAACTAATCGATGTCTTTTTTATCCACGGCGGTTTTTTAACTGATGAGCGAATGTTGCTACCGGTTCGTTGTAATTGCCTCAACAGTTCACGGCAGTTCGCTCGAACGGATGACCCAGAACTCCTCAATTTATACCGTCGTGTACCATCGTGATCTGTGATTCGGTCTACGATACAGCTGAATGATTGAATAATGTGTTTCGATCACTGGCGCGGCGTCGAACTACAGTGGAGCAAAATTATCGCGTGTAATTTATAAACAACAATATCATGGGTCGATAACTGCACCGCGTTGAATCGAAACGATGTGGTGCACCTGGCACACATAATGTATTAGGCTTTTTTTCCGTTAATGAGAAGTTAAGGACTGTTTACTGGAAATTATAACTTGGTGTGCAAAGCCGTGTGTAAAAGTACGTCGCGTTCAAATAAAAACATTAATAACAAAACGTTAGCAGCATATTGCATCCAATAAATGTATTCATCAGCAATGTGAAATGATGTCAACAAACTTAATATTTAATTTATTAAGTTTTTTTTGGGACTACAAACATAATGTAACACAGCAATTTTCTAATTCCAGTGCAACAAAAAATTATAGATAAGACCTTTTGCTTTGGACTTCAATTGTTCCAGTTGTTCTAAAATAGATCTAATTTTTACAAGCTTATAGTTCATATTGCTTACGAAACAACGAAACGGCGATCGCGAAGTAGACAGTGTGGCGGCAAGACGCTTCGTAAAATAACATTAGATAAACATATTTGAGAGTTATAGCGGGAACAGTGGTGGCCTAGTGGTAACGATTGCGACTTACAAGTTGCAGGTCGTGGGTTCGAACCTAGGCTAGCGCTTTACTTTGTGTGAATTATTTCACCACCACTGTTCTCTGTGAGAGAAGCCTTTGTGCCAGTAGTGGGGGGAAAAAAAAGAGAAATTGAAATCTTATACGTAATCATAAATTAATGTAATCATATTAGCCTATCTGACCGCCTTGGTATCTGGATCAACCAGGATCCGCTCATGCAAGCTTGTGAGCATATTGATATAAACACATTTTTTATGACGACCAGATGGTTCTTTTATAGTCTTACGACGCGGAAAACTTTGCTTGTGAGATGTAGGATTTGAGGTTTTTAGTTCATCCGATGTGTCATAGATGGCGGAGCTTATACTTTTTGTAATTACACTAAATTCTGAATGTTTAATTTCCCAACGCTCTTGCAATCTCTTTCCATTAATATTAAAAATGAGCAGGATAGCTATATCTAACACAGCCTTTACGACTTGAGAGTTTAAAGAATAATAATAATATATAATAATATTCCACAACTATCACACAACGCCATCTAGTCCCAAGCTAAGCAGAGCTTGTGTTTTGGGTACTAGACAACTGATAAACATACTTATATATTTCTAAATACATACATATTATAGATAAATTACACCCAGACACAGAACAAATGATCGTGCTCATCACACAAACATTTGTCCTGGGTGGGAATCGAACCCACGACCTCCGGCATAGCAGTTAGGGTCACTAACCACTAGACCAACAGGCCAGTCGAAGCCAGTCGTAGAATAAGGTAGCGTTTCTTTATACATGACAAATAACTACCAGAGACCTCATTTTATTGGTTTCTTATATGTTTGTATGTATTCCGCCAGAGTTAATGGACACCTCATTCCTTTTACGATGTTCGTCTCAAGTCGCCTCCAAAAACTCTAATAAGGATAAAGTGCTGTGAAAACACTTTCCTTAACTAGAGTATTCGGATGCATTCACATTGCGATTTCAGTACGAGAAATGAATAAAATAAAATCTACTTTAAGTGCTCAGGTGTTAGAGATGAAATTCTAATAACAAGTATTGTTTTAAATAAAATTTCGAAGTAATTATTGTTGTAAACTCACTTATGACTAAGGCTTTAGGATTTACGTCTATAAAATAAGCATCTAAGATATCATTCCTTACATCTTGACATTGTTGTGCTGAAGTGCATTTCACTGGACAGTGAGTTTAAATTTGTTTGTGGTTGTTCATAAGTGTTGCAGTTGAAACAAAGTATGTGAGTATTCTATTTTATTTATTCATTTTTTTTTCAGCAATATATACGACTGTAATAGTTAATTGTTTTACGACTGAAATTAATTAAGTTTAGATAATATGTATTTTATTCGTTTAATATTTCAAAAACTATTATAGGTTGGTACTTGTACTGTATTTGTTGTTTCATATTAATATTTTTATTACAAACGTAATAACTCTTGCTTCGTTGCTATATCATGCAATAAACATAAGACCTGGGGTTCGATTCCTAAGTTATTCTAAGTATTTTATTTTTCTGATACTGTAAATATATTATTCCCTATTCGATGAGATTTCACAACGGGGGGCGAACAGTATACCTCTACCTAGCCTTTGAAGAATACGGGTGCTGTTGTTTCATGTTGCTACGAACTTTGGTAACAAAAATATTTATTGCATTTTTAATAATGTTTTCAGGGCTCAGTCGATGAATAATCCTTTTTGGTTTGAAGAAGAGGACATCGAGCCTTCAACGTCTCGAGCAACAAAAGAAAAGCCCTCGGCGGCTCAAAATAAAAAAAAACCTGTGAAGAGAGCTACAAAAGTGACTCAGAAGAAGAAGGCTTTGGTTTCTAAAAACCCTTTCGCTTCAGAATCGTCAGATAGCGACACCCCACCAGTTGTTACAACACCGGTTCCAAAAAGAAAACGAAATACCATCGTTTCAGATTCTGAGGTAAGATTTTTTTTTATAAACATATCAAATTTTCATTTCATTATAAAACATTCATAAACTATCAGTATACTTATTTTTGCAGACATAAGTTTAAATAGACTTTTCTAATACTTAGATTATTTATAGTAATGGTAACGGTAGATAAAACAATGTAAAAGTCTCGAAATTTGCATAGGCAACATTTATAGAAACGTTTTTAGTCGTTTGTCGGTAGTGCTCATTTTAATAAGTGCTCATTTTTGAGAAGTGCACATTTTGCGTTGTGCACATACTGCGTCAAACCCTTATTTTAAATTTGTTTTTAATTACTTGCTCTCGCGCTTATTATTTTTAATTAAAACTAGATATCTTATGTATTTCAGGATGAATCATCTCGACCGCTGATCCGTGCTGCCACTCTGAAGAACTGCTTCACTCAACGAGTCGCTGATGGCTATACCTACCAATCAGACCCGGGCAGGGTTGGAAAATAATAATAATAATAAACTCGGGAGGTCGAGCGAGCATGCGATCCAATAACAGAAATGGGGGCAATAACGATCAGCCCCCAAGATGTAGGTTGTGCAGTTCGTCCGTTGCCTAATTGGAAATCACCAGGGCCGGACGGACTGCACAACTTTTGGATTAAATGGTTCACAAGATCGCATGCTTGCTTGGCAGCCCTATTCCAGTCAGCTTTGGAGTCAGGGTCGCTGCCAGAGTTCCTGACGACCGGAATAACCCACCTACTCCATAAATCGGGTAGTACTGCGGAACCCAAGAATTATAGACCGATAACGTGTCTTCCAACGGTCTATAAAGTTCTTACCTCCATTTTGAGAGCTAAAATAAATAAACATATTAAAGAAAATTCTGTTATGTCTGCTTCTCAAAATGGATGTAGGAACGGGTCCCGTGGTACTAAGGAGCTACTCCTCATTGATATGGCCATTAGCCAACAGGTTCGCCGTTCCCGAAAGGATCTGTCGACATGTTGGATAGACTATAAGAAGGCCTATGACTCGGTGCCACATACATGGCTCATGAGGGTGCTAGAGTTGTATAAAATTGATGCAACTCTGCGCACCTTCCTGATGTCGTGTATGGGGCAATGGAGAACAGTCCTTTGCTATCCAGGATGTCGGCAAATCCACGGGAATAGCGAGCTGATAAGGATAGAGCGGGGTATATTTCAGGGCGACAGTTTGAGTCCTCTTTGGTTCTGCTTAGCCTTGAATCCTCTAAGCACACTGCTGGAGGATTCAGGTCTAGGCTATCGGTTGAAGAGAGGTGGTCAGGTTATATCTCACCTCCTTTACATGGATGACCTGAAACTCTTTGCCCCCAACGATTTGCAACTGATGGAGCTACTGAAGGTCACTGAAGCTTTCAGTAGCGCCATCAGGATGGAATTCGGTGTGGACAAATGTGCGGTCATGCATGTCAAGCGAGGGAGGATTGTGGAATCTGTGGGAACCCAGCTTACGGATTCCATAAATCTTAGATCCCTCTCAGCAACCGAAACCTATAAGTATTTGGGTATGTCGGAAGCGCTGGGCATCAATGTTGCTGACATGAAACAATCGTTGAGGGAGCGTTTCTTTGGCCGCCTGAGAAAAGTATTTAATAGTCTTTTATCAGGCGGAAATAAGGTGCGTGCCTTCAACGGTTGGGTCATGCCGGTTTTGATGTACTCTTTCGGCATACTCAAATGGACTCAAACAGAGCTAGACGCCCTGGATAGGCGGGTCCGTACATTGTTGACGACATATCGAATGCATCACCCACGTTCTTCGGTTATGAGACTGTATATCCCACGGAAGTGTGGAGGTCGAGGTTTTTTAAATACTAAGACTCTCCACAATCGTGAGATATGCAGTCTCAGGGAATATTTCCTGGAAGCCGACGTGGGGATGCATCGAGATGTCGTCGCGGTGGATAAGGGCCTTACCCCGCTCTCCTTGGCTAAAGAGAACTGGCGCAAACCTGTAATGCTTGACACTAATGACCGTATGGAGGTATGGCAGAGTAAGGAGCTTCACGGACGCTTTTTCCGGGCCCTACACGGGCCTGATGTAGACTTCTTGGCGTCCGTAGCCTGGCTACGTTCCGGGGAACTCTTCGGAGAAACCGAAGGTTTTGTCTGTGCAATTATGGATGAAGTTATGATGACGAATAACTACCGGAGATTTATTGTGAAGGACGGTACGGTTGACATATGTCGGGCATGCCACCGTCCGGGCGAATCAATCCGTCACATTATCTCCGGGTGTTCTCGTCTGGCTAACGGAGAATACTTGCATAGACACAACCTTGTAGCCAGGATTATCCATCAGCAACTTGCTCTAAAATACAACCTTGTGGAATCCGAAGTGCCGTACTACAGGTATGTGCCCGACCCAGTTCTCGAAAAGGGCAGTATCACACTGTACTGGGATCAATCCATCATCACTGACAGGACTATTATAGCTAATAAGCCTGATATAGTGGTGGTGGATCGATCAGAGCGGCGCGCAATGATTGTTGACATAACTGTCCCGCATGACGAGAACCTCGTGAAAGCCGAGAAAGATAAGCAAATCAAATATCTTGACTTGGCTCGCGAGGTTGTCGACATGTGGGATGTGGACTCAGCGATCATTGTGCCGATAGTTGTTACAGCCAATGGCTTAATTGCCAAGAGCCTCGACCAACACCTGAGGAGGCTCTCGTTAGGCGGCTGGATCAAGGGCTTGATGCAGAGAGCGGTACTCCTGGACACGGCTCGTATCGTTAGGAGGTTCCTTTCTTTGGAGCCCTGACCGCCGGTAGCTTGGACCCTGTTCCCGATACCGGTGGGCTACAATTTTTTATATTTTTAAATGTTTTTTTTATTGTTTTTATAAGAAATATTTAAAAATGTATGAAGTTTGTTTTCAAATAAATAAAGGGAATAATAATAATATTCCACAACTATCACACAACGCCATCTAGTCCCAAGCTAAGCAGAGCTTGTGTTTTGGGTACTAGACAACTGATAAACATACTTATATATTTCTAAATACATACATATTATAGATAAATTACACCCAGACACAGAACAAATGATCGTGCTCATCACACAAACATTTGTCCTGGGTGGGAATCGAACCCACGACCTCCGGCATAGCAGTTAGGGTCACTAACCACTAGACCAACAGGCCAGTCAAAATTAAAGTTATTAAGTAATTAATTAAGTATTATTTTGAATTAAAAGTTTATAACACGAACGAAGTGGAAAAACTTGCTCCAAACGAGCGTTGGAAACAATCGCTTGCAACGTTAAAATTATCAACTGATAAAGATAATGTTGTGTGGAAGGCTTTAACACACCTTGTGAATACTGGAAAAGCTGAATTTATAGAAATTCAGCCTATTCTATACAGTAAACCTTCTTAAATTAAATTTCATTTTATTCAGTTTTTGTAACCACACTTCTTTTGTGCAAGTTTTTGTAATTTGCTAATAACTTTAATATAAGTCTGTTTAATCTTTTTTTTTATAAGTAGTAAACAAACTGAAATATTTTATAATAATCTATACAAAGAAATGTGAGAGTATTTTTTGGATTAAAAATAATTATTTTACATGTACTCTTTCAGAGGCTCGAACTATGAAATTTGAAACTTCGAAACTTCGAAATTTGAAAAACACGAAATAAGAAATTCTGAAATTAAAAAAACTGAGAAGTTTATATTTTACATGTACTTTTTTCAGAGGCTCGAACTATGAAATTTGAAACTTCGAAACTTCGAAACTATGAAACTTCGAAATTTGAAAACACGAAATAAGAAATTCTGAAATTAAAAACTGAGAAGTTTATATTTTACATGTACTTTTTTCAGAGGCTCGAACTCTGAAATTTGAAACTTCGAAACTTCGAAACTTCGAAATTTGAAAAACACGAAATAAGAAATTCTGAAATTAAAAACTGAGAAGTTTATATTTTACATGTACTTTTTTCAGTCTCGAACTATGAAATTTGAAACTTCGAAACTTCGAAACTTCGAAATTTGAAAAAAACACAAAATAAGAAATTCTGAAATTAAAAACTGAAAAGTTTAAAAACCTGAAATAAGAAATTTCGAAATTGAAACTTTTATTTTACATGTACTTTTTCAGAGGCTCGAACTATGAAATTAAAAACTTCGAAATTTGAAAACACGAAATAAGAAATTCTGAAAATAAAAACTGAGAAGTTTAAAAAACCTGAAATAAGAAATTTCGAAATTGAAACTTGAAAAATTTTAAAAAACCCTAAATAAGAAATTCTGAAATTAAAAACTGAGAAATTTTAAAAAAACACAAAATAAGAAATTCTGAAAAAATAGTTTTTTTTTTTAAGATAAATTTTAAACATGTTTTTTTGTAAAGACTGTAATATTTATGTTTCAAAATTATCAGCACACAGTAGAACAAATATTCATAAATCTAATCGATTGCTCTGCTCCGAATTCGAAAATATTCAAATTATTGCTACAGCGTTTAAAAATAGAATCATAAGTTACAAAGTGAATCCACCTAAATGTAGTGAAGTAACAATAACTCCAGAAACGTTTTTAAATCAAATTTCCAAATCTGTATGTGATATTATCAATCTTATGATTCAAAAACATAAAGCAATTAAAGTCAATTTTGAATTATTTGTGTCATATGTTTTGCCAAAAAATAATGAAAGCTCTATGAAATCTTTCAATACCAAATATATGATAGCAGTTCCGAATACAAATATTTATAACATGTATTTTAAATGCTCTGAAAACTTAATATCTAAATGTTTAGAGTTTGAACTTGCCGAATCTGGCTGGACTATTGTTTGTATAAACCATTTGGAAATAAACATAAATAAGTACAATCCTTTAAGAGCTGGAACATACTTAGAATTGCCTAAGGTTATAAAAAACACAAAGTCATGTTTGAATATACGCAACAATGACAATCATTGTTTTTTGTGGTGTATTATTGCCCATATGTTCCCAAAAAGACTAAATGCTAATAGAATGCAATCGTACCCACACTATACGTTGCTTTTAAACATAAATGATATGTCTTTTCCACCAAGTTTCGATGATATTAAAATCTTTGAGAAAAATAATCCTTCTATAAGTGTGAATGTGTATGGTCTTGAAGCTAATAATCATGTAACGGGTCCTCTATATTTGACACGCAAACGAAAGCTTACACATGTCAATTTGTTGTACATAACGAAAGACGATAAAGCCCATTTTTGTTTAATAAAAAACTTTAGTCGCCTTGTGCATAGACAATTAACCAAACATAAATCTAAAGTATTTTTGTGTGATGAGTGTTTTTTGTATTATGACAATGAAGATAAATTATTAAATCACAATTGTAGTAGAATAAAAACAGTTTTGCCTGATGAACATAGCAAATTAAAATTTTCAAACTTTGAAAAAACCCAAAGAATTCCAATTGTTATATATGGAGATTTTGAAAGTTTGCTTTGCAATTACTCAGACAAAAATAAATCACTTTTTACTGAATCTGTACAGTCACATCAAGCATCGTCGTATGCTTATTATATTTGTTGCAAATCTAAACCTGAATTAAATGGTTTTGTTAGTTATAGAGGTCCAAACTGCGCACAAAAATTTGTTAAAACCATTACAAATGACATAAAAAGGCTGTATAAAATTTTACAAAATAAAGTACCAATGCTACCTCTTACTTCTGATGAGTTAAAATCATTCAAAAAAGTTCAATTCTGTCACATATGTAAAACCAAGTTTGCACAAAATGATATAAAAGTTAAAGATCATGATCATTTTACAGGTAAATATAGAGGTCCTGCCCACAATGCTTGTAATTTAAATTTGAAACAATGCCAGTTCATACCTATAGTTTTTCACAATCTATCTGGATATGATTCTCATTTATTTATAAAAGAGCTGTCGGATATAATTGGCAAAATAACTTTAATTCCGAAATCGAAAGAAAAGTACATATCGTTCACTAAAATCATGCCTATTGATAATAAAAATATAGTTCAGATGAAATTTATTGATTCGTTTAACTTTTTAAGTACTAGTTTAGATAAATTGGTAATAATGTTACACTCGGATGATTTTCAACACATGCGCTTGTTTTTTAATCAGGATCGTTTATTTAATTTAGCGTGTAGAAAAGGCGTATATTGTTATGATTATGTAGACAAATGGGAAAAATATGATGAAACCCAACTGCCAGAACAGTCAAAATTTTTCAATAAACTAACGGGAGAAAATATTTCAGCTGAAAATTATCAGCACGCTTTAAAAGTATGGCAAACTTTTAAAATAAAAAATTTAGGAGAGTATACAGACCTTTATTTAAAATGTGATGTGCTGTTATTATGCGATATTTTCGAAAAGTTTCGAGAAATGAGTTTACTTTATTATAATTTAGACCCATGCTATTATGTTTCATCACCATCGTTAAGTTGGGATGCTATGCTAATGTATACTAAAGTAGAGCTTGATTTAATATCTGATGTAGAAATGTACCAAATGTTAGAAAATGGAATTCGAGGAGGTCTTGCCCAATGCTCATTAAGATATGCCAAAGCTAATAACAAATATCAATCATCGTATAATAAGGACAAGGCAAGCACATACCTTATTTATCTGGACTGTGTGAATTTATACGGCTTTGCAATGATGCAGAAACTTCCAATGCGTAACTTCCGATTTCTTAATGATAATGAAATAAATAACTTCAATATAAATGATGTTGACAAAAACGATGATATAGGATACATTTTAGAGGTAGATTTATATTACCCACCTAACATTCATAATGCTCATTCGGATCTGCCATTTGCTGCCGAAAAATATTCTCCTATGCAAAACAAATGTAAAAAATTAATTGCAAATTTACACAGCAAACATCGTTTTGTTATCCATTATATACATTTACAAGAGTGCTTAAAAAATGGTTTAATATTGTTAAAAATATATAGAATATTATCATTCTATCAAGATAAGTTTTTAGAACCATACATTTTATTAAATACTTCTCTTAGGCAAAAAGCTAAATCGGATTTTGAAAAAGATTTTTTTAAGAAACAAAACAATTCTATTTTTGGAAAAACAATTGAAAACAAGCGGAAACAAGTTGATGTAAGGCTCGTAAAATTATGGAAAGATAAGTTAAATACAACCAACAAATTGTATGGCGCTGAAAGGTATATTAGTGCACCGCATTTTAAAGACTTGTCAATTATATCCGAAAATTTAGTAGCTATTCAATTAAATAAGACAAAAGTTACATTAGATCGTCCTATTTATATCGGATTTTCTATTCTTGAAATTTCTAAAACACATTTATATCATTTTCATTATTCTGTAATTAAGCAAATGTATGGAAATAATGTAATTTTATGTTATACTGATACTGACAGTTTACTTTATTTTGTAAAAACTGATGATTTTTATGAGGATATGAAAAACAATATTCGTTATTTTGACACAAGCAATTTTGAGGATAACAATATATATGGGTTACCTAAAACCAACATGAAAATGCCCGGCTATTTCAAAGACGAATTGGGTGGAGAGATTATTTCAGAATTTGTAGGTTTACGAGCTAAGTTGTATTGTGTACGCACTGAAAAAAAAACTATAAAGAAAGCAAAGGGAGTAACAAAGCCGATAACGAAAGAATTGGATATTGAAAAATATAAAAGGGCATTAATGTTTAATGATAACCTGCGAGATGATATGTATGTTATAAGATCTAAAAATCATCAAGTATTTACACAAAAATTAAATAAGCTCATCCTTAATAATGATGACGATAACAGGCAGAGAATTGAACGTAATTTTCACACTTTACCTTGGGGACATTATAGTTCAATACTTTAGTACTTGTAGGGTTATTCTATTTGTTCTACTGAGCTGAAACTATGTTGTAAGTTACAAAAGCTAATAACAATTGAATTAAATGTGTAATAAGTGTATAATCGAATAAAAAAATATGTAATAAATGAATGTAACTACATAAAATTAATAAATATACAATCAATATTTATTTGTTTTTTTTTTTCTTCCTTTCCGAAAGATTACTTTTATATCTAAGACTAAGCTTGTCATAACTAGCTTATGCCTTTTTTTATTTTATATAAACTGGGAATAGAAATCAAACTACAAATAGTTCATATTAAGGATTTATTAATAATAGTTATATTATAATGCTCTTTCAATAATTAGGCTGATAGGAGTTTCTCATTAAGTTTCTAATTGTCAAGACTTACAAAGAATTAGGTACACTTAATTTTTTAACTATCTTACCAACTAAATGTTCAGTCTCTTGCATGATATCATCATAGTCACTTCTTACTAAATATTGCACATTTACACTTGCACTATCGGGATCACTGCAGTTTATTTCACTGTTATCATCCAAATCATGTATTATAATTTTGACTATGTGACGAATGCGTCCTGTATCTCTCTTCATGATATAAGATGTATTTTGCAGAGACTTTGACTTGTTTTTTTTCTTTAAAGTTTGTTCCTTTTGTTTATTTATCCGACTCTCCTCACAGGCCTTTGCTGCTACTTCAGAGTACCAAGTCTCTCTATCTTGAGCATAATAAAATGGATTGGTAACTGGGTCTGAGTCGTCTATCAAATTCTGAAAGAATACCAAGAATATTATAACTAAACAGCATTAACTATGGATTTAATGTTTGATTTAAGATAATCCTAAAAATTACATACCCTTAAATGTTGCGGGTCGACGGGGCTGTAGGATGGCGAGTGTGACATGATTCTGCATAACAAAAAAAAGATGCAATACTTAATTATTACTATTACTTTAAATAATTAATTTAACAAATTAAAAAAAAAAAACTTACCTTGAAAATATAAAATCGTAAACAAAATGACCTGCTAATGCAAAGAACGCCTGCGAAGTGATCGCTTATTTTATGATAGGTGCATACATAAGTTATTTGGCACGCGATGTGTAAACAAGATGAGACTAGAACCGTTCCTGTAGTGACAAGTCTAAAGATAGTGCAAAATGAACTATATATGTATATGTTAGGTAATAATTAAATTAATTGACAAGATGAAGTTGATCAAACAACCCATATCACTAAACGTTAAGAATATACATTTTGGCGAGTCTCCTCAAGAGATTAGACATAGTGCTTTGTTGCCAAATACGATTCGTTGTATTATTTGCGGTCCCTCTAATTGCGGTAAAACAAACGTTGTGATCAGTTTGTTATTGCATGAAAATGGGCTCAAATTTCAAAACCTTTACCTTTACTCGAAGACTAATTTTCAGCCAAAATATTGTTTTTTACGAGAAGTAATAAGAAGAGTACCTCAGATAAAATTCAATGAGTTCAATGACGATAAAGATGTCATATCTCCGAGTGAAGCTTTACCAAATTCTGTGTTTATATTTGATGATGTCGTGTGTGAAAATCAAATAAACATCCGGAATTATTTCTGTATGGGTAGACATAAGCAAATTGATTGCTTTTACTTATCGCAAACCTACTCAAAAATTCCGAAACAGTTGTTACGCGATAATGCCAACTTTCTTATAATATTTAAACAAGATGATGTGAACTTAAAGCATATCTATGAAGAACATGTAAATTCTGATCTACTATGGCATCAGTTTAAAAACATTTGTAAATCTGTTTGGAGTAACCCTTTTAACTTTCTTCTTATTAACAAAGAGTCACCATTAAACAATGGAAGGTATAGACAGAATTTTGATATTTTTTTAAACTTTGAATGAAGGTTCATACTTAAATATGAATTACATGCATGCATGCCGCTAGTATTATTTCTTTCTTAGCTGAATACAGTTGTTATTTTTATTGAAAGATGGAGACATATATTAAAATGGAATTAGTGAAGTCTGTCGACTCCATAAAGAACAAAATAAAACAAATGAAAAATCAGGAACATACAATGAACTTGTCACTTGATAAAATGCTAAAACCTGTCACAGATCCTCTAAAAACTCTAGTTGATTCCAATAGATCTAAAGAAAAAATGAATCAAATTGAAAATACAACTCTAAATAACTCTGAAGGAATCGAATCCGATGAAAATAATACTAGTTCATCTACAAAGATCGATGACTATTACGATGCAAATCTAAATTCGGCCCAATTCATTGAAGAAAATGATAAAAAGGAATCTATAGATCATTTAGAAATGTCGTTAGAGGGTGATGATATCTTTGGTATTTATGATGGTGTTAGTATACCATTTGGAATTAGAAGTGAAAACAAAACATTAATGATGGGTAACTCAGCGGTATCATTTTCTAAAATTGATAGTTTGAATAACGATACTATCATTTTGATCAAAATTGGCGACAAAGCTTACAATTTAACAACTGGTCTAAAAGAACTTTTACTTCGAAGAAAACCTGATTTAAAGGTAATATCGAGCGAAGATAAAATTGTCTATAAAGATATGTTACATTATACAAATGCGCATAAAAGAGATTTTAATCCTAAAGGTCAAATAAGAGGTGACAAAGGTATAAAATATTGTAAAATAATTAAACCCCTATTTTCTGAATCGTCAAACGATGATAAACTTTCTCACACTAAACTTGGTGGAAACTTGCCAACGCTAAAAAAATACAAAAACAACACCGACTTGGTATATTGGGATGATCCTAACGAATTAGTCGAGAGATTGAAATTATTAGTAGCTTCAAGAGATGCTGGCAATACGAACCATGATAATGAAATTTTATCAATAATTGAAGAATTAAAAGAAGCCGGCATAATTCAAGAATAAATAGTCGTAACAATATGCTTTACATTCAGTATTATACATGAATTCAAGACAAATGTACTAAATTCTGAACATGAGCAAAGCCGATGTGGTAAACGAAATTCATAAAAATGTAAGGGTAAACTTTCCTCGAAGACATGTTATTTTGAAAGATATAGACGACCTGTGGCAAGCAGATTTAATTGATATGCAATCAATTTCAAAAGAAAATAAAAATTGTAGATTTATTCTTGCTGTTATTGATACATTTTCAAAGTACGCTTGGGCCTTTCCTCTGAAAACTAAAACCAAAGATGATGTGTGTAACTGTTTCAAAATTTTCCTAGTTAAAGGACGTGTTCCTAAAAATCTGCAAACAGATAATGGGACAGAATTTTATAATAATAAATTCCAAAAGCTTATGAAGTTAAATCAAATTAATCACTATTCAACATTCTCAACAAAAAAAGCTTCGATAGTTGATCGATTTATCAGAACATTGAAATCTAAACTTTATAAGGAATTTAGTTTAAAAGGCAACTATAATTGGGTAGATAATACCCTTAATGACGTTATTTACAAATACAATCACACTTACCATCGGACAATTGATGAAATCCCCGCTAACGTGGATAACAGTAATAAACAACGAATATTAGAAAGATACTTAAGGTTGGTAAAAAATGATAGTATAAGAAGCAAGTTTAAAGTAGATGATTATGTACGTATCAGTAAGTACAAAGGAACATTTGAAAAAGGATATACCCCTAACTGGTCAACGGAAATATTTAAAATTAGAAAAATACAAAATACAACTCCTATCACCTACTTAATTGAAGATACAATCAGAGGTCAGCCTATTTTAGGGGCATTTTATGCGCAAGAGCTTCAAAAGACAAAACATCATAATGTTTATCTAGTCGAGAAAGTTCTTAAAAGAAAAGGAAACAGGGTTTTAGTAAAATGGCTGGGTTTGTCTTCTGCTGAAAACAGTTGGATTGATAAATCGAATATAGTATTATAAATAAAAAAAAATTAACTCAGAAGTTAGTCATTTGATTGATGAAGTGTGTAAGTATTTATTATAGCGCTCGATTCAGTTTTATTAGTCTTATGATGTGTATTGGAGAGAGTAGTCTTCTCAATTGGCTTATAAACAATTTACCATTTGAATTACACTTACCCGGATACAATTATTGCGGCCCTGGTACAAAATTAATTAAAAGGCTTGCAAATAGAGATAAAGGTATTAATAAATTAGACGAATATTGCAAAGAACACGATATTGCCTATCACAAATCATCAAACTTAAAGGATCGTCACAAAGCTGATTTAATTTTGTTAAAAAGGGCAAAAGAGCGAGCAGTTGCCTCGGATGCGAGTGTATGCGAAAAAATCATGGCACGTTTAGTAAGCAAGGCAATGTCTGCCAAAATTAAAACTGGCTGTGGCATAAAAATATGCAACAAAAAGCGCTCTCGGAAAGTTACATCGGGAAAAGGGTTAAAAAATAAATTTAAAAATATTGTTAGTAAAACGAAAAGACGCTTTAAAAAATTAAAGCCAAAATGCAAAAAAGTGGCGATAGAATTAGCTATGGCGGCCGCGATAGAATTAGCTATGGCGGCCGCCAGAGAATTAGCTGACGATTCATCCATTAAACTTCCTCGGGTTATTCCAATACCGAAAAGTGGTGGTGTATTACCTTTGATTCCTATTTTTGCTGGATTATCGGCGGTGGGAGCATTAGCAGGCGGTGCAGCTGGTATTGCCAAAACTATAAATGAATTCAAGATAGCTAAAAAGCAATTGACTGAATCGAAGAAACACAATGAAAAAATGGAAGCTCTTTGCATTGGAAAAGGTTTACACCTTAAACCGCATAAACATGGGCTTGGAATCTTTATATCAAAAGAAAAAAACTAAGATATCGGCTACCCAAACGAGCCTTAACTAACTTTGACATTTTGAAGTATGGAAATAATATTCCTTATTTTCGAGGTGTATTTATGAGAGATGAGCTCCCTAAAAAACCTTTTAAAAAAGAGTGTGGAGTTGTTAATTTAGATAGTTCTAAAAATCCAGGTTCTCATTGGGTAGCCTATGCAAAAAACAATGATTATATTGAATATTTTGATAGTTATGGAAATCTTAAACCACCAAAGGAGTTTATAAAATACATCGGTGCTAAAGTACACTATAATTTTGATAATATACAGCGCGATCACCCTTACAATTGCGGACACCTATGTTTACATTTTTTAAATAATTTTTGGTGTAGTCCAGGAATAAAATGATCAGGATCTCCTAAAAGTGTTCAGTCTACTAGCATGTCTATAACGGTAACCATCTCTGGAAATAAATCAGAATTGGATACATTTTTTCAACCACCTCTGTATTTATCTGGTCAATATGAGTGTGGTTTGTTATACTTTTCAGTATTAAATTCAATACCAAATGTGCGTATTAATCACGACATTATTCCGGTGATCAGAATCGAATGCGATCTTATACACGGCTCATACTCTAACGGGTTACCAACTCATATAATTCATGAATTTGTATCTAATGCTGCTACAGGTCAGCAAATCATAGAAATACCGCAAAACCTTATTTACTTTCCAGTGAACAAAAATACTATTACATCGATTTCTATTAAGATAGTTGATCAATTTGGGTTCTGTATTAACTTTAGAGAAGAACACAAAAATATTGAACTACGCCTTCATATAAGAAAAATAAAATGATATTATATTATAAAAACCCTGTAGTTAACAAAAAGCGTCCTATTTCTTATACAACCACTAAGGTGCAAAGACGTAAGAAAAAAGTTATAAATTTAACTAAAGCAAATAAAGATTTTCTTAAAGCCCTAGGTTTAAAAGTATGAATATGCTACAGATTACTGAATTACCACACTTCGATACTTCGATTGAAAGTTATGAAGTCCATTCGTACAATCCCTACAACAACAGCTTTCGAGAAAACGATGAAATCAGAATTCCCATACACCAGCAAGACGTTTATGTGTTGCCATCAGCCAGCTCAATTTACGTCGAAGGGCAAGCAAGGTTCTTCGGTAAAGATGGAAATCCTATTAAGAAAACTATTACGTTCAGTAACAACCCTGTTATGTTTTTGTTTCAAGATATCAGATACGAAATAAATGGTATAGAAATAGATCGAATTAAAAATTCTGGAATAACATCAACAATAAAGTCATACGTTTCAATGAATGATGGAGAAAATAAAGTCGCTGCCTTGTGGGGTTGGAACATGGTTGGATTTAAAAGCGATGGTTATTTTAGTGCTATTGTTCCTCTTAATAAGATTTTAGGATTTGCTGAGGATTACAATAAAATTGTAATAAATTGTAAACATGAACTTATTCTGAATAGAAGTAACTCTAACTTAAACAGTTTTATATTAACTGACGATGTTGCGCATTTTCAAATAGATATGCAAAAAGTGCAATGGCGGGTGCCGCATATAAAAGTATCAGATCGGGAACGACTGACACTACTTAAACATTTAGAAAGAGATAAATCTATTCAGATAGCCTTTAGAAATTGGGATTTATACGAGTATCCTTTGCTCCCTAAAACTACAAAACATTGCTGGTCTGTTAAGACTGCCTCACAATTAGAGAAACCTCGGTATGTAATATTTTGCTTGCAAACCAGTAGAAAAAATAGTAAAACGAAAGACAGTTCTCTTTTCGATCACTGTGGGGTTACTAACGTAACTTTGTTTTTGAATTCACAATATTATCCTTACGAGCCTCTATGCTTAAATTTTTCCGAGAACAAATACAGTATATTATATGAAATGTATGTGAAATTTCGTCAGTCATATTACAACTGTCCTGCAGACCCCTTGCTTGACTTAACCGGTTTCAAGGAGAAGGCTCCTCTCTTTATTATAGACTGTTCCAGGCAAAACGATAGTTTAAAAAAAGGTCCCGTCGATGTGCGCTTGGAGATTGAATGTTCAGCACCAATACCAGACAACACAACTGGTTATTGTTTAATTATTAACGATCGACTTGTGGAATACAAACCTTTGAGTAACATAGTGCGCAGGTTATCATGACTGCCATTGTAGATGTTCAAGGGTTCAAAACAGAATCAAATTTATTTATCATTAAAGAAATTTCTATATTATGTAATAATAAAATTCAGGTGTTTTTAATTAAGCCCCCATTTCCATTTCGCGGTTTGACGGAGGCAGAAAAACGTCAAGTTACTTGGATTGAATGCAATAGGAAGATATACTGGGATGAAGGATTTGTGTCTTACGTAAATTATCAGAATTTGATTGAAAATATTTTAAAAGATAAATGTGTTTACACCAAAGGTATAGAAAAAGTATTATGGTTAAAAGATATTTCAAATAATAATAATGTAAATAATTTAGAAGATAAATATTGTCCTAGTTTGATAAGCTTGTACAAAAAATATGAAGATTGTCATGATTTGTATAGTTGTATTTATCATGATTCAGTATGTGCTTTAAAAAATGTTTTATGTTTAAATAGATGGTGTATAGATAATAAAATTTTGATATAAATAATTCCTTGTTTAATTTTTCTTATCCCTCCCAAACCCATAAATGTTAATCTATATAAGTTGATAGCAACAACTTTACAACCCCATTATGCTTTTATAATTATCTACAGTAAGAAGTAGAAAATAAGTAAACAGAACATGTCGCAAAATAAATACAATCCGCGCTATGACATGTATAACACGTATAAAATGCGCGAATTATCATTTAATCATTATTGGGCAACGGTTGATTCGAGGAGAAGATTAGTGATGGAAATGGCTGACGCAGGATTTTTTTATTGTGGAAATGGTGTAAATGATAAAGCAGCTTGTTTCTCATGTGGAGGTGTTATAGAAGATTGGGAGATTTACGATGATCCTTGGTTGCAGCATGTTCAAAACTTTCCTGATTGCTTTTATTTAAATGCTGTGAAAGGAAAATACTATGTCGAAAATACAACGTACCGGTAGCAACATTCGCTCATCAGTTAAAAAACCGCCGTGGATAAAAAGACATCGATTAGTTAATGATAGTACAATGATCCAGAACTCCCATCATGATAGTAGGTATAAATTGGGGAGTTCTGGATCACGCGCTCGAGCGACGCGAGAGCAAGTGATCCAGAACCCCCAATTTTCGATTAGTTAATGATAGTACAATGATCCAGAACTCCCATCATGATAGTAGGTATAAATTGGGGAGTTCTGGATCACGCGCTCGAGCGACGCGAGAGCAAGTGATCCAGAACCCCCAATTTTCGATTAGTTAATGATAGTACAATGATCCAGAACTCCCATCATGATAGTAGGTATAAATTGGGGAGTTCTGGATCACGCGCTCGAGCGACGCGAGAGCAAGTGATCCAGAACCCCCAATTTTCGATTAGTTAATGATAGTACAATGATCCAGAACTCCCATCATGATAGTAGGTATAAATTGGGGAGTTCTGGATCACGCGCTCGAGCGACGCGAGAGCAAGTGATCCAGAACCCCCAATTTATACCTACTCATATTACTTCTGGGGATCACAATGTGATGTTATGTTATTCATTAGAAAGTAAACAATGTCAACACAGAGGTTGCTGTTAATGTTGCAATAATACAGGGTGACTGGTATATTATGGATGTTTCCTGACAAAAAAAAATAAAAATATGTTTAGTCCGTCGGTTAGATTATCGAAAAATATTGGATACGTGTTTTTTGTTTTATGAAATTACAAAAATTGACGAAGATAAAAGCGTCAAAGATCATGGCTTGTGAAGTTGTGACGTCATTGACCGGTAAAAATGTACTGCAATGTGACGTCACACGAGTTTTCGAAAGACTGTATCGTCTTCATTTTTTGCTTACGTGAAACAAGAAAAAATATGTCGCTGCTTTGCACGAATAACCGCACAATCCAAAAACACACATTTTACGGGATAGCTATTTGAAAATTAAACAAAATATTTGCTGTCATAACTTTTCATGTATTTAATCATTAAAAGAGTAGAATGTATAAATCGAAAGGACATTAATCAAGGCTTGATTTTAATCTAAAAAATCAGGTTTTGAGCTGCGAATACCTTAATTAATAATTAAAAACTATGACTTATTCGACTTGTTACAAAATGAGTTTTGGTATATTATCATGAATAGGAACATAAATCAAAATAATACATATGAGTAGTTCTCAATTTTAGTTTTACAATGGCATAACTGGTAATATGATCTACAAGATATAAAAAAAAATCTGTAATAGTAACACAATTACGATAAAGATAATATTAATGAAAAGTATGTTCAAACACAAATCAATTTATTTGTTTTATGCTGAAGCCGTCGGAACGATTTTTTCTGTAGAGTAACACATTTCTGTTTATCATAATTAGAGATTAAACAAACCTGTAGAAAAGTATTTTTAGACGAAAATGCTGTCATACAAAATATACGTAAAAAATAAATAGAAACATCAAATAGTCATTGACTTATATAATTACTGCGTATTATATTATTATAGTTTTTATATCAATGCAAATAGTCCACATTTTATAACAATTTGCAGTACGTCTATTACTGTCATCAAGGTAGCTACCAGTACGCAGATTAAAATGATCACGTTAACATTAATATATTAGGAAACACAAACATAAAAGAAATCTTACCAACAATACCTATCTATTACGCTTCTTAAAAGTAATGAGGAAAAATAACATTATAAACTATGAACATAAATAAAATTCTAACAAAGTTTTGCTTTTTAAAAATATTTAGGAACATTATGAACCATAAACATAAAAAATATCAACAAACCAAAAATAATTAGGAACATTATGAACCATGCTTAAACATAAAAATTAACAAACTTGTGCTTTTTTAAAATAATTCGGTTTATTAAAAACAATAAACATAAAAAAAAACTATCAAACTTATAGATCTATTAGGCTTCTTCTTAAAACTATTGGGCAAATACCAAATAATCAATCTTCTTCAGGTACACATAATAAAAATTAGAGATTCTCAAAAAACGTTTTATAAAATCTTGGTACAATATTTTTGCTAATAAGGTTTAGCAAACCCTTCTTCTTCTTCTCACATATTGGGATTTTTTCTCTGTATGCCTTTTTAACAGTGATATTATTGGCAGTGTTTCTTGTCTTACCAATTTTATCTATCATGACTGTTTTAAACTCTGTGTCCTCGTACGATGTTTTATAGGAAAAACAGTAATTAGAGTCATTAGATTCCACCTTTAAAATTTTGACGTCTCCTAGCTTTAACGTTTCTTTGTCGATATTCTTAGAAAAATTTTTGCCTATCGATGAAGCTAACGCTTTTATATCAAAAAAATCTTCGTGTACCAATTCATTTACTTGATAGGCTTTACCAGATTTTTTAGCATTTCTTATAATGTGCACATACTGGTCAGGTGTATATATGGGTCCAGACTTTAGAGCTTTACCTACTCCTCTTTCAATAAGGGAGTGGACATTATCACCCTCATTTTGGGTGTGCCCTTTTATTAGGTATTTGTGGGTTATTGAATTAATAAAATCGAGATGGTAAACTGCATATACATAAAGAGCTATTATGTACTGGTTCTTTTGCTGGCCACAGCAATTGTCGGAATAAAAAACTATATCTAATTTTGAATCCAGTTCTTCAGCTTTAAGCTTTAAATTCTGTATGTATTTAAGCAAACAAGATCCTATTTCTGTAGCACCCCGTTTAGCTTCACCTTCATGCCAGACATAACATGCAGTGTCTTTAGATTTGATATCGCATATTGTGAAATTATAAGTATTTAATTTTGATACGTAATAAAAGTTTGATGCATCTCCTCTAGGACAAGGCATTGCAGCCTGAAGATCATAAACTGCTACAATACAATTATCAGGAGTAAATTTTTTGTCATCTTCTTTATTTTCAAAAAAAAAAAAAAAAAAAATCAAAATCAAAATTCATTTATTCAAACTAGGCTGATAATCAGCACTTTTCGAACGTCAAAATTTACTTTACTTTACTTTTTTTTTTTTTTTGCCTTGACAAATCCTTCTCTTTTAAATGCCTATCAAACTTTTCTTTCAGTTCTATCTTATCGTTTTCTGTGGCATTACTGTATGATGTACAATCCTCACACTGATCTTTTTTTGGTTGGAAAAAGCTAATATTGAATTCGTTGTTAAAGATCCTGTAATACATAAGGTAATTGGCGCTTGGTAGACTTTTTGACTGACAGTCGAGTTCGTAATCCCTATGTAAGTCTGCTACAGTTTTCCCACCATCAATATAAAGCCTTTTTGTGTCTGCACGACAGTAGTGACTTTCAATTTTTGGAATTGAGTTGATGTGTTGAATAACACTTTCTTTAATAGCCGGATCTAAATGAAAATGTTGGCTGTGTTTGCCACGATTATCCAAATCTAACATGCCACATGAATTCTTCTTCTTTTGAATAACAGTTCGGATAAAGGCATCAGTTATATCTAGCGTAGCTTTAAAAAATACTTTACACACTCGAATTCTCTCATTATCAATGGTCAAATAAAAAGCATTGTTTTTCCCTCGGTTACTGTTATGCATCTTGTATGAGTATCGTGGTTGAATGACGGAAAGATGGCGTAAAATAAACTCGCGTTGCCTTTGCAGATCTCCCATGCCCCAAAAGCATTCAAAAATTTCTTTGCGCTGCGATTCTGTAATATTTTGTGTACATTTTTGTTTGCATTTATCAGTACACGCTGTTTTGAGAGACTTTGCAGGCACAACGGTTTTTCCCTTTTTAGAATTGGATAGATATGACTTACCAGAGTTTCTTAGGATTTTTGCCTTGTTACGCAACCAGTTATTGGGTGTAGATTTTCTTTTCCGTCCTTTATTTGAGCTGATATTATCGTTACAACCAAGATGAGTAGAATTGGTATCAGCAGTAAATTCTAAAGAAGTTGGAGGTGTAGAACGTGAAGTTGAAGCCACTGGCTCAATCGAATCATAGCGAGAAATATCATCTTCGATGCAGGTAGCTCTTGTAGGAAATATGTTACTGTCTACCCTAGACTGAACCACTGCTGTTAAACGTTCATTATTCAATTCATCGTCTGATGAACTCTCGGAATCTGAGGAACTAGATCCATCGCTTGAGCTGGATGAACTAGATCCATCGCTTGAGCTGCTACTAGATTCTGTTTGCATGGGGGCTATCGGCATAGGTATCGGTGAACTTGTTTGGTTTATGGTGGAAACATCGTTACTGAAAATGTCATATTGTTTTTCATTTAAATCTACTCCACTCAACAAATTTTTAAAAACTTCTCGGCTTTTATTTTTTAAAAGAGACCTCTTTGTAGAACAGGGTGTATCGATATCTACATAGTCAGGATCCTTCACACTATCATCTGAGCAAAAGTCTTCAATAACATTAGATAAATCTTCATTTTCAATATTATCGTTAGGCTTGGGAGATAAAATGAACTGTTCCTTTTCAGTGAATTGTATGGAAGTTGAAGTCGTAGGTATTTCATTTTGTATAACAGATTTACTATCTTGTTTGAGGTTCCGGATTATTTGTAGGGTACGGGGATTCGGCACTGTAAATAATAAGAACATTTCATAAAATAACGAACCACGCCATACTATGCCATGCCATGTCATGCCACACCAACATCACAATACAACACACCACACCACTCCATACCACACCATGCCATGCCACACCACGCCGTTCAGTCCTATCATACTACAACACAACATAGCATCATGCCTGCAATACTCGAAGCCGGCTATGTTTTTTCTGCTGTTCATCGGCACAATTTCTAACGCCGAGTTGCTATTAAGAATGTTTTAAATTAGAAATGACGATTACCCCGTCTGCTGCTTGAACCAAGATTCGAACCCGGGACATCGCGGTTGTATAAGCCACGAGGCAGCAAAAAAAAAACCAAAACACAAAACTCGTTATAATTACATTATATCGTTAAAAGTAACTTAACTTGCTTTCGGTTCTAAATTGTTGAGCTTTATTTCTAAGCAATAATAACCTATTTCATAAACATGTTAAAAGATTTTACTGTTTCTATCTTGAATAAACAAATAAAACTTAATAAGTATTATTGTCTTTACTTACTTTTTCGTGAAGAATGTTGTAGCACTAAATGCAGCACTTTTTAACAAAAAAAATGATCGAAAACAGTCACAATTTTAACTTAAATAATCAACCAACTCAAAATGAATGAATATTGCAGAAAATATTACTAAACTTTACAATTTAAACACACGATTATTTGGTAATGTGCTATTATTCCCGAAAGTTTTGATGTGGACACGCGAAAACAATAATAGCAACTGGCGATCGTCGACTGTTGCACAAATATGGCGTGATAAATCAACCAATCACATAACGACATTTTTACGCGCCACTACGTCAGTTTTGCCGTTATGAATGTGAGTCTTACTGACCATAAAATACGGACTATTTTGGAAGTGACTGTGTTATAAACCAGTATTTTCAAAATTTTGGTTTGTGCGGGTATTCATGCAAAGCAGCGATGTGTTCAATATTTTTTTAGAAATCTAGCTGACGGACTAATTAGTTTTTTTTGTCAAGTACCCTATTAGCAAAACTTCAAAACGTGATTGTACCCATGATCATGATAACAAACAACTGTTACTATTCAACCAAAGATGAAATCACGAAAAAAAAAAATCTGTTCAGTACATGCGATTTCAGATTCAAATACATTTATTTGCAAAAACACGTGTAGATAATTTACATGGTTAATAATTCAATTAAAGGTGTTCAGATATGCCTTTAGCTCAACATGCTTGACCATGGCTGGTGTACTATATCAGGTATGGTTTAATAGTAAAAGTTCTTTGTCAGCGTTCGACGGTTTGTTAATATGATTCAAATAAAAGACTACCGAAAACTGCGCCGGATCCGTTGTGTAATAAGGTCCATTTTCCGACATCATAAGGCTGAAGTAGAACAGGGTCACCGTGGGGGAACGGAAGGGGGAGTTGATGAGGTCTGTGGGGTCCCACTCCCAGTCATCGGGGCACCAATACGTGCACAAACACGGTGTCTCGCACATGTTCACGAGCATAGCCATCGACTGCTCTATGCAGTAGCGAAGAGCGTACTGACATGGAAGTTATAAACAACAGATATACATTTGGGTGTAGGGAATGCAAATCAGTTCTGTTGTAAAATCTGGATTTTTAAGAACGAATTTTTGGTCCAATCCGGATTATCCAGATTTTACGGATTTTTCATGAAAATAATCAAATCTACCCATATTAGTTTATTATTGTGATGTTTCTTACAGGAAAATCAAATGATTCAACAGATTCTATACCATTATTAGGTACCGTTTCTTAGTTGAATGTTAAATGCATAGTAAATATTGTATAGGATATTACAACTAAAAATAGAAAAAACTTTTTCGCAAAATAGAAAACCGACTTCTTTTTTCGGTTTTTTAGGGTTTAGGTATAAACCATCATACTGAACAACTTTATCCATCGGAACAACATCGTAATTGTGAAAAACTATTCAGTTGTGCTTATTTTTAACTAACCACTAACTACTCAAGAACTGCTTAGGTCTGAAATAAAGATATATTATTTATTTTTAATAAGTACCTACTCGATCGACCCAAATGTATCCCATACTGAGCTGTTGTTCATGTAATGTTGGTGGTAAACGCAAATAGAAATACCCTGCATGCATACAGTTCCCGGTTTCTCTAATAGACAATGTTTTTTAGAGATTAGCTTTAACTACTACGCAGTGAAAGATTACCTGCATTCGGAACCTGACGAGGTGCATAAATCGGGCAAGCTTACTAACTCCATAGAACTCCCAATTCTTCTCGTATATATTGAACCATCTGTTACATAAACATATTGATTTAACAGATGGACCTGCTGGAATATATCATAACTAAATGCAGCAAAATTAAAAAGATACATACCCTTTACCGACGTCTCGGAATGACATCCTTATAGCATGTGCAGTTTGATTCAGCCAAGAAATATTCAGATATTTTAACATCTGGAAAAGCATAATAAAATGGGTTAGTATATCCAGTAATAAAAGCTTTAAGCCTTAGCCTCTTTCACTGCTACCTCTACTTTTGTGGAGTTTTTTAGAGAGCCCCGCAAACATAATAAATGTGTATTAAAAATACTTGTTATACTTAGGCCATGTCGAATGTTACTTGTCATATACCGCTTGGTTACGCAATCGAATGATTACGTAACCTACCATCAGGAGTGCAGCGAGTGGCCCAGTGATAGCGGCCCCGACTTACGAACAGTAAGCCATGGGTTCGAACTCATGCAGGCAAGCGCATATACTTTGTGTAATTTATTTCATCGCCGCTGCTCTCAAAACGGTGACGAAAAACATTGTGAGGAAAACTGGTCCCGCGTGGTGGATTATAGCCCATCCCCCTTCTCGAGAGGAGGCCTGAGTCCCTGCAGTAGGAACATTATAGGCTGATGATATAACCAAGCACCTTAAAAAAGGATCTCGAGCACGCTTTGTATTTTTACTACAACTGAGCAAAAAATTATAATAAAAACTCACGGGTCAACTGGCTGGGCCCTGAAACTGTTAAACCGATAAGGAACTCATAGCCAACTGTTTCCTACTTAACTTTTTCTAGAACCTCAAAAATATAGAACTAGAATGTACCATAGACGTGCAATGTTGTTGCGCAGCATCGAATTCTGCCAAACTCGCGTTCCTGCCAAAGTTGGTCGTGAAGAACAACATCGCTTCTACCTGGAATACATACATCATCATTCTCCTGCCCTTATCCCAACTTATTTAGTAGGCGCAGCATATCTTCTTCCACACTTCTTTCACATGACCCATGAGTCAAGCTGTAACGATATGGCTAGAAAGGGCATCCCCTTTCTAGCCATATCGTTACAGCTTGTCAGACGTGAGAGAGAGAATTTAAAGTGAACCAAGACGATCAGATCCGATTTCCCATCAAAAAACTAGATGAATTTACAAACTTTCATTTCTTATTTCAATTCTTTACAGGGTGGAATTTCAATATGTCTTGCACGGATCAGAATGTTGGACCACAAAAGGGATGAATGGAAGGCATTTGTACGTGGCTGAGATAAGAATACTAACGGAGATGATTAGTGTCCGAAAGTGGTGCCACTAATTTGGTAAGACAATTGAAGTCTTGGTAATGACATGATTTTGACAATATTAAGTATGAGATTAGAGAAAAACCTGCATTTAACCTTAAGGCACTCGTCGACGACGAGATGTATGCAGGCAACTGATTCAGTGAGCACATAAAGCGAGTACCATTGGTTGTACTCGAGGCGGCCACGGAAATCCACCATCACGCAAGGGAGTCTACCTGTAACCGGCCAAGAGTCAAACATTACATTTTCATTCATCATCAGCCTAGCCTTATTCCCAACTATATTGGGGTCGGCTTCCAGTCTAACCGGATGCGACTGCCTATCAGACCTCCACAACCCAGTTTATACTGGGTAATACGATACCCTTTGGTAAGACAGTGGTTGTCAGACTTTCAGGTCCCTGACTACCTGTAACGACTGCCAAAGATTTATATATGGCAGCCGGGACCAACGGCTTAACGTGCTTTCCGAGGTACGGAGGAAACTCGGTATGTAATAGGTGGTCACACATCCACAGATCAACCTAGGCAAGCGCGGCTTAACCTAATGATTGACCCTGAGTGACAGTTATTTTTAAGCCACTAAAGGTGCGGACAAAGATAGCGAACTGAACTCCGGACGAGACACAGGACACAGGATAAGAATTTGACAGATAATGTAATTTTTTTTTTTTTTTTTTAAAAAACGTTGCCCCACACTAGGAATTTCTCCTGTATCGTGGGTGCGTTCACAAACATATAAAGTCACATACACAAATACCCAGACCCGAAACAACTATCTGCAGGTCATACAAATATTTGTTCCGTGCGGGGATCGAACCCGCGACACGCAGCGCAGCAGTCCAATCGCTTAGTCACTGCGCCAACCGTGCCGTCCCGTGCGTGCCGTGAATTAATGAAATGCTGGGGAATTTGTCCCGAATTTGTTGCGAAGAATTTTGAGGACTGTCCGTGGTAAATGTTGATGTGCTAAAATTGCAGATTCAGCCTTCTACTCGTAGAAATGTAGCCTTGAAGAGTGACTTTATTTGTCGCTCTGTTCCCGTCGGGGCTGCGGGTTGGTCGAAAGAGATACCGCGGCCTCGATACAAAGAGCTAAGAAGGAACATGGGTGGTTTTTAGTCAGTAGAAGTCTGACACTCCCTACCGCTCTGCCCAGAGCGGGAGGAGTCATTTTACGATTTACAATTCTCCGAAAAAAAATGGTCGCTCTGTTGGATCGTTGCTTCACAAAAAGTAAATTCGGCGTGGATAAACAACAAAGTAACAAAAAATAATTAGGTCGAGGGAACAAAAAAAATCTCATCTGTCGCCAGTCCCATTTCAAGTAATGCACCTTATTTCCAATGACCCTGTATACACGACGATACAATGTTTCACGTTGCTGTGTCTCTAACTATCTAGCCAGAAAAGAAAAAAATATAGCTCATCGCGTAAAATACTACATAACATAATTTCACGCCTGTAATTCCCGAACGATTAGGCAGAGGTGTGCCTCATAGTACACCCATGTTTCGCCAGTTATCTTTAAGTTCCATGTTATAGGGGGCGAGCCTATTGCCACCAACCGGGCACATTATAATATCCAGACTCCGTGGCTGCTACTGAAAAATTTCTAATGGAAAGGTTTTCCATTATTAGAGGAGCTCGTGGCTTAATAAGAACTGCCACTCGGGTCGATCTTTAGGTAAAGCTGTGCTTGCCTAGGTCGGTCTGTGGATGGGTGACCGCCCGACATACCGAGTTTCTTCCGTGCCTCGGAAAGCACGTTAAGCTGTTGGTCCCGGCTGCCATATATAGATCTTTGGCAGTCGTTACAGGTAGTCAGTGACCTGAAATTCTGACATCCAGTCTTACCAAAGAGTATCGTATTACCTAGTATTGACTGGGTTGTGGAGGTCAGATAGGCAGTCGTTTGAATAACGCTTTGAACGACCCGTGAATCGAAAAATGGACCTCGTGCCCATCACTCGATCAACGAGGCAGTCTAAAATACAAAAAGGTAAGTACTACAAAAGGGATATTATACCAAATTCAGGCACCCGAGCAACATAGTCTGGTGTAGGCACATTTACAAAATTATACAAATCTCTGTATTTTTGTATAGTGTAAATTATTTTCATTTTCCCTTCCATCTTTTTGTAAAGAAGCTCCACCTGAAATATAATTTGACTTTTAAATGATAAATGATGTTTATTTTGCAAATAGGTTTTTACAAACACTTTTATAAAACGAGAAGGGAACGCACGGTACAGTCAGCGTCAGAAGTAGATAAACACTACTTAAAATTACAAAGCAGGTTTTTTAATAAAGACTTGTAAGATATTACTCGTTACTAACAAGTTATTGAAGAGTGAGGAATATTTTAAAGGATAACCTTCTGAAACATTAAAAATATTAGCTAGAGTTATGTACACAGTACACTAAATAATTCATATTCCGAAATGTTAAGCTATTTCTGTTGCTGACCGTACCTGACTACTCTGAAAAAAAAAAACCGAAAACAAAATCAACAAGTCTTGGTCCCGTCGGGGCTGCGGGTTGTTCGAAAGAGATACCGCGGCCTCGGCACAAGGGTTAAGAAGGAACATGGGTGGTTTTTAGTCGGTAGAAGTCTGACACTCCCTTCCGCTCTGGGTTATTTGATGATTTCCCATCCCCCAAAAACAAAGACTTGGTATACACACATGAGGACTATGCAGATTAGTGTCTGAGATGGTCTTTCGAAGGAAGCACCACACATATTATTTGAGTGAACCCATTCAGTCAGTGCAAGCATTATAACTCTCGACATGGTCTACGTCTGTGTTTGCCAGTCTGCTTCAAGCCACAAACTAAGGTGCAAATCCTGGCAAATAATTTAAATAGTAGAAAGAAGCCTTGATGAGCGACCATTCATAGTACTTTTAATTGGCACAGGAAGGACACAGTTCAAAGTAGTAGGTTGTTTCGATACTTATAACAGCGAAACGTTTGGTAGGATACTACACTTTATCCAAAAACCTTTCAACCTCATTGGGTGTACAGTCGAAAAAACTAATAAGTATACAGCCAGCTAACTTGCATTTACTTTTAAGATTAAACAGATAAATTTAGAGACTGATGTCAAACGATACAGCGTTTGTTTGACATCAGTCACTTAATGCAAAACGCTTTAAAAAACAAAATTGCTATCAATATTTTCAGTGTAATCTATACTAATATTATAAAGCTGAAGAGTTTGTTTGTTTGATTGTTTGTTTGTTTGAACGGGGTAAACTCTGGAACTACTGGTTGGAATTGAAAAATTCTTTTAGTGTTGGATAGTCCATTTATCGAGGAAGGCTTTAGGCAATATAACATCACGCTACGATCAAAAGGAGCGAAACATAAATGAAAAATGTTGCAAAAACGGGAAAAGATATTCCTTTAAAAATGGAACTTAACATACCTAACTCTCGAAATCTGGGCGTCCTGTACACATCTGCGTACCCCGTCCGAGCATACAGGCGTGATGGTAAGTTAAGATGTTGCGTAAACAATAAACATCCAAGCGATTGCAGCAATCACGACAGATTTGCCGTATATTTTTGAAGAGTTCTATTGTATATCTCCGAAGATCAGGATCAGATCTTCACTAAATTTAAATGGGACCACCTCAGGAGTATACTCTTTCAAATAAAAAAAGAATTTTGAGAATCGGTTCACAAATGGAGGAGAAATCAGGTAACATACATAAAAAAAAAAAAAAAAATACATACACACGAACATATAACCTCCTCCTTTTTTGAAGGCGGTTAAAAAGAGCTTCCGTTGCGTGCGCTGCGACAACGGTTTAAGTTACGTAAATACTATGAGTGAAGAAATTGTTCCCCTTTAAAAGTTCTAAAAAAAGTCCGCGATAGCATATGTTTATCTTTTAAGATTGACTCACTGTAATCATTTTTTAATAATTAAATGTTAGATTAAAAAGAATGATATTTTGCGATGCTTATTTAACCCATATGATATTAATCTATATCTAAATAAATATGTTTGTTAGCACGGAAATTTAATATAGAATATTTGTGCCCTTTACTCTATACAGTTTAAACAATTATCTTCGAAGATATCGCAATATCAAAATATCCGCGCGACAAAATAATTACGCGCGCGGCAGTCATTCGGTCCGGTGCGGTAGGTAAGTGGAGATTCTGGCCTCCGGGGGCTCCGGAGAAATTCAAATTCAAAATATTTACTGCACCATAATGTTTACAAGTACAATGGATTACTGTATATTTAACAATAAGAGATACCTACCTATAGTAATTGTCACTTTAATAATATAATCGAAGAAAATCTGAACTAATAGGTTTTATAAAGAGGAAAGGTAAAATTTTTTGTTTGATACGAGTACGATTTAACTCAAGTTAATATGTTGAATAGTCGGTTTATCGAGAAAGGCTAAAAGCTATATTATGTGATGCAGACGAAGTTGCGTGGGTCAGCTAGTCTATACTAATATTATAAAGCTGAAGAGTTTGTTTGTTTGTTTGAACGGGGTAAACTCAGGGACTACTGGTTGGAATTAAATAATTATTTTAGTGTTGGATAGTCCATTTATCGAGAAAGGCTTTAGGCTATATAACATCACGCTACAATCAATAGGAGCATAGCATAAATAAGAATGTTACAAAAACGGGAAAAGAAATTCCTTTTTGAGTGCTTCCGTTGCGTGCGCTGCGAAAACGGTTTAAGTTACGTAAATGTCATGTATCAAGAAATTGTTCCTCTTTAAAAGTTCTAAAAAAAAGTCCGCGACAGTATATGTTTATCTTCTAAGATTGACTCACTGTAACCATTTTTTAATATTAAAATGTTTGGTTAAAAAGAATGATATTTTCCGAACTTTATTTAACCCATATGTTATTAATGTATATCTAAATAAATGTGTTTGTTAGCACGGAAATGTAATATTGAATATTTGTGCTTTTTACTCTATACAGTTTAAACAAATATCTTAGAAGATATTGCAATGTAAAAATATACGGGTGACAAAATAATTAAACGCGTGGCAGTCATTCGGTCCGGTGCGGTAGGTACGTGGGGATTCTGGCCTCTGGGGGCTCCGGAGAAATTCAAATTCAAAATATTTACTGCACCATACCTAATGTTAACAAGTTCAAGGTGTTACTGTATATTAAACAGTAAGAGATACCTATAGTAATTGTTACTTTATAAAGTAACAATTACTACTCTGTATTATTTGCTTCGATTATATTATTATAATAATATAATCGAAGCCAATCTAAATTAGTTATTATAAAGAGGAAAGGTAGGATTTTTTGTTTGAAATGAGTATGATTTATCGAGAAAGGTTATAATAAGCTATATTATGTGACGCAGACGGAGTTGCGTGGGTCAGCTAGTAGAATTATAAAGATTTCTGCCTGTAAACTTATTAGCTTGTTCGACTGTACTATTATATCCGCCTCTTCCATTCCTTTTAGAGGTTACTGGCGTGACGTGATGTATGTAAATAATGTACGTATCCACCTCTTTCTTAAGAAGATCCATGTGTTCTTCGTCGTGCTCCTTCGCTTGTTGGTGAATCAGTACCATCTTTATAATTGTCGGCATATAGTTCAAAGGCAAACTTGGTAATCCTTGTAATAATAAGCAGTCCAAATACAGATAGAATCTGCGTCAAAAATCAAATAATAATCATATAAGCATTGACTTATATATTACTGCGTAAGGACTGGGCGGACGGCATGTTAAAATGACGCCTCAAACGTGGTCCCAAAACGGTCTTTCCTAAGCCGAAGTGAACTAGTCCACGATCGGCTCTCTTCGGGTCATCATCATCATCTGCCTAGCCTTTTCCCAATTATGTTGGGGTCGGCTTCCAGTCTAACCGGATGCAGCTGAGTACCAGTATTTTACATGGAGCGACTGCCTATCTGACCTCCACAACCCAGTTAATACTAGGTAATACGATACTCTTTGGTAAGACTGGATGTCAGAATTTCAGGTCACTGACTACCTGTAACGACTGCCAAAGCTCTATATATGGCAGCCGGGACCAACAGCTTAACGTGCTTTCCGAGGCACGAAGGAAACTCGGTATGTCGGGCGGTCACCCATCGGCTCTCTTCGGGTGCGGTCGTAAATTTATTAAAAGCTTTATTTATGTTCTTTATATCGAAAATACCACGCCGCTTATACAAGGTTACATTAACGAGCAGACTACGCCGATTCTCTGTATGGCGAACGCGTCGAGCAAATGTTCGGACGACCATATCTTTAGTTTTTATATCAATGTCAATAACACTGAAAACGAGATATTTACCATGTTTACTTTTTGTTTCGAGCTCCCAATATTCGTTTTTTTTTTCTGAGTTGCTTAACCTCAGATCATCTCGACAGAACGCTAGTACACAAACTGTCGTATTGCAATTGCGTCAAATTTGAGGGGGTTATTGAAATTATCATTATGAACAACTTATGCTACGGGATCAAACCCGAAATCGTGAAAAAAAACAGCTGTTCCCTACAATTATGTTAGCATAACTCGTCAAAATGTATGGAATAGCTGTTTAGAACTACAATCGTGTGAAGCGAGAAATGACGCCACCTAACGAAAACTAGTTATCGACTATAAACATTCACAGGAAAACACACACTAAGGTATCCATGCAATTTTGCAGGTGACTGTATCTCGTCTGGTTAGCGAAGCCATGGAACCGGGACTGATCGGTAGGATGGATATCAACAGTCGAGAGCCTGGAATCCAGTGGCTCAACTGTGTAAAAACCGAAAAAGTGTCAAAAAAAGTGGACACAATGAGTTTCGCGTGTCGGGAATAGAATCGAGTTGTGAGTGACAGTGGTAAAGTCCATTTCACGAAAGAAGTCCCGCGGACAATTGTGGAACTAAATTTAACAGATCGGCCAGGTTGTCGTTTGTCGATGTTATCAAGGTGCGTTTGTTGTGGTAGATATTTTGTGAGTTTATTATTGGATTAGTGCGTTATAAGGTTTATTTACGATGCCAAAACTTGTGAAACAACATTATGTCGCGCGACATACAGCGCTGCGTCTGCGGGACCTCTTTCGTGAAATGGACTTTAGCGTTACCGAGCGCAAAAAACGACCAAGATAGAGGGTAGACCGATTTTTCTGCTCATAAACATCCACCCGCAAGAAACTCAGTTTATCTGTGATCATGGTGCTTGTAACAGCGCCGAAATATCAGGAGCTCGAAACAAAAATTAAACATGGTAAAAATTCCGTTTTCAATGTCACATAATCAAGTTTACAGCTCCACAACTTTTAAATCTATTATATAAAACGAAGTTGATTTGTATTGTACCAAGTCTGAGATCGTTTCGATATCTTTGCTGTAAAAAATTGCTAGTAGTATAGTACAGTATAACAAGCCGGATTAACGTGAAACGTGTTCACGAATTACATGTTGTTCTGGAAGCCGTACTATTGTGAAATTGGTCTTATCTCATTCTGAAAGTAACAACCGTTATAACGGGACAAAGTAGAATTTAAAACAAACCTTAGATTATTTTCTACTTCCTTCCGTAGCTCGACAGCGAATTTAACGCGTTGCGCAAATGTTTCCGGGTCATCCGCTTTAAAGATCAAACGCACGCGAGGTACGCTACAAAATATTTATTATATTAAGGTTAATTCCTATATGTATAGTCACTCAAGAGACTTATATGAACTGAGACGGTTGTATTGGTGATTTTAATAGAGTTTTACCGTAAAATGTGATTTTTCACAACAAAAAAAAATCGTTTCCCAGTAATAATTTTTGCATAGCCCGTTTATTTAGCAGTATTTTTTTTACATAATGCTTGGTGGACGGCTTCATGAAGGGTTCGTTTACACCCTGTATAAAGGGTGTAAAAGTACCCTTAACGCAAACGAAAAGCACTTGTTTTTCCCATCACTGCGATATTTTTTTTGTTCTAGACCATACCTGGGAATCCCCTAGTTACGGAGGTATTGGGGGGTCAAAGTACCAAATTTTTCACAGCTGTTTTTGTAAATACTAGTTTTTCAGGTTATAAATTTACTTAAATTACCTCCATGACCCGTTTACTATTCATAACATCCACTAGCACAATGTTTTAAGAGTGCTACATTTAGTTTTACCGTAAAATGTGATTTTTGACCCCAATAAAAAAAGTCGTTTCCCAGCAAAAAATTTTGCGTAGGGGTACTTAGTTTGATGTACGGAATGCTTGGTAGACGGCTGTGTGGAGGGTTATTTTACAGCCTGTATATGTATATCGAAGCTTTTAAGAAAATGTAAGTACTTACGCGAATTTTCTCTGAGAGCCATCGAGAGCCATAATTAGCCATTTATCAGTATTTTTTTCATAACTTAAAGCTGCTACGTTTGTCCACTATAAACATAAAACTTTAATCAATGAATAGGTAAACTGTAAAACGATAACTCAATCACGGATAAAATTGATTTAGGATCGACCTAGGTTGAGCTAAAGATATCACATTCAGCAGGTATGATAAAGTGTTCTAAGATGGAAAGAAGGTATTTGTAAGTATATTCCGAAGATCGATAATATGCTTAATAATATAATATATTTATAATATCCACCAAATCGGAGGCGAGAAGAGCGGATAGGAGATGTGACAAATTCGACCAATCACAGGAAGGGCGAAAGACCAGATGTAAATTTTAAGTAATGTGATTGGCGGTCATGTGGAGAAGATGAATGAAAGTCGATTAACAAAAGGTATTTACAAGGCAGATGTGAGTGGTAACGCCGGGAGGGGACGCCCTAGAAAGACATATACACTGATCTTATTGGTGCCGTTCTTCAGAAAGGACAGGTGCGTAGTACTCGTGACCGGCGTGCGTGTATGACCAGATGTATGAATGTAGACGAGGCAAAAGGAGTATGTAAGGATCGTAGCAAGTGGCGTTCTGTGGTGTCTGCCTACCCCCATGGGAAAAGGGCGTGAGTTTATGTATGTATGAATAGACGATTTCCGCACATCTCCTCTCGTCTTCGCTCGTCTCCGCTTTGGTGGATACCGGTCCTAACCCGAGGGCCACGAAATGCGACGCTCCAAGCGAATTCTCCTTGTGCTGCAAGCGTGAGCGTGTATAAACAAATGTATGTCTCTAACTACAAGGCCACAAGTTATGCGAATTGACGCCACAAGCGTAGCGTTATTTTCGTAGCCGCAACACATTTGTTTTTGACGCTAGACGCCCAGGCTTGCAGCACAAGGCGAATTCGCTTGGAACGTCATTTTCGTGGCCGAGACATAAGGCTTCCACTTGGTAGCCACCGCGCTGCGCCCTCGCTGTACACTGAGATAATAATTATTAATAATATAATAAAATAATGAATAATTTCACTAAACCAAACTACTCACAACACAAGGCACTAGCACCCACCTCATACAAACCGTTTAACGTTTGAATGATATCACCATTGTGCTTTTGCTGAGTCTTTGAGTCAGCCTTAGGGATATAAGCCAATCCGGGACAAGGATATTGCTCACCCTCTATCATACCCAAAGACATCCATTCATCGGGAACACTGAAAATATAATTTTGTATATAGATTTCTTTACTGTTTATTACTCAGACCTTTACCAGCACTGGCCACCACTGGCCAGCACTGGCCAGCACACGAAGCATGACTGGACATGCGCGTATGTAAACAAACCCAAATAAAGGAAAATAATGGCCACCCTCTCATTGGAGTCATTCGAATTCGAAAGTGGACCATGTGTAGTTCTTCGGAAGTAGACTTGCTGGAAATTAACCGTATGTGACAAAGCGTAGGTTTTCATTATGAAACTAAATAACAGTCGTATCTAAATGATGATGTTTTTAACCCTAGACTTTTAGCCTTCGTCGAATCGACGAATGCGCGATAGGAAATTTATTGTGAATCTGCTGCGTTCATAAGAAACAATGAATTTACTATCGTATATTCATCGATTTGTCAAAGGCTAGGTGTGTTGTTAACAAAATCTACCCGTGAAGAAAAGGGGTTTACGGTCTTTAAACTTACCGGCAGTCAAAATCAGTGTTGTCAAAAATCTCCAAATCTAATTTAGGGAAGGGACTGTAGAGACCATAGTGCTCCATGTCAGTGACCTTGAACTCTTCGACAGGCAACAACCACAAAGGCTGTATGCCGAGCTCTCGAAGCATTTTCTGCAATACGCAGGTTTGTCTATTAATAATTAAATGAAACTTTATTTTAATTACATTTGATTTATTTGTTTGGATTGAACCTTATAACATTTCACCCCTCACAATGTCCGAAATATTTAAAAGACAAAAATCTTGACTGCGTGTCGGTCTCGGCAGCCAATCTCAGCGGAGATCAGCAATAAGCACAGGAGATGTTGTATTATAGTGCACAAATCTATACGCGAACACAGGTGACACTTCACTTAGTCTCATAGGCTGACGGGGCAGCAATCTAACAAAACTGGAGAGAGATCAGGTGCCCGACGGCTTAACGTCGTTTACGAAGTACGGGGGTATCATATACCATCAACTTCCAAAATGCGGGCTGCTACAGAGAAGAACCTACTGGGAAAACCTAACACACTGACACTTCGCCCAGCCGGGAATTGCACCCAAGACCCCACATTCAACAGTCGTGCTTGCGACCAAAACTACTAACATATTATAACGAAGACCAAATAGCGAATAAAAAATAGGGTAGTTGACTACAAAAATTAGTCCGTCAGATAATTTCTAAAAAATATTGGGCGTCATCTTTGACACGTTTTATTTTCGTAAATTTTTATTAATTTGATAAAACAAAAAACACGTATTCAATATTTTTCAATAATCTAACAGACAGACTAAACAGAATCATATTTTATTTAGTCAGTCAACTACCCTATTATAAGCATGACGGAATCAAGATATTACCTTCACATTTGCAGCAAGGAATTTCCTTCGCAACCTCTCAATCTTGACCAACCGAGGCAGCTCCTTAGGCAACACAATGCTGAGAAACTGCAGTTTCGGCACAAATGTCTCGAATGGAAATTGCTGGAAATAAACGTAACTCCAGTAAATATAATATGATTCGATCAGATCATAGCTTGGTCAAAGAAGCGTGCCCTACATTTCATCACACTCTCGTGGCCCTATATCCGATTACGTTTTTTAAGTGGTTACAAGAACTAGAAGAATGGAACGCATGATAAAGAGAGACGAAAAGCGTGAACTACACCTACGGTATATAAAGTCGACTCTAGTAAACCCACACGGTATATTCTAAAACCCTTTTTAAACCGACTTCCCAAAAAGGAGGAGGTTCTCAATTCGATTGAAATGCTTTTTTTTTTTACCTTACCTATGTTTGAAATAAGTAACAACCAGGTTTGGATCTCTCATTACTTTAGTTAAAGAACACGAAAAGAAAAGGACATAAAGAGGATGCGAAAGAGTAAGCTCACAGCAGATGAATCTGGCAAAGATATTACATACTTCTTAATTTTTTTTTTAAAACATTTATTTAAAGAAAATTTAGTACAGAGGTGTTACTTCTAAACTCGCCAAACTTTTACGTTTGATGGCGAGAGGCGCTCTTTTACAAAAACAATGAACCAACCATCTTACTTACTACTAGGAACTAATAATTATTTAAACAACAAAATCCACCGACATACACAACATACTTACAATTCTAGAATGTTAGTAACAATTTAACTTATAAACTATGTTAGTTCTAAATATTTACAGGTAATTAAATTAAAATTCTAGAATGTTAGTAACAATTTAACTTATAAAATGTTAGTTCTAAATATTTACAGGTAATAGGTACATAATTATAGTTATATATATTATAGTAACCGGCGTGCGTGTATGACCAGATGTATGAATATGGATGAGGCAAAAGGAGTAAGTATGTAAGGTATGTGGGTATGTAATCTGGTCGGGAGTGATAGTGTATGTAGCTATTATAGACATACTTACGGCAGAACTTCAAAAGAGACGAGAAGCGTACAACAGCTTTTATACTAATATAGTTTTAAGTTTATAAGTATTTACTAACACAAACTGTATTAATAATATGGTTTTTAGGTTAAGGTATTTATCTATGGGTCTTTGTTACCTGAAAATAAATATATTCTATTCTATTCTATTCTATTCTATATCAAATTTTATTTTTAAGTGATTTGATCGACAGATGTGTTGCTGGGGAGTTTGTTTCGCCACTTCTTCTTTCCAGCAAAAAACACTAGGAAGTGTCGAAGGGTGGGCGTTTTGGGGGACTGTCACTTGTAAATAAGTAAAGTAAAGTAAATTTTGACGTTCGAAAAGTGCTGATTATCAGCCTAGTTTGAATAAATGACTTTTGATTTTGATTTTGATCGATTAACACTAAGGAAGTCAAAAATAAAGGCAGTAACTTAGAAAAGATGTATTCTGGTAGATATACCAGCATTAAATTAGAAAGATTGCCTTTTAGAAGAATGTATGCATCTACGTTCTAATTTAACAACGATCCTTCTTGCTTTCTTCATACTCATCACATAGTTAAAATGTATTAAATAATTCTAGAAATTGCCAGCAGCTTCGCCCGTGTGACATGTAGGTAAGTTTCCCGCAATACAATTATCCTATGTGTTAGTGCACGGTTGGTGAAGTGGCTTAAACTGCTGCGCTGCGTGTCGCGGGTTCGATCCCCGGACGGAACAAGTATTTGTATGGCCTACAGATAGTTGTTTCGGGTCTGGGTATTTGTGTATGTGAGTTTAAATGTTTGTGAACGCACCCACGATACAGGAGAAATTCCAAGTGTGGGTTGCCCCACATTTCGAACGAACGAAACGGATTCAATGAACAATCTACCTTCATACAAATTCCTTTATTTATTTTCGAGGGATAGAGAAACAAAAATGGATACTTCCCCCTCGCAAACTTTCGTGCTTATAATACTCGTAAAAACGGGCGCTGATGAGGTGGTAGCCTAGGGCTAGGGCCCTGTAGACATTTAAGCCGGTTCTACATGTCACAGTATCACAAGAGCTGTATCGAATGAACAGGGTAGGTATGATAGGTTCATACGATACAGTTCATACGATACAGTTCATAGCGCATAGGTATATTACTATGGTAAGTATATTATTTTATGAAATCGGTGAATTTTGTTTGTTTGATTGAATTTTTTGCCACCGACTTCACAAACAGATTTTTCTTCTAAAGTTAACAAACAATAGTAAACAAACAATCAAACCGACTTCAACAAAAAATAAAACACAAAAAACTGAAAAATACACTTTTATGTGTTTTATTTTTTGTTGAAGTCGGTTTTATTGTTTGTTAAAAAGTTTTTATTTTACACTTTTTAGTGGTTCACATGTGCTTACCCCTTCACAGCGTACCGGCGTGATGTTATGTTATGAACTGGTGTAACAATAGACAGACATGAGATTTCAGCAATCCCGATCCATTTGCTATCATTTATTGAGGAGTTCCGATGCCTATCTCCGAAGTTCTTCATCAGATCTTCACCAAATTGAAATGGGATCACTTCGAGAAGGTAAGTACTCTTCCAAAAACTACTCAAATCACTTCAAGTGTGCCTATAAAATTTTAAGAGTTCTCTCTATTCCTCTAGGATTCCATTATCAGATACTGACATGATGATTATGGGACCACCTGGGAAGTATACCGTTTCAAACAAAATAAAAAAAGTTGAAATCGGTCCAGTCATCTTCGAGTAATCGGGGAAGATACATAAAAAAAAATTGATAACCTCCTCCTTTTTGAATCCGGTAAATAATAAATTAATTAAGTTAAAAATGTATGGGGGTTTTAAGTTTTACACTCGCACTTCGCCAGGTTTTTCTTCATTATTTGCACAGCAGTTGTAATACCTACAAGCATCTTATTTTGATCGCATTCCGTAGTTCGAAGATGAGCATTTAGAACAGTTACAGTGAATATCATCATCATGTAGGTATCTGTGAATATATCTCCCAAAAATAGGTCACTGGACGACACTTACAACACTTTCATCTTCTCTATAAGTAGTCCACCGACCAGGTGGTAAAAGAAGTTTCGGTCTATGAGGTTTCGGCAAAGAAATCAACGTTGGAGCAAGCCTGTCGGTTTTAGCCTGAAAACAAACCCTTCATATAAATCACGATCTCTCATTAGCTAAGGAACACTTGCACGTTTAGCTGACGTGTATGTTTAGTGCTTCCATGGTCTAGTTGGGAACACCAAGTGCGACTTCTGAGCATAAAGTCCTGGTTCGGTAACCACTTAACCAGCAGGGCTATTGCGTATCTTTTTAAATGTCAGTGGCTATCATAGTGTCCATCGATTATCTGTCAATTGGTACAAAATGAGACCATTTAACAGTTAATCGATGGACACTATAATAGCCACTGACATTTAAAAAGATATGCAATAGCGCTGCAGGTCAGGTAAAGAATGTTTTGGTATATCCTTTCGGAATTTCTCAGTTGCAGCCCAAAGTCAGGAAATCATACCTGTCCCATCGCATTAAGAGATAAAGGTATTCGATTCGATAAATATATACAGGGTGTAAACGAACCCTTCACGCATCCGTCAACCAAGCATTCTGTACATCAAACTAAGTACCCCTACGCAAAAAAAATTGCTGGGAAATGACTTTTTTTTTTGGGATCAAAAATCACATTTTACGGTAAAACTCAAAGTAGCACTCTTAAAACATTGTGCTAGTGGATGGTTTGAATAGTAAACGGGTCATGGAGGTGATTTAAGTCAAGTTAAAACCTGAAATACTAGTATTTACGAAAACAGCTGTGAAAAATTGGGAACTTTGACCCTCAATATCTCTGTAACTAGGAGGTTCCCAGGTATGGTCCAGAACAAAAAAATGATCGCAGTGGTGGGGAAAACAAATGCCTTTCGTTTGCGTTAAGGGTACTTTTACACCCTATATGACGATCATTAATGGTCATTGGTAAATGTGGGTATCTGTAAGAAATACTGTTACTGTTAGCCTGCATCATCCCACTGATGTAAGAAATATATAATAATACTAGCGGACCTGGCAGACGTCGTCCTGCCCGGACAGCAGCGCCACCTACCGGGTCCAATTATAAATCTAAACCATTCTTGAATCTACATGAACACACACAAAAATTCTCATCAAAATCGGTCCAGCCGTTTAGGAGCAGTTCAGCGATATACACTCTCTACTTTCACATCATCATCTGCCTAGCGGCTAAGCAAACAGCTGTCAGCTGTTTGCTTAGCCGCTATCAGCTGTCAGCTGATTACCAGTATTTTACCTGGAGCGACTGAACCCCACAACCCAGTTAGCTGGTCGTACCGGCTGTCATTTGTACATTTCTACTGTTGTTACAGGAAATCAGTGGCCCAAACATCTGACAACCAGTCTTACCAAGGGGCATCATAATCCCAAATAGGTACTAATTAAAACACATCTAAGCCAACCTCAATATATGTAGTTGAAAAGGTTAGGCAGATGATGCCTTTCTAGTCCAACTTCTAGCCGATAATGAACGTTGACGAGGCAAAAGGAGTATGTAAGGGTCGTAGCAGGTGGCAATGGTGGCATTCCGTGGTTCTGCCAACCGCCAAAAGAAAAAGGCGTCAGTTTAAGTATGTATGTACCAGCCAATGTAAACATTACATATATGGATTGGACTCAACATCTCAGTATGCAGACAGAATAAATAATAAATGGTTGAACAATATCTCGAGGAATTGGCCTTGACCTACCCAAGTGTAATAATCATCATCTAGTTTAGTTTTTTAGTTTATTTTTATATATTTTTTATTGTTTGTTGTGTGCACTTGTGGCATGTGCTAAATAAATATGTTTTCTTTCTTTCTTTCATCTTCCTGCCCTTGTTCCACGTTACCTGGGTTGGTGCAACACTTTTATTTCTATTTTCCTCTGTCAAACATCACACTATTACATATTTACTTATTATTCTTTGAAATCATTTCTCACACAATCCATTCATCATCCGTCAACAATTATAGTCATCAAGAAGTATAAAATCATAGTGTGCTCTATGTTCAGACAGTGTATACAGCCATCTGTTAAAATTCATCCAGGGACTACCGTCTCAAAGACAAAACAAAAATAAATTGATGTTTTACAAAAGGAAACAAAGAAAAATTAATTAAGTTTTAAAAATATCATTTTTATACATAAACTAGCTGTTCCCGGCATGCGTTGCAATGCCCTTTTTGTACCTACTTACCTACCTACCTACTACGTTGTATATTATTGACATTATGATATGACGTATGGTCTGTTTGAAGTTGTCACTCAATTGTTTAACCTTCCCGGAACCTCTCCAGTAACACTTGAACTTTATGGTACGGTATTAAAGTTCAAATTGACTTTTAAGCATTATTACGAATCGTTTGTATGGGAAAAAGAAAAGGGCTGTTTTTAGGGCTTTTCCGGCCATTATTCGAATTTTTCTCGCCGGAAAAACCATCCTTGAACTTCAACGAACATTTAAAAAAAAGACTTGGCCAAATTGGTCCAGGCGTTGTTGAGTTATGCGCTTACCAACACATTGAGCGATTAATTTTTATATTACATAAAAACTGTCAGGATAGTCTGTCAGTTACTCCATACAAAATACTGGTATTCAGCTGCATCTGGTTGGACTGGAAGTAAAGCCAAGATATTTGAGAAAAGGGTAAGCAGATGATGAACTCTCAGGTTAGGCTCAAAAAATCTAAGCAAGACATCTGTCAGTGTGTATGTAGCCTCTGTCCAACATCTCTATGTTAACATTCCGTGCCAATAATATCGAGCCTGTTATGGAAGAACATCGTAAACGACAAACATATAATTTTACAGGAGAGATATTTTATTGGTTATTTTTAACTGGTTAATCAGACTTGACTTAATGTCCTATGTCCCCTAGATGGGGCAGAGGGCGTCGATAGATGTCCTCCATCGCGATCGGTCTTGAGCTTCACGTTTCATCTCACTCCACGTCATACCGATGTTCGCTGCTTCTGCCAACACTGTGCGGCGCCAAGTTTGACGAGGACGGCCACGCTTTCTTTTCCCTTGGGGATTCCAGTCCAAAGCTTGTTTGGGTATGTGTTCGGGGTCCCTTCGGAGCGTGTGGCCGATCCAACTCCACTTGCGACGCTTGATCTGGAGGTCGATCGGGCTCTCGTGGCATTTCTCCAAGAGTTCTAAGTTGGATATGGTCTCGGGCCAGTAAATACCGAGAATGCGACGAAGACAGCGGTTAACGAAGACTTGAATTTGACGTGAGATGACCTTTGTTACCTTCCACGTCTCGCACCCATAAAGCAGCACGGATTTTACATTGGACCCGAATATCTTAAGTTTGATCCTTCGGGTCAGTTTCCGCGACTGCCAAACAGGTCTCAGCTGCGCGAAAGTAGCTCGGGCTTTGGCGATCCGTGAAGTGATGTCCTCTTCACTACCCCCAGTCTCTGCCACGACGCTCCCGAGGTAAGCGAATTTGTGGACGCGTGCCACTGCCTCTGTGCCAATCAGCAACGGTGAGTTATTCTTCACACCAGTTCTCATCTCCTGGGTCTTCCGGATGTTTATTTTAAGGCCCACTTCAGCCGCTTCTTGACGTAGATCGTTCAGCTTTGCTTGCATGTCGGCGTGGGTATGACTCAGCAGGCATAGGTCATCGGCGTAGTCTAAGTCTTCCAAGACGTTGGATAATCCCCACTCTATGCCCCGGCGCCTGTTTTCAGAGATGCGAAGCATAATTTAATTTTGGTTAATCAGACATGTCCAGTTTTTGTATTATATGCAAAACACGGTAGGATCTACGTATAATCAATTAAATCATTGCAGAAAGAGTTAAGTAATGAGTACTTTTGTCGCTTAAGATAAAATTTAAGGTCGTAATTTCATCTTGTTTTTCAAAAATTGTCATTTACGCTATCACTTTTCGTTATAATTATCAGGTATATCAATATCAAGTTTTTTTTCACAATAAAACGAAAACATAATAAATCAATTTATATTAAAAGTTGGTACTTAAACAATTTTCATTATCATCAATAAATCAATATAATCAATCATTCGTCGTCACTTTCTTCCGGTAGTAAGTCCCTTGTATTGTCATCATAAGGCAAGGCAAGGCAAGGTATTCCTGCGCGTATTGTGCAGGAATTATACCCTTGTCACACATTTTTTTCAGATCCATGTACTTTGGTTTAGCAATAGGTATTTTTGCCGAGTATGACGCCGTGGGTGCCTGGAGACGCTGTTGACTTTGGCGAGATGTAATTAAAAAGCTCAGATCCACGCATTGGTTTTCGCAATCAGTACTAAATCCGTAATTGAGCTCAATTATTTTTGGCTTCTCTCTTCCCTTTTTAAGGCAGTGGCCACTATACTGCCACCAATTTTAGAATTTTTTTTTCGGGCAACTTTTTATCTTTCTGGTATTTTTTTTTTTTACTGGCAAGCTTGAGATGTCCTGTCAACGTATATTTTTTGTTGTGTGGGAATTGTCAAATTCAATTGAAACTTTTCAAACTTTGAAGGGTAAAAACCGGTGATTTTGTGTAACGTGTAACAAATCTAGCTCAATCTTTAAAATCTTTTGGGAAACTGGTAAGAGTTTGCATTTATTTCAATAATTACGTATGTCACTTGTACGATCGAGTAGTATTTTGTAAAATTACGTTTATTATTTTGATGAAATTTTGTATTTAACTGGTGGCAATATATCTGCCACTGCCCGTGTAGATAATAATATTACAGTATTTACTGCAGGTGAAAATGCCGAAAATATTTTCTGATGACGACATAGAAAATGCACTGGACGAGTTATTTGGCTTACCCAACGACCCCGACATTTCGGAGGACGAATACGAACAAGAACCGGATAATTTAGATACGTATGAAGGTATGACGCTATATGATATTCTTAGTGGTGCGAACGAAACTGATTCTACCCAGGAGAAAAACGACTCTAATTTAGAAGAATCTTTTAATCAGCCGTCAACATCTGGTCTACATTTAGACAGCCGCAACAATGAGTCTACTCAGGTGACACACGACTCGGACGACGAACGTGAGACATCAATTCATTCCTCAACATCTGGTCTTCATTTAGACAGACGCCGTAACCGTTTACTTGACTCTCCTCCTGAACCACCATTCAGCCAACTTCCTACAGCTGTTGATACATTTTCTGAAACTGAAGATTCGGATGGTGCAGAAGATCAGTGGAAAAAGTTATCTGGTCTCAACAACCAAACAAGGATGATTTTGACCGTGTTCGTTTACAAGGAACTCAATTCCTTTCATCCCAGACAAGGCCTACAACATATTTCACACGTTTCTTTGATGACGATATTTTTACACATATTGTAATGTAACACAAACCAATCTCTATGCAGAACAAAATCAAAGTCGTAACTGGACACCTGTTTGTTGTGATGAAATTAAAGCTTTCATGGGCATAACAATTCTAATGGGGCTCCATCCATTACCGACTGTTGATTTATATTGGGCTAGCGATCCATTTTTCCGCGTAGATGAAATCGCATCCATAATGCCAATCAAAAGATTTAAAAAAATCCTCGAAAACCTGCATTTGAATAATAATGAGCAAACGCCTCAAAGAGCTGCAACAAATTTTGATAAATTATTCAAAGTAAGACCAATACTGGATTTGCTGAATATTGCATGTCAGCGAGAAGCGAAAACAACATCGTCACAATCAATTGATGAATCGATGATTCGATTCAAGGGACGTTCAACACTAAAACAGTACATGCCCCTCAAACCCATCAAGAGAGGATACAAAGTTTGGGTAAGAGCTGATAGCAAAACTGGTTATGTTTACGAATTTAGCATTTACGCTGGTAAACGTGAAGACCAAGCTCCTGAAGTCGGTCTAGGAGTCAAAGTAGTGAAATCTCTCACACAAAAACTCATTGATCGAGGCTTCCTAGGACATGTAGCTTTTGACAATTTCTTTGCATCTTATGAGCTCTTGCAATATTTGTTTGAAAACGGAATATATGCCACTGCAACCGTCGATTCTGGGAGATCTGATTTGCCACTAATACTAAAAAACGCTAAGAAAAAGAATGTATCAAGACAAGAAAAGATACATTTAGAGAGAGGTGAATATAAATGGCGTACTAAAAATAATGTTTCCTTTATCATGTGGCAGGATACAAATATAGTTACAGTTTTGACCACCGCATTTCACCCCAAAATTTGCCAAACTACATGTGAAAGAAAGCAGAAAGACGGTACAAAAAAAACGTATCCTTGTCCAACAGCGGTACTTAAATATACAAAACGTATGGGCGGTGTGGATCGTTTCGATCAGAAGCGGAGTACCTATGAAGTCGGCAGAAGAAGCAAGAAATGGTGGCTTCGCATTTTTTATTTTTGCATAGACCTAGCAATAACAAACTCGTACCTTCTCTACAGTTCAAACAGCCGCGTCCACAGTATTATGCCACAATTAGCGTTTAGATTATCTTTGGCACGTGGTCTTATAAATAATTTTTCATCAAGGAGAAAGAGCTTGGATACCTAACCAATGTATCTTACTAAGAAGCCCAAGATGTCAGATAATTACCAAAAAACCGGCTCTGTAATCGATGACCTTCGTTTTGCCAGTGTTGGAACACATAAACATGAACGTTTGCCAACTTATCGGCGATGTCGTGTATGTAGCACAAAGACAAACAATAACAGGTCAAAAATTCAATGTTCCAGATGCAAGGTTCCACTCTGTGTGGTACCTTGTTTTGATATATACCATGAACAGAAATAAAAAGTTGCATTAAGAATAAACCTTATTTTATTTTTGATAGTCTTTTACAGGCAGCGGCAACTATATTGCCACCAAATTTTCCAAAATTTTCCCTTCGATTTTCACGAAAAAAAAAAATACATAAGGCATTCATAACATATTGGCTTACAAAATCCGTTTGGTTTAAATTTGTAACTGTCCTAGTTCCCTCTGCCTTATAAAGGGTTAACGCAAGCTGATCTTAGCTTTGTAACTTGAATTTTAATTGTTTTTGGTAAATATAAATCTGCAATTTTTTTCCAATCCGGCATTTTCTAGCATTTTAATTTCATAATTCTTTGGATTTGTCCTGGCGTTAGAAATTAACGTGGGCCATTGGGATGGTGCCCAAACTGTCCTTCCTTTTATGAAGGTTTCTATGGTTGCATGTACCGAATCTACCGGCATCATTGTATGCCCAGGAATCAAAAAGTTTATAGTTATGTTCTCAATGAACATTGCAACATTACTTAGGAAGTACGACAACATCGAAAGCATCGCTCTATTTTTATTTTCTAGCATTTTAATTTCATAATTCTTTGGATTTGTCCTGGCGTTAGAAATTAACGTGGGCCATTGGGATGGTGCCCAAACTGTCCTTCCTTTTATGAAGGTTTCTATGGTTGCATGTACCGAATCTACCGGCATCATTGTATGCCCAGGAATCAAAAAGTTTATAGTTATGTTCTCAATGAACATTGCAACATTACTTAGGAAGTACGACAACATCGAAAGCATCGCTCTATTTTTATTTTGTCCGCAGCAACTATCGCAGTACAAAGCTAAAGATGAATGCTCGCCCTTCTCATCAATCATTTTGAGGTACTTAAAAACCACCGTACAAACTTCATTACAGCCTCTTTTGGCTTCAAACTCATGCCATAAGTAACAATATCCATTCTTGGTTCCACTCTCGTAAATAGTTTCATTAAAATAGGCCAATTTTCTTGAATAATATAAATTTATACTGTCTCCGTGCGGGGTAGTTACGACTTTTTCGAGATCAAAACTCGCACACAAAAAATCACTCGAGTTTTTGCTGCGAGCCTGATCATCCAAAAATGTATTTTTTGCGGCATCCTTTTCCTTTACGTGCTTTGTATATTCATCTGAATTTATGGCATCATTTTGAGTTGCACTATCTAAATTTTTGATGCGCTCACACATTGCACACTTATCTTTTTTCGGTAGATGGAATCCTATATTATAATCATTTCTAAAAATATTTTTGAAAGTTTGTTTCTGCACGGAACTTATTTCTTTTACAGTCTCATCTTGAAGATAAATCTTATTATACAGGAAAATGACAAATTTCTGAACTCGGAAGGCAAATACAATTTATTACCTTTATTACGGCAATAGTGAGATTTAACAGCTGGAAGTTTTTGGATAAATTGCTTTACTGCTTGAATAACTGACTCACTATATTTTTTAGAAGGTGTTGATTTACCTCTTTCATCTGGCTTAGAGACATTTATAGCAGTTATATTTTTAAGAGTGTATCTTAACGTCATCTGTAATATTCCTAACGTTTTTAATAAAAACTGGTGGCACACTTTCTTTCTGCCACCCTCTCCACAAGGAAAGTAATAACGATAGGAGACTGATCGCCTACTACATTCTACTCTTCGCCGGCGAACATTTGTCTCCTTGACTAATGCCAGTAGCCAGTCTCGTTGTCTTACAGAACTCCCTAAACCCCAATAAAGTTCGTGTATATTCCTTCTATCTTCATCACTAAAGTTCAACTCACATTTATTACCACACTTTTTCCCTGCACAAGGGTTTGGTTGAACTTTTTTACCTTTACCGGAACATCTTTCTGACTTGGCTTGTAATCGCTTTGGTAGAGGACGTTTCTTTCTAAATCCTTTTTCGCCTACTATTTCATCGTCATCACCTATCCCATCGTTACATTCTGTTTCAGTAGAACTGCTGTAAGTTTCGAAGAATGTACGCAAAACCGTAGAAGCTGTAGATGTAGACGCTGAGTCGGTATGATGAGATTCAAAAAGCCGATTTACATTTTTGCTCATTGGCATTACCCAAGATTCATCAGAATCAATTCCACTAAAATCTATTTCTGAACTACAATACGTCGAATCAGAATTTAGGTACGGAACTAAGACCGGTTGGTTTTTCACAAGATTCTCCTGCTCTTCATTATTCATGATGATTTTTGGAATGCTGAAAAGAAATTTATTATATCATGCCCCTGCACCAAAGCTTATGATAGGTGAGTGCTAGCCAAACTTACGTAAATAGTTAATTAAGTACCTACAACTTATACCATCTCTTAAATAACAAAAATAATATTTATTGTACTTACATAAATGCCCTGCACTAAATACTTATTAACTTTTCAACACTGATCCTCGTAATTACACGTTTGACAGTAATTCTTCACTTTTAATTACTAAACAACAACAAATGAAGTTATTCGCAAGACGCTATAAATCGTTATTTCGAACAAGTTTGAACTTGAACCTTTTATAACAATCAGTGTTTAGTTATTGCTCAGCGACAATTATTACAATATTTTTTTTACATTCATTTTATTGTTCAAGATTAATAACATTTCAATTTTATAAAAAATAAAAAAATCTACGAGTAAATGAAATATTACTACTTCATTTAAATAAATATGCAGTCAAACAATTAGATTAAAGTACCTATTTCCTGCAAATTAACAAAATGCATAAATGATGACCAAACGCAACACAGATTTTGGTCAGATCATAGAACTATAGTTTTATCGTAAGTGACAAGACGTTACTTACGATAAGTTGGTTACGATAATTCTGATTGTTCTACTATTTGAAACTTTAACTTTTGGCGTTTGCGATACTATTTATATCCTGTTATAATTTTGACGTTTAAGCAAATATGAGCTTAGGGGTCTTTGCGTTAGGGTCGAAATAATTTTAACTTGACGTTAGGATAAAAAAGTGAAATTCCTATAAGGTGCATCAGGGTAAGTTCGGATACAAGGAAAGGTCAGATAATTCGAATTACTTCTAAACCTGTGCGTATTTTTTTGCACTGGTAACACAGCTCGAGACGCCATCTTGTTATTCCCTGCCCATCGGTACGCGCCAGTCACTACGATGCGTTGGTCGTGTTTGGTTGGCAAAAAAATAAAATCTTATCTTATAGGCAGATTTTCGGCTGATCCGATCTTCAACCCGGCAAGCTTTTTGTAACTTTTCTGGTGAGTATTGTTTCTTTCTAATACTGTGCGAGTGTTATGTTGATTTTTGTGTAGTTGTTAACAATTTGCTATTACAAATGTTTTTAAAAGTCGACTGTTTGCTGAGATCCGGTCTTTATCGTAACGGTCGAACATCGGATTATTATTATCCGGTCTTTCCCTTAAACAAATACGTCAGTGGTTCTCAAACCCTTGCATTAGTTTCAATTTAAATGTTTATGTTAGGTGCAAAAAAAAAGTTTTGACTTTTTACCCGACTGCGGCGAAGCCCAAAAGGAGGGTTATATCTTGTGAGTTTACTTACATATTTCAATAGTACGAAAGAATTTGTATCTGATAACCTTCTTCAGAAGTAAGTAATTAGGTAGGTTAAAAAACTGTTTGAAACGACGATATTACCCATTAAAAAATGAGCTCGCCAAAACTGTTTTCTTATTTAAAAGTTGTTAAATCCAAGAAAATGTAATAAAGTTGGGGTAAACAACCTTAAATATTATGATAGAATAGTTACGCTCGGCGAATTTATAAAGCAATTAAGAGTGGCGGCATTTCTGATTTCTTTTTTGTCTTTATCGTTCTTTTTTTTAAAGAAAGAATTTGAAACTTCGGTATGACAGATACAGTCGAGATATGCAATACGGCTAGATACAAAAATTATACAAAACGTAACATAGCTGTAGTTTTATCAATATCGGCAACCTAACAAGTGATACCTACATATGTTTTTTTAGTTTAAACCAAGTAGTGTTCATATTAATATATTCAGCAAAATATTATACCTATACGCGATCACTGGTCATGAAATTATTTTAATCTTTTTTGTTTCAGTTCATTATGCCTAATAAATATACAAGAAAAACATCACGTGCCTCGTACTCCAAAGAAGATCTAAAAATTGCTATAGAGTAGAAAGAAATGAGTTAACTAACCTCGCAGCTTCAAAAATGTACGGTATCCCGACATCGACGTTAAATGATCGTGTTAGAAAGAAGACAGGCTTAAAAAGCGAAACTCTCGGAAGGCCACCCGCAATTTCAATTGAAATGGAAGCCAATCTTGCGTCTTGCCTTCGGACGCTCGAGAAATGGGAAAAAATGACAGATCCATTTGTGATCTACGAATATTTCCAACAACTCGAAAATGTTCTCAAGGAGTTGAATCTCAATGATGATCCAAATAAGATTTGGAATTTGGATGAAACATCTGTGTCTTTAGATCTCACTAAAACGAAAGGGTGAATATTTCAGAGAGCCAAAATTTATGTCTCGCTATAATACTCATCAATACTAAAGAATTTCAAAGTCAAACATTTTTATTCCATTACTTAAATAAATGATAAAGATGCTATCGGAGCCATTTTGAGCTTTAAATCACACAAAAAAAAAAATTCAAATATTACTTTAAAAATCGGCAAAATTTGGCTTGTCGCCTGGGTATAGTTTCCAACATTTCGTGACATAAACAATTCAGTGTATTGAATGTGATACATTGTGTGAATAAATATTAAACTCAGATAAATAAAGAACGTTTTTCATTAAAATAATGTTAAAAAACTTTATTATAAGTTACTCTAAAATGTAATCAAACAATGTTCAAAAAATAAGCGTCATCATCGGCAACAATGTTGAATGTGTTTTTTTTTACGTATAACGAAACGCGACCGAAGAGTCAAATGACGTTTAAGCGACGCTTCACCCCGCGCCTCAGTCGGCCGACACGCTTTGGAGTGTAAGGACGTCGCACAATTTGAGCAGTAAGTATTTCATTTTGATTCTCCAAAATTTGTCATCACAATCGTCATTCTTATTTTTGACTGTATCTCAATTATTTCTTCATAATGAAGTGTTTTTATGTAACAAACTTGAAGTATGCGTGAAACTAATACTGCATGTGGCACTCTCTCCGACGAATATACCTAATTATTTTGTAAAATGGTGACCTTTCTAGAATTCGTCATTATTGGCAACATCATTTTCAGCAACGTCGCATGAGACGACAATGACACGTGTTGCTAACAATGATATTGTCTTGAGTGAGCAATGACGGTTGTTACCGATAATGATTTTAGTATTCGACCTGATAGTTAGATATATCGTGTTTTTTTATTTCTGTTAATTTCGGCATAAAGCTTGGTACAATAACATATTTTTTTGGCAAATTCGGAATAATACACTTTTTCTTTTACTTTTTAACAAATTTAAATTGAATGATGTTAATTGCGTTATTTTATTTATTTTATCTGTCTGCATTGTGCTATTGTTCGATTCGAGGTTTTTGTTACATATTTTTTTGTTCGCATAACGTTTATTTGAAATTTATTGTCATTTTAGCCGAAAAATGAAGCTCACATATTATGTCTTAGTAATAGACACCAATAGATATAGTGTGAACGTTGATCAGTTCACCAATATTTTAGAAGATTTCGCATTTATAATTGCAACATATCAAGGTGGTCTGTGTAAGGCACTCTGTGAAGACCAGCAGAATTTGAAATTGTATAATAGCTACATTATAAACAATGAGTTTAGATACGAAAGTGTCCAAATTGAACTAGAGGGTAACAGCCCGGAGCAGATACAAAATATGTACCAGTACGTAAAGGATAGTGGGACGATAATAGTTGATAAATGGAATGACAGAAATTTATAAGTAGGTACTGCTGACTCAGTAAGTTTTAAATATGAAAAGAAGTACCGAATAGTAGTTAGTTTAATAGTAGTTTTAGTAGTGTAGTTTGCAAGTAGAACTGAACTTTTCCAAAATGTTCTCCGGTCTTAAATCTTTGGTCAAGCAGTGGACGTCTTTCGGCTGAGATGATGATGATTACGACATAATTAGGTAGGTACAGTCAGCAGCAGAAGTAGACGAGCAGTCGAAGGGGTAAAATTATCTATCTCGACAGTAGAATTGTGTGTAGATCGATTTGAGATCTTCGACTGTCTGACTGTATCTACATTGCTGGTCAATAGAAATTGCCAAAAATTTCAACAAATGCGTAACGTTTTAACATATACCTCAAAACGAATTTAAGTAATGAGTTTTATTGTCTTTACAGATCCTTATGTTAAAATAAATTAAGCCCTACAACCGAAAATGCCCCCTAAATCAAAAAAAAAAGAAGAAGAAGCTCTGTCTAGAAGAAGGCTGGCTCAAAAAATGTGCAAAAGACGGCGGTATATTGAAATAAAAAACGACCCACAATTACTAGAAATAGAAAGAGGAAAACGAAGAGAACGATACCTAAAACAAAAAGAAACAAAGAAAAAGTCTCGCGAACAGAGGGAACAAAGAAAAAAGTGGAGAGAAAATTCTAAAGGTATTTCTATGATCTTAATGATCTTTGATTTACTTGTAAAAGGAGCTAAAAAATATTTTAACGTTTTTATTATTTTCTTTACGTTTACAATTTGATCCTGTATTAAAGTAAGCGTTTTCATAATTATGTAGATGTTGTATTTAAATATATGTTTAAATTTTCTATAGATATCGTCAAAAGAAAACAGAAAAATCTACCATAGGGAAGGAGCCATTATTTCAAACGGTTAATATCCAAGCTGTTGCAGATGACAACGGCTCAATTATCCTAGATACTGAAGCCACCATTAACAAAGTTGATGATCCTTTGCACCGTTGCCCACACATTCGAGCAGAAGTCAGAAAAGTTCGTTACGCAGAGCTGAAAAAACTAAAAAAATTACTGCGAATCATAGCAGCTTACCAAAAAAAAAACAAATCACAACATAAATACATCCAGAGACTTAAGATAAAATTGAAAGAGAGGCAGGCAGAGATCAGACGTCAAGATTTGAGTGAAGAGTCGCAATCAGAGAGTGACAATAGCAATAAATCAGATGAAAAGGAAACTCCTATGATGAAACGCATAACAAAGTTTTACACAGATGATGCAAACAGTATTATTACCGCTGGTAAAAAGGAATTTATCACACGCAATAAAGTTCGCCAACAAAAAAGATATTTATGCCTACCTCTAAAAGACCTTTACAAAAAATTCTGTTTAGAGACAAAATTGAGAGTAAGTTACTAATTTTTTTGTAAACTGCGACCTTTTTGGGTGCTTTTTCCAAAAAATAATACTAGAGAAACATGTCAGTGTGCTGTCCATGTTAATATGGAATTACTTATAACCAGTTTGAATAAAGCTTTAATAATAAATGAGAAAAACAGCAACCAGGTGCTTTCTAAATTATGCTGTGATTCTAGGAACACCAATTGCTTGCAAAGAAAATGTGACGCCTGCAGAAATAATCATCTAGATTACAATAATGCTTTAAAAAATAAAAACGTAACTTATTTTCAATGGGTCAAGGTAACTAAAAATATAATTCTTAAAAACGGCACTACGAAAAAGCAAGTCATTTCGGAAAAGAAGAGTGTAACAAGCCGTTTTACGGAAGCAGTTGCAAAGCTGGACCATGATTTAATAATATTTCTTCGGCACATTTATAAAATTGTTGGCCAATACAAAACTATCAAAAATCTAAAAGAAAACCTGAACATTCAAGAATGTCTGATTCATGTAGACTTCTCCGAAAATTACGCTTTGCCGAAGAAGTACAGTCTTTTCACTTCGGTGGTAGCAGACAACAGGTTTCGTTACACACTGCTGTTGCATATGTCCATAATTTTGATACTGGAATTGTAACCCCTACATCAATATGTACAATAAGTGATTGTTTAACGCACAACGCTCCGTCGATATGGGCTCATCTGGTGCCTTTAATAGAAGAAGTAATGAGATTGAACCCCTTAATTGACACAATCCATTTTTTGTCGGACTCACCATCATCGCAATATAGAAACAAGACCATGTTTTACATAATCACCCAAATTTATAACGATTTCTCAGAGTTAAATAAAATCACGTGGAACTACTCTGAGGCCGGCCATGGCAAGGGTGCCCCAGATGGTGTTGGAGCTACATTGAAAAGAATAGCGGATCAAATGGTTCTCTACGGTGAAGATGTGGGTACATTCGGTCAATTCTATAATCTGATTAAGGGACGCGTCGAAAATGAACAGCTCAATATTATTGTTAAAAAAATAGAAGAACAAGATATAACACAAAAAAGTAACTTGATTCCCAGTAACATCAAAACCTTCAAGGGCACATTTTCCGTGCACCAGGTGTTGTGGGAGAAATCAACAACAAAGTTAACCATGAGAACAATGAGTTGCTTTGAATGCTCTGCTTCAGAAATCTGCGTTCACGGACATCATCTTGGGCACCTTGCCAGTTTCAATGCTGCGCCAAAAAATGTACAAAATGCTGAAACTCAAAAATTTCAATCAGAACCTTCGACCTCAAGGGTTACGACCAAAAACGTGGTAATATTGTCGGATATTTCACTGAATGTGCTTAACACGCAGAAATATTCACCGAAAGATAAGACGATCACAAAAAAATAATATAAAAAAACAATCGGAAAATAACCCAAAAAAAAATAATAATAATGAAGAAAAAGTAACTGTTCTTGTAATTGACAGTTAAGTATCATAATCAATAATAGTGTTTATTTGATGATTGAATTGTCAGGGCATTGTAGGAGAGGTGTCCCTCTCCTCTTTCTGAACCTAATTGGTTTAAATTAAAGGCTGATCATTAATTGTTAATCATCGTCTTCTTATAAAATTGTTATTAGAATATCGTTTTTAAGATTCAATTGTTTTGTGATTATCGTTGTTAATTATGGAGCTTATTATATAAAATAATTTTAGTTAACTTTTACTTTAGAAGCTGTTTTTGCCAAATGTTAATTTAAATGTTTTACCAAAAAATAATGTTAAGATTCTAATAAGGGTTTATCAGAGGATAAAAGTCTGATTAGTTTAGAGACCATTGAAGTCTTTTATATCTGTTAGGGGAGTAAATAGCATTTTAAGATACAATCAGGGTTTAGTTTAGTGTCTGTTATTTTTTTTTGTTAATGATTATGTGTAGCGTAAGTCGAGCGTTTTTTATTTCATTAAACTCTGTTATCGTCAGAATATCCAATCAGGAGACCAAAGGATCAATATATTAAGAAGAGTTAAATTTATTTTATATTACATTTTTTTTTAATAATATTGCATTTTATTTTCCTTGTCCATATCATAACAAAATAATACCTAAAATAGTATTTAAGTCACATGTAAATTCATCTCCATATTTATAATACTTATTCAACTCATTGTCGGCAACATTGCGTCATTATTGTTAACAATATCGTCATTATTCTCACAATGTGACATTATCAGCAACAACGTTTTCTAATGATTTTGAAAAATATCCAAAATTAATGGACTGCTTGGGGTGCCTTCATTACAACATACTATATATTTGATATATCTGTACATCTGGCCTTAAATAGAAGCTCTGCCGCGAGGTTTAGAAAATCTCAATTATTTTTGTCAAGAATACTGTTTTGAGGAGATCCGCCCGAAAGTTGTTGGCGCTGTAGGAAAACCATGCACTAGAACAACAGCTGGTACAGGAAAGGAGAATATAACGGTATTGAGTACGACTGTCAACGCAGCTGGTAAAAAGCTTACACCTTTAATTGTATATAAAGGCAAATATGTTTATGATGAATGGATGGCGGAACAACGAGAAGAGTTTGATTTTGACATAATTATCTTATGCCGCCAGTAAACGCGGTTGGATGGAGACGGACATTTTTTACAATTATATGTCAAAAATCGTCATACCTGGCATAGGAGCAGAAAGTCCAGCCTTATTGATTTATGATGGTCACGTCACACATGTGGATACAAAGGTTATAGAATTAGCCGTAGAAAATAATGTCACTATATTAAAACTACCAGCACACACATCACACCTTCAGCCGCTAGATTTAGAAGTATTTAAATCACTGAAGGTTAATTGGGACAAAAGACTTGTTAAACATCAGAGACAAAACATTGGTGTTAAACTGCGCAAAAAAGATTTTGCGGCGATGTTTGCCGAAACATGGCACCAGACAAGCCCAACGGTTATACAAAACGGTTTTAAGAAAGGAGGCATTTATCCGTTCAATCGGTTTGCTGTCCCAAAAAAAAAATTTGACCCAGCGGCGTTAGAAAGGTGGAAAATTCACAAAACTAAAATATATGATGTGATTAAAAACGTTGCCCCACACTAGGAATTTCTCCTGTATCGTGGGTGCGTTTACAAACATATAAAGTCACATACACAAATACCCAGACCCGAAACAACTATCTGCAGGCCATACAAATATTTGTTCCGTGCGGGGATCGAACCCGCGACACGCAGCGCAGCAGTGCACTAACGAACGCAAACCAGAAATGCAGGAAATACACAAAACTTCATTCGAGGAACTGCTTTTGCAGAAGCTTACTTATCGTCCTCAAAGTACTGGCAGAGTTACTCTGAAACGAGTCGCTCAGGGTGCAGAAGTTATCACACGTACGTTTTTGGAAAATAATAAAAAAGAGCAGAAGGAAGCACTAACACAAAAACCACGACAGGTAAAATCAAAGAACTTGCCTCCTAAAACCAGTGTCCATGTTTCTGATCTTGAAATACAGGGTACATCGAATAAAGTTGAAGAAGATACCAATAAAGAGAGAGAAAATATCTAAACAGTAAATTCTAGAAAGCAAAAAGGTGTAGGAAAAAGAAGCCGAGAAGTAAAGACTGACAAAAAAGAAAAAGACCAGCAAGCAGAAGGCTATAATAATTTACAGACACATTACACGGAACATGAGAAAAAGGATGGAGTGACAATGAACATTTTAGACAGTGAGATAGACTTTTTACTGAGAGAAAACGATCAACAACAGGAAGACTGCTTCACTCATGCTACAACAATTTTGATGAATTAGGAATTTCACATTTGGAAAAAGATGAAATAAAAGAGGATAGCCATACCGGATTCATAAATATTTTAGATGAAAGAACGGGATTATTACGAATAGAAAAAAATCAACGATATGACGACAAGTATACCTCAATAACAATATGCTAACTGAAGAAACACTAAAGTTACAAGAAGAACGAGGTAAACTCATTAGTATTAAAATAAAAGCAAAGAAACTAGAAAAGAAATTTAAAATATTTCAAAACAACTGAGGACTAAGATGCGAAAAGATAGACAGACATATAGACTTAAAACATTTGAAGAACATATTATCAAATCAGGAGGAGTAAAAAAGGCCATCAAATGTTTAACCACGAAGAGGGACTGGATACCAAGCATTAAAAGTGTAAGGGGTAAAGTTAAAACAAAGACACCAGATATAATAAGAACAGCAAAGTTTTTCCAGGATTTGTACTCTAAGTCATTATCGACAGAAAATGTACCGCTCAATAACCGAAATGAAGTCCCACTAATATTAGAAAGAGAACAGGCCATAAAATCACAAAAAAAGGACAAAGCCCCTGGTGCTGACAACATAACAAACGAAGTCTTGCTAGCAGTACAGCATACCATAACACCAGCTCTAACTGAAATTTTTAATCAAGTATTGGAAACGGAAATCATACCGCACCAATGGACCAAGTCTACTATAATTTTTATCAAAGAAAAAAAAAAAAAAAAAAAAAATATTACACAAAAAGGGGGATAGAAATGATGTTGGAAACTACCGACCAATAAGTTTAACGTCGAATATTTATAAGGTTTTTGCAAAAATTGTCCTAAGCCGCATAACTAAAGTACTTGACGAGAATCAACCACGAGAACAGGCGGGATTTCGAAGCAAGTACTCAGTCGTTGACCAAGTCCATGTGGTGAAACAAATATTTGAAAAATATAAAGAGTATGGCCTACCAGTGTACTGTTGCTTTGTCGACTATTGCAAGGCTTTTGGTTCCTTGGACCACAATAAAATTTGGGATGCCTTGAAGAAACAAGGGGTGGAAGAAAAATATATTAGGGTAATAAAAAACATCTACACTGGTGGTACAGCAACAGTTAAGCTAGAAAGAGAAGGAGGGATTATAAATCTTGAAAAGGGTGTACGACAAGGCGACCCACTTTCACCGAAATTGTTTACTGCAGTCTTGGAGGAAGTCTTCAGACAATTTAATTGGGAGAGCTGCCATGTAATTAGAGGAGAGGAGAAATGGAATAAATCAATAACTTTGTGGTACCCAAGAGAGGGAAAGAGGAAAAAGGGAAAACCATTCAGAAGATGGGAAGATGATGTGGTTAAAACAGCCGGGAAAACCTGGACTAGACTGGCGCGGGAGAGAGAAGATTGGAAAGTGTTGGAGGAGGCCTTTGCCAAGAGGCACACAGAATAAAATACAGCAGGAAAAAAAAAATATATATATATATATTATCATGTATACTTTATCTGAAAAAGGGCTACAAAAAAAAAAAACCTCAATAACAGATAATTTTGATGGAATCACCAGTTTAGAAAAAAAGCAAGAAAGCGGAGACACGACATTACATGGTTTTGAAACGACACATGAGGATGAGGAAAAACTGATGAAAATTTTAGACGACACAACAGGTTGTTTACATAGAAAGAAAGAAAGAAAATTGTGTTTATTTGGTAAAAAATCCTTAAAAATTAACAAAACAGATTCAATATATTTCAAATTAATAATGCCAAAAGGGCCTCAGCTCAGCATAATGCCAGATGGCAACACAATGTGCACCACCTGACGCTGATTTTCAGCTGCTGCCCACGAGTGCCATACGCTCGAAAATATAAACAAACACATTTTAAAATTCTAAAATAGTTTGCAAAAAATAAAATAAATAACCTACTAAAATAAAATGTTGCGACTCTAATGAAAAAGAACAAAATGCCAATAATAATTGATAGCAGTAACAAAGGTAAATCAACAACAACAAAAATAAAATGCCAAAAATACTTTAAAATTGATACACTAGAAACAATTATACAAAGTTAAAATGACTGAATGTATAAAATTAGTAACATTGGTAAAATTTTATAACGTATAAGATTAACAAAATGTATAAAATTGTATAACATTTAAAATTGATAAAATGTATGAAATTGGTAACAATAATAAAAGAAAAACAATAGCAACAATAATTGTAGTAAAAAATTGATAAAAAATAACATTTAGATTTGATAAATTAAGACACAATTATAAAAAGTAAAAAATTACAGAATGTATATAATTAGTAGCATTCTTAAAATAGTATAATTTATAAAATGTATGAAATTGATAACTATGCCAGCAATTCAAAAATGCATACAAATTGGAAATAATGTTATACGCGATATAAATGATTGAAGTAGTAAAAAATAAAATAAATAAGAATATGCTGTGTTTCAAATGGCTGACATGTCGGCTCGAACATCCCGAAATTCATTTTGATGATTTAATAAAAACAACTTTAATTTTAATTTAAATGTTAAGCAAGTTTTACTGAACTTTATGGGAGGTGGGATGTTGTTCCAACATTTGGTAGCTGCGTAACGAAAACTGCCCCTGAAAGCCGCTGACTTATGCTGGGGAATAGAAAGCTGTTGGGAACATTTTCTACCCTCACCGATTCTGTGCCTACTAGTCCATGACAGCCTATCGTATAGGTAAGAAGGGGAGTGAGACTTAATAACTCCAAAAAGTAGGGTCGCCAAGTGCAGTTTACGTCTAGCTTTCATTTTCAGGATGTTGTGCTCATTTAAGAAGGGTGTAACATGTCCCCTAAAAGGAACTTTAACCTTTTGGCCGCCACGTCAAAAACGAAAAAGCGTGCCCTCAGCGCCAAGGCACAAAAATTTCAAAATCATTATTTTATATTATTTGACACTGTTTTGCATTAAACAGTACTTACAAAGTTAAAAAAAAAAGTTTTTTTGTCGTCTATAGACGTCGGTGGCGTGTTGGGCATATTTTCATTTGTCGTCTATAGACGACTGTGGCGCTCAATAGGTTAAAGCAGAAGCGTGCACAGGCATTTCGAAGTCTTTGGATCATTTTTTCTGTTTTTGATAGCAGTCGTTGACCATACACTGTGTCCGCATAATTCAACTTTGATAAAACCAAAGACTCCACAAGCAAGACACGCAACTCTTCGCTAAGATACGGACGAGCCTTGTATAAAATCTTAAGTCTGTAAAAGCAATTACGGATACATTCTGTGACGTGCTTGTGAAAACGAAGTTCCGTGTCCATTATAAGACCCAGATTTCGCGCTTCGTAGACACGCTCGACAGGCTGACCCATAATAATAATTGTTACGCAACCGGCGCTGGGTCTAATTTTACTTAGCTGCTTTACGGTACCGAAAAGCATAAATTTAGTTTTTTGTAGGATTCAACACAAGCGTATTGGCATTAGACCACTGTACTATACTTTCAAGGTCGGTGTTAAGATCCATTAATGCTTGTTCGTAGTCCTCTGGCTTAAAAGAAATATAAACTTGTGTGTCATCGGCATAAATATGGTACTTACATTTATTGATAGTTTTATTTAAATCTGCACAGTATAATATGAACAGTACTGGTCCAAGAATCGAACCCTGTGGAACACCTCTTCCTACTGAGCACAGCCTAGAAACAAACAATTACAATTCCTACTCTACACAAAAAACCATCAAAGCCATCAAAAGAAAAAGTCATAAAAGAAGATAAAGAGAATAAATGTGCTAATGTTAAACATAAATTTAAAAATACCAAAGAAAATATCAAACCAAATATTAAACGTAAAAAAGGGAAGAAACAATCAAAACAGCAAGCTACCAATAAAACTAAGATAAAAAGAAGAAGGAGTACATCATCAACAACTACCGAAGAAGTTGATATTGAGTGCTCACAGTGATAGTGACATAAACAATATAATATCCATTGAAAGTGACGACGAAGATAGAATTAAGACAAAAATGGCTAAAAAGGAAGCCGAAATATTTGCAGAAATAGCGTTCTTTGATAAAAAAGGTGCTAGTGCCTATGACATAGGAGACACTATATTGGCTAGGTATTACACAAAAAAGAATTGGAAATATTATGTCGGAACTGTGATGAATATTAAATCTAACGAACCCCATAACAAATACGGGATATCATATTACAAAACTTTACACAGAAATAATAATCTGAAATTCGTAAAACCAACCCGTCGTCCGTCCGTCCGTCCGTTTTCAGTATAAATAATAGTGCTAGTGACCATGTCAGTTTAAAATCTTATAACCAAAAAGATGTGATGAAGACTATATATCCCTTGATTTGATTGTCAAACAAATAGATCTGATACAAATAAAGGAAAATCCCGACGAATTTATCCTTAATGGTGATGAAGATAATGTGTATTTTCTTTAATTATTATTTCTTACCACCTATAAGCATTTTTATACGCTTACATTTAATTTAATTATTGTAAAAGAAAATGGATAAAACATTACAAAGTTATTGTGATTACAAAGTTCCTATTAGAGAATAATTTCATAGATTATATTTTTTGTTATGAGAAAAGAAAGTATTGTTTTCAATTTAAATAATAATATACACATAACACATAATATTTACATTATGTTTAAACTTCATTTAAAACAATGTGAGAAAAAACTTACCATAATTATTGCAAAATAATTAATACACTTGTTTTGTTTTAAAAAATGTGATTTGTTTTGTAAGACTGTTAAAATTTATTATGAATGTTAGTAACATTTTCATTAAATTTATTTGATTTTATAAACAATATTTTATTATAATTACTTCATAAGTAATTTATTTTTCTCATCTACCGCATCCTTTTAGTGAATAGGTAAACAAGTTAATTAATTTTATTAAACAAACAACAATTTAATTCGATACCTTAAATCAAATCTTGGAATCAAATCCTTTAGCTAGTTTACGTATTCACTAGAAACATGTTGATCTGGAATTACATCAAAGATCTATTATGAAAAGTTTGAGAATCACAATTTTTTTGCTTATGCTAATGTAGGGTAAGATCGGACTATTAAAATATGAAAAAAAAAACTTAAAATTCCCACCTAGTTTTTAAAAATGAGTAGAACATTCAAAGTTATGTTCTTTTAAGGGGTAAGTATGGATATTTTTATATAGTCAACCTTATGATATCAGCTATAGAACCAGTATTATAAAGTAGTCCGAACTTACCCTTCCAAGGTCCGATCTTATCTCCCTGTTTTAAAATTAATGTTGAATATTTACAAAGTCTTAATTTGGGAACCATTAAAGGTAGAAGTCTAAAAAAGAAAAAGGTTATAGTTAATTTACTCATTAACGATGTTTGCAGCATTATTTATCTTTGTCATATTTAGAAAAAGGGAAAAAAATATTTACTAAACCCTTTCCAACTCATCCAAAAACTGTCCGAACTTATCCTGATGCACCTTATTTTGTCGCTTACGATGTTATTCCATAACAGGCTCGATGTAATAAGGATATTTTATCAAAATGGACTGGTTGACCAGACAGCAAACTCCTACATTTGGAAAAATTTCAATCGGACAAGACTACAAACCCTGAATATAATTAGATGACCACAACATACACCATTCTTGGTTGAGGCTCATCCTTTCTCACTAAATTACAACAAAAATCAATTCCAACTTCACAGATCATGTTACATAATAACAACTTAATGAATCAGAAAATGTATCATGTTAAACACGCAGCCTTTCCCCTCTCTGTTACTTAATATACGCTGTGTCCCTGACAAGGTCCATGAATGTGACTAATATGATTATTTTCCTACCAACTACAATGTACATACATTACGTATGGAATGCAATGAAGAACTGAGAATTGACTAAGTTTTTCAACAAAAAACAAAACGGAGGTGATTTTCCATGCACCACCAGCTCAAGTTTTTGCTCCCGACAGCTTACTTGTCTGAAACTAGCCTATTGAAACTATTCATTTATATCACCAACTGCAACTGTAGAGTGTAAGTAGTGCAAAATAAATAATAATTAAGTACGGAATTTTCGCAGTAGTTCTAAATGCCGTGGAGCATGTCCTTAAAGATTATTGATTACCAATTTACCAACCAAGTTACCAACTGTGTGTGTGAAATCTCTACAATCTGAAGAAATGTCAAACAATTTGTTTGACATTTCTTAAACAAAACAAACGTCAGTCAAACGCATTGAGTAAGGAAAAATTATTTATTATTTCTATTACTTATTTATATGTCTATGGTCAAACGTCGGTCATCAATAGACAGGAAGAAAAAACGATTGATAGCTAACAAAATGTTAAAAAGGCGTCGTGTTTTCGTCGGCAACTCTTTTTTTTAGGTTTTTTGCCAAGGCTGGCAATTTTTTTTTTAATAAAAAGTTAACGAAAATTCATGAAAATTTGAGAAAAACATTATTAGTCGATTTAACTTTTTTTTCTAATCATTTTACTTTTTAAATTATGTTCATTACTTAAGGTGAAGGTGACAAGGTAGCCTGCGAAATTCGATTTTTCTTACGATTTTTGTAATTTCCCGGTCAGTGTCAAGCGTATGTCAAATAAAATAGGATTCGCGCATTTCGCGACAGTAACAAATGCTATTTACTGAGCAATACTGTTGAAAATCTCCTATATAACCGTCTCCTTACCTATATTTGATTTCACAACAGCGCCCTCATAACTATGTAATTCAAGCGCCAAAATAACTATGCCGTAAAATACTATTGATTGAGTGCTAACAGGGATGCTACATTTAAAAATTATCGACGAATCGACGGGATTTCATGCTCTCAGCAGTAAAAAGCTACAGTCATTTAAAAGCGAATAGAACAAAATTACCTGCAATATTAATTTCATCCGTTTCCTTGAACAAATGTCTCGAGTCGGATCATCCTTGGATATATCCGACACCAACTCGGAATAGTATCCTCTTTTAGGGATACGTTTCCTTGTCTTGTTATCGTACACCAGATCATGTTGTTCTACCTTTTTTCTTTTGCTATACATGTTGAAAATGTAATTCAAGGGATACACAAAATTACGTTGTGAAATGACAAATGTCAGGTCATGTAAATACTTATTGTTTTTATATTTCAAATGTAAGTAAAACAAGCAGTCATAGGTTTAAATTTGAGGAGGTTTTAATAGGACAGATGAATGTAAAGCCGAAACGAGTTGTGATAATAAATTCTGGCAAAGAGGTATGGGAAGCCAATGCGTAATTCAGAAAAATGATCGACTAGCTGTTGCCATCGGCTCACATTATCCCACGGGAAAATAAAATCGGGACAAAAACTATCCTATGTGTTCCTCCAGGTTATAAACGTATTTTTTGCGTAAAAGAGTAACAAACATCCATCCTGGATGGATGGATGTTTGTTACTCTTTCCATACTTACAAACTTTCGCGTTTATAATATTAGTAGGATAGGATAAATTATACAGGCCAAATACAAATCTTTTGAAGTCGCTCCAGTTTATCTAGTTTTAACATAATGATATCAAAATTAAATAACTGACAACCCCGTAATCAAGGGTGGGTAGTCCATAGGGATTGAGAAACCGTTGTTTTAAAGGTGTTTGGAAGAAAGTTACGCAATTGTCTCAAGGACTTGGCTGGCAGATTTATTTTTTTGCGAAATACGTCCTGTAGCTGGGGACCTCAAGAAAGATGTTGCATGATACAAACTACCTATAAAACAAGTAAAATACAAGGGGGGGGGGGACACTTAACACTGTTATCAATTCAATAGGTAACAGCGACCATCTTGATTTTAAACCATCAATGAAAGCAATGGGGTTAAAACTGGGGTTTTATAAGTTTAAGATGACTGTGTATGATTTGCATAACTATTCACATTTCATTTATTTCAGTAACAATTTTTACATCGTATCAAAATATCACACTTAGATATAAAATAATAGATTTACATATAGAATCATTATTATAACATTACCAAAAAAACAAAAAACACAACCACTCGGTGGCCGTCATATTCAGTCGATCAATAGTCTTACCAAAGAAGTAGAGTAATTTTTGATAAGAGTATTGATTGCTATTAAAAATCAGAAGTGGAGTAATCGATTCGATTGCTATTCGAAATTTAGATATCAATCCCACTATTTGCTAGCGGAAGTGCAATCGAACCAAAACTTTAAGTGCTGCTAACTAATTTAGGCCAAATCTGAAGTAAGTATAAGTCTTGTAGGTATTTACCTAAAGCTCTAGAGAAGAGGGCCCCGAGCTTCTTATAAACGGGTCAGTAATTCGAAAATTATCTGCTTTTAGATACTTGGGTCTTTTTCTGTCCGACGACCTTAATTAAAGACTTTGTAGATATTGAAAGGGAGCGCAGGGCACTAGCCGTCCGGTGCACCATGTTGATTCGTAGATTTGCTAAGTGTACAGACCTAGTTAAAATAACTCTTTTCAAGGCACGGTTTTCGACGGCACGGTTGGCGCAGTGGCTAAGCGATTGGACTGCTGCGCTGCGTGTCGCGGTTTCGATCCCCGCACGGAACAAATATTTGTATGGCTTGCAGATAGTTGTTTCGGGTCTGGGTATTTGTGTATGTGACTTTATGTTTGTAAACGCACCCACGATACAGGAGAAATTCCTAGTGTGCGGCAACGTTTAAAAAAAAACAAATTGTCGCAACAGCATCCTTATAACTGTAACGGAAAGAAATAGCCCTTTTTTTTTTGGGCGGGTGGAATTCATCAAATAATCCCGCTCTTGGGCAGAGCGAAATGGAATGTCAGACTTCTACTGACTAAAAACCACCCATGTTCCTTCTTAGCCCTTCATGTCGACCCCCGCGGTATCTCTTGCGAACAACCCGCAGCCCCGACGGGCAAGCTAATAGCCCTCCAATAGTATTTTTTCTTGTTCAGAGGTCAATTGGTACTAACACTAGATAATAAGTTATATAGCGCGGGGAAATAAAATCATATCGAGTAGGCTGTGGTTTCTCTACTCTGTGGTTGCAACGCCTCGCAGCCAACGTGCGAGCGGCGCAGGAGACTGAAGAGTGCCCCGCGACCGTCATCTCGAGCGGACGTATTTAGATCCTCCGCGGCTCTGCCGCGACGCCATCCTTTTTTATAATTTTGCACGTAATTGTTAACATCCAATAAAGAAGTTTTTTGAAGTAAATGCCATTAAACTGGCGCCCAAACTAGTGGCCGAATCGCTACGACCGTTACAAAGAGATGGAGTGCGTACGTGACCGCGGGTAAAGTACCTACCTACTCACCGCCTTACCGTTGTCATCACCAACACCGTGAAGATGCCGACAACGAGGAAAGGAGAAGCCCTCCGTCAACAACGCGGAGAAGATGAAGGTAACATCACGCTCACTGAAGAGGAGAGCGTCACCGAGCGTGGCCACGCGGACGATGCCGCGAGCGCCGGCTCGAGGTCGACACTACAACCAGCTCCCCAGATCTCCTCGGATTTCTTATCCACGCTGATCGAGACGATAACGCGTGCGCAAGTGGAAGCCAACAGAAGTCTCATCAATACGCTGATGACGTCCAGCGGCGACTTCAGGGCCTCCACCCCAGTCGGGGCCTCTCCATCATCAAACGCGACCAGCGGAGGTACCGCTGTCGCAGCCGCGCCGTGCAGTGACGCCAACTTCACGAAGTGCACGGCGAGATACGACGGGTCGTCTCAGGATACCGAGGTCCTGGAAGCATTCCTGGACGCCGTCGAGATTTACAAGGAGTGTGCAGCGGTAAGCGACGAGCATGCTTTACGTGGGTTGCCGATGCTGCTGGAAGGCGATGCCGCCGTCTGGTGGCGCGGCGTGAAAGCGTCAGTACCTTCGTGGGCGGATGCGATCGCGCGGCTTCGCGCGACATACGGCGTGGCGCAGCCCGCGCACCTAACCTTGCGGGAGATCTTCGCCAAGGAACAAGGGGAAGAACGTGCAGAAACATTCCTGTGTAAAGTGCGCGCATTAATAGCTAAGTTGCCATACTCGCTTGAAGAGACGGTGCAGGTTGACATTTGCTATGGTTTATTACACCGCCGCGTAGTGAAGAGAGTGCCGCGAGATAGTGTCCGTAGGTTAGATGACTTATTGTATAAGGCTAGGATCGCGGAGGATACCTACAAGGCATCAAAGGCAAATGTTGATAACAATAACAGTAATTCGACCTCGCAAACCAAAACACCGGCGGTGACTACCATCGACCGCGTTCTCACGAATTCGAGTTCCCCTACCACGAGTGCGAATGCGTCGCGTTGCAACAACAGAAATAGACCCCGTTGTAGTTACTGTAAGCTTTTTGGGCATGTTAGCGACGAGTGTCGTAATCGCGAATAGGCTACCACTAATAAGAATAATAGCAATACAACACCTAAAGAATTACGTTGTTATGGTTGTGGAAAGCAGGGAGTCTTGAGGTCGAAATGTGATGTTTGCGCGAAAACAGCGTCGAAACCCGACGACAAAACATCTTTCAATAAGGTTGATATAGATTTTTGTACGTATAATGTCGATGATGTAGAGAATAATAGTTACGCTAGTACGAGTGATACTGATTCGTGCGTTCATATTACGAATATGAGTACGCGCGACAATCACCCGATGGTAAATATTAGTGTTATGGGCCGTAACGGCGTGGCGATTATAGATACCGGAGCCACGCATAGCATTGCGAGCCCCCTTTTGCACCGAGTTCTAGTAAACTCAGGAGTTCAGTTTACCGAAACAAAACGTTTCGTGCGCCTGGCTGATGGCACCCAAGGGTGGAGAGACCTGTTGTCGGCCGAGGCAGATATTATTATTAAAGGTCGTAGGGTAACGTGCCAGTTCTTAGTATTGCCTGGTAGTAATATTAGAATACTTCTAGGTATAGATTTCTTAGCGCGGGCCGGCATGGTGATAGACGTCGCCCGACGCACATGGTCGTTCTCGGACAGTCCGGGACATTGTCATGATTTTGTTTATACGTACAGTCTCGACTCCGACGACGCAGGTTTATTGCACACATCTTCCAATGAGTTGTTGCTGCGGTCGGACGAAGGTTGCAAGTTAACCCCCGAGCAGCAGTGTACCCTGAACGCGTTCATTGAAGACCGCAGGCCGCAATTTGCGCGCGACGGACCGGCGACGGAGTTCGCCGCACATCGTATAAAAGTGAGTCCACAACAAGAACCTATTGCTTGCCCACCATACAGGATGTCACAAGTTAAGAAAGAAGCCTTGCAGAAGGAGCTTGATAAGCTGCTGCGGGACGACATCATTGAAGAATGCGAGTCACCTTGGGCCTCCAATGTCGTACTCGTAGGTAAGAAGGACGGAAGTTTAAGGTTATGTATAGATTACCGGAAGCTTAATGCGGTAACGGAGCCAGACCGGTACCCTCTCCCGCGTATCGAGGACATACTGCACGCCGCCAAAACCAGTGAGTATATGACGACTCTTGATCTTCGCTCAGGTTATTACCAGGTGAGCGTCTGCCCAGAGGACCAAGACAAGACAGCGTTCACAACACCAATCGGCACCTTTAGATTTAAGCGAATGCCCATGGGGTTTGTCGTGTTACTTACCCCTAACAAGTAAAAGAGGGTAAGTAATTTAACAATTGAATTTAATTTAGAGGTAAGAGGTAAAAAATACAAATAAATCTATAAAAACACGAACCTTCCTAACTCACGCTTTGCACAGAATAAAACAGCTCCAGGGTAGGTAAATCTCGAAGGCTGGCCAGCAGATTACGGGCAAGTCCTTTAGGGAGGCCCGGAGAATACGTTGGAGGTACTTCGCGTCGCGAGGATCACGGGCGACTCCTTTAGGGAGGCCCGGAGGATACGTTGGAGGTACTTTGCGTCGCGAGGATCACGGGCGACTCCTTTAGGGAGGCCCGGAGGATACTTTGGAGGTACTTCGCGATGGTTCTTCTTAAGAACTCAGATAATAACTTGTAGACGTGATGATTCTTCTTTAAAAACCAGATCTCAACTGGAGGGCATCCTTCAGAAATCCCTTTTTATAAAACCATCTCTCCGTTTTTTTCCACCCAATTGTCTTTTAATTCTTTCCAGAATTTAAGTTCTTGAAATCAAAAATTGTGAGTTGCCTGTATTTAAAACGGCCTGTATTATTCAGTCAAAAACTTCCTCAAAGAATTTCTGTGAGCGTGTTAATTAATTTTATAAGCGTGAGATAAGTTACAGTAAATAGAAATTATCAATAAATTACATTATTTGAGCTAATATATTAATAAAAATAAATTAAATTATATAAATCAAATGTAACCTTCATAGTTCTAACCACTAAGAAAAACTATGACACAAATTAAAGGAAAAGTAAATGACATATTGACAACTGACGTTATGTCACACGAAAAGTAAACAATGAAAAATTATAAGATTTAATATTTTATAAAAGATGAGGATGATTAGTAAAAGTGTAAGTATAAATACTATATTTCCCCAACGACCCCGAGAAAATTTTTGGTCTAGAACAAAAATTTTGTAAGGTTAAAGTATAACAGCATTCACAAAACGTACATACTTCATTCAAACACACCGACATCTTACGAAGTTAGGTGAGGTAGGATTCACATTCAATGATCACTACGCAACCTGATAAGGTAATAACTTTAAGGCTTATTTTCGGAGTTGTAATCCGCTCTCGTCTAAAACCCATTAATAACATGAAGTAAAAAAATTTTTTAACAAAGGCTTATTTTTAAAGGAGTTGTAATCCGCTCCTAGTCAACTTTAGTTGATACATAACAACACCGCACTCGGTAAACTCCGAGTTAGGGCTTTCAAATACCGGATATTTTCAATACCGGTATCAAGACCGGTATTGCAGGTCAATACCGTGATCACGGTATTAATACCGGTATTACCTAATAACCTTTAAAGTACGTGTTTTTTTATTTTTAAAACAGTCTTCATTGTTCTTATTTATTATAAAATAACTTTCGGATATAACAATTTGGTATTGGTTGATTATTTAATTAGAAAGGACTAAGATTTAGTATATTCAAAACTTAAACTATATCAAGTCTTTTTGTAGGAAGGCATTTCACATGGAGTTTGAAAAGTACAAATATCAAAAAGTATACGTTTTTATTAGTATTGAAATTTCTCATGTAATCAACATCATCTTCCTGCCCTTATCCCATTCTATTTGGGGTCGGCGCAACACGTTTTCTTCTTCCATTTTTCCCTGTTACACGTCAAGGTGGCATTTATTCCTTTCTCATTCATATCATTCCTCACACAATCCATCCATCTTTTCTTTGGCCTTCCTCTCCCTCTCCATCCATCAATATTTATATCCATCACTTTTTTAGTCACATGCGTTTCATCCCTCCTCATTACATGACCATACCAAGATAAACGACTTCCTTTCAATTTTTCTGTAACAGGTGCTACTTTCAAACTTCCTCTAATATACTCATTCCTCACTTTATCCATTCTTGTCACTCCGCACATCCATCTCAACATTCTCATCTCCGCTACATGCAAACGTTTTTCATCCATCTTTTTCACAACAACAAACGTATCAATATTTGTAGAAACGTAAGTATAGCTTAATTAGCTATTACCCATCATTCACAATAGCCTAAAGCACGCTCTACTTCAATAGTCGAGTAAATATCTCTAAGCTGCCGATAGGAGTGGATGGATGGGTCTTCATTTTCACTCATCATCATTAATAATCATTTCAGCAAAAAGACGTCCACTGCTGGACATAGGCCACCCTTTTTTTTGGGGGTTTGGGAAATCATCAAATTTTTCGCACTGGGTAGAGCGAAAGGGAGTGTCCGACTTCTACAGACTAAAAACCACCCATGTTGCTTCTTAGCCCTTGTGCCGCCGCGTTATCTCTTTCGAACAACCCGCAGCCCCGACGGGCGTCGACCCTTCCATGTTCCTGATATATTTTTAAGGCGCGCGTAGAACATGAACGCGCCGGACATAGGCCTCCCTCAGGTGGTGCTACTTTGACCGGTCCCATGCGCGCATCCAACGGGTCCCCGCAACCTTCACCAGGTCATTCATTGGTCGAATCATTGGCAACACACGAGAAAATATCGCGTAACTGCCCGAATGCTGCCCAGCCAAGTCGGATTCGACGATTACCACTCTTCCTCAAAGTTACACCTACCTAACTGAACCATTTACACCATTTGTCTCAGGTAGACATAATCGTCCACAACTTCGAGTGTATAGTCTCCGATTTTGAAAGGTGTGGGTGTTACGTGGACATTCAACATGACTTTGGTTTTGTCCATGTTTATTTTAAGACCCACTGAGGTCATCGAGCACTTTACTGAGGTCCTCCATGGTCTCAGCCATGACCACTATATCGTCGGCAAACTGAAGGTGAGGGATGTACTCGCTATTGACGTTGATGCCAAGATCTCTCCAATCCAGAAGCTTGAAGACATGCTCCAGGGTAGGTGTGAACAGTTTCGGAGATATGACGTCTCCCTGTCACACAAAAATTGGTTCCGAGGTCTATTCCTGAAGTCGGACTGACATGGTGGCGTTTATGTACAAACACTTCAATTCCTCGATATACCTGTAAATGTAATCGATTTGGGACCTTTGGAGACACTGCAGTCTGGATCGAATCATAGGGTTTCTCGTAGTCCACAAACGCTAAACAGAGAGGCAGGTTATATTCTTCGGTCTTTTGAATAACCTGACGCAGTGTATGTATGCTGTCTACGGTACTAAAGCCTTTTCGGAATCCGGCTTGTTTCCCGAACAAGCCGGATTGAGTCGAAGGCTGAAAATCGTCAAACCAGCACGCGATATCATTTCCACTGCTCGTATTCAATGAAGTAGAAGGTTCTTCTATGGTCATATCGTGTTCATGATCAGTCATTGTCTTACTGTCTCTTAGAACGTTTCATGAGTCATTATTATATTTTAAACATGCAATTAAATTTACGATAATACATGTAATGTTTGCAATACCGTGATCACGGTATTGAGGCGTCAATACCGGTATTGAAAAAGGCCCATATTTAATCCGGGATCACGGTATTACGGGATCCCGTAATACCGGTATTGAAAGCCCTACTCCGAGTTAACGTTAGGGCAGCTCCCGCAATAGTAGTCGGTATGCTCCGAGTAAAACGTCAAGGGCAGCTCCTATCAACTTTTAGAGTCAATAGTTAGAAACAAGATTCATACTAACTTGTAGAGTTAGTTGAAACGAAGGTTAGGTAATATATAAAGAAAGATTAAAAATAATCTTATAATGGTTTAAGAACCGATGAATGAATTAGAAAATAAATAGAGTTTTAATAAGCCGAAAAGGAACTCTATTTTAGAAGAGGGAAAGAAGAAAGAGATGAGTCATGTGTAAATATTAAAAAAAAAAATATTTAGAAAAAATAATAAAGGTTCCAAAAGAGGGTGAGGGAGTGAAAGAGTTTAAGAGGGTAAGGGAGTGAAAGAGTTTAAGAGGGTAAGGGAGTGAAAGAGTTTAAGAGGGTAAGGGAGTGAAGGAGTTTAAGAGGGTAAGAGAGTGAAAGAGTTTAAGAGGGTAAGGGAGTGAAGGAGTTTAAGAGGGTAAGAGAGTGAAAGAGTTTAAGAGGGTAAGGGAGTGAAAGAGTTTAAGAGGGTAAGGGAGTGAAGGAGTTTAAGAGGGTAAGAGAGTGAAAGAGTTTAAGAGGGTAAGGGAGTGAAAGAGTTTAAGAGGGTAAGGGAGTGAAGGAGTTTAAGAGGGTAAGAGAGTGAAAGAGTTTAAGAGGGTAAAAGAGTGAAAGAGTTTAAGAGGGTAAGAGAGTGAAAGAGTTTAAGAGGGTAAGGGAGTGAAGGAGTTTAAGAGGGTAAGGGAGTGAAAGAGTTTAAGAGGGTAAGGGAGTGAAAGAGTTTAAGAGGGTAAGGGAGTGAAAGAGTTTAAGAGGGTAAGGGAGTGAAAGAGTTTAAGAGGGTAAGGGAGGGCTGAGGAGGGACAAAGAGTAGGAGATAAGTTCTGAAGGAGGATTCTAAAATATCCTACTAACAGTCTCTATACTTTGTATTGACCCAGTATCTATAAAAGTTCAAGAGCCCACGACACTAAACGTAGTTCAATATAATTGTTTAAGAGGAGGACTCAAGAGTTAAAGAAAGAGAGTTTAAGAGGACTAGAGGATCCGATATAATGATAATTATTTGTAATAAGTATTACATAAATATATATAGATTTGTATAAACGACCACAGGATATTGTCCTGCGGCGGTCGTAAAGTATCCAATCTCCAACCTTGGCAGTGCCCACAAGTGGTTATCACATCCAAGAGGCCGAAAGGGTGCACATTATCTTTCGATAATGGAATGTGTGCAAGTCTGTGGGATGCAGTGTAGTGATGTTTTGGTAAAGTATTAAGTATAATGAGAAACGACTACGAGATATTATCCAATAGTCGTCGTATAGTAACCAATCTCCAACCTTGGCAGTGTCCAGAAGTGGATTAACACATCCAAGAGGCCGAAAGGGTGTCAATTACCAGAGGTAAAAGAAATGTGTGTGGGGGTGTAGTATAAATGTATGTTTAGTATTAAGTAAAGTAGTAAAGATTGATGAAGTGATGAATTATGATGAAAAATAATTATATACCAAATTTGATTGCTTGTGTAAGTTTTTTTAGAATTTAGAGAAGGAATGAGTGAGATCTAGTCTTGATTTTACGTTGGGCGCCAAACTGTCGTGTTACTTACCCCTAACAAGTAAAAGAGGGTAAGTAATTTAACAATTGAATTTAATTTAGAGGTAAGAGGTAAAAAATACAAATAAATCTATAAAAACACGAACCTTCCTAACTCACGCTTTGCACAGAATAAAACAGCTCCAGGGTAGGTAAATCTCGAAGGCTGGCCAGCAGATTACGGGCAAGTCCTTTAGGGAGGCCCGGAGAATACGTTGGAGGTACTTCGCGTCGCGAGGATCACGGGCGACTCCTTTAGGGAGGCCCGGAGGATACGTTGGAGGTACTTTGCGTCGCGAGGATCACGGGCGACTCCTTTAGGGAGGCCCGGAGGATACTTTGGAGGTACTTCGCGATGGTTCTTCTTAAGAACTCAGATAATAACTTGTAGACGTGATGATTCTTCTTTAAAAACCAGATCTCAACTGGAGGGCATCCTTCAGAAATCCCTTTTTATAAAACCATCTCTCCGTTTTTTTCCACCCAATTGTCTTTTAATTCTTTCCAGAATTTAAGTTCTTGAAATCAAAAATTGTGAGTTGCCTGTATTTAAAACGGCCTGTATTATTCAGTCAAAAACTTCCTCAAAGAATTTCTGTGAGCGTGTTAATTAATTTTATAAGCGTGAGATAAGTTACAGTAAATAGAAATTATCAATAAATTACATTATTTGAGCTAATATATTAATAAAAATAAATTAAATTATATAAATCAAATGTAACCTTCATAGTTCTAACCACTAAGAAAAACTATGACACAAATTAAAGGAAAAGTAAATGACATATTGACAACTGACGTTATGTCACACGAAAAGTAAACAATGAAAAATTATAAGATTTAATATTTTATAAAAGATGAGGATGATTAGTAAAAGTGTAAGTATAAATACTATAGGTTGCGTAATTCCGGAGCCACTTTCCAAAGGATGATGGACCGTTTCCGTTCCAACCTGAAGGAAGTGGAACTCCTGGCATACCTGGATGATCTGATCTTGCTGTCGCCAGGCCCCTTTGAAAAGCACCTGGCTGACCTGGAGGCAGTCTTCGAGCGACTGGCCATGTTCAAGTTAAGGGTGAATAGGGACAAGAGTGTCTTTGCAAGAGAGTCTGTCAAGTTTCTAGGACACGTCATCGTTCCTGGTGGAATCCAGGTGGATCCAGACAAGACAGCGGCTATTGGAAACATGGCCGCCCCTCAAAACGTAAAACACTTAAAGTGCTTCTTACAGACGTCGAGTTGGTACCGACGTTTTATTAATAATTACGCGGAAACCGCGAGACCCCTCACTAACCTCCTTAAGAAGTCGAGAGCTTGGCGATGGGACGCCGAGCAACAGGAGGCGTTTGAGCGCATCAAGGCTCTGCTCGTTTCCGCGCCCATTCTTCGTCAGGCTGACGAGGCGAAACCCTTTGTCCTTTGCACTGAGAGCAGCGCTTAATGCCTTGGGGCTGTTCTTATGCAGGGGGAGGGACAAGACGAGAGGCCGATTGAGTACGCAAGTCGACTCCTCACTAGCGCCGAGAGGAACTACTCCACGACTGAGCGAGAGGCTCTCGCTGTTGTGTGGGCACTCGGTAAGTTCCGCGGGTATGTAGAAACCGCGAAGGTCACCGTTAGGACAGACCACCAGCCTTTGAGGTGGCTGATGAGTCAAAGGTCACCTAGCGGTAGACTAGCCAGATGGGCCCTAACGTTACAAGAGTTCGATCTCAGCATTGAGTACACACCCGGTCGCTCAAACGCAGTTGCAGATACTTTGTCGCGACCAGTTTGTTCAGCCGACCAGAACGAGTGTGACCTATGTATGACAGTAATCGATATACCAAAGAGGAACAGCGGCGATATCCGCAGTAATCAGCTACGTAAGATTATTGACGACGTAGAGGTACGTAAGATTATTGAGGATATGGAGTCTGACGAACCCTCTAGGGGGAGACCTTGGTCTGACCGTGGGTACACCATTTCTGACGGTATCTTATACAGGTACAGCTTGGAGTCTGACGATGGCGAGGACTGTTGTCTAGTGGTACCTGAACACGAACGCAGGCAGGTTATGGCTGACTTCCATGATGCGCCGACAGCTGGCCATTTCGGCGTGGAGCGCACGTTAAGCCGCGTTCGTGCTAGGTATTATTGGCCTGGCATGCGCACATTCATCACGAACTACATAAGGGAGTGCGTGCCTTGCCAGAGGTATAAAGCTGACAATCGCAAGCCAGCCGGATTGCTACAAACCCCTGCTGTGGCGAGACGATTCGAGGTAGTTTCCGTGGACTTGTTCGGTCCACTCGTAGAGACGCCTAGGAAGAACAGGTGGGTGCTGATCGTTGAGGATGTCTGCTCGCGCTGGGTGGAATTGTTTCCATTGGAGAATGCCACTGGCGTTGAATGCGCTCAGACACTCGCAAATGAGGTATGGAGTGCCACGCCGCCTTATCAGCGACAACGGCGTGCAATTCGTGAGTGAGGTCATGCAACAGGTATGTCACGTTCTGGGGATTAGCCAGGCACTCACGCCTTATTATCATCCCGAAGCCAACCCGATAGAGAGGAAGAACCGCGACCTTAAACCTCAACTAGCCATACTCGTAGGCCACGAACATACCACCTGGGACATACACCTTGCTGCAATCAGGTTTGCTATGAACTCCGCGATTACCAGTAGCACAGGGTATTCGCCGGCGTACCTCACCTTCGGGAGAGAGTTACGAGCTCCTTCCGACTCCGCATTGGACATGAGGGCTATTGTAGAACACGACAATTTCGTGCCCAACATTACGCCTTACCTAAAGAAAATGGCTGCGACCCTAGACGAGGCTAGGGACATTCACGAGGAGGCGCAGGCCGTCCAGAAGGAGAATGCTGACCAAAAGAGGAGGCCGCCACCAGAGTACAAGGTAGGCGACCTAGTTTTATTAAAAACGCAGGGACCTAATGACGCAGGCCGCGGACAGACCGCGAAGTTTATCCCACGTCGTGACGGCCCATATAAGATAGGGAAAATTATCAGCCCGACCACTTATGGTCTGGAAAACATACAGACCGGGGCAAACGTAGGAAAATATCACGTTTCGCACCTCACGCCTTTCGCGGGTCAAGTAGAGCCTCCTGTTCGCGAAAAACGCAAACGTGGTAGACCGCGCAGGTATTTAAACTAGCCCAACTGCGAGGACACTTGGTTAGGCTAGAGGGGGAGGATATAGCGCGGGGAAATAAAATCATATCGAGTAGGCTGTGGTTTCTCTACTCTGTGGTTGCAACGCCTCGCAGCCAACGTGCGAGCGGCGCAGGAGACTGAAGAGTGCCCCGCGACCGTCATCTCGAGCGGACGTATTTAGATCCTCCGCGGCTCTGCCGCGACGCCATTCTTTTTTATAATTTTGCACGTAATTGTTAACATCCAATAAAGAAGTTTTTTGAAGTAAATGCCCTTAAAGTTATTTAATATTATGTTACTAACACTATGAATCCTTTTGATTCCGAAATAAAATAAATTATTATTATTTACTATTTTTTGACCGTTCGATACAAATGTACAAAGCTTTTCGTGGTTTGTACGTATGTAACTCATGGTTATCAATTTAAATTTTTTTGAGTAGGTGGAGTACCGAGTACCTGTATCAAGGGACCGTCGTCGGCGAGCAAGCCACGTATCAACAGAAGCAGGAGACTTCGCAAGAGAGTCTCTTTAACAAATAGTACTCTGTGGATCTTACAGCGCGTGGCCGTGTGTCGTGTCATAAACAAGAGTCACATAAAATTTATTGTCAATTGTTTTTTTAAGATATTTCTATATATATAAATAAAAAACAATTAAGTAACTAGTTACTCGAAGGATATTCGTTAAAATTTATAGAAATACAATTAGGGACAATTTATTTGCCACATGAAACTTTACACCACAAGTAGGTATTTATTTTTGTAAGTACTACCATGTCTATCGGATGTGTTGTCCGTTCTTCGGTTGAAAAACTAAATATTCGAAAAAAAGTAATTTTCAATTCGATTATTTGTGAATACAGTCTGCCTGTATAATGCATCGTAGCTCCACAAATGTCGTCTAAAAACACTCTCTTGAAAGGCCCGAAAGAAACATGCAGCATCATACTATTTTTAAAGTAATAATAACGTGTGTTACTGCTTTTCTGAACTAACTGACAGCAATCGATGTTTAATAGTATTTTCTTAGTCCATGCATTCCTCTAAGTGTTAGAAGATTAGAATATTTTTCACTTTTTGGGGAAAAAAAGATCAAGAGGGACTTATGGGAAAATCAAATTTATAGGTAACTAGATAGATAGATTCATTTCATTGCCTGAAATATGGTATTTTACAGATTTTATAACACATAGGTAAACATTAGTACTTCAAATTCCGCCTCCTAAATTAGGCACGCAAATTTTGTGACAATAACTATGAATATCAAAAAGAAAAAAAGTACGATCTCAATAAATATCAAAATATTAAATTACAAATGTCAAATGAAAATAATAATTAAATCAAAAATTTCGAATAAACAGAATAATTAAGTTATCATATTCAAACAAAAAAAAACAACAACCAACGAATTAAATTACAATTTAGGTCAATGGCTTCAAATAAAATAAAACAGTCAAATTAAATTCTCATGTCATGCAACTTTCCCATTTTTCTTATAATTCATATTTCCATAACAGTTTTTAAACAATTTTCTGCCCATGCCTGAGATGTTTTTGAAATAAGTTGGTTCGCAGTTCTCTAACCTTCATCATTAGCCATCATCATTCATCATTAGCCTATAATGTTCCCACTGAACGGATTGCTATTTCGCTTTAAAATATTTCATATTTCCTGTTTTAAAAATGGAATGGGGAAAAAAGTTCGTTACCTAGCAACCCTTGTACTGAACCACTTCGACTTCATTGACATTCATTCAGTCTTCAATCAATAAAATGAAAGTCTTAGAACACTCGTCCAAAATTCTAAATAGATAATGCTTTTTTGGCGTTGTCTTGTGCTTTCTTTTGTCTATTTTTCTTTCTCTGCCGTGCATGTTTGTCTAAAAAATGGTTCTCATCACTGCTGCCTATTTGATGACCGGGGAGATTTTATTTTCGAGGTCTGAAGTCGAGAGTTTCAATTTTCTTCATGGTTGGTTGATGTAAATAAATTAAAGTAAAAAAAAAGTGATTTCTGAAATAATGGCCGTTAATATCGGAGATGCATTATTCTCGTCGTTTTAGTGTCGGATTGTCACTTTGTCAGCATTGTTTCCGATAACGGTCAGTGCCTCAGTGGGTCGATTTTGATTGTGTATTTCTGAATTGGTCTCAAATTAAATTTCGTTTAAAATTTGTCTTTAATAATCCGACATACTATTCGTTTTGTCGTTATTTTTATCCGACTAATGAAATTAAACTTCTAATGCAGTTTGTGTTTGCTTGTTACAACATTTCTTTGAATGAATCCTTTGAGTTTTTAACTTTTTAGTCTTTCAAAAAAAGATGGCGATTGTTGTGGGGTCATTGCATTTTCATCAAGAACAGTATTCTTATCAATACGCTATTACTTACATCAATGAAAAACTGAGAATTAAGAAATTCATTTCCACTGATATTCATTAAATATTAGAAAACCTACATACATTCAATCATGTTCTAAAAACTGCTGTATTGTATTGTTTAGTGAGTTTATGATTTGTACTTTTGTAGTTGGTTTGTGGTTGCTCTTTGTACCGAGATCTATTGGTACATTGGCCTTGGTCATTATTTGAGTCACAAATTGAAGTGCATTGGCGTTGCTTCTTTTCTGCATGTAAATGGTTGAAGGACGACCAGCCACTTAGATCCTAAACCACATATTCCTTCTAAGTTGACGATCAAGTTTATGGTGTATGTAGTTATTTCACTTCCATTTAAATATTAATCCAAATATGTCATTGTCAATGATCTGATTCAGGTGATAATATGGTAATTTATCTCCTAGATAAGGGGATGCATTTATAATTTTCAAAAATTAACTTGCTGCATTTGAATATTTCAAGTTGGGAATTGTGTTGTGGGTCTCACTGAGTTTTATAAACATTGTGTAGTTTTTATTTATTGTTTTATATTCAGTGGCGTAACTATACCATCTGGGGCCTGTGGCAAATTCTTTTGATGGGGCCCTATCAGTAAAAAGCGTCATGTTGTAGTCAGTTTAATTTTAATAAACTGAGATTTTCAGTGTACTCAATTACACGTTGTATATGTCCCACTAATGGCCATAGGCCTCCTCTCTTAGACGAGAGGGAATGGTCTGTAGTCCCCATGCTAGCCCAATGCGTACTGAAAACTTCATATTCATCCATAGTATTATATTTGCTAGCTTTTCGGTGAAGGAACAACATAGTGAGGAAACCTGCATACATTTACAATGAAATAAAAATAACAATTTAATTTCAATAAGATATTTATTAAGAAAAATCTTTTTTTCGAGCTTTCTGTTCCGCAAAAGTGTCTATAACATCATCAAAGTTTAAAGATCGGGCCACTGAATTTTCTATAGACAGAATAGCCAAGTTACACAACCTGTCTTGTCTCATAGAGTTTCTTAAATAGGTTTTTATCAATTTTAGTTTTGAAAATGATCATTCAGCACTAGCTTGTAATAATAAAAAAAAGAGTGTGTGAGATGAGAAGAGAGTGAGATGAATGAAATTAAACTGTGTGGTGTGCTCCAAATAAAAATAAGTAAAAGTGAAAATTCGGGCGCCTGGAGTACACACAAAACTATGCCAAGGATAGACTTACCTGCGGGAGCTTGAGACTTTTAATCTTCAAGCGGGAAGGCATCAATAAAAATCAATCATGAAAAGTAAGAACGACTTTATTACCCGAAGGCTGCTGGTTTGAAAATTCCTTTCTAATTCTAAAGCTAACAGCTCTAATGTGTAAAATTAAGATGACATCGCTGTTATTCTAAGACCTGTCATTATTACACTTTTTTAAAATAAATTGATGTTATGTATCATAAACCATACCAAACTCCGTCGACTAAATTAGGAACCTGATGGATTATCCAAGAGCATCTTGGTGATATTCGCCGAGATTGCCAACGGCGGTCCAAGATATATGCATTTTGGTAGGGGCGTGCGTTCAAAAATTTAAGTAATATGGAAAAAAAACGCCTTGTGGCTGAAAACAAACATGAATAATCGTTAGCGGATAAAAAATGGCGATCGACGCCGAACTGGTTACGGACAAATACAATTAAACTCACCGTTTCTTCCAAAAATTAAAATGTGGTCATCAGTAGATGAATGAATCCAAGCAAATAATTATAAAATGAAGTTAAAAGATCCTGAAACAATTAAATATCGGAAACTATTAGCGTCTGCTATCAAAATAGCCATGACAACGCGGAACGGACCGAAATCACAAAGAATTCGCTTACCTTAAAAAATAAAGGCTATCCAATTAGGATCATGACAAGGGCAATCGGCTACCACATAATTAGGGACTAGATGCCGCCCATCTCAAGTTATATTTTGAGATTTTATTGGAGCGCTCAAAAATCACTCCATTGATTCAAGGCTGTAGGTCGAAAAGCAAGAAATGTCAAAGTCAATTTGACAGCATCGAAAATAAAAATCAGTGTGACCACTTCACGAATCCAAGTCAACCAAAAATGAATTTTCATAAGGCAACACCAACCAGAGCCTACAAATCAAAGCAAAGAATTCAATAGTATGTAACAGGCTTAAAAGACTCGTTACATTACATCCCTCCCCGAAAATAAAAGAAAGGAACTTTCTTTTATTAGAAAGAAATCTTCAACACAATAGACCAGTCTTAACAACTTTCTAATTCCCAAAAAAAGAAAAGAATCATAAAAGATTCAAAGTGTAAATGAATTCTGAAAATGTCAAACGACAAGGTCTCAAGAATTTAATAAAAGTAAAAACATGCAAATGACAAAAACCAAAAATGAAATATGTGAAAAACAGAAAAAATTATAAGTTATAAAAACTTGTTAAATGAAACGAAGAGAGAAATCTCTTAGCGCTTCTAAACTCCAAAACAGTGCAGTTAGGCACTATAGCCACTGACTACAAATTTCAAACGAATTCGAACAATTTACCAATACAAACTACAATTTTTAGTGCAGTTAGGCACTATAGCCACTGACTAAAAATTTCAAACCACTTGGAACAGTACAACTTTGAGTGCAGTTAGGCACTATCGCCACTGACTACTATGTCAACTGCTTCCAACTCTACCATCTCTATGAGTGCAGTTAGGCTCTATTGCCACTGACTAACTCCGTATCCAACAATCCAAAAAAATTTGAAACACCAAACAAGTTTTTTTAAATAAAGCTGAAAGACCTTATTTAAAATATTGTTACAGGCACAACCTGCAACAAAACAAAGGAAAGCGTACTGTGATCGGCTCATCACCACCGAATTCCCGAGCACAATAGCTGTAAAAGAATGTTGCTGTGACTGGCTCAACACTACCAATCTCCCAAACACAGACAAACACAAAAAATCATTGAGATGTCCAATGAGAAATCTCAATAACGAAAAGGCGAAAGCCAAAGTTTCACAATGCGATCGGCACATCACCACCGAACTTCCGAACGCAAAGAAAAAAGAATGACGAAAGTCAAAAAAAAAATCCCGCATTGTGATTGGAACAACAATGTCCAACACAATGGAAAAAGGAAAAAATATGGCCGGGGCCGAAATCCCACATTGTGATCGGCACAACACCACCGACTTTCCGAGCACAATGGAAAAAAGAGTCGAAATCAAGGTCAAAAGTTACACCAAGATTCAAAAAATAATAAGGCATTTTGTAACAAAGGTTACAGAATGACCCTAAAAAGTAAAGTCCAGGATGAACGCGTTACTAACAAAGTCAAATCCGATCATTAAAGAGAATGAAACTCTAGTACAAATGAGAAACAATTCTGTCAATGAACAGCACAAAATAGATTTAAAAATCGATTACTATTTATGACGAAGAGAAAATAGAATGATTTCAAACTATGAAAAAAAAAGATTACAAAAACTTGAAATTGAGTTCAAGTTTTTGATCTCAAGGTAAAAATAACCTGAAGTGTAGGGTTACATAAGATCCTAGTAAAATGTAAACAGGTAAAAGGTTACCCTTAAAAAATAAGATCTTATACAATCCAACAAAAACGAACAAAACATAAAATAAGATCCTCTGATGTGAAAAACATTTAGTGTGAAAAAAAATTGTATTTAATTAACAAAAATGGCCTAAGTTTTATTTTTAGAATGTTAAGAATTCAAATTCAATAAATTTATAAGAAGTTACCTAACATACATCTTTCAAACCACCGATAACCTATCATCCATCTCCACGTACATCACACTGTCAAAAGTGGCCTTCAAACAGAATTTATCAAAATCAAGACTAACACTTGGAAACCAAATTAAAATTTAATAATATCTTTAACATGATAACGTCCCACTGAACCTTTATTTAAATCTTTCAAAACATAAACGTTATCCGAAACCTTTTCAGTTATTTTACACTTTACAAACTTAGGTGCAAGCTTAGCTGAAAAATATGCTGGAGCATGAGATTGAACAAAACTTCTTCTCCACACCATATCACCCACACCAAAAGAAATGACTTTCCGACCTTTATTATAATAAGCGGCATTTCGCTTATACCCCTTTAACAAGTAAGCTTGAACTTTAACAAAAATATCACTAAGTGAATTAAGAGAAACTGCATAAGCATTCCTATTTGAAATTTCTAGTTGAGATAAGTTATCAACAGAACTACTAAAGTGATGTAATGACGCATCAAGAATAAGCTCCCTACCAAACATCAGAAAGTTAGGAGTAAACTCAGTAGCAAGGTTTACACTATTATTTAAAGCTAATTGAACATTGGGCAAAAAACTTGACCAAGTTCTATGATCATCTTTAACAAAACACGATATGCAGGTTTCGACCGTTTTATTATATCTCTCAACAGGGTTATTTTGAGGTGTATACAAAGTATTATAAAATATTTTGGTTATATTAAAACCTTTCAAAAAATCTACAAAATGTTTTGAAGTAAATTGAGTTCCATTGTCACAAACTACTATTTTTGGACAACCAAATTTGAGAAATATTTCTTTATCAAAATGTTTACAAATTACTCTAGTGGTAGCATTGATCATTGGAAAGAACCAGCAATATTTAGTAAAAACGTCTACAACCGAAAGTATGTATCTATGACCAGAATAAGTTTTAGGTAGAATTCCTATGATATTAACTGAGAGCATAAGCATCAACAGCAGTACAGGTATCGACATCACCCGAATCCTGAAGCGGCGGAGACTGAACTCCCTTGTCCATGACTAACAAACAGCAAGGCGAATAGCAAACGAAAAGCAAAAACTAAATTTCAAAAAGTTAAAAGTTTGAAAATAAATTCTCAAGTTTGAGGTTAAGTATTGAAGTCAATGTGGTATTCCCATGAAAAATTACTAAGTTAATTTTATCGTTTTAAAAGTGCAATAATCACTTACAAGCAGCTTAAATCTAGATAAATTAAATGTACAATATTGTACTTACAATTAGATTAAATTATTTTCTTTAAAAGTTAAACTTAGTTTTTAAAATAACTTTACTGTTGAGAACAACAAAACACGGTCAATGCTATACATTTCTGTTGGTTTTGCTAAGAAAAAAACATGTTATTAAAACAAACAGGTCAATAAACAAAATTATCAATAAGTAAACACCAAATATTGTTTACAAAGATTCACCAAATTAGGTTAAGTATTACTTATGAGTCAAAAATTAAAATAAACACAAAGTTATTAAAGTAACAATGTAGAACAAACTAATGCAAACAATAGACTCATAAGTTAATTAATAATTGTGCAATAATGACAGTATATAGGTACCAGACAAACCTACTTCAAGTCCCTGTTCGCTGAGCGACAATTGTAATAATAAAAAAAAAGAGTGTGTGAGATGAGAAGAGAGTGAGATGAATGAAATTAAACTGTGTGGTGTGCTCCAAATAAAAATAAGTAAAAGTGAAAATTCGGGCGCCTGGAGTACACACAAAACTATGCCAAGGATAGACTTACCTGCGGGAGCTTGAGACTTTTAATCTTCAAGCGGGAAGGCATCAATAAAAATCAATCATGAAAAGTAAGAACGACTTTATTACCCGAAGGCTGCTGGTTTGAAAATTCCTTTCTAATTCTAAAGCTAACAGCTCTAATGTGTAAAATTAAGATGACATCGCTGTTATTCTAAGACCTGTCATTATTACACTTTTTTAAAATAAATTGATGTTATGTATCATAAACCATACCAAACTCCGTCGACTAAATTAGGAACCTGATGGATTATCCAAGAGCATCTTGGTGATATTCGCCGAGATTGCCAACGGCGGTCCAAGATATATGCATTTTGGTAGGGGCGTGCGTTCAAAAATTTAAGTAATATGGAAAAAAAACGCCTTGTGGCTGAAAACAAACATGAATAATCGTTAGCGGATAAAAAATGGCGATCGACGCCGAACTGGTTACGGACAAATACAATTAAACTCACCGTTTCTTCCAAAAATTAAAATGTGGTCATCAGTAGATGAATGAATCCAAGCAAATAATTATAAAATGAAGTTAAAAGATCCTGAAACAATTAAATATCGGAAACTATTAGCGTCTGCTATCAAAATAGCCATGACAACGCGGAACGGACCGAAATCACAAAGAATTCGCTTACCTTAAAAAATAAAGGCTATCCAATTAGGATCATGACAAGGGCAATCGGCTACCACATAATTAGGGACTAGATGCCGCCCATCTCAAGTTATATTTTGAGATTTTATTGGAGCGCTCAAAAATCACTCCATTGATTCAAGGCTGTAGGTCGAAAAGCAAGAAATGTCAAAGTCAATTTGACAGCATCGAAAATAAAAATCAGTGTGACCACTTCACGAATCCAAGTCAACCAAAAAATGAATTTTCATAAGGCAACACCAACCAGAGCCTACAAATCAAAGCAAAGAATTCAATAGTATGTAACAGGCTTAAAAGACTCGTTACAAGCTGTAGTCACAGGAATTGTAAGAAATAACATTAATGCAATGCATACATCAGGACAGCTGCAGGACATAAAATGATTTTTTATTGTTAATAAATCAGCAAGGTCTCTAATACACGAAGATTGTTCTATTTCGTCTCTGAAAGTGGATCGAAAACTGAGAATTTCTCTGGCAAACTATTCAGATATGTCTTTTTTATTTATCTCAACAAATTCTAGAGCTTTTTTTAATAGATCAGTGTCATTTAAAAGTGGAAGGCTCCAAAACACTGAAATTTGAAACAATTTCATTCATTGGAAGGAAACGCGATTTCAGTTGGTTTATAATGATGTCCAATACCCGATAAAATATGTTCACTTTGAACAAACGTTCCGGATCTTGGAGACGCTCATCTTCGCAAAGCTCATCAAAATGGCGTTTTACCTTCCTCTGGCGAGTTTTAGAAAATTCAGGGGTGATGGACCATTTTTCTGCTACACTATTTGCTTCCATTTTTAAATTTTCAAATTCATGTCGATACCTTTCCAAGTCTTCTAGACAAATTTTCAAACGTTTCAAGGCATTTGAAAGATCGGTGGCTTTAGACTAAAGTGCTTTAGAGGCTGCATCGATAGTAAGTAGGATCTTGCAATGGAAAACCAATAACATAATAAAATTGTAGTTTTCGATCTTCTTTTTGAGTGAAACAGCTTCATTAATTCATTTCTTTCATCTGATTTGCGATTTAATAGAATTGTTTCCGTTAGCGCTTTTTGGACTTCAACAAACCCAACTTTTAAAGCAAAAACGGCATCAGAACGTCCTGCCCATCAAGTAGGGTTTAATGTTTTTAATGTTATTGAAGTTGAAGACTCACTTTCTTTATTAGATATAAAACTTGATAAAATATTCCATCTTTTGATACTGTGCCCAAAAAAATTATAAAGGAGAATGGGCAAAAATGTATGGAACGTGGGGTACCACGTTCCATTAGTCATCATTAATATATCATTGAATAGACATTTTGATGCAGAAAAACGTCTACCATGGCGCCTGTCCCTATTCACGTTTGGAAAGCAGTAATCTCACTCCAAGTTTTATAAATGAGAATTTACTACTAACTACTTATATTAGTAAAATAAAGCTGGAATAAGATGGACTTAGACGATGATATAACACACTTAGGATTCTTTTATTAAAAGAAGTAAGAAAACCAGCGTTCTTCAAATAAAAATTAAAAGATACAACCAAGTCGAGATCAGAAAGCAAACTATTTTATTATCCTTTTACCCTCATTACAAAAATGTTACAATTGACAACTAATCAAAACCATCAACAAGATTCAAACATAACATACCTTTCTCTCATAATGATTATTAAAGACAATAATTTTCACAGTGGATAACAAAATATATTTTACAAAAAGGGTGCCTTCTAACATAGCAATCAACTACACTAATAAATAATAATTAACTAAGTACAACAATCAATAACAAGTCATTCATTAGGAATTCCTATAATATCTGGCCATAATTCAGGCGGCGGAATCACAATCGGTGGATCCTGTGATAATTCAGAGTCCGTATCATTGGCTGGCTGACTGTCAATTACAGGTGACCCATTAGCAGATGTGTCGGACGGTCTAGCCAGTATTTGGTCTGCGTGTCGCCGATGCAGCTCTCCATCTTCCGTCCTCACCACATAAGTGGCCGGCCCCTCCACCGTCTCCACGGTGGCCCGACACCATTTGCTCCCGGGCCCGTACATGCGTATGAGCACGGGCTGCAGTAGCGTAAAAGTCCGCGTAGGCGGCCGTTGCGCCGCCGCCTCCAGTTGCTGCTCGGCGCGGCTCGGTGTAGAGTCAGGGTGTAAGTTCGACACTGCAGTCCTGTATCTTCGCCCATTCAGTAACTCAGCAGGCGTCTTGTTAGTAGAGCTATTGGGTACAGTCCGTAAATAGTACAGAACTTTGCAAAGTTTCTCCTGCCATTGAATGCCCAGGTTATCCAGTTTCTTCATTTTGTTCTTAAATGTTTGAATCGTGCGTTCAATCTGCCCGTTAGTCTCTGGATGGTAGGGTGGTGAATACAAATGTTTAATTCCATTATTTTTAAGAAAATTATTAAATTCCTCCGAGGTAAACGCACGTCCATTATCGGACACCAACACGTCGGGCAGCCCTTGTGAAGTGAAAATTTTTCTCATAACAGCTATCACCGTACCACTGTTCATCGCTGGTATGATTTCAGCCTCAAACCATTTGCTGTAGCTGTCTACTAGGACTAGAAACGTTTTTCCCTGAAAGGGCCCCGCAAAATCCACATGCACACGGCTCCACGCCTTCTCTGGAACAATCCAAGTCTGCGGGTCCTTTGGTGGGTTATTTCTTACAAGCTGACATTGCTGACACGCTGCCACCACACTCTCAATCTGCCGATCCATGTCGACCCACCACACGTAGCCTCTTGCATACGCTTTTGTCTGGACAATGCCCGCATGAGGAGCGTGTAACAATTTTAACACTTTGTCCTGTAAGGACGAAGGTATTATGACTCTGTTGCTCCACAATAAACAACCTTTATTATGTGAAAGAGCCTCTCTCCGTGTCCAATAAGCTTGTAGGCTCGAGTCTATGTTCCTTCGTGGCCATCCGTGTAAAACGTGAAACATTACTTTTTGCAATACCACATCTTTGTTGGTCTCCGCAGCTATCTTAGTAGCGTCCAGCTCCCAGCCACTCGGCGTCTCCTCCAGCAGCAGCACGTCGCGCAGCACCTCCTCCTGCACGCTCGACGTGTCCGGAGCGGTCCACCTGCTCAAAGCGTCCGCGTTACCTATTAATTTACCAGGCCTGTATTGTATGCTGTAATTATAACTAGAAAGTTTCAATGACCAGCGCAACATCCTCGGTGATATCTGGTCTGGAATTGGTTTTGCGGGATTGAATAACCCAACCAACGGCTTATGATCTGTCACAATACAAAATTTACGACCCGCTAAAAATTCGTGAAACTTTGTCAATCCAAATATAATAGCCAGGGCCTCCTTATCAATCTGCCCATATCGTCTCTCGTGCGCCTGTAGTGTCCGTGAGGCCATCATCACCGGCCGCTCTGACCCGTCCTCCATTACGTGTGCAATAATCGCTCCGAGACCGTATTCCGATGAATCACAAATGAGAAGTAGTTCTTTCTGCAAGTCATAGCCCACCAACGTTCGATCTGATGACAGCAATCGCTTCGCCTCCACAAACGCTTCCTGTTCCTTCTCACCCCAGCTCCAGGGTCTTTTTGATTCTAAAAGTCGATACAGTGGTTCCAACACAGTGCTCTTGTCGGGCAAGAATTTTTCATAGAAATTATATAAGCCCAGGAAGGCACGCAAGGTCTCTCTGTTGGTTGGTGCCGACTTTTCCTGAATCTCTTTGACTTTTGCAGGTGCTGGATGAAGTCCCTCTGAGTTAATCATGTGCCCGAGGAATGTGATGCTGTTCGCAGCGAACACGCATTTCTTTACGTTGAGACGGAGTCCCATCTGTTGCAGTTTGCTCAGTACTTCTCTAAGTCTCCGGTTGTGTTCTTCCATCGTGGCTCCAGTGACAGCGATGTCATCTAATAGACACGCCACTCCGTCCATACCCGCTAACGCCGTCGACATAAGACGCTGGAAAATCGCTGGTGCCGCGCTGACACCGAATGGCAGGCGATTCACTTTCATTAGACCGATAGGAGTGTTCAGTGTAAGCAGCATAGCTGTCGCGTCATCTACCTTCAGTTGTGTGTACGCGTTTTTCAAGTCCAGCTTACTAAATATTCTGCCGCCACTAAGTCTCACAAACGCTTCTACCGACGTCGGCAGCGGATAAATGTCTGTATCTATAGCGGTGTTCACCGTGACACGATAATCACCACACATTCGTACTGTTCCGTCTTCTTTCATCACCGGCGTCACCGGTGTCCCCCACTTCGAATAACGAACAGGTGTCAGTACACCCGCCTCCACCATCTCGTTCAACTGTCTAATGACTTTTTCCTTAAGAGGATAAGGCACCGTGCGCGCCTTTAAGAAGCGGGGCGTAGCATCCGGCCGCACGTGAAGTGACACTTCAGGACCTTTGTACTCGCCGAGTCCTTCTTTAAATAGTTCCGGAAATTCTTTCATGTATTGGTTTATCTCCTCTGCAGCCCAGCACAATCCTGATACCTGAAGGCCTAGTGTATGGAACCAGTTCCTGCCCAGCAGATTTGGACCGTTCCCCGACACCACGACCAGTTCACATTGCGCTTCCTTATTACCTAGCACAACCCGCACGTCTGCTAGTCCTAATACGTTCAAAGGGTCTCGAGTCCATGTTACGAGCTTTAGATTGGTAGCTCGTAAGGGTGGTGGCGTCAACCACAGCCTCTTGTATGTCTCTTCCGACATAATGGTGCGCGATGCACCCGAGTCCACTTCCATAGATACATGAACGCCGTCTATCCTAACATCTGTGGTAATGGGCGGTGAGTAATTATCTACGCAGACGTATACGCCCATCATCTTCTCAGCTGAAGTGTCCACACTCGTGTTAGCTTCTCCCGTGTCGTTCACCTGGTGTACACGACCTGGCTTCTTGGCGCAGGCCACCGCAATGTGCCCCAACTTTTTGCAGTAGAAGCACTTCGCCTTAACGAACGGACAGCGCTCGCCCGGCTTGTGTGCGCGTGCACAGGCACACCGTCGACACTCGTTCGAGTTAACATTACCAATGTCCATAGTTTCAGTCTCCGTGACACTGAATGGAGTTTGCTTAGACTCACTAGCTACACACGCAGGGTACAAATCAGGGAACGTCACTTGATAGTCCAGACACATCTGTAACGCGACTTCGTACGTCAAGTCTTTCTTTTTCAATAAGTCGCGTCGCAAGCGATCGTCCCGCACCCCCAGCACTAGTCGGTCTCTCAACTGGCGTTTCAAGTCCATGAAGTTGCATTTTGCCCCAAGCAGACTTATGGCCGCCACAAAGTCTTGCACGCTTTCACCTTGCGCTTGTTGACGTTTGTAAAATTTTCCCGCTTGCAAAATTTCGTTAACCTCGGGTTCATAAAACTTATCCAAAATACTAAAAATGTCCACTAAAGGTACTTCTGTAGGACGTTTTGGAACTAAAAGTGATGCAATTAACGCGAAAGTGTCCTTGCCGCACTGGGAGAGAAACAGCGATCGTCCTTTGTCGAGGTTAAGTTTGTCACAACCCGCCGCATCCAGCGCGCACAGTAATTGTTCTTTATAATCACACCACTTATCAGTCTTTGGGTTAAATTGTCCGGGAAACACTATATTTGTTACATTCGTCGTCATTTTCACCGAAATTCAATTTATTTTTCGTAGTCGCCAATAAAAGATACAACCAAGTCGAGATCAGAAAGCAAACTATTTTATTATCCTTTTACCCTCATTACAAAAATGTTACAATTGACAACTAATCAAAACCATCAACAAGATTCAAACATAACAAAAATCATATATTTTAGCAATAAGTGAGTAGATTTAAAACATTACATATCGGTATCAACTTTAACAGCATTGAGGAAAGATGCCGGAGCAGTAATTTATCATCCGATTTTAATCAAATAACTTGATTTGCAAACCTTTTCCTTATTTATATCTTTATTCATATGGTTTAAATCACTGTAAAGGCTATTTTAGGAAGTAAGTGGTGGATAGGTAAAAATACCTCATTTCAGAGTAAGTCAGATTTACCTTAACGCCGTCAAGTAAAACTTTCTTTGCAATTGAAATGTACTGATTGATTACACATAACTTAGAGAAATAGAAATACGACAAAATTTCTTTTAATATAAATATACTGATAATCTGGTGAAGCAGAATTACTTCAAGGACACATTTTGCATTTTCACATGTTTAGCAAAAGGACTTAAGAGGTGATCAGTTAATTTACTAAGTTTACCACAATTTCTTTCAAGTAAGTTTGCCGTAATTATTGTATAGGATAAACGATGTAAGAGATTATTGATACTTTGAATAACTGCATTAAAAATACTGATGACTATAATTGATTTAAAAAGATGGCTATCTATTATACTGAAGTGTCTAAAATAAAATCATTAGACAGTTGGAAATTACGTAACAACTGTCACTTATGTATAAACTGAACATATTTTTCTTAAGCCTAAAGATCCAAACACAGGGTAACATGAAACACCACGCACCTACCACATGCGTCCAGCACGTACCAAATTATTGACTACGTATCAACTTATTGAACGTATTTAAATAAAATACAGACATTATCAAAGTAACCTTTAATTTAAATTAATAAGGAACAATAACAAATTTCAAGTATTTCACAAACTTTCGAATATTTATTTTTTTTAATCTAAAAACAAACAACAATTCTGTTGACCATGTATTCTAGTTGAGAATCAATGTTTTTATTCAGTCTTCAAAAACTTAAACCAAAAATTTAACTTTTACTATTAAATAAAAACAAAATAACTTTAACTAATAAAAAAAAACTCCTGCGGTAAAAACTAACAACAATTCTATTGACTAAGTTTTCTAGTTGAGAATCAATGTTTTCTATCAGTCTTCAAAATAAAATTTAAAAAAAATAACTTTTACGATAAAAAAAATATCTCCTACGGTAATTTAACGCAAAATCTTCTCATCAACTAAAGCAGATGAAGAGTATGACTATCCCATTATTCGGCAGTTTCTTCGTCCTCTATATCTGTATAAATTAAACAGTCTTGAATACTAGTAGCATAGCTTAACCTTTTGTACTCTTCATGATACACCACTGGTATGACTTTGTTAGTCCACAATTTGTTGAGATCCATGTAGGGTAAATACGCTAAATGTCGGCCCCCTTACGGTTTTTCTGTTTTGGGATCGGTCTGGCACCATCAATTTGCAACGAAAGGATAGCTTCCGATGCGGTTTTGGATAGTTTGATAAATCTATTTCATGTTTATGGGCATAAGATTGACATTTCTACTACAAGGAAAAAGTACTAAGGTTTAGATGCGTCGAGAACGAAAAAACTCTAAAGTCGGCCATTCACGGCCCATGGTCGGTCGCGTTTCTCCCAAATGTCGGCCGGGTATAGGGTGTTATAAATTAAGACAGACAAATATTATTAATATGATTTATTTTGGCAGGAGTCTCACTAAGTATACATTATTAATCGTATTTGTTTAATAGTAGGTAAAGTATTTTTTTTTTATTTGCACTTAAATAATGTTAGGTATTACAATTTATAACAAAGTAAACATCACAATAAAATAAAAAAATCGTATTAAAATACTTCAAAAGTGATTGTTTTTTAAACTTTTAACGTCTTCGTAACAATATTTATAATAACATTAAATATTTGTCAAACAAGTCGGTAAATAATAAAAAAAGGTTAAACATTATTGTGCTATGGTAAATAAATGTATAGGTATGTTTGTCATTAATTAAATAAGTCTTAATCTCTTCAGTCATATAAAAAAGTATGTACCTACCTAGCATCAACATTTTTGGGCTTAATTAGGAACTCTCGTTATACAATAATCAACAAAAAATAATGGGTGAGTAGTCGATTCGCACGAAAATTATTCGCACGATCGTGCGAATCGTCCCCTTTCAATAAAAATATTTTTTTAGTAGGCGATTCGCACGGAAGTATTTAAATTGCGTGCGAATCGACCCCTTCAAGAATTAGTAGTATGCGATTCGCACACACCTATACTTTATCGAAAAGTTTCAAGAAAAAAGTACTATCACGTACAAAATGCTTTCTTTTAATACAGGACACAAATAAAACGATTTTTAAGGAAATCAAGTTTTTATATTTTACTTTGTATCTATCAGAAAGTGATTTTACATCATTCACAGTTTAAATAACTTAAAACCATAATTATAACCAAGATTACAAATAAAATCACAGTTAGTAGGTACGATTTATAATCAAATATTTGGTTTTGCATTTTTACAAGTAAGTACTCTTTTTCCGTACACTTGCATTTACCTTAAATCATCACAAATTACTACTTATTAGAGTTTTTACCGAAATCAACTTTTTATGAACCCCTGAGTCTTGTTAAAAATAATGTTGTTTAAAAAAGGTAAGTCAAAATGAAATAATTAACGTTATAATGGTCTAAAAGCTAATTTTAAAAACAACGAAAAATATAACGAAACTATAAATATATAAATCTTTTTAAATATTCGTAATAACAATATAAAAATCGTTTTAATTAGCTAAGGTATGGTTTTAAATGTGGCAATTAAATAAACAAAAACAAAATATTTTTTCTCTATTAAGTATTAACTAGTACAATTTTGGAGTATTATAGTAAATGTAATAAAATAACAGTCACAAAATCACAGTTACTATAACAACAATATTTTGCTCTAATAGGTAAAAAATAACAATCAACTAATCAATAATAATATAAATATTTCTTAACACAAAAATTTTACGATGATAGGAGCATTATCATCACTGAAAGTTAAAACAATCACAAAATCACAGTTAAACAGAGTCATCTGTTGTATTAATAGGTACAAAGTTCTTAAAAATGTAACACTTAACTAATCAACAATATTATAAATATTTCTTAACACAAAAATTTTACGATGATAGGAACATTAGCATCACGGAAAGTTAAAACAATCACAAAATCACAGTTAAACAGAGTCATCTGTTGTATTAATAGGTACAAAGTTCTTAAAAATGTAACACTTAACTAATCAACAATATTATAAATATTTCTTAACACAAAAATTTTACGATGATAGGAGCATTGGCATCACTGGAAGTTAAAACAATCACAAAATCACAGTTTGTTAAACAGAGTAATCTGTAGTATTAATAGGTACAAAGTTCTTAAAAATGTAACATTATTATTTATTTATGTAGCATTTTAAAACTGTTTTTTTTTAAAGTTCTTATAAAGAATAATCAGTTTCAGTCTTTTTTTTAGTCATGACCTAATGGCTTAATTTTTCTATACAAAGTTGGAGATCTATGTGACCATGAAGGAATTGATTAACAATGTCTTCAATTCTTTTCTGCAGTCTTATTCGTTCACATGACTTTACTGAGATGTAATGGTTTCTATGAAACATTGTTAAATAATGTTGAGAATCTTTTTGCAGAACCTTCAAGAGCATCACAATATTCGGTTTAGGTTTTACCATTTTATTAAATCGGGCGTTCCAAGCTTCTATTGCATTATTAGTTTTGTGAATGACATCAAAAAATGTCCACTTGTCGGAATAGTAGGCACTCTCTTTTAGCCATGTATTAACAAAATAATTGTTGAATTGTGTTAATTTTGGTTCATTTTCATTTTCTGCTTCAATGTACAGCCAACCATCTGATCGGTATTCTTGAGGAAGATATGCGAGAGCTATACATCGTAATGCGTGTATTTTATAAATCAAGAATTTATTCATCCCTAACTGTTTTAATTTTCTATAAATACATCTTTTAAAGTGAAATAAGCAGCCCTGTATCCTGGTGTGAGGACCAAATACTGTTTGAATTGCTAACATTGCACTTTTCTCAAAATCCATGGTAATTACAGTAGGGGCAAATTGAGGTATACGACTTTTTATGAGCCTAAAAAATAGTTCATATGTTTTTTCTTTTTTATTAGGAAGTAATGCATAAATGGCGGGTAATATGTTAGTGTGTGTTGAAGTACTGCCAACATCGATGTGTAAAGTATACAGCTGTAAAAATGGTGGTACACAGCTCTTGAAAGTCCCATCACAAAAAACGGTCTCAGCATTATTTAAAAATGGCAAAACTTCCTTGTTTGCGAAGAGTATAAGTCTGGTTTGCTTACATTTATAATCTGCAAAGACCAATTCTTCGAAACACGGAGGGATAGTCATATCTTTAGCTTTACGAACTACTATTTTACTAACTTTCAGTGCCTTGTTTCTATGTAGATATAGCCTTCTTTTCAAATTTTTGTACTCAGGAATATTCTGGACTAAATCGTATCCAGCATCTTTAAGTTTTATTACCGCATCAGAATAAATCTGAGGCATGCTCGTAGTTTCATTCTGTGCACGTTTAATGCATGTGTCTATATGACGCTTGACCTCATTATCTATATGATTAGGTTTACATAAATGATGATCTTCTTTGACAATCTCATGTTGACTATTTGTTGTTAAAAATGCTTTACATTGTTTTCTATTAACGCATCGCCACACTGTAATGCCATTTTTATTTTTCCGATGTTGGTTATGCTTATAACCGTGCCTCAGTAAGATTACTTGGCCCCTCTCTGATTGAATAAATTCGAATTGGCCTTTTCCACCTTGACTCGTTGATGGCCCTTCCATTATATTTTTTCAAAATCAAATGATGTTGATGCCAAAGTCATCTGGAAGAAATAAATGTCTTCACTAAAACTTCTGATAAAAATAATATTGTTTTTAGTTTTATTTAGTAGGCTATGTTTCTTAAAATAACAGAATTGTGAGTAATAATTTTTCATATAGTAATGCTATTTATAAGAAGAAGAAGATGAAGTATTATAAACCTCTTCATCCCTATACATAAAGGTATTTAAAGACATTGAATCTATTTGTTCATTCTGTTAGCTGAACCAGCTAAACGTTGTAAATTTTATAGCTGGAATACATTTTGAAATAGAAAACCTAATAAAATACCCTAAATAAGTCTACTTAAGTGTGCTAAATAACTAATACATAATTAATAAGTAGATAGTAAATTAAATTACTTACGCATCGGAATCTCCTAAGATATCGCGAAGCTCATGTGCAATGTCGTCGGTGGATATGGTGCTATCCACTATCACTGAACAAATCACTAAACTGTAACTGTAAAAATATGCATATATACAAAATATACAGCACAGACCGCACTTCAGAACAGTGTGAAATGCGAAAACAGAATAATAATCTTAGTTTCGGCACGGGGTCCCAACGCGAACAATCGATATTTTGTTCTAATTAATTCTAATAGATGGCGTTACTTGTATCGATTGTATTTTATAGTGCGTATATCAATTGTAAAAGAAATGATATGGATATTGTATGTAATTGTTAAAAAAGTCTCTCTTGTACGAAAAATCTAATAATGGGTCCATAATTCCAATTTCTATGATCTCTCAAAATCTGTGGCTCTAGGTTCTACCAATAGATGGCGCTGTCACCAAAACAGGGAAGAAATCGACGGAAACAATCTCATGAAATGAATGGTTCATAGGTACAACCGTAACCTTACAACTACAACAACTTAGTGAGGTAGGGTTGCCCGGTTGGCTCAGAGTCAGAACTGATTTTCTATTGTGCTCCAGCTTATGAAGGCGTCTAGATCTTATACACTGTATCAAAGTTATCGTAACACATTTGAACTATAGAACATTTAAATAATAAATAATTGCGAATACCCTGTTTATATTATACCTGATTAATAAACGATGGTCCCGTTTCTTTGTATGGGATGGGGCATCTGTACGTAAGTATTATGGTTATCTGTAGATTCGGTATAAGGCAAATGCCGGTGCTTTTTACGGGGTAGGATTAAATGTAGGTATTATTGTTTTGACTTGGGTTTATTTATTATCTACTCTAAAAGGATTAAAATACGCAGAAAGATAAAATATATTTTTGGCAAATCCTACCACTACTGATTTATTGCTTAACTACTTCTTTGTGCAAGTGCTCAAGCGCCATGTACCGGCAATATTTGTGGTAAGTAAAATACAAAACAAAGGGCTACTCGGCAAGCCGCAATAAAAATTAATCCCCTGGAGCTAATAAAAAATATTTCTTCATTATTTTTGGGATCTGCTATTGTGAGTACTTAAGGGCGTTTCTTGTTATTAGTTTCTTTGTTATCTTTAACAGTTAGTATTATTTGTATAAAAATACACCGGCATTTTATTAAATCTCTCATTTATGGTGTTCATATTATAAGTTTTCATATTAAATACTGACAAAACTTTTCATCTTACCTCTTAACTAGTATTTTGTGCCTGACTGCGATGCGAATAGAGAATTATTGAATTTTAATATTAATATTCTAGAATATTGTACATGACTGTACTTAGATTTATTATTCGCACATTTTGTTAAGTGTGCGAATCGCATACTACTAATTCTTGAAGGGGTCGATTCGCACGCAATTTAAATACTTCCGTGCGAATCGCCTACTAAAAAAATATTTTTATTGAAAGGGGACGATTCGCACGATCGTGCGAATAATTTTCGTGCGAATCGACTACTAACCCAAAATAATCAACAATATACAAACTAGGTATATAATATTATAGGTAAGTCTAGGTATACTAATCTGGTAAACAATTAAATTCTTTTACCAGTAATAGGTAGTAAAGTAATATTTAACAAAAGAAATGAATGTTTTTCATTTCACCTTTTTAAAGCACTTCGACGAAGTAAAAAAATACTAGGCTTTTTAAGGAGTATCTAAATCTAAATCAATTAAAATACAATGGTGACAAATAAACTCGTTAACCGCAACATCCGAATATTTTTTTTACCCTTTTTTAGTCGTACATTGAAGATGAAACCATTTTGGGCACCGATCACACCCAACGTTTTTTAAGTTGTCATCTTCGACATCGCTAACGAGTACCTCCTCACACCCAGCACAATTAATACGTTTTTTATTTATTTATTTATTTATTTATTTTACTATTTATGTACATGTACATGTATATGTATTTTAATTTCTTTAGTCTTTCTAGTTTTCTTATGTGTATCTTGTCTCTTCTTTTGAATAGCCAACTTTGCTGTCGCCCTGACTTCCTTTTTAGCCGCCATACTTTTTTTCCGGTCCTGGACTTTTTGTAATTTTTCTTTTTTAATATTTTCTTTGTGTTCATAATATTCTCTCCATTTTGGAGATGACAAAGCAAGCGGCATGATTTCTCCACCAACAGTGCGAGATCTTCCAAAGCTCAAAGCTCGAGGTGAAAATAAATGTTTTCTAAAAGCCGGAGATACGGTATGTTTTGAGCCCCGCATTTTTGACCCAGTTGGTGTTAACCTGCTATTAAGAGGACTAGTATTTGCTGAATTATTTCTTGATGATAGAGGGGATCGTTCAACTCGCGGCAATGATAATATTGTAGTATCAAAAGTGATATCATTCGGGACCTCTACTTCTTCAACGAAACTTTCCGGCAATTTAAACAACGACTGTGAATCGCAATCCATTTTCTCAATTGTTTCGGATTCGATGTCAATGGCGTCGAAATCCACTTCTGCCTTCTTGAGAACCAAAGATTTTGATATAGGTAATATTTTTTTTTGTGATTCAGAGTCAAGTGACTTTGTATTATCTATACTATCACCATGTACTAAAGCAGTAACAATCACTTCACCGAAACGTAAATCAGGAGACTCGGACCTCTCGGGCTCGGGAGTGTCGTTGAAATAATTTGGAGAAGACAGAATCATCTTTTCGTTAGAATTTTCTGCGATTTGATTTTCTGGTGCTGCTGGTATAACAATAAGTGGTATTTCGGTATCCTGGCGGTCTATGTTTTCATCGGTGTCCTGAGGTATGGCGAAGGCGATGGTTTCTTGTTCTGGGTAATTAATCACTAACACATCCTCATTCCGTTGTGGTGATGTTACCTTGTTTTGATATTTGTCAAGCTGAGACGATTGGACAGCTTGCTTGTCGGTCGCTACACTACTTAACTCATTTAAAGCATCTTTTAATTTTTCGACGTCAATGACTATGCCCTTTTCTTTCAGTTCGTTACAAAAATACGTTAAAACTGCTACAGTGGTTTCAATGTTTTGACTTGAGGGAATCGTAGGTGTTTCCTTTATTTTTTCCATATTTTCCAAAGTGTTTTTAACACATTTGGAATAATCCACTGCATTGGGATTAAAGGGGTAAAGACCACATCTTTCAAACCCATTTTTTATTGTTTGTGACATATCTTTGTTTAAGACCTTCTGCAACAATGGACAAAACGTTACTTTGCTCAAGGGCTTTCCCTCCTCATCCTGCCAGGCTTTAATAGTTTTTCGCCATTCAGACTTAAAAGGCCGAAACACACTTACATCGGCGGGCTGGAGGATGTGCGTAGTGTTTGGCGGTAAAGCGTACAGAATTATTTGATTTGCGTCACAAAATTCACTTAAATGATAAGTGAGATGGGATTTATGGCCGTCAACAAATAAAACGACGGGTTTTTTTACTTTTTTTTCTTCTAGCCATGTATTGACACCGTTGGCAATATATTCGTAAAAAAGATCTCCTCTCATCCAGCCACTTTCCGATATTCCCAAGATAATCGTCGGCGGTACACTAAGTGCAACTTCTTTAGGAGGTTTTTTAACATATGGAAAAACTACCATCGGGGCTACAAGTTCGCCATCAGCTGTGATGACTATCATAACAGTGATAGTTTCCTTTTCACTGCCTCGTTTCACTTCGTATATGTTTTTCCAGCCTTTTGGTTATATAACCTTTCCTGTTTTTGGACAAATTTGAAAACTAGTCTCATCACCATTGAGAATGCGGTTTGGGTCTTCCAGAATGTCCAAGTTATTCGTCTTTGTCAAGAAATCTAAGAAGTCTGAAAACCATTTTCGAATATATTCTTCAGTAACTATAGCTCTGGCAGTATTTATGCTCTCCGGTGTTCGTTGACTTAGTTCTGGGTGCCTTTTCATAAATAATTCATACCATTTTTGGCCCGGAGTATCATTATTGAATGGATTTTGCCTGTTTTCGGCTTTAATTATTTTTTTTACACTATTAATTAAATCGGTTTTTTTTCTTGGAAAACCGCACTTGGCAAGTTGTATCAGCCATTGAACTAGTACTTCTTCTTCGGATGGGTTTAAAACCGAAGAACGTCCCGTTTTTAATGTATGTATGTCTATGCGACCAGCTAATCTATCTTGCAACGTCGTTCGCGGGACGCCGAATAGTTTAGAAGCTGCACGAATGGGCATTCCATTATTTATTGCCTCAAGCGCTTCCTTTATTTTTGTGCGATCGTAACTACATAATTTTCTACATAGCTTCCGTGAAGGCCCTGGATCACACTGTTCTGTCATTGTAGTACCTTTAATTAAAAGCATTAATTTTAAAGGCAGCTTTTTGTGACATGCAGGTTAATTAATGAATGAAAAATTCACGACCAACCATTTATATTTTTTAAGCTAATTAACATGGGTTTGTTAGGCAGCAAGTTCCAAAGAGCAATTTATATCTTATATTCCCAAACCGTAATAAGCTATCATAAATGTTTTCAATATTATCAACTCCTACATTTAAACTTAACTCTTTATATTATTAATAAATTAAATGTATAATAAATATTTAATTTTGAGAAAATAAGAAAAAGTAATCAGCCTGTATAGTTGGGCTCGAATTCGAAGCTGGTCGACATTACGATCTTTAATGTTTCTAAAGCCGGCCCCTATTTCGTGTACATTATTTCTCGAGATTCAATTAATATCACCCCGGCCGGTATTTGGCGATTAAACGTAAAATAGATTTATTTGCCTATATGCGTTGCAAATTCTCTTATTATGGAATTAGTACAATTGGAATTTATAAAACAGACTGTATTTACTTTAAGTCGGCCACGGCCGAGAATCCGGTTTTAACTCAAAATTGGTATTCTATTGGCGGCCTCCTATTTTTCCTCTAAAACAATACGTAAAACATTGTAAAAACTATCTAAAAATATAGTAAAAATCACTAATTACTGATAATAAAGCTAAAAACAAAAAAAAGGAATGTCTTACCGTTCTAAAATCAATCCCCGAAGTGTGGGTATTCACAGCAAGTAAGGTACTTTAAATATGAACTTGACGCTTCGACGGCGCAATCGCTACTGACACTCAGTGTGCGAAGAGTGAGTGACGTAATCGGAAAGTAACGGTTTGTACATATACATAGAGTATGAATTAAGGTTGTAATTTGAGTGGCAAATTTGTCAATTCATTACGTTTTAAATGAACGCAAGCTGAAAATGTGCAGACGGCCGAAGTTTGGGGAGGGGCCGACGTATGGCGTATTTACCCTATTTCTTTTTAGATACTGGCAGCAACGCTTTGTAGCATGGTTTCAGTTGAACGGCGTCGTTTTTCTTCGTAATTTCAATTTGTTCAGTTTCGGCATCTGGATTCATAGAGAATTTCACGTAGCACATATTTGTGGTCGATTTTTTAAATGTAATCGTTCTTAGTTTGCTTATTTTACCCGTCAAATTTTCCTTGAAGTATTTATCTGCAATTATATCCCATTTATTAAAGTCAGTATACTTAAGAACCTCTAATTCATAGGGTTTTGGTGACTTCCTAGCCAGGGTGAAAACTGTACTCCACTGTAAAGGTGCCCAAATTATAACGCCACCTAAGCTTTTTTCAATTACGGAATGAACTGAATCTACGGGCATAATGCGCGGTGTGAGAACTCGCATTGTCGTGATGGAGGATGATGCGGCGGTTGCAGTTCTCTTTACGGAGTTCCTTCCGACCTGTGGCAAACAAATGCTAGCATACCATTCTGCATTAACCGTTCTTTGTACCTCAAGAGGAATAGTCGTAACATGGCCGGTTTTGGAGACAAACGTGGCCACCATTTTTTTTGCAACACTCCGTGAACGAACAATTTTTGTTGGCTTTAACTCATTTTCGAATACCCAAACTCGTAACTGGTTTTTTGTTTCGGGTTCGTACGCGTATATCCAGGATTCGTCACCTGATACGATGTTGTATACAGCATTTGAGGATCCTGCGTGGAATCTTTCGAGAGTTCTGACGCACCAAGTAACGCGAGCCGCTTTTTGCTCTTCACAGAGCGAATGCGGTATCCATCGGGAAAACAACTTTTTTACACTTAATTGTTCATGCAAGATTATTTGTATTTCACTCATGCCAATGTCTAAAGTTGCCTGAATTTCGCGGTATGTCACATGTCGATCTTCCTCAATCAGCTTACGCACAGCATCAACGTTTTCTTGGGTGACTGCAGTTTTTGGACGACCTTGACGGGGATCATCACTGAGCTTGAAACGTCCACGTTGAAATTCAGCAAACCTGCAATAAATTGTAGTTTTGGATGCGGCTTCATCACCAAATGCAGAAATCATCCGGTCAACACACTGTTTTTGTGTTAAACCACTTCGAAAGTCATAATAAATCATCGCTCTTGAATTATCTCGTGTCAATTCCATTTTCTCAACGACTAAACAAGTTTGACAAAACCTTGTGACAAGACCGAGAATCTTTTTCTAAATAAATAAATGGTATTCGATTTTTAAAACCAAGGAGTTTTCAATTAAAAAGATTTTAATATGACAGGAACAGTGGAAATATTCCATTCCCGATACTTTTAGGGCAGCCTATGTATATGTATGCCCAGGAAGCAAGTAATTTATTTGTATCGACAAAAGATTGTTACAATTTTGGAGAGTTAGATTTATGCAAGTTAAAACTGTTTTATTTTTATTTTATCCTGGGCACGAATCACAGTAAAGTAACAAATGTTTTATTGTACCCCTTTGATCCACCTCGTTGATATACTTCTACAAAATTGAAGATACTTCATTGGCTCCTCTTTTCCCGTCAATTACAGACCATGTGTATCAGAACCCATTTCTTGTGCCTGATTCATAAAAAGTTAAATTGTATACTGCTAATTTGCGGCTGTAATATAGCATCATATTTTCGCCGTGAGGTGTATTCAAAACTTTTTGGAGGTCAAAAGTTGTACACAAAATAGTTTCATCTTTGTTATGAATATCTTGATGTGCTTTGAATCTCTCAGTTGTTTCTTCTTTGTCCTTCAAATGTTTACAGTGCGGTAACGTTCTTTTAAATAGTTAAAACAACGTCACCGCACTGTCACACCAATATTCACTCGTATGTTAATTTCCGATCAAATTGTTCGCAGCAGCGAAACTAATATATACGTTCTTTCGCTATAGCTCTGTCGAGTGTCGAGCCGACTGACTTAACCGCCTGCGCAGGCGCGTTCACGTACAATTTTGGACTAACAAGTTGATACTTATTCAACAATAATAATGATTTATAACGACTAGTAATTTTACTTAAGTGATGTAGTTTACACGTGGACGGGAAGGGTAATTAATACTTTTGTGACTTTTGCCGAAATTTGACTGCAAAGCAACTTTGCTGATAACTCGCAAACTGCTCAATAACAGTCAGGCTAAATTACTTAAACGCCATTCACTGGATGAAAATAATAAGGCATTTTTCCGTAAACGCCATTTCTCATTCCAATTTACGTAAATCAAAATTACTTAACCCAAGTTATTCTTAGATTCCAAGAAGAGCATAACTACTAATACAACATTATTTTCAAGACAACAGAAAGTTAGATTTACTTTAATTGAAATTTGTGTATTTATGTAGTAAGTAAACATGACTTATGCGACCTTCGTATAAAAAAGACCGAAAAGTGTGTCGCATCAGTAACCGAAAAAAAAAAAAATCCGCCTTTTTACGGGTTACTGAAGCGCCACAAAAGTGATTCGATTGCAATGCTACCTAAACAGATCGATGCAGAAAAAATCGCTGATTCCGAATATGTATGTAACTCAATATGCCTAATTTGGCGGTTAAGTAATTTTGCCTTTCCAGTGACGATATGTGCACAAGTGCCCATCGTACGTCGCCCGGTTAAACATGTGCAATATTGTTGGACAATATTATTTGTACTGTTGATCAATATGTAACAAAAATATGTTTTTATACGGACATGTCGCGACTGGATTCGTCCACGCAAAAGCCAGGCATCTTCGTGTATGCCATAGTCTGGCAGATCTTCAAGTGCTCCGTCTCTGTACGTTTCAATTATATACAGACCATTTGATAAATGCTCGGCACAGTAAGATCTTGCCAGCTTGAGTTGGTAGGTACCTAGCGCTAATAGAATTATATCCTCCTCCGTCATTGAAAGGAAGTTTTCGATCTGGCTCGCTTCCATCCTCTGAAAATCTATTCTTCTGTGATTAAGCCGTTTTCTCTCTATATACATATGCAGAAGAATTGGGGTATCTATTTTCTGCCTTATGATATTGACGAATTCGTCTGCGTGTACGCTTATCCACGATGGGTTGGTGGAAGTGATTCGTGATAGCTGCGGCAATCTTAAAATCAGTGAACATATTGGGCAGTGACTTATTAAAATATTTTTGCCGCAAGAGCTTAAAATCACGTTTAAACCGGCCGTTTACCACTTCCACAACCCACCGGCATAGCGTTACCGATCGAGCTTCGTTGGATTGTTCAGTGGTCAGCTGTGTCTCTTGGCGGTTCTTTGTTGGTGGGACATAAGATTCATACCCACATTCATCAATGAGGTCCAAGCTGTCCCTAAAACCTCGATCTAATATAAAAGCATCGTTTGTTCGGAGTAAGCAATGTAGTGGATGTTGTCCATCATTCATAATGTCGCCCATTATTTGTGCATCTGTTTTTGTTGCAGCGTATGGACCCATTACATCTAAGGGCGCGTACACATAGAACATCCGTTTTACAGGATCCTTTTTAACTGATCCGTCGCTACTGGAGGTAATATTCACACAGCATTTACAGGACCGATTTTAACAGATCCGACGCTACTGGAGGTAATATTCACACAGCATTTACAGGACCGATTTTAACAGATCCGACGCTACTGGACTTTCGTTCTTCAGTGTATCGCCTACTTTCTACGAGAATGGACGTTGTCGTGTTGTATTGGTACTATCGTCGTCTGCGGCGGAGGAAGCCCCGGCGTTATTGGATACATCCACTATTAAGGCAAAGATTTTGTCGTGGTGCTGTTGTGCGTCAGCTGAAAGAAGACGAATCTAAATTTTTTACTTATTTCCGAATGACGACGTCTACTTTTGATGACCTTCTTAAACGATTAGAAAAGGATTTAAAAAAGAAAGACACAAACTGGAGGAAAAGCTTGTGCCCTGAAGTAAAACTAGCGATATTTTTAAGGTAAGAACTTTAATTTTTGTTATTATCAATTAAAATTTAAAATGACAAAAAGGTTTACAAAAATGAAGATTTATTTCAAAACATAGACAGATCTGGCAAGTCTGACTCCTGGCTGAATGTAGATTCTACTGATGGCGAACCTTCTACTGATGGTGTAGAGTCAAGATGATGTGGCCTACTAAAATAACCTTGGGTGTGGTAGTGAGGAGTGCTAGAACTTTGTGAATATGGAGGCCACTCGTAGTTTGACTGACCATATCTTCTACTTTTAATATTTTGTAAAAGGTTTATCACTCCAGACTGAAATTCTAAAATTTGATCGCCATTAAGTGAAGCCAGTTGCGGCAAAATACCTTTGAAGAACGATAAATTAGGATCTTCAAACTCATTTTTACTTTTTTTTAACTGATCATTCATGTATTCAATCATTTTGGCGTCTACTTCATTCACATTTCTTTTGATTGCCTTGCGTTGCGGCGGGGCTAAATTTTGTCTTTCCTTTTGTCTGTCACTACCACTTTGTTCCGTAATCTGATCAGGTTCATCTTCGTTGTCTTTATTACTTTCTACTGTTTCCGTGATGTTGTCATTAGCAGGGACGTTCTCGTGTGTATCACCTGGGGTGACAACTTTTTTCAAAAATAACATTTGATTGTGATATTTGTAAGGCTTGGTATTTGAGGCAGCAGCTCCAGATTTCTTCAATTTCTTTTTCTCACTCAATGTTCGTATCCAGGCATCTCTAGTCGAATTCCATTTTTTTATAACATATTTTCCTGAAGCAAGTAAATAATAATATAAGATGGTTGTCAATAGCTTAGTAAGTGAAAGGCGAATAAGAAGGTAGAATAGACTTGTCAGTAATTAATTACCATATTGGTCAGTGGATAAGTCAAATTGACAGTGCAAGAACTAATCGGTCAGTAAATAATGGGAAGCAAAAAAGTATTACTAATGTTTAAATCAATTTATTTTAATTAGGTAATTTTATAATTTAGTTCAGTTCAGTTTAATTTTATTTTATTTATGTACTATATATATAAGTATGAGTTTTGATTTACGACTTTGCTAAAAACTCTCATAAAAATTTCGACTTTCCATACAAAATTTGTTGGTCACTATAATATTTTATAGTTTTATAATAAAACAAGACTTATTCATCAAGCCATCTTTAATAGTCTGACCATAGAGAAGTACCTCTACGAAACATAGACATATACATAATCAGTAATAGACAAAATTAACTAAAACTAAACCCTTACAGTCACTAACGTTACTTTGTATGGGAAGTCAATATATGTGTAATAATATAGTAATTGATTAATTTATTTTTTTTAGGTATGCAGCGTCTGGGTGTACATTTCAAGAACTTTATTACGTCTTTCGTGTCGGTGTGTCAACTATAAGCAACATTATTAAGGAAGTTACACGATGCATATGGAACAACTTGAATGACGAGTTTATGCGACTTCCTACAACAGTGAGTGAATGGGAGCATATATCAAATGGATTCGACACAAAAGCAAATTTTCCCCACTGTTTAGGAGCAGTGGACGGTAAACACATCAGACTTCGAAAACCAGCAAAAAGTGGCTCAATGTACCTAAATTACAAAGACTTTTTTTCCATCATATTATTAGCGATCGTAGACTCTGACTATCGTTTTCTATATGTTAGTATTGGGTCGTATGGAAAAGAATGCGATTCATCAATATTCAAGGAGTCGACATTTTGGAAAATGATGCTAGATGGCAGTTTACAAATACCAGAACCTTGCCCATTAATGAGCTACCATGGCTCAGAAACGAGAGTTCCCTACGTCATAATCGGCGATGAAGGTTTCGGTTTACACGAAAATTTAATGAGGCCATTTAGCGGGACGCATTTAGACGTAAATAAGCGAATATATAACTATCGTTTGACCAGAGCTAGACGATACGTTGAATGTGCATTTGGTATTCTTGCTAATAAGTGGAGAGTATTCCACCGGCCTCTAGACGTCAACAAAACAACAGCTATATGGATAGTTAAGGCATGTACCGTTCTACACAACTTTGTAAGGGAAAAAGAGGGCTTAAAGGATGGCAACACATCCGAATCTAAAGCATTTCATTTCAATAGCCTACCTGATGATGAAACGCTACGAGGTGGTCGAACTGCAAATTCAGTTCGAACGGAATTCGAAAACTATTTCGTGTCCGAATCTGGGTCAGTTTCTTGGCAGAATGAAGCTATTTAAAATGCAGCCCAACGTAACTGTTAAGACTACTACACACATGCCGGCGGCTATGCCGCCGGCAATACAAGCCGCCGGCACAGGCCGCACAAAGCCGTCAAGCATCATTCCGGTTGTGACAGCCACATAGAACGCTAGTGAAGTGAAAATTTTTTTTGGTTGGTTGGTTACAATGAATACGAAAATCATCAGCACTGCCGCCGCAGTTATAATTTTTATTTTAATAAGAAAAAAATACAAAAGGACGAGGTTTTGGGTGCGCCCAAGTTTACAAAATAGAAAATGGCAGAACGGTACTGTAATGATAGAAGAGTATAAAAAAGATGATGTGGGATGTCAACGTTTGCGCAATAGTATGTTCTTTGGGTTTCTGAGAATGACATATGAAGATTTTGAATTTTTGCTAGAGAGTACTGAAGTGTACATTAGCAAAAAAAATACTGGCTGGAGAAAGGCTATACCCGCTAAAGAGAGGTTGGCAGTAACGTTGCGGTTTTTAGCTACAGGAGAAAGTTATTTCAGCCTTGGAGAACTGTTTAAAATTTCACCACAACTTCTTTCCTCACTGATTCCCGAAGTCTGTCAAGCAATAATATCAAAACTTCAAATTAAGGTAATCATTTTTTTATGACTCACTCTTGATATTGACAGGGAAGCTCACTCACAGGGAATCCTAGAGGGGAAGCTAGAGAACACCATAACCTAATATATATGTCGCCGCGAGAGTGTCTATCTGCTGGGATCATTAGGCAATCTAATTAATAACCAGCTTATAATAATAGCTTAGCTTAGTTTTTATAATCATTAATGAACCTGCCATCTCTGAGATATTTGTACAGTAATTATTACGGGATCGATATTGAAAGACATGAGCGACAGTGCCATCTGTTAGCTTTTGTGTTAACTACTACAGAGATGGTTTGTAATTGAATGGTCGAGGGCTCGAATAATGATTTATTAAACAGAGGTCTTTAACTAGAACTATAGTTAAAATTAAGATAAGCTAATTGATTATGAATATTGGGATTTTAATGATTGCTCACTTGAAATTAGGCTGTATAAGAGACGTCATTGCACATTGTTGTGAAGATGGCGGCGAATACGATTTTAATGATCAATAACTCAATTTATAATCTGAAACCACGACTAAATCAGTTTCTTTATGTAATTATAAACTAAAAAGTCATAAGATTATTTTGTAGAGCAATTTATTAGTAGAAAACCTGTTCTTTGTATTAAATCCTTTAATTAGCCGGAAATGGCGTAAATAACATTCTGTTGTAAAAAGTAATGAACCTGTTAATTAGACATTAACTTAATAACACCTTCGCATTAATGTTGGTATTGTTTTATTGTTAAATAATTATTACAATCAATTGTGAACTATTTTAGTATTGTTTATTAGTTTTAACTGATTAAAAGTAATTAATAACAATACTGAGTACGTGGTACTTCCGCTAGACAGACTAGACAAGTAGACACGCGTGTGACGAAAGATCTATGCACATTATCTCGCGTTTAGCAAATAATGTAAATGAAAGTGGTTTTTGATGTGAATAACATTAATTAGTGCAAACGAGAATTGTAACATGATTTAAATGGAGTTTCTTCAACCCATTCTTCTCCATAGTAACAATGATTCATGTGAATGGGTCTCAACCCCTGAAAAGTTTATAAGTGCCTGTAAATGGACTATTGTAAATAAACGTTTGGTGTTTGAGTCAAGTATTGTGTGTGATTTCAACTACCCATCTACCACGAAGAGGAATCTAAGGCGAAGACAATATGGCGGAGGCCATTGATGTTTAGGAGCAGCATTCCTCAAGTGGTTTTCCCGCCGTAACATATATTTGTACTCTATTGACCAAATAAATATTTTTTTATTTTATTTTTATTTACGATATGGCCTGAATATATGTGATATTGCTGGAATTGGATAATATTTGAGTATAGCATTACATTTAGGCTTACAAGCACATATGCTAAACGTTTAAGTATATATTTATTTTTGAATGTTTATTTTAAATTAATTTTTATTTCCTTTTTCTCTTCTAGATGCCAACCACAGAAGAAGAATGGCTTTCGGTGTCACGTTTGTTTTTCAAGAAATGGAATGTTATCAATTGTTGTGGATCCATTGATGGGAAACACATACGTATACAATGCCCCAATAATAGTGGCTCAGAATTTTTCAATTATAAATCGTATTTCAGTATTGTGTTGTTGGCATTAGTCGATGCTAATTATAATTTTTTATACGTCGATATTGGTTGTCAAGGAAGAGTTTCGGATGGGGGTGTTTTTAGAAATAGCTCGCTTTACGAAGCATTACGAAATGAATCTATAAATCTACCGACACCAAGACCTTTACCTGGACGGACTATGAATGTACCATTTTATTTCCTCGGTAATGATGCTTTTCCGATTTCTCCTAACTTAATGAAACCATTTCCTGGACAACATGAGCGAGGATCTCCGAAAAGAATATGCAATTACAGATTTTGTAGGGGAAGGAGAGTCGTGGAAAATGCTTTTGGCATAGTATCGGAAAAATTCAGAATATTTCATTCAATAGCCAATTTACAGCCAGAGAAAATGAAAATTGTAGTAATGGCTTGTGTATAAATAAATAATAAATAAAAATAAAATAAAATAAAAAAGCCTTATATTTCTTACTAAAAAACTACAAAAACAAAACTTATTTCTAATTACACTTAAACTTAATTATACTAAACTTATTTTTAATAATTATGTTTAAACTTATTTCTTATATTTTTTTTAGATATATATTTAACTATTTATGTAAGAACCCCTCGTTCTCGAAGGTGAAGGCCTCCTCTTGGCTTCTTTGGGCTTGTGTATGCCTGCACAATTTTATCCGAAGAAATGACGTTGATGTTGAGGATAATATGATAACGATACCGGCACCAAATATTGAAATAAATCGGAATTTGGAACCTTCAATGGTCTCAAATTTTCTTTCAGAGCAAGGACAACTTCCATGGCAAAATAACATTTCATAAATCAAACATATTTTTATTGGGAACAACGTTTATTTAGCATATAAGTATCTATATAATGATATTTTAAGTGAAATTCTAACTAGGTAACATTTTGTTAATCTGTGTTTGCCTCATTAATCTCACTATCAATCACAATGTACCAGTACAATCATAGTTTTAATTATTAAATTCTTAAATTATCATAAATCTAAAAGAGTTTTAATTATTTTCCAAATATGAAAAAAGGCTGTCCTGAGTATCAGAATTGTCGGTATAATTAGAATGGCTAGTGGAAGGACGTACACTTTCAGGTGTCGAAGTGGTAAAATATCCTTGAGCTGCCGCCACCGTGGAAGGTCTTGAGTAAACGCCCATTTCAGCCTGATAAATTATATTATTAATATGCTGTTGTACTGTAGATATTGTTATGGGATCCATTTTTCGTATTTTATTTGCTATGTGTTCTCCGAATACCGAGGCATCGTCACGAGCAGATGAAGAAGCTGACATATTTTTTAAAACTTGTAGAGCTTCGGCAATATCACTGTCTCCATCAGTACCGCATCTCCTTTTCCGGGAACTAGTCGCTGTTGCATTATCTTGATGACTGTACTGCGAATGCGTCTGTAAATAGAAGGAAATAATATGATTTTTTTTATCATGGGAGATATTTAATATTTATACTAATATTATAAATAAATAAATTGTAGGGGGTAATCTTCGGAACTACTGAACCAATTTATATTGATTAAGAACTGATCACCTCTTCTTGAGATCCTGGTTTGCCGTCTTAATACAAAATTATAAAAAACGTACAACATTGCAGGTACAACAAGCTTTTATCTCGGGAATGGAGCACCGATGAATTATGAAATTTTAATCGATTTCTAACGTTAGCACAGCTGGCTCATGACGAATCCCTAATAACTTTTAAAAGCGAGACTTTTTTCTTTGCGACTAATTATCGAATTAATCCTGGCATAATTAAAAATCTCAAATTCCATTGTGGGCCAGCGTAGCTAACACATCTTAGTACACGCGGGCGAAACCGCGGCACACCCGTGACACTCCGTGTATGAGAGTTGAAGCGCCGCCCGGGGACCTTGAGTCGCCGCACGAAAGAGCATGCTCTTTGCCAACCATGGTTGACACACTAGTATTTTTAAAATTCAATTCAATTTTTAATCTTTATTGCATTCTTGTATATTTAAGGGTCTTAAATATCGAAATGAAAATGTATAAACAAATATACAACATTACCTTATCTAATATAATATCATTATTTTGCTCATACATTATTTACGTTTTACGTTCTTTATATTTTATGCAACACATTTAACAAGTATAATTTAATTTAATTAATCTTTTGATTCTGTCTTTATGTTATATAATTTTGTAATTCCCTCGTACATAACCCACTTTTATTTCTAAGTTTCTTTTTTAATGTAAACTAAATTATTTATGTTGTTGTACTTGCCCCTTATTTTTCTGCGAGTGCTGTGCACTTCTGTAAGTGACGAATTCACTATACTTAAAACTGTTTGTGATGTAAGTTTATGTATGTTCTTAGTGAGTAAGTCGTTGAAGTGCCATAAATAAATAAATAAATAATTTAATTGTAAATAACCTTTATATGAGATAAGACTTAATACAACATTATTACTTATTTATTGTGGATCTAGGTATTGTAGCTATTTTTATTCGGTTCGATTGTCCCTACAGCCATATTTACAACAATTTACGCTGGGTATGATTGTTTAAATTAATAAATACCACGCTTTAGTCGCGTCGCACAGCCCCCGCGCTCGCCCGGGCACGCACACATAGCCATGAGTCCGCGACTCACTTTTTGTGTACACATGCAAGTGTCGCGTCTTCACTTTAGTATATGTTCTGTGACCGCGAGTAGTTAGTCTGTGATAAAATAAAGAAAAATAGGAAACATGAATACTTACATCATTCTCACTATTTACTGTGGGTGGTGGTTTATTTTTGTCTCGCAAAATGTTCAATGCCTTGTAAGCAAACCACGGTTCCTGTACATCGTCTGTGCTTGCACCAGATTTGTACAACTGTTCAACCTTCTTTTTTTCCCGAAAATAATGAGATTGCAATTATATTCAAGGCGTCCATTCGTTTGTTCCTATTCTTATAGTCTGCATTTCTGGAATTCCATAATATATCATTTTCATGAAATTTTTCAATTAATAGCAACACAGTTTCGTCGTCCCAATGAAACGACATTTTAATTTGTTGAATACACACAAACCGCACACCACTATCGCTCGAATGCCAGGCACGAACTGACGCCGACAAGCCGCGTAACCCCGGCGGCCATGCCGGCGGCTCCTTTGTGCGGCAAAGCCGGCGGCTTTGTATGCCGCCGGGTGCACGGCGGCTTTGTATGCCGCCGGGTGCACGGCGGCTTACCTGGCGGCCCTGCCGCCGGCACTGTGTGTAGGAGCCTTTATTGAGACACTCCTTACAATAACCAACAAACGTTCAAGCTTTCGTCGTGACATGTTAAATAATGTCGCAAGTCTTTCATCTGGCTCCCCGGTACGCAGTTTTGTAAGATAAATACCTAATGCAGTTCTCGGCTCTCTACATCTTTCATTTAGTGTAGGTGTTTGTACCAACATAGCATCAAACTCTTCGCACTTGCGTCCTGTCCAAAAGTGCATCTCCTCGTTGGTTAAAGCGCCTCTCGTGTTGAAGTCTAGCCGAGGTCGACGTTGTAAGGCCATTCTTAACATGTCACAAATGTCAGTAAACTGGTCTGTATTAAAATCATGAGTGACATTACATGTTTGAGGTACGAGGGTCATTCAATAAATACTTAGCCTACAAAAAGTAAACGAAAATTTTGGAAAAGTGGCAATTTATTTTTCAACATAGTCTCCTTTTAGTTCGATACACTTAGCCCAGCGATGCTCCAACTTTTTTAACCCGTCCGAAAAATAGTTTTTGTCAAACTCTGCAAAATAGGCCTCCGTGGCGGCGATGACCTCCTCATTTGATCCATATCTATTCCCAGCGAGTGATTTTTTCAGATTAGGAAACAGAAAGAAGTCACAAGGGGCCAAATCTAGAGAATACGGTGGATGGGGCAGCAATTCGTAGCGTAATTCGACCAATTTGGCCATGGCAACGGCAGACGTGTGAACCGGTGCGTTGTCGTGGTGAAACAGAACTTTTTTCTTCGCCAGATGGGGTCGTTTTTTCTTTAATTCGGCGTCGAATCGGCCTAATAACTCGGCATAGTAAAGCCCTGTAATTGTTTTCCCTTCTCGAGGTAATCGATGTAGATGAGTGTGTGATGTGAATCCCAGAAAACGGTGGCCATAACTTTTCCGGCCGATTTTACAGTTTTCGCCTTCTTTAGAGCACGTTCCCCGGTCTGGATCCATTGTTTTGATTGCTCCTTGGTTTCTGGTGTGTACCAGTGGATCCAGGTTTCATCGACGGTCACTAAACGACGCAAAAACTCCGCTGAATTTCGCTTAAACAGCGCCAAACACGTCTCCGATGTGGTCTCACGGTTGCGCTTGTTTCCGGTGTGAGTAAACGCGGCACCCATCGCGCCGACAGCTTTCTCATGCCGAGTTCCTCGTGAAGAATATGATGCACTGTTCCTTCTGAAATGCCTACAGTCTCAGCTAGTTCCCGAACCTTCAATCGGCGATCTGCCAATACGAGATCATGGATTTTTTTAATGTTTTCCTCCGTAGCAGCTGTTTTCGGTGCACCTGAACGTGGTTCATCAAAAACCGACGTACGGCCACGTACAAACTCGTTGAACCAATTCTTGACGGTGGCCATCTATGGAGAAGAGTCACCGTACACAGCAGTCATTACATCTACGGAGAGTTAAATAAAAGCAGATAAAACAGCTTTACTTACATATCCTGGCTGCGTGTAATCAATATTTTGCACAGCTTGTTGACAATTTTCCTTGTTCCTAAACGGCTCTTTAGTAGCTTGAAGCCCTGGCTGATCACCACCTTGCACAATTTGCCGACTACCTCCTGGTTGTTGTTGAGATGTCTCTTCAATAGCTTTAAATTTTATTTTTCTTGGCTTCGCTGAATGTGGTGTAGAACTTGACGGAGTTAATGTTTCATCTAAGTTGCATACTTCTGTGGTGGCTGCAAAGCTATTTGGGGAAGCCTCAAAGTAGGTTGATTCCTTTAACAGTCTGCCAATGCTGCCAAGAGATGTGTCCAATTCTGTATTTACATCAAGCAGAGAAAATGAAGCATTATGCTCATGCACCTGAAAACGATATCAAAAATATTGTAAATTAAGTTTAAAAATGTTGAGACACCGACTTCTAACCAAACGGCAGAACAGATTTTGATAAAATTTCTATAGCCAGACAGTAAAATTCCTTGGAGTACACAAGCGCTATAGGGTCCCGTTTTACCCTTTGGGTGCGGAACACTAAAAAAGATTTTATCAAATCGGCTCATAATTGACGAAGTTATGCCATAACAAACATAAAAAATATTCATAATAAAAATGAAGTCAGTTAAAAATACAACCGAATTGAGAACATCCTCTTTTTTCTTTGAAGTCGGTTAAAAACATGGTAAAGTGGAATGCAAAATAATTACTTATTTGAAAGTATAAAAATTAAATTAATTAGGGCATGGATAGAAAGGGACATTAAACAACAAACGCACCTCTTGCTGTCCTGGTGTGTTTAAAGACGCCATTTTAAGTTTCCAATTTTCTAAATTAGCCCGAAACCTGGCCCTGTCACCCGGTATAGGTAGCAACTGTGTTATTTCATCATGCGAAAGCAACCTTAATGTCCCACCATCAATTCTGCCATCTTTGGGTAAGTAGGTAAATAAGTTAGTTTCACAAAAGAGAACGAGTTGATTTAGCAAAGTTAGTGTGTTCAGAAATTATTCTCACGACACATGCGGGAAGTCAGTGGATGGAGAGGGCTCAGAATCGTTCATCCTGAAAACGTATTCTTCAGGCCTAAGATGATGGATGATCTGAAGGGGTCTAGTACAAAATGTAAGCGGCCTTCCAGGTGCGGATTAGAAGTTTTCTGATATGGCGCCTTCAAATAAGCCGCGCTGCAGCGGCACTGCGCACGAGAATCGTATGGATGTACGGCCGTTACGCGCGTTTTTTTACATAGGTACTATTTACAAAGCAGCGCGGCACCTTGCGGCTAATTTGAAGCCGCCTTAAGATACTACCTACTACGACCCTACTAGTTTCAGAGGAAAAAAAAAAATTAGCTTTGATTTTTGTGACCCGGTGAGAGTAGGTACATACATAATTAGCTAATGGTGATCGAAGTAAGTAAATATTAAAGAAATTTCAAATACCTTTAAATGTGGTAATGTATTCGGACAAGCCCCAATTAATTAATAAATCTCTAGTTAGCTTATCCATTTCAAATTTTCATCATGTTCCTTCTTGTCCGTAAGTCGTGAGTGTGCGACAAAATGGCGATTATGGCGACGGCGGCGGCGTAAAGCGACTGGCACAGTTTAGTAGATACACTGTTATGTAGGTAAGTTAAGACTCAACACATTTTACTTAATTTTAATAATTAATCCCCCCGTGCCACACTCATTTCGAATGTGACACGGAGGGAGCGAGCGAAAGCACACGAGAAACTACATATTTAAATATTTTTATTTTAAGCGTACGCTTGGTCCACTTGGTCCAGCCGATGCGAACGGAATGAACGAATCGAACAAAATAACCGGCGGCGCGGTGACCAACCCAAGCCAGTTACAAAATAAATTGTAAAAAATACAAAACATTAACTAAAACCTACTAAGTGTGTGTAATACTTGACATTCGTTTCATAAAAATAACAAAACCAATTATCAAAAACATTGTTCCGATATAGTTAGTACAATCATTTGTAGTGTCTGTGAAATTAATAGTGTCTTGTAATGACATGTAAAATGTTGGTAGCTAGCTAAGGAACTAACTACGTTTTGTTGCTACAATTACAAAACTGTTTAGTAAGATCAAGTATTATACTAGACATGTTTTGTTGAAATAAGTAATAGTCTAGTCATTGCTAATGACGTCAGACATGAGCCATTATTTTGTGGTAATTACAAAACGTATTACTAGAAAATAATAATGTACAAAATGTGTTTTGTAGAAATAGATAACAGACTAGTAATAGATATGACGTCAGACGTGATTTCTAATTATGGTTGGATTTACAAAACATTTTACTTGAAAAAAATATTGTATTGCTACTATTACAAAATCAACATTTACTAAAACCGGTTTGTTGCGATTACTCCATGACCATTGCTTGAATGACTAAACACCTGTCGAAAAAACTAAATTTTGCTCAGAAACACAAAAAAAAAAATACTAAATCATTTTGTAATTATGACACAAAATTTTCTCTCCGTGCCGGTGCCTCCTCTTGGATGGAAAACAGTTTCAATCGCTCCATGGTAAAATTTTCACAAGTTGGTTTTGCATACTAATTTTGCATGATGACTCATCACGGACATGGTCGAGGGAGTGAGTCTTCCAGGGTTTCATATCGACGTTGGCGTTCCGATATATGAATAACGAGTGCCCTTTGTGCGAGTAGCCCTTCGAGGTAAGGGCAGGGAAGTAACTATAGGTAAATATAAATCCCTTAGAGATATAGCAACATCCAATTGCCCTGGAACAACAACGCGCGACCAAAGAGGGGGGATGTCTGACGCATCAGTGATCTATTTTCGTAACGGCGTTGACGTTCCAGTTTCTCTTTTAGAATCTTTGCTTCTCATTTTTGTTTCTCGTCAGAGAGTTCTAATGGGGCTCGATGTTGCAATATGGATCTTTCTCTAGTGGTCGATGTAACACGCGATTGCTAGTTTATCCGCCGCTGAGATCTTGCTCGACGTTCGGATATCACACGACGTTGGGATCTTGCACGCGATGGTGATCGTGTTCGGGGTTGGGATCTTTCACGAAGTGGAACGTTTTCTCGACCTTGGGTTGTTTCTCGAGGTGGTGTGACTAATCGACGACGTTGCGATCGTGCACGAGATCCAGAATTACTTGGTATTTGCGATTTTCCCCGACTAACAGATTTGTTTACATGCGAATGACAAGGACATTACCTAGGTGTAGATTTGTTTCGAAGGATATTACCAGGTGCGTCCATTCCATATGAATCTTGTGACTTAGCATCTTGTTCTATAGATGCCTTCCGCTTGACGGTTGCTCTCTGTTGTGTATTTATTAAGCGGATTAAAACTCTAATGTTATGTTTTGGTATGTATTGTCACGATCGATAGAAATATTTTAAAAGAATGCACCAATATAACCAGTCTGAAAGCGGGGCGGCAGTGGCAATTATTTCATTGCTTCCAGGCAGTGCGCTTTCGTCCGGCTCTTCAGCAGCGGGTGCCTCATTTAAAGCAGCGTATGCTCCAATTGCAACCGGTGCCTCCTCTTGGATGGAAAACAGTTTCAATCGCTCCATGGTAAAATTTTCACAAGTTGGTTCTGCATACTAATTTTGCATGATGACTCATCACGGACATGGTCGAGGGAGTGAGTCTTCCAGGGTTTCATATCGACGTTGGCGTTCCGATATCTGAATAACGAGTGAATCCCTTCGAGGTAAGGGCAGGGAAGTAACTATAGGTAAATATAAATCCCTTAGAGATATAGCAACATCCAATTGCGCTGGAACAACAACGCGCGACCAAAGAGGAGGGGTTGTCTGACGCATCAGTAATCTATTTTCGTAACGGCGTTGACGTTCCAGTCTTTTTTTGTCGTTCTCTAAGGGATTTATATTTACCTATAGTTACTTCCCTGCCCTTACCTCGAAGGGATTCACTCGTTATTCAGATATCGGAACGCCAACGTCGATATAAAACCCTGGAAGACTCACTCCCTCGACCATGTCCGTGATGAGTCATCATGCAAAATTAGTATACAGAACCAACTTGTGAAAATTTTACCATGGAGCGATCGAAACTGTTTTCCATCCAAGAGGAGGCACCGGTTGAAATTGGAGCATACGCTGCTTCAAATGAGGCACCCGCTGCTGAAGAGCCGGACGAAAGCGCACTGCCTGGAAGCAATGAAATAATTGCCACTGCCGCCCCGCTTTCAGACTGGTTATATTGGTGCATTCTTTTAAAATATTTCTATCGATCGTGACAATACATACCAAAACATAACATTAGAGTTTTAATCCGCTTAATAAATACACAACAGAGAGCAACCGTCAAGCGGAAGGCATCTATAATCTGTTAGTCGGGGAAAATCGCAAATACCAAGTCATTCTGGATCTCGTGCACGATCGCAACGTCGTCGATTAGTCACACCGCCTCGAGAAACAACCCGGTTATATTGGTGCATTCTTTTAAAATATTTCTATCGATCGTGACAATACATACCAAAACATAACATTAGAGTTTTAATCCGCTTAATAAATACACAACAGAGAGCAACCGTCAAGCGGAAGGCATCTATAATCTGTTAGTCGGGGAAAATCGCAAATACCAAGTCATTCAGGATCTCGTGCACGATCGCAACGTCGTCGATTAGTCACACCACCTCGAGAAACAACCCAAGGTCGAGAAAACGTTCCACTTCGTGAAAGATCCCAACCCCGAACACGATCACCATCGCGTGCAAGATCCCAACGTCGTGTGATATCCGAACGTCGAGCAAGATCTCAGCGGCGGATAAACTAGCAATCGCGTGTTACATCGACCACTAGAGAAAGATCCATATTGCAACATCGAGCCCCATTAGAACTCTCTGACGAGAAACAAAAATGAGAAGCAATGATTCTAAAAGAGAAACTGGAACATCAACGCCGTTACGAAAATAGATCACTGATGCGTCAGACAACCCCTCCTCTTTGGTCGCGCGTTGTTGTTCCAGCGCAATTGGATGTTGCTATATCTCTAAGGGATTTATATTGGGTGCTAATTAAACCGGCTTCTTGTTCTTTAGCATCTTGTTCTATAGATGCCTTCCGCTTGACGGTTGCTCTCTGTTGTGTATTTATTAAGCGGATTAAAACTCTAATGTTATGTTTTGGTATGTGTGGGACCAGCGCAAACACAACGCGCTCGTTTACCGCCAACCTGCAAGCATCAAACGACCGCGCGCGACGAGCGCGCGGCACAAACTGAGGAAGGTACGGCGCGGCGGCCCGCGGCACCTCTGGCGGTCGGACAGCAGGCGCGAGCGCCGCGTGACTTACTCGCATCAAAGCTCAAGGCATACTACTCACCGCTCATTTTTTTTTTTGAAAATGGCATCTCGCAGTTCACCCTAGAGAGGGTGGCTACTGCTTAACCGGACTTCCCTGTGGATGCCTTGAAATTAAGGCCTCCAGCCAGGGCAAAAAACTTAAAAGCTAAGCGACTACACGCTGAGGGCACCCCCTGTGGGGTACGAGCCTCGGCTCAGGGCGTCGCTGGGAGAGGACAGCAAGGGGACAAGCTGGATCTGAGTGGTATTATTTTGGGACGGTTGATTAAACTCTACTGGCTCAGCATCGCGGGCTGGCTCGAGCAAGGGACGGGGAGGGCTTGTAGAAGTGGGGTATCGCGACGGGCCTCGTCGGCGAGGTCGGAATGACGGCGGTTTGCGTCTGTGCTTTTTAAGCGTGCTAGTTTCCCTGTTGCTCTCTTGGAGCAGGGTAATAATGTCGTCCGGTTCGACTAGAGTGTGCCGCGGTCGGCGGGTTTTGCTAATGCGCGAGGGTTCGTATCGGGCGGCCGATACGATAAGCGGGTTTCGGTGCTTAAGCGCCGAGTCGAAGAAACGCTTGGTAAGGCGTTTCATGAACTGGGCGATAGTGGGCAATCGAAGGTCTATGTGTAGACGATCATTGCGGACGTAAGGTGGGGCACCCGTGACCTTGCGTAAAAAACAGTTTTGGAGCGTCTGCATCCTATGTATAAAGCGCGGTTTGGTGTGTGCGAACACGGCACAAGCGTACGTCATGATGGGACGGATCACAGCGGTAAAGAGCCGTAGCTTACACCTGAGTGAGAGCTTGCTCTTTGCCGTTACCATGAAGTGGAGCCTACCCACAGCAAAGGCAGCCCGGCTACGAGCTGCTTTGATGTGTTTCTCGAAGGTAAGGTGTTCGTCGAGAGTCACTCCAAGGTATTTGGCTTGCTTTTCCCAAGGGATCGGCTTGCCGTACATGGTTATCGGGCTGGGGGTCCCCGGTTTCAGCCGTGGCTTGGAGAATAGAACTGCCTGGCTCTTATCAGGATTCACCTCGATCCTCCATTTCTTGAACCATTCGCCTAGGGCGGTGGCACAGACTTGAAGAGTTTTGGCGATGACGTTCGGTTTCTGGCCGGTGTAATAAATTGCCGTGTCGTCCGCGTACAGAGCTAACTGAGCCTTCTTGCACTTGGGAATATCGCTGGTGAACAGCGTGAAGCCGAGCGGTGAGAGAACAGAGCCCTGAGGGACTCCTGCTCGTATCGGGCGTGGGGTGGAAAGTACGCCCCCGATGCGGTAGCGGAATGTGCGCTTCGACAAAAAGTCTCGTAAGATGAGCACGAGACGGTCTGGCACCCCCAGTTGGTACAGCTTACATAATAAGCCGTTGTGACAGACTATGTCGAAGGCTTTCGCTATGTCGAAAAATAATGCACCGGTCATCGCTCCACGCTGAAAACCAACGCTCACGTGCTCTACGATGCGATGGACTTGCTGGATGCATGAGTGCTCTGTCCTGAACCCGTACTGCTCGTCGGGAATGAGATTCTTGGCCTCGGCAAAGTCTTTGAGTCGCTTATAAATAAGTCTCTCGTAGACTTTGCCGATCGCATTCAGGAGACTGATAGGCCGGTAGCTCGTGGGCTCTGACTTTGGTTTGCCAGGTTTGGCAATACCAATAACCGTGGCCTCTTTCCATACCTGAGGGAAGAAGTTGTTATTTAGGGCGCCATTGAAGATGGCCGTCATTAATATTATGAGCTGGGCGGGTAGAAGTTTAAGAACCCTATTGGTGATGCCGTCAGAGCCTGGAGCTTTCCTAGGCTGAAGTCGGTTGATAATTTCCTGCACTTCTTCCGGAGTGACTAAAGGCAGAGGATCATCGGGGTCTTCAACAGGCGGCTGAGCAACTCTGCGTTCGACCTCTGTGTTCACCTCATCAAGGTGACGCTTGTCCACTGGTTGAGTGCTGGGGCAGCATTGGGCTTCCAGGCTGTCGGCTAGGCATTCTGCTTTCTCAGTGTCGTCGAAGGCGACACTCTTGTCGGAGCGCATGAGTGGAGGCATAGGCGATCTTCACACTGCCCCGCATCATGCTGCATATTGCGTGTCGACGCACCTGCGCGCGTTCCTGCGGGAGTGCAGATCTGCATCATCGTGCGGGTTTTTTGCGCACTCACGCGCGTAGGTGCGTTTTGTAGATTTACGCACGGCGGCTCTCATTTATTCGCCGTTCTCTGTGGTGGTCGTGCAGTACTGAGCATCACGATAGTTTTGATAAAAATGGTTAATAGTGTGGAACTCATTCAGGACGCTGCCATTATACTAACTGTTTGGTTTTTGTACGGTCGAATTAAAAGAAATCGTGCCTATAGAAGATACTGGGTACAACCTTATTTACAAACAAGATCTTTAAATGGGTCATTTGTTCAAAATTATTGGGACCTTAGAAAATATGAAGAGAAATTCTTCAACTACACGCGTATGTCAACAACATCTTTTGATTTTTTGCTCAGCAAAATTCGAACAGGTATTAGTGGAAGAGATACAAATTTTCGTCTTTGTATTACGCCAGAAGAGAAGCTTTGGGTAACATTGAGGTAAGTAAATAATTTCAATTTTCTAAATACATATTAAGTTAACTATATCGATATTATTATAGTTAAACCCAGGCTATTATATACGAATAAAACTAGTGATTTTAATTTATTGTGCGTTTATTTATCAAAATTTGTACTGCAGTCACTGTTATGGAATATTAATTAGTACTCATCTAATACACATCAGTCTACTATTATAATCACAGCTTTCATTCTTGGAAGTGTTTAGATACTTACTTGTATATCACAATTAGATAGAACCACTAAATAGATATTCTACATTTTTTTTATGACTCTACTAATCACAGCTTTAATTTCTAAAATCACAAATAACTACTTACTTGCTAATCACAATTAGATAGTACCACTAAATAGATATTCTACTAATTTTTAATGACTACTAATCACAGCTTTAATTTCTAAAATCACAAATAACTACTTACTTGCTAATCACAATTAGATAGTACCACTAAATAGATATTCTACTAATTTTTAATGACTACTAATCACAGCTTTAATTTCTAAAATCACAAATAACTACCTTCTTGCTAATCACAATTATGAACCCACGAGATAGCCATTCGACTTATTTTTAATGTATCTACTCTACTAATTACAGCTTTCATTCATGAAATCACGAATACAGTTCACAAAAAAAGTTCTTAGCCTTTAAGTAAGCCAGTAATCGCAGTTACTATAATAATTAAGATCCCAGTAATATTTATTTTGTTAACTTTTTGTACCTTATATCTTAAGTTTTTTTTTGTAGCGTATTAGGTAGTTTTAACTTTCGAACAATGGTAAAAGTTCAGATTCCTCGGAATTTTGAGTATTTACGGACATTGGAGATATTTGATCTTCCATTGCCAATGTGGAGTTTTCCACAAGTGATTGCTGATTATTGGAAAAGTTTCTTTCAATATATTCTTCAGCTGGTAGATTAAAACTGGATGAGGAGGGCTGATTACTTGGACGCCTATTTTCCGTACATTCTCTGTGAGGTTTAGTGTAGTAACCACCATATTCATTTGAATAAGTGCCGTATTCATAATAATCGGCGCCTTGTACTTGTTGGAAATTGCCTTCCTCATTTTGTGCTTCCATGATACATTTTATTATATTTATCTTTATCTTTGGCTTTAATCTTTGAGGCACCCTTTTAAAATCGTCAACCAATGACAACATAAATTGTCGATCGGAATCATTTTCATCAGTCTTTCGTTGCAACGTAGATTTTAAAACGTTCACAAGTTCACTACCAATGTTATCTGTTGGGTCACTGTTTTTGGTTTTCTTTGGTTTCGGTGGAATTATGTTACTACCATGTTGCTCTTCAACTGGGTCATTGTTTTCTTGATTTGCCATACTGTTGTGCGTTTTATTTATTGATACTACTGGTAAGAGAAACAAGAGTTGATTATAATATTTGTATTTTTTATGCGTTGCAGCTGATCCGCTTTTGGTAGTAGCTAGTTCCCGCCGTTGTTTAACAAAACCATCACGAAGCGTTCTCCACCTTTTTTGAAGTAATGTTCCTAAAACAAAATAAAAAAAAAATCTTATATTTCAGATACTTAGCAAGCGGTTGCTCGTTTACTGAGCTACATTTCAGCCACAGAATAGGATTATCAACCATCAGAAAAATCGTGGAAGAAGTTTGCACAGCCATTTGGGACGTCATGAGAGCAGAATGTTTTCCTGAGCTCACGACTGAAGCTTGGTTAAGCATAGCTGAAGGTTTCCAACAACGGGCAAATTTTCCTCATGTGACTGGAGCTATTGATGGAAAACATGTCAGAGTTTACAAACCATCCTTAACAGGATCATTGTATTACAATTACAAACATTTTTTTTCAATATTGTTATTAGCCATTTGTGATTCTAATTATAAATTCATTTTCATCGATGTTGGTGCGTATGGTAAATGTAGCGATAGTACTGTTTTTCAGAATTCAATATTTTACAAAAAACTTAGGGAATATAATCTTAATATACCAAAAGAATCGAATATTCCGGGAGTTCCCAATGATCTGCCATATTTTTTCATAGGCGATGAAGCTTTTAGCATTTCTGAACACATATTAAGGCCATATCCGGGGACCAACTTGAATTTTACTAAAAGAATATTTAACTATCGTTTGAGCCGAGCGCGTAGGTATATAGAATGTGCATTTGGAATTTTAACTCACAAATGGCGAATATTTCAACGACCATTAGATGTTAACGTAAATTTAGCAATAAAAATTATCAAAGCGTGCTGTTTGCTTCACAATTTCGTAAGAGAAAGGCATGGTGTTAATTTCAACGAAATAGTATTCAATGGTGATACAGAGGGTATGTGCGAAATTCCGAGGGCTAGAGTTCTATCAGGTACACGCGGAAGTGACGCAAGGAATAATTTAGCTGATTTTTTTGTTAATATTGACCCTTTGCCGTGGCAAAACAAATATGCTTAAACTAGCTGCAGCGTTCATAATTGTAATTTACCTATCATTAACTTGTAGTAAATAAAAAAATTAAAACAACTTACCGTTATTTTTTTTTTCTTCAACCGATGCATTATTATCAGTAAACATATTTATTACTTCCTCCCATTGTTTCACCTTCTGCGCTCTGTCACTGTATTCATCACATTTCATATTCCAGATAGCTGGGTGGTTTTCGATTTCGAATATAAATCGATCGATATCGAGATCCATTTTCAAACACACACGTCACGCCCATTCAAAATCACGCGCGGCACTGCGGGATTCGGTGTGCCATACCTTGCGTCTCGCCCCGCACCTACGCGCGGGGGTGCATGTTTCTCCGCGTGTATGCGCGTGATCCGCATGAACGCGCGTGGATGCATTTTCTGTGTGTTAGACTGTGCGTGTTTTCCATACAAACGGAGATACTTACAAGCAACGGTTGAACACGCATCCACGCGCTACGCTGCATCATGCGGGGCAGTGTGAGAATCGCCATAGAAGCCTCTTCTATGGTTCTCATCTTCCTTTGGAGCTGCCAGAAAGCTTGGTGCTTCGGCTCGAGTTCGCTTAGCGTCTTGTCCCATTGGTTCGAACGATGCTGACTGGTGTGTGTCTTTACAGCGTGCTGTAGTTTTCGCATGTGAGCCTTGTTCGCATCGTTGGGCCAACTGCTGTAGGCACGGATGGCCGCGTTCTTCTCGTTTATCAAAGCACACACGTCATCGGGTAGTTTCCAGCGATGATCGCTCGCCACTGGGACTTCCCGTGAACAATCCTTCAGTACGGATTGTATGTGCTCTGTAAACGAGTCGATTGCAGCCGTCGTGTCTGTAACTGAAATTATATGGTCGGGTATGGCGTCCAGATGAGGCGACGTGGAGGATTGCAGCTTATCGCTGACTTTCTTCCAGTCAGTAATCATATGGGTTGGCGGAGGTCGGCTGGGGTCAGAAGGACCCGAGCGGGGAACTAAGTGCATAAGCACTGGACGGTGGTCGGAGTTCAGCTCGTGCAGCGTCTCGATTGAATCCAACTTAAGGTTGATATTCTTAAGGAGCGCAATATCGAGCACGTCTGAGCGTAGATCCGGGTCGTGGGGGTAATGGGTGTGTTCCATAGGAGCGATGGGATCAAAGTTTAAGGAGGCCCCCAGGTTGAACAAGACTCTGCCTCTGGGTGAAGTAGTCGCGCTGTTCCAAGCGGGGTGTTTGGCATTGAGGTCCCCCGCTATGATAACGGAGTCGCTCAAGCCAAACAAGCTGGTAAGGTCCTTGGTCAGAAGCGTATTCTCTTCGACTGTGCTGCCGGGGGGAATGTACGCGGATATAATAGTGATCGGAGGGTGACCAGTCATAGCGAGCCGACACACGGTGGGTTGATTTATATACGTAGTGGACTTAGGACATTAAAAAAAAAGTCATCTTATTTTTACTGATTAATGATGCAAATTTGTTCTACTATCTAATACAGTAAATTATTGTTCTATGACTTTTTATTTTACGCATTATTTTTAGTACTACAATTTTTTAAATATTTTTTTGTATAGAAAAAATCATAAAATCTAAAGAATCTCAAAAATCTGAAAACATCTCCAACTGCGATGTATATATTAAAATAGTACTATTTATTAGCTTATTTTTACAACTAGTCAGCTACTGCGCTTTGCTGCGATTTAGGAGAATTTTTTTTTTTATTTTTTTTCTTATTAAAATCGCATTTAAGTCTACAAAATCTCAAATTTCTTCCAATTGTTGGATAAGTATTTTAATAGTACAATTTATTTGCATCTAATCGTCTACTGTAGTTTACTGTGACTTAGTAGGTAGTTAGACTTTTTTAGATTTTTTTGAACGAAAATATCTTAAAAGTCACCTAAATCTTAGAATACTTAGCAGTGATAATTATTGTATTCTCTATTCCACACCACCCCAGAGGTAGAGAACTAGGCGCGTTTTTTTTATCAGTGGTCTCCCCAATAGGCCTAATCCACGACTACAAATCTGTGTTCTGTATGTGTGAGACTTACAAAGACAAATTCAAAATTCAAATCATTTACCAATATTTTTAGGAGGGGCCTGCACCATGCTCAACACCATGCTCTGACAATAACGGGTCTTCAGTTAAAACCCCTAAATTTTCTTGATCATCATCGTCAACAAATGTATCCTTAACGATCAACAAAGCTGTTGCTTCTTCTGAAAAGGCTTTGTGTTTTCGCACCAGTTTGTGTCGTATCTTTGAAATATGTGGATCAGAGCTGATTAACAAATTGTTCAAAATATCTTCATTAGTAGCTTTTCTACAGAATTTCCTCGAATTATGAGCACGATATCTCCGAAAATCTTTGTTGCGTGCTTCAGCTGCTTCTTCGGATAATTTTCCAATGGGCACTATACCCAAGCTTTCAATAATAGCTGCTCCGTGAGCTAAAACTTTGTGAACACTTGCAGGCATGTAAAACCAATTATATAATTCAATGTATAGTTCCATGGTGGTTTCGGTATAATCTTTAAACTTCAATATATCAATACGGTGACCCGACGAAATTGCTTCTAATATAGTTTTAAATCTTTTTATTAATTCTTCATTTACTCCTGTGATCGAAGCTGCAATATCGGGGTTTTCGAAAAATCTCCTCGCAGTATTCCCATCATTTGTTGTACCATGACCCTGTTTCACAACATCAATTAAAAGTCCTGTTTCGGATTTAAATGCTTCCTGAATATTTCTCTTTTTGCTCTCCATAATAGCTTTACTGTCACCTTTCACCATCCATGTCTTCAAATCTAATCTGTACGCTATATGAAGAATGCATTCCATGAATCGTATCCAGATGTGTAACGACGATAAACCATATTTATATAAATCGACATCAATTTCTTTTGCCAAAACCAAGGACAAATCATTCATTTCCTTTGGAGTAGCTTTACATATGTCACATCTTTGTGTTGATGTATCGCAAAGAACTGCAGTCGCTTTACCATCTATCATGGTTAGTATTAGGTTGTGCGAGATGGTCAAATCATCAACCACTGTCTTAACTAAATTGTTAATCTCTGCCTCAATCGCATTTTTTTCTTGCAAAATGCTGAATTTGTTTTCCTTCATGAATTTAAAAAACAGCGGACGACACCATAATGAGGAATTTGGGGAATCATTTTCCCATATAACTCTGTCACCAGACACTAATTTGATAGGAATCAAACTACCCATAAATACGCTAGAATCGTCAAAGTCCTCATCTTCTTCATTTTCTCTTCCAACTTTCTGCTTATAATTGGCTTGATTCGAAGCTCCGTCAAATCCCCATTTACTAATCAGTGTCAAATCTTTACAAGTTTCACTAATTTCGTTTGACATTATAATTCTCTTCACAGTAATATCCAATAGTGCCTGCAATTCTATCGTAGCCGTTTTATCTGTTACTACAATAGCAGTTTTAGGTGGATAACATTTAATTTTTTCATTTTGCAGTGCGTAGTAAGAGGGATATACGTTGGTACCAGTTACTTCTGCGATACTTTTTCGTAGCGTATTATATTGCCATTTTGACAATTTCAAAGACAAAAACAAGCCTAAAGCTTCATCTGGAGAGAATACTGATTTCTTTTTATTTCCAAAAAGACAATCTTTTACTTTTTGCACGTCCTGTGGATGCTTGAGCAGATGCTGTAATATGTCAGCAACATCTTCCTTTCCTTCTGCTTTTAAGTTAAAAACATGGGCATGTGACAACTCCTCTGAAGCAATAGTTTGCGTAGTAAGTTCCGTACGTCTCTTTTTTTGTTTAGGACCTAATTCTGTAAATGGTTTTCTCGGACTTACTTGAGTTGATGTACCAACAGACACCTTTTCATGAGATGTAGTTGATGTGCTAGGAACTGGATCGTCGTCGTTTTTTGCAAAATCTTTCATAAACTCAGGCCAAACTATCTCCGATGCCAACCAATCACTGTATTTACTTCTAAATGTATGTTCTTTTCGTTTAGCATTTTCCCATTTTTTATAAGTATTATAACAATACTTTGCGCAGAATTCCTTTAGCAAATTATCATTATCTTGATTTAAATCACACAATTTTGACTTGATAGCACTGTATAAAAAGTTATGATCCTTAATACTACCACTTGATTTCAATTTCACAAACATATCAACATTAGTAACTAAATCACTAAACATTTTCACAAAATTCTCGAAAATCAACTTTTAACAAAAATCAAGTAACGAGCGGGTAGTCCGTATGTAAAGGGTGGTTACAACGAACTGATATCATTGTTTTCAACTTGCTACCCCAAATATTTTTTACCTGCAAATTTACTGCCCTCTGATTGGCGCACGTCACTAATGACGACTCGTCTACTGATAAGAAAACCGGTTTTGGTGTTGTGGAAAGAGTGGTGTGGAATGCAGTTGCACAAAATATTTACAACAAACTAATAATAATAATCCTAATAATATGCACCATGCATCGAATTCTTTGTTTTATTCATACAAATTAAATCTCTGAAATTTTAGGGTAATAACCTACTTTAAAAAAAAGTTCCTAAACATAAAAGTATGGTATAAGTATATACAATGCAAATATATATTTAAAAATCCTTAAGTCCCAACTTCGCGATTTCAGCCCACCGTGCGGCGTTGACGTTCCAGTTTCTCTTTTAGAATCTGCTTCTCATTTTTGTTTCTCGTCAGAGAGTTCTAATGGGGCTCGATGTTGCAATATGGATCTTTCTCTAGTGGTCGATGTAACACGCGATTGCTAGTTTATCCGCCGCTGAGATCTTGCTCGACGTTCGGGTATCAATCTATGTTGGGATCTTGCACGCGATGGTGATCGTGTTCGGGGTTGGGATCTTTCACGAAGTGGAACGTTTTCTCGACCTTGGGTTGTTTCTCGAGGTGGTGTGACTAATCGACGACGTTGCGATCGTGCACGAGATCCAGAATTACTTGGTATTTGCGATTTTCCCCGACTAACAGATTTGTTTTCATGCGAATGACAAGGACATTCCCTAGGTGTAGATTTGTTTCGAATTATATTACCAGGTGGGTCCATTCCATATGAATCTTGTGACTTAGCATCTTGTTCTATAGATGCCTTCCGCTTGATGGTTGCTCTCTGTTGTGTATTTATTAAGCGGATTAAAACTCTAATGTTATGTTTTGGTATGTATTGTCACGATCGATAGAAATATTTTAAAAGAATGCACCAATATAACCAGTCTGAAAGCGGGGCGGCAGTGGCAATTATTTCATTGCTTCCAGGCAGTGCGCTTTCGTCCGGCTCTTCAGCAGCGGGTGCCTCATTTGAAGCAGCGTATGCTCCAATTGCAACCGGTGCGCCTCCTCTTGGATGGAAAACAGTTTCAATCGCTCCATGCCTCCTCTTGGATGGAAAACAGTTTCAATCGCTCCATGGTAAAATTTTCACAAGTTGGTTCTGCATACTAATTTTGCATGATGACTCATCACGGACATGGTCGAGGGAGTGAGTCTTCCAGGGTTTCATATCGACGTTGGCGTTCCGATATCTGAATAACGAGTGAATCCCTTCGAGGTAAGGGCAGGGAAGTAACTATAGGTAAATATAAATCCCTTAGAGATTTTTATTTTTTTATTTTATTTATTAAGAAAACTTACAGCTAGGATACAGATAGACAACAGTTAGCGAAAGAAGGCCAATTAAAAGTTTTCACTGACATTATAAGGATAGCACAAGAAACAGTAGACATACAAGAGAGAATAAGAACTAAACACTTTTAGTGAACATCAAAAAATTTTTTACATAATATTTTTTTTAGTTTAGGAACACTGGTGGAGAATAAATCTAAATCATAAGTCTGGCACATCGAGTTGTATGCCCTGCTAGCTCTTATCATATAGGAGTTTTGTCGATAAATGCATCGCACAGAGGGAACATACAGAGGTGTATGGTTCCTTAAGGTGAAGGATGGAACACGCAACCCAATTTTGCCCATCAGTTCGGAACAGTCAGTTGTACCATTTGCCAAATTGAACAAGAATACCATGTCGGCAATTTTTCTTCGCTCAACTAGTGGAAGAATGTGAAACTTCCTGCAGCGACTGTATTAACCAGATGAATAGGTTTTGGATCTATATTGAATGTACCTTAAGAACTTCTTTTGAATGCTTTCTATGCGATTGATGTAAGTGTCGTAAATCGGGTTCCATACTGGTGAGCAGTATTCGAGATGACTGCGCACAAAAGCACAATAGAGAATTTTTAGTGTTTTGATATTTTTAAAATCGGCTGAAATCCTCAAGATGAAACCTAATGCCTTAGAAGCTTTTTTTATTATATTATCGATGTGTGTGTCAAAAAGAAGTTTTGAGTCAAAAGTGACGCCTAGGTCTCTAATCGTGTTAACTCTGGCTATTAATGTGTTGGCTAGTTTGTAATCGTAAAGAATAGGTTTAGGTTTACGAGTGAAGGTACAAGTGTAACATTTCGAGACATTTAAATCCAAGCGGTTGGCTATACAATATTCTTGGAATTTGTCCAGATCCTGTTGGAGACGTTCAGCATCTTCATTAGTTCTGATTTCACTTAGAATCTTCATGTCGTCCGCGAATAAAAGAACTGTTGAGTTCGAGAAACATGAAGAGACGTCGTTAATGAAGACGTTGAATAACAAGGGCCCCAATAGTGATCCCTGTGGAATCCCTGAGGGGATAGTCATAGTTCTCGATGTGTACCCATTAAGAACAACAGTTTGACATCTGTTAGCAACATATGATGAGAACCACCTAAAGAGATTCCCACTGATACCCACAGCCAATAGCTTACGCAAAAGTACAGTGTGATCCAAACGATCAAAACACTTGCTGTAATCTGTGTAGATTACATCTACTTGTGTGCGATGGGCCATACATTCTGTCAAGTAGTCACCACAGACAACGAGGTTGGTGGTTGTGGACCGACCTTGCAGGAAACCACGTTGGCGGTCACTGATGCTTAGTTTTAGACAAGCATAAAGCTGTTTGTATATTATTCTTTCCAATATTTTAGCGAAAATGCATAGTTTGGATATGGGCCTGTAGTTTTCCACGAGATCTCTAGGCCCTTTTTTGTGAATCGGAGTGATTAACGCTGACTTCCAAATTGCAGGTACCACACCCAAAGTTAGGGACCGCCTGAATAGAAGTAAAAGAGGACTAGTCAGACTTTTGGCACAGATGAGTATGAATACTGGTGGAATGTTGTCAGGTCCTACAGATTTAGATAAGTCGACTCCTTTAAGTAGATATAGCAACATCCAATTGCGCTGGAACAACAACGCGCGACCAAAGAGGAGGGGTTGTCTGACGCATCAGTGATCTATTTTCGTAACGGCGTTGACGTTCCAGTTTCTCTTTTAGAATCTTTGCTTCTCATTTTTGTTTCTCGTCAGAGAGTTCTAATGGGGCTCGATGTTGCAATATGGATCTTTCTCTAGTGGTCGATGTAACACGCGATTGCTAGTTTATCCGCCGCTGAGATCTTGCTCGTCGTTCGGATATCACACGACGTTGGGATCTTGCACGCGATGGTGATCGTGTTCGGGGTTGGGATCTTACACGAAGTGGAACGTTTTCTCGACCTTGGGTTGTTTCTCGAGGTGGTGTGACTAATCGACGACGTTGCGATCGTGCACGAGATCCAGAATTACTTGGTATTTGCGATTTTCCCCGACTAACAGATTTGTTTTCATGCGAATGACAAGGACATTCCCTAGGTGTAGATTTGTTTCGAAGGATATTACCAGGTGGGTCTATTCCATATGAATCTTGTGACTTAGCATCTTGTTCTATAGATGCCTTCCGCTTGACGGTTGCTCTCTGTTGTGTATTTATTAAGCGGATTAAAACTCTAATGTTATGTTTTGGTATGTATTGTCACGATCGATAGAAATATTTTAAAAGAATGCACCAATATAACCAGTCTGAAAGCGGGGCGCCAGTGGCAATTATTTCATTGCTTCCAGGCAGTGCGCTTTCGTCCGGCTCTTCAGCAGCGGGTGCCTCATTTGAAGCAGCGTATGCTCCAATTTCAACCGGTGCCTCCTCTTGGATGGAAAACAGTTTCAATCGCTCCATGGTAAAATTTTCACAAGTTGGTTCTGCATACTAATTTTGCATGATGACTCATCACGGACATGGTCGTGGGAGTGAGTCTTCCAGGGTTTCATATCGACGTTGGCGTTCCGATATCTGAATAACGAGTGAATCCCTTCGAGGTAAGGGCAGGGAAGTAACTATAGGTAAATATAAATCCCTTAGAGATATCGCAACATCCAATTGCGCTGGAACAACAACGCGCGACCAAAGAGGAGGGGTTGTCTGACGCATCAGTGATCTATTTTCGTAACGGCGTTGACGTTCCAGTTTCTCTTTTAGAATCTCTGCTTCACATTTTTGTTTCTCGTCAGAGAGTTCTAATGGGGCTCGATGTTGCAATATGGATCTTTCTCTAGTGGTCGATGTAACACGCGATTGCTAGTTTATCCGCCACTGAGATCTTGCTCGACGTTCGGGTATCACACGATGTTGGGATCTTGCACGCGATGGTGATCGTGTTCGGGGTTGGGATCTTTCACGAAGTGGAACGTTTTCTCGACCTTGGGTTGATTCTCGAGGTGGTGTGACTAATCGACGACGTTGCGATCGTGCACGAGATCCAGAATTACTTGGTATTTGCGATTTTCCCCGACTAACAGATTTGTTTTCATGCAAATGACAAGGACATTCCCTAGGTGTAGATTTGTTTCGAAGGATATTACCAGGTGGGTCCATTCCATATGAATCTTGTGACTTAGCATCTTGTTCTATAGATGCCTTCCGCTTGATGGTTGCTCTCTGTTGTGTATTTATTAAGCGGATTAAAACTCTAATGTTATGTTTTGGTATGTATTGTCACGATCGATAGAAATATTTTAAAAGAATGCACCAATATAACCAGTCTGAAAGCGGGGCGGCAGTGGCAATTATTTCATTGCTTTCAGGCAGTGCGCTTTCGTCCGGCTCTTCAGCAGCGGGTGCCTCCTCTTGGATGGAAAACAGTTTCAATCGCTCCATGGTAAAATTTTCACAAGTTGGTTCTGCATACTAATTTTGCATGATGACTCATCACGGACATGGTCGTGGGAGTGAGTCTTCCGGGGTTTCATATCGACGTTGGCGTTCCGATATCTGAATAACGAGTGAATCCCTTCGAGGTAAGGGCAGGGAAGTAACTATAGGTAAATATAAATCCCTTAGAGATATCGCAACATCCAATTGCGCTGGAACAACAACGCGCGACCAAAGAGGAGGGGTTGTCTGACGCATCAGTGATCTATTTTCGTAACGGCGTTGACGTTCCAGTTTCTCTTTTAGAATCTTTGCTTCTCATTTTTGTTTCTCGTCAGAGAGTTCTAATGGGGCTCGATGTTGCAATATGGATCTTTCTCTAGTGGTCGATGTAACACGCGATTGCTAGTTTATCCGCCGCTGAGATCTTGCTCGACGTTCGGATATCACACGACGTTGGGATCTTGCACGCGATGGTGATCGTGTTCGGGGTTGGGATCTTACACGAAGTGGAACGTTTTCTCGACCTTGGGTTGTTTCTCGAGGTGGTGTGACTAATCGACGACGTTGCGATCGTGCACGAGATCCAGAATTACTTGGTATTTGCGATTTTCCCCGACTAACAGATTTGTTTTCATGCAAATGACAAGGACATTCCCTAGGTGTAGATTTGTTTCGAAGGATATTACCAGGTGGGTCCATTCCATATGAATCTTGTGACTTAGCATCTTGTTCTATAGATGCCTTCCGCTTGATGGTTGCTCTCTGTTGTGTATTTATTAAGCGGATTAAAACTCTAATGTTATGTTTTGGTATGTATTGTCACGATCGATAGAAATATTTTAAAAGAATGCACCAATATAACCAGTCTGAAAGCGGGGCGGCAGTGGCAATTATTTCATTGCTTTCAGGCAGTGCGCTTTTGTCCGGCTCTTCAGCAGCGGGTGCCTCCTCTTGGATGGAAAACAGTTTCAATCGCTCCATGGTAAAATTTTCACAAGTTGGTTCTGCATACTAATTTTGCATGATGACTCATCACGGACATGGTCGTGGGAGTGAGTCTTCCGGGGTTTCATATCGACGTTGGCGTTCCGATATCTGAATAACGAGTGAATCCCTTCGAGGTAAGGGCAGGGAAGTAACTATAGGTAAATATAAATCCCTTAGAGATATCGCAACATCCAATTGCGCTGGAACAACAACGCGCGACCAAAGAGGAGGGGTTGTCTGACGCATCAGTGATCTATTTTCGTAACGGCGTTGACGTTCCAGTTTCTCTTTTAGAATCTTTGCTTCTCATTTTTGTTTCTCGTCAGAGAGTTCTAATGGGGCTCGATGTTGCAATATGGATCTTTCTCTAGTGGTCGATGTAACACGCGATTGCTAGTTTATCCGCCGCTGAGATCTTGCTCGACGTTCGGATATCACACGACGTTGGGATCTTGCACGCGATGGTGATCGTGTTCGGGGTTGGGATCTTACACGAAGTGGAACGTTTTCTCGACCTTGGGTTGTTTCTCGAGGTGGTGTGACTAATCGACGACGTTGCGATCGTGCACGAGATCCAGAATTACTTGGTATTTGCGATTTTCCCCGACTAACAGATTTGTTTTCATGCGAATGACAAGGACATTCCCTAGGTGTAGATTTGTTTCGAAGGATATTACCAGGTGGGTCTATTCCATATGAATCTTGTGACTTAGCATCTTGTTCTATAGATGCCTTCCGCTTGACGGTTGCTCTCTGTTGTGTATTTATTAAGCGGATTAAAACTCTAATGTTATGTTTTGGTATGTATTGTCACGATCGATAGAAATATTTTAAAAGAATGCACCAATATAACCAGTCTGAAAGCGGGGCGCCAGTGGCAATTATTTCATTGCTTCCAGGCAGTGCGCTTTCGTCCGGCTCTTCAGCAGCGGGTGCCTCATTTGAAGCAGCGTATGCTCCAATTTCAACCGGTGCCTCCTCTTGGATGGAAAACAGTTTCAATCGCTCCATGGTAAAATTTTCACAAGTTGGTTCTGCATACTAATTTTGCATGATGACTCATCACGGACATGGTCGTGGGAGTGAGTCTTCCAGGGTTTCATATCGACGTTGGCGTTCCGATATCTGAATAACGAGTGAATCCCTTCGAGGTAAGGGCAGGGAAGTAACTATAGGTAAATATAAATCCCTTAGAGATATCGCAACATCCAATTGCGCTGGAACAACAACGCGCGACCAAAGAGGAAGGGTTGTCTGACGCATCAGTGATCTATTTTCGTAACGGCGTTGACGTTCCAGTTTCTCTTTTAGAATCTCTGCTTCACATTTTTGTTTCTCGTCAGAGAGTTCTAATGGGGCTCGATGTTGCAATATGGATCTTTCTCTAGTGGTCGATGTAACACGCGATTGCTAGTTTATCCGCCGCTGAGATCTTAATAAATCTGAATATGGATGATTTTTTGATTGACCGAGCGAGACTCGGTGACTGATTCGAACAGTCGAAAAATAGCGGTCGATTCCATTGACTCGAAACAATCGAAAAACATCTCGATTGTTTTGTAGAACGGCGAGTCGATGTATGACTCGATGGTTTATTTTAACGACTCCGATTCTTTCGATTGTTAAAACTTACAATACATACATGGTGTGTCCTCCTCTTCTTCACTTTCATCTTCAGATGATGAGAGTCTTTGTCGTTTTGCTGTTTTCTTTGATTTTTTATTTTCAGCTTTTGTAGTAGTTCTCTTCTGTTTTTTTAATTCATCTTTTCTCTTTTTTGTTTCTATTTTCTCTAGTTTTTTCTGTTCAGCATCTTTTTTTTCTGGACGATGACTTCTAATTCTTGTTTGTAAGGAGACGACGTGATAATTGCTGTTTTTCCACGCTTTTTAGCAACACGAGAGGATTTCTTAGTAAGCGGAAGTGGAAAAAGTTGTTTTGGAGAATTCAAAACAAAGCTACTGTCGCTTTTATCGCATGTGGGCACATTAGCTGGTTGTGATGTCATTGGTTCCTGACAAACAAGGTTTTCAGCTGGTTCTAGTGAGTGTGTCTGCTGGTCGGATTGATTTTGTTCTGCTTGTGATGTCTCCGGTTGGTCTTCAGTTTGATACGGTGCTGGTTCCTGATTAACTAGCCTGGGACTCCAGTGGAAACACCCTGGCAAAGGGTCATCAACAACGTCTCTGCCAAAAGACCTCGCAGCATTATCAGCTGTTTGTGCAGCTACTGTGTCTGAAGTTTGGACAGTAGTGACATTGCTTATACCTTGAAATACTTCTCGGCTTGTGGAAGTTTGACCGTCATTTAACTGGATCTCGGTTGTCAAAGAAGGGGCCAAATCCCACATTTACGAAATCCATTAACTGGTAGACATAGTGGCTGCTTGAACAAAAGCATTTCCAAAAATTATCCGCTACTTGTAAACGGTGTGTCGTGTGCGGAGGAAAACAAGATTATAACACCATGAGCTCTGGCTTCATTGATCAGGTCAATATTCTGAGTGTGGGTGCTGTGCCCATCCAGTAAAAGAAGCACGGGTCTCTCTTTAGATGCTCCACTGAAAATCACAAATCTTTTAAACCATTGGAGGAACAGCTCGGAAGTAATCCAGCCCGAATCACTACACGTGCCCCAAGCACCTGCTTGTGAATTCACCATCAGCTCTGGATTCATCCTTTTTCTTGGAAAGATAAGTATAGGTGGCATGTAGTTTCCAGCTGCACTGAAGCATATCTCGACCGTTACCGTCTGTCCTCGTTCTGCTGAAACCATGACCCCAACCTGTTTCCGTCTTCTTTTAGCGATTATCTTTGAATTTGTCTTTAGCACAACAGTAACCCCCGTTTCGTCACAGTTGTATGTGTGTCAGGAGTTAGTTGGTGCTCGTCGTACACGTTGCCGAGGAAATTGAAGAATTTTTCGACTGCAACTTTGTTAAAACCAGATGCTCTGGCAGCAGAGGTATTTTCAGGCTTGTAACGTTACATTTAACAGGGGGAGCCTGATAAATGTAAGGCCACAATAAACACTTTCCTACCTAGGAGGAGAGCACAGTTTAAGAGAAAAAGGGAAAAGGTAAACAGTTATTTAATATAAGAAAATAAAAACAATTAAACCTAAAATATCTATCAGGCCCTACCTACCGGATGCTGGAGAATTCTAATTGAAAATACTATACAAAGTCAGGGAAACCGGGGTGAAGGTCCTTAGATACGGAAGTCCAGGGGTTTCTTCAGATGGAAAACCTCAGGTCAGGCCTTCCAGTCGTTGAGCTCGCAAAGGGGCCGGTTAAAGCCTGCCGTCAATCTTCAGCTTCCATCAGACGCAGAAGAGGCGCGAGGATCAAGGTAACGTCCCTCCGGCTGGCAGTAGCCGGCGGACGTCAGGAGTGCCGAAGAGGAGACCCGAAGCGGAGGATCGAGGAGGAGGGCCGAGGAACGTCGTCACTCGGGCACTTTTCTTTACGACGCAGACCACCGTAATGAAGATTATATTATATTGCTCAAGAAACTAGTAAGCTTCGTAGCTGAGATGTTTTTCGTACCGAGCCCTGGCGTAGACTGATTCTAACGACCCGGTTCCCAGTCATGCGACATTTTTAAATTTCGAGCTTTTGTTCTAGAACATTAAAAATAAAATCAATTTATAACGATGTACAATGAGGTATCAATTACCTATACTACCTACTCCTAACTCCAGCAGCGAATTAAAAATAAAAACCATATAGAAAAACACAAACATTACATTACCCCGAAAACCCCGGAAAATTTTTGAATACAATGAAAAAATTTTTCTAATTCAGCATTAAAAGAGACAGAGCAACAATAAGAGAGCATAAACTAGTGAAAATTAAATTAAATGAATATTTACAGTGATTTAGTAAGTCCCAATACCCCAGAAAATTAACAACTTAGAAAATTTTGATGTTATAAATAAAACTCGCTCTTTCATACACCTTTCATCAACCTACCTTTCAGACCTCAATCATACATCACCAACATACTTAGGAGATACGGTTCACAATCAATGACGCGCACTCCACAAGGAATTATTTTTTATGGTTTACGAAGGCTTATTTATTTTAATTAGGTGTCGTAACCCGCACCTCTTTTAAAACCCGAATAAAAAAAAATTACAAGAAAATAAGTATTTACAAAGTTTTCCTGCTTAAGAAAAGCAGACCAAGGTTCAAGGGCAAAAGTGCCTAAGAAAAGCCTTCAAGCTTTAGTAGTCAAGGGTCAAGGAGAATCAAGGATTCAAAGGATATATAAGCCTTCGAGTCACAAGTAGTTCAAGTGTTAAAAAAAATATTATCTAAGTACAATAATAAGGCTTATTTTACGAGTTTAATAACCGCTCGACACAATGGCTTATTTAACGAGTGGTGTACCGCTCAAACAAAAAAGAAAAATAATATACAGGGTGTTTGGTAGAACGTTGAACATACGAAAATGGTGGTTAGTTGGGGTCATCTGCTACCCACTTGGCCCAAATTATTTGACCTTGGCCCAACCGTTTTTTTTTTTTTAATTTTTTCTTTATTTTACAGAAAATAACCAGATTTTTAACTTTAAATTCGAATATCTTTTTTTGCGATCGGTAAAATTGGCAGGATGTTGTTTTGTATTAATGTTTAATAGTAGCAGACTCTCATAAAATTATTGTTTGGTAAAAATGTTAGTAGGAAAAAAAGTTATGAGTCTTTAAAGGTACAAAAAGATGTAAAAAAATACTTAGAGCGTAACTTTGACTTGCATTTTAAAAAAAACTAAAAGTGATCGAGAACTTAGGATTACATCAAAACATCTCTGCTGTATGAGCTTTCTAACGGTATGTAATTTACATTTACTAAATTAAAAAGTCAGGACTTATTTCACAATTTTATCAAGTAGGAGGTTTTTGACGAAACATAAAAGTAAAGGGGTAACTTTTTTTCCTACTAACATTTTTACCAAACAATAATTTTATGAGAGTCTGCTACTATTAAACATTAATACAAAACAACATCCTGCCAATTTTACCGATCGCAAAAAAAGATATTCGAATTTAAAGTTAAAAATCTGGTTATTTTCTGTAAAATAAAGAAAAAATTAAAAAAAAAAAAACGGTTGGGCCAAGGTCAAATAATTTGGGCCAAGTGGGTAGCAGATGACCCCAACTAACCACCATTTTCGTATGTTCAACGTTCTACCAAACACCCTGTATATACATAGTGGAACCTTATAAAGCCAAAAGTTTTTGAAAAGGTGTACGAGTGATAAAATTCTTAAAACTAAACGATTTTTACAAGATGAGGTAAATTATTACAAGGTCAAGGTACTTCACGGAGAGAGAAAAAAAAAAACTACTATAACAAAACAAGTCATTTCAAGTACAAATTATTCACAAAGGTATAGGTTATAAAATTTTGGCCTAAGTTCCGAGACAAGATATTTAAAGTTATTATACAAAAACAAAACATATAAATTAGACTTTAAAATCTTTTACGTGCCATTTTCCTCTTAAACCGTTCTGATCCTCCAAAATGAAAACAAGAGGTGATATTTTCTCCACTATTTTACATTTTACTAAAATAAGTGCCGGCATTACTTTGAACGTAATTTTTTCGCCAGACAGTATCACCAATATTAAACTCTTTAAAACTGTGCCTAGTGTTATAATGAGAAGCGTTTTTTGTATGTGCTCTGTATAGTGCAACCTGTACTTTATCGAAAATGAGAGATAATAACCCTATGTTAGCGGCGTAAATATCACGAGGAAAGAAAATTATTTCGTCTAAGTTAGGGCAACTAGAATAGAGTGAACCACATGTTATGATTTCACGGCCAAAGACAAGAAAAGATGGAGAGAATCCTGTGGCAGCGTTTACAGAGCTATTTAATGCTAATTGAATTTTTTGCAACGGAATGTCCCATGAACGGTGGTCATCACCGACTAACTGTGATAACGCCGTGATAATTGTTCTATTATAACGTTCAGTTGGATTTACTTGTGGACAATATTTGGGCGAATAATATACAAAAGGAACTTTATAATTATTTAAAAAAAATTGAAACTCATTAGATTGAAATTGTGAACCGTTATCCATAATAATGGTTTGTGGTACACCATGAACTAAAAATACAAAGTTTTCAAGATGTTGTATAATATTAGTAGCCGTAGCACGTTTAATAGGAAAAATAAGACAGTATTTTGAAAACGAACACGTAATCACGAGAATATATTGATTACGTTGTCTCGTCATAGGCAAAGGACCCATAAGGTCTAAAGATATATTTTGGAAAGGTCTCGAACAAATTTTTGGATTACCCATAAGACCATATGGTGAATGATTCGAATGTTTATAGGCAAGACATGTTTCGCATGTAGAACATACTTTTGCCACTTCTCTAAACATACCAGACCAGTAATATCTTAAAGAAAGCTTCTTGTAAGTTTTAAAGATGCCAATATGTGGGTTATTATTTAGCAAGCCATGGCAAGATTTGATAAGGTCTAGCCTCTCAGATGGAGGAGGAACTTCTTTCCATGAAAAATCCTCATTAAGATCATTGTTTGACTTAGAATAACGATATAACTTATTATCGCGGATTTTATAGTTAGGATAATCATCAGGGTTATCACGACATTTGGTAAAAAGTTTATTATAATGTTCCAATTGAGACACGTTGTCTCTAACCACAGGTGCGACACTATCAAAAATGACTGTATCAGGATCCCTATGACGCGAAAGTAAGTCTGGGACTACATTATCCCTTCCTTTCTTATGTTTTAGTTCAAAATCGAAACATGATAATCGAAGAGACCAACGAGCTAATCTCCCAGAAGGATTAGACAAATTCAAAAACCATTTCAGTGCAGCATGATCAGTGTAAACTGTGAATCGTTTACCATTATCAAGATAACAACGCCAATGTTCAAGTGCAGTAATAACAGCTAATGTTTCACGTTCCGTAGTAGAATAATTTTGTTCATGTTTACTAAGAGTTTTGCTCATATACGCAATAACCACTTCAACATTGTTTTGTTTCTGAGTCAACATGGCTCCTACACCATAATTAGAAGCGTCACAATGAACTGAGTAAGGAAGGTCAAAATCAGGACAAGCTAAAATCGGAGTCGAAGTCAAACATTCTTTCAGTTTGGAAAAACTTAAATCTGCTTCCAGATTCCAAACAAATTTTTTTGGACAATTTTTACCGGCAGCGGTTAACTTACAGAGGGGTGAGGCAATAGAACTAAAATTGGGAATGAAACGGCGAAACCAACTACATGTACCCAAAAATTGCCTAACCTCTTTTTTAGACGTAGGAATAGGATAAGCTAAAATAGCTTCAATTTTACTGGGATCAGCTCGTAAACCTTGTTCATCAACTACGTAACCAAGGTATTTGAGTTCTTTACGAAAAAACTTACTTTTCTCAAAATTAATAGTAAGACCAGCATAAGAAAGCTTTTGATGAACTTTAAGTAATAAAGAGATATGTTCTTCAAAAGTGGAACTGATGATTATAATATCGTCTAAGTAACAGAATACTTTATTATCAAACTCAGGAGTATACAATTGGTCCATAAGTCTTTGTTGAGTCGCAGGGCTGTTAGTTAGATCAAAAGGCATTACTGTAAACCTAAACGAGCCCCTACCAGGTACATAGAATCCAGTTTTATCCCTATCATCAGGAAGTAAAGGAATTTCCCAAAAAGCTTTGGCAATATCAATGCTAGACAAATACTTACAGCCTTTAAGATTATCAAGTATTTCAGAAATAAAAGGAAGACTATAACACACAACGACAGTTCGGTTTCAAAGCCGGACTGTCCACGGAAACAGCAATATTATGTCTTAAGCATACTGTCCGGTACTATACGGACAGGAACACTCCAGTTTATGGATGCTTCCTTGATCTATCAAAAGCATTCGATTTGGTGTCTTATGAACATCTCTGGGAGAAGCTGAGGTCCACCTCACTCCCCGTTGAGATAATTAATGTTTTTGATTACTGGTATAGCAATCAAGTGAATGTTGTAAGGTGGGCGAATGTTTTGTCCGATGAGTACAGGTTGGAGTGTGGTGTGAGACAGGGTGGGTTAACATCCCCTCGGCTCTTCAACCTGTACATCAATGAGTTGATTGAGGGTCTCAGTAGCACTGCAGTCGGCTGTACTATTGACGGCACTTGTATTAATAATCTAAGCTACGCTGACGATATGGTGCTGCTGAGTCCTTCAATCAGTGCCTTACGTAAACTAACTTTGAGATGTGAGGAGTACGCCGTGGCCCATGGGCTGAGGTACAATGCAAAGAAAAGTGAGTTACTAGTATTTCGACCACGGAATCTTAAAGTCGACACTGTCCCAACTGTTATTTTAAATAGTGTACCACTTAATAGAGTAACACAAGTTAAGTACCTGGGCCACTGGGTCACGGAGGACCTCGCTGATGACGTGGACGTTGAGAGGGAACGTAGGGCATTGGCTGTCCGTGGGAACATGCTGGCTCGCAGGTTTAAACGGTGCGCGAGTGAGGTGAAGTGCACTATATTCCGTGCATATTGCCTGTCGTTTTACTCGTGTACACTGTGGGTCAGCTGTACTCAGCGGGCACTTAATGCCTTACGAGTCCAGTATAATAATGTTTTTAGGATGTTGTTGGGACTTCCGAGATACTGCAGTGCATCGGGCATGTTTTGTGAAGCCCGAATTGATGGTTTTCATGCCATCATGAGAAAGAGGGCAGCCTCACTGTTGCACCGTATACGGGCAAGCTTCAACAGCATCCTAAAAGTGATAGCGGACAGGCTCGATGGTCCGTTTATAAGACACTGGATCGCACTCCACGCATCAGTGTGATTGATTAATTTGTTGTAAATATATTGTGTTTAATTTGTGTGGTTTACTAACATAGTTCTTAAGTGATTACTAACATAATTATATGGATCTGTATCGATTACCTGTGTGATGATTATGGTCTGAAATAAAGTTATTATTATTATTATAAGCGTCCTTACGAGTAACTGAATTTAATTTCCTACTATCAACGCAGAAACGCCATTCACCATTCGACTTAGGCGTGATAAGAAAAGGAGATAACCAAGGACTTTCGCATTTTTCAATGACCTTTAATTCTAGCATTTTATCGACTTCGTTAATCAGAATCTTTTGTTTTTCAGGAGATAGGCGATAACAACGTTGCTTTATAGGTAAAACATTACCGGTATTAATCCGATGACAAATTAGATTAGTAAGACCTAATTTACCTTTCTTTTCAAAAGAAATTTCTTTAAAACGTTCAATTATGTCTTTAGCAATATTTATTTGATTGTCGGAAAGGTGATCGAATGACATGATTTTATTCTCAATAGCACAGTTCGTTAAGTCACTACTTTCAAGATTAAGTTCAAGCGAAAGTATTTTAGGACACAACTCAAATTCTTTCCAGAAGTCCCAGCCAAGAATCAAAGATGGATATATCTCTGGAAAAACATAAGCTCTGATGACACGAGTTTGATTATTAAATCTCAAAGGTAAATTAAAATAACCCGAAGACGATGATTTTTGTTTATTAGCAACCATAACTTTAGCTGATGACTTGAATAGTTTAAACCCTAACTTTTGAATGTCTTTATGAGAATTATTACCCAAAATAGTAAAACAACTACCGCTATCTAAGAGACCGGAAAAACTTACGTTACTGATAGATACGTTAATAAAAGGTCTGTTACAGTCCCTTTCTTTGTCATAAATCGCAGAAGTTGTTTTATAACAAAACATAAAATTTCGGACAGTGTCTAACCACTGATTCCAATCGTTAAGATTAAATTTTTCAGTTTTAGAACTATTCAAGTCGCTATTTAGTTTTTTTGACTGAGAAACTGGGGTACATTTAGGACAATTTGAAATTTTAACGCCCTTTAAACCGCATTTGAAACAGATCAAATATCTTGGTTGAGTACACGCTCTTAAAGTATGACCCGTAACTCGGCAACGCCTACAATAATCCTCTTTAGGTTTATCTTGAGTTTGAGAGGAAGTAGCTTGCGAAGAAGAAGAAGGTTGTTTAATCTGTATCGCGTTAGAGTTATTTGAGTTAGAGTTATTTGAGTTAGAATTATTTTTAGAAGTCACCGGACGATAAGCGAACTCCGCAGCGCAAGATGGGGTATCTGAATACCTAGGTTCACGAAAGTTTAGATCTCTTTCTGAAATTTTCTCATAGCTCTGACAAGTTGAGATTAAAGAGTCAATAGTTTTAATTTCTTTTAGCGCAACAAAAACTGAATAACATGGTTTTATGTTATGAAGTAAGATTTCTAATTGGTCGCTTTCTGTTAATTTCTTAGAGAGACGATTGAACATGCCGAACATAATTGACACATAGACGATGATAGTCTCTGTAGCTCCTTGAGTACGATTCCTAATAGCCTCTAGCAACTTATAGTCATAGTCCTGAATTCCAAAATCTTTAATAAGCATGACATGGATCTGACTCCAAGTCAACGAAGGATTCCGAATATGCTGAAACCTAAACCAATGTAGCGCATCTCCGACAAAAATCTCAAAAGCATGTTTAATCAGCGTAACTTCAGAGATATTCCTGGAAAACTGAAACTCCTCTAATTTCTGCAGAAACGACCTAGGACAAGTTTTACCATCGTATGAAAACCTTTTAAAATCCTTAACAAAATTGCACGGCGAGTAACAATTCTGATCCATCGAGGAAGACTGCGGCATACCGCAAACTGCAGCGGAATAAGGAACCTGTTGAGACGTAGCGAGAACCTCGGATGGTTCGGAAATTCGAGGGCTGAAAAGAGGGACAGCTTGACTCTGAGTAGGAAGGTCGGATTGATTAATGGCAGTAAGATCAGATTGGTTCTGAGTAGGAGGATTATGTATTTCCTCCGACACGTCCTCCTCAGCTTCAATATGATCCGAACCTATCGCTTCGAATCGCTTTTGGAGTAAGAAAAACCGAGATCTTACGCTTGAGCATAACTCAATTAACGGTGGAACAGCAATAATACGTTCTAAACGATAATAGAGATGATTCATAAACGACTCAATCTTTTTAACACTACTACGATCCCCAGATGATTCGATGAGAGAAATTTTGCTGTCGATATAGTTGAGAGTAGTTTCGACCTGTGATAGATCAAGATGGAGAGGGATAGGTGAGGTTTTTATGTCTATAGATAAAACATGTTGAAGTTTAGACATTTGATCCTTTAAGTTTGTCAAACATTCAGCTGGCTTTTCAGCTCTAATAGTCACTTCATATTCCAATTAAAGTTTGTTTAAGTACGAGAATCTGATTGGTCTATCCATTTTTAAGTTTTAAAGATTACCACGTTTAATAGTTTTTAATTTAAGGTTTAAAGAATTTTTCAAGTTATAGTTTTAGTACCGAAATTCGCCACCACAAATAAAACAAAGGAACTTTATAATGCCATGCATGGAACACTATGCCCGTTACCTAGCAACGCATGACAAATAACAAATCAACCCAAAATAAAATTTACGGAACTTAACCCGACTAGGGCGAAGCTCTACAGGAGGGTTATGCGTTTGATCTGGATGTATGTCAGTTTTAAAAAATGATGAATTTATTAACTAGTATATTAAATGAGTTTGGTGTTATTGAATATAAATATCACCAAAACTATCTTATACAGATTGCACTACCTATATCGTATACATATATTATTGTATACTGACTAGCGCAGTGTATAAAGAAATAAAAATAATATTAAATAATAGTTTATAGTATTAGAAGTTTAGTATATATAGGTAAAGTATTGTAATGAGTAAGGTAAATGTTTAGGTTTGAATAAACGTCCACAGGATATTGTCCTGTATCTGTCGTGAAGTAACCGATCTCCAACCTTGGTAGTGCCCACCAGTGGGTTTAAACACATCCAAGAGGCCGAAAGGGTGCCAATTATCTTTCGATAACGGAATGTGTGCACGTCTGTGGGATGCAGTGTAGCGGTGTTTTGGTTAAAGTATTAAGTATTTATGAGAAACGACTACGAGATATTGTCCAATAGTCGTCGTATAGTAACCAATCTCCAACCTTGGCAGTGCCCAAAAGCGGGTTAGCACATCCAAGAGGCCGAAAGGGTGCCAGTTACCAGAGGTAAAAGGAATGTGTGTGGGGGTGTAGTATAAAATGTATGTTTAGTATGAAAGAGTCGAGTAAGGGTTAAAGTGTGTGAAGTGATGAAGAAAAATAGTTACCAAATAAAAATTCTCGTGCGAGTTTCTTTTAGAATTTAGGGAGTACCTGGAAACATTTAAAGAGGGGTGGGTTAGAAAGAGAAGGGCGCCAGCTTGTAACGTTACATTTAACAGGGGGAGCCTGATAAATGTAAGGCCACAATAAACACTTTCCTACCTAGGAGGAGAGCACAGTTTAAGAGAAAAAGGGAAAAGGTAAACAGTTATTTAATATAAGAAAATAAAAACAATTAAACCTAAAATATCTATCAGGCCCTACCTACCGGATGCTGGAGAATTCTAATTGAAAATACTATACAAAGTCAGGGAAACCGGGGTGAAGGTCCTTAGATACGGAAGTCCAGGGGTTTCTTCAGATGGAAAACCTCAGGTCAGGCCTTCCAGTCGTTGAGCTCGCAAAGGGGCCGGTTAAAGCCTGCCGTCAATCTTCAGCTTCCATCAGACGCAGAAGAGGCGCGAGGATCAAGGTAACGTCCCTCCGGCTGGCAGTAGCCGGCGGACGTCAGGAGTGCCGAAGAGGAGACCCGAAGCGGAGGATCGAAGAGGAGGGCCGAGGAACGTCGCACATACAGGTATTTGCACGATCTACGCGGCCAAAATTATTTTAATGCTTAATTGGTATCTAAACAAGGTAAATAAACAAAAAAAAATATTTTCCAAAAAATATATATATTTTTTCCAAAAAAAAAAATTAACGAAAAAAAAAAAAACAAATAAAAAAAATATATATATTTAGATCGCTGTATTCGTACAAAGAAAAACATAAATTAATCCTAAATTTCTTGAGTTTCTTCGTCGCTCTCTGATAATATCGATTCCGCAGATACAAACATGGCCAAGGTTTCAGGCAAAAATGTTTCTGCTTTTCTTTTTTTTACAGTTCGCATGCTACTGAACAGAGGATCTGAACTGAGCAAAAGGCGGTTAAAAATATCCTGATTACAATTTATCCTGGAAAATTTCCTTGCAAAATCTTGGCGGTAACATCTAAAATGTTTGTTGCGAGCCTCAGCTGCTTCCTCGGAAAGCTGTCCGATTGGTAATAATGCCTTTTCAATTATAACTGCGCCATGGACTAAAATCTTGTGCATTGTTGGCGTCATAGGATGCCAATCATAAAGGTTCACATAAATACGAGCAGTTTCTAAAGCATATCTTTCATATTTTACGGGATCAATTTTGAACCCGCTTGAAATTGCTTCCAATATGACTTTTAGTCTATAAATTAGATCATAACTGATGCCAGTTATTTCAGCGGCTAATCTAGGGTTCTCAAAGAACCTTCTGCTGGTATTTCCATCATTTGTATTCCCAAAATTGGATTTAGGCATATCTATTATTAGACCTGTCTCAGTGCGGAACCTTGTTTGTATCTCTTTTTTGGTTTGATCTTCTAGGTCTTTCTCCTCTTTCGATTTTCTTTCCCTGTATTTCTTCACCTGAAGTTTGTAGGCTAAATGTAGAATACATTCAAATATCCGAATTCGTGCGTGTAACACCGATATGCCGAATTCAAGGGCTGCAAAATTCACTTCTCTTGTATAGTCCAATTTATTAAAATCTTTCGAGGTTGCTCCACAGATGTAGCACCTACTTGTAGACTTCGTGCCTGTGGCTGCATTGCATACCTTTCCGTCTACCATGGTCATTATAAAAGTGTGCTTAATTAAGAACTTTTTGCCTGCTATGTCGACCTCTGTTGGGACTAATGAGCTAATAGCGCTATTAACGTGTCTTATTTCCTCTTCAGTGACATCATTAGTTTCCTTGATAAAACGGAATCTTATTGGTCGACAAAATCGCGGCGAAGAGGGCGTTGGATTATTCCATAAAATTTTTCCATTGTTATCTCCACAAACTAATTGAAGAGGCACGAAGCAGCTTTGGAATATGTTTGAATCAGAATCAGTATCACCTTCTAGTTTTTGCTTAAACTGTGATTGTTGGGACCCATCGCAGCCCCATTTATTAATTAAAGTTAAGCATTCACGCTCTTGCTCCTTTAAAGTTATCAATACCTCTTCTAGGTACTCCGATAAACGCTTAACGGTAACATCCATTAGAGGCTGTAACTGAGCTTCGGCACTGGTACTCGTTACCGTACACGATTCTTGAGGTGGGTAACATTTCTTCTTGGCTTTTTGTAAGGCACTATAGCACGGAAAAAACTTCCTATTGGTCTTTCTTATAATTTCGTACTGACTTTGTGTTAAATCGGCATCTATAAACATTTGCAAAGCTTGCATTGGTGTCAAAGAGGGCTGCTCATTACTTGATTTGGTAAGATAAAATGCCTTTTTATATTTAGTTGCTCGTGTCGGAGTACTAGTGATATCTTTTAAGACAATTGATGCATCTTTCTTACCAGATTTCCCCAGTTCCACTTTCGCAGCATGTATTATGATCTCCTTTTCAAAACTAGAACGAAGTTCTTCAGTCTTTCGCCTTTTGCTCCTCTCACTTGCGTCTTCAAATAACTTGGATGGTCGACCTGGCCGTTTATGTGAAGTTTTAACAACAGGTATTTCAAAAGTACCTTCCAGCCAAGGCCGGTTGTATTTTATAAAATTATCTTCTTTATAATGAGCTTTGGTCCATCTTTGTTTGATTTCTGATTTGAAATGGGCAAAACCACGTTTCAAATTAACAATTTGGTCTTCATTGTAACCTTCACATGACAAAAGTTGATCCTTTAGATAGTTTAATTTGGCATCTAAATTCGGCAAATTTTCTTTCTTCATGAGGTCAAACAAGTATTGTCGGGTCACAATCCTTACTCCTGATGTACCCTCTGAACCTAAAACAAACAAACACTATGTTAAAAGTCGCTAACAAAAATTTCCAATTTAAGACGTTATTTCGCTGAATGTCTTTAATCCCTCAAAACTGTATTTATCCGGACGTTTCCGGAGATATTTTTGATAGTTTTTATAAGGAAAAGGATCAAATAATAACCTACAATAAAAATTATAGCCCGATCTACCCCGATACATAAACAAAAACACTAGCAAAGAAAAAATATTAAAGGAAATCACGGTATGAAAATGAGTCTTTTTATTATAAAAAAAATAATGTAGTTTGATGGTTGATCATAACTTTATTTATGTAATTTGTAAGTCTCTTACCTTGTCCATCAGAATCCATCACTTTTAATTTGTAAGAAGAACTTAATTTTTTTTTTTTTTTTTGTTTCTCTCGTTGTATCTGCAATCAGCTGTCTAGCTATAATCAGATGTGGTCTTCGTTTGAGATTTTTTTGTGATGTTCCAGTAAACATTCACATAATATGGTTGTGTACTAAAAATTTATTGAAGTTGTCACTGTCGCTGGTCCAAGTTTAGGATTTGCCATCTCTTAAGGCGGATTATATCCCCTTGGCTGTTCAGGAGGTTTTTGGCTAAGACATTGCTGTGTTTGCTCAGTCTCTGTTTATAATTTTTGCATTTTTGACATAGTTCTTCTTTCACTGTTGGTATATTTAAGTGCTTGTGTATTTCTGTGTTTCTGGCAAACCAGGGTGCAATTGAGATAGTTCTTAGGGCTAAATTTTGGAACCTTTGCAAAATTTCGATGTTGGAGTGGCTAGCTGATCCCCATAGTTCTATTCCGTAAGTCCAGATTGGTTTAACTACGACTTTGTAAACTAATATTTTGTTACTAATGGATAGTTTCGATTGTCTTCCCAAGAGCCAGGACAAGTTTTTCATTTCAATGGTAGCTGCCTTTTTCTTGGCCTTAATATGGTTGGCCCAGGTAAGCCTTCTGTCTAAATGTAGCCCCAGGTATTTTACTGTGTTGCTGTTTGGCAGTGGTTTGCTTTCCATGTACACTGGGGCACAATCGCCCTTCCGAAGAGTGAAAGTCACTTGAACTGACTTAGTTAAGCTAGGTTGAATTCTCCATTTTTTCAGCCATACATCGATTTTATTCAACTGGACTTGTAATTTTAGAGATGCTTGAGTCGGATCTTGGTCACTCGCAAGGCACGCAGTGTCGTCTGCATAGGTCGCAGTTATCACGTCATCAGTATCAGGCAGGTCTGCAGTAAAGATAGAGTAGAGTACGGGCCCGAGCACAGAGCCTTGTGGGACTGAAGCCTTCATTTCGTACAGATCAGACAGTTCTTCCTCAAACTTAACTTGAAATTTTCTTTGGTCTAAGTAAGATTTTAATATCATGTAGAAAGAGTTAGGTAGAAGAGATTTCAACTTATACAAAAGTCCCTTGTGCCATACCCTATCAAACGCCTGTTGGATATCCAGAAACACCGCAGAACAGTATTCTTTTTTTTCCAACGACTGTCTGATTTTGTGGACCACTCTGTGCACTTGTTCCACTGTTGCGTGCTTTTCACGGAACCCAAATTGGTGGTCTGGTATTATCCCATTCTCGCTAAGTACTGGTTTTAATCTTCGTAGAAATATTTTCTCAAAAACCTTTGATATGATTGGAAGGAGACTTATGGGTCTGTATGAACTTGTTTCGGTTGGTGGTTTCCCAGGCTTTGCTATCATACATATTTGTGATATCTTCCACATTTTTGGGTAGTAAAGTAGCCGGAAGATAGCATTGAACAGCATTGTTAGAAAGACGATAATTTTTCTAGGTAGATGCTTGAGTATTTCACCTGTGATGAGATCGTAACCAGGACTTTTATTGTTCTCGAGATTTCTTACTGTTCGTATCAATTCTCTCGGTGTGACCAGTTTGAGTAAAGGTGATAGTTGTTGATCGCTGTTCAGATAAATATCGACTTCCTCTTCCAAATCAGTCATCGGAGAGTCATTCGGACTTCGGAGTGAAAACTGCAGAAAGGTGTTGTGCAAAAAGCTCCGCCTTGTCGCTTCCTTTTCTGGCCCAAGATCCATTAGGTTGCCTAAGTGGGGGAACAAATTTTTTTGGCCTTTTGAAGTTTTTGGTTATCTTCCACAATGAATAGTTGTCTTGTTTTCGAGCTGACAATGTTGAGAGTTTTTCTTGAAACATGGTATTTTCGTTATCATGAATGAGCTCCTTCAGTTCTTTTGCAGCTTTATTAAAATCCCTTCTGTCCTCTTCCGATTTACTCAAATGAAGCTGCCTTCGCAATCTTCGTTTGGCCTCCAGTTTATGCTTAATCTGTAAGGGTATGTTATTTTTACAGACTAAAGGATCCAGTGTTGGGGTAGCGCGCCATGCTGCTATTTGTATTAGATTGGTTATGTAGAATGTGGCAGAATCTATGTCTTCTTCAGTTTTAAGTTTTACTTTCAGATCAACTTCTTCTTCAAGGTAATCCGCAAATGAGTCCCAGTCAGTTTTCCGATTGCACAAGGTTAATTTTGGCTCTTTCTTGATAGCTGCAATACTAAATGTAGCAATAACTGGAGAGTGGTCAGATAGTGTATCGAATGACGAGTCCACACTAGAATTGATATTTGACAGTCCCTTGACAATGAAAAAGTCCAGAAGGTCAGGTGTTCTGTTGGTATCAGTCGGCCAGTAGGTTGGTTCGCCAGTCGACAGCAGACTTTGCCGTTGAGTTTCAACGCTCTTTTTCAGCTCGCGTCCTCTGGTTGTGATGAGTCTGGACCCCCAGCAAGTATGTTTACAATTCCAGTCTCCACCACTAATGTACCTATTGCCCAACGTGTTAAAATATCTGTCAAACATGTAGTTCTTGACCTTCTGGTTTGGTGGACAATATACTGCACTTATGTTAATGGGACCAATACTCTCATCTATGGTGATTGTAGTTGCTTGTAACCAATTTTCTTTGAACTCACTATGTAAATGGTGCTTAATGTTGTTTTTTATAATAACAGCTGCCCCACCATGAGAGGTGTTGTCTGGGTGATTGGTACAGTATACGCAATAGTTATTCATGTTAAAAAGTTTGCGATCATTGAGGTGGGTTTCTGAAATCAAGGCAAAGGAAAAACTTAATAACATAAAAATTCACTTTAAAAGTTTAATGTTTAGAAAAGTGCCGAGAACAGATACGTACACTAGGTGAAACGGTCTAATTCCGACTGACGCTACCTGTGCGGGGTGCGCGGTGGCTGTAGATAAAGCATGGGGTATTGTTACCTGGTTCGTACTCTGTTCCTGGAACTCGTTTTTATGAATGTTATTGTTATTTTGATAATGGGACTTTTGGCCGCGTAGATCGTAGAAATACTTGTATGTGCGTCGTCACTCGGGCACTTTTCTTTACGACGCAGACCACCGTAATGAAGATTATATTATATTGCTCAAGAAACTAGTAAGCTTCGTAGCTGCCCCTGCTGAGCCCTGGCGTAGACTGATTCTGACGACCCGGTTCCCAGTCATGCGACATTTTTAAATTTCGAGCTTTTGTTCTAGAACATTAAAAATAAAATCAATTTATAACGATGTACAATGAGGTATCAATTACCTATACTACCTACTCCTAACTCCAGCAGCGAATTAAAAATAAAAACCATATAGAAAAACACAAACATTACAGGCTTTCTAATTGAAAGCTCTGGGTGTCGTTTTAGGAAGCCATTTGTCCACTCTCTACCAGCTTCTTTTTTCTCAGCGTTGAATAGATTAGGCTTATTATTTTTAATTGCTAACTGGTATACTAATGCCCTTAGATCTTTAACCGTAAGTCCATAAAACATTTCTTCCATTTCTAATAAATAGGCACAAAGCTCATTTTCTTCAGACACAGAAAAAACAGGCAGCCTAGGACCCAATGGTACTTTAATTGGTATGGGTAAGTTTATATATTTTGAGGTGGAAACATACATTTCACCACTGATTTCAAGTGTAATCTCGTTAAAAGGTTTTAATAATTCTGTCGCCTTCTCAATCGTCTGCCAGTCTTCATGTGATAAACTTATATCTGGGCGCATTATCGCGAGGGTAGCGATAAGAGCTTCTTTAATAACCTTTAGTAACCTTTGCAGCGAGTCGTAAGTGGAATTCCAACGAGTAACCACGTCTTGTTTCAGTTTCAACGGCGCAATATGCATTTGCTCTTGAATCTCGGCTAATTTTTTTTTTGCAGGAGCGCTGTGGTGAAAATATTCGATGATGTATTTAACCCTGCGCTTTATGTCAGATATAGCGTCCATACTTGACAGCACGACTAAGTTGATGGTGTGCGCGTAACAAGACAAAGAGCGCCAGCCGCCTAATCGTACAGCACTTAAAATGTTTGCAGCATTATCGCTGACGATCACATTAACACACTGATTTATGTTCCACTCTAAAAATTTTTAATCTAAGAAGTTTTTTAAATTTATGCTCGTATGTCTCTCGTTGAACTCCACGCACCCAATCATTACTGTACATAATTTGTGTGATTCAATATTAATAAAATGCGCAGTGATAGCTATGTACCCATCTTGCACAGACGATGTCCAGGCGTCGGTGGTAATACATATAGCTGCAGCTTTTTTTATCTGTTCTTTAACTTTTTCCAGTACTTTATTGTATAGTTTTGGAAGAATGCTTTGTGACAGTGTCTTCCGAGTTGGTAAAGTATGTCCGGGATTTAGCATTTCGACAAACTTCCTAAACTCAACTTCGTCGACCATGCAAAGGGCGTGGTAGCCTTTTGCTATCATCCGAACTAATTGCTCGTCAAGCTGCTGAATGCGGATTCTAGGCAGATATTTTTTTGTTTGAACATAATCTGCCATTGTAGGTACCTGCTGACCTGTCTCCTGCCTCTGCCTGACCAATAATTCAGTAGTAGCTGTAGTAGCTGTATCAGCTTGTGTACTGCATATCGCTGTCCGAAACGAGGGCTCTAGTTGCAACCGTTGCCGTTTGTCTGCTGCTGTTTATTTGGATCGTGGGGTGAACGGCTTTCATATGCCGGCTTAAACTTCCTATCGAGCTGGACGAAACTGACAATATGCGGGAACAATAGCCGCATTTCGCCTTTTTGCTGGGTTCAACTAGTAGTATATTATTGGGCGTTGTACTCCACCGAGAGTGACGAGGCGAACGGAGTGAGCCGATGGAACGGAAGGTGGAGAAATTCTAAATACTGGTTCAGTGTCTTCAGGTTCCAATCCAAGCATCACCACTTCCTCTTCAGGAACCAGACATCATGCATCTGTGTCACGATCTTAAACACATTTTTTGATAACGACCAGTCGGTTCTTTTACAGTCATAAGACGCGAAAAACTTTGTTTGCGCGATTCAGGTTTTGATGTTTTTGTTCATCCGATGTGGCATAGATGGTGCTGTAGTACTTTTTGTAATTTATATTCACCGAGGAATCAGCCACGCTGTTACCTCATTTTACCTTGTTACCTTGGGTAAATAATATTATCTCAACACTCGCATTTGTCTCTGTTCAGAGGGTGAGTAAACATGACGTCATATTAATGATAGTGGTCATTGTTTTAGATTGGTATCAACAAGACTCGTTAGCTCAGTGGGTAAGAGCGCCGCCGCATCGCGTCGGAGTAACGGAGGTCGGAGGTTCGATTCCTTCACGAGTCAATCCTTTTTTATTTTTGGAGATATAAATTTTTGAATATTTGACTTACCTTACTCGATCCGTTCATAGGTACTTACATACTAAATAGTAAACTAAATGTTTGCAAAAGTCATAACGACGTATAAACATCGATGTAATTGTTTAATTGACCCATTATTGATATAACCGTTTTAATGAGTCACTATGAAATTTGTAAAACAACCACAATCATTACATGTAAACCAACTCTGCGTTCAGTCTCAAGAAACTGGTTTTCGTCATGGAGAATTATTACCTAAATCCATACGATGCATCATTTGCGGGCCGTCAAATTGTGGAAAAACCAATTTATTAGTTGGACTTCTTATACATGAGAATGGATTAAGATTTCAAAATGTTTATGTTTACTCGAAAACCTTGCAACAACCCAAGTACGTTTTTTTAGAAAAAGTCTTGCAACGAGTACCAGGTATTTCATTTCAGAAATTTCATGAAAATGAGCAAGTACTGAGTGTTCAGACCGCAAAACCGAATTCTGTAATTGTATTTGATGATGTTGCTTGTGAAAATCAAAGTAATATGCGTGATTATTTTGCTATGGGGAGACATAAATTCATCGATTGTTTTTATCTAAATCAGACGAATAGTAAAATCCCTAAGCAATTAGTAAGAGACAACGCAAACCTAATCGTACTTTTTAAACAAGATGAAAGAAATATGAGACATGTTTATGAAGAACACGTCAACACTGACATGACATGGATTTAATTTCGTGAAATGTGTTCAAAATTATGGAATATACCTTTCAATTATGTTGTAATTAATAAAGATTGTTCCAAAAACAAAGGATGTTATAGAAGTAAATTAGATACGTTTGTAGTCTTTGACTAATATCACGAATACATATATAAGGTTATTACCTGCCTTTTTTTTTTTTTTTTTTTTGGGGGTGGGAAATCATCAAATAACCCCTCCCGCTCTTGGGCAGAGCGAAAGGGAGTGTCAGACTTCTACTGACTAAAAACCACCCATGTTCCTTCTTCGCCCTTCATGTCGAGGCCGCGGTTTCCCTTGCGGACAGCCCGCAGCCTCGACAGGCGTCGGCCCTAGCGGGCCCCTTCCATGTTGCTGACATCTCTTTGAGGCGCGCGTGGAACACGAACGCGCCGTCGACACGGCCTGTCGTCGTCATAAGACGGACGGACGGCGAGCTTACCCATCACTCACCGTCCACAGGCCCGCGTCTACGGTGGCCGGAAGCCATCACGTGGCCCCCGACGCCCGGAGCGCCTCCCGCGGCGGCTGGGACGAGAGGTTCTCTCCCTCTCACGTTCCGCCACCTCCTTCGCTAGCATCACTGCTTCGCAGAAGGAGGCGACGGCGTCCCATTCCTCCTCGCCCCGGACCATGGCTTGCACCAGGGCCGGACGAGAGAGGTCGCCGCCGCCGATCGCCGCTACGAGAACACGGCGGGGCTCCGCCCAAGCGGGGCACACCTCCACAGTGTGCTCCACCGTGTCCTCCGGCCGATCCTCGCAATGGTGGCATCCGGGCGTTTCCTCCCGCCTGATTCGGTGCAGGTACCTCCCGAAACAACCGTGTCCGGTGAGTACCTGCGTCAGACGGAAGGTGAGGGCGCCGTGGCGCCTCTCCAGCCACTCCTCAAAGAGGGGACTTACCGCCACTATCGTGGCGTGCCCTAGGTTATTACCTGCCTGACATTATTATTCACCTTACAACGCTAAATCAATTACGACCAACTTTACCAATATGAAAAAAACATAAAAACGACAAATTGTTGATGCGACAGAAGCTGTGAAGATAAAAGTACGAAAAATGAGAGATGCTGAGATTAACACTAAACAAGCACTGGAATCTGTTTTCAAACCTGTAACAGAACCTCTCAACATAATTGCTAATACCAGTAAGCAAACTCCTCTCCTGCGTGCTAGTGATGATTCTGCTGATGGTTCGTTTATTAACGAAACATATATCGCAGGAACTAATAATAATAATGACGATGAAGAAAAATATGAATCCGATATCAACAGTGACTCTTCTTATGAATCAGTAGTTGAAAGGAATCAAGACGGTGACACGTCATCCTGGTCAGTATCTTCAAAAGCGTTGGTAGATATTCCTTTTGGGGTTAGAGTTGACCGCGGGAAACTGATGTTAGGTTTCGTTGCATAAAGATTAACGATCAATACATCATCTTGGTTGGACGTAAATACCGAAATACACCTGGCTTAAAACAATTATTGCTTAAGAAAGATGTAGACCTAAGCTTGCTTACAGATAGTGATATGCAAAATTATAAATCGACGCTACTTGATACATATGCACATCGTCGAGACTATGAACCAAGTAAGCCAATAAAAAGTAACAAAGGACAAAAATATTTGCAAGTTATTAAACCTCTTTTTAAACTGAAGAATGCAGTTCAGGGAAAAGGTCTACCGTTATTAAAAAAGTGGAGAAAAAACGTAGATTTAGTGTACTGGGATGATCGATGAATTAGTGGAAAGGTTGAAATTATTGATTGCGTCTAGAGATGCTGGCAACACAGGATTAGATAATGAAATTATATCCATCATTGAAGAATTACGTAAAAATAAAGTTATAAATAAATAAGTATTTAAACATGAACGTAGACAAATTCGGACACTACATTCACAAAAAATAAAACCGACTTCAAAAACACCAAAAAGTGAAAAATAAACTTCTGAAGAAAAATCAGCTTCTGAAGTCGGTGGCAAAAAAACGAAATCAAACAAACAAATGTCACCGACTTCAGAAGCTGATTTTTCTTATTAGCCAAAAAGTTTTTTATTTTTCCATTTTTAGTTGTTCCCAAACAAATAATAGGATTTATTTATCCCCAATAAATGGAACATTACATAATATCTTACTGTCCAAATCTGGGTGTACACATCTGCGTACCCCCTCAGATCATACAGGCGTGATGTTACGTCATGATGTTGTATAAACAATAAACATCCAAGCGATTGCAGCAATCACGACAGATTTGCCATCTATTTTTGAAGAGTTCTATTGTATATCTCCGAAGATCAGAATCAGATCTTCACCTTTAAATGGGACCACCTCAGGAGTATACTCTTTCAAATAAAAAAATAATTTTGAGAATCGGTTCACAAATGGAGGAAAAATCAGGTAACATACATAAAAAAAGAAAAAAAAAATAGTACATACACACGAACATAGAACCTCCTCCTTTTTTGAAGTCGGTTAAAAAGAATGCGTTTATCGGAGTTATTTGAGTTTAATGAGAATGCATTGTTAAAATCAGAAAACGGAGATTTTGATTTAAAAACATCAAGACTGAGAGGAATTAGAGCCCCAGTAGAGGCAGACGATGCTGTGAACAAGGATTATGTAGATCAATTGAATGCTAACACGTTAGAAGAATTAAATAATCTAGCTGTAAACAAGGATTATGTAGATCGATTGAATGCAAATATGTTGAAAGACTTTAATACTCGGATTGGTAAATTGCGTTCTCAAATAATAAAAGATGCAAAGGATACAGTTCAAACTACTTTAAAAGCAAAGATACTTGAGGTTTTAAGTCATTTCCAAGATAAGTTTTATACTAAAACAGAGGTAGATAAATTATTACAAAAAACTTCGTAATGACAAAACAGCAAATTGTAAATGAAATACACAAAGCGGCACGAAGAAATTTCCTTCGACGTTCTGTTATTCTGAAAGGAATCCATGACTTATGGCAAGCAGACTTGATGGACATGCAAAACCTGAAGAAGTCTAACAAAGGTTACAATTACATTTTAGTGGTCATTGACTGCTTCTCAAAGTATGCGTGGGCTAAACCGATAAAATCAAAAAATAAATTTTATGTTACTCGTGCTTTTGAAGACATACAGCAGTCGCAAAAAACCTGTTAACTTACAAACTGATAAGGGAACCGAATTTTACAACAACAATTTTCAAATCGCCAGTTCGCATTCTTAAAGCTAATTCAGATAGAGGCAAATCTTCGTCATAATCATAATTGCCAAGTTCGTTTAACTGCTCCAGTATCATCTGTGGTGTTTCTACGTCTTCCTCGATGTCTTTGTTGCGATTATACATCACATCCACAATTGCTAGTTGAACTGCGTGAGCAATACATAACTGATGGTAAGACTTGAGAGACTTCCCAAATGCAACCATAAGGCTGCAGCCATCTGTGGTTTGAGCAACAATATCTTGAGTTAAAGATATGCCATATTCATTCAACTTGGACTCAATTAACTGAACGCATTTTGCTGCATTCATAGAGCCATAAATTCTTATTAGACCAAGGTTTCGAATAGCGTTTCTGGTAAAATCTGGTGAATGCAAAGTAAGACCTATGTATCTGCTGTTGTGATTGGATGTCCATTCATCGAATAACATTGAAAACTTCTTTTCATGAGATAGAATCGCTTTAATCTCACTAATCACCTTTAGCTTTCTTTTTTCACTTTCCTTGATAATCTTGTTTCGAATGGTATCCGCAGTTTTGGGTAATTTATTGCCGCTTTTTTCAAAAAGATACCTTAAATCTTAAGATGTTGTAAATGTTCAGTGGGATTCCATCCATCGAAGCCATACGTGACACCATTACTTCCATACTTGGATTAGCATCACTCTCAAAAAAATGGGTCAACTTAGATTTATTTTTCGGTATTTCGGGATCCGGAAGTTCTTTTGTAGTAGATGCACTATCCTGTGCTGATGTAGTTGGACTATCTAAACTGAGTTTATGTACGTTTATTAAATGTTTTTGTAAACTGCTCATGCTACCGCCGCCTGATTTTAATATCTTTTGACATAATTTACATTTTGCTTTACTTTTATTTTTGTTTCTCAGAAAGTAGTGCCAAACAGAGGCCTTGTCTCCTGCCTTATTAATCACCTCTTCGAAATCCATTATTTTGTATTTTGTTCAGGAATACAGTCAATCGAAAGATGCGTCTGAAAGGGGAATGCCCATCAGCCACACATAAAAATGCCAGAAATGAACAACAATGAAATATACGCCAAATTGCACTACAAATCGTAGGGAACCCATTACAATTTCAATAATTATCAAAAAACTTGGTAGAAGCCAGTTCCAAACATTTTTTCTAAAATATAGGTCAAGTCAACGTTAATATTAATTATGCAATAATCAAACAACAAAACAGCATTTAAATGTTTTAATCATCATTAAAAACTATTAAAATGTCATCAAGAAACTCTGCAGGAGGATTAATATTGGATTGGTACCGGGCATACCAATTGCATCGTTGCCAACATGGGTGACAGATCAAATCTGAAGAACGTAGCTGCAAGAAAAATAAAAAGTAAAAGTTAGTTTTGTTTAACTAAAAGCTGTGGAGTTGGGTATGAAGCCCAGGGCACTCGTTCACTATGACCACTTAACAATTCCTTTCTTCGAACCCACATCAATTATTTGAGCTAATCACAACATCTGCTAATAACATATTAGCTATGACACAATGAACGATACCACCTATGTATAAAAAGTACTCCGTGATGGGTTGTTACAAGACATGATATTGATGTGGTTTGCACGTGATAGATAAGATATAAGCGGGGAATCATACAGAATTGGGACACAGGAATGAACAACTTATTATGTAAGCAGGGATCTTACCTGGCTTGGTTGGATTCTGTGTGCAACTACATTCCATAAGTGCCTCTCACGATCACTGTTATTTTTTAAACCATGTGATTGTTGTTGACTGTCCACAGCAAAGCAAACTTGGTGGTGGCCTACTTGTCTATCTGGTCGACTGGTTACTGGTGTCTCAGTGATAGTTTGAATTGCTAATCTTAGACATGCAGCACAAACAACTTTTTCTGTCTTGTTCAACCTGTGAGAAAGAAGAAAAAATAATGTACGAATTGTTTATTGCCAGTGCGTTCAATATAAATAGGCAACAGAACTAGGGAATCTCAATACTTACAGCTTGTGGTGTTATCCATGCCTGTATTAAACAACGTACTTGATCATTTTGCACTGTTACGTATGAGATTACGTTCAAAAATGGGTAACGTGTGCAGAAGTACAATCAAAATCCTTAAAAAATAGCCACAGTCTTTATAACATAATTAATATCCTGAATTCCTCTTCCCCCTCGGATCCTAAGCAGTGTGGACGTGTAATTAGTGAACCAAAAATTAAATAAACGTATTTTAAATCAAAAATAAAATTCAAATAATTCGGTGGAAGTACTAGGAGCGCAGCAACGAGCGGCGGTGAACGTGCGACGAGGTGTGCATCGGCGACAGCGAGTGTGAGTGTTTCTCTGTCCTTGTCACCTGTCAACGTCATCTGTCAGTGTCATCTGTCATTGTCAACCATCGATTGTCGTCTGTTCAAAAGCGTTCCAGGAACCTACTAAGTCAAGAACTAGAGCATCGAAGATTTCCGTTTCACGCAGGTGACTTTGCATTCCAAATTGATATTTGAATTTTATTCCACAAAAATGGATAAGTCCCTGGACAAATCACTATCTGATTCGGAAGTAAACCTAGTGGGTAAAGTACCGAGTACTCCGCCAAATTTCGTTTTTCAACGTGTAAAGAGAACCAGAGAAGAAATTGATGAATCTTTGAGTAAACAACTGGATGATTTTAAGTTGGAAATCAGGAAGATGATGACATTTTTCTCAGTACAACATAGCGATGAGATAAAAAAAGTGACCACAACTTTAACGGAGATCCAGCAGTCGAACCTTAACATAGAGAGCTCAATCATGAATTTAACTTCGCAAAACGAAGAACTAAAAAAGAAAATTATAGAAATGGAGGCTCAGACCAAAGAAGACAAAAAGCAAATAACTTTCTTAGAAAATAAGATAGAGGATCTTCAAATGGGGGGACGGAAAACAAACTTTGTTATAAAGAATGTGCCGAAAAAGAGCAATGAAAGCAAAGAAGACCTTATAGAAATGGTTCTGAATCTTGCTCGTATATTAACCTGCAATATTGGTAAATATGACATAAGAGACATCTATAGAGTACGCGGTAAAAATACTGATTCGCGAAATACCCCAATCATTGTAGAAACTGGATCTACTCTCCTGAGGACTGAGATCCTGAAGATGGGTAAGGCCTATAATCTTTTTTTTTTTTTTTTTTTTTTTTTTTTTTAAATGGGACAAGCCCGCCACACTATTCCCAAACCACTGTAACTCCTGTTAGCCAGAATCAACAGTGGCGACCACAAGAAAAGCGCCGAGACAATGAAGCTCGACGAAGTCCCAGGGAAACGATTTAACTGTCTTGGATCCCGCAACGAAATTAATCAGAAAAGTATAGCGGAGGAGTAGGAAAAACATAATTTCCACTTCCCTCCATATCAGCAGGAGACAGAACAGAACAAGGCCAATAGGCATACAGGGACGTATACAACTGGGATAGGCCCAGTTGCCTAGCACCACGGATTGTCATTAATATTACTGGGTCCTAAGTTGTGAGCTGTTATATTTGATTCCAATAATAGGTATGACAAAAATGCTTGAACGCACGGAAATTTGTTCTAGTTTCTACAAGGTCCGTATAGTAAATAACTCCGGATGTAACCCGTACACTATTTAACATAATATTACGTTCATTCTGCCAAAGACTACACTCCCATAAAATGTGATGTGCAGATTGTTCAAATTCGCAGTCAGATGTAGAACATTGACAAAAAGGCGAGTCAACAAGCTTGAAGGAAAATAATTTACTCTTAAAGTTACCATGACCTGTGAGAAATTGGGCAACACAGTGATCCACCTCCAGCCATGTCCTGGCCAGCCGCTCACGAACGGATGGAAAGAACTGATGGAGGTGTCGGCCTTTGATGGAATTATCCCACCTACATTGCCATTCGGACAAAAGTTCCTCCCAGACGTCAGCCTGTGGCTTAAGTAATCTAGCTATTTTAGCACGGTCGCGTTGCGTTAAAAAGTCTGCGTCTGCGGTCTCTCGTGCGCAGTAGTACATTGAAGCACGACGCTGCACTTCAAGATCGACTGGAAGTACCCCTGCCAGAACCGGTAAGGCTTCAGTACTAACCGTCCTATACGCTTTACACAAGAAAATTAAGGCCAACCGCTGGCTTTGAAGCAATTTACGTCGTACCGCTCCTATGGAGGCCCTATCGGCCCAAACTGGTGCCCCGTAGCACATACACCCCAAGTAAGTAGCCCCATAGATCGTCTTTAGAGTTAAAAATGACAAACCCCACGTAGATTTGGATATTCTCGTTAAGGCATAAAAGTTTTTTTTAGCTTTTTCACCGACGGTTTTTATGTGTTCAATAAATGAAAAATTCCTCTCTAAGACAAACCCAAGGTAGCACACGGACTCCTTCTTTTTCACGGGGACGTTATTAAATTTAATACTAGGCCATGATTTAAGATTACCTTTTAAAAGAAGTTGATAAGTTTTGTGTGGTGCAAAGGTCAGACGGTTACGATCGCCCCACTGGGATATTAATTTTAGGCAAGTATCTGCCAAATTTTCGAGTCCAGCCCGAGTACTTGACTGAATGAGCAGCAAGCCGTCGTCCGCGTAACCGGTTAATGAACACCCGCATGGAAGTGGAATCGCGAGGAAGTCATCGAAGCCTACGTTCCATACATACGGACCCATAACCGAACCCTGAGGACATCCCATGGTAAGGGACTTTGACATAGAATGATGTCCGAGTTTTAGTTTCGCGGAACCATTTAAGAAATACGAGTAAACAAGATTGTATATGTTTTTAGGGCAACCACGAATTTTCAGTTTAAGGAGTAGCATCGGCCACCATGCGTTATCAAAAGCCCCAGAAATATCTAGAAATATCCCAACTACATACTTATGTTCGGATGTATTGACAATTTTCCTGACAGACAGTGCCGCATCTACGGTAGATTTTCCCACGGTAAAACCGAATTGGTTGTTGTGAAATTTCGGTCCGTCTGGTAGTAAACGTGGAACGATAAGACGCTCCAGGAGTTTCCCCAAAGATGGTAGTAGTGTTATAGGGCGGTAAGACTTAGGGTCGTCCGGTGGCTTGTCGCCACTTTTCGGAATTATTCGTATAAAGCCGCGTCGCCATATACGAGGAAAAACGCCTTCTGCAATACAACGGTTGTAAACACTTAAAATTGCGTCGGCCGCTGTTTTACATGCTTCTATTATCATCCGATTAGATATTTTATCTTCACCTGACGATTTGTTAAGTGGAAGTTTCCTGACAACTTTAATGAATTCGTCAATGGATGGAAGGTCTGACGCTGGTGATTCAGGTGGAACAGCCGCCCACGCCCTGATCTGCTGATGGTAGGCATTGTCATTATCAGGCAAATCATCAGGTATCAAAGTATTTAATAGAACTTCGGTTGTCTCCTCAATACCGGTGGTGTGTTTGTTGTTTACTTTAATGTTTTCGACGAACGCAAGATCAACTGATCGATTTGCTTTGAACTCGTGATACAAAGGAGACCACGGACCTTCTTTATCTAATTTTTCTACTATTTTCCGCAGTAAATTACCTTTAGATTTTTCTACCGATGCTCTGTAGCGGGACTTGGCAACTCTAAACGCATTTAAAGCAGAGGTAAGTGGGTCTCCGGTGACCTTTCGTTTTTTAAGCTTATTTAAATTTCTACGCGCACGGCGATAACTTTTACGTTGTTCGTTTAAGTAGTCACACCACCAATCACATCTACGGCCTATAATCTAAAAAACAAGACCAAATTATGCTGTAAGCATCTGGGCTTTAAATCCCAAGAAGATACCCCCGTCTTCCTATCGGAGCACCTAACCCCGAAAGGGTCACGTCTACATTTCCTTGCTAGAGACTTGACGAGGGCAGGAGCCTACAAATTCTGTTGGACAGCGTATGGTAAAGTCTATATAAAGAAGGATGAACAAGCGCCAACAATAACCATTTCTTGCGAAGAACAAATCCATAAACTCTTACTAAAACAATGACTGTTGACCTGTAAGCTCATGAACAATTGGTATTTCTTTATGAAAATTGTATGCTCAATCTATACCTGTAAGTTGAAATTAAATTTATGTATTGTTAGACTGTACACATATACTCCAACTAACTACAGTACTATATACCTAAACTTAAATTACCTAATTTTACTTATTCACAATATTCTCATACACTTATACACACAAAATCACCAAATATTACAAACATACAAATACCAACACTTCTTTCACTACTCTCACAGCTTTTGTACATACTCAAGTATCTTGTCGTCAATACAGACTAAATACTACATATACCTTACAATGTATAAACTTCTTAAAGCAACTAGACCTATTCAAAACACTTACCTAACCAATAACGTGTATTCTGTTTATAAAAACCTTAATGTCTGAAACATTACTTACCATAACTGAAATAGACAACTTCGAGGTGGCTCGTGCAGTCGAATGCAATAGCTCAGATCTAGATAAGCACGTATTTATAAACAAAAACGACTTAACTATTATTTCCCAAAATATCAGGAGTATTTACTGCAACTTTGACGACTTTATACTCAACCTATCTAATTTTGAATTCGAAACAGACGTAATAATTTTGACAGAATGTAGACTTAGTCCCAATAAACCAGTGCCCCAACTTAATAATTATTTAGCCTACTGTACTACTCGCCAACTAAACCAAAACGATGGGGTAACTGTATACGTGAAGCAATCTTTAAATCCAAAAATTCAAGAAATTGAAATATCACAAGCATCTTGTCTCCAACTGGAAATACTCAATAATGTTATATTATGTATTTATCGCTCTCCTTCAAATTCAAATATAGATAGTTTCGTAAATTCTCTTAGTGCTCACTTAGATAAACTGAAGTCAAGCAAAAACATTATTATTGCGGGAGATATAAACATTAACATCAGAGCTAAAGATACAGAGTCATCTCATGAACATAAAAACAGAAATCACTATCAGAATATGTTGTCATTGCATGGAATCCTCACAGGCCATACACTTCCCACAAGGGAAAGTAATTGTTTAGATCACTTCATGCTAAAAATTAATAAAAAAAAAGTATCTCCATTTATTGCCATACTACATACGACAATAACGGACCACTATACCACATTTCTGTCTTTGTCTAAAATTAAAAACACTCCACCTTCAAAGAAAACTACGACTATTACAAATTTTGAACAAGCACTAAAAGATCTACAGCAACAAAATTTAGCGGAACTCCTCTTTTGTGATGATCCAAATAAACTAACGAGCCTTCTAATAAACATACTTGCTAACACCATAGAAAGAAACACTATATCTCGTAAAATACCTAACAGCAAACAAATAATAAAACCATGGATCTCCACAGGCATCTTGCGTTGCATAAGAAATCGTAACAAATTACAGAAACAATCCAGGCTTAATCCTCATAACGAAACGCTAAAAATAACCTACACTAGGTATAGGAACCATTGTAACTTACTTATAAAAAAGTTAAAACGTAAATTTGAAAGGGACCTACTAGTAAAATCAGTTGGTAATACTAAGCTTCTCTGGAAAAATATAAAGAACCTAACTTACTCTAATAAAATTAAAGATCGTAACACCGAATTGCTAAATATTAGAACATCGCCCCTAGAATCAGTAAATTTTGTCAATAATCACTTCGCCAACGTAGGTAAACTGTTAGCTCAGCAAATAGTGCCAAGTACAAATAATAAACAAGCTGTCATCAAACCTGCACAAAGTAATACTTTTGTACTCTTGGACACTGATCTTCATGAAGTAGATCAAGTACTAATGGGCTTAAAATCGGACAGTGCCCCGGGATGGGACAAGATCTCGACAAAATTCCTAAAGTTTGCTCGCTTTGATATCGTTCCCATAATAACCCATCTTGCGAACCTTTGCTTTCAAAAAGGCATTTTTCCTGAGCTGCTCAAGCAATCAATCATTACTCCAGTACATAAGGGGGGGGACAGAGGCGATGTCAATAACTACAGACCTATCTCTATCCTTCCATCAATATCCAAAATAATTGAAAAACTTCTGAATGTTAGATTAACTCAATACTTAAATAAATTCAATTTACTATCGAACCAGCAGTTTGGCTTCAGACTAGGGTTATCAACGGAGGATGCGGTTTCAGGTCTAAGTTCCCTGGTAACTGAACATCTTGATGCTGGGAATAAATGCTTAGCGGTCTTTCTAGACCTTAAAAAAGCATTTGACACCGTCTCTGTCCCAAACCTTGTGAACAAACTCGAAAATGCTGGAGTGAGAGATATTCCTCTGAAATTATTCAAGGACTACCTCTCAAGAAGAAGGCAGAGGGTCAAGATGGAAGAATATGTCAGTGAACACACGGAGGTGACATATGGTGTCCCACAGGGTAGCATACTGGGTCCTACACTTTTTCTTTTGTATATTAATGACCTATGCAACATGAACATCGAAAATGCAAAAGTCTTCTCGTACACCGATGACACCTCTGTCGTTTTTACTGGGAACTCATGGCACGACGTAAAACTAAAAACAGAAATGGGCATGGCCCAAGTTGCCAGCTGGCTAAATAATAACCTGCTTACGCTAAACACATCCAAGACAAATTACGTATGCTTTAGCGTGAGTAACAGAACACAACCAAGTGACGATTTTAACATAAAAATACATGTCTGCGGAGACCCAATAAATAACTGTTGTGCCTGTCTATGTATTTCCAAAATTGCGCAGACTAAGTACCTGGGAGTAGTAATTGACCAACGTCTATCATGGTACCAGCATATAGAACAGGTTACAAATAGAGTTAGGAGATTGAGCTGGATTTTTAAATCACTACGTCACATTGCTCCAAAAGATATAGTCGGTAAACGTGAACCTACTAGAAACATCCTGAATGAGGTGTACTTGGCCCTGGTCCAATCGGTTTTACTGTACTGTATCACGGTTTGGGGAGGTGCAACTAAAACCAAACTTATATACTTAGAGCGAGCCCAGCGTGCTCTTATTAAGATTATGTACTTCAAAAATATATTATACCCTACAAATAGCCTTTATGCTATCAGCAATTTAATCTCGATAAGAAAGTTGTACATAATCCAAACCATCTTGAAAAAACATAAAACCCTACCATTTGATTCGGAAAAATTAACCAAAAGAAGGAATGACTTAGTGGCACCAGTTTCCCAAACTAAAACCGTGTTTGCGAGCAGACAATTCAATAAACGCTCAGCCGAACTATACAATAAGGTAAACAAAAAAATATTCATATACACTAAAAGCACATATGACTGTAAGAAAAGCATTACAAATTGGATTAAAAAACTCACGTATGAAGAGACTGAGGCACTTCTACAGTATATTAAATAACAAGATACATAATAATTGATATGTTACTCAATTGTCACACAAACACATACATACAATCTCACACAAACTGACACTTAAAAACCAAACAGAACCACACACACACACGCACACTCACTCTCATCCACACACACACATACACACACACACACTCACACACACTCACCCACTCTCATACACATACACACGCCCACTCATGAGACACACACTTCTACACTATTTTTCATGTTTTTGATCTTATTGTTACTCTTAATTATATAAATAATAATAAAGTTAGTTATTAAAATTAAGTATAACCCACATATTTGTTACTGCTGTAATTATTGTGCTATGGAAGAGCGGGGTCTCCTAACACAGGCAAAAATTGCTTAAATGGATTCCCCAAACAACCACCCATTTTTGTAACAAATTTCGTAAATAAAACATTTTGTATTTGTATTGTATTTGTATAATTAATTCGAGTCACAAACCGTGAATTATTGATCACTTTCAAGCAATCGAAAAAACGAAATTATGCATTTATTTCATGTCAAACTGTCAATAAGGCAAAGGGTATGTGATGCATACAGGCTACGATACGTTTTATAATTAGGTTTGGTGTGGCGGCGTGTAAATAGCCGACTACACGCGGGGAGATTAATTATGAAAGTTTCTATTTTTCAATAACTATGTTGATTCCTATGAAACCCACCCTGTGAACTGAAGAATGAGAAATGGTTTCGACGTCAGCACCGAAAACTATTGGCCCACTAACCTTCAGACCAGCTCAGGAACGCCTCACACCAGCTTCTCCACACAGCTCACACCGTGAAGCACTTTCACGAGCACAGATTGTCAGATCACTGCTGGGTATTTATATTAAGTTTCTTGAAACCTTTTTTTTTTGTCCATCACGGAGAAAAAACGAAATTCACCAAAAAATACGTGAGAAGACGCACCGTGGTTTTCAAAAAAGTTCGGAATGAACGCCATTGGTCGGCGCTCGGTGAGTCGTAGCCAAAACTACGGCGCTAGTGTCGCCAGGTTCAGCAAATCCAAGAGCGCGATCCTTATGGCGCGTAAACCAAATAGCTTCAGATACTAACATAGAAACCATTTGAAACGAATGAAATAAATATTAAATAAATTTATTTGGGTCACATAAGGTGCCCAACCATGCTGCCGGCTTTGGAAGTTTGCAGAAACTTTCAAAAGAAGACAAATTAATAAAGGTATATGAGTCATGGTTGTTAAATTATGTTTATTAAACTAATTAGATTATAGGAACTAAATAATATGAGAAAAGTGATAATGATTCTTATTGCGTTGGTATGGGGTACAGTTTTACAACCGGACGCTTGAAAATTCCACATTTCGTTTTAACCGTCGCAACACGAACTACTTTATCAGAACCGGGGTGAATTTCCGTGATTACACCTAATGGCCATCTTAAAGGAGGGCAATCATCCTGTCCAACAAGTACGACAGTTCCGATTTTTATAGGACGGTCAGGAGAGTTCCACTTCTGCCTGACTTGCAGCGTGTGCAGATATTCCAAACGCCACTTTTTCCAGTAAGACTGAACCATGCTATCAAGTAATTGCTTACGTTGAATATAGTTAATGCGCACGTCTTTCAAGTCCACGGCAGGCAAATACTGCAAAGGTGTTGACATTAAAAAATGCGCAGGGGTTATAACTTCTGGTGAAGGATCAGAAGACACAACAGTAAGTGGACGAGAATTCATAATGCACTCTATCTGAACCAATACTGTCTGCAACTCCTCGTAAGTGAGAAGCTGATCTCCGATCACACGGTGAAGGTGAGTTTTCAAGCTCTTAATGTTCCCCTCCCAAATTCCACCGAAGTGTGGGCTCCGAGGTGGGATCATCTTCCACTCTATTCGGCGTTTACTAAGCTCCTGCTTTAGAGCACTTTGAAACTCGGAGTCAATCAGAGTTTTGAATATACTATCCAATTGTGCCTTTGCACCCACAAAATTGGTGCCATTGTCGGAGTACAGGCATGAGACAGGACCACGACGAGAGATAAACCGCTTAAATGCAGCTAAAAAGGCATCCGAAGTCAGCTCCGAAACTAACTCGATATGGATGGCCTTAGTTACAAGGCAGACAAATAGGCAGATATATGCCTTCTGTGAATGCTGACCTCTCTTACGAGTAAGCGTTATACGGACTGGGCCTGCGTAATCAACACCCGTATGAACAAAGGCTTTAGCTTCCGACACACGATATGAAGGTAAATCTGCCATCATGGGCTTTGGGTGTGATGGATTTACTCTGAAGCAGTAGTTGCATTTCCGCACTCTAGCCCTTACAACAGTCCTGGCGTCCAATATCCAGAAACGTTGGCGCAAAATAGAAATAAGCAGACCTGGGCCTGTATGACAGTTCATAACATGGAAATGATCAATTAAAAGATCTACCACAGGGTCATGCTTAGGGAGCAGAAGAGGATGCTTGGCCTCAAATGGCAAGTCCGAATTAGAAAGTCTACCTCCAATGCGCAACATCCCATCTTCGTCAAGAAACACGAATAAGCTTAGCAGCTTTTTTGAAGGCAATTTATCCTTATTAAGAGCTTTGATATCTTCTGCAAAGTGAGCTCTTTGAACAGAACGAATCACAGCCTTTTCTGCAGTCATAAGATTACTGACCAAGCTAGGAGAAGAAACCTTCTTTACAAAACGAAGTATATAAACGACAATCCTAAGAAGCTTATCCCAAGAGGATATACGCTGAGCTAATTCATTTAGGATCAAAGGTTCACATTGAACTGTCGCAGTAAGTACCTTTGCCCTGAGTTCAGGCAATTGACCTGCATTGGAAGGAGTAAAAGGTTTTACGGGCCACTCCGAAGGTGGGTTTTGGATCCACGATGGACCGTTCCACCACAAATCGTGTGACATGAGCTGCGAAGGTAACATACTAGGGCTTTCAATACCGGTATTACGGGATCCCGTAATACCGTAATCCCGGATTAAATATGGGCTTTTTTCAATACCGGTATTGACGCCTCAATACCGTGATCACGGTATTGCAATCATTACATGTATTATCGTAAATTTAATTCCATGTTTAAAATATAATAATGACACACGAAACGTTCAAAGAGACAGTGAGACAATGACTGATCATGAACACGATATGACCATAGAAAAACCTTGTGCTTCATTGAATACGAGCAGTGGAATTGATACCGCGCGCAGGTTTAACGATTCCCAGCCTTCGACTCAATCCGGCGGGAACAAGCCGGATTCCGAAAAGGCCTTATTACCGTAGACAGCATAGATACACTGCGTCAGGTTATACAAAAGACCGAAGAGTATAACCTGCCTCTCTGTTTAGCATTTGTGGACTACGAGAAACTCTTTGATTCGATCCAGACTTGGGCTGTACTGCAGTGTCTCCAACGGTCCTAAATCGACTACAGGTACATCGAGGCGCTGAAGTGTTTGTACATAAACGCCACCATGTCAGTCCGACTTCAGGACCAGACCTCGAACCTATTTTTGTGTGACAGGGAGACATCATATCTCCGAAACTGTTCACAACTGCACTGGAGGATGTCTTCAAGGTTCTGGATTGAAGAGGACTTGGCATCAACGTCAATGGCGAGTACATCCCTCACCTTCGGTTAGCCGACGAAATAGTGCTCATGTCTGAGGCCATGGAGGACCTCAGTAAAATGCGCGATCACCTTAGTAGGTCTTAAAACAAACATGGACAAAACCAAGGTCATGTTGAATGTCCACGTAACACTCGAAGTTGTGGACGATTATGTCTACCTGAGACAAATGGTGAAACTGGTAGGTGTAACTTCGAGGAAGAGTGGTAATCGTCGAATCCGACTTGTCTGGGCAGCATTCGGGCAGTTGCGCGATATCTTCTCGTCCAACTTACCGCAGTGTCTCAAGACGAAAGTCTATGACCAGTGTGTGTTGTCAATGATTAAATACGGGACATGCGCGCATGGGACCGGTCAATGTAGCGACACCTGACTGAGGCCTATGTCCAGCAGTGGACGTCTTTTAGCTGAAATGATGATGAGTGGAAATGAAGACACATCCATCCATTCTTATCGGCAGTTAAGAGATATTTACTGTCTGTGGTACCTACGACTATTGAAGCAGAGCGTGCTTTTTTTAGTAGGCTATTGTGGGCTAATTAATTAAGCTATACTTACGTTTCTACAAATATTGACACCTATGTTGATTTTGTACATGAGACATTTCAATAATAATAAAAACATATACATTTTTGATATTTGTACTTTTCAAACTCTATGTTAAAAGCCTTCCTACAAAAACATTACCCTTTCCTTGCAGTCGGGTAAAAAAACTTAATAAAGTTTTGTTTTGAATATGTTCCTAAATCTTAGTCCTTTCTAATTAAATAATCAACCAATTCCAAATTGTTATATACGAGAGCTATTTATAAAAGATATAACAAATAAGAGCAAGAAAGATTGTTTTAAAAATAAAAACACGTACTTTAAAGGTTAGTATGGAATACCGGTATTAATACCGTGATCACGGTATTGACCTCCAATACCGGTATTGATACCGGTATTGAAAACATCCGGTATTTGAAAGCCCTATAACATACCACGCGAAAGACAATCGCTCGGGTTTTCACACCCGGCGACGTGATAATAATTTTCAGGAGGTAAATTCTCCTGACACTGGGCAACGCGGTTGCTGACAAATACTGACCACCGATGCGGTGAAGAATGTTTCCAGGAAAGAGCGATGGTAGAATCCGAGAACGCGAAAGTTCCTGCAATAGGAAGACGTGCACGATAAGTTTCATGAACTGTTCGTATCAGCTTGGACATAAGAACCGCAGCACAAAGTTCTAAGCGAGCAAGTGTGGTCACTTTGGTAGGGGAAACCTTTGATTTCGCACACAATAATCTCACTGTGATATTCCCACCAGGCTCAGTAGTGTGTAGGTATATGACACATCCATATCCATTCATACTGGCGTCACAGAAGGCAACGATCAGCACAGTGCTATCACATAAAACGCCTACATGTCGAGGAATTTTCAGAGATGAAATTACTGAAAATTCTTGTATGAACGCCGAAAACTTTTGAATAATGCTTTCGGGAGGAGTGTCATCCCAACCAATATTGGACAGCCACAGCTCTTTAATAAGCAGCTTGGCATATAAAATTATAGGGGCTACTAAGCCGAGGACATCAAATAATCGGGCAACTACCGACAGTATGCTCCGTTTAGTACACTTCTCTTCTACCTTAAGAGTCGTGAAGAAAAAGCTGTCAGCAGCCGGTGCCCATGAAAGGCCTAATACCTTGGAAGCATTGTTAGAAGAACCATCACAAAAGTCTACCGTACTGCGATGCGAATCCGGAAGAGCATCAAGTAGCACTTGAGAATTACTCGTCCACTTTACTAAATCAAAGGCTCCGGACCTAAACAACGAGATCAATTCTCGTGAAAGAAGAACTGCACTGGATTCATCTGCAATAGAATGAACCAAGTCGTCCATATAAAGTTTAGACTCTGCCACAGTGGCAGCATCCGGGAAATGTGGCCTCATATCCTGGGCTAATTGGCGAACGGTCCGCATTGCCAAGTACGGGCTTGACTTGAGTCCAAACGGGACTCGATTAAATTGAAAGGTTCGTATTAAATCATTAGGACTGAATCTATATAAGACTCTCAAATATTTACGATGTTCATCAGGAACTTTAATCTGTAAATACATTTGCTTTATATCCGCAGTCATAGCGACAGGGAAAAGACGAAAATCGAGCAATAGCAAGAATAAATCTGCCTGCAAGTTAGGACCGGTATGTAACACGTCGTTCAATGACAGTCCGGTGTGAGTTGTGGCACTAGCATCAAGTACGATCCGAGGCATCGGCTTATCCGGACGGACAACAGCATGATGCGGGATGTAGTATCCCTCGTCAATAATATCGGACTCGGCGACTTGTGACAAGTAACCCTTATCGACATACTCCTTCATTACGTCATTATAGTTTTTTTGTAAGTCAGGCGATTGTTTGAACTTGCGTTCCAAGGCCATCAGTCGACGCTGAGCAGCATTGCGAGAACTACCCAGTGCACTCGGATCTTTAGCAAAAGGTAACTTGACAGAATACCGCCCATCATCAGCGCGAGTGATCGATGATGCAAACAAGTTCTCACATTCAGTCTCTTCTGGACTTAAAAATCGCATATTAGGTATTTCTTCCAGTTGCCAGAATTTTTGAACTAGATCATTAAGTGCGAGTGCAGAAAAAGAAATTTTATTAATTTTATTTTGAGACACATTACAAGGATAGTCACCCATCAACACGAAACCGAATGCGGTCAATAAAGCGGGGGGCGCGTTGGTGCCAGACTCAACTTTGTTACCTAAGTAAATGTATGGAAACAATTGCGCACCTAGTACGACGTCCACGTTCCCGGGAATATTCCACGTCAAATCAGCAAGGGGCAATCCTTCTAAGTAGCCGACATCACCCTTGGTTATATAGTGAGTAGGCAGCTGATCAGTTATACAGTCAACGACAAGTGCACGTATCGTGTATTTATTATTTGGATATACGCGAGACTCAATGTCCAAATGAACGTACCCCAATATCGGCCGAGACGCGGAGCCAATTCCCTTAACAAAAGAATTACTCGAGGAAATTATAACTAAGTTAAGCGCCTTGCAACAATCAACGGTTATCAAGTTATTTTGAGAGCCATTATCAATAAGGCAACGAATTATGATTTTATTACCATTCTTAGATTTCGCGTACACCTGCGCGGTTGACAATAAAATAGAAGAATTAGGTCTAACTTCAGCACTCAATGACAGCGAGGGAATACCAGAGGAAACACTAAGATTCGAGTTATCAATGCGCATCGCAGTCGAAACTGGTGCGCTACTCTCAGCTGAGCAATTTTTCATAACGCGCGAGTCTATGTTTACGTCGCCCTGTCCGGACGAAGCGCGCGACGGGACCACAGGTGATGTCAATGACCCTTGATCGGTAGGGAATTGAGACACTTGAACGTAATTATTTGACCTAATATTATGATCATTTTTATCAAAGTGTAAGTAAGTGTGATGTTTTTTCTTGCATATATCGCAAACATGCGTAGATCGTGATGACAAGACGTAACTGTGTGTGAACCACTTAAACAATTGACACAACCATGTTTTGATTTAATAAATTCAAATCGCGTGCGCGGAGAACTTAAGTTCTTGAACTGAGAACAAGCATAAATTAAATGATCAGTTTTGTTACAAAACTCGCACGTTTTCGACGACGAAGTAGTAGGCACACTCATTACTCGCGACGAACGACTTGTAGGTATGAGGACGAGACGACTGATGAGCGGGCGGCTTACTTGCGCTCGCGCCAGTGTTTGATGTCCGCGTCGAGTTACTGTTTGAACGTTGTAATATTTTTGCTTGATCTTGTACAAAAGAAACCAAGTCATTATAACACGGAATTTCTTTATTACGAAACGCTAACTCAAACGCTTGTACTGTTTGTGAATCGATTTTTCTAAGTGCGCAATGACATAAGATGAAATCGGACAAATCCTCGATACCTAATTGTTTCAATGCCGCCACGGAGGAGGTATACCTACATACCAATAAATGTATCAAGACTATTAGACGTATTTATGCAAGCCTTAGAGTCAAGAATATTATTTAGATAATGCGTGCCTAATGCACGTTTATCTTGAAACTTTTTTACTAAACTTTCCCAAATAATATTATAGGTTTCACCCGTAGGCACAATGCCTGCCGTGACCTTGAGTGCGTCGTGCGTAAGTTTACCTACTAAATACTGCACGCGCTGCGAGTCAGACAGCTGACTATTGTTATGAATGTTAGATTTGAAACTTTCGTAAAACTTAGGCCAATTTTGAGTTTTGCCATCAAAACTTGGCAATTCTATTGGTGGCAACTTAATGGTGCATGTGACATTAGAATTAGACGAGTCATTTCGCGATGATGATTCATCCGATCGCAACGCCTGAATAATATTATTTCGGGTGTGCTTTACTCGAAGGTATAGATCATCAAACGCATCTAACGGCTTGTAATCTGGTTTAAACGTCAAATCAAGTGATAACTGGTGACCATTTAAATCATCTAACAACGTTTCGAACTGACTACGCATCTCACCAATGGGTTCAGACTTAGCCATGAAAGTTTCATTACTTCTTGACGCGTAATTAGAAATGTTTTTTGAAAGATCAAATAAATCATTCATCCGCGAAAAAAGTCGTTCTTTTTTCGCTGTCAAAAGGACGAACTGTTTATCAATCGAATCCCTAGACGCATTGTCTTTATCCGTAGGCATTTTTAAGCAAGAATTCACAATGAATATGCGAAAAAAAATGAAATATTATTTGAGAGAAAAAATATTTTAATTGACGAAAAAATATGTGGAATTTACAAATGGCGTAGGTAACCACGAACAATGGCGGTACGATGTAAGTGGGTACTTCGAGAACTTTACCAAAAAATTACGTACCTAAATCTGCGAACATCCAAGCATTTATATGGAAATAATACTTGTAATAAGTATTTAGAATGAAAATATATTATGCTAGATACAATATCCGAGCTAGAAGGACCAATTAAAATGGTGTGGCGGCGTGTAAATAGCCGACTACACGCGGGGAGATTAATTATGAAAGTTTCTATTTTTCAATAACTATGTTGATTCCTATGAAACCCACCCTGTGAACTGAAGAATGAGAAATGGTTTCGACGTCAGCACCGAAAACTATTGGCCCACTAACCTTCAGACCAGCTCAGGAACGCCTCGCACCAGCTTCTCCACACAGCTCACACCGTGAAGCACTTTCACGAGCACAGATTGTCAGATCACTGCTGGGTATTTATATTAAGTTTCTTGAAACCTTTTTTTTTTGTCCATCACGGAGAAAAAACGAAATTCACCAAAAAATACGTGAGAAGACGCACCGTGGTTTTCAAAAAAGTTCGGAATGAACGCCATTGGTCGGCGCTCGGTGAGTCGTAGCCAAAACTACGGCGCTAGTGTCGCCAGGTTCAGCAAATCCAAGAGCGCGATCCTTATGGCGCGTAAACCAAATAGCTTCAGATACTAACATAGAAACCATTTGAAACGAATGAAATAAATATTAAATAAATTTATTTGGGTCACATAAGGTGCCCAACCAAGGTTCTTTTTTTATTTTAATTAATATTGACACGCATATATTATTTCAATTAGATTTACGATATAAATAGGTCGAATAATATGAAATTAATGATAATTGTGCAATAATTCTACAGAATAGTTCGTTAAGGATTATTTGACGATTCCTGCTTGGCTGAATGTCGATTACTCATTTTTTAATTGGGACAAGCCCGCCACACTATTCCCAAACCACTGTAACTTCTGTAAGCCAGAATCAACAGTGGCAACCACAAGAAAAGCGCCGAGACAATGAAGCCCGACGAAGTCCCAGAGAAACGATTAAACTGTCTTGGATCCCGCAACGAAATTAATCAGAAAATAATAGCAGAGGAGTAGGAAAAAACATAATTTCCACTTCCCTCCGTATCAGCAGGAGACAGAACAGAACAAGGCCAATAGGCACACAGGGACGTATACAACTGGGATAAGCCCAGTTGCCTAGCACCACGGATATTATTGTCATTAATATTACTGGGTCCTAAGTTGTGAGCTGTTATATTTGATTCCAATAATAGGTATGACAAAAATGCTTGAACGCACGGAAATTTGTTCTAGTTTCTACAAGGTCCGTATAGTAAATAACTCCGGATGTAACCTGTACATTATCCAACATAATATTACGTTCATTCTGCCAAAGACTACACTCCCATAAAATATGATGTGCGGATTGTTCATTTTCGCAGTCAGATGTAGAACATTGACAAAAAGGCGAGGCAACAAGCTTGAAGGAAAATAATTTACTCTTAAAGTTACCATGACCTGTGAGAAATTGGGCAACACAGTGATCCACCTCCAGCCATGTCCTGGCCAGCCGCTCACGAACGGATGGAAAGAACTGGTGGAGGTGTCGGCCTTTGATGGAATTATCCCACCTACATTGCCATTCAGACAAAAGTTCCTCCCAGACGTCAGTCTGTGGTTTTAGGGCCGATTTTATCATTTCAATTAAACGCGATCACTTCAAGCTAATCTCAGTTTAGGCATTAAACTGAGTTCAAAAGCCCAAATTGGATTTTACCAACACAAACTAAACTCAGTTAGAGCTTAAACTCGTTTAATTTCTGAACGCCCAATTTTCAACGGTTAACGCGCTTAAACGCGATTTAGGTATATGATACTTACGTCATCTGTCATCGTGTTACGTTGTGGAAAGAATTGGTATTTTCGAAGAAATCGGCTTTTATTAATAAATTATAAGCATGAAAAGGGCTTTAGCGCTTGCATTTGAAACTAACGATGAAAATACTATTCGCCATCGCCGACCAAGATGGATCCGTGAGCGAGAAGAACATTTTGACACCCTTGATGATAAGGATTTTGTAACAAGATTTCGTCTGACGAAACACACAGTGCTAGATTTATTGGAGTCTATTGAGAACAAACTAGAGTTTCCTACAAATATGTAAGTCCTATTTTGTACATAATCTGTTAGTTTTTACATAATTATGCCGATATCTAACTATAATCCTAATGTGTATGTTTTTTAGAAACAACAGTGTAACACCCATCAATCAATTGCTGTGTGCCCTACGCTTCTACGCAACAGGGTGCTATCAAATGACTGCAGCAGATTTATGTGGATTCAGCACTTCTACTGCCCATAGATTTGTGCACAAAGTCAGTGCCGCTATTGCTGCACTTCGACCTCGTCACATTTATTTTCCAGAATTACCAGAAGAGATCCGTCAGACAGAAGTAGAATTTTATAAGAGAGCTAAATTTCCGCATGTTGTAGGTGCTATAGATTGCACTCATGTGAAATTTATGAAATCACCAGGTTAGTTGTTGCTTTTTCATTTTCATGTCTAAGAACAATATTGAAATTCATTATCAAATAGATATTAGTTATTACATTAAAATACACTAAATAATTTTTTTCCAGGTGGAGATCATCCTGAGATTTTCCGAAACAGAAAACAACATTTTTCGCTAAATATACAAGCAATCTGTAACGCCAAATTAGAATTCACTGATGTAGTTGCACGATGGCCAGGTAGCGCACATGACTCATATATTTTTAATAATTGTTATAGAAGGGCTTTGTTCGAACAAGGACAATATGGTAATGCTGTTCTTGTTGGAGATGCAGGCTATGCATGTAACAAATACATGATGACTCCATTAGAACAGTGCAATACTGACGCTGAAAATTTATATAATGAATCTCATATCCGAACCCGAAATTGTGTAGAGCGACTATTTGGAGTCTGGAAAAGACGTTTTCCAGCCATGGCCATTGGCTTAGGAGTGGCAGTAAAACATTCATTTCCAATAATCATTGCCACAACTGTTTTACATAATATAGCCAGACGAAGTGGTGAAGAAACACCACCTAATGATAACGAAGTTATAAATCCAGGATCTTGGGATGCTATTTTAAATCAAGGAAATATAAATCCTGGAAATGGAGATGGAAGACTACAAAGAGCCAATCCAAATCATAGAAGGCGCAATGAATTTGTGACCAACTATTTTGCACAGTAAGACCTTTTTGAATCTATTAATAATTAGATTAATATGATAAGCCATTTCATGAAAGACTAACCAATGCTAAAATCCACATCAATATCTGCTAATTAGGTACCTACTTTTAAAGACATAGGCATAAGGTCTGAGGAAAGCTACTTTATTTTATACTATGCAGAGATAAAATAACTACCGTCCAGCTCTGTCTTGTCAGGGAAAGAATATCCTATGGGACAATGTTCATATAGAACAGAATGATATATAGTAATACCTTTTTTATATTTCAGACTAGCTGCCCGTCCCATCTAGACACGGATATCAGAGACATCATCATGAATCACACTATTTGTTGGTGAAACTTCATGAAAATCTGTTCAGTAGTTTTTGAAATTATTGCAAACATATACAAACTGGCAGCAGTGGACTTTGACTTATAATATGTAGAGATAGCAAAATAAGCAAGGAGATAGACTATTCCACTATAATTTACTTTTAACAGCATGTCAAGTGGTTTTATAATTTTTTTATTTTTTATTATAATAAATCCAAATAAATTTGTTTGATATTAAGTTTTGAGAATTAGTACATAGGTACCTTATTATTTATAGATAACTGAATTAAAATGTGTATAAGAATGATTGTTAAATAACAATAAAACAACAAAATCTATTGTTTTAATTTATCTAATTCTATTTTTAAAATTTCTAGTTTAATTTTTTCTTGTTCAGTTTTAAATTTTTCCTGCTTCAGTTTTTCCTTTTCTGCTTCTTCTTGAAGCTGTAAAATTTTTATGTTTAGTTTATGCTCCTCTTCAGCATTGGCATTTGCAGTCAACAGAGTTTTTATTCGTTCAGTGTTTAAACTTTGCTCCTGGTCCCGCCGTAAAACCGGCCTCCGACGGCTGGTCCTGGCAGAGGTAGTTGTTGCCGAGCGTGGGGCACTGAAAATATAAACAGATTAAATAAATCTGAGAAAACCATACAAGTCTGTGATTATGTTTCTATTACTACAGAGATACAGACTTGACGGAGGACTATATGTAGAGATTGAGATTTACTAACCTCAATGGAGTCTGCACTGTGGTTAGCAGATTTTGAGCCTCAGGCTCTCTTGGTTCCACAGCAGGTGAGGGACTCCGGCCCAGAACAGGATTTATTGGCTCCCTCAACATGCTCTGATTGTATTGTGACCAATCCTGAATAGAAGTGTGATATTATTAACATTTAAGTACACAGTTGGTGGTTTGTTATTGTATTTCTCTTAATATTGCTTTTCCAATTATTATAATTATATTATTTATTATTCACAGTATTTATGTAGATGAGATCGATTTTAAACACCTAAATATTTTTAGTTATGATTCTGCATACTTACAGCAGTAAATGTGTCAGCATCAGCACTCTCCGTTACAACTTCTGTTATAAATTGACATTCTGGAAAAATAAACATTCATCTTTTAACATCTCAACTATATTATGTATTACTTTCAGTCTATTGCATAGGCAGGTACAAACAAATCATGCTCATTCATTGTAATGATAGGTGTAATCTGTACTCATATTCAAGTAAAATAAGTAATCTCTTCATATTAACATAGCAAGTTAAACCTCCCACTTAAAAACAAGAAATCTAGAAACCTAATATTTCAGAAATAGTAAACACATACCATTAGTAAAGGTAACCTCGGCTTCAGCTTCTGCAGTACTGTTATCAGCTTCTGCTGTGCTGGTACCAGCTACTGAAAAATAATGCACATAAGCACAACATCTACACAGTATTACTAACATAATTATAATAAGCTTATTTATTTACTAATAATGAATACCAACCTAGAACAAGAGTACCATCTGAATCAAATTGATTCACAAAGCCGGTCACTCTTGATTGGATCAATTCCAAAACACGTTCTGTGGCCGGATCTTCAACAAATTTTTTTGGGGGACCTCCACCTATAACATAAAAAGAAAATAAATATCTACCTCATAGTTTCTAAGTACATATGTAAGGTTATCAAGTAGTTTGTATGCACTCACCTGTTCCCAAATGATATTGGTTCCGCGTGGTGTTTATTTGCTTCGCCCTTTTTTTCATATTTTCCCAGCATGTTTTTAGGGCTCCAGAATCTCTGGGATGGAGATTCGAGCTAGCATTAAATTCAGTGGCAATTTTTTGCCACTGTTGATTTTTCATCCTTATAGTTACACAGTCAGTTTTTTTATTTTCAACTATGTTGAAATATTTCTCCACCAACTCTATAATTGTGTTTTTTTCACTCACGGCGAAAGTCGGGTCTCGTTTTCGTTTTGATGCCATTACCCAGTCGCAACACAGCAGTGGTCACCAGTAGCTCAAAAATCCAAACAATCTTCAAAATACGAATTACTCACAACACGAAAGTATCACCGGTCGGTAATAATGACAGAAATTAAAATTCCCCGAAAAGCGAGGTTAGTATTGCCAGTTAACAATTAAATTTCCGGAACAAAATATGATTTTATTATTTTAAACTTGAAATTGATAATATAAATGTATAATAATGTTACTCAATACTATAATTACCAATAATAAATATATCTAAAGAGATGTCTTAATATATTTCAATTGAAAATTAATAGAACAGATTTCTAATTTTCCATTTTGTTAAGGAACAATTTTGTAATATTGTAACAAATTGTAATTGTCAAACTATTGTTTATTTTTTTATCGCGTGACGGCTATTTTTCCAACTGTCACTTCAAGTTTTGTCTATGGTTAATGCAATAATTTGCGAGTTTACGTTCCATGTCGACAGTAAACTTGGTTTTCGTAAACGCGATCAAAATGTGGCTGGTAAAATCAATCTGTGCTTGAACCGAGATCGAACGCTTAAGTAAACGCGATCAATTTGAACTTAGTTTTCTTAAACTCCGTTTAATGGGCAACTGGTAAAATCCGCCCTTAGTAATCTAGCTATTTTAGCACGGTCACGTTGCATTAAAAAGTCTGCGTCCGCGGTCTCTCGTGCGCAGTAGTACATTGAAGCACGGCGCTGCACTTCAAGATCGACTGGAAGTACCCCTGCCAGTACCGGTAAGGCTTCAGTACTAACCGTCCTATACGCTTTACACAAGAAAATCAAGGCCAACCGCTGGCTTTGAAGTAATTTACGTCGTACCGCTCCTATGGTGGCCCTATCGGCCCATACTGGTGCCCCGTCGATTACTCATGTCAAATAAAAACTGACCGCCATTATAAATTAAGAATGATAAGACGGATATCAAAATAAATCTTTCTAATATCGTTATATTTTCACCCGAGGTATACAAACCTGAGAAATATTTCATTGACATATTTTATTCTGAAAAATTTGTTCTTGATCTGATCTTGATTTGATTCTGAAAGTTGTGAAAACATCGTGAGGCAACTGGCATGTCTTTTATAACCAAAAATCGACACGAACGTAATATGGACGTAGTTATGCGACAACGTTCCAATCCACACGCAGGTCGAACTGAGTAAATCGCGTTTTTGTAATTTTGTGGTACGCTTTTTTTTGGTAGCGAGTACAACTAAGTAGTATGTATTACATCAACTAAATAAATAAACATTATTTTACTATATACTTGTCATTAAAATGTATTAATATTTCTCATACAAATGATGAAGAAAATGCACTTGGAACGTTTTTAAAAAAAGGCTTTTTGTATGGAAGTAGCTTATAGCTTAATTTGCAAAAACGATCCAATATCTGAAAACTGGTATATTTTGGTAGTTTTTTTTTTTTTTAATTTCTTTTATTTACTATAAGGGGTTTTTATCCACACGGATTTTGGTAGTTAATATATATTTTTTCTAAAACATAAGTATAACAATGAAACAACATTATTAAAAAAATATTTATTAAGACGCCTGCGTACACCGCGCGCTATCTCGTGTTAAGACAAAATAAAATACGTTTTTGAGGTTGATGGAATCAAAGCATGGAAAATCATCACAATTTATTCATCATCTAGATCGAAATCCAGCTCCTTACCAAATCCATCGACATCGTCAATGGCGTCATTAGACGCTTTCAATGTTTTATAAAAACTAAGGCAATCAGCTGGAATAAACTTGTATACAGATCGTAAATCAGCCAATTTAGCTGGAGCAATGGGTTTCCCGTTAGCCCATAACTGTTTCAGATCAGATCTATGTATAGTCGAAATCTCTCCTTTTGTCGTTTTTTTAATGTTTAGTTCATTATAATCCTCATCAAGGGACGTTTTCATAAAAATAGAATATAATTTAGCTTTTTCAATCTTTATCTCCTTTGCCAGCAGCCAGTTCAGTTAACTTTTATCTGTGAATTTCTTACGATTTACTATTTTTTTCTCAATATCTTCAGTGCTATAAAAGTCATTTTTGTCCATTCTATATACTTGAAATGGTTTTTTTTTTCTAGCATTTTTCATAATTTCTATATATTCACTACTAAAGAAACTCTTGTGGTTCCCTGTTCTTGGTATAGCTATTACTTTTGCCTTTAACTTTTATTGCTCAATATTGAGACGCCGTTATCCCCGGAACCCCTCGCAATCGACCGCCATTTTGTTCATCTGATTATTTAGCATCGCACTCGTAAAAGTTATGACTCTGACAAACTACAGCTACCAATTACGAATTGAAATGAAATCACTTTCCGAAGTAAACTGAACTAATCTATAATGAATTTACGTTACAAAATTAATTAAGTAAGTAAACAGAATTACATAATCAAAGGGAATAGTAAGTGTGCGCGCCGCATGCAGAAATGAGCCGTTGGCCATTTTTTTTCGAATGGATTTTCAAATCCCTGTGGGATGCCTTGAGTTTAAGGCCTCCAGCCACGGACAGAGCCCTTGGCCACGCTGGGCGTTCTCGTATACATAAAACTCGATCACATGCTCCGGGCTTTCAAAATATGAGGGCAGCCGTTCTAGTAGGTGTAACAAAACAATGTTTTACTTACCACTATTAGAGCTCGGACGGAACTTCCATGCCTGTTGGTGTATGCACGGTGTAGTCGGAAAATCTGAAAAGAAATACAATTTTAATAAGTAGGTATGTGATATGAGGTATTTAGTTGCCGTGCCTGTGAAGTAAAACAAAGCATTGCACAATCCTTTGAGTTGCCAAAGAACGCGCAATGGCACAAAATAACACAAATCTCTTGTAGTCCCCAGCTGTTGGTGGGAAGTTAGGTTCGGACACCGCATAATTTATAAACACTTACCTGTGATATTATACTGATGCGGTGAGCACATTAAAATTTGCGTTTCGTAAGACATGGCGTTCGTATTAAGTGAGCACGTTCGCAAGTACAAGCGGCTACTGACTATGGCCCCAGCCCAACGACGCGACGCACCCGTTTGGATCAATAATAATAGCGCATGCGCGGTAATGCCATGTAGGGTGGCCATCTGTCGAGTTCGTCCCGCCATTTTCATCTGTACCTGCCGCGTTGCCATTTGCTGCTATTTGGGACCCACAGACAGACACGGTGTGGTACTTTAGTTTAATAGTTATTGATTGATTACAGTAATGATTGGCACATCCCAAACACCATTAAAACCACAAAGATGATAACAAATATATTTATTTAAGTTTGTTAAATAAGATTGAAGACAAGTAAGGTACTCTAAACTGACCGAAAAAAACAAAACACATTATTTACTTCAAAAACATATTTATTACTATTCATCAACATTAACAATTAAGTAAGTAAACAGAATTACATAATCAAAGGGAATAGTTAGTAAGTGTGCGCGCCGCATGCAGAAATGAGCCGTTGGCCATTTTTTTTCGAATGGATTTTCAAATCCCTGTGGATGCCTTGAGTTTAAGGCCTCCAGCCACGGACAGAGCCCTTGGCCACGCTGGGCGTTCTCGTATACATAAAACTCGATCACATGCTCCGGGCTTTCAAAATATGAGGGCAGCCGTTCTAGTAGGTGTAACAAAACAATGTTTTACTTACCACTATTAGAGCTCGGACGGAACTTCCATGCCTGTTGGTGTATGCACGGTGTAGTCGGAAAATCTGAAAAGAAATACATATTTTAATAAGTAGGTATGTGATATGAGGTATTTAGTTGCCGTGCCTGTGAAGTAAAACAAAGCATTGCACAATCCTTTGAGTTGCCAAAGAACGCGCAATGGCACAAAATAACACAAATCTCTTGTAGTCCCCAGCTGTTGGTGGGAAGTTAAGTTCGGACACCGCATAATTTATAAACACTTACCTGTGATATTATACTGATGCGGTGAGCACATTAAAATTTGCGTTTCGTAAGACATGGCGTTCGTATTAAGTGAGCACGTTCGCAAGTACAAGCGGCTACTGACTATGGCCCCAGCCCAACGACGCGACGCACCCGTTTGGATCAATAATAATAGCGCATGCGCGGTAATGCCATGTAGGGTGGCCATCTGTCGAGTTCGTCCCGCCATTTTCATCTGTACCTGCCGCGTTGCCATTTGCTGCTATTTGGGACCCACAGACAGACACGGTGTGGTACTTTAGTTTAATAGTTATTGATTGATTACAGTAATGATTGGCACATCCCAAACACCATTAAAACCACAAAGATGATAACAAATATATTTATTTAAGTTTGTTAAATAAGATTGAAGACAAGTAAGGTACTCTAAACTGACCGAAAAAAACAAAACACATTATTTACTTCAAAAACATATTTATTACTATTCATCAACATTAACAATTAAGTAAGTAAACAGAATTACATAATCAAAGGGAATAGTTAGTAAGTGTGCGCGCCGCATGCAGAAATGAGCCGTTGGCCATTTTTTTTCGAATGGATTTTCAAATCCCTGTGGATGCCTTGAGTTTAAGGCCTCCAGCCACGGACAGAGCCCTTGGCCACGCTGGGCGTTCTCGTATACATAAAACTCGATCACATGCTCCGGGCTTTCAAAATATGAGGGCAGCCGTTCTAGTAGGTGTAACAAAACAATGTTTTACTTACCACTATTAGAGCTCGGACGGAACTTCCATGCCTGTTGGTGTATGCACGGTGTAGTCGGAAAATCTGAAAAGAAATACATATTTTAATAAGTAGGTATGTGATATGAGATATTTAGTTGCCGTGCCTGTGAAGTAAAACAAAGCATTGCACAATCCTTTGAGTTGCCAAAGAACGCGCAATGGCACAAAATAACACAAATCTCTTGTAGTCCCCAGCTGTTGGTGGGAAGTTAGGTTCGGACACCGCATAATTTATAAACACTTACCTGTGATATTATACTGATGCGGTGAGCACATTAAAATTTGCGTTTCGTAAGACATGGCGTTCGTATTAAGTGAGCACGTTCGCAAGTACAAGCGGCTACTGACTATGGCTATGGTTTGGATCAATAATAATAGCGCATGCGCGGTAATGCCATGTAGGGTGGCCATCTGTCCGGGTTTCCCGAGATTCGTCCCACATTGTAGGGCACCAGGGGTCGTCTGAGCGTGGTAATTTTAAAGGGACACACACACAGGTCAATCATGATACTTTGTGATACCTACTTTCATTGCAACGCGTCGTCTAGACCCAAATTTTATAAGCTTTTACTTAACTTGCCATGTTAGTTAATCAGTTTGTTTGTTAGTATCTATTCGTCAAATCTTGCAATATATGTAGTTTCAAACAATGTTCGAACTCGTTACACTGACTCGTGAATAATAATGTTACGTCGGTCATCTAGAATCTTCAAGAAGCCGCGCTAATAACTGAGAAGTACCAACAAAGTTCCAGTATATTCTTAAAGTTACCTACTGGTCAGCGCGGCGAGCGTCGTCGGCATAATTACCATTGTAATTTCGACCGTATGCCGAGGGCGTAAAGTAACTTCTTCTTTGTTGGTTATTTTATCTTTAAGTTTATTTTTCTTTGTGAATGTTGTATTCATTTTTAGTTAATAATAGGGAATTTTCTCGAACTTCTTTTGTGTGTTTGGATATAAAAGGACCGACAGAGGTCGGAGCCAGGCAGTCTACTTTTAAAGCGAGACAACGAAAGGTTCGAAGAGATATCTAGTGCGATAAAGTGTTCAGTAGTGTTTTTGTGATTGTGAATAAGTTATTTCGTGTGTTTAATTGGTAGTGTTTTTATTTATCCCATACCCAGCTCGTAACAATTTGGTGTCAGAAGTGAGGGATAAATAATGCCGATTCTACCAAAGGACGACACGGACAGTATCCGTACTAGGAGTCAGCGACAACAAGGTATGGACCAAAGGCGATTTGGAGACTCACCGACACAGACACCGGGCGGTGTCCAGCCTACATCAGAGCCAGTCGCTGGCCCATCTGGAGCTACTCCAGCATTAGCGACGCCTGACTTGTCTGCCTTAATGGCGTTGCTGCAGGACCAGGCTCACCGTCAAGAGGAGTAGGCTCGCCAGTTGCAGGAACAGTTGCAACGGGACAAGGAGGATCAGGCTCGCCTTCAAGAGGAGCAGGCTCGCCAGTTGCAGGAACAGTTGCAACGGGACAAGGAGGAACAGGCTCGCCGTCAAGAGGAACAGGCTCGCCGTCAAGAGGAACAGGCTCGCTGTAAAGAGGAACAGGCTCGCCGTCAAGAGGAACAGGCTCGCCAGTTGCAGGAACAGTTGCAACGGGATAAGGACGAGCAAGCACGCCGTCAAGAGGAACAGATGCTCCTGAATAAAGATCTTCACGCATCAGTTGGCAAAGAGCTGAGCGTGATGAAGGAGCAGGTACAGCAGCACGACAACCGTATTGCAAAGGCCGAAATTCAGATCGCCGATGTGAAGAAGGCCTTGAGTGAAATTAAGGTTGGTGACGGGGCTGTGGCTTCATTGATTGCTGCACCTTCGGCAAGCGGGTTTAAAGTGCCGCTTTTCGACGGAACATCTACGTGGTCGGCCTATAAAATCCAATTTGAGGCCGTTATGAAGGCGAACGGGTGGACCAAAGCGCAAGCCATGACAGCGCTCACCTTGGGTCTCCGAGACCAGGCCCTTACCATTCTTGAAGCACTCGGCAAGGATGTGACCTATGAACAGCTGCTGGAGGGGTTAGAATCTAGATACGGCGACGCGCACCTGGAGCACGTCTATCGTGCCAAATTAAAGGATCGTGTTCAACGTAGTGCCGAGAACCTACAGCAGTGGGCCCTAGAAGTTGAAAAACTGGTTCGGAAAGCATACCAGTCCGCCCCTGCCCTTATTGATGGAAATCTGGTACAGGCGGTCGTAGATGGAATACGCGACTTGGAAGTTATAGCCGCTGTGAGACTTGGGCATCACGAGACGCTGAAAGACGCCTTGGCCCATGCCTTAGAAGTAGAGGCAGAGAGGCAGGACCACCGTACGCACCGTGTCAGGGAGGTTGTAGTCACCTGTACGCGACCGCCCGCAAAGATACAGCCCTAGGTGCTACACTTGTGGAGAAAGGGGTCATCTTCGATCAAGCTGTCCTAAGCGCAGCTCACCAAGAGAAGACCAACCCCAGCAAGGAAAGGTGGCTGAAGTGACTGCACAGCCACAGCAGGGAAACGAGTAAATGCCAGGACTGGGGGCCGGGTGCTGGCTGGTTTTGAAAGAGCCCCGAGGATCTCGATCTCACAAGCACATGACGGGAACAGCCTGACCATTAAGGGCGAAGTCAATGGAACTCCATGCAAACTGACGTTGGATACTGGAGCTTCTCACACGGTCGTCAATTCACACCTAGCAAATCGGTTTCTTGGGGACTACTTTAATAACCACGACCGTATACAATTACTGACAGCTACCGGTCAGCACATTACAGCACAGAAGGAGGTGGAGTTAAAATTGGGTGATAGAATTTACCGGCACAATGTCATCGTGGCCGCCATAGTGGACGATTGCATCTTGGGCTTGGACTTCATGCGGAAATATCGTTGTGAGATCGACTTTGACCAAGGAGTGTTGAAATGTGGTTCCGAGGAAGTCTTCATGGAAGGTGCACCATCAGGGAAAGTGTACTGCTTGAAGGAAATTGTTCTTCCTCGCAGATCAGAAACGATCGTGCCAGTCAAGTTACCACAGAACTCTGGACACAAAGATCGAAGTGTTCTGATAGAAACGGTGATCAATAAGTTTTCATGAAAAATGGCATGAACTCTGGTAAAAGCCAACAACATCTCAGCTGTACGCATCCTGAATCCAAGTGACAAGGAGCAAGTGATTAAGAAGGGCACCTTGATCGGTACTTGCGAGGAAGTAGCTTGGATGCGTCAATTGCAAGATCTACCTACCGGAAATCAAATTCGTAGTGCAAAATTTGACGTGTCAACACTTTTAGAAAACTGTCATTTAACTGAAGGAGAAATGGACAAGGCTAAGAAGATGTTACTTCAGTACGCCGGTATTTTCTCTACGAATGATGCTGACATAGGAAGAACTGGACTGGTTCAGCACAGAATTAATACAGGCAACGAGTTACCTATCCGTCAGCGACCAAGGAGACTGCCAGTTGCACGGGAAAAAGACGTGGAAACCATGATTGTGGGAATGGTGAAGGACGGTGTTATAGAGCCTTCATCCAGTCCATGGTGTTCTCCTGTGGTCCTGGTTAAGAAAAAGGACGGCAATATGCGCTTCTGTGTGGACTATCGACAACTGAACGACGACACGAAAAAGGACAGCTACCCACTGCCTAGGATCGATGACACACTGGATACGCTGACGGGAATGACGTGGTTTAACCACACAGACCTGAAAAGTGGTTACAAAACAAAACACATTATTTACTTCAAAAACATATTTATTACTATTCATCAACATTAACAATTATTAATAGAGTTTATTTACTTGTGTCTGTGCCTACTAAACAATTACCACAGTCGCTTGTATAATCCGTTTGATTCTGCCTGTGCATAGCTTGGGAAGATTTCAGACAGCAACCCATAGAGACTCCACCTGAAAAAGATAAAAAAAAATATTGTAAATATATTTTTTTGTTAGTCAGAAATTTCCTACGCCTTGGCAGGCTTCCCCCCATTCCTTCCACGATGAGGAGAGACGAATCGCATGTGGCTAAAATAGTGATGAATGTAAATGTAGATCAATGGAGAGGGAGAGGACGGCCAAAGAAAAGATGGAAGAAGTGTTTGAGGAATGATATAAAGGTAAAAGGAATAAATTATAGCATGACGACTGACAGGGGCGAATGGAAGAAAAAACGTGATGCAGTGACCACAAATAACATGGGATAAGGGCAGGAAGATGTTAAAGATCGACATCACAATACATTGCACAATCCTTTGAGTGGTCAAAAACGCGCAATGGCACGAAATGATACAAAACTCTTGTGGTTCCCTGTTCTTGGTATAGCTATTACTTTTGCCTTTAACTTTTATTGCTCAATATTGAGACGCCGGCGCCGTTATCCCCGGAACCCCTCGCAATCGACCGCCATTTTGTTTATCTGATTATTTAGCATCGCACTCGTAAAAGTTATGACTCTGACAAACTACAGCTACCAATAACGAATTGAAATGAAATCACTTTCCGAAGTTAACTGAACTAATCTATAATGAATTTACGTTACAAAAAACACAAAAAAGTGAAAAATAAACTTCACAAGAAAAAGCAGCTTCTGAAGTCGGTGACATGTTGTTTGTTTGATTTCGTTTTCTTTGCCACCGACTTCAGAAGCTGCTTTTTCTTGTGAAGTTTATTTTTCACTTTTTTGTGTTTTTGGAGTCGGTTTTATTTTTTGCAAAAAAGTTTTTTATTTTTCCATTTTTAGTTGTTCCCAAACAAATAATAGGTTTTATTTATCCCCAATAAATGGAACATTACATAATATCTTACTGTCCAAATCTGGGTGTACACATCTGCGTACCCCCTCAGATCATACAGGCGTGATGTTACGTCATGAAGTTGTATAAACAATAAACATCCAAGCGATTGCAGCAATCACGACAGATTTGCCGTCTATTTTTGAAGAGTTCTATTGTATATCTCCGAAGATCAGGATCAGATCTTCACCAAATTTAAATCAAATAAAAAAAGAATTTTGAGAATCGGTTCACAAATGGAGGAGAAATCAGGTAACATACATAAAAAAAAAAAAAAAAAAAAAAAATACATACACACGAACATATAACCTCCTCCTTTTTTGAAGTCGGTTAAAAATTAATTAAGTAAGTAAAGAGAATTACATAATCAAAGGAAATAGTTAGTAAGTGTGCGCGCCGCATGCAGAAATGAGCCGTTGGCCATTTTTTTTCGAATGGATTTTCAAATCCCTGTGGATGCCTTGAGTTTAAGGCCTCCAGCCACGGACAGAGCCCTTGGCCACGCTGGGCGTTCTCGTATACATAAAACTCGATCACATGCTCCGGGCTTTCAAAATATGAGGGCAGCCGTTCTAGTAGGTGTAACAAAACAATGTTTTACTTACCACTATTAGAGCTCGGACGGAACTTCCATGCCTGTTGGTGTATGCACGGTGTAGTCGGAAAATCTGAAAAGAAATACATATTTTAATAAGTAGGTATGTGATATGAGGTATTTAGTTGCCGTGCCTGTGAAGTAAAACAAAGCATTGCACAATCCTTTGAGTTGCCAAAGAACGCGCAATGGCACAAAATAACACAAATCTCTTGTAGTCCCCAGCTGTTGGTGGGAAGTTAGGTTCGGACACCGCATAATTTATAAACACTTACCTGTGATATTATACTGATGCGGTGAGCACATTAAAATTTGCGTTTCGTAAGACATGGCGTTCGTATTAAGTGAGCACGTTCGCAAGTACAAGCGGCTACTGACTATGGCCCCAGCCCAACGACGCGACGCACCCGTTTGGATCAATAATAATAGCGCATGCGCGGTAATGCCATGTAGGGTGGCCATCTGTCCGGGTTTCCCGAGATTCGTCCCACATTGTAGGGCACCAGGGGTCGTCTGAGCGTGGTAATTTTAAAGGGACACACACAGGTCAATCATGATACTTTGTGATACCTACTTTCATTGCAACGCGTCGTCTAGACCCAAATTTTATAAGCTTTTACTTAACTTGCCCTGTTAGTTAATCAGTTTGTTTGTTAGTTAGTATCTATTCGTCAAATCTTGCAATATATGTAGTTTAAAACAATGTTCGAACTCGTTACACTGACTCGTGAATAATACTGTTACGTCGGTCATCTAGAATCTTCAAGAAACCGCGCTAATAACTGAGAAGTACCAACAAAGTTCCAGTATATTCTTGAAGTTACCTACTGGTCAGCGCGGCGAGCGTCGGCGGCATAATTACCATTGTAATTTCGACCGTATGCCGAGGGCGTAAAGTAACTTCTTCTTTGTTGGTTATTTTATCTTTAAGTTTATTTTTCTTTGTGAATGTTGTATTCATTTTTAGTTAATAATAGGGAATTTTCTCGAACTTCTTCATCTTCTTCGAAAGTCAGGTAAAACAAATGACTTTCTTTGAAGCATCCGTGACTTTCTTTCTTTTACAAAATAAAAGCTGCCATGTTAGATAGTTACTCCATAAATCGTTCAATATCTGCGACTGATAAATTAGTCACGACAAAAGTCAAATGTCTTATCAACCTTAACCCATTAAAATAGAATTGAAAATGGCATGCACGAATTTCTTTGCTAAGATATTAGCAAACTCTTACATGAGTTTTATTTTATTACAATAACGTTCAAATAAAAAAAAATACATAGATTCCATGTCTCAATATTTTCATAATATTCTAAGGAAATATTAAGTCTACTTACTTGTACATCTATAGGTGACTTTGCAAACAATCTACACTTGGGAGCAAATAAATCGAGCCACTTCCTTTTTCACGCATTATGGTAATTATTTTTGGTATTATGGAACGCATCGATTCGAAACATATATCGCCTAAAAGGGTATTTAATAACCTTTACAAAGAGGGTAGTTAGTTGTCAAAATTTCATTTTTTTTTAATTTAAATTAAAGTTTAAAGGGTAGAATAAAATTATCGCATTTAATTTGCTTATGACATTTTTATTGTACTCTGTTAAGAAAAGATTAAATTTGAGGTTTTTGTTAATCATACCCATATTACTTGTTATTGTTGTCTTTATCTGTGTCTGTGTAATCAAAATAACCTGATAAAATGGATACTACACCGACGGAAGCTGCCCAAGTTGTAGCTTTACTTGAGGTTGGACACGGACAACGTGAAGTGGCACGCAGACTTCATTTGAGTCGTTCAAAGGTACAGCGGGTATACCGCAGGTATCTGGAGACTGGTGCTTTTGTTCGGCGACCTGGAACTGGCCGACCACGGGCAACAACAGAACGTGACGACCGCTTTATTGCAACCAATTCGTTGCGCGACCGTGGACTTAATGCTGTTCAGCTACAGCAAGCGTTACGTGACGTTCGAGGAGTCTCAATCAGTAGGTGGACAGTGAGACGAAGACTAAAAGAACGAAATTTAACATCACACAAACCAGCAACTGGCCCAAAATTGACTGTAGCTCATCGCCGATCTCGCTTGGAGTTTGCTCGAGAACACATTAATTGGACGTTAGAAGACTGGAGGTCAGTTTTGTTTTCTGACGAGTCAAGAATCTGTCTTTTTAGCAATGACGGGAGAAACCGAGTGTATAGACGTCCTGGTGAAAGATTTGCCCAATGTTGCATTCGAGAAACTGTGAGTTTTGGTGGTGGTTCTTGTATGGTGTGGGGAGGAATTTCTCTAGACGGAAAAACGGAACTTGTCTTCGTCGACCCCGCCAACGATGGCAGTGGTAGACGTGGATTAACAGCTGACCGATACATAACTGACATTCTTGAAAACCACGTAATGCCGTATGCTGGTTTTGTCGGAGAAAATTTCTTGTTTATGCATGACAATGCGAGACCTCATACCGCGCAGATCGTTACGGAATACTTGTCTGCGATCGGGATTCAACAAATGGTATGGCCAGCACGAAGTCCCGATTTGAACCCGATCGAACACCTATGGGACGAGCTAAAACGGAGAGTCCGAGCCAGGGTTCCCGCTGTTTCATCCATTCCCGAGCTTAAAGTCGCTGTGCTTGAAGAGTGGGAGAACATACCACAATATGTCATCGTAACGCTGATCAGATCGATGACTAATAGGCTACAAGAATGTATCAGGGCACGGGGGGGTAATACCAGTTATTAAGAATATTTTTTTTGCAATAATTTTGTTTTTTATTGTTTTTATGGACTGTTTTAGCCCTACTAAATTTTCTATCAAAATTACCATTTTTCTTGCAGAGCCAATAATTTATCATTCAATAAGGTTATTATTCAATAATTTACCCTCATTGTAAAGGTTATTAACTAAACTTTTAGGCGATATATAGTTCGAATTGATACGTTCCATATTACCAAAAATATTTACCATTTTACGTGAAAAAAGGTAGTGGCTCGATTTATTTGCTCCCAAGTGTATTTACACCGAGAGGTTTGTTTCTCTTATTGTAGAGGCCGGACTTGACATTTTTAAATTGTGGCATATCACTGACTAAATTCAATCCTCGATCCAATGTATCATTAAGTTTTTGCTTGTAGATTGTAGGAATGGGCTCCATGGTGGAAACCACTTGCAGCTCGAGTTCACGCATTGCTTCCTTAATTTGGGTCTCCAAAACGTTTGAGGCACATTTATGTTCCTTTATTTTAACAACTTCTTCCAAGTTACTTAATGTGAGTAAGCCATTACACCCTTTTTTAATACACCGCCACAAATCATTACCGTTTTTATAAATCTTGTGTTTACTATATTGTTTGTTCTATACACTAACACTTGTGTCCCCTTCCGGCCAAGTACGTAAGATGGGTTAAAATTTCTACTACTTGGACCTGCCATCGGCTCCATTATTTTGTTTGAATAAATTGCACGAAAAACAGAAAAAATAACAACAACAAAACCGCCGCACAATTGCATACACTCAGCCTGTGACGTTGCGATAGTGTAACGAGAACTAAGCATGTAAACATATTCCGGAAACGCTCGGCTAAATTCGGGTTGGCTCGGGAATGCAGTGGCGGGCGCACGCGTTGTCTATTATCGCATCATGTATACGTCTTATCTATGGGATTTATATATGAACATTATGAAAATTACAAAACAACGTTCGTCTTTCTTCTTCTTTCTAGCTGCCATCATTTCATGTATAGTTTTGCTATCTATCGAATCGGGAAATTATTTCAGCAAACCCGCCTTCAGCTCGTCCCAACTTTTGAATGGTTTTTCAGATTTTAGCCACAGGGCTGCAGTTCCCGTCAGAGATCCTCTAGCGACTATCAGAGTCTGTAGGGGCTTCCATTGAAATATTTCAGCGTTATCGTCTATGTCGGTCGCCCATTTAGCCACCGAATACGATTTATCTTGTCCGCTGAATTTTGCCACCAAGTTCTCCGTCTGGAATATACCCTGATCTCGGCAGAACGGTTGTATCATCGATGCGGCTGCCACGCGGTCGTCTTCGTCATAGTCCGCTTGACGGCTTTGTCGGCGATCTTTTCCGTGTCCACCCATATTTCGTCTTTACCTAGTCTTTTGTAACTACTGTTACCGTCTTCTTTCGTCTTTTCCGTCGTTTCGCTAGAGCAAAATCCCCAGCCGCTCCACGTCGTTGGCGTCGGGTTTTTCTGCTTTCGTCTTTTTCCGTGCTTTGGCCCAGCAAACTGGAAATATCGAACTATGACGAACCCCCAAAAATATGTGGGATTAGTTCGATATGGGCCAAATAAAAGCACTGATTTGTAAAGTAAACTTGAATTTTATTTTATCACGTCTTTGTAGCTAACGTCCTTCGTCTTAGTCCCCGTATTCCAGTCTCTCTCCTTTCACCTTTTTTAACATTCACTTCCTTTCTCTTTCACTCCTAGACTATTTCATACTTTCATCTCTTTCATTCAACATGCTTCACATCTGTCAATCATCTTTACGTTTCATTCTACTCATTTGTCATAACATTCCGTTCCTACATATAAAATATGGTAAGAACCTTGAAACTAAAGAAAATTAAAAAAAAAATGAATAATTATACTATATTATGATTAAAATTTTATAAAAGATACTTTTTTAAGATTATTATGACCCTAGACTGAAGCTTCAGTCGAAGTATGGTTATTGATTTCATGTAAAATTGAACACAGATTCTTGAATTTAATTACAATAAAATTTATAATTTAAACTAGCCTTAACATTACTTAAAATTATTAGACGAAATCACTTGAAGCTTTCAGATCTTGTTAACTATCTAGATAAATTTCATGCGCCGTTGGTATCACTCGATGTAGAGTAAAAAGTGGGCTCAGGACCCAAGACAGGTGTTATTCGCGGGAGTCTTCCCACACGCAGAAGCAGATCCTTAGACGACGCTCCAACATCAAAAAAAAGGTAACGAAATTGAAAAGCTCAGCAAACCTTGATGAAGTTCATATGTCGGATTGGTCAGAAGATTTCGGGGTAACGGAAGAGGGCCAAATAGCCCTCTGTGACTGGTTAGCACCTAAAGCAAAATGGAAAGATATGATAAGACATATTGTAGTGTTTTTAAAATAAAAGTAGAAATCACCACAAGAAAAATTTAATTAGATATATTATATAATATTGATAAACTTGAAAGAAGATAAAAAATTAACTTAAAATTATACAATTATTGAGATTAAAATTTTAAAAAGAGATTCGCTGTGAGATAATTATATTTTTTAATTATGTGACCCTTGGCTGAAGCTTCATCCGAGGTATGATTGATTTTTAATGTAAAATTTAATACAGTTTCTTTAATTCAACAACAATAAAATTTATAATTTAAACTAGACTTAATATAAACTAGACTTAATATAAACTAAAACTATTAGACGAAATCCTTTGAAGCTTTCAGATCTCTTATCATGAAAAATTTCATGCGCAGTTGGTATATGTAGGTACACTATATGTAAAGTTAAAAAATAGGCTCAGGACCCAAGATAGGCGTTATACGATGGAGTTTTCTCACACGTAGAAGCAAATATTTAGATGACGCTCCATAAAAAGTGGACACGACTCTTCAAGATCAAAAAAAGGTGAAAATTCTCAGCAAACCTTGATGAAGTACATACTAAGTCGGGTATGACTTCGGGGTTACGGAAGAGGGCCAAATAGCCCTCTGTGACTGGTTAGTACCTAAAGCAAAAATAAAAAATATGATAAGACTAATGAACACAAACCAGTAACAGAAGGTAAATAGGGAATCAACGATCAAAAATACACGAGATAAATACGTACCAGAGAAGATAAAAATAGGAAATTTTCCAAAACAGGATCACAGGTAGAAAAATATAACACTGATAGATAAATCAGGACAAAATAGATTTCACTCGGAGAAAATTTTAAATAATCAATCAAATTAACTTTATAACGATCATCAGTTCGTATCTCACAGGCGAATGACAAAACAAATTGGCAAGGGATGTCACAAATTTTTACTTTTATTCTTATTTTAAAAAATCATGACGCCAAGTAGAAAAATAAATAAAAGGAAGGTCCAATTACTAATATTTTTTAAAACAAAAAAGGAGGATTCATGTAACGGAACGCTACAGTACCCTTTTTCCAACAAAAGTTCGTTATCCCCCATTAAGATAACAAAACAAGTAGTAAACAACCCTTACGAGAAAGTTTAAGATGACAACCCTAGTGGAAACGTTAGGTGGTCAAAAAAAAAAAAAGTCTTAAGTGACGATTTATGAATAAAGAAAAGAAGAAATAATAGATAAATTAAGAATATCTAAGAATAAAGAAGAATTTAATTAAATATTAATTAACTAACCAATGACTAAATTAACCTAACATTAGAAGATAACAAGTAATTAACTAACAACGAATTAAACAATAAATAAATTAGCCTAATAACAGAAGATAAATTTTAAGACAATTAATTATATTTGAGACAATTAGAATAAATTATAATCTAAATCCCATAAACTATAAACGACCCTGAAATTAGTGACTTAATTATTTTAATATATCTTTTATATGATATAATCCAGAGTGTACTGAATCACAATCTAGAAGAATATAAGTAGTCCTTGATAATTATTACCCTAACTACCTGACACTTGACAAAACGAGGAGCTAGTTTTCCAGAGAAATAATCCGTTCCAGAAGACCTGGTAAAATTACGCCTCCATACAGTGTCACCGATGTTGAAAGTAATAGCAGAACGTTTTGAATGGGGTTGGCAACTGTCAAAGTGGCGCTAGCATAGCTTTAACCAAAATATAAGAATTTTGTATGAACATTTTGATTAAATAATTATTTTCACAATGCCAAAGATCTGTGAAGTTCCTTTTTGTAAGGAAATAGGTGCGCATCAGTTTCCTAAAGATTCAGCAATGACAAAAAAGTGGCTAAAAGCCATAAGGAGACAAAAATTCAAGCCGGAAAAAAATTCGAGGTTATGTCATAACCATTTCTTAGAAACTGATTACCATAAAATTAGTTTTTATACAGGTACGTCATTAATTGTAGTCTAAAAATATTTAGCATCCTAATAAAAATGTGTTCTTTATCCTTTTTGGTTGTTTCTAGGTATTGAAAACAAGCACCGTTATTTGAAAAAAACAGCTGTCCCAACATTGTTTTCCTGGACTACTAAAACTCTTTCTCAAGATGCTCAAGCTCGAGAAGAGCGGATAACAAACCGAAATATTAGAAAAGCACTCTTTGAAGAGATAAACGTTTCTACCCAAGATCATCACACAAACACACCGGATTTTGTCAGTGAACAATACATAGAAGCAGAAGTATCTGAAGAACTCGAGAAAACAATCCCTCACCCAGTACAATATAAGTCTTCAGGAACACAGACAAGTGCTACATTAAGAATCTTCTCTACAGATTTATTGTTCACAGATGATGAGGCAGTTATGTTTTACACTGGATTAGAATCCTACTCAAAATTTAATCTAGTGCTCAATACTGTTTTACCAATGGCAAATAATTTAAAATTCCGCTGGAGTCAAGTAGTCAGTACGTCAATTTAAGACCAGCAGTGCAAGTACGAACTTTGCATCGATAAGACATCGAGATCGTTATCGTTGTCAGTTTTATCGAGCTTGTTATCGAATTTGGAAGTACGTAACACGCGTTGACAAGATTTATCGTGGGCCGACTCGAGTCGATAAGGTTCGACAGTCAAATGGCAACACTGAGGACGTCCAAAGACAAAACCACAGATTACTATATTAGTACTACGACAAAACATTTAAGGTGGGATTTCAGTGGCACGACTAATGTCCGAGAAATCTATAAAATCCTTTTTTTCATAGATGTTCGGCATTGTAAACAATGTTTAAGGGTTTATTTCAGAGAAACTACTAGTATTTACCAAAATTGCCGTTTATTTTAGTAAAAATACAGAAAATATCCCATCTTCTTAGCGTCGTCGTGTTTACCTTTGCCAAAAAAAAATTGTCGTTGACACTGTTGACACTGACAGATGACATTACTTTCTAGTTTCTTGAGAAATATATAAATATCGTCGTGTATAATAACAATAAAATTCTATTTTTAGCTTTTCAAACATTAATTAAATTAATAGTGTTCTTTGGTTCTCCGAGATGGCTGAATCAGCAAGGTAAGTACATATTTTTATAGGTTCTCTAATGATATCAATGGTTTCTGGCACTAATCTCTTTAATGTTTACTTATAGACGGCGCTGTAACATTCATCAAAAATATGCATTGGTCAATTACATGCTCGCCAATAAGGACCTCGCCCTCGGGACCTTAACAGGACCAATGGGCGTGGTTCAGCAAAATTTAAAGTGGGCCAAATTGGCGGAAGAACTTGCAAACCTTGGCCCGAACAAGACCGTGGATCAGTGGATAACTGTGAGTGACTATTTAGATGACAAAACTATTCATTGATTTTATATTATTTGTTTGTAATTTTGTCAACTTTGGTTTCACATGTTACTTTTTTTGATTAAACAATAATGAACACAACATTATATTGTCACAACATGAATCCCCGAAGGGGAGTCAGGTGTTCCCATGTACACTGTGAAGCAAGTCATAGTCGACGCTTGGTACACCTGCTTTTCACTGATGATTATTGCATTCCAAGATTGATGGGTGGAGGAAGAGCCTTATTAACTATAATGATTGGACCACCAGCTTAATGTACCTTCCCCAAGGACACAGACCAAACACAAATTAATGTGTACTATGGGGATTGAACATAATAATTACTGTGATTAAGGTTTAAGATTACAATGCTGTTAATGCTTTTCATACAGACATGGAGGGATCTAAAGTCAAAGGCCAAGAATGCCAACGCGAAGAGGGCTCGAGCCCTCCTTGAAACTGGCAATCCTGACAGGCCAGTGCCAGAGTTAGGAGACCTACACTTAAAAATCCTGGATATTATTGGTCGGGTAACATCAGAGGGAATGGAGGTTCCCGAGTCATCCATATCTGGAGGTAGGTGATGTTCCAGTGACTATAAATTAACTGATTTATCAAAATAACCATTGTAACAGTGCCCTGTTGTCCTTTCCCTTGTCTATCTATAAATATAATAAAATACACTTTGTAATCCTTTTTTCAGCCCAACCTCCACCTGCCATACAATCTCCTCCTCCACCTCTGCAAGATATCTTAATCGATGAGTTCTTGGACACAGAAGAAGGTATTACTTATTGTTTTTTTAGTTTTATCTCACCTCTTGTTATTTTCATTTTTGCATGTATGGTATGTTGTCTTCCCAGTCTATTTCCATACTGTATAGGCTGTGATATAGGAAGCCTCTATGTCATACTATGTCGTTCGTACATATATTGTAACAGGGTGTGCAATGTCATTTTACAATATAATAAGAACATTTTTAATTATTCATTGCAAATTTATTGATGTCTTATTTTTCTACATAAAAGGAAATCCTCCTTCACCACCACCACCAGCAACACCACAATTACGAACTCGTGGACCCATAAGAAGGCTGCCAGCTCGTAGACCAGTGCAGGCTATGCAGCAGCCTGCAATATCGAGGGTTTACGAGCAATGCCAAATAGAAAATCTCTCTGTTCTCAAAGCAAGTATTTGTAAATTGTTTATTTCTATTTTGTGACATTTTTAGGGTTCTACCAAAATGGCAAAACAGAACCCTATTAATGCCCTCTGATATGTCTGTCATTAATTTCCAATAAGTACAATCAATCATTTAATTATTATAGGTATGATGAAGAGTAGTTATTGAACAGACAGAGACTAAATTGTGCATACATACTACCTATTTTACATATTTATAAATATTTTCCTTTATACAGGGTGACTTGTAATTAGAGCACAACCTTGTAAGGGGATATAGTACAGGTCATTTGCAACAACTTTTGTAGGAACACTCATATGCAAAAGTGCACCAACATTGAGTTATAATTTTTTTCGTGTTATTTTGAAAAACTCTTATGGGGTAACCTTAAAAAATTAATAAATAAAAAACTTGACATAATTTTGTTAAATTTCTTTTTATTATTTAGTCTATAACGTTCCAGTTACATGTCAGCATCATCAAATGTACATTATTGACATTATTCTAGACACAGTGCTCCAAAATCCAAAAACCTTCAACAAATTTTACTGGCATTATTACACAAAACAGCCTGTTTAAAAAAAACTCACTATGGCACTTGCTCTGCGTATTATTAAAAAAACATCTACATTTCATAAGCTTTCAAATGAGATATAAAACCCTAACATAGCTAGTTTAACATTAAAGATATTAGCCAAAGAATAGAACAGGCTGGAATATCGAAAGTTTCGCAAATTAATGGCCATAATGTTTAAAACACAATAAATACAAATTTAAGTAGAATGTGATCCACGCACTTAGTGGTGACAATTTTACAACACATTTTAACTTGATTTTAATTTTAAAATTTTTAGGGTAGCTGGTCCTTACTTCAAACTTCTCTTATTAAAAGAGACAAAAAGATCTAAAATTAGGAAATTTTAAAAGTGTGTTGTAGAACTGACGTTCTCTAGTCATCCTCAGTCATTCACTTAAATCTCATTTTCGAAATGACTCCCACCGTTACGCACGCAAATTCGCATCCTTTTCCTCAATTCGCTTTTCACCACCGCAGTGCTGAGATTTGCTCGAATTTGGTCAGCTCCCAAAATGATTCGCCGTCTTAACTCGTCAATATCTGGGACAGGCTGATTATCGACATAAACCAACGTTTTCATATGTCCCCAGATGTAATAGTCCATTGGCGTCAGATCTGGGCTTCTTGCTGGCCAAGGTATGGGCCCTCCTCTACCGATCCAATTATTGGTATAATTTTCGTCTAGCCAGTCTCTGATTTGTCGTCTGTAGTGAGCTGGACACCCGTCGTGTTGAAACCTGATAGCACGCAAGGTGGCTAAAGGTATGTCCTCCAGTAATTCAGGTAAAACATTTCTTAAAAAGTGTTCATAATATTCACCGTTTAAGTTGTCTGGCAGAAAAAAGGGCCCAATCAAATTATTGTTAATAATTCCCATCCACACATTTAGTGAAAATCTTCGTTGCGATCCTTTCGGTCGTTTTTTTTTTGGATTTCCCACCGCCTTTTCTTCCCAGAAATGAGTGTTATGGTAATTTGTGATTCCATCTTTGTCAAATTTTGATTCGTCGGTCCACAAAATTTGTTTTAAATAATTTGGGTCCTCTATGTCGCAGTTTAGCAGATATCTGCAAAATTGGACCCTTCAAAGTCAAAGTCAAAGTCAAAGTCAAAGCATTTATTTCAATTAAACCATTACTGGTACTTTTGAATGTCAGAAGAACAATTCATAAAACTAAACTACGAGTGCAATACGTCATCCCGAAAGCCACCACGCCGAACCACACGCCGCCGAACGCCCGCAACAACGAACACTGCGAGCACGAAAGCACGCAGCGACGCACACCGCAACAACGAATGCACGAGACTCCAAATCACGGAACAACGAATGCACGCCGCAACGCGCAACCGCCACCCCGCGACCCGGAGCCCCGCGCACCCACCGCCACGGCACGAGCCGCCGCGCGCCCCCGCACCCACAGCACTCGCCGCCGCAGACATCCGGCGACGCGCAACCCGACGCAGCAACCCCCGGGACGACGCATTGCACTCCTAAGCTACAGTCACAGTCACAAGGCATAATAACTTGTGAAAGTACTGTAGTTGCCCATTCCCTAGCGTAGATCTCTATGGAGAAGAACGGGCAAGAAACTCCATGGACACTCTTTTAAATCAGAATATTTTTACAAAATCTTGGTACATTATATCATTCATGTTGAGATGGTATATTATGTGAGAACGATGTAGCAAGATGTGCACGATAAGTGTCCACAGTAAAGTCAAAAAACGACGATTCAAAGATAAAATAATAATTCAAACAAGCCGTGGCAGCTAAGAGGTGACCAGTCACAACTGACAGTGTTCACGAGCATGACGCATGGATCAGCACCATTCCACTCAACCATTTTGAAGGGAACGAAATGATCCGACACACCCGCCACCATCAGCGAGACATTTAAGTGAGCATGACACACTCTCAATCGCCAGGGCATATCCAAGTCAAATAATTAATAAGTAGGTTTCCAGAGAATGATAGCTTTCTAGTACATAGTACTCACACAATATGTGCTATGCGACTATATAATACTAAAGAGATTGAATTTATACATTGCAAAGATAGTTGTACAATCTTCTTCTTCTTCTTTCTTCTTCCTATTTAATGCTATCAATTTAAGCGCCCTGTCCTTGTGGAGCAGGACCGGCATTAAGCCAAGCATTTTTATCAGCGATATAATCGTCCAACATGTAATATGCTTGCTTGCATAGTGTGCGTTTGATGCATGTTTTAAATTTCGTTTCATTCAGTTCAAGAATGCTTTGTGGAATTTTGTTATAGCATCTCAAACAGTACCCCATGAAAGATGAGTCTACTTTAGCGAGTCTGAAGCCTGGCTGAACTAACTGGTCCCTATTCCTAGTAACATAATTGTGTCTGTCTCCTCTTTTACTAAAAAGATGCAGATTTTTTCTCACGTACATTATGTTTTCGTAGATGTACTGACAATGCACCGTCATGATGTTAATGTTCTTAAACAGTTCCCTCAGAGAATCGCGCCTACGAAGACCATATATTGCTCTAATGGCTCTTTTTTGCAGAATAAAAATAGATTCAATGTCTGCAGCCCGTCCCCATAACAAAATGCCATAAGACATTATACTATGAAAATAACTAAAATAGACCAGCCTAGCGGTATCTACATCAGTAAACTGACGGATTTTTCTAATGGCATATGCTGCTGAACTTAGCCGCCCTGCAAGAGATGTTAAATGAGCACCCCATTGTAGCCGTGAATCAAGCGTAATCCCTAGGAAAACCGTTTTATCTACGAATTCTAGTTTCTCGTTATTTAATAGTATATCACAATCACTACTTTTAACATTCGGTAAAGCAAATCTTATGCATTTAGTCTTTTTTTCATTTAATACTAAATTGTTTGCTGTGAACCAATTATGAACCTGAAGAAGGGCAATATTCACGTCATCTAAATTTTGAGCCCGTCTATTTATCTTAAAAATTAGGGAAGTGTCATCAGCAAATAACACCATATTCTGAGGTTGGTTTTTCAATAAATAGGGTAGATCATTAATATATACCAGAAAAAGGAAAGGGCCCAATATGGACCCTTGCGGAACCCCCATTTTTACTTTTAAACCTTGTGAATTAACACCATTTATTTGAACATGCTGTTGCCTTTCACTCAAATAAGATTTTACTAAACTAAGTGCAAGTTTACCTAGTCCGTAATGCTCAAGTTTCAAAAGCAATGTGTCGTGATTCACGCAATCAAATGCTTTTGAGAGGTCACAAAAAATTCCTACAGCATCTTGGGATTCTTCCCACGCATTAAATATATGCTTTAATAAAGTTACACCGGCGTCAGTTGTACAACGTCCTTTAGTGAAACCGTACTGTTGATCGTGTAAGATTCTGTTGGTGTTAAAATGATTGAGCATTTGGTTAAGCATTATTTTTTCAAAAACTTTGCTAAAAACTGGCAACACGGATACAGGTCTATAATTATTAGTATCTTTACTGTCACCAGATTTGAAAAGAGGTATGACCTTACTGTGTTTCATTAAATCAGGGAAAACTCCTTGGTCTACACACAAATTAAATATTGAAGCTAAGTATGGTGCAATAGTCTCAACTATGGATGAACAAACTTTGATTGACATTCCCCATAAATCTTCGGTCAGTTTAATTTTTATTTGCCGGAAAGCTTTAATTACCACCAAAGGGCTTATATGTTTAAATTTAAATTCAGCAAGACAGCCAGGCACGTTCGCCTTTAATAAACCAATTGAGACTTCAGGTGAGGAATTAAGAGCCTCCGTTGTTTTCAATGGTATTTCAGTAAAGAAATTTACAAATTCTTGAGCTACTTCCTGATTAGCGCTTTTAGGACCACATGCTGTATTTAATGTATAGCTAGTGTTATGTATTTTTTTCCTGTTAGTCTCGTTATTTATGACTTTCCAAACTGTTTTTATTTTATTTTCTGCTGTTTTGATCTTGTTGCTAATGTGCAGGGCTTTAGCAACCTTGCAAGTATTTCGAAATATTTTTGAATACTTAGCAACATACTTGTTAAAAGTTTCAGTGTTTATATAAGGCTTAAGGCCATATAGCTCAAAAAGTCTTTCCCTACTTTTTCTGATACCTCTAGTTGCCCAATCACTAAATATAAATTTAGGACTAATACTTTTAATCTTCTTCTCAAAAGTTTTATTGAATTCTGTGTGAACTATTGAAAAGAAATTATCGTACAATTTATTTATATTAACATCATCCATATGATGGTTCATTTCACCTAACTTGTTCTGTAGGGAAATATTATATTTATTTAATTTGCTAGTTGTTATAGGTCTAAATCTAATCTGAACTTTTTGTAATGGTGTGTTACTCCTAAAAGTTACGGTTTGTCCGCTATGATCAGATGGCAGGCAATTTACTATGGTTTTATCTAAGTAATCACAATCGCAGAAAACATTATCTATACAAGTAGCAGAAAATGGAGAGACCCTAGTAGGTTCTATAAAAATGTTGGTTAAATTAAATGACTTAAAAAGATTTAATAACCTACTGCTAATTGAATTTTCTTCTAAAATATTGACATTGAAATCGCCACAAATAATTGCAGATTTATTACTGGCAGCAAGTTTTGCCAGGACATCTTCCATTATTGATTCAAATAAGGAAAAGTTTTGATAGTTTGGGGGTCTGTACACGCACACAATTACATGCTTATCTAGCTCAACACAGGACAGTTCGACGCAATGTTCAACCGAAAGACCTACAATGTCATTACGTTGCTTATATTTAACACATTTTTTTAATAATATTAGGGAACCTCCACGCAGCATTGATTTACGGTTAAAACAGCTACCCACCGTATAGTTTTCAAAATTAATGAGCATTTGGTAATCCTTAAGCCAATGTTCAGTAAAACAAATAATGTCAAACCTACTTTTCTCTAAAAACAATTCTATTTCTAATAATTTGGAAGAAATGCCTTGGATATTTTGGTGGAATAAATTCAAAGTGTTCTGCTGAGGCCCTTTTTTACTAACTAATTTAGTGCAAGAAGATACCTTTCTGTTGGTAGGTTTAACAATATTGTTAATGGTACCTTCTGTTGTCTTACTACCTAGTTTAAACTTATATTATCTGGAGAGAGCCCAGAGTCTCCTGTGCCATCACCAGGCAACAAGATACTATCACTAAAAGCTCCTAAATGAGAATTTTCCACGGTGACATATGGAAGCTCCTCTATACAATGTTTGTAAACATTTATAGCACTAGTGCTATATTTATCTAAGGTCACCTCCTGTACATTAGTACCATGACTAATAGTCGCAGTGTTAACAATATAAGAAAACTTTGACATATTACATATGTCTGTGTGAATCTTAAAAGCTAATAGCCTAGCTAATTTGTGTCTAAATCTAACAGGTAGAAAAACATTACCCGGTGTCGACTTAAGCTTATCAACAAAAGTGTTGATATCAAGATATACAAGCTTGTCACAATAGTGACCTACTAAGAAATGCATATGATTGTTTAACATATGTATATAATTGTTTTTCCTGTCACTTAGTCTTTCAAAATATGGAAAAGCACACAATATAATTTTACTACAATTTAACTTTAACAACTCTGATACACAGTCAGTGATGTCTTCCTTTTTAATTTTAGAACTGTTACCAACACATATAGTAATGGTAGTATCAGGACCACAAACAGTTTTTAAAGCTGATGTCATAATCTGTTTAAAGGTTGACCCAGTCATACAATAATTTTGTGTACAATAACTCAGGTTATTACTAATTAATTTTCCTAGCCCTCTACCTAAACCATCAGAAAACATAACTGAATGATTACAATCATAACTATTAGGAAATACAAAACTATCAATCTGAGGCTGTGCCACTTGTGCCTCTTGGCTAATGATACAGTCCTGAGTGCGCACAGCCAGGGACGAGCCCTCCGTTGCTACTGGCTGGAGGGCATCAGGGTTACATGTCTTCTGACAAGTACAGAGAGTACTACTGACAGTCATCAAGTCCACTTTGTCAACTAATTCGTTTGTAGCAAGAATATGCTCTTTAATTTGATTTTTTGAGCGATCATATTTAAAAGATATAGAGTTTAATGACCTATTCAGGGCCTGTATTTCTGATTGTAAGCGCTGAGTGTCCTTTTCATAAATATTTATACTATCTTCTAATTTAATCTGATAGTTATTTAAAGTATTAACAAGAGAAACACGTTCTTTCCTTAATTGAATATTTTTGGAATAATGTTTTTGGTTTTTCTTATATTTGTTAATTTTTTTAATGATTCTATTTAGTCGCGCATATTTCTTAATTTTATTGTAACTGATTTTATGGCAATTATGTTTCAATAAGGAATCCTCAGTTAGGTCAATTGTAATGATGGAATGAGGGTTAGACTTTTTATTTACTAATTCATTATATAAATGGTCAGTCTCTATAGCCTGAGTGTGATCGTTTTCCCTTTTCAAATTTAAAAGTTTTGCATTAGCATGGATTAATTCATCCTCTAGGTCCCTAATTTTACATAAAGCCTCCTCATATAAGTTACTACAGTGGTTGAACCCATCCGTGACCACCCTTAGTTGATCCCGTTCATTGACAACATTCATGTATTCCTGATGAAGGTCTACTAGCTCCCGTTTTAAGCTTGAGTTTTTATTATTAACGTTAATGACCTCCTCCTCACTGTCTTCTCTTTCCTGTAATAGTTGTTGGCATTGGACTTTTGAATCCTTCAGCTCTTGGAGGGCCGCTCTTAATTTTTGTTCCATATCTAAGGCAGTGGCCTTACGAGTCATTACAGGCATGGTTTCCGGATAGGTTACTGAAAATTGAAAATAAAGAAACGGTGAGAACTAAAAGGCTAGACCAACAAAGAAAATTTTGAGATGTAAGGGGAAAAAAATAAGAAAAAAGTTACTCAAAGAAGAGAGGTAGGCTGCTATATTAGCTCAAAAAGATTAATATTATCCTACACAATATTAAATTTGATTTATTTTTATTGTATAAGAATTTTAGTCTGTCTTGTGTGGGTAGGTTGAATAAAAAGGAAAATTTAACTCAAGACAAAACAAAATAACGATTATGAACGTTATTTTATTATATATTTATAGGGAAAAAGATCGAATAAACTAGAATTGTTGAATTTGTCTTCATTAGTTTTATTTTTTACCTTGCAACAGGATCACGGTCTTCCAGGACTTGCACTGGAGTGTAGTGATATGGATGACGCCCAGATTCATGGACCACTTTCCACACTTTATACTGTGATATTCCAAGTAAATTGGCCACTTGTCTTGTAGAGATGTTAGGTTCCCGTTGAAAATGACGTAGGATTTCTTCTTCATCATCAGCACGGTATATTCGAGGTCTGCCCGCATCGCCTGATAAAAAAAACTAATTTAAATAATCAATTGCGGTAAACAATAGGGGTAATAAACCAAAGCCCATTCAGTTTTAAAGGAGCCATTTCGGCCAAGAAGCCATTTTGACTGAAATACAATGATAAAATTTATTTATTTAATTGTTCTAAAATAATAAATAAAAATACGTGGTTTTATAATTATTTTGTAAAAATTAATAATTATTAAAAATGAAGGAAGATAACATAGGGAAAGTATCTGTACGTACCGCACCTGCTTTGCAAGTGTTTACAAAGAATTCACCCGCCACAATTTAATACTATTGTTATTGGTAATGAAATGACGGTCTAAGTGGAAACACGCAGCTAATACTGAATGCACTTACAATTTTTTAAAAATGATAACCCAAGTCAGGCCTTTGTTTGCTTACGAAGTTAAATTGCAATAACAAAAACATTTCGGAGAAAACTATCTTTTTTTTTTCCGGTACTACGTAAGTAGGTACAGCCAGAAGCAAATCACGATTGACAGTTGAACTGTGTTTAACTCTCTAAGAAGGTACAAAATCTAAAGTGCTTAAGCAGCTGTTGGCTGTAAACTTGCAATTTAATCGCAATTATTTATTAAATTACATTTTTTATTACATACCTTGACGTCTTTGAAAGCGTCCAGTCTCCCGGGCTCGTCGATAAACTCGGGAAAACACGCCTACATCAGGTAAACGGCGATTGGGGTATCTCTGTTGATATTCGCGCTGGGCAGCTAAAGCATTGCCTCTAGCTACGCCGTAAGTGTACAGAATATCGGCATATTCTTCATTCGTAAAATTTGCCCGTTGTCTTTGAGCCATAGTCCTTGATACGCGCCAAAACCACAGATGAGCATAACACACGGAAACCAGTTGAAAAGCCAAGTCATCAGGAGAGCAATCAATCACAAAAACAGTCACAAGCCGGGTCGTCAGAGATAAAACAAAACTGCAGAGCACACACAAAAGCATCCGATCGCAACGAATCACAAGGACGGACTAACCTAAACAACACAAAAGAGATTAAACAATGACCGGCTGTTTTTACCTGCTTAGTAGAAACAGACCTTTTTTTGGCCGTGCGCCTTTGTTATGCGAATATCTTCCCTATTGGACTAGCTATGTTAGGGTTTTATATCTCATTTGAAAGCTTATGAAATGTAGATGTTTTTTTAATAATACGCAGAGTAAGTGTCATAGTGATTTTTTTTTAAACAGGCTGTTTTGTGTAATAATGCCAGTAAAATTTGTTTAAGTTTTTTGGATTTTGGAGCACTGTGTCTAAAATAATGTCAATAATGTACATTTGATGATGCTGACATGTAACTGGAACGTTATAGACTAAATAATAAAAAGAAAATTAACAAAATTATGTCAAGTTTTTTATTTATTAATTTTTTAAGGTTACCCCATAAGAGTTTTTCAAAATAACACGAAAAAAATTATAACTCAATGTTGGTGCACTTTTGCTTATGAGTGTTCCTACAAAAGTTGTTGCAAATGACCTGTACTATATCCCCTTACAAGGTTGTGCTCTAATTACAAGTCACCCTGTATAATAGGACATTTCAAACCACCTTAAACGGCGGAATGAAATTGAGGCAGAGAGGAACGAAACAATGATCAAAAGGAACAAATTAATTGAATTTCAAATGTAAGATAATTATTATTTTCCTAGTAGGTAGGTAGACAAAAGTGGGACTTCAATCTAGGTGTACTCATGCATGTTTGTCGTTCTTAGGGAAAAAAGTAGGTAGTGTTATTAAATAATTCATCCATTTATGTATACTATTATGTAGGTAGTTATTTATTTGGTAAACAAGTTTTTGTAGTGTAGTCTGTCGTAAATAGTAAAGTATTTAGTAGTAAGTAAGTAAATTTAATTATTATTGATTATATTTATAATTTCCTGCTGTCTACGTAAAGCAGCTGTTCTTGGAGCTATTGCCGGTGCAGCATCATCCTCGATTACAGCTTCTGCAGCAATGTCATCGTCATCATCCTCTATACCAGGAAGTGGTAACCTGTAAGAATAGCTAAATTTAAAATAAACGTAATCATCATCTGCCTAGCCTTTTCCCAACTATGTTGGGGTCGGCTTCCAGATGCAGCTGAATACCAGTATTTTACAAAGGCCCGTTTCTAGTGCTCACCCCATAACATAGTATATTATGTAATAAGGATCACTTACAACAAGTCATCCACACTTACCTATGTTCATGCATCATATTATAGATGGTGCAGCATGCAATTATTATATAGGCAGCTGCAGTCGGTTGGTAGTGAAGAGTCCTGTCCTTCCGCAGACATCTAAACACGGCTTTTATTATGCCATTTGTTCTCTCTATGCAGTTCCTTGTTTGTGACAGGACCATATTATAATTGTATTCTGGAGAGCCAACTTCTGGTGTGGGCAAAATAGGTGTCAGCAAATAGGGTTCTTTTACATATCCGGAATCACCTGTAACAAAAAATTAATAAATAATATTATTTTTCAGAAAACAGCAGACTGGATACTCGGTGTTTGAAGAGGTGGAGGGTGAAGATGAAAATTAGTAAACTCAAACGCATTTATTTCAATTAGACCATACAGCACTTTTGAATGGCAAAAAAAACTAAGCTACAGTCACAGTCACGAGGCATAATAACTTGAGAAAGTACTGTAGTTGCCCAGTAGTTTTAGAAATGTTTTTTTTTATACATTTTATAATATTTGTCTTTCTAAATCGTTCTCACAGTTAGGTAAAACTCAACATGAATGATGTAACCAAGATTTTGTAACAATATTTTGATTTAAAAGTGTCCATGGAGTTTCTTGCCCGTTCTTCCCCATAGAGATCTACACTAGGGAATGGGCAACGTACAGTACTTTCTCAAGTTATTATGCTTTGTGACTGGGACTGTAGCTTTGTTTTTTTTTTTGTATTTGACATTCAAAAGTGTCGTAATGGTTTAATTAAAATAAATGCTTTGAGTTTGAGATTTCTTTCTATAATAACTTTCCTTTTAATAATAAAACAAATGTTTTTAATGTGTTGTTGACATTTATTTGTAATTTACCATTTCAAAATACTATGTATTTTGGATTAAAACATGTTACATAAGATAATGTATTACTTAATAAACCATGAAATGAGTATTCGTGAAAAAAGTAGAAAAAATGTAGGTACCATTTTGTTTAACTTTATTTACAATATTTACAAACTACAATTTACAGAACTAAAATTATAATAAAATATATACAAGTATCAAAAAGAGAAGACTTACAGGGCGTCAAAAAACTCGTCCACACCGCTGTCAACAGGAAAAGTGCCCAGAAGGCTGGCAGCATTCCCACGTTGGATGGCAATGCTGATTCTTTGGCCAAAGAACAGGCCAGCCCTCTGGTCACGTGAAGAGTCGACCAACCGTTTGGAAATTTCCTTAAATATTAGGTGAGCACTCGGACCCCAAGGCCCTAGTGTTTCAACCCCAAACGGCTCAAACACATAACTACCAATTAAGTTGTTGTATTTGCGCCGTTTGAGGTTTTCAGCACCTGCAGCAGCCGCCCCGGCACAGGACACCGTGCTAGGAAGATGGGATGGCGCAAGGGTGTCGACGCAAGTTGCGTCCCACACCAAAGGCCTACCCAACTTCCATGGCATTATGGTCATACCGTCTGGTCTCTTCCCATCGACGCGTGCCAACCCATTGGGTTCCAAAACAGCAGGCACACCGGCGGTGGCCAGAGCACGTCGGATGAGATCATTAATGCTGGCGTGCCGCGCAATTCGACCTGCGCTCTTACTGCAGGAAAGGCCATGGTGTCCGAGGCTGTCGACTACTTCACCACATTGACAACGATGTGGAGCCCCACACGGAGCACCCAATCGCAAACATGTAGCGAGCCGGAAGGTTGTGTCACCTAGCATAGTGCCTATATTAGGTGACGGTAGTGCCTGAAGCCAGAGGCCCGACTCCCACTCACCCACAGCCAGTAGGCGGGCACGCTCGGCAGTATTGGTAGACGTATTAATAAGGTTATTCCGTACCAACCTGCAGAGCGGCTCATCCCACTGTCTCTGGGAAAATGGGTTCTCGGGCCGATCCGTGTTCGGGCAAGCCATTTTCCAGGCGCTCTCTGCATCGGTCAAGTACGGCACTTCCGAGTCAACCAGGGAGAGGGTTAAAATTTTCCTGGTTAGCTTTTCAGTGCTGTGGACAGACGACAGGAACGCCGGTAAGCTTACACTAGAAATTTTGCGGACGCCGAGGCCACCAAAACGAATTGGAAGGGTGGCTTGCTGCCACGCTCGGTCGTCCAGGGCCACATTAAGAATAGATGTTAAAGTGTGGTGAATAATTTGGTCAATTTTGTCCAAGAGTTGTGGTTTCTTCCAAATAGGAGAAGAACGAAGAAAATACATAAAATTTGGACCGAAACAACAGTATCTGATAAGGGTGAAAGCCGAATGTAGGTTAATATTGGAGAATCTATCCGAAATATCATGAAAATGTTTAATTTTGTCATCGATGAAAAATGAAAAACTTTCTTCCAAAATAGGGGAACCTAGGAGGTACAGGGAACTTTTGTCTAAAACTTTTATTTGTGGGGCTATTGAATTAAATTTGTCTATTGTCGAATGTCTGTCGGTAATGTCAGGGAGGTAAATTTCGCATTTAGAGGGGTTAAGGTCCAGGCCAATAGATTTAAACTCCTGTTTCAGGAGTTTTAGATCATTCAAAACAGTTTCAATATCACCTCCTAGCGTTCCATCATCTAAATACCATACGTTGAATTTTGAATTTAGTTGTTGAATTATGGGATGAATAGCTAAACTGAAAATGACAGGCCCGAGAGGGTCACCTTGTTGACAACCAACTGCAGATTCCAAAAACTTGTCCTTATATAATAATTTTGTAGGATGCCTATAACATTGCCACATAAAACCATAAATTTCGGGTAGTACTTTTTTGACTTCAGCCAACAAAGTGTCCCTGTTCACGGAGTTGAAAGCATTTTTGACGTCAACCTTGAGAATGACCTCACCTTTCTTTGAATTTAAAAAAGAGGATAAGGCATGTACGGCAGCCTCACAACCCCCTCTGGAGCCAAAACCAAGTTGAAGGGGCTGGAACTTAGCTGCAAGCGGTTCGCTATACAGCTTGCAGCAAATTTTGGCTGCCATACGTCTGTAGGTGCAACCAACGGCAATGGGACGAATGCCGCCGTCCTTCTTGCGGAGGGCACACAGGTTAGCCCCATACAGGACATCGACGACGGCATCGTTCACACCGCCGGAGAGCATTAGATTTATCAGAACCGCAAGCTCCTTCAAAAGCGACTCACCAGCTGCCCCGGCGCCTGAGCTTAACAAATCTTTCAAATGCTGTGGAGTCAGGCCGTCGAGGCCACCAGCAGAACCACTTCGGAAAGAGCTCACGGCTGCGATCAACTGTGAGGCTGTAATTTTAATAAAAGTTGAATCCTGAACTAGCGGGTCGGGAAGGACGGGCGGGTCGGGGAAGGTGAGACCATCCACAGGCGCTGGATGTTTACTCTCCAGGGCTGAAAATGTCTCAGGAGAGTAAGGCGCCACCACATCACTGCTGAACAGAATTCTGGCTGCCCCCCTTATATCACCCTCACTTAACTTGGATTCTACATGGGCGCAAATTCCTTTCTGAGAAAAATTGTATAAAAAAGGTAATTTTGAATCCAAAATATGAGCCGAATTGTTACAGTTGTCTTTAATTTGGTTAGTTAAAGATTTTTGGGTAGCCAAATTTTTTTGAACATGCAGAATCCTGTAAGGGAAGGTGAGTAACTGCTCCCAGGCATGTTCTGAGTTCTCCTGGGTCGCGAGACGGATACATCGCGCTAAACTCAGTGCAACAGAGTGTCTAGCACCCCGGGGAACCCTTTTTAAAACAGGAGTTGAATTTTTGAATTTGGACAATGTTTTCCACAAACTTTGATCCAAAAGTGTTGATGTCGGGGATATGACTGGGGGGCAAAAAGGTACACTATGAGGTTTGTGGACCTTGCCATAGTGAATCTTAAGCCCCCGTTCGCCTTTAAAAAAACGAGCCTGGGAGCAGTGAGGACATCTTACCAGCTGCTGCACATCCAGAGACGTGACAGGCTGACTAGCACTAATTCCGGCGACGCTACAGCTTGCGCTGAGCATAAAGAATAAAGGTGAAAATATTTAAAATAAAAAAAAACACGAGAACTTACCTAACACAAAAGAAAAATAAAATTAACACTAATTATAAAATACACTTTCAAAACACAAAATAAATAGACAAAAAGTCAAATAAATAGACAATACGTTGATTAGTGACACGTAGAGCGGCGCAGTCGCGCTGGCGGCCTAGGGCGATGCGCCGACCACGATGTCATTTTGGCGCAGCCCTAGCAACCGTAGCTGCGTCACGACGTGTCGTATGTCCTTTGCTTTGCAAGTTTTCCTTGTTGTAGCAATATTTTCTGTACGGAATATGCTACTCAGCTATTTCCATAAAGTATCCCTTTACACCCGACTTGATACGAAAGTGTGACTTGATTTTCAAAAATTCTGGCGCGTACAAAAATGGACTTTTCGAGACGCAACCGGCCTCGATCGATTGCGAGACTATCTATTTCTTGGAAAAAACACGCACGGGCCTCTTGCGAATGAGTTTGAACCTATCAGTCGCCCGTTACCACTTCGAAGGATGACTGCGTTTTTTGGCGCAATGCAGTTGAATCAATTTGTTTGTATAAATAAAATCTCAATAACGCTGGTCGACCGGATTTAACTCAGGACTCCATACTCCATATTTTAATTCCATAATATCGATTTTATTTATTTATTTTTTTATTTATTTTTTTTTTTTTATTTTTTTTTTTTTTTTTATTTTTATTTTATTAAAAATATAGTATGATATAAATGTTCATTCAAAATTGGATTCTCCTCAAGACGATTGCGCTCCAAGTTTAGTATATTAGGAGCTTGATTGTAAGGAGCCAACATTTGTGGATTAGCCTGTGTATCCACTCGGTATCGAAATGCAGACGCAAAGAAAGCTATAGAGCCTGCGACGGAGAAGGGTGCACGTACTGAAACTTCGTTTTGTGCATTTAGGACTCCAGTTACGATCTGGGCAGTAGACCCGGTCTTAGATTTTGGCATTATGCCTTCGACGAAACCTCGAACCTCAGATAGCTGATAATGGATGAAATTCATCAGCCTGGTGTTTATTGGGACAGATGGATTGTCCACATGAAATGCTTCGGGCGCAATTCTTGCATGCCCGAGTGCAGTCATCATCTCTGGGCGGAGTCTTTCACGAGGGGCCCAACCAATACAGCGGCCATTGGGTTGGGGAGCTGGAGGACCATTATCATCAGCTGGCTGGTCAACTTCCAGTTGCCAATTCTCTCCTGGGTCTTCACCTTGCGGTGCTGCTGTCCTGGCGACGTCTTCGACGATCCGTTGCGCTAAAACTCCTGGACAAGCATAGGTAGCGTAGTCAACTGCGTTATCGACTATAGGGCCAAAGAAACCCGTTATATTTTCTCCGGCTTGAAGAACCGGTTTATTAAATACAAAATCACACTCAGTAGAACCCGGGATGGTTGTATTTCCAAACCCGGCTGTGTATTGCTCAACGAGCTTAGTCATGGTGAAAAAATTAAATGTCTTACCAATTAAATAATATTTCCCAATCCTGGCATCTGTCAATCGATTCATTTCCCTCATAACTGAACTACCATTAAATATAAATTGGTCATGTGTGGACCCTGGGAATCGTGCATTAACATTCAGAAGCCTGCAGTTAACATCACACACCTAAAACAGATTAGGAAAATAAATTAGCATACTTGTATGAGTAGTTATAACTCTTGATTGTGAACATTGTTGGGTACCTAGATACTCAGATGGAATAAATATATCCTCTGAATGACTTATTAGAATGTTCTAAATGCATTTATCTTTACCTAACTTGATAGAAATATTGGATGAATTAATTACGGCTTTTCTGTGACTGAAAATTGCTAGGTTACTAGGTAAGTGATTATAAGTCAATACACCGAAGTAAATCGGAAAATAAATAAGTGCTCACAAACTGTGTGTTGATGCTGTAGTACCCTTTTCGATTTTTATACCCATATGAGGGGTCATCAGGATTGTTGTTATAGGGTGTAACAATTGCAATATGGGTGCAATCAACACAACCAAGGCAATCTGGTATTCGAAATTTGTGCTGGAATCCTTCCACGACGGCCCTCCTTTCAGCTGCAGTTCCTGGGAAGTTCACGTAGGTGTGGAAGAGGCGGCGAACTATTGCCCTCGACACTTCTCGCACAACCTTGCTTACGGTTTTTTGGCCAAGGGCAAGATTGTACTCCTGCCCAATGCACCTTTGGTAGCTCCCAACGTGTCCGTTATGCTAGCGTACACCAGAACTGCAACGAGTTAGTTTCTATGCCAAAAAACTCTGTGTAAATACTGCCTAATTACTGTAAAAATAAAAAAAAATCTTCCTCTTTAGTTTAGGAAATAAACACCATTTTCACTATGTACGCTAGCGTCACGATCAAGCTAGCGTACACATGGCCGTACTCGAAAACGGCTAATTGTAAAGCAACAGATTTGGACACAAAAATACTGTTCTAATACTTCTCCCGCTATGCAAAATTTCATAACGATTGCTCTTGTAGGAACAGAGATATTGAACAAGACTTTTCAATGACATTCGGAGCTGGCGTCATGGCAGCGTACACATAGTAGTTCTTATAGAAAGGGAACTTTTCTTGTAATGAATGCTATATATATAAATAGTGCGTGAAATTCTGCCTCTATTAGTGTAAATACTTTATGCGAATTCGCAGGGGAATAAGTAAAAAACCCTGTTAATTTCTGTTCATAGTACAGGTACAGATATGCTCAAAGGTGCTTTGTCAAGTTTTTTTTAATAGAGAACTAAAACTGAAACGTGATGAAGTACTGAACTAGGAGTATGTACACTTCATTGTAGATATAGTTCTGAGTGAAAATTAAATAATTGGAAAAATTCAAATAACATTTATTATGCCAAAAACAATTATTTTTTAACACAGTATAATCATATTATTACTGATTTGGTACAATAATGACAATTTACTTCTTTTTAGTACTAGTTTTTGTTTGTGTTTATAATGTAATACAACATAACAGGTTACGATTTAACCATATTTATCAGTCTTAGAGAATATTTACAAATAATAAAAATTGTACAATCATTAATAAGTATCTATATTAAAAATCACAGTATAATCACATTAGGAACCGTTACAATAATCAGTCTTAGAGAATATTTACTAATAATAACTGCTGCATGAAATCATTCATTTGTACAAATAATTACTATATTAAATCACAGTATAATCACATTGTTACTGACAAATCACAGTTTAAGTTAGACTTACAAAACTAATTTTTATTTACAATAGTGTTTTAAAACTTGTATACAAAATAGTTATAATTTAAAAATTTACATTACAGAAATTTGTATATAATAATAGAGATTCATCTCTACTTAAATAAACAATCATCACAGCTTGATATAAATAGCACAGTGGGGAACAACAAGGGGGGGAGACTTACTTTTACGTTGTGTTGGTAACATATCGTCGTAACACTGCCAAGTTTTTGTACGTCTACGGAAACACCGTGTTCTATAATGTCCTATGCTATTACTGCCATTATTAATGTAGTCAACAATGGCAACAATTTGAAAGCATTTCCCATTTAATTCAATCGTTTTCGGGAAGTCGTTTATGTTAACCGCAGTTTCATCGTTAAATTCGAAAAAAATTAAATTAGATAAATCATATTCGTATTTATTGTAACCAACACAAGCCGAAATTTTGCATTTTCTATACGAATCTGTAATCAAAGCTGCTTTACTTAAGGCCTTCAAACCTTCTGATTCAATGGTATTTGTGTTCAAAGGTATCCAACTACATTTTCGAACGTTATCCTTATTAACCTCACAATCTATGTTTGTGCATTTTAAGCTACGTCCTGCACTGTATAAGTCATATTTTGCTATATTGTCTATTATTCGTGTCACGTTACAAACACAATTTATAATATTATCTGCTGACGCTGCTGTTTCGTTTTCAAATATATCCATTAAAATATTAGCCCTTGAATCGTATATGCCTTTAGTGGTATATTGTTGCTTAGATTTTGGTTTTGATATAATTAGATTTTGAATCAATTTTGTAAGAATATTTTCTTTGTCAGAAATATATTTCTTAAAACGTGGATAGTCTAAGTAAGCTATACCTAAACTTTGTACTACTGAGTCAAATGCACATGTGTTGGTGAAAATGTTAGAGTTTCCAGACGTGCTAATATTACCATTTCGTAGAACGTGTAATGTTACACGAGTAGTACGCACTTTTTTATATTGCTTACTGACAAGGCCTCGCCAATCTTCAATATATTTGGGGTTATCTTTAAAAATAGAGTTGTCGTAAAACATGTCGTCTTCATTACGCGAATTTACATCCATTTCCTCTTCAGCTTTTAAGTTATTTAAATCGCTTGAACCCAGTCTTAACGCTCCTGTTATTAGAGTATAATGTTTTATGATAAATTCGTCAATACGCAGTTTACCAAAATTAAAATTGAAAAATAGCTTTTTGATATCTCTAAAATAACTTTCTATGTTAGAGCTTGAATTATTACAAACATCTGACTGAAAAAAAGGACACATGATATTACCCCACATAGGTAATTTGCGTAACAGTCTGATTAAAGTACCTTTCAGAAGTGGAAAATAGAATATGTTTTCAAATTCGGTTACGTCATCGCCGCTTAATGTGATAAATAAATCTTCCTTAGCATCAACGTCTTCAATAAACTTTATTAATGTCGTATCTAAATCTATGTCAGTGTCCTCGAAAATATTATTACTTTCAAAATTTGGATAATCTGCATTTTTCTCGTATTCTAGGTAACTCGTTTCTTTATCTGCTGTAATTATATTTCGTAATTTTTGTAGTGAACTTTCGCATCGTGTTTGTTGTCCATTTATACTTCCGCGATATTTATGTTTGGACACAATAATAATATCCTGAATAATTTGTTTAATCTGAATGTAAGATATAGAATTTTTTATTTGTTTAAAGCATTGTACATAAAAATGGATAATTCTCGTGTCTACATGTTTGAAAACAGTGAGATTATAGAGCGTCTTAAAAAAATGAGATGTATCCAGTCTAACGTGGCAAATGGGGACTTTATCTGATTTATTTTCTAATAATTTAAAACAACTGTCCAAATATTCATTTGTGGAGTTGTAACCACAAAATGCTTTAACAACAGCTCCAATTAGGGCGGCTGAGTCATCAGTAACAACTTCGTTAGGAGGTTTCCTGCCTGAAAGCCAAGTATTTAGCCATTGCGAAATACTAGCCATTGTATGTCTTTCAGAAATAAACTGCCCTAATGGCACACTGCTTTTCACCGTAGTATCGGTCATAATAGTGTACAAAAATATAGGGCCTTGACATTTTTCTGCAATTTCCGTGTGTTCGTTAACAATTGGTCTTATTTTTTTACAAAATAGGGATCCAGTAGCATCTATAGAGACTCTTATAAAGTTACAAGTTTTTTGACAATTTTGATAATAGTTTATTTGGTCATCTGTCCAATAATAAACATAAAAAGGGAGTGCTGATACAGCTCTCACACATTTATCATACGGTGGAGTAAAAGCCATACACGTAAGCGATAAAATAAGGTTTTCGTGAAAATGTAACGATTTCCTACTTTGGTGTTTTATTTGACGTAATGTCTCTAATTTTGGTAGGACTGGAGGTTCTTCATCATTTTTTTGCATCAGTTTAAAAGCTAGTTCATTTCTGACCGATATAGGTGATCTATTTTGCAAATTTTGAGAAAGAATATGCCGTGTACGTGCCCTAATATGATTTTTTATAGTAACGGAATGTTTGTAATCATTGTGCCAATTGGTTATTAAACATTTTAATTCAATTAAATTTTCAGTTTTAAGTTGTGATGTGACTGTGATATTTGCATGACATTGTTTACAATACCCCTTACAAGTAACTTCAAAATCACTCTTGGCATAATTTCCTTTAAAACACCATGTACAGCTTAATTTTAGTGCATTCCACAGTTGTCCTTGTATGACATTGGTCCACCTATTTATTTGGAGCTTAAGTCTCTTTTGTTGTTTACAATCCGTTTTACTATTACGACGATAGTGATAATATTTTGGTTTGATTTCTTCCCAAGTTATTTTATCTACGCATAAAATGTGTATTATACTATTAGGACTGTTATCAGTCAAAGAATTCCAAGAACGGTCCTGTTCTGGATTGTCCGTGTCATAATTTGTGCCAGAAGAAGAACAGCTCATAGGTTCAGTGACAAAAGGGAGTGTTTTTTTGCTCATGACATGTCCAAAGAAAAAAACATAATTAGTTTTTATACTCATTTGATTACCCTTTTTTGTCATTTTGTTTTTTAAAGCAGATTGAACACTATTATAGACAGTATGCGAAATAGGTGGTATTATGCCATTACAAAAGTCATCTTTGAATTGTAAATAAACATCTTTTTGTATCTCTAATGGCACCTTCGGTTTTGGACCCCTTTTTGAGTTAGTATCCATAATTCAGTTCAATCCAGTATCAATTTATCGGAGGCACGTGTCGTGATGACTCAAGGTACTGTCCAGTTTACGATAACGTCATGGTCGTGGGTTATCGCTGCAGTTGTTGGCTTCGACCTGAAATAAGTAAAATAAAATTGTATTTAGATTTACTATTTTTAAATAGAATTAGTAGATTTTATGCAACTTCAGGGTCTGGGACGAGGATTGGGGACGGTGAACTATGTGGTTTACGACCGGGGGGAGGGGGATGAACATGAATGTATAAATAGTGCCCGCGCGTACCGGCTACATACGTGGCTACTAATTATTTAAACCTGCTACAAAAAGAGAAGATAATTATATGAAATTATTTCATTTTAATTTGAACAAACTCAAGATAAAAAGTTAAAATGACCAAAGTTAGGATATCAAAATGACAACATCTTAGTAATATTATAAATGTGAAAGTTTGTGAAGATGTTTAGTAGTTTGTTACACAATCACGCTCTAACGGCTGGCTGGAATTTGGTACAGGGGTAGAATAGAACCTGGAATAACACATAGGCTACTTTTTATCCCGGGAAACGTGTCCCAAGGGACGCGGGAACAGGATCAAAATTTCACGCGGGCGAAGCCGTGGCATCAGCTAGTAATTCATAAAATAATAATTTGTAAACTTACCTAATAAATTGACTGCCACAATTCTAAACACATCAGGGTCCGACTAAATCCGTGAACGGCAATGATATTGTTCTCATCTTTTTAAAGACCATGAGAGCTGCCATAAGTTGTGCACGCGCGAACAACGTATTGTCTATTTCACATTAGAATTAGAAAATTTTCCATTTCACACAAACCAATTTTTTACAGTCAAGCACATAAATAGGTAATGTAATGACTGTGATGATTGTCTTCGTACTGATATAATATTATTAATTACACAACTATTTGGTACACATACACAACACGGTTTTAGTATTATCATTCTACGGGGATGATAATATTATTATCACGGACGTGCTCACGCGCGGCACGTATTGCCCTTGTCGTAGCGGGCGGCCGAGTGCTCTTGGAGGGGTAGTTGCGCGGGTGAATTCCGGCGCGCGCGCCTGCCCCTGTCGTTTCCTTGAGGGGCCACTGTTTTCGAACACCGTGCAATGTCGTACTTGCAATGCGGTGTTACAGTATGTAATCATTTTAATTTTATTTATGTCAAAACACATCATGCTAACGTGTATTAGAAAATAATGCTATATTTCTGTTTTTAATTTCACAAATAATTCATTTTGTTCGCGACAGTACGTCAGTATATTTGTTCCTAGAACTTAACATAGGTTTTTTTGCTTATTCCCCTGCGAATTCGCATAAAGTATTTACACTAATAGAGGCAGAATTTCACGCACTATTTATATATATAGCATTCATTACAAGAAAAGTTCCCTTTCTATAAGAACTACTATGTGTACGCTGCCATGACGCCAGCTCCGAATGTCATTGAAAAGTCTTGTTCAATATCTCTGTTCCTACAAGAGCAATCGTTATGAAATTTTGCATAGCGGGAGAAGTATTAGAACAGTATTTTTGTGTCCAAATCTGTTGCTTTACAATTAGCCGTTTTCGAGTACGGCCATGTGTACGCTAGCTTGATCGTGACGCTAGCGTACATAGTGAAAATGGTGTTTATTTCCTAAACTAAAGAGGAAGATTTTTTTTTATTTTTACAGTAATTAGGCAGTATTTACACAGAGTTTTTTGGCATAGAAACTAACTCGTTGCAGTTCTGGTGTACGCTAGCATAACGGACACGCTCCCAACAGCGTAAAACCGTACGGCAGTCAAAACCTAAAACATGCAATAAATTTGTCGTGTTATGTTCGTATTTGGACTAGAAAATCTAGGTACTTTAAAGGGCGAGTTATTTTTAATAGGTACCATAATACTCTAATGGGTAAAATTTAATTTTATTTTATTTAGAATTTGTAGTGCATGCTAAAAAATAAATAATTTTAGGTTATGTATGTTTTCGAATGAAGTACTTAGATTACCTTTTTTTACTTGATCTGAGACCTATAGTAAAAAAACACTGGGTACTTACCACGATATGGACAGGGAGTCCAGTGGATCGTGTCCTCCGTACGTCTACCTCTATTCCGTGAATTAAAATTACTGCCACTTCTCGAGTCACCCGAAAGAGACGAACAAAACAGTCCTCTGGAAGTTCCAGAGGATTGTTTGTATCTCTGAGACGTCGCCTCCGAATACGCATCACATTGTGATGGTGCTGCCGTTCTTCCTCATCACCCAGCAATAAAAGTTCTAAATCCATTTAGTGTTCGATAGGCTTATCGCGCTTTGACAAGGTGTCGATAAATTATCGAGATCGACAGCGTAAATTGTCGATCTCAACTGTCAAAATGTCGTTTCGTACTTGCATTTTCGATAAAATCGTTTAAATTTTAGAGTATAACTACCGATCGTTATAATATTAGTTACGTACTTGCGACATCGATTCGATTCGATAAAAGCTCATTTTATCGAGAATAACTGTCAGATTTATCGAATCGAGTGCTACGTACTTGCACTGCAGTTCCTAATGCTATTGATAAAGCTCAGACGCAATAAACCAGATTATGAAATAGCTAAAATGTTCAATGTAAGCAAAACAGTAGTTTCAAATATATTAGTAACTTGGATTCTCTTTTTATATGATGTGTGGTCCCTCATAGATATTTGGCCCCGACGTGATTTAGTGGATTATTACATGCCTGAGATATTCAAAGATCATAATAACAAAACTAGAGTTATTATTGATGCAACAGAAATACCTATTGTTAAGCCAAGTAATCCAATATCTCAGAGAGCCACATACAGCTCATATAAAAACACAAACACCATTAAGTTTTTGGTGGGGTCAACACCATGTGGACTCCTGTCTTATTGTTCACGAGGTTATGGAGGAGCAACAAGTGACAGGCAGATGATTGAACGCAGCTCATTGATTAATTTGTGTGATGACGGTGACAGTGTCATGGCTGATAGAGGATTTAATGTCCAGGACTTGTTTGCAGTGAAAAATGTGTCGGTTTAATCTTTCTATGTGTACTCTTTGACTTGCAAGTTTTTGATCATGCTTTAATACAAAACCTGGCAACTGTGATCTGCCTTTTAAGAAAGCAGGTATATTAATAGGCTTAACAAAAACTTATAAAATTTTGCAGACACGTTTATTCTCATTTTATGTGCCTTTGGCCTCTGAGATATTTTTTATATGTTTAATGTTATGTAATTTTAGAAAAAGGATTGTGAATAATAAAAAGAAATTCAAATAATTATGTTTATTGGTTTTATTTTAACACCTCAATAACAAATTATTTACTAAAGCCTATTTATTATTAATTTGTTTTTTAATTAAATCATAATTTTTATATAAATATTTATTCAAAATTGCTTGTTTAAAATAATTGTTATAGAAGTTATCAACTTTTTCTAACATCTCGGAAATAAATTCCTTATTTCTTGAAACATATATTACTTCTAGGGCCTTAAATGTATAAACAATTAAATTACAGAATGATCTATTAGTACAGTATAGCTGGCCCTGTATCTGGTAATAATATGGGCTAGTGTTCTTTAACAGTAAACTATTATTTTCTATATCATTAACCAGATAGGGGACAGTCACTGGTGTGATCATTGTATTCCTGGTGGAATATGGACATTTCACTTCAATTATTGTGTCATCTCCCAGTAGGCCATCTGGTGAGGCGCCTAAATATGGTCTGTGCTTGCTTATATATAATCCACAATTCTTGACTGTTAACCCATATTTTGTCTCATACTCTTTTATAGCAGCCTCTTCATTCATAATTCCATGGGTTGTTGCCCTTGATGTAAAGGGTCTTTGATTTAGAAGTTGCCTGCTGTAACTTGCCTTTGATGAATCTCTTAAGTGGCAAACTGTGTGGAACTTGCTGGCAGTAATGCGGTGTCTCCGCTCTTCATACCAAACTGAACAGTTTTTCTGTCCTTGTGTGTGCTGCTCAATATTTTGGATGCTTTCTTCACTGATTTGTGTTAGATTTAGTTTATCCAGAGCTTCATTTTCAGGATTGTTAGCGGTATATGCATGATCTGCAGTGCAAGTACGTAGCACTCGATTCGATAAATCTGACAGTTATTCTCGATAAAATGAGCTTTTATCGAATCGAATCGATGTCGCAAGTATGTAACTAATATTATAACGATCGGTAGTTATACTCTAAAATTTAAACGATTTTATCGAAAATGCAAGTACGAAACGACATTTTGACAGTTGAGATCGACAATTTACGCTGTCGATCTCGATAATTTATCGACACCTTGTAAAAGCGCGATAAGCCTATCGAACACTACTTATTTTTTTAATGGATTTAGAACTTTTATTGCTGGGTGATGAGGAAGAACGGCAGCACCATCACAATGTGATGCGTATTCGGAGGCGACGTCTTAGAGATACAAACAATCCTATGGAACTTCCAGAGGACTGTTTTGTTCGTCTCTTTCGGGTGACTCGAGAAGTGGCAGTAATTTTAATTCAAGGAATAGAGGTAGACGTACGGAGGACACGATCCACTGGACTCCCTGTCCTTAACGTGGTAAGTACCTAGTGTTTTTTTACTATATGTCTCAGATCAAGTAGATAAAGGTAGATCCCGCACCGCCTTTGCTAATATTGACGCCACAAAACTACGGCTCTTCAAGTAAACACACGCGCTCACTCACATACATGCATCAAACTACGCTCATTGTCGTTTGAAAAGCTAAAAATAAAATTTTATTGTTAGTAAACACGACGATATATAGATCTTTCTCAAGAAACTAGAAAGTAATGTCATCTGTCAACAGTGTCAACGACAAATTTTTTTTGGCAAAGGTAAACACGACGACGCTAAGAAGATGGGTTTTTTTCTGTATTTTTACTAAAATAAACGGCAATTTTGATAAATACTAGTAGCTTCTCTGAAATAAACCCTTAAACATTGTTTACAATGCCGAACATCTATGAAAAAAAGGATTTTATAGATTTCTCGGACATTAGTCGTGCCACTGAAATCCCACCTTAAATGTTTTGTCGTAGTACTAATATAGTAATCTGTGGTTTTGTCTTTGGACGTCCTCAGTGTTGCCATTTGACTGTCGATCCTTATCGACTCGAGTCGGCCCACGATAAATCTTGTCAACGCGTGTTACGTACTTCCAAATTCGATAACAAGCTCGATAAAACTGACAACGATAACGATCTCGATGTCTTATCGATGCAAAGTTCGTACTTGCACTGCTGCTCCAATAGCATAAGGATTAGCAGGATCAAATAACTGCTTTAATGGCATTGTGGAATTTGGGTAATTTAATATTAGGTTTCTGATTTTATTGTTATATTCTTCTTTGTTAATTCTTTGTGTGGCATAAGGAATAAACCTGCTATCAGGTTTTTTTCTTGGTAAGTTGTGTGCAGCTATGGGTGATGCTGTAAATTTAACTTTGGGCACGTGAAAAGTCTGCAACCTTTGTGTACACACTTGGTGAAGTAACATTATCTTGTCATGCACCATGTGTTCAACTCCCCATAGGAGTACAGCAACATGTTTACATTTGGCTTCTATACCACTACCGGCAGGACATTCACAGTGTTATTCCTGTGGAGTTCCATTTTTTTGGATTTTTACATCTACCTCATACTGCAGAGACTTCATAGTTTTTTTGCAGAAACCTTTTATATACGTTGAGTCACCTACAGTCGTTGCCCTTGCCAAGATAAGGTATCGGGACTCATATAAGGCTTTGGCTTCATCCAATTTCTTATTAACACTGTAACAAAATATTTAACTTTAAACCAATTGATTTACATAAACCTAAGCTCATGCATGATGCCATAGCCACACATTGTACATAATTAGGCTCCATTGTGTGTAACATGCTTGGATAATGGACATGATTTTACTGATTTGTGCTTAACATACGATTTGGTGTCAAGCCTGAACCAATGGCCAAGGCCAATGTGTGGCGCCAGCATAAAATGCACCTTTCATGAAATTTATAATGCTAACCTGAACAAAAATTCTTTACATATTTTTGGGATCTATGAGTGACTACAGTTATATTAATTTTTTATTTAGATATTATTGATACAAAATAATGGTAGCTACTTACAAGCAAAAATATTGCCTTATATGCATCTTTGTTAGTGGTGGTAGAGCAGTATTGCTGTTAATGTCCCGATACATGCTAGAGTGAGGACCGTCCATTAGGGGATCATCGTGGCTTTGAGTTCCTGTGTTCCCAAAGTTAAAATTCCGGTCATACAGCTCTAATCTGTAAACAAAACAAAGAGTTCAGTCTTGATGGAAAAAAACTTAAAGGGCACTAACTTGAAGGGTTATACTTTCGATAAAACGTTTTGTATCAAAGTACAAGATGAAAACAAAAACCAAACTAGCAATTATTCTTTCAAAATCATGTATATAACAGGGAAAATATGTGATTTATAGTTTTAAGGTTATACCTGTCGACAAGGTCTGCTTTCCTTCCTCGTAAAGATGCACCTCGTTTCTTCAATTCAGCTTTTAACTCACTTATCCGCCATGTCGAATACATGTTTTTTCACCACAGTTCTTTCAATATTATAAAAAAAATGCAGTCAACAAGTGAAGCCAAAACACAACACAAACTTGACAGGTGAAAGCTATGCTAGCGCCATCTACCTAAAGTTTTTTAAAGTTTTTTAAACAACTATTGCCAGAAAAATCAATTTTCCATTTGGACAAGGAATATATTTTTTCAAAGCGCTGAGGAAAAATCTCAGATCTAGCTGGTGACAAAATATTAGTTGAAGAAGGATTCCTAGGAGGAATTGGTGGAGGGATTTGTGGAAGAATTGGTGCAGGAATTGGTGGAGGTCTTGATATGATAGCGCTTCGGGTTGGAGTTTCGACAATAGGTAACTCTTGATCATCCATAGTGACGGAAGTATACGAATCAAGCAACAACAAAAAAAAAAAATATCCTAATGAAAAGGAAAAAAATACAACCAATCCTGTAAAAATAGTAAGCGTAACTATAACGTCAAACTTCAAAAAGTTTTGAAACCTATAAAAAATTATCCAATTAAACATCAAACGACCTATTTGGAAGAGTAAATTGTTATTAGTTCTTAATTCTGCCACCGAGATAAAATCTCGCAAAAATATTGTTACCTAGCAACGACAATAACAAGATGAACTTCAAGAATATAGTCGAAATTGAATATTTTTATAATTTTAAAATGAGGAATTTTGTTTACGTTTAAGTTTAAAATTTTGGTGTTATAGAATAAGAATATCACCAAAACTAAAAATATAGATTGAATCTAGGAGAATCATTTAGTGAAATAAAGATCTATGGGAAAAATAAGATAAAAATGACGAAGAAATAACTCAAAAGAAACTGTACGGCCTTTCAAACTATATCTGGAAATGGGACTGTCCTAAAAATAACAAGACAAGAAATAAGAAAACAGAATAATAGAACCTGAAATATCTAGATTCAAGCATAAAAATCTGCCTTCCAAAAATTCGCTTACCTTTGTCACGCCGGCTAAACACACTTACATCAAACCATTCAGACTACAGATTCTAATTACCGCTAGCTATAGGAAATAAATGATACACAGGAAAAAATATAATTTGGGAGGATATAAAAGATTAAAATTCAATATGGTTACAGAGTTATTAAAATTCAAGCATTTTACAATACATTTGTCATGAAAAAAATTTGCAGTAGCGACTTTCAATGTTTGATCTGTATAACTTTTAGAGTTCTCTTGAGTGTACTATTTTTACGATGAGCAATCTACATATGTTCTTCTGAAACAGATGGAACTGGAAAAAAATAAGGGATTAAATTTGCTCATACATGAGCATCACACACAAAACAACAAAAAAAAAATATTTAAGTTATTTATTTATTTAATATTAATTATAGCAACATTACAGAATCCTCCAATACGATGCTATAAAACACAAAAAAAAAAAAATTAAGTTAAACTACAGCTATATCTACATAGATATTGTACAGGAAACAAAAAATAGCAAATAAAAAAATATCATCTTTCGTTCATCCTCTCACAGAAACTCAAACATACACGACATACATCAACCCACTTAGAAGCAAACAAATCACATTCCGGTGTTGATGCCAGTAGAGTATTCAGCATGGCAAGAGCCCGAACCAAAGCAGAATTAAAGTGAGAAACAGTGCGTGCAGACGGAACATCTAATAAATTGTGTCGACGTGGTCTCAGTTGGTATTTGGGCACGGGTGGCACAAAAAGTCTCAAAAGCTGAGCCACTAGTTCCGGGCAATCAGACTCACCACGAAGGACACGACAGGCAAACATTAGTAAAAAGTAATTACGCCTGACTTCGAGAGAGTTGAATGACAACATTCCTAGTAAAAATTTAGTGGGATACAGGAAGGGATAGTACCCAAACAGTTTCTTAAATAAAAATCTAAGGAATAACTTTTGAACCTTCTCCAGAAGCAAGGCGTAAGTACATTCATAGGGGTTCCAAATAATTGAAGCTGACTCTAGTTTACTTCTGACTAGGGCCATATAAACTAATTTTATAGCCAGGGGGTTGTTAAATTCACGCACATTGCGTATAGTGAAACCTAGCCTTCTATAAGAATCAGTGGCGAGGGATTGCATATGATCATGGAAGGTTAGTCGCGGGTCAAATAAAACGCCAAGATCTTTAACTGAATTAATTTGGGCAATCGGTTCTGTACCTAAAAAATATTGTACAAGTCGAGGGTGTTGAGCACGACTATAGGACATGACATTGCATTTAGCCGTGTTAAACAGAAGCTTGTTTTCAATGCTCCATTGGAACACTAAGTTAATATCCTCCTGAAGAGAAACTGTGTCGGCCATCTCCTCAACACCATAAATTAACTTCAGATCATCGGCGTACAGTAAGCACCTGGAGTGTTTGAGGACTTACTTACCGTATTTTTCTTCGGGCGCCAAACTGTAGTGTTTTTAAAATAAAAGTAGAAATCACCACAAGAAAAATTTAATTAGATATATTATATAATATTGATAAACTTGAAAGAAGATAAAAAATTAACTTAAAATTATACAATTATTGAGATTAAAATTTTAAAAAGAGATTCGCTGTGAGATAATTATATTTTTTAATTATGTGACCCTTGGCTGAAGCTTCATCCGAGGTATGATTGATTTTTAATGTAAATTTTAATACAGTTTCTTTAATTCAACAACAATAAAATTTATAATTTAAACTAATTGCACTGAGTCCTTACATAAAAAACAAATAACCATAGTGTAAGTAGCGTAACGCGCTGAAATATCCTTAATTTAAAAAGACATCTATCCAAAAATAAAATAAAAACATTGCCATCAAAACTGAATTCAACTAATCACTATGAGATAGGTAACCTACTCCTAGTAACTGTACAATCGTACCTATAGTATCTAATGTAGATACACTGAGGGTGCGAATAACTAAAAATACTTTAGTTTGTAGGAGGGCATAGCAACAAGGCGCCCGCGCTTTCTTAGCAGCGAGCGTAGGTAGGTACAAAACCGCTCGCCGCCCGACGCCGCTGCCCCGCGCACGTCTCAGTCCGGCTCGCATCGTTGTCGCATACGGTCACGTTTATTAATTTTCTACCTGTCTACTGTGATTTTTTTGTATACCGTGAACTGTGACAATAAACTTTCTTTTGTGCACTATACATCGTCCATTAAGCCCGGGTGACACGAGGCTAGTATTTTGAAGCTAGGATAGTAAGCTAGTAAGGGGTCACTAGCTTGGTTTCTAGCTTACCTACTAGCCTGGATTGTAACCAAGCTAGTGCTGTCTACACGAAGCTAGGAAATTTCAAGCTAGTCAAGTCAGTAGTGAGTTGTGCTTAACCTGATAACACGTATACGTAAAAATGAACAGTGTGCGTAAGAGAAAAGCAATTCTACTAAGAAAGTTAATTCGGAAGTTGTGTCAACATGCGCTAGATGAAATATTAGCTCTGCTAGAAGAAAAGCGTACTTGGACAAGACCCTGGATCTTAAGAAGACATAGTCATGGAGCATCTGCATTACTTTTAAAAGAACTGCGATCTGAGGATTCCGGCGAATTCAAGAGTATTTTGCGAATGACACCCAATATTTTTGACAATTTACTGAATCTAGTGGGACCACAAATACAAAAATTAAATACTAATATGAGAGAAGCCATACCGGCTAAAATAAAATTGGAAATAACTCTAGATTTTCTATCATCTGGTGTCAATTACAGGAAGTTAAGTCACATGTATCGTGTTTCAAGATCTACTATATCTAGATTTATACCAGAAGTTTGCAGTGAAATTTATAAGGCATTAAAGAAAGATATACAGGTATGTAGAATTTTATTTATTTCAAATTAAAGTAGGTACTTTTACGCTTACATAAATGGCGAGATTAAATTCTAAATTACAAAATGAGAAATCATAAATGACGACAAAATGTACGTTTACGCTACATAAATGGCGAGAAATGTATCAAGCATTTTGAAATGCTTGATAGATGGGATCTTCATCTTGCTCCAACTCTTGCTGTGGTGGCGGATGGATGATGGGTTCATCACGTTGCTCAGTCTGTTGTAGTTGTGATGGTGGATTAGTGTAGGGTGGACTTGCTGCAGAACTATTGTAAGAAAATGTGGTTGACATATTGGAGTCTGAAGAATTGATAGGTGACTGGTACGAAAATGTAGTATTTCCGAAGTTTAAATCATACATCCGACAGCGGGATAGTGTTGCGTTGATCTGATCCCTAGCTAAAATGGCCTGTCCGGGTGAAAGCTTTTTCAACTGACTTGCTACATATTTTGCAAATATCTCATGTTCATCCAGCTCTGGTTCCTGAAATTCTCGTGAACTGTTTAAATCCTCCTTAATCACCTTAATTTCATTTATCAATGAACTCACTTGCGAAACCTTCCATTTCTTAAATTGCGGAATGTTACTTCCGGGGGAAATAAATTTAGAAGTTTTATCTTGAATAGACGACATTTCGCTTGCAGGTTGAGACATTTCAACTGTCTTTTCTGACAGATTTTCTGCTACGGGTGGTTCTAATGACTGACTGTTGCTTGCACTGTTGTCATCTTTATTATTGTTTGGAGAATCTTGATTGTTCTGAAAATAAAAAATTTGTTAAAAATATTGTTACAGATTCCAACTACAACTGAAGAATGGGCAGCTATAGAAAATGGTTTCAGAGTGAAATGGAACTTTCCAGCGTGTTATGGCGCCGTCGACGGGAAGCATGTTCAAATCATAGCTCCTGGCAACAGTGGAAGTTTGTTTTTTAATTACAAAAAAACATTCAGTATTGTTCTTATGGCTATTGTTGATTACGATTATAATTTCATTTATATTGACGTCGGCGCCTGTGGAATGGCATCTGATGGAAGTGTTTTTAGGAATTGCTCCATATATAATCAACTAGAAAATAACCTTATACCACAAGGCGGAGTAATTTTGGCGGATGCTGCATTCCCATTAAAATCGTATATTATGAAACCGTACCCAGGTGACAATTTAACACATGAAGAAAAAGTATACAACTACCGGCTAAGTAGAGCCAGAAGAACTGTAGAAAATGCCTTTGGCATATTGGCAAGCCGATTTCGTGTTTATCAAAGACCAATCGCAGTTGACGTAAAAACAGTAGACAAAATTGTACTAGCATCATGTGCTCTGCATAATTGGTTACGAAAAGAGCAAAAAAGCACTTATTGCATTAGTAGTGATGTCGACCAAGAAGACATTGAAGCGGGAAACATTATTCCCGGTTCATGGAGAATGGAAAATTTATGTTTACCCAGTATCAGTCGACAGGGAAGTAACCACTCTTCTCTGTCAGCTATCGAAAAAAGGGAGAAATTTAAGAGATATTTCAACAATGATGGAGCAGTACCATGGCAAGCAAGAATGATTCGTTAATTCAGACAAAACTACAAGAAAAATTAAAAATGCCGACGATTATTAATATTTCAATAAGTACTTTTATGGTAAATAATTGTAAAGAGTAAATAATATTAAAATAACTTACCGAAGTTTTTCTCTTCATTGGCACCTTTTTTATGAAATTATGCATTTCCTCAAACCAAATAATTTTTGGCTTATAGACTTCTGCAGTTCCTGCTCCAGACCTCTCAGATTTTTCTATCTTTGTTAATTCTTGACAATATGTAGCTCTTAGATTTTTAATTTTCTTTTTAATCTCTTTTATCGACATTTCTATTCCATCTTTATTTAGTATGTCGCGTATTTTTTCTAGTGACGAGTCTCGCATTTGCTTGTCCTTGTAAGATGGAATACTTGCATTCCACAAACATTCCTCTTCTCTGTACAATTGAACGAATTTTAAATTAATTTCGTCCGCTAATTTCGGCATTTTAACAAATTGCACGCACTCTCACCACGCTCTCCGACTGCACACTAGCTTAGGTTCGCTAGCTTCGCGGTTGACACGAAGCTAGTAACGAAGCCAGGATAGTAAAACGGGTGGTGGGGGGCGCCTACTAGCTTGAAAAATAGAACCCCAAGCTATTAAAACTATCCTGGCTTGAGGCACTAGCTTGCTAGCTTCCACACTAGCTTACTAGCTTGTAAACGAAGCTAGTTCCGTCTACACGAAGCTAGTGTCACTAGCTTACTAGCTTGGCAGCACTAGCTTGGCTCACTAGCTTGATTTACTAGCCTCGTGTCACCCGGGCTTTAATTTATCTCGTTACCTGACCCCGACTACAAACTGGCGCTCCAACGCGGCACGCGTACCTAACCGACGCGACGCGAACTCAAATTCTTGCAACGTAACGGTTTTTTCTTAGTGGACAAAACTAACTTTAGTGCACGTTACGTACAGCGTAAACAGTGTTCCTTGTGTCTTACTGTCTATTGTGTACAATGCCTCGTCGCAAAAGTAGAAGCAACGATGATGACATCAGCGTGCCGCCGGCGTCCCCGACGCCCGCGCCGCTATCTGAAGGGACGCTTACGTCGTTTCTGGAGGCGTTCGCCAAGGCTCAAGCAGAATCGAACCGTCAGCTGGTTCAGAGCCTGCTGGTGACGTCGGCCGTCAACGGCTCAGCTTCACCGTCTCCATCGCCTGCTGCACCAGCCAAACATGGAAACTTTGCGCGCTGTACGTCGCGATTCAGCGGCGCTCACCGGGACTCAGAGGCCCTCGAAGCATTCGTCGACTCTATAGTGATATATAAGGAGTGTACAGGCATCAGTGACGAACACGCGCTTCGCGGCCTACCTATGCTCCTGGAAGGGGAGGCAGCTGTGTGGTTTCGTGGCATAAAGTCTTCAGTGACGTCATGGGAAGACGCGCTACAGAGACTTCGCGCCATGTTCGGTGTAGCCCGACCGCCACACAAAATATTCCGAGAAATATTTGCCGCGGAACAAACGGAGGAACGCACGGAGGTCTTCGTTGCTCGCCTTCGCGCGCTTATTGCTAAACTTCCATATAATGTCATAAAAGAAATGGAAGTCGACATGATATACGGCCTACTACATAGGCGACTCCCGCCGTCTCCGCGACGAGCGCGCCAGCGGCGCCAGCGAACATACCTACAGCGTCGTCGAGTGCTACGAGTAGCGCTGCGCCCCCGCCTATTGTGGTAAATTCGGACAATAAAGGTAAAAGACTTTTCTGTGTTTATTGCCGTAAAAGCGGACATACACGTGACACTTGTAAAAATATTAAAAACAAATCCGATAAAAGTGCGACTTCCGAGTCAAGTGTGAAGTGTTACGGCTGTGGCGCTATAGGTGTAATTAGGTCAAATTGCGCTAAGTGTTCGGTAAATCCCATTTCTGTTGTCGAGTTCAACATGTTAGAGCCCACTAGGGTTTGTAATAATACTTGTAATGTAACTTTGAATAGTGAAACCTTTGTTAATAATTTAAGTAACGTATCTCAATCTGCTTGTTTATGTAATAAGAATACTTGTATGTGTAATGTCGACCTCGACTGCGATGCGTTGCCGATTAGAGCAGGTAACTTGCCCGCGTCGAACTTATGTACTGACGGTCGTCCGATACTCGATATCGAGATAGGCAGTCATCCCGGGTTGATTGACACGGCCGCTAAGCGTAGCGTAGTCGGTTCGAGTCTGTATGCACTGCTTCGTAAACTACACTATTCGTTCCGTAGTAGTTTTATGTCGGTAAAATTGGCCGATGGCATAGTGCGGGAACTCAAGGTCTTACTCGTTGATGTTGACATATTACTTAAGGGCTTGACGATACCTATTACTTTTGTGATTTTTCTTAATTCAGTTAACAATGACACGTTACTCGGTATTGATTTCTTACGTAAAGCCGGTATTGTTATTAATGTTTCGAACAATACTTGATTCACAGCTGATCGGCCTCAGGTCATTCACCCCTTGCGGTGTGAGACTTCACGTGACTTCGTTGGGTGCGCTTCCGCGGATGTCTTACGTAATAATGAAGGTTCGATGCTGTCAATTTCAGAAAAGGAAAATCTCGCTCAGTTGCTACAAGAGTATGAAGATATCTTCGCAGAAGGGGGAGAACCCACACCGTTCGCAGAGCATCGCATTGATTGTGGTGATCATCCGCCGATTGCGGTGCCGCCATACCGACTCACTCCCGCCAAGAAAGCCATCATGGAAACGGAGATAGAGAAGATGCTTCGCGAAGGTATCATCACGGAATGTGAATCTCCATGGGCAGCACCAGCTCTTTTGGTACCGAAGAAGGATGGTGCTTACCGGTTCTGCGTGGATTATCGGAAGCTGAACGCCGTCACCAAGAGTGACTCGTACCCGCTGCCAGTAATCGATGACCTCCTTCAATATACTGGTAAGAGCTGTTTCATGAGTACTATTGACCTCCGATCGGGGTACTGGCAAGTCAAAGTGAGGCCTGAAGACCAGGATAAAACTGCCTTTGTATCTCCATTTGGAGTTCACAAATTTACTCGTATGCCGTTTGGTCTGCGCAATGCGCCCGCAACGTTTCAACGTTTAATCGATCGATTTCGTTCTGCGTCATCTCTTAAGGGGGTGACACTCCTTGGTTACATTGATGACCTGATATTGATATCCGGATCATTTCATCAACATCTCGAGGATTTACGTGCGGTATTCGATCGCTTACGTGTCTTCAATCTCCACGCAAATCGCAATAAGTGCACATTTGCTCGAGAGAGTGTGAAATACCTAGGCCACATTATCACCTCAGAAGGAGTATCCCCAGATCCAGATAAGGTTACGGCGATATTAGATATGAAGGAACCAACTAATGTAAAGCATCTAAAATCTTTTCTACAGAGTTGCTCATGGTTCCGAAAGTTCATGCCGAATTTCTCCCAAGTTGCACAGCCACTGACTATGCTAACGCGTAAGGATCAGTCCTGGCTGTGGGGTGAAGAACAGATCAAGGCATTTAGAGAACTAAAAGGACTACTTACCTCACCTCCGATTCTTATTCAGCCAGATTATAACGTGCCATTCGTTCTCAGGACTGACGCTAGCAATTACGCACTGGGTGCGGCTCTACTCCAGGGGGAGTCGCAGCAAGAAGAGAAACCCATCGCGTATGCCAGTCGCCTCCTCACGTCGGCGGAGCGGAACTACTCTACCACCGAGCGCGAGGCGTTGGCAGTTGTCTGGGCAGTCGAGAAGTTCCGAAGGTACATTGATGGCCATCCAGTACGTGTCGGCAGTGACCATCAGCCCCTGAAATGGCTACTTACCCTGAAGTAACCCGCTGGACGTCTCGTACGATGGGCCATGAAACTCCAGTCCTTTGATCTACAAGTCGACTATACTCCTGGGAAGGCAAACGTAGTTGCTGATTCGCTCAGTCGTCCCCCGTGTGAGGAGGAGGCTCGCGATTCCTGTGGAGTCTGCATGGTGCTCGTTGACCCGCCGCGCTGGGATGCCACTACTCTTCGTAAGGATCAGCTCGCAGACCCTGAAGTGGCGAAGATCATGAAGGCTCTGGAAGGCAAAGATGAATTAGAACTTACGCGATGGTCAGAGAGAGGTTATCATACGTGCAGAGGTGTACTATACAGGTATACTGAAGCGGAGACTGAAGAACCACAGCTTGTCGTTCCTGAAAACCGAAGGAAACAGGTACTTGTCGAATGTCACGACTCAGCTACTTCAGGTCATGGCGGTCTGGATCGAACCCTGCACCGTATAAGTCAGAGATTTTATTTTCCCGGTATGCGACGTTATGTAGCAGAGTATCTGAAAACCTGCATAGAATGCCAACGCTACAAACCTTCCAATGAGAAACCTGCGGGACTCTTACAGACTCCGGTTCCCGCTCAGCGCTTCGAAGTTCTAGCTGTAGACCTGTTCGGGCCACTGCCTAAAGGAGCTAATGGGGAGAGATGGGTGTTAATCGTAGAAGACACAGCCAGCAAGTGGGTTGAGCTGTTCGCCCTCTCCGAAGCCACAGCTGAAGCATGCGCTAAGGTACTAATTGAAGAGGTTTTCTTACGCTTTGGTGTTCCAAGGCGTCTCATATCCGATAACGGCGTACAGTTCGTTGCCGATGTCATGCAACATGCAATGTTCACGCTTGGTGTAAAACAGAGTCTCGTGCCACTTTACCATCCGGAGGCGAACCCTGTCGAGCGTAAAAATAGCGACCTCAAGACCCAGTTGGCGATCTTGGTAGAAGGACACCATCAGCAATGGCCAGAAACTCTGCCATTCATCCGATTTGCATTGAACACTTCAATAACCAAAGCGACGCAACAGACACCTGCTTATTTAACATTTGCTCGTGAACTCCGCTCCCCTATTGCAGTACAGAGCGATCTTCGTGCTGTGATAGAGGCTGAAAACTATGTTCCACAGATTACGCCGTATCTGCTGAAGCTAGCGGAGACACTCAGCAACAGTAAGGAGTGCCTTGAGCGACAGCAAGATCTCCGTAAGGCTGCCAAAGATAAGACACGAAAGGCTGAGGAGTTTGCCGTCGGTGATCTTGTCCTGATGAAGACGCACGTGCTTAGCAGTGCTGCTAAAGGAGTCAGCTCTAAACTCATGCCAAAAAGGGATGGCCCTTACTTGGTGCAGAAGAAGGTTAGCCCAACTACTTACCTTTTAACGTTTCCTGGTTCACCGGATGAAGTCATTGGGAAGTACCACGTTTCGGCGTTAAAGAGATATCATTCTAGGGATGGTGAATGCCCTGAGGTTCCGCAGCCGGTTGCTCCTAAGCGTTCTCGTGGTAGGCCGCGTAAGAAACATGTCATAGTTGACGTTTGACCAACGGTGAGGGCACCAATGGTTGGTCAAAAGGGGGAGTATGTAGGAGGGCATAGCAACAAGGCGCCCGCGCTTTCTTAGCAGCGAGCGTAGGTAGGTACAAAACCGCTCGCCGCCCGACGCCGCTGCCCCGCGCACGTCTCAGTCCGGCTCGCATCGTTGTCGCATACGGTCACGTTTATTAATTTTCTACCTGTCTACTGTGATTTTTTTGTATACCGTGAACTGTGACAATAAACTTTCTTTTGTGCACTATACATCGTCCATTAATTTATCTCGTTACCTGACCCCGACTACAAGTTTTATTTTGTGTAGTTTAAGGGGCAACGCAAATAGAAGACGGCGAGACGAAGGTACGGTACAGACACGGCGCAGATACGGTGCAGGCGCGATATCTGCGCAAACAGACGCGGGGACGATACGGCAAGTTAAGTCATTATAGAGCGTGATATTGACGGGATAAGACATGTATTCCTCTTCAGACGAAGATGAAGATGCACTGGCTTTGCTACAGATTATTAATTTACAGCAAAGACCAAGAAGGTATTGGATACATCCAGTGTGGAGAAATGCAGAAGAGCACAGGTACTATAAAATAATGGAAACATTATATGAATATCCTGATCGTTTTCGCACAGTTTATAAAATGTCACTGGAATGTTACCATATCGTATTGTCAAAAGTAAGAGAAGGACAGATTGAGGTGCCACCTTTATATTCATTTAACTTTTGAAGTATTCTAATACAAAATCCAATATCCGTTCTACAAAATTTTCTAAACTACTACTAAATAACTCCATTAGCCACTTTACGATGCGAAAAGTGGCACCTCAATCTAAACACACAAATGTTACATACTTATTGCTATTTTATTTTTGTTACAGATACTACTCAGATGGCTGTTCGTTTACATCACTTTCTGGATATGTATTGAGAGGAGGCAGTACCGTCCGGCAAATTGTGCATGAAACCTCTAGCGTTTTGTGGGAATGCCTACAGCCGGAATATATGCCTGTACCTACACGACAAAAATGGGTAGAAGTTGCTGAACGGTTTTACACTCTCTGGAATTTACCGAATTGTGTTGGGAGTTTAGATGGAAAGCATATTAGAATTACAGCGCCCATCAACTCGGGTTCGACTTTCATAAATTATAAGGGATATTTCTCTATTGTATTGTTAGCAGTTGTAGATGCAGATGGTTTCTTTTTAACTATAGATGTTGGTGAATACGGCCGAAATAGTGATGGGCGAGTATTACAAGTTAGCTCTTTTGGACAAGCTATGGATCTAGGCGATCTCGATTTACCGAACCCTACACCTTTGCCTGGAGAAACACAGAACGTGGCTTTTATTTTGTGGCAGATGAAGCTTTTCCACTAAAAAGAAATATTATGAGACCATATGGTCGAAATCAATTGACTAATGAGAGAAGAGCTTATAATAACAGGTTGTCAAGGGCACGTAAGTCAGTAGAATGTGCCTATGGTATGTTAGCGTCAAAGTTTGGTGGACTTTACACGCCTATTTGCTGCAAACCAGAATATTATGTTGATAATTATTATAAAAGCAATGTGTGTGTTGCATAACGTAATTCGCACATGTGATGGTAAAAAATCAAATCCACGGTTTAGAAATAATTTGATAGGAGCAAACATTAACATGCGATTAATGGGAGAAAATCCCTACCATATCAGGGAATATCTTACAACATATCTAACACAACGATCTCCGATTCCGTTTCAGACTAGACATAATGTTTAAAATTTAAATAAAATACATACCTGTTGCACCGACTTTTATTGCTATTTCTTGCCATATTTTGTCTTGCACATTTCTGTTACTGTACCCTGTCTTAGTGTAGTCATAGATATTCGGGTATTGCTCAATTAACTCGCAAAACTCAATATTAAACTCAATATCGTCACGCATCCTGTATACGAAGCGACGTGCGTCTTGCGTTATCTTTTGTTCGTGACTGAAGGCGGCAAGCGGACTGCGGACGGCGCAGGCACGCCGCTCCTCGCCCCCCGCCACGTCGCCAGCAGATGTAGGCGCAAGCGGCGTCTCGCATTATATACAGTATGAACAAAGATACGTAGCGATATATTTTAAACTGTTCAAATTTTCGTCCATATAGATATTTAAAGGCTGATTTACATTGATACAGTAGCTGGCGCCAGCTACTGTATCAATGTAAATCAGCCTTAATCCATGATTTTAATGAAAATCCGATGTAATTTAACTTATTATGATTTGATTTATGTATTTCGATGTTATTCGTATTTTAAAGTAGTTAAATAGCAAACATAGCGGTTACATATTGCAAACATAAGTACAGTCGACAGCACATCAAGCTATACAGTTTGACCTTGAGCACGCCTTTATTGCACTTGTAATAGTGGCGGCTTTCGTAGCGCAATGTTACACTTGATGTGCTCTCGACTGTACATAGGAATTATAATGATACAAAAGGAGGGAATTAGTATTCGAAAAAAAACCGAAAGGAGGTGTATTAAATGTTATTTCCACTAAATAGCACCTTGTATAATAATACTCTGTGCCGTACCGTCCCCGCGTCTGTTTGCGCAGATATCGCGCCTGCACCGTATCTGCGCCGTGTCTGTACCGTACCTTCGTCTCGCCGTCGTCTATTTGCGTTGCCCCTAAGAGGAGTAGCGAAGTTGCACTTGCTGGCCACCAACCTCTGTTTTCGCTACTCTTTCTAAACTAAGGTACAGGCGCCGTGTATGGCCCACTTAATTTTAAATCACTGTAAAAATCACTGTAAAACTGTAAAAAAAAAGAGATTAGGAAAAACATATAACATGTTTATTAATGACACATTTTAAATAAATACAAGTTCTTTTTGTACCATCACAACAGAGAAAAATCGTTTTTTTAAAACATAGTGAATGGGCCATCTTAGGAACATAGTAGCCCAAGAAAGCCCGTTATGAATTAAGGAATATCTATGTAATATTAAGACCAGCAAAATTATTTTTTCACAAACTGAATTCAATATGCAGTTTTATTTAATATTAAGTGTTTTAGATTAATTAATCAGTAAAAAAAATGACATTGGGCCTTCTTATGTCTATAGAAACTTGGAATGGCCTTAAAACAAAAAATCAACACTTAAACTAATAATGGCGTATATTTTGAGATCCATCTTCTTTGTTCGTAACTAAATAATACTTATAATATCCTCTAATAGGTCATTTATTTTCAATTGTGGGCCATATTAGGTATATTGAAAACTATTTTTAATAAAAAGGTATACTGTTCGTATACTTAGCTTAAAAACTTATACAAAAATAAAAAATCTAAAACAAAAACAGAACCGTAATCAACAGTAAGTTTTCACTAACAATATTTTTCATTTTCTCTTAAACTAATAACATAATCAACAATAAAAAAGTCTGAACCTTATAATTGCAGGTAGAAGAGAGGACTCTTCCAAGACCAATTATATTGCTCAGACTTTTTAGTTACACATTGGGCATAAGAAAATATCGGTGTCTTCTTTTGTCAAACCTACGCAATCCTCATGGTACCACGCCAAACACACTTTACATTGACGCATATCGGCAACCCTGTCCATCTCACAAGCTTGACAAAACCACACTTCATTTTCAGCAGTTTCAGTCTCCACTTTTTTCTGTTTTTTAGCATTTTTTTTTTCTGTAGATTTACCGTTCGTTTTTTTTTGTTTTAGCTGTCCTTTTACAGGAATTGATTTTTTCTTTTGTTTTTGTAAGCCTTTTTCTTTGGCAGCGTCAAATAAGTCTTTGGTAACCTTTTGCCCGATATAATTTAAAGCTTTACGCCTTGGTTTATTCTTTATTGTTGCGAAATTTGGCGTAGGAATTTGTTTATGAAATGGTGTCTTAGCGCCTGAAGTGCCTGAAGTTTCTTTAATTTTAGAAAGTGGTACGTTATCATCAGAATCCTCAGATCTTTCCTGATCACGTTTAGCAAATGAACTGTATTTTTCTCTCGACTGTGGGTTGATATTTTCTTCTTCCGACTCAGATGACGACGTATAAATGTTAATATTTCTTCCAGGATATTGTGCATGGGTGAAATTCAATATATTTTGATCAAAATCTTCTTGATCGGACACGTCTGACGTAGAAAAATCTAACAGTCGTTGAGGGTGCATACTATTTATACCGGAGGTGGAAGGAATAGGTGATAAAAACTGAGAATTCCTGTCGTACGGAATGCTCAAAAGGGGCTGTCTACGATGCTGTTCTTGATGTTGAGAATCCTCAATGGTAGATTCGGACGAGGAACTATAGTCAACTAACTTTCCACGAGTAGTAGTTGAACACTTTGGAATATCTAATATATTTCTTTCTGCAAGTTCATTTTCTGGGAGATCATCTTGAAACTGGGATAAAATCGATGGTGACAAATCTCGCAAGTTATCTTCATTGTATGTGACATGATCTATCTCAAAGTTATTGTGTCGTCGTGGGGAGACCACTAAATCTCCGAAATCAGTAGCTTGTTGCATTTGAGAGTCGTTTTGATGTTGTATACCAGGTAATTGTGTAAGCGCTGAAGGCGCGTAAGCTTCTTGAGGAATTGCATTGGGATCATAAGGGTAGAGTCCGGTGGCTCTGAATCCGTTAATTATATTTTCTTGGGTCATGCACCTGGGCCATACTTTGGTAAAAATCTTACTGAAGCGCTGTTTTGTAAGTTTGCGATCTGGATATTGATATGCGTACAATAATAGCTCCTCATCCCAATGATGCTCGTACGATTTATTAACTGACTTATCAAGGGGTTGTAACTCGTGCGTTGTGTTTGAGGGCAAACAGTATAATATGATGTCGTGTTCATCTGCTGCATCTACGATCCTGGCATCCAAATGACAAGAAGCGCCATCAAAAATTAATAAGCATTTTCCTGGAGACTTATACTGACCCAGATGTTCGATGAAGTCCACGAAAAGTTCGGTCGTCATACTTCCCTTGGGTGCCATCTTTACTAAGCTTCCAGCAGGAAAATTGTCACAAAATTCTGGTTTTAATCTTTTGCCCTTGAATAAGATCATTGGAGGCACTGCATTTCCCGTTGCATTCACACACATCGCGATTGTCACATTTTCTGCATGTTCATTAGCTATAAAATGCACTCTTTTTGAACCTTTTTCAGCAAAAACTTTCTGCTGATGATGAAGGTTCAATCTACAACCCTTCTCATCCATATTATATAGACGTTCTGGATGATTTGATATATCCAACTCGCTATATATTTTTTTGACAGCTTCAAAGTGTTTTTGAACGATGTGCTTATTAAGTTTTTGTGCTCTGCCGGGATTCATAAACTGAGCTTTACGAAGTGATATCTCCGAATTGCGTTTGAGGAAACCTTTCAGCCATTTCTTCCCTGCAATATTTGTTTTTTCACTGAACATGTTTGATATGCCATTTGCTCTACAGAACTCGTACGCTTGTTTCCGAACAAGTTTGGGGGTCAGCGGCATACCTACGTGAGCAAGTCTTATTATCCGTTTTGCTAAGTCCTGTTCATGTTTTTTATTCAGAATAGGTGGTCTACCAGTTACCTTTTCTGTTTTTCCGGATATTAAGTGGTTTCGCAATGTACGCCTTGGGATACAAAATGCTTCAGCAGCTGCTCGTTGTGACATTTCACGTCTCTTTACTGCCTTTATGGCATTTTTTAGCTGACATTCTGACCACTGGCCTCGAGGTTTTTTCCCAGTTGGCGCCATTTTGTTGAATACCAGCCTATGGAAGAAAAACTACGTTAACAATAACAAAAATTGAAAAGTTTTCAAAGAAATTTTCTTGTCATAAGCAAATTTAATAAAAGGATTAGACATAGATAGAAATGTATGTACTTATATGTAAACTTCAAAATATTATTTTTATTGCAATTTACAAATGTAATATTCGATAGTCCAAAGAAGGCCCGGGCCTTATTTGGGGGTCATGTAGTGGGCTATCTTATGGAACTTTGCCTTATGGCAGTAAAAATCATGTTAAAAATTAAGTGACACCATTAGAATATTAAAACTTACTTTGATTTAATCTTAACACTGTTAGTACTAAGATTTATCAAGGTGTAACGCGATATTACTGTATTTTGTTGTAAAAAAATAAATATACTTACGTGAGTAAGGTTATAACACGTGCACTGCCTTGACGCGTCACTGACAACTGACAATAGTGTTCAAAATGGCCGCGCGTGATTGGCGTGATGACGTTTGCCTTTCGTCTAGGAACGCATTCACAAGATTCCCGCGAAATTTTAAATTGTTCTGGCCACCGAAACTTAAGTATTTTTTAAGTGGGCCATGATAGGAGGTGGGCCTTATACGGCGCCTGTACCTTATACAAAATAAAACTATTACAGAGGTATTAAAAAAAGCTTATGATAGGTTTCACAAACCATTGTCACAAACGGAACAATATTTTTTTTTAAATTCCTTTGTTCAACGTAATAATAAGATAAAATATGCGGCGGTGCTAGTTTTACGTATACAGGCACCTTAAAACTTAATGAATGCCCAATTCTCCCATTAAGGTATGACTAGACGTGGAAGATTTATCAAATGATGTTTTGAATTTGTAAATTGCATGCTGAATGAACGTCCATGTGCTATGACATTCCATGGGGTATTGAGCATTGACTACCCATATTATTTTGAAACAAGCATTGACTGCTGACATAATATCAGGAACAATGTACCATACCTTATCGATTATTACGTAATACGATTTAATCTCTTCCAGAGATGGGCCCACAATGATTACAAACGGTTGTAGGGTCAGACCAAAATCGGTGAACTTCTCGCGCCTTATATTTATCACTGATATTATGTCAGAGTCATCCCTAACATGCGTAATGAACCCTTCCCGCACCTCTGTTTTAGAAGGACGCCACACTTTCTTTTGTTTTCCCTTCAAACGAATGCTTGTCACCCATAAAAGTGAAGGTATGAGCAGCAAACTTCCAATATTGGCGTTTTCTTCAGATGCTGAAACAATATAGAATAGCAAAATTTTAATACGATCCTACTAACAGTAGGTAGGTATATACCAGTTGAAAGTTGGTTTGATCCGGAAGGCTGGTTCTTAATAGGCTGGTTCGTAATATTAATAACTTACGAAATTAATTGGTCCGAATCCCCCTACCCATTTCATTTTACTTAGGTACTTATTTATTTGGAAGTAGGGATAAGCAAGTAGAAGTCGGTCATCGTCATCACTAGTAGGTCCATTGCTGGATATAGGACATTGCCAGAGAAGTGGAGATAAATTGATAATGGAATCATACGGACAATCAGCCACCGCTTGCAGCGTCACATGAACACTACCCGGAGGTGTGCTCGCGAGAGTGTAGATAGTATTAAACATACTTATCATAGGTAGGTAGGTACTTAAGTAGGTATAGGTAGGTACTCACAATCTTGCAAAGCGACTAAGGGTGGATTCGACCAAACTCGAATTTATACACGAATAACTTTACCAGGAATAATGTATTCCACGATTTTATTCTCGAATAAATCAATAGTCGTTTTTCCATGCAATTTAACGTATAACTATACTTCGTTTAGTTACACGAGAATAGCGGAGTGTAAACATGATGTGAACGAATGTAATATCCAGTAAAAAAACGTTGTTCTTCGAACGGAGAGTGCAGAAGCATAACGCATGTCAACTCTCATTTGTCGCATTATAGCGCGGAAAAGTTGCTGTCAATGTCAGTATAGTTTGAAAACATTGAAGTGTTTGAAGATTCGCTTGTCGGTTCGGTTTAGTTCATGTGGTGTTTATTTTCGAGTTTTGCATTCTAATTTAGATAATCTTATGTATAAAATGAGTGATGTTATGCGTAAACGTAGTCCTAATTGGTTGCCATCTGAAAAAGAACTTTTGTTAGGCCTAGTAGAGTTACATTTTAAAATAATAGAAAACAAAAAAACGGATGGAGTTTCGGTCAAATCAAAATTGGCTCAATGGCAAATCATTGCTGACCAATACAATAGCCGTACAACCCACTGTTCCCGCACAGGGGATAATTTGAAAGCTCAATGGGAGAGCATGAAAAAGGTGGCAAGAAAAGATGCAGCAACAAACAGGAAGCATATGATCCAAACAGGTTAGTATTGTTATTGTTATATACATAAGTACTGCCGCCATAAGGAAAAAAGACGTTTCTACATAAAGTACGAAACAGAGAAAACAAAATAAATGTATTTAAAAAACTAAAAAATGCGCTGTGCCAAAGGAGATAAACAAAATAATAATTTTGTGGTGTAAAAGTGTGTATTAGAGTTTGAACTTTCGGATATTATATGTGAATTTAAAAAAAAATAATGTTATGTATTCAACAAATTACATTTTCTTTTTCTTTTTAGTAAAAAAATGCAAGAAAATACGTGATACGGCAATGAAAAGACGTTTCTGGTCAGAAACGTCCTTTCAACTTAGTATTTTTTTAAACGTCTTTCCTACTTAGTGATAATGTGTTACCAGGTTCTAGTTAACTAAATAAAAAAGACGTTAATTGCTATTTGCTGCTTTTCAACTTAGTAAAACTAATATTCTATGAACTTAAAAAAAATACCTGCAATTGTTACATCCCTAACAACCCATAACCATATAGAAACTAAAGTACGTTTTAACATGATAATTATCTTTTATTAAATAAAACACAAAGTATGAGAATCAGACTTATATTTTTTTATAAAGAATAACAGAAATTGCAATTACAAACCTCTCTCAACATGAAGTTCTCTTAAAGTAACAAAAATTAAGTATAAAAACTATCTAAGTTTTTTCTAATAATTCTTAATATTAATAATAATCACAGCTTTGTAAAGTACTTCTTATTTATAATAAAGTCTTCATCATAAACTTGAGTGAGATCGAACTAACACTATTGACTTATATTTTTTCACGAAAACCAAAAAAAATAATACAAACCTCTCTCAACATAAAGTTTAAAATTCTTCCAAAAACAAAAATTATGAAAACTATCTAAGTTTGTACTAATTAAACTTAATATTAAAAATAATCACAGCTTTGTAAAGTACTTCTTATTTATAATAAAGTCTTCATCATAAACTTGAGTGAGATCGAATTAACACTATTGACATATACTTTTTCACAAAAAAAAAAAATACAAACCTCTCTCAACATAAAGTTTTAAACTCTTCTAAAAACATAAATTATAAAAAGTATCTAAGTTTGTACTAATTAAACTTAATATTAACAATAATCACAGCTTTGCATCTCTTGTAATTTTAGTCTTCATCAACTTGAGTGAGATCAACACTATTTTTATCAATAGGTAGATTATACCAAAACGATTTTCTGTTGTCTGGCATTAAGGGTGTCAGTTTTTGTATGATCACTGACTTGCGCTCTTGAGTAATGCCTCTGTATTGATTCTTTGGTTTTGGAGGTGGTATCCCAGATTTTATATTTTTTAATCTCAGAAAGTCAAGTGAGTATTCTTCTTCATTATAGAAGGCAGTCTTATAACGAATGACGTGGGTGCCTCTAAGAAATTTTACTTCACACATATCGCATAAATAAGCTCGAGGAGAAGAATTTTGTAGTTTGTAAATTGAAGTACAGTCTTCAAACTGACAAAAATCATCGACATTCATTACTTTAACCATAATATTTGTTCTGGTGTTCGATACTGCTTGGTGAAAGTCTTCGAAATCATAGATGTGTTTCTTTCTCTTCATGGATTGCTCCACTTGATGATGGAATTCGTCTGCTGCCATATGCGTGTGGCCTACCTCTAAATATTTTAAAGTAATCGTTTCATAATTGACTTCGACTGAATTGACAAGATGGAGCAAATAAGAATACAAAGTCCAATTTTTATTCTGGGCTGCACAGTTATCTAACCAGATGACTATATTTTTCAGGTCTCTATTTGCCTGCAAAAACGCTCTGAAACAACTTATTATGTCACCCATTTTGCGGCCAGCAATTGCTTCATGCCATATCGCTGCATAGGTTTGCGAAGCAGCATTGTTTTTTTTGTCACCTATTGGCACAAAACTTTCATTGAATACGATTATTCTTGGGCAAAACATTACAATTTTAAATTCTTCAATACGTGGGAGCATAATTACTTTCTCCAAATCAGCTGCAAAATAGGCAGTATCTGAGGTGACGTTTGCGTTATTTTGTTTTTCTACATCTTTTTTGTATGCTTGCCTGGCTGATGTATATTTTTCCCGGTGTCTTTCGTAATCTCGGCATTCTTGACAATTTCTGTGTCTTTTCTCTTTGTACTCCGGATTGTGGATAAAAAACTTTTCACATACCTCACACTCTTCATGTCCAAGTTTTGTAAAACATATGTTTAATTTCTTCACAACTTTTCTGTAGAAGTCATAAGAAATCTGTTCGTGAACAGGAAGGTCCTTCATATTTTGTTGTTCGTAAAAGTCTAGATACATTCTGGTCACTGTTAGGTCAGATGGAAGATATTTTCTATTTGGCGCGTGTTCTCGTCTGTAGTGGGATATGGAAGGATTAAAAGAATTTATATGTTCTACAACCTTAGTGTCGTCGAACTTTTTTGGATTAGGATTGGTTCCTCGCTTATCAACTGGAATGTTGTTTGTTATGGTGCATAAGGCGTTCCTTACAGATTTATCATTTTTTCGACTGTAACCCAGCGTTTCTAGAAAAAATACTTTGCAAACATTCACTTTTGACCCTGTTTCATTTGACAGAAAATATAGTACGCTTACGTTTCTTGGCAGTTTTCTGTTTTCTTTAACGGTTTTTCTCTTAGGTTCTTCTTTGGACGTGTTATTTATTATAAAATATTGTTGCTCTTTCCAAGTCATTTTTCTAAAGTGATGGTTTAGATTTTGTCGTGCTTCTTCTGTAAACTGGGTATGACATTTTTTTTTACATCCATCATTACACCCTGGCTTAAGGTGGTATTTAGATTCCGTATCTTTCAGTTTTTTAATTTCTTTTCTCTGCGCCGGTGATTCATCATACTTCTTACGTTTTCTGATTGTCCCCTTTTTTGTAAGATTTTGTGGCGTGTCATCGTCACTTGAGATTTCAGGTGACTCAGGGACAACAACGTTAATTGACTGTGATTGGGGGATGGTGTTTGTAGATGAATCTGAATCTTCTGAACATTTTGACGGTTCTAAACTTGAAGGTAAATAATTTTTATCAAAAACTGAATCATCAGAATCAAAATCCAGGATGCTATCTGAGATGTTATGAAGATCCGCATCATTCAAAGAGTAATTTTCGTTCGTAGTAGACAAAGGCAGCTCATAATAATTCGTATTCAGGTTTGAGTTCTGGGAGGAACTGGTTGATGGCACCAACGAAATTATTTTCGAGCATCGATTACGACGCATTTTGTTACACTGAAACAAACCAAATTTGTTAGAAAAAATCACCAGTGCAGAAAAGAAATGAAAAAACTGAAAGATATGGAATCTAAATATACCTAAACTTCAAAATCCCACTACACACGGAAGCACGTTCCAAATAGAAAATATATTCCATCTAACCTAACAGTGGCAAAAATATACATCAGCCAGGCAAGCAAAAGGCAACAAAAAAAAGATGTTGAAGAACAAAATTTACTTCCTATAAAACTCATTCAGGTAATAATAGATATACAAGATATAAATGTATAAACTGCAAACCTCTTCAATGTGATAGGTAGGTATTAAACGATGTAAACAAATTTCACAAAAAAGGGTTTTCCTAGTTGAAGACGTTGTTTTTTAACCGATTTTTTTAATTTTCAAATAGGTTAACGTAAAAGTAGGTATGTATTTATTTGGTAAGTGTCACCTGATAGATTTGCAGTTTATTTAAGCTTAAATTACTCAAGGGTATGCTTAAATATACATAAATAATAATTCGAGGAAGTTTGACTTACGATTTTTCCGTAGTTATAACTCGAAGAGCCGCGCGCGCGTGGGTTTGCTTTGACTGCCTGGACGCAACTGAAGTGCAGTATTCAAACCGCGAGCCCCACTTCACCCCGCACAACTAGCAATACTAAGTAGAAAAGGCACAACTGCCACTTGCGCCTGCCTATTTTTCGTAATACTAAGCTGAAAAGGCACATCTACGCAGAACAGTCTTTTCTTCTTATGACCATGCAGAAGTGTCTTTTCATTTTATGATGAATTACAAATTTTGTAAATAAATAAGACGCTTCTACTGAAATGCGTTTTTTCAACTTAGTGTACTTCAGAAATGTCTTTTCTGTTTAGTAATATTTGATTCATATCGCAGATGCGACTTATTTAACAATAAGATTTATAGGGTTCCGACTAATTTATGCGAAATATAAAAATACTGGTGGATTCCTTTTTTTTACTGATTTCGAATATGTATGTAACTCAATTTCGAAAAAAATGTTAGATACGTCTTTTTTCCTTATGGCGGCAGAGTACCTATGCTAAAATGCTTACTTTAACTTTTTTTTTAAATAACCTAAAAACTGTTTTGGGAAAACAGCATCAAATGATATGCCACTGAAAATAGTTCCTTCATGATGACGATAGGCAATAAGGATTTAAAACGATGGCTTGACGCAACGTAAGTACTGGAAAGTACAGCATAGGATGTCCACCAACATAGTGGACAGACAACCTGATAAAGGTTGCAGACAGTCAATGGATACCTATGAAATTTCGTTAAAGAAACCTATGCTCAATGGTGAATTCTTGTGGCTGAAGTGATAATCAAACACGTAAATCGATATGCTTAACATTCCTCATATTCATCATCATTCATTATTTATTTTACTTATTTACAAATATTTTTGTTTTAGGTGGTGGATCATCAATACCGCCTAAAAAGGAGGACCATTTACAACAACGGACCATATCTCTTATATCCACCAGTGCTATTGGGTTATTTAACCCTTATGATAATGACTCCAGTATTCCAGCGGTGCAAGACCAAGGGGCAATGGTTGGAGCACAAACAGAGGATTTACCAGCAGCAGAGACAGAACACACAGGTTAGTTTACCCTTTACGATTTTCACTGAGGAAAAGTTTGGGCTGTGCATTGATATCTCATTATCACTCAGTTTATTCCTTTTATTATAATTTGTATTAAATATGCCTCCCATAACTGCCCTGTCTTCATTTTAAATTTTACTTTTATTTGCAGATACCGCAATGTTTCCTACAACATTCTTTGTGCAAGACGCAAGTGACACAGATGTAGTCTGTGAAAATGAAAATATTGTAAAAAAAGGTAATTAACAGCTGTGTATAAAAAAAAAACATTGTGAGGAAACATCCTAGAACGTCCTAGAACCAAAAAAATCAAAGACATGTGACATCTACCAATCCGCACTGGGCCCACGTGGTAGATTATAGCCCATTCCCTCTCATAGAGAAGGAGGCCTGTGTCCCAGCAGTGGGAACATTAATAGGCTGATGATGATGGTGATGATAAAAAAACTGACTGCTTGAATGACTGAACTATTAACTCACAGACCCAACATGTGGACGGATTTTTATTAAACTTGGTAGCTAAATATAGGACAAATTTAACTAAAGTTGAACTATGTATGTCAAGTTATTACTTTACCCTACTAATTTCATTATTTTTATATTAAAGGATTGGGGAGATTATACACCAAAAATGTTGAGGACTCCTGTATCATCGGCCCTCAAAAATAAACACACAGAGATGACAGAGAATGCATCACCTGTTCGGACATGGGTTTCTAGGAGAAGGCCAACCCACACAACCACATCTTCTTCATTAGAAGAATTGCATCGAAAGAAAATTGAACCCTTGGAACAACAGACAAAGCTTGCTGTGGAAGAAATGGAAAGGTCTAAGGTGCGGCATGACTTAGATATTCAAATAAAAAAGGAGATACAGTACAATCTCACTAATCCGGCACTATTAAAAACCGGAGGGTGCCGGATTATAGGAATGTTCGGATTACTGGATTATACTGAAAAAATCATAGGTAATAAATAAAATAAAGCATTTCATAGAGAGAATAAATGTATATAATGTATTAAATTAACATGTAGGTAGATATGTAATTAACTAGTTTTGAAATAATCCTTAATTGAGGTCTGCTTTTGTGCAACTTGTAGTCCTTGCTTAAAAACCTTTTCTCGCATGTTGCGAAGAATTATAATATCTTTGCCAGATATGCCGTTTTCTTCTGCCCATGTTATGCAGGTATTGAAACAAATCAATGCATCATCTGGTTTAACTTTTACAGCAGTTGTAGTAGTTGGTGGCTCCAATATTTCTACAGAGCTTTCTTCTTGTACTGCTTCACATACAATTTCTTCATCGGTCATAATTTGCTCTGTTTCTTCGATTCCTTCAAACCAAGAATTTAAATTTTCTTCACTTGTCTCCAATCCTTTTTCTGATAGATTTTGTAACCAATCGGCAATTGGCACATTATCCTCAAGATCCCATTCATCTGTTTCTTCTGTTTCTGATACATCATTCATTGTAGGCCACAACTTTTTCCATGAAGATTGGATTAAGTTAGGAGAAACAGACTTCCAAGCATGAGCGAGAGAGAATACAACATCCTTCAAATTCAATCCTTTAAGGCTCTGCGTTATATCACCATCCTGAGATATAATATGGATCAGCAATTTATTTTTATACAAAGACTTTATTTTTTGGATAACATTTTGATCCATCGGCTGCAGTAAAGGTGTGCAGTTTGGAGGTAGGAAGATGGTTTGGATATTCCCATCACTTGATTTAAGTTTTTGTTCATTTGGGTGGCCTGGAGCATTGTCAAGTACGAGTAAAGCTTTTATGGGCAAGTTTTATCTTTTCATAAACTTCTTGACTTCTGGGACAAAGTCTTTATGAAACCATTCGCTAAATACCTCTCTCGTGACCCAACTTTTACTTTGATTCTTGTAGCAGACTGGCAGACAAATATTCTTGAAAGCTCTGGGATTTTTTGCTTTGCCAATCACTAACAAATCCAATTTGTGCGTTCCAGTAACATTTGAACACGGCATGAATGTGATTCTATCTTTACTCACTTTACGACCTGGTGCACTTGCTTCTTCAGAAGATACAAATGTTTTATTGGGCAACAGTCTCCAGAACAGACCACTCTCGTCTGCGTTATAGATTTGGTCAGGAAGAAGACCCAGTTCTTCTACTTTGTTTTTGAAATGCTCGATAAATGGCTGTACTGCAGATTCGTTGCTTGATAATTTCTCACCCGATATGGTTAATAGACGGATACCAAATCGTTTTTTAAATTTATCCAGCCATCCATCGCTGGCACGAAAATCATCTTTGTGGGTAATTTTTTTATAAAATTCGATTGCTTTGGCTTTCAGAATTTCTCCAGATATAGGAGTGTGTTTAGAACGCCGCTGTATGAACCACAAGTAAAGAGCGTTTTCCATCTTTGGACAATCGCCAACTTTTAGTGTTTTACGCTTTCCTGGCCCTGCAATGCTATTCTCTACGGATACAGCCTTGTTGGCAGCGCTGCCGCAGCGGTGAAACTTAGGTTGGTATTCACTAAGCTGAATGAAGCTACACTAGCGCTCAAGGCTGTGACGGCTGTGAGTTAAAACTAACCTACGGAGTAGTACGGAGGGCAAATTGACAGTTCTTGATACATTTTGGTATTCACTAAGAAAAAACAGCGACGAATACGCTTACGACCTCGCCCGCAGCCTCGCTTACAACTGTCAAATCCAAAAGCTACAATAATCGCGCGTACTTCTACACAAAAATAATAAATTGTACTTAAAATAAAATTAATATTTCGATTCTTATAACACGTAATTGAAAAAATGGCAGCTGGATTACTTATAAAGCTACATTTATTAGAGCAAGCTAAGAAAAGTGATGATTTGAAGAAAGTTCGACAGGCGAAACAAATAAGAAAGATTAAAACAATATCCCGTGATACAGATTTTATTCATATTTACAGGCTTTCTGAGGATTTAATTAATATATTAGAAAACGATTTAACTCCGTTTATGCGTCTACGAGTTCGTTCCAGTGGTTTGACCAAGAGGCTAAAGGTTTGTTTACAGTTTGTTTTAGCTATGGGACCACACACCAACAAAAGCTTATTGATTTCCTGATGTTTCAGATATTATGCACTCTATCATTTTTGGCAAATGGAAGTTACCAGAAAATCATCGGCAAGAATGTGGACACATATATATCACAGTCTTCTGCCTCTAGGGCAATCCACGAAGTTGTTAATGCTCTGAATAATAAAAACATCATAAATAAATATATTAGATTTCCGCAAAACCAGAATGATCGACAAGTGCTCAAGTCAAGGAAAGTATTAAAAGTTCCAAAATTTTCTTATTAGTCTCTAGATTCTTGTTATAACAAGAGCCATTGTTTGAAATTTGAATGCTGATTACAGGTTTTATGAGAAATTCAAAATTCCTGGGGTGCTAGGTTGCGTGGATGGTACCCTGATTTCAATGATACGTCCTAAGGAACATGAGGAGAGATATTATTGCCGAAAAGGCTATCATGCCAGGAATGTTTTAATTGTATGTAAACTGATTTTTCATTAAAATAATTAGAATTTTATGGATTCTTGTATATAATTATTATACTTATTTCAGATTAATGATGCTGATTTAAATATCTTGCATGTGGATGTGACTTTTGGGGGTGCAACACACGACAGTTTTGTTTTTTCTAACACTAGAGTTAAGGAGCATTTGGAAAATTTACATAATAATGGAGAAATTGTCTACTTGCTTGGTAACTTATTATTTACAATACCATAACTTACACACAAGTCAAGATTGCATTTAATTCCAGCTTCATTAATTAATTTCAGGTGACTCAGGATATCCTCAAAGGCCTTATTTAATGGCTCCCTTTAGTAATCCAGAAACTGGGACTCCAGAGAGCCATTACAACAATTTGCACAGTAGTGCTCGGAACAGCGTGGAGAGGACTATCGGACTACTGAAAGGCCGGTTTAGATGCCAATTAGTTCACAGAGTATTGCACTATGACCCTATAACAGTGGGAAAAATAGTGATAGCTTGCTGTGTTTTACACAACATGTGTAATCGTGCTGGGCTACCAGCCCCTAACTTGGACCAATATGACTTTGATGAAGAATCTAGGTTACTTGGAATCCTGACACTACCAGCTCCAACACATGATAACTTACTGCCGCACTCAGAGAGCTTCATTAAATTAGTTCTAATGAGTCCTTATCTAATTCTCACTAGATTCGTTAATGAACGATACTACCCAGAAAGAAAAATTAGTGGTTCACCAGCTAATGACAACTGTTAGTATCCGTAGGGCGGAGTATCGTCAAATCATTCTATCGAAAAGCACATCGATACACAGTTGGTGTAACCACACTTGAAAATGTGTTATTATCAAATAAAAAAATGTTTATTTAAACACATTGAAAGCATATAAATAAGCAACATAAATTAAAATAAGTTCTTTTACCCATCGTTTTCAACAAAAGACAAAGCCAAACAGCCATTTTCATATAAATAAAATAAAGCAACCGGACTCTTTTTTCTTTGGTATCACTTATTGCTAACTGTCACTAATAAAAAATGTCCAAGTGTCATTTCAATGTCAATTTTGTTTGGTTTGATTATTTGTGTTTCACCCGACAAGAAATAATCTTTCGTGTTATAAAGTTTAATTACAGCTATAACATAACGTGCTCATGTGTCCGATAAACTTATTTCAAGCCACTTGGGCTTCGGAGGCGCCAAATAACCTGTCTTCGTCTCAGAGCATCTTTTACCTCTGAATAAAGCCATACATGCAGATGCTAGGAAAATGGCTCGTGAGAAGAACTACAATTATGTCTGGGTCCGTGATGGCCGTGTATTAGTTCGTAAGGAAGATGGAGCCCGCGCTGCACGCTGTACAAATAAGAAGCCTGCAAGCTCTCTCTTTAATGTAAGTACCCAAAAACGCAACATAAAATTTGTCTTACAATACAACATTGTTTAATTCGCTTTACACTCATCATCATCATCTTCCTGCCCTTATGCCATGTTATTTGTTGTCGGCGCAACACGTCTTTTTTTCCACACTGCCCTGCCAGTCGTCACATCATTTATTCCTTTTTCCTTTATATCATTCCTCACACACTCTATCCATCTTATCTTCATACTAAATATCTTTATTTACATTTTAGATAACAGTGATAAGAAAAATGCAGCAGTGATCAAAACCACAGATCAAGAAGTGTGTAGACCTACCGAGTACTGATTATTCGTCGGGAGGCTGTGATGAGAATAAGGAATTTAGAAAATAAGAAAAAGATGGAAATGCAAATACTGAAAACACAGGTACATAACTATGGCTTTCAACTATCAATCTTTTTTCTTTAAAAAAAAAAAGTAGATCGTACTAGGAATTTTTCCTGTATCGTGGGTGCGTTCACAAACATATTAAGTCAAACACACAAATACCCAGACCAGAAAACGCACAGTACAAATATTTGTACAGGTAGCTGTAGGCCATACAAGATATTTGTTCCGTGCTGGGATTGAACCCGCGACACGCAGAGCGGCAGTCAATCGCTTGAGCCACTGCGCCAACCGTGCCGTCAAATGTAATGTAATGGTTAAGAACCGTTTATAGCCAGATTCACTTATATTAATCGGCTCTTTACCGGCGTGCGTGTATGACCAGATGTATGAATGTGGACAAGGCAAAAGGAGTATGTAAGGATCATAGCAAGTGGTGTTTTGTGGTTTCTGCCTATCCCCATGGGAAAAGGGCGTGAGTTTATGTATGTAACTTATATTATACTTTTTCTTTACAGTAAATCGAACAGATAAGAAAAAAAGCAGCATTGTTAGAGGAAGAGAGGAACAAATGTTTATTAGAAAAAAACTAAAATAGAATTAGAGAAACTGAAGAAATTTATTACAAAACAAGTCCTTCTTACTGATTAACTCTTTTTATGTATTGAAATAAAAGGATTATTATTTGATTATTTTATGGATTTTATTCATTCAAGAATTAATATTAAGAGAGAAACCTATCCACCAAAGATTGTTGCACCATAAAACCATTGCTGTTGGAGTTTTCACCATTTGATACAACATCATCATTTTGAATATCAATGCTATCCCAGTTCATTGGCACCAAATCTTCTACCAATAACGCCATGTTATGCAGTATTGCACATGCACATATGACAGCCACAACTGTATCCAGTTTGATACCCATTCCCACATGAAGACAAGGAAATCATCAATTCCAAATACCAAAACATGTTTCCACAGTCTTGCTGGTTTTAATTTGGCTTCTGTTATACTTTTCTTGGCCCCACTTCTCCTATACCTTTGGGGATAATAAACAAAATCTACCAGAAAATCTAAAAGATAAATTCTACGAGATCAGACATATTTGCTATTGACATAGGCACCTAACACTTGTAATGTTAAATTGAAAGTACACAAAATCAACAGACTCTTCATAATCAGTACATTTTCTCAAAATTTCATACTTCGTAAAGTTGCTTCCAGTTTGGCTAGAACGTTGCTGGTTTACTTTGTAAAGCTGCTTAAAGTTTGGCTAGGACATTGCTGGCTTGAATCACCTGATTCTCTGATAAAAAAGATGATTCCGTGCTTCGGAAGGCACGTAATAAGTCGGTGGTCCGCCCGACAAATGGCGGTCGTCAAACCATGACAGAGGTCCTTGAGGCGGTTTAGAACTTGGACACTAGGGTGTGTGGGGTCGTTAGACCTTACTGCCCACACGATAAGAAGAAGAAGAATTTGAAATCCTTGTAAATAACTACACAAATAACCTCCAAACCCTTCGAATTGATCTGTCAAAATTCATCAAACGTCAAACTAATCGTTCATTAGGAAGCTAAGTAAGGGTAGAGCGCCAGTTAAATTTAGTGGTTCATTAGGCCTACTAATGAATCATTAGCTCACTCTGAGTGTGAATATTTTTAAGTCGTCACTAATGGACGGCTTAAGTTGGCATTAGAGCACTCTGAGTGCGGCAGTTAGTCAGTGGGCAATTATGTAGGCGAGATTTAGTTAATCAATTATGGAGAGCACGTCATATTTAAGATTCTGTCAACATTTTAACTGTGAATGTCAAGGTTTTGGTACATTATTGTTTTTTTTTATATTGCTTTATTATTTTTATAATTGATTTGTGTCTGTAGTCAATCGTAATGTTAACTTACACCTTACCATTGTATCGAGTCTGGTTCTTCTGACCTAACAGACAGATGTGTTGCTGGGGAGTTTGTTCCATCACTTCTTCTTTCCAGCTAAAACACTAGGAAGTGTCGAAAGGTGGGCATTTTGAGGGACTGTCTTTTGTAAATAAGTAAAGTAATTGATGTTTTAAAAGTGCTGATTATCAGCCTAGTTAGAATAAATGACTTTGATTTTGATTCCAAATATGCTTTCCATTCTTTTCAGATGTTGAAAACATGTTTAGAAAGGATATACTCATCATAATTGATTAGTTAATCATGGTTCACTCAACAAGTATTTTTTTTTGTAATTAAATTATTTGTGATTATTAATGTAGATAGGTATGAGGCATGAGTAATTAAATAGATAACTACTTAATTATGTCTTCTTTTTATTTACCACAAAACAACATGTTTAAAAAAAAAACACTAAATTATTTTACATAAACCTACATTATGTATGTAACACACACTCAAGAAACGTCAGAAGCTAGGTTTCTTATTATTTGGTTGGCTACTTTTCTAAGAATAATTGGCTTTTACAAAGTCTTCAAATTACAGTGATAATAGGTGCAGGAGAGTCATCAACAAGTACCAATTACTAAACAAAATAGAAAATGGTCTACAAATCTACAGTCTAAACCTAGAACATTCTCACATGAACAAAATAATAAAAACCTACATTATTTAAATCAAATGACATGATTACCATTTAAACATCTTATCAAGTCTGAATTTTCATATCCTCTCCACAAAAGCCAAGTTCAGTAGACTTTGGTAACTTGTTATAGAAGCACATACTATTTATAAGAAATTACCTGTATGTTTTAGTTAAGATAAATTTGGGTATCACAATAATTTTATTTACGTACTATGTGTATTTATATTATCTTAACATCTATCATAATACTTAATATCTAAAAGTAGACTAAAATTCTATACATAGTTGGTTCAATTTAACTCCCTCGTCTTATGGATGCACACAAATCCTGCAACGCCTTACTTATGTCCCTAAAAATCTCTAACATCCGCTGCTGGTTGTCGATCACAAGTCTTTCATTTTCCAAACGCCTCTCCTCAAGGGCGACAAACCGTTCAGTCAAGCTCGCCATTTGTGACTGCCTTTGAGAAGGTGGTGAGCGCTGGATCAGACGGCGTCGTACCGTTCGACGCCTACGGGGTGCTACAAACATAAAAAAATTAACAAGTTACTAAGTAACTAGAGGCAAAACAAATGTAGTGTTCGTTATTATGTAGGTATAACAGCAACACATCACTCTCTGAAGGAAAAGATTTTAAAATGTAGTATAGGTACTTATAATATAGCATGTTGATTGAATAAGTTGTAAGTAAGAAAGAGTAAGAGTTGAAAAACTATCTAACAACAACTTTTTACACTAAACAAATAATTAACCAAATTATAATTGTTATTAAGTAAACCTTACATGAAGAGGCAATTGGGGCATTACTCCTTTGAGGCACAGCAGGTCTGGCGGTCTGGTGGTCAGGTGAGGATCTAGCCTTAAACAGCAACACAAAAAGGTTTTTAAATGTCCATTAAAAAAATTGAAAGACTTTTATTTAAAATCTCACCATTTGTTCCATATTAGTCTGGTTTTCCATTATTATGTCCCTTTGCCAAGATGGGCCTGGTTGTACATCCTGCAAATATATTTTAATTAGCATCATCAGATTTAATTAAAATGTAACATCACAATAATATATTTTATTAGAAATAACTTACTGGTATGGAGGGTGTGGACTGTTCAGTCTGGCGCAGTATGCTTGCAGTAGTATGTGCAATCGGGAATATTTGCACATGACTCTACAAAATTAAATTTGTAAATTATAACTTCACTTTTACTGTATACAGTTTTCATAAATGGTATAAGTAGTTTAAAACTAGTAATACCTACCTGAAGTATGCTCTCTGACACTGGAGTTGTATTTGCCTCCTCTGTATCATCTTGTAAACTCTGCAAACAAATGTAGTAGTAGTAGCATGGAAGTAAAGTAGGTATTGTTTACATGTGTTTAATAATATTTCAATAAACATACCAAGAGCACAGCATCTGATACATCATTTGGCAGGTCAGGAGTCAAGTTAAAATTTGGTTCAGGTTCATAAGCAGGCTAAAAATTAAATGATTGAACATTAGATTGATGTTTCAGGAAATATCTTACAATATATTTTATTTTATAAAGTTTTCATAAAATTAAAACAAGCATTGAAACTAAAAAAAAAACATAAATACATGAAGGTCAATTTCTAGCTCCCTGTCACCAGTAACAAAGCTATCACCACCCATTAACGCCACTATCCTTTCTTCAATCACAGAGAGAAACCCTTCCTCCAGTTCACCACCACCAGTTCGTTGCCTAGCCATGCGTATTTGACTCGCTTTCTTTCTTACAGCTGACTTCTTATCCTTCCAATACTAAAAAAATATATCCAATGTCTAATTATCAAGATTTCTCATTAATAGCATCAATAATATTATATCCTATGTTAGAATTGGACCCAATGTACATAGGTAAGTACGGGATATTTTTTTTCTTAAGAAAAATGTAGTCAAGGTATGCATGCAAACTGACCCAGTTATGCAATACCTAGGTTACTTGTTGAATTATTGTTAACAAACCTTTGACCATTGCTTCCAACTTTTAATGCAGCCACTTCCATCACTGTTTAACTTGACAGCTACTTCTTGCCATGCCGCTTGTGTGCGGTCTCGGGCATGAGATGTCCGAGGGTGCCCTGTGGCAAGCCAACGTCGCTCTTCCAAACTCTCTAATAACATCTCTACTTGCGCACGGGATGGTATCGTACTTCTTGACATGCTTAAAACAAAACAAACTACTTAGATTATTTCCATGTTAAAATTCACTTTAAAGTTTCATCCCCATTCACCCTTGCATCCTTAATTCCCTATCCACCCTTGTTTTACGTACATATTGCAGCTATAATACAATTAATACCTACATTATTGTAACTTTATTAATAACCAATAACAGTAAACGTATAATACTCACATAGCAGTAGGTATATTTATCCTCTTGGGTGAACAAAGGTTTCTGTGAAGAAACCTTTGTTCAAAGCAGTCGCTGTTACAAATAAACATAAAAAGCACTTAAAAGTTTTTAAAATAAAAATTCAAGTGGTTTCAGCGTCGCTTGTTGTTATTACGAGTGTTTTGACGTTTGTTTGTTTTTTTTTTTTTTTTTTTCTTTTTTCCCTTTTGGGAAGGCAAAGGGATCTAGCCCATGCAGCCTGTTCTTTTGTTTTATTATTTTACATAGTTATTAATTATATAAGGCAAGATAGCCTAGTCTTAGGTTTAAATTCTTCATGTTTTTCTTTTTAAATTCCTATATCCTTGTATACATTATATCCGTTTTTTTGTTTTATCCTTGTTTTTCTTGTCCGATGGATTCCTTGTTTTTCATGTTCAATTTATTATTCTTTGTCGAATCCTTGTGTATTTCTTAAGTCCAGTTCTTAGTCGATTCCTTAATTTATATGTTCAATTCTTTGTCAAGTACTTGTTTTAAATTTCCTTAACTGTATTGCGAATGAAGTTATAAATGGGTAAAAATGTTTGTGCATTTCCCATGAGTTGCTGAACTGAGCGCGGGATTTGTTCAGCAACCTTATAGATTTGTAATAGATCATCCATAAGCACAAGGCGGTCAATGCCAAAGGATGGGCATCCAAATATGATATGATCTAATGTTTGTTCTTCTCCTTGGCAGTAATTACATTCCGATGTATTAATCATTTTCATCCGATATAGATGCGAGTTAACTCTGCAGTGACCCAGGCGTAAGCGGTTTATTGTAGTGTAAAATCTTCGATTCAAAAAAGTTGATGATTTCGTGAACCATGGTTTCTTGTTTGCTGTCGTACCTTCTATACCTGCATACCATTGTCCTTTTTGTTCCACTGTTGTTATATGGGTCCAATGTCGATTCAGATCTTCGCAATACTTATTTCTTAGCTCGATAATAATATCTGTGTGCGGTAGGGCAACACTAGTATAAGTGACAGCTGTATTCGTAACGGAATTTATTGACCTCGCCAAGAAATCTGCATTCTCGTTTCCTTGCACTCCTTTATGACTTGGAACAGTTGGAACCCAGAAGAAAATAACAATGATGCCAGAGTCTTGAAGCAACTTCCATGCTCTTTTAATTTCATAAATCAAATAGTTAGACTTTGTATTCAGGCAGTGATTTTCTAGCGCAGTAAGTACACTTAAACTATCACTTAGAATAACCCATTTTATTGCGGATTTTGTATGTTTATTAATGTGTTCAAGTGCTGATAGAATGGCTGTAGCTTCGGCTGTGAATATGCTAGAATATTTGTTGATTTTGGATCCTCCACCTATTTTCAAAGTAGAATCGTATAAGGCTATGGATGTACTGCCAGATATTTTAGATCCATCTGTGTAGACATGTCTATAATCTGCCCAGTGAGATAGTTTGTCGTAAACTTCATGTTTTTCAGACAATTCTTTATCAATTATAATATCCATCTGTGGGTATTTACTTTTATATGTTCCCTGGTAACAAGGCCATTCATTTGAGGAGAAGATGTTCATTGACTCTATATATTGTGTTATTTCAGAAAAATCTTGAAGAATAAAGCAACAATCGGGAAAGTTTTTAAGAAGGTTGAGTTTAATAAGAAGAGGATGTGATTTAATGGCAGCTAGTTTGAGGAGAAATTTTGATTTTAGGAATCTAAAGCGGTGTAATAAAGGAGGAATATTGCATTCTAGCTGCATAGAAACAATGGGAGTTGTTTTAAAAGCACCGGTTATAAGGCGTAAGTTACTATTCTGGATTTTCTCTAATTTGTCTATTAGCTTGCCATTGGAAGCAAAACAAAGAAAACCATACTCAAAATGACTCCTTACCAAAGATTTATAGAGCATTAACATGACTTTAGGGTCTGCACCCCAATAAGTTCTACATAGGACTTTTAAAATGTTAGAAGCCCTACGAGCTTTGCATACTATATAATCAACATATTTATTCCAGGATAAATTATTTGTAAAAATGATACCTAAAAACTTCGCTTCTGTAACTACTGGAATTGTGATTTTGTCATAACAAATTCTAATATTATAAGATTTATTCTTGCCAAATATCATGACTTTGCTTTTAATTGCATTTATGTCTAAATTTAAATAAGAAAAATAATGCTGAAGTTTTTGCAATGCATTATTTAAAGTTAATTCAACATGTTTTATATTGTTTCCACTACAGTAGATAGTCAAATCATCAGCATATTGCAAGTTTACAACATTATCTAAAACAAAATTTAATCTGTGAATGTAAAGCAAAAATATCAAAGGACTCAAAATACTGCCCTGACAGGTTCCTTTATAGGAATATCTTGGCCCAATAAGCTTCTGGTTATGTTTAACATAAACTTCCCTGCCATCAGCTAAATATCCAATTAATCATTTTTCCAGGTATACCAAGAAGATTAAGTTGCTCTATGAGAATGTTATGATCAACATTATTAAAAGCACCAACTATATCAAAAAATACACAAACAGCTGTCTCATTGTTATGAATACTTTTTTGAAGATCAAGATGTAAAGTGCTTATACTTTCACGGGCTGAATAACCTCTGCGAAAGCCATATTGATTGGATGGTAATAAATGATGCTTTTCAATGTAAAATTCAAGTCTTTGTTTTAAGAGCTGCTCAAAGACTTTGCCAATACAAGAAGTGAGAGCAATGGGACGGTAAGAATCAGGATTAAATTCCTCTTTATCTTGCTTAAGTATTGGGATAAGGCAGTCTGTTTTCCATTGAGAAGGTATTTCGTTATTTAGCCAAAGAAGATTAAAAATGTGAAGTAAAATATTAAGAGATTTGGAGTTAAGTTTTTTAAGAAAAGTATAAGGTACACCGTCCAATCCATAAGCTGTATCTTTTCTTGAGGATATTGCTGATTTGAGTTCTTGATAAGAAAAGGGTTCTATTAGAAAACTGGTTGTGGAATTAGAGTTGCTGTCTCCATTAAAGTGTTCAGTCATATAATTATCAACATAGTCTGGTGTATATTTATTTAAGAATTCATGTATCCAATTACTATTGTTGTTACTCATAAATTTGCTATAAGTGAAGGTTTTATTAAATTTTTTCATATTATTCCAGATTATGGATAATGGAGTGGTTCGATTAAATGACTCACACAGGTGGGCCCAACTAGCATCTCTTTCCTTCTTCAAGGTAATTTTTTTTAAGGCCTGTAACCTTTTAAAATTAAGGAAATTAACTTCAGTAGGATCTCGTTTAAATTGTAAATATGCTTGTCTAGACACTTCAACAGCTGATCTACATTTTTGATTCCACCATGGGAGGTGAACTCGAGACTTCTTTCTATTGCATGTTGAAAATGATCTGTTACGTTTTTGATGTATTGGTAAGGACTTTTCAATTGCAGAATGTAGTATATAGCAGAATTCATTGTAGCTAGCTTGAGGATCCAGAGGATTTATTGTGTAACTATTAAGTGCACTGTCAACTTCATTAGAATATTTATCCCAGTTGACTAATTTATAACTAGGAAATAAATGTAAGTCATTACCAACATTGTTATTATTGTTGTTACTATTACAATTAAAGATAATTTTTGTGATTACAGGTAAATGATAGCTACCAAGCGGATCATCATGAACAGACCACTCACAAGAAAGAGCTAATGTTGGAGATACAATAGTGAGATCTAAAGCATTTGGACGCCAGGTCATGGAGCCCACAGTAGTAACCTGACCATTATTAAGTAATACCAAACCATTTTCATCAATGACGTCCAAAATGTCTCTACCACGCGCATCAGTAGAGTTACATCCCCAGGAGATGTGATGTGCGTTAAAATCACCAGCTAGTATTAAAGGATGAGGAATACTTTTAATGAATGAATCCAATTTATTTTTATTAAATCTAGGAACTGTATGACTTGGGCAATACATACTAACAATGCTGATGACATGACCAGCAACATGCAATTGAACACAAATATTTTGTAAAGAGTCATCAAAGAAAGTATTAAGTTTAGAATATTTAATATTATTGTGAATGAGAATGGCTACTCCATTATGTTTATTACCAGTATCATTACGCTCTATTTGGTATCCTCTAAGTTTAAATGGTTGTTCTGGCCTAAGCCAGGTTTCAGATAAAATAGCTATATGTATGTTGTTATCTAGTAGAAAATTATGTAAAAGGAGTTTATTACATAGTATACTTTGTGCATTCCATTGTATCACGTTAATGTCCATAATTAAATGTTGTTTGAATTTTTATTAAATGTTTCATTTATTATTTTTTTGATGCTACTAGAGCTAACATTTTCTTTATTTTTGTGTAAAGTAATGATCTGTATGACAGATTGAACAAGCATGTTCATGAATTTATCTGAATTTAGAATGTTTTGAAAGTTGTCTGGTGAAGAAAGAGATGGAAAAGATTTTTCGTTTACAATATCTGAGTATTTATATGACATGGCCTTTTTTTTCAATTCCGTGATTTTTTGTTTTTTAACTGGGCAGACAGAAGATATAGCAATATGATTGCCTCCACAGTTGTAGCATTTTGCATTGGCTGAGTCAATGGTACACATTTTAAAATTGTGATTTTCTGTGCAGATGGAGCATTTTTCTGTATTTTTACAATATTTAGCAATGTGTCCATACCTGAGGCACTTCAAACATTGTTTTACCGGTGGGACGTATGTATTGACCTCGTGGCGCCAGTGATCCAGGTAAACATGGTCGGGCAGCTGAGTGGCTGAGAACGTTACGGCCACAGTCTGCGTCGGCTCCAACTTCACTGCACCTCCGGTTCTTACCCGTCGCATAAATCTTCGAACTTGTATGATGTTCCTGGTGCTGGCCAGAAGAGAATAAATTTTCTTGTTAGACAATTGTATGGGGACCCTAGTTAGGACCCCAGTGGTCTCCGTGGCAGAGGCAGGTATAGAGGTTTTTAATTTATGTTCTACAGTTAATTTACTCCCCTGGAGGAACATGTTGGCATTGTTGGCATTATCGAAGACAATGCCGACTTTAAATTTATTTATGGTGCGTAAGTGTTGGACGCCGCTTATACAATCCCTCCGGATTGCGCGCGAGATGCCCATTCGGGTGCCTTCGGTGATTGGTTGGTTAGCTTCAACATGTGAAAGGAATACAATGTATTCTACATTACCAATACTGCTATCAGGATACTTCCTTATATAGTTCGGTGCATTATATGGAACGTAGTCCAGTTTTTCATCAATTGACGACGACGAGTCTGACTCTGTAGACGAGTCGTCGACGATGGAACTTTCCTCCTCTTCTTTTTTTTCCTTTTGCGCCCGCTTTTCCCCATATTTACAATAATTACAATGACACTGATATAAATAAGCTATTTACAACTATTATTTATGAAGTTCTAAGGATTAGTTAATTAATTAATAGAATTAGCTTAGAAATTGCCGCCTATTTGTTCGAACGATTCCCGCCCTTTTTCTTTTTTTTTTTTTTTTTTTTTTTTTTATTTACCCCAAAGGGAAGGCTAAAGTCTTTCGACCATATTGCCTAGTCTTACGTCCAGGTATTTTCTTACGTGATAAGTTTTATAATAATGTCTTTCGTGTTTTTCATATTTCGGTTTTTGAACAGTTTTCTTATACTGTCTTTATTAAGTCCATCCATTTTTTATAATATTTGTCAAATCCTAGGTAATTAAACGTCATTTTAGTGTCAAGTCAAACGACTTGGTTAGACATAAACATGTCAGATTTTTATTTTAGCTTTGAATTCTAACTGCTAAGTGCTATCTCCTTTTGGTAAAAAACATAACCTAAATACTACGTTTATACAATTATAAAATATATTATACAATAAAATTAATATACATAAAAAACACAAAACGTAACCTAGATCAGTCAATTGCATAAAAAATGTACGTCATACAAAAGAAATACAAAGGAATAATTTTTTTTTTGTCATACAAAGGAATTTAAGTCAAACAAAGGAATTCATAAAGATGTGTTCATAATGAATTTCCATCTTGTAACATAATTATATTTAAAAAAAAAATATTTTGTATTTTAAAATTTATTAAAAATTAAACAAATTTGAAGTTTATAAAATGTATTAAAAATTAAACAAAGTTTAAACATTGCCTTCAAAAAACAGATTTTTTTTAACACAAATCCAAGAAATGGAGTTTGGTCTCCAAACTACGTTATAAAAAAATTGCCTGTACCCCGAGTGTAAGTTTGCAAGTGTGTAAACTTAACTATCGCGTTTGCGTTAAGATTTTTATTCTTACCCTTATATTCTTAGCATTATGATCTATCAGTCAAATTTTAACGCAAACGAAATAGTTACCGTTTACTCTCTTGCAAGCTTATACTCGGGGTACTGTATAATTTGCGCGCGATCATAATGGGATGGAACCATGTCAAAGTACATACAACATAATTATTTCTGTAAGCATACATACATTCAAACATAAGTTACCTATGCCTACATACATACAATCTGCTAAAATCAGTTCTGCATTCACTTATTTGCTAAAGCTACTTCGCTTGAGAACTGTGATTATCTCGATTTACAAGGTTCCATCCCATTCTGTTCACGTGCGGATTATAGAAATCAATTCGAAGGGAGTTTTTAACTAAAATAATATTTTTTATCTGTAAACACTAGACTCATCAAAAATTTATAACTTTTTAGAAATCAAATGAAAGAAATTAGAAAAAAATATAACAGAAAGAACAAAAAAACATTTTAAAAGGCCATTCTTGGTAATTTGTTCCCTACAGACTTTGAACTAAAACATCTTTATAATAATTAATAATTAGATATTATTTAGTGAAAATACAATTTTTCGGAAAAAAACATTTACTATCTGCAAACGTGTATTATGGTTCAACTCAATCGGTCCTAACGTTTTAAAGATATTTTATATCAAAGTTTGTATGGGAACGACTTATCGGTATCCAACTTAACAATTTAAAAATAAATCTGGTCATGATCATCTGCAAGTTTAAACTCATTTGATACAAATTTTAAATGTAAAATTTTTACAATACATGCAGCGGGAACTACATCTTTATCGACTTTTTTTGAAGTAATGAATTTCAATTGAGGCTTTTTTACCGTTTTTAAAAAGCGAACTTTATAATAAATTTCAGCTATCTTAAATACGACATCTTCAATAAATCCAACATAATATACCCACTTATTTTTTTCATAATATCTTACTAAAACGCTATCTTTAATATTATATGTCATGTCTCTCGTTTCTGTTTCTGTCAGTTTTTCACTTTTAGTTTCTATTTTAAAATTATTTTCACAGCCTCCATCATTTTCTATTTCAGTTCTAATACTCTGTTTAAAATAACATCTATTATTATAATTCTCCTTGTCTTCCATCATTGCCTCTACAGTATCAACTTCATTTACATCACATTCTCTTAGTTTCAGGTCTAGTTCTGGGATTCTCACCGTTTTTTCTTTTTTGATATTTTTATTATTAACGCCTGATGTAGAAGGGGTAGGATTTTTGTAGATATCATTATTTATTTGAAAATTTGTGTCTATCCGTTTGAGTTTAAATGGACTATACTTATTAAGATCAATATATCCCTTGCTTTCTGGCTTATATCTTATATCTGACAAAATTGTTACTTTTCCGGCAATGTGTTTACCTGCTGTTTCAGTTTTTGTACTGACCGCAACATTATTTTCTTTCGATTTGATTTCTATTATACCATCGTTAGTATTTCTATTATCTTCGTGTTCACTTTCTGAGTTATCACCCTTCCAGCTACTTTCATCCGACTCGGCATAATTGATCTCGCATTCAGACTCGCTAGTATCGCTTGATCTTTCAATTCGTCGTTTTTTGATATTCTTTGGTGACTTTCCTTTTATTTGTCTTTTTTTGTCATTATTTGTTTTGTGCTGTTTTAAATTATGTTCCTTTACATCAAAACAGTCACAATAACCAGCAGTCATCCCACAAAAACAACTTAATTTTCTAAATTTAATGATATCGGGATTTTGCGTCGAAATCACTTGATGAATAGCTATGGTGTTGGGAACGGGGATGAGGTCTTTTGTCGTTGAATCTAAATCCTGTACGAGGGTATCTACATTTTCATCAGATATTAAGAAATATTTGATCTTTGAATTGCTATTGACAAGTGCTTTGTATGCTGCCTCCGCATCGGGAATATCTTGACCGTGAGCAACATAACTGTCCAAATTTCTTTTTGTGGCTCCTCCTATCCCATCTGCGGCGCCTTTGCCATGACTTGCCTCGAAAAAGGACCAAGTGGCCTTTTCGAGTCTGAACAGTGATATCATTTTATTTAACATGTAAAAGTTTTTTTTCTGCCTATATTGTGTTGTTGGACCATCTGAATAGAAGTGCAGTATAGTTACTTTGGGATATTTCTCTTTAACCTTTTGAACGCCATTGTCACATATATGTGACAAACGAAATCTTACCCTGAGCGCCAACGTCACAAATATATGACAAAATACACGTCGCACCATATTATGAAATAAACAATTTAATCATTACTTTTGTGTGTTTTTATTTATATAATTTAAAAGTTTAAGCTTCCGTCTATATTGTATTGCATGAAACTAATATAAATAAACCACCAATATCGAGAAATTTGTTGTTTTAAAAGTAGATGTTAAACGCGTATAAAAGGAGTGTCTCACACGCCGTAGTCTGCTATATGTGACAGCTAGTGTTGTGACGTATGATTGTAAAATCAATAAAAACTTAAGAAGATGAATATGAAATTTTAGTCCAGAGTATATTATTTGTGTATAAGTTAGTATCAGGAGAAATAAAATGTATTTTTAAAACAACTCAGCCTAATACAACCATGCCTCTAGCTACACAATCAAAAATAAAATATGCAAATGTCTAATATCGACACTTGTTAAACTCATCTTTTGCGCATCCCAGCGCAAACCAATATTATCAGTCCCTTGTACGCCATAGTCATAAATCTATGACACAACGGTGACGTCGTAAGCGCAGGCGATTAACTTTAGTGAAGTGCTTTAATATTTTTTTTTGTAGTATTTATTATTAAAATATCGTGTTAGTTATATACCTACTGCGATCATGAGTCTAATGACTACCGAAGAACTTCTTCGAATATTAGAAGGAATTGGAAATGACGAAGAGTTCTCGGAAGCGGAATCATTACAAGAAGATGATTTAGAGGTGAGTTATTTTAAAAACTATGATCAAAAATGTTAGTTATATCAACATTTTAATTTATTTATTAGGGACAAAAACAGGTCAGTAATTTCTTAAACGAAATTTTTTCAACAAGTAACCCACACTATTATAGAAGAACGATACAGCCTTTGATAAGCACCTGAAATATTTTCTCTTTTATTAGATTTACTTATGATATGAAACATCGTTGAAAATATTATCTGACCTTATTGTTCTTGTTTTTTTTATATAACTCTTACGAATGAGAAAAATGTCGTACCTAGACTAGCGCACACTGTCTACATAGGTAATTATTTAGGTATGCATTAATAAAGGTAGTAATCATAGTATGCACCTAATATGTAAGCTAACCTAATTAAAAAAATATTCATTTTAAATATACTACTAAGACGGAACCAGGTAGTGTACGTATTATTATTCTACACAATTTACCGCCTTGGCTTAGACCGGAGTCGTGGCCAGGCCGATATCGATATGGCCGCTCCGAAGTATGTAGGTACATAGATTGTCGTGTACAAACAGCGGACATAATAAATTTTGGTTTCTGATAATAATTATAGGGAAAAATAAAAAGCTTTATACATAGAATTTTGTGATTTTAATTTTGTATTAGTAATGATTTATGATTATAAATAATTAACACCTAATCTATCATCGTCTTTTTAATCACTTTCATTTAATCAGAATCTTGGTAGCTTGGCAGACTGATATCATCCAAGTCCTTTTGCTGTCTCGCTTTTCTAATCAAATTTATTATATTTGTGTATGTCACCGATCGTTTGGCTACTGGGACTTGATCAAGTTCATGAGCGACGAGTCTTGCGAACGCTTTATTGCGGGGGTCTTTGGGCTCATCTTCAAAGTTTAAAGGCTGTAAATGACTTATGTCATACCTCAATTCGATTAAAATTATTATTATGATTTTTAAATTATTTCTGCGTATTTTTTACATGTAAAAAAAACAATAATTAAAATACTGATTTCAATATTTTTTTTATTACTACATTAAAATCCTTGCGTATTTTAGATATGGATAGGTATTATATTAGATACGAATACTTATTAGCATCGATAACCAACGTGTACACTGCTACATCCCTAATTCAGATGCGAGAATGTCATAAAATTGACTGGCAAGCAACGCCATTGTCACAATACCAAGACAAGTCATGTTGAATAGTGTTGTAACCATATTGTAATAAAAATATTTTTTTAGTTTTCTAATATCTGCTTTTTCATTGATAGTCTCTGTTAAATGCTGTGTAAAGATTACTATATTGGAATATAGTGGCAGGTTAAATAAAATTTCAGTGTCGTGAGTACGGTTTATTAGAAAATTAAAGACGAAAATAAAAACTCAGTTGTATATCGATATAAGTTTTGGAATCCCTATTTTTTATGAAGGTCATTTGACAGAAAAAGTGGCCTGGCGTCAGGGGTACGGCGATACGTTTTTACTCTGGCGTTCAAAAGGTTAATAAGTTTTAATATAGGAGTCAAATGGGCCCATATTGCTCCGGGGCTATGATTGGTGTTTGAAGATATTGTACAGAAAGATGTTGTCTGCGGCTTATCATCATATTTAGCATAAAAAACGCCAGTGTGCAAGGAAATTTGTCGTTTTGATGCACCAAAGTGTAAAGCTTGAACTTCTTCTGCTAGTTTGCAGCCATAGTTTTCGGAAAAGTCGCAATGCAACAGAACTTCCTGTTCAGTTAAGTTCTCCTTACAATTTTTATACATTGTGTATTGGTGAGTGATGTTGAAATAATGTTTCTTGAATAAAAGCATCTGATCACGAAAGGTTTGTAGTAGTATTTCTAGTGTCTCTGTCACTTCCTCTTTCACTGTTCTCTTAGTAATCTTATTATCATATTCGTGATTCTTTGTAACCCATCTTTTCCATGTCACTACGTCCTTCAGGTTTCGTTGCAATAAATTACAGATAACGCTTTTGTTTGAGCAATTATTACAGTCACCGTACATACATTTGACATCGTTGACATTGCACGCGATGGTAGAAACTAACTGGGCTAAATTGTCACTCTCTATTACATTTAGCTTTTTCAGGCTTTCCACCATGAAATTTAGATTGGCGTGCTTAACACATGCACAAGTGTTTCTGTCGCTCAATTTTGGACTAAGGATATAAAATGGTTTGTATCGAGTAAACATTTCGTAAGATAATTTCCCACCTTCACCTTTATATTTAGTATGTAATTTTTTCATGGTATCTAATAAATATCGTACCTGTTCTCTCTTTTTATGTAACGTTCTATATTCTTTTTTACCGGCCGTAGCGCGGCTATTATCGTCTCTGCTTAAAAAATCACCAACTTCTTTCAAGCGAATTATTTTTCTCTTTTTCAATTGCTCTCTGATCCTTATTCTTCCTTTTAATCCTATAACAGTACTCAATTTTGTTTTCATTTTATATTTTTTTATAGTGTCGTTAGTTATAAATTTTTTTAATGTGTTTCTTTCTTGATTGTTGGTTGTTTGGGAGTACTGCTCACTCAATGAATCTTTAATCAATATGTTTTCAAATAGTACTTTTTTTACAATATTTTTCTCTGAACTGCTAATTTGTGGCAAACGTTCCTGAATAAAAGTGTCGGTTTTAGAAATAGGAGTTTGTTTGTTGTCTTGGATTATATTAATATTAACATTTACAGTGTCTTTTTCTGAAGGTGGGTTTCTTAAATTCGTTACTATTTCTTTTAAGTGATTTACTTGTTTTTTGTACCTGTAGATGCTCTTTTTCTGACATTTTATTTTTCTTAGTAACAGATCTATCGTAGACTTTAACTTTGAATTTTCTTTGGCTAAATAGGTAACGAAATCTACGTTTTTCTTTTTCTTCTGTATTTTTTTGTGACTCTTTAGAAACTTCTTTAACATTTCTTTCTCTTTTCTGCTTCCTCCATTTTTGTCGCTGCAGGGCCTGTTCACTTTCATTAAGATCTTTTGCTTTTCTGTATTTTCTTTTAGTCTGTTCTAAATTCTTTTTCTTTATTTCCTCTAACTTTTCAGGATTGCTACTTCTTAACTTTTGAAGATATCTTCTTTGTCGTTCTGCCCCGGACAAAGGCATAGTCTAAAAAAAATGAAACCTATCAACACATGTTATTTTCAAACATAATCTCAACTCACGGTCTGTAAAATATCATATAGAGTCAGTCAAGCGAGTCGTGTCCCATGAAAAAGGCGGTAAATTCAAAAATCTTACAGGGGTCAACACTTATATAGTACGATGAAAACTGGTTTGATACTTGAATTTTTGTAGAAAAAAAAATTCTTTGGGATAAATTAAAAACTTTTTTACAAAAAAAGTAACAACCGACTTTCAACAAAACACTACAAAGTAAAAAATAATTTAAATTTCGGAAGTCGGTGTCTTTGGTTTTGTATTTTGGTTATTTGCCACCGACTTCCGAAATATACTTTGCAGTTTTTTTTTTTTTTTTTGTAAAAATGTTTATTAATTTATATCAAACAATTTTTTTTCTACAAAAATTCAAGTATCAAACCAGTTTTCATTCTTGTGACAATCCGTTTGACAGATAATAGTGTATCATTATAAGAAATCAGCTAAATGGTCGTGGACACGATTCGCTTCACAGAATTTAGGTGTGATTTTTTTCAAAAAAGAATTTAGTTTAATGAATTTAATTTTCGAGATAACTCCGAAAACAGATTTATTAGACATCCACAAAATTATCGATTCGTTATCATCACCACTATCCACAAAAAGTTAGCTTTTTACATCATACAGTACGGCCAAATTATCTTGGCGTCTCCGAACTTCGCGCAGAAGGCTGCGCAATAACATTATTTAGGAACCAAATGGTGACATGAACCGAGTTTGAGTGAGCGAACATGCGCGAAAGATCGTAGTGCCTATTTTCGGACTAGCCAAGATATTTCAGCCGTACTGTAATAATATTTCCATGTAAAAAGATTGACAGACATTTCAGTTGTATTTTCATGGATTAAGCTGTTATGCCTCGATTAATTATTTATTTAATAAAAAAAATAATTAAATTTACAAACGCAAATACATTCGAAAAACATTACCCTCCTTCCTTGGGCAGTCGGGTAAAAAACTTAGTGGTGTCTATACACCTTTATGTCGTTTCTTCTGTATGACGTTCTACAATGTCATCCAATGGAACCAAATTTTGTTGTGACAAAACCATTACAAACAATTAGGTTATAATTTTGAAAGATTTTCACAGGTCCGATGTACTCAATGGGTTACACATACATTAATGTTTTATGTAAAAAATAATATTATGTAAAAACCATAAAACTTACCGTCACACAATTAGACCTTTTTCAAATGCCAAATTCACTTCAAAGTAGAAATGGATCCACTACTAGAAAACTAAGATGGCTGACATTTGGTTTTGCTAAGTTGGTTGTAGTAATGATGTTGCCGCACGTGAAAAAAGTAATGGATGCGTTCGTTATTGTTTACAAACTTCTAAATCTCAGTCATACAAAGGATGTTATACAAGGGAAGAAAAATTGAGACAAGTTTTTTTCAGGGATTTTAGTAAAGAAATTATTATTCAAATCTAAAAAAAAGCATATTAGCGAAAAGAAAATTTATTAGCACAGATAATTAATGCAAAAATGTTGTGATTTTTAGGCTGGTTCCAAAGATACTGGATTTGGATTATACTGCTCCAGGGGTAGGACAAGGTGATTTTGTATGACAAACTAAAAATATTTTTTTTTATTTTTATTTTTTCTTCTATTAATTAATTCCAAATAAAATTATGAATATTGTACTTAAAAATATAACCAATAGAGTAAATAAATGCAAAATTATTATGATGTTAAACCATCCATACTTCTTTTTAGACCTAATTTATTATAGTGGACAGACAATTTTTTCCAAATGGACAATAAATATGCAATTCACCCAGATGTCATTTACAGTCTCCGTTATAAATTTGTACAAATATATATAAGTTGAGGCATTCATAAGTAGCTCCTGAATGCATTGCGGGACCTTATCAGGATTTTCGTAAATTTTTAGAAGCTCATCCGACAACACAAGGCGCTGAATGTTGAAAGACGAACACTCAAAGAAGATAAATGATGCAAAGATTGAACTTTTTGCGATTGACAATACTCACAATACGGAGAGTTGACCATTTTAAGACGATGAAGATGATAATTTAAACGACAATGACCAAAACGCATACGACAAATAAATGAATAAAACTTTCTGTTTATAAAACTGCTATTTCTACAAAACCAAGGTATGGTGTTTATTTGTTTATCTAAAGAGGCATACCAAGTGCCTTTATTTTCGATTTGTGTGGTCCGGTATGAATGTCTCCCCCACGATTGACACATACGCTGTCCTAAAAGACTAACAGCGTCTGTATGCGGTATAAAAACACTCATATCAGCGTCAGCATTTGGAATTAATTCACCCAGATCAACAATTTTTTTGGCCAGATAATCAGCCTTTTCATTTCCTGCGACGCCAATGTGCGAAGGCACCCAAACAAAACTAACTTCAATATTAGAATGAGACAATTCAATCCATAGCTCTTTTATTAAATAAATTATGTAGTTGGTGTTAGCATGTAATTTATTATTAGCTAGATTTTTCAAAACACTCATGCTATCACTTACCACAACCCACTTGCCATGACCTGAATTGCAATTTTTTATATGTTTCAAAGCACTCAGAATAGCAACAGCTTCAGCTGTAAAAATACTGGCATTTTTATCAATTTTTCTACCAATGCCTATATTTGAGGTTGGTTCAAAAATGGCAAAAGATACTGCACTATCATTTTTGGAACCATCACTATACACAAATTTATGATTTGACCACTCTGACAACATTGCATTAACTTCCTCTTTTGAGGACAGGTCCTTTTTATTTTTTATAATTATATTTATGTCTGGAAATTTTGCAATAAAAGCTCCTTGGTAACAAGGCAGAATATGAGATGATTGATAAATATTTATATTTTTAATAAAATATATAAAACTATGAATACCCTGTAACATGTAAAATGACTTTTTATCTAATCTAGGATTGAAATGCAACAGATTGGCCAAAAGACTATTGTTAGAAACACTAAAAAGTTTTAATATAAATCTTTCTTTCAAATAATCAAACCGGATTCTTAATGGTGGAATGTTACATTCAATCTGCATTGCATTTATAGGAGTACTTCTGAATGCTCCAGTTATAACACGCAAACATTTGTTTTGCAGAACATCTAGACTATCTACAATTCTGGTATCTGCAGCGAAACAGTAAAAACCATACTCAAAATGGCTACGAATCAAAGACTTGTACAGCAATAGCAAAATTTTGGGGTCAGCACCCCAGTATGAACCAGCCAAAGATTTCAATATATTATAACCTTTAGTTGCTTTGCTAATTATATGTTTGATATAATTATTCCAGGTTAAATTATATGAAAATAGAACCCCTAAAAATTTGACTTCATGTGAATTGGGCAATGCAATATTGTTATATTGCACGAGTGACATATTATGACACTTTTTACCAAACACAACCACTTTAGACTTTGATGGATTGACATCAAGATCAAGGTAAGAGAAATATTTACACAGATTTGACAAGGCATCATCGACTATTTGAACAACCTGTGATAAATTGGCTCCAGAAGCATAAACAACTAAGTCATCTGCAAATTGTAAATTTTTTACTTGAGACCCTAAAATTAAATTTAAACTACGTATATACAATATAAATAATAAAGGTGATAAAATTCCTCCTTGACAAACTCCTTTTGAAGCAAGTCTAGGACCATAAAGATGTCTATTAAATTTAGCAAATACTTTTCTATTACTCAAAAAATTTCTGACCCATATTATAATTTTTCCAGGGATACCTATTTGTAATAGTTCATGGCATAAAATATCTATATTTACACTATTAAAAGCCCCAGCCACATCAAAGAAAACTCCAACCAAATTATTATTGACCAATAAAGAGGAATGTATATCAAGCTGTAATTGACAAACACTTTCCCTAGCAGATCGATTTCTACGAAAACCAAATTGATTAGAAGGTAAAATATGATTTTTTTCAACATAGAACTCTAAACGCTGCTTCAACAATTGCTCAAATAGTTTACCGACACAAGAAGTAAGTGCTATGGGACGATAGGAATCGGGACATGATTTGGGTTTTTCTGGTTTTAAGATTGGTACAAGGCAATCCACTTTCCACTCTTGAGGTATAATATTATTTTCCCATAACATATTCAGGACTATAAGGAATGTTTTTAAACCAGTAATGCTAAGTTTTTTAAATAATATGTATGGCATACCATCAAGACCATAAGTAGTGTCTCTTCGAGAGGAGATGGCAGATATTAATTCACTAATTGTAAATGGATTAAGTAGAAAACTATGACTGGAGTTAGTACTATTATTAAACAAAGAACTTGGGGCATGTGAAACAAAATCTGGAGTGTATTTCTTCAAAAAATCTAAAATCCATGCATCGTTTTCATGACTATTAACATTATATGTTTTGTTATATTTGCGCATGAATTTCCATATGACAGATATTGGAGTGCATCTGTTGAAAGTTTCACATAGAGACATCCAACTTTTTTGACGTTCTTTTTTTATAATTAACTTTTTAAGTGCTCGAAGTCTTTTAAATTGGATATATGTTTCTTCAGATGGATTATTTTTAAAATTTATGTAAGCTGTTTTGAAATTTGATACAGCCTCTGTACACTTTTGATTCCACCAAGGAAGGGAAGTTCTTCTAATACTATTTATAGGACATGAATGATTGCTGTTATTTTTATTGATCTTATAATTTGGAATGGAATTAGCAGCAGCTGTGCGTAAAATTGTACAAAAATGATGATATGAATCAAGAGGGCATATGTTAACTGTTTTGAGATCAACTAATAATTCATCCACATTATTACTATACATTTGCCAATCTACCATTTTGTAATTTGGATAGGTGGGCAAATGTTCAGTACTTGAACAATTTCTACAAGAATCATTATTTTGACTATTACTAATCACTACTTTTATGATTGCAGGGATGTGGTAACTACTACCAAGAGGACTATCATGCACTTGCCATTCACAATTAAGTGCCAATGATGAAGAAACCAATGATAAATCCAGTGCATTAGGACGCCATGTTAGAGAGCCAATAGTTGTTGCCTGACCATTATTAAGCAAAATTAAATTATTTTCTTCAATGACTTCTAAGACATTTCGACCACGTGGAGAGTCAGAACCACAACCCCAAGATGTGTGATGAGCATTAAAGTCCCCAGCAAATATAAAAGGACCAGGGATAGACTTAACCAATGAATCAAAATTATCCTTATTGAAAGCTGGATTAGAATTTAAGGGACTATAGAAACTGACTATACTCATCTCCTTATTATTAACTGTGATTTTTACACAAATATTTTGTAAAGAATTGTCAAAATAAGTGTTAATTTTATTATGAATAATACTTTTATGAATTATTATGGCAACTCCGTTGTGTTTGTTACCACAATCATTCCTTTCAATATTGTAATTATTTATTTTAAAATTTTGATCAGATTTGAACCATGTTTCACTAATTGAGTACTTTTCATTTTTTTGTCCGTAACGAAAATGTTATAACTAAGTTGTTGTATCGAGATTGTAACCTTGTTACGAAAAAGTAATTATTAAGCTTTATCCACGGTGTTCAATATTTTTGTTTCTTCTTAATTATTTATGTATTATATTTTCATTACACAGGACGTGATGTGTGCAGTAGTGGATTACTTACTTAATCAATTTAAATAAAGTAAACACTTTGACAGCCGACCGTTTTTTTGCGCGCACTCTCTGGGACGCCGGCCATTTTTTAAGATATTGTAGGATTTTTAAAAACATAACTATAAGTGCTATATGCATAATTTTTTTTTATTTCGTTAATGTGTTATCTATTTTAATGATTTAAATAAAAAACATGTTATTATTATTTTTTCTTATATTTCAAAATAAACGCTGAATATGATACAAAAATGAAAAAAAAAAAACTCTTACAACAACATTTTACTTATTTTAACCTGCGTAATTGGTCATTGTATGGTATTTTTTGAAACATGGGTAGTAACAAAGAGGTATATTACAGTCTGGACAGTAATAGATCGTTTCCTTCCTTCCTCGTTTGCCAGTTTCCTTCTTTCTCACGTCGGCACAAACTTTGCACACTCTTGCCACATTTGTTTTTTTATCGGTGCTCGGAATCCTCTCCAGGAAGTGCCTGCCAGTCAATCTTGTGCTCTTACCCACAAAATGTGGGCCGTGTGAGGGTCCTGGCTCATCAGCTGATGCAGTTTCCACCAGCTTATCACCACAATTCATCAAAAATTGCGAGAATTTCGGACGGCGCCTTTGGTTACGAGACTTATTATATATTACATATGAATTGACCATTGCCCTCGCTACTAAGTTGAAAAACATCTTTTTCCACCACTTCATGGTCTTCCGGTTCAATGAGTAATAGGAGACATATTGGTCATTCAAGTCTACTCCGATTTTATTATGGTTGTAATCTAGTATACAATCTGGTTTTATTCTCTTGGTTATACCAACACCTTTTACTTTAGATTCCACCTCTGACCAGGTAGCAGCGTGTTTCGTTGTCAACATGAGCACATCACGCTTGTCTCTCCACTTGCAGGCGGTAAGATTTCCCCGGTGACAAAAAGTCATTTCATCTCTGTCTAACGATTGGTGACGCCAATCCTGAGGCAGACCAGGACGATTCGCCATGACTGTGCCAACAAGGCGAGTATCATTCAGCCAGAGAATGTCGGCGATTACTGGGCTCGTAAAAAAGCGGTCCATGTAAATGGTGTGCCATTTTCCAAAAAATGGTTCGCACAATTCTCTGACAATAGTGTCCACAGATTTTGCATCACCTGTATAAGGGACCATTTTCAGTATGTACCCAGTTGCTGCGTCGCAGAGCATGTAGATTTTCATACCATATTTGTCTGGCTTATCTTTATTATACACTCGGAAGTGTATACGTCCCCTAAACCCACAAGTTCCTTCGTCTACTGTCAGGTTTTCGTTGGGATAGAAACTGTTTTCGCATAACTGACAAAGTTGGTCAAAGTACGGCCGGATTTTGAAAAAAGCGTCGTATTCAGGATGACCACGAGGTTTATAACGTGCATTGTCGTTCAAATGTAAGCAGCTGTAAATGGCTCTGAATCGATTGCGGTTCATATGCTTGCTGGCGAATGAAGTTTCAATTATTTCCCGCGTCGACCAATACGAATCAAAACTTTCTTTGTGGACAAGCGACATATGAATTATGATGCCAAAAAACAACTTCAATTCTTGGATTGTCACAGGTTTCCAATTGTACAGCATAGTACCTGGTTTCAATATGCCTTGTCTCAACTGTTTCGCTTTCATTACTGATGCGTAGCGATTTGTTTCTGTCTTGAGCAGTACCCAAAAAGAATGCGGGAAGAAAATAGAAAAACAGTCAAATTGTGTTGAATCTTCAGTTACCTGAGCCAATACTTGACATAGTTCTTGAAAAACTGGATTTTCACGCGGTTCTTGCATTGGTTGGTATGACCACCCATTACCTTCATCCATATCCCTGACAGATCGTGAAGTGCGGTTGGCGGCCCGACCTCGCGTAGATGAGCGCGTTGCCGGCCGACCGCGTCCACGACGCGATCTCGAACTTCTGATTCGTAAATTATTACGACCCCGCTCGGGCTCCTCTTCCGGTTCAATGACGTCTGGCGAATCGGTCTCAAATCGATCTGAAGAGACAAAAAAACAATATAAAATCATGCTCGACGAAAATAAGTTTATGCTGAGAATACATCAATTGAAATAGTAATTTACCTTCAATTTCATTATTTGGAGCTTCCCCAACGTCTGAGTCGTCATCATCTATCAAATATTCAACAATTTCAGTCGAATCGAGTCGGTAACTGCGTCGCGCAGAAGCCATTTCGCGCCAAAATACGTGAACGCACTTGCGAGTCGGCGGCGATGCGAGTACTGGCGCGCTCCAGTTGACAAAACCCCTCCCCACACCTACACCCCGCACCACAGGTTGATGATTGATGCACGTATGGATAGCTAAAGAAACCCGCTTGAATAGAGTTGCACGCCGATAACGTACTGAATGCGTGATTTTTTAACAAGTGGTATGAAAGTTGATAACGTAGTGACTACGTGATCGGCGTCCTGAGGGAAGAGCAGCATCACGTATTCACTACGTGAAAGGCTGTCAAAGTGTTAATAATAAAAAGAAAGCGATTTTTTTTTATTAGAATTAGGTAGGTAACATAACAAAACAAAATATCACGGGTTTGTCACGAATTTGAAGCAATTCAGTAACTTTAAAGCAAAATATTTGATTATTTACTAATCTCTATTTACGATCAATAACAAACGTATTTTATATTTATTTATTGATCAGATCACGATTCACCTCTTTTTGAGACAAAGTCGGTTAAAATATTCATGGTACATACAGCTTTATATTCATCATTTTCTTAACACGTAACATTTTAGTAACAAAATGCTACTAAAATGTAAGAAAACCTTTTCGTAACGTTACGAAATGTTACTAAAATGTAAGCCCAAAATAACCTCAAAAGTAAATTGACTGCAAAACACAATGTTAAACGTTCAGAAGAAGAACTAAGTAAAAAGATAATATTCTACTAATTAACATATCAAATTCACCGTCATGTATCTAAATTACTTACCGAAATATCGTGTTGTAAATGAATAATAACGAAAATGTTTCTTCGGAGCTCCGCTTACGACTTTCACAATAAAATGGTTGATCGATGCGTTTGACAGTTTCGTAATAGCCAATCAGGTTCAGGCTAGTTTTGCCAATAATAAAATTTACGATTGCGTTCAGAAATGCCAAGAAACCAGTGTAAAAATTGCTAACGAAACTGATTGTTACTAACTTGTAAAATATTGAGACAAGGAAATAAAACTATTTATAATTAATTATATATCATGAAAACCCCAAATAAACAGAGATTTAAATACTAGGGGATACGTATAACACATTAAATACAATTCACGCGTAATAAATCGAATTTTAAAGCCATTTTAACGAATCCAAATATTTGAAAGCTGATAGTGACACTACGCTTTTTGTATGAAACAAAATTTTGAGTGTTATTATATTAAATGTTTTTGTAAAAAATATATAGAATAATAAGTCATGAGACTATTTACGAATGAACTGAATATATATCTGTCAAATACAACGCGGAGATTAAAAATTACAAGATGTATTTATTTGACTTTTTTAGTTTCCAAATTAACGACATCATTTTTATTCTGAAATGTACAAATTTTTTGAAAAATACTCAATTATTGCAATGTGAATATTGTGTGTAGAGTCTGGCCAACGAAAGCTGTCCAAGAAAAAAGGCGGGAATTTTAAAAAATCAAGAGCTGTTAACCCTGGCTATACACTGCTTAAACGGAGTTGATACTATTTATTATTCAGCAAGTAAATTTTTCTTTAAATGTTTTATGAGCTGTAATTTTCGAGTGTATTATGAAGAATATTAAATAAAAGAGTACTTTTAATTCTGCCTTTTTATTATTTTCAAATAATCCATAATTTTGGCTATGAGTCATAGTTGAAATCGGATTCCAAAAACTCTACACCTGATAATATTGAATCAGCTTCATTGCTTTCTTCGCTGCTACTGCTACTGTCCCCAAGATGTATTATGAATGGTTCAAGTTCGTTTTCAGTAATACGGTCCCTTAATTTGTACTGATTTTCCACATTTAGTACATGATCAGTGTACTTCTTCCAGTCATCAGCAGTTATGGATAGAAAACATTCTTTTATTAAATTTTGCATTTCAGACTCGGGTATTCCTATATTTTTGCTTGCTACTTTTCTCTTCGCTTGACTCCATACAAGCTCAATAGCATTGAGGTCGCAATGATACGGTGGCAGCAACAAAATTTCGTGATTGTGGATATGACTGTGTTTTTTTAGAAGTACTTCTGCTTCGTAAACAACTGCAGGTTTATTATCTTTCACCAAACACATTAATTCAGCTTTGGTGTGATATTCTTCAAAATGAATATTATTCTCTTGAAGCCATTTTCGGAGATTAGCTTTACAATCAGACATAGTAGGGGGTTTGTTTACTTGTTTCACATGGTAACTTGCATTGTCCATCACAATTACACTAGGTTTAGTGAGATTAGGTATCAACATTTCCTCAAACCATTTCATAAAGTTGGTAGCATTAATATCATCATGGTAGTCAGCTGATTTGGATTTTGTGCTGAATACCAATAATGCACCTGGCACAAACCCTTCCTCCGATCCTGCATGCACAATAATATGTCTTTTTCCTGACGATATATTAGTAGTGACACCACTTGTTGAAGGTCCTTGCCACGATTTTTTTACTTTATAGTTCTGATGTACATATGTCTCATCAAGGTAAATAATCTGTTTACATTCTAGCCTCTTTTTATGTATTGTCCTCAAGAATCTATGTCTCCATGCCGCAATTTCATATTTTTCTGTAAGTAAAGCCCGTTCATTTTTGTTGTTTTGAAACATTCCTGTGTAAAATTTTTCTAAGGGTTTCACGGCATCCCCTAAAATCAATTGCTTCCCTCAGCTCATTGTGCAGGCTTCTCAGTGTTGGGACTTGTTTTCTAACTCCATAAAATTCATTTATTTTGTTTCTTATAGCTGAAATATCAAAATTATCCAATTTGGAAACTGTTGCTGAATGTGGACGATTTTTCCCCGGAGTATTCCACTGTCCTTGATTTTTAACCCCTTCAATTTTAATTCTTCTTAGGGTCTTCACACTTACATCTGAAGAGAACAAATACAATAAATTATGTTACAGTATATTATTACTAATCAGTCATTAAAGTCAAAAACCGTAATAAAATACAAAGATAGTATATTATTTAATTTAGGTATCCATACATTATCATAAATGTATATAAACCCTTCGAAGTAACTGTTAAAAATCTATAATTTCTAAAGTAATACCTGTCATTGAAGATATCTTTTCTAAATAATATGATTCAGAAGTCGCCATTTCATTTTCTTCGAGAGTTTTCAATTTCTCTACTGCTTCCACAATTATTTTAAGTGTTGTCTCATCGTTGTCAATACTTTCTGAAAAGTAGATACACCGGGAAAGATATTGCGATTTGTTATAAATAGTCGAAAAGCATCAAGTTGTTTCATTAGAAATTCAATAAACTAACCTAAAAGTGAAAGGATTGAATCCAGTCGTAGTATTTTCTCTGCAGATTTCTGATTCAAATCACTTTTTATGTCTTTATATTTGTCAATCATAGTAAATAGAAGCTTCCTCGTCGAACTTTTGATTGTTTTTGGCATTATTTTAAACAAAATCAATGAAAATAAGATGCACGTAAACACAAGATGAGTTAAATACGAAACGTCAATGTGTCAATTTTGACAGTCTTAAATTATTGCCATATCAAAACTTCTGAAAATAATGCGTGGACAGCTTTCGTTGGCCAAACTCTATAGAGGAAATTGATAAATATATGGCGCAGGCCAGACAGAAGAGACGTAAGACGAGGACGCGTCGCGGACAGGGCGGAGACGAGACACGGACGCGACTTTTGAAGTTATATAGAAGAGACGGGGCGCGGACGCGACGCAGTCGCGCAGTCAGGACTATTTTCGGCATTCAACAGTCTGATTTTGTCACGTCGACATGTCTTCTTCTGAAGATGAAGATGTACTAGCACTGGTAAATCTCGCTAATATACAGAGGGTTAGACGTTACTGGGTACATCCGGTATGGCTAAGCAATGAAGACAATCGATTTTTTAAAATAATGGAGGACCTACACAATTACCCAGATCGTTTTGTCACAGTGTATAAAATGACTCCACAGTGTTTTAATATTATCATGTCCAAAGTGAGAAATGCTTTACAGAGAAAGCACACAAATTGGAGAGTATCTATTAGTGCTGAAGAAAGATTACTTATAACGTTAAGGTAAGTGAAATACGTTATCTTTTTTAATTACTTTAATACTAACAGAAAATTGTGTTACATAATAAGGTTTAATTAACTTTTGAAATATGTGCACGCTCAAACCGATGTTGATGTGTATAATTTTTCTACACTAAAGTAATCCGATGGATTACTTTGGTGTAGAAAAATTGTACGTGTAGTTCAGAGGTAATTCTTCATTCAAAAAAGATGTATTGGTGACGTGTGCAGCCGAAACTGAACTAATTGTTGAATAGGGTGATAGAGTGAAAAACGTTGGGGTATTCTCATCCTGCACAGATATTGATGGAGATGCAACATTCTGATTTTGCTCTATTGTTGATGGAGGTGCAACATTTTGATTTTGCTCTATTGTTGATGGAGGTGCAACATTTTGATTTTGCTCTATTGTCGATGGAGGTGCAACATTATGAAACGGCTGTTGTATAGAAGACACCGTGGCTATGTTGTTTTGAGAAATGCGGGTAGAATATGCTGGTTCTGATGTCGATGCTGCCTCGTTTCCATCTAAGATTTGCGCCGCCAACTGCATTACTCCCATCTTGAACCTTCGTTTTTGAACAAGATTCATGGCCTTCATATCAGACAACATGCTTTGAAGGAAGGCAAGATCTGTATCAAGAGGTTGCATTTGTTTCTCGCTATTTTGTCGTTTTCTGTTAAAGTAATCAAAAGCAGATTGATTGACGTCTTTCAAAGTAGGCATTTTACTTTTTTTACTCGAGTCCGATGATAACGGCGAAGGATGATTTTGAGCCTGTGGAGAGGGTGAATGGGACGGAGGCCGAAACGGCGACATTGACTCCTCCTCATCAAGTTCACTTTCGTCCGTATGAGTATCTGACCTGCATTGTGGTTCTAGATTAGATTTGGAAGGTCTTGATTTCAAATATTTATCCAAAAAATGCAAGTGCTGGGCAAGGTAATATTCTTTTACCTTCTTGGCTGCAGAGCCAGATGGAAGTGATAGAAGTTTTTTGTATTTTGCATATCTGTTCCTTATGTTTTTCCAACGATCTTTGCAAGCTTGTACTGAAACAATCAAATCATCGAATAAATATAATGAAGTGAATTACTTATTGTGAGTTTTTATTCGCAGAGACTATAGAGCCTATATCAGTAATACGAGTACCTACTTATGTAAAGAATTAAGAATGTTACTTTCTGGCTCAATAGCCTCCGCGAATAAAAAATCACGGTGCACAGTATAGTAATATGTATACCTAATTTATATTTGTATATTTATTTACAGGTATTTCGCAGATGGGTGTTCATTTAAATCACTGTCAGTTTACTTTCTACGAGGAAAATCTACAATTCGAGAAATAGTACATAATACCTGTCAAGTTCTATGGCAAACATTACAACCCGAATATATGCCTACACCCAATGTAGAAAAATGGCTAGAGATAGCTGCGCGTTTCCATACTCTTTGGAATTTACCGAATTGTGTGGGAAGTCTGGATGGCAAACATATTAGAATAAAAGCTCCATCTAACACGGGATCAGCGTACATAAATTACAAAGGATACTTTTCGATTGTGTTATTAGCATTGGTAGACGCTGACGGGTTATTCGTAACGATAGATGTTGGGGAATACGGGAGAAATAGTGACGGGCGTGCATTTCAAGCCAGTGCTCTCGGACAAGCAATGCAGCGTGAAGACCTTAATTTACCGGACCATAGTCCATTGCCCGGAGAAGTACAACCTATGCCATATTATTTTGTGGCAGATGAAGCTTTCTCTCTGAAAAAAAACGTAATGAAACCTTATTCGCGGAATCAATTGACAAATGATAGAAGAATATTCAATAACAGACTAAGCAGAGGACGGAAATCAGTAGAATGTGCCTTTGGAATGGCAAGGACTAAATTTCAAGGACTGAGCATGCCCATGTGCTGTGAACCTGCTAAAGCTGATGTAATTATACAAGCAATGTGTATATTGCACAATGTTATTCGAAGATGCGATGGAAAATTTACAGCGCCATACATCCAAAATACGTTGGTTGGAACAAGAATTGATTCACTATACAGAGAAACTGCAGATGGTGTCAGGGAATACCTCACCAACTATTTTGTAAATCGGGCACCTATTCCGTACCAAAATAGGCACAATGTATAAACACACACACACACCATCACACACACACACGCGCGCGCACGCACGCACGCCGCACCCTCGCACACACACACACTCACACAACGCATACACACAACACGCAGAGGAATTAAGAAAATATTACATTAATATTACATTAAAATATTTCTGTTTTACCATTAAAACAAAGAGTAGAAAAGGCGCAGACGTAAAAGCGTTGCGCCCGCGCCCCGTCTATTCTGTATGTTTTGCGTCACGACGCTTCTATACATTTTATATGAAAGGGACGTGGAAGAGACAAATGTCCGCGCCCCGTCTGCGTCTTACGTCTTTTCTGTGTGTCCAGCGCCTATGTTTGTTGCTATTAAGACTTTGTGCATTCCATTGCATTATGTTTAAATTTGATATAATAATATTGTCCAATAAGGAGGTGAAGAAATTGTAGTACTTAAAGTTTTTTTTAAAACCTCTTTAATTGATGATGTGTTTATAGGGACATCTTTATTGCTAACTATTTTGGTAATTGTCTCTACTAAAATATTTATAAATTTATCGGATTTCATTAAATTATTAATCTGTACATCTATATTTTTTGCTGTTAAAGCTGGAAAAGCGTTAATATTGAAAAGATCAGAGTATGTGGCACTTCTTGACTTTAATTTGTTTTCTTCTATTTTTTGTTTTTTTAAAGGACAAGATGAGGAGATAGCTATATGATCGCCCTTGCAGTTTGCACACTTAGCATCCTTTGGGTCGACCTGACAATTCTTAAAATTATGATTTAATGTACAAATTGAGCAAACCTCGGTGTTGCGACAAAACTTAGCAATATGTCCATACCGAAGGCACTTAAGACATTGTTTAACTGGTGGAATGTATTTGTTTACCTCATGTCGCCATGAGTCTAAATATATATAAGGAGGAAGAATGGTGGAGGCGAAGGTAACAGCAACTGCCTGTGTTGGGACAAATTCAACACCGCCAAAACCCTTTACCCTGCGCATGAAGCGCCTGACCTGTACTACATTTTTGGAGCTGCCGATCAATGAAAATATTTCCTTATTGGCCATGTCGACAGGGACTGCAGTGAGGACTCCAGTTACCTCTGTGTCTGCGGCAGGGATGGATGCTTTTAATGATAATTGATCTAATATTTTTTTATTTTTAATAAACATATTTGCGTTGTTCGGCAAATCAAATGTGATGCCGACCTTGTATTTATTTATCGAACGCAAATGCATGACTCCTGAAACTCCATGCTCACGTATTCCTTTAGATAGAGCCATACGATCCCTATCACTAAATGACTTATTTTCTTCTACGTGATTTAAAAATACAACCAACTCTTTTTGGTTGGTATCTTCAGGGTAGCTTCGTGTATATCCTTTTACTTTATAAATTTTATATTTTTCCTTCCGGTTCTTATCTGCATTATTTTGCTTGTATGAAAAGCTAGTTACCGCCGATTCCGCTGAGTCAGAATCGGTGGATAATACCTGCTGGGGATCCGGAGGCGGTTCCCCCTCCTTCCTTTTTCTCTTCTTAACCATTCTAATTACCTACTAACTAACACTTAACTATTAATGACTAACTATTGATGAATATTTACAGAGATATTGTCGAAAAATAACGAATATAAAATGTAAAAAACAAAAAGCGCGCCTTCACTCTTTAACGTTTTCCCGCCTTTTTCACGTTTGTTTGTTTTGGTGATTGGCCGCCGAGTCGCGTGTCGAAATAGGCAAAGGAATCGTCATTCAGCCTTAAAATGTAATAAGAAATATGGACTAAACTCATAAAATTATGAAATATGTTTATAGTTTTGCTCTATTCCTTAAAATACTTAAAGATAGACCTTAAATATATATTTTAAACCCTTATAACTCTCAGTCGATATTGATCGATTATGATTTAAAGAATTTGTTCCAAGCCCTAATTAGTCTACGAAACAGCGACGGGAGGACACAGCCTAGAGTTCGACGACGACCACAACCACGCTAGTGAATACAGTTTTAATCAGCGCTACACGCTCGATCGATCTCAAGGCTGTCTCGACGACGAGCTCGTCGCAGCTTACAGCCATGAAATTGTCTTTTAGAGAATAGCACTGCTGATTCCATTGTCTTGACGTGGTCTACTATCTTTTGCCTTTTCTTCTTAAGATCGTGTATAGTAGCACGCCCAACACCATATTCTTTTGCCAATTTGCACATGTTTTGTCCAGTATCTAACTTTCTTAAAATCTCCATTTTATTATTCAAATCTAGTGTCTTGTGTTTGCGTTTATTTGTCATTTTTAACTATAAACTATTCTCACTTGAAAAAAACAAATAGGGTAAATACGCTAAATGTCGGCCCCCTTACGGTTTTTCTGTTTTGGGATCGGTCTGGCACCATCAATTTGCAACGAAAGGATAGCTTCCGATGCGGTTTTGGATAGTTTGATAAATCTATTTCATGTTTATGGGCATAAGATTGACATTTCTACTACAAGGAAAAAGTACTAAGGTTTAGATGCGTCGAGAACGAAAAAACTCTAAGTCGGCCATTCACGGCCCATGGTCGGTCGCGTTTCTCCCAAATGTCGGCCGGGTATAGGGTGTTATAAATTAAGACAGACAAATATTATTAATATGATTTATTTTGGCAGGAGTCTCACTAAGTATACATTATTAATCGTATTTGTTTAATAGTAGGTAAAGTATTTTTTTTTTATTTGCACTTAAATAATGTTAGGTATTACAATTTATAACAAAGTAAACATCACAATAAAATAAAAAAAATCGTATTAAAATACTTCAAAAGTGATTGTTTTTTAAACTTTTAACGTCTTCGTAACAATATTTATAATAACATTAAATATTTGTCAAACAAGTCGGTAAATAATAAAAAAAGGTTAAACATTATTGTGCTATGGTAAATAAATGTATAGGTATGTTTGTCATTAATTAAATAAGTCTTAATCTCTTCAGTCATATAAAAAAGTATGTACCTACCTAGCATCAACATTTTTGGGCTTAATTAGGAACTCTCGTTATACAATAATCAACAAAAAATAATCAACAATATACAAACTAGGTATATAATATTATAGGTAAGTCTAGGTATACAATAATCTGGTAAACAATTAAATTCTTTTACCAGTAATAGGTAGTAAAGTAATATTTAACAAAAGAAATGAATGTTTTTCATTTCACCTTTTTAGCACTTCGACGAAGTAAAAAAATACTAGGCTTTTTAAGGAGTATCTAAATCTAAATCAATTAAAATACAATGGTGACAAATAAACTCGTTAACCGCAACATCCGAATATGGTAACCCTTTTTTAGTCGTACATTGAAGATGAAACCATTTTGGGCACCGATCACACCCAACGTTTTTTAAGTTGTCATCTTCGACATCGCTAACGAGTACCTCTTCACACCCAGCACAATTAATACGTTTTTTAATTTCTTTAGTCTTTCTAGTTTTCTTATGTGTATCTTGTCTCTTCTTTTGAATAGCCAACTTTGCTGTCGCCCTGACTTCCTTTTTAGCCGCCATACTTTTTTTCCGGTCCTGGACTTTTTGTAATTTTTCTTTTTTAATATTTTCTTTGTGTTCATAATATTCTCTCCATTTTGGAGATGACAAAGCAAGCGGCATGATTTCTCCACCAACAGTGCGAGATCTTCCAAAGCTCAAAGCTCGAAGTGAAAATAAATGTTTTCTAAAAGCCGGAGATACGGTATGTTTTGAGCCCCGCATTTTTGACCCAGTTGGTGTTAACCTGCTATTAAGAGGACTAGTATTTGCTGAATTATTTCTTGATGATAGAGGGGATCGTTCAACTCGCGGCAATGATAATATTGTAGTATCAAAAGTGATATCATTCGGGACCTCTACTTCTTCAACGAAACTTTCCGGCAATGAAAACAACGACTGTGAATCGCAATCCATTTTCTCAATTGTTTCGGATTCGATGTCAATGGCGTCAAAATCCACTTCTGCCTTCTTGAGAACCAAAGATTTTGATATAGGTAATATTTTTTTTTGTGATTCAGAGTCAAGTGACTTTGTATTATCTATACTATCACCATGTACTAAAGCAGTAACAATCACTTCACCGAAACGTAAATCAGGAGACTCGGACCTCTCGGGCTCGGGAGTGTCGTTGAAATAATTTGGAGAAGACAGAATCATCTTTTCGTTAGAATTTTCTGCGATTTGATTTTCTGGTGCTGCTGGTATAACAATAAGTGGTATTTCGGTATCCTGGCGGTCTATGTTTTCATCGGTGTCCTGAGGTATGGCGAAGGCGATGGTTTCTTGTTCTGGGTAATTAATCACTAACACATCCTCATTCCGTTGTGGTGATGTTACCTTGTTTTGATATTTGTTAAGCTGAGACGATTGGACAGCTTGCTTGTCGGTCGCTACACTACTTAACTCATTTAAAGCATCTTTTAATTTTTCGACGTCAATGACTATGCCCCTTTCTTTCAGTTCGTTACAAAAATACGTTAAAACTGCTACAGTGGTTTCAATGTTTTGACTTGAGGGAATCGTAGGTGTTTCCTTTATTTTTTCCATATTTTCCAAAGTGTTTTTAACACATTTGGAATAATCTACTGCATTGGGATTAAAGGGGTAAAGACCACATCTTTCAAACCCATTTTTTATTGTTTGTGACATATCTTTGTTTAAGACCTTCTGCAACAATGGACAAAACGTTACTTTGCTCAAGGGCTTTCCCTCCTCATCCTGCCAGGCTTTAATAGTTTTTCGCCATTCAGACTTAAAAGGCCGAAACACACTTAAATCGGCGGGCTGGAGGATGTGCGTAGTGTTTGGCGGTAAAGCGTACAGAATTATTTGATTTGCGTCACAAAATTCACTTAAATGATAAGTGAGATGGGATTTATGGCCGTCAACAAATAAAACGACGGGTTTTTTTACTTTTTTTTCTTCTAGCCATGTATTGACACCGTTGGCAATATATTCGTAAAAAAGATCTCCTCTCATCCAGCCACTTTCCGATATTCCCAAGATAATCGTCGGCGGTACACTAAGTGCAACTTCTTTAGGAGGTTTTTTAACATATGGAAAAACTACCATCGGGGCTACAAGTTCGCCATCAGCTGTGATGACTATCATAACAGTGATAGTTTCCTTTTCACTGCCTCGTTTCACTTCGTATATGTTTTTCCAGCCTTTTGGTCCTATAACCTTTCCTGTTTTTGGACAAATTTGAAAACTAGTCTCATCACCATTGAGAATGCGGTTTGGGTCTTCCAGAATGTCCAAGTTATTCGTCTTTATCAAGAAATCTAAGAAGTCTGAAAACCATTTTCGAATATATTCTTCAGTAACTATAGCTCTGGCAGTATTTATGCTCTCCGGTGTTCGTTGACTTAGTTCTGGGTGCCTTTTCATAAATAATTCATACCATTTTTGGCCCGGAGTATCATTATTGAATGGATTTTGCCTGTTTTCGGCTTTAATTATTTTTTTTACACTATTAATTAAATCGGTTTTTTTTCTTGGAAAACCGCACTTGGCAAGTTGTATCAGCCATTGAACTAGTACTTCTTCTTCGGATGGGTTTAAAACCGAAGAACGTCCCGTTTTTAATGTATGTATGTCTATGCGACCAGCTAATCTATCTTGCAACGTCGTTCGCGGGACGCCGAATAGTTTAGAAGCTGCACGAATGGGCATTCCATTATTTATTGCCTCAAGCGCTTCCTTTATTTTTGTGCGATCGTAACTACATAATTTTCTACATAGCTTCCGTGAAGGCCCTGGATCACCCTGTTCTGTCATTGTAGTACCTTTAATTAAAAGCATTAATTTTAAAGGCAGCTTTTTGTGACATGCAGGTTAATTAATGAATGAAAAATTCACGACCAACCATTTATATTTTTTAAGCTAATTAACATGGGTTTGTTAGGCAGCAAGTTCCAAAGAGCAATTTATATCTTATATTCCCAAACCGTAATAAGCTATCATAAATGTTTTCAATATTATCAACTCCTACATTTAAACTTAACTCTTTATATTATTAATAAATTAAATGTATAATAAATATTTAATTTTGAGAAAATAAGAAAAAGTAATCAGCCTGTATAGTTGGGCTCGAATTCGAAGCTGGTCGACATTACGATCTTTAATGTTTCTAAAGCCGGCCCCTATTTCGTGTACATTATTTCTCGAGATTCAATTAATATCACCCCGGCCGGTATTTGGCGATTAAACGTAAAATAGATTTATTTGCCTATATGCGTTGCAAATTCTCTTATTAAGCCAATGGAATTAGTACAATTGGAATTTATAAAACAGACTGCATTTACTTTAAGTCGGCCACGGCCGAGAATCCGGTTTTAACTCAAAATTGGTATTCTATTGGCGGCCTCCTATTTTTCCTCTAAAACAATACGTAAAACATTGTAAAAACTATCTAAAAATATAGTAAAAATCACTAATTACTGATAATAAAGCTAAAAACAAAAAAAAGGAATGTCTTACCGTTCTAAAATCAATCCCCGAAGTGTGGGTATTCACAGCAAGTAAGGTACTTTAAATATGAACTTGACGCTTCGACGGCGCAATCGCTACTGACACTCAGTGTGCGAAGAGTGAGTGACGTAATCGGAAAGTAACGGTTTGTACATATAGAGTATGACAAATTTGTCAATTCATTACGTTTTAAATGAACGCAAGCTGAAAATGTGCAGACGGCCGAAGTTTGGGGAGGGGCCGACGTATGGCGTATTTACCCTACGTTAGCACGTGCACGTGATAAGTTTTGAGGTTAGACTGCTAGTCGACGACGCAGCGACCAAGCGCACAGGTATAGAGGGTAGCGATGGGCGTTGAATCAACGAACTAGTTGAATCAACGTTGATGTCTCTTCAACGGAATTAACGTTGACCGTGTACAAATCAACTCGTTGAATTTGTCAACGAGTTACGAGACAACGACGTTTATGAATTCAACTCGTTTCATCGTTTGACGAATTCAACGAGTTGATGTGTACACGGTCAACGTTTTGTTATTTTCAACGTACGTAAATTGTATTTCTTTAAGAATAAAACTCCCACTACGACGCGATAGTCATGACAAGAATTTGAACTCTAAATAACGAATATAAGATTTTATATTTATTAAGTAATTTGATCAATGTCATTATTTTTTAAAGCAAGTAAACGATGACATTATTAATTCTTAAAATGATCATATTCGTGCGCGGAATGAAACGTTTCGGCGCCAGCGGGCCTGTGACTGGTTGAAGCGGCTGATTGGCCGGTCACCTCGTTCGACTCGTGCGCAATAAACAGGTTTATACTGGTTTGTTTGTTTACAAATACGAATGAAATATAGTTTGTGTTGTGACAAGTCGCGTGAAAGGTCACAGGTAACTTTGCGGATTGTCGAAATTAATATCACTGTTTGTATTTAATTACGTATTAGTTTTTACTGTATTAGTATCAATAGTTTTTGTAAATATAAGTGTAAATAGTTAAATAGGTTTTATAATTTAGTGTAAGTACAGTTAAATAGGATAAAAATGCCGGGACGTAGCGGTAACAGTGAATTGTGGTTACATTTTGAGAAAGATGATAGTGGGAAAGCTAGTTGTAATATATGTAAAGAAAAGATTTCTTATAAATCTACTACGGCCAATTTGAAAAGCCATTTGAAGCGGAAACATGTATCAATCTTTAGTTCAGCCTTTTCGTCTCAAACTCCGCCTCCGCCTATATTACTTCAAACAAATCCATCCTTGCCAGGACCAAGCAATATACCTGCTACTGTACCTTCTTCTCAAGGCCCAGTTGAGAGCACCGAAGAGAGTGGAACCGGCAGAACTAAACGTCAGGGCGGATCTCCTCAAAACAGTATTCTTGACAAAAATAATTGAGATTTTCTAAACCTCGCGGCAGAGCTTCTATTTAAGGCCAGATGTACAGATATATCAAATATATAGTATGTTGTAATGAAGGCACCCCAAGCAGTCCATTAATTTTGGATATTTTTCAAAATCATTAGAAAACGTTGTTGCTGATAATGTCACATTGTGAGAATAATGACGATATTGTTAACAATAATGACGCAATGTTGCCGACAATGAGTTGAATAAGTATTATAAATATGGAGATGAATTTACATGTGACTTAAATACTATTTTAGGTATTATTTTGTTATGATATGGACAAGGAAAATAAAATGCAATATTATTAAAAAAAAATGTAATATAAAATAAATTTAACTCTTCTTAATATATTGATCCTTTGGTCTCCTGATTGGATATTCTGACGATAACAGAGTTTAATGAAATAAAAAACGCTCGACTTACGCTACACATAATCATTAACAAAAAAAAATAACAGACACTAAACTAAACCCTGATTGTATCTTAAAATGCTATTTACTCCCCTAACAGATATAAAAGACTTCAATGGTCTCTAAACTAATCAGACTTTTATCCTCTGATAAACCCTTATTAGAATCTTAACATTATTTTTTGGTAAAACATTTAAATTAACATTTGGCAAAAACAGCTTCTAAAGTAAAAGTTAACTAAAATTATTTTATAAAATAAGCTCCATAATTAACAACGATAATCAAAACAATTGAATCTTAAAAACGATATTCTAATAACAATTTTATAAGAAGACGATGATTAACAATTAATGATCAGCCTTTAATTTAAACCAATTAGGTTCAGAAAGAGGAGAGGGACACCTCTCCTACAATGCCCTGACAATTCAATCATCAAATAAACACTATTATTGATTATGATACTTAACTGTCAATTACAAGAACAGTTACTTTTTCTTCATTATTATTTTTTTTTTTTGGGTTATTTTCCGATTGTTTTTTTATATTTTTTTTTGTGATCGTCTTATCTTTCGGTGAATATTTCTGCGTGTTAAGCACATTCAGTGAAATATCCGACAATATTACCACGTTTTTGGTCGTAACCCTTGAGGTCGAAGGTTCTGATTGAAATTTTTGAGTTTCAGCATTTTGTACATTTTTTGGCGCAGCATTGAAACTGGCAAGGTGCCCAAGATGATGTCCGTGAACGCAGATTTCTGAAGCGGAGCATTCAAAGCAACTCATTGTTCTCATGGTTAACTTTGTTGTTGATTTCTCCCACAACACCTGGTGCACGGAAAATGTGCCCTTGAAGGTTTTGATGTTACTGGGAATCAAGTTACTTTTTTGTGTTATATCTTGTTCTTCTATTTTTTTAACAATAATATTGAGCTGTTCATTTTCGACGCGTCCCTTAATCAGATTATAGAATTGATCGAATGTACCCACATCTTCACCGTAGAGAACCATTTGATCCGCTGTTCTTTTCAATGTAGCTCCAACACCATCTGGGGCACCCTTGCCATGGCCGGCCTCAGAGTAGTTCCACGTGATTTTATTTAACTCTGAGAAATCGTTATAAATTTGGGTGATTATGTAAAACATGGTCTTGTTTCTATATTGCGATGATGGTGAGTCCGACAAAAAATGGATTGTGTCAATTAAGGGGTTCAATCTCATTACTTCTTCTATTAAAGGCACCAGATGAGCCCATATCGACGGAGCGTTGTGCGTTAAACAATCACTTATTGTACATATTGATGTAGGGGTTACAATTCCAGTATCAAAATTATGGACATATGCAACAGCAGTGTGTAACGAAACCTGTTGTCTGCTACCACCGAAGTGAAAAGACTGTACTTCTTCGGCATATTTCAAAGCGTAATTTTCGGAGAAGTCTACATGAATCAGACATTCTTGAATGTTCAGGTTTTCTTTTAGATTTTTGATAGTTTTGTATTGGCCAACAATTTTATAAATGTGCCGAAGAAATATTATTAAATCATGGTCCAGCTTTGCAACTGCTTCCGTAAAACGGCTTGTTACACTCTTCTTTTCCGAAATGACTTGCTTTTTCGTAGTGCCGTTTTTAAGAATTATATTTTTAGTTACCTTGACCCATTGAAAATAAGTTACGTTTTTATTTTTTAAAGCATTATTGTAATCTAGATGATTGTTTCTGCAGGCGTCACATTTTCTTTGCAAGCAATTGGTGTTCCTAGAATCACAGCATAATTTAGAAAGCACCTGGTTGCTGTTTTTCTCATTTATTATTAAAGCTTTATTCAAACTGGTTATAAGTAATTCCATATTAACATGGACAGCACACTGACATGTTTCTCTAGTATTATTTTTTGGAAAAAGCACCCAAAAAGGTCGCAGTTTACAAAAAAATGAGTAACTTACTCTCAATTTTGTCTCTAAACAGAATTTTTTGTAAAGGTCTTTTAGAGGTAGGCATAAATATCTTTTTTGTTGGCGAACTTTATTGCGTGTGATAAATTCCTTTTTACCAGCGGTAATAATACTGTTTGCATCATCTGTGTAAAACTTTGTTATGCGTTTCATCATAGGAGTTTCCTTTTCATCTGATTTATTGCTATTGTCACTCTCTGATTGCGACTCTTCACTCAAATCTTGACGTCTGATCTCTGCCTGCCTCTCTTTCAATTTTATCTTAAGTCTCTGGATGTATTTATGTTGTGATTTGTTTTTTTTTTGGTAAGCTGCTATGATTCGCAGTAATTTTTTTCGTTTTTTCAGCTCTGCGTAACGAACTTTTCTGACTTCTGCTCGAATGTGTGGGCAACGGTGCAAAGGATCATCAACTTTGTTAATGGTGGCTTCAGTATCTAGGATAATTGAGCCGTTGTCATCTGCAACAGCTTGGATATTAACCGTTTGAAATAATGGCTCCTTCCCTATGGTAGATTTTTCTGTTTTCTTTTGACGATATCTATAGAAAATTTAAACATATATTTAAATACAACATCTACATAATTATGAAAACGCTTACTTTAATACAGGATCAAATTGTAAACGTAAAGAAAATAATAAAAACGTTAAAATATTTTTTAGCTCCTTTTACAAGTAAATCAAAGATCATTAAGATCATAGAAATACCTTTTAGAATTTTCTCTCCACTTTTTTCTTTGTTCCCTCTGTTCGCGAGACGATTTTTCTTTCTTTGTTTCTTTTTGTTTTAGGTATCGTTCTCTTCGTTTTCCTCTTTCTATTTCTAGTAATTGTGGGTCGTTTTTTATTTCAATATACCGCCGTCTTTTGCACATTTTTTGAGCCAGCCTTCTTCTAGACAGAGCTTCTTCTTCTTTTTTTTTTGATTTAGGGGGCATTTTCGGTTGTAGGGCTTAATTTATTTTAACATAAGGATCTGTAAAGACAATAAAACTCATTACTTAAATTCGTTTTGAGGTATATGTTAAAACGTTACGCATTTGTTGAAATTTTTGGCAATTTCTATTGACCAGCAATGTAGATACAGTCAGACAGTCGAAGATCTCAAATCGATCTACACACAATTCTACTGTCGAGATAGATAATTTTACCCCTTCGACTGCTCGTCTACTTCTGCTGCTGACTGTACCTACCTAATTATGTCGTAATCATCATCATCTCAGCCGAAAGACGTCCACTGCCTGACCAAAGATTTAAGACCGGAGAACATTTTGGAAAAGTTCAGTTCTACTTGCAAACTACACTACTAAAACTACTATTAAACTAACTACTATTCGGTACTTCTTTTCATATTTAAAACTTACTGAGTCAGCAGTACCTACTTATAAATTTCTGTCATTCCATTGATCAACTATTATCGTCCCACTATCCTTTACGTACTGGTACATATTTTGTATCTGCTCCGGGCTGTTACCCTCTAGTTCAATTTGGACACTTTCGTATCTAAACTCATTGTTTATAATGTAGCTATTATACAATTTCAATTTCTGCTGGTCTTCACAGAGTGCCTTACACAGACCACCTTGATATGTTGCAATTATAAATGCGAAATCTTCTAAAATATTGGTGAACTGATTAACGTTCACACTATATCTATTGGTGTCTATTACTAAGACATAATATGTGAGCTTCATTTTTCGGCTAAAATGACAATAAATTTCAAATAAACGTTATGCGAACAAAAAAATATGTAACAAAAACCTCGAATCGAACAATAGCACAATGCAGACAGATAAAATAAATAAAATAACGCAATTAACATCATTCAATGTAAAATTTGTTAAAAAGTAAAAGAAAAAGTGTATTATTCCGAATTTGCCAAAAAAATGTGTTACCAAAAAAATATGGTACCAAGCTTTATGCCGAAATTAACAGAAATAAAAAAACACGATATATCTAACTATCAGGTCGAAAACTAAAATCATTATCGGTAACAACCGTCATTGCTCACTCAAGACAATATCATTGTTAGCAACACGTGTCATTGTCGTCTCATGCGACGTTGCTGAAAATGATGTTGCCAATAATGAGGAATTCTAGAAAGGTCACCATTTTACAAAATAATTAGGTATATTCGTCGGAGAGAGTGCCACATGCAGTATTAGTTTCACGCATACTTCAAGTTTGTTACATAAAAACACTTCATTATGAAGAAATAATTGAGATACAGTCAAAAATAAGAATGACGATTGTGATGACAAATTTTGGAGAATCAAAATGAAATACTTACTGCTCAAATTGTGCGACGTCCTTACACTCCAAAGCGTGTCGGCCGACTGAGGCGCGGGGTGAAGCGTCGCTTAAACGTCATTTGACTCTTCGGTCGCGTTTCGTTATACGTAAAAAAAAACACATTCAACATTGTTGCCGATGATGACGCTTATTTTTTGAACATTGTTTGATTACATTTTAGAGTAACTTATAATAAAGTTTTTTAACATTATTTTAATGAAAAACGTTCTTTATTTATCTAAGTTTAATATTTATTCACACAATGTATCACATTCAATACACTGAATTGTTTATGTCACGAAATGTTGGAAACTATACCCAGGCGACAAGCCAAATTTTGCCGATTTTTAAAGTAATATTTGAATTTTTTTTTTTGTGTGATTTAAAGCTCAAAATGGCTCCGATAGCATCTTTATCATTTATTTAAGTAATGGAATAAAAATGTTTGACTTTGAAATTCTTTAGTATTGATGAGTATTATAGCGAGACATAAATTTTGGCTCTCTGAAATATTCACCCGTCAGCGTTTGATGGCTGAATTTACTAATAAAAAAATTAGCGCCGAGCAGAAAAAACAAATAAACCTTGATTTATTAGATCTGTGCACTGACTCTTTCCATCCATTTTCTATAGTGGAAGAAAGAGCGTTCAAAAAATACAGCCGCTGGATCCCGGGATATGAACTTCCAACCAGGAAAACTTTATCGAACTCAATAATGCAACAGGCCTACACTAAGACCTTTGATTTTATACAAAATCAAATGAAGAATGATGTCAGGTCGATTTGTTTAACTGCAGATATGTGGACCTCTTTAAAAACTGAAAGTTATATAGCCCTCACAGGACATTATTTAACAGATAATTTAGAATTTAAAACCGTATTGCTAGGATGTTGTCATTTTTCCGGACACCATACATCTGAAAATATCGCCACAGAAATCAGGACACTGGTAGAGAAATTTGGATTGAAGGAAAAAGTAAACTTTATGGTTACTGATAATGCCTCAAACATAGTCAGAGCCGTAAAAGACATTTTAAACTGGAAGAATTTTGGGTGTTACGCACACACACTGAATTTAATTGTTGATAATGCTCTAAAACTTGTCGAAGATGATATCGCCAAAGTAAAAAGGATTGTGGCACATGTTAAAAAAAGCACGCTTTCATCAGAGAGGTTGCAGAAATATCAAATTCAACAAAGAAATGAACCAAAACGTCTTAGCCAAGCCGTAGATACAACATGGAATTCAACATATTATATGATAAAAAGATTTGTTGAGCTTGAAGAAGCTATTCGTGCTACCTTAGCTTTCACAGATAGTCGTTTACCCGTAATCACTACCGAAGATTGGACATTATACTCACAATTGTGTCAAATATTAAGACCATTTGAAGAGATCACCAAATCTATGAGCGGGGAGAAATATGTATCAGGAAGTTCCGTAATCGTTGTCACACGATGCCTTAAAGAAGCATGTGAAAAAATTACATGCAGAACGGATTTGCTATCTGCCGTTACAGACGTTGCTTTAACATTAAGGTCCGGATTAATAGACCGTTTCGGAATAATCGAACAAAGTGGCACCTTTTCATTGTGCACTTTCATGGACCCCCGCTTCAAAATACAAGGTTTTTGTGATCAGAATGAAGCAAATAAAACAAAAGAAAGAGTTAGAAAAATGGTTGCTGCATTGATCGCAAAAACAACAGACACCACACCATCTACAGTTTTGACAGTAACTGACGACTTAAACAAAAGTAATGACGACTTAAACCCGTGGAATATTTTTGACCAAATGATTGCGAGTACTACAACACAAGGAACGCCACTGTCAAAGGCAATAAAGGAGGTAGATATGTACCTAGCGGACGAACTATTACCTCGCAAAGACCAACTAGGAAATTTAAACTGCCCTCTCGAATGGTGGAAAAATCATCAATTTGTATATCCCCACCTAAAACAAATATTTGTTACCCACTGTAACATAGTGGCTACATCTGTTCCTTGTGAACGGATGTTCTCGAAAACTGGTCTTATTATAAACCAAAGAAGAACAAGGCTGACCACAAGCAAAGTAGAACAAATCATGTTCCTGAACGTAAATTCGCCTGAAGACCGGTTCAAGGGCTATGCATAAAATGTAAAATAAAAAAAAATCCGAATGTATGTACAAATTATACCTAAAATTATTAAAAACAAGATTAAAAGTAAAAAAAAAGTATAAAAAGCCAAAATAATGTAAATAAAAATTATAAATAATAATTGATTTATGTACATAAAATCAGATGATCTTCTAAATACGCCTGAAATTTGTGTTTTATAGCAAATTAATCAGTCAGTCCTAAGCCTGAAAAAAGTATGAAGGGAAGATCATCTAGAACCCTAGGTAGGTAGGTAAAGTCATTATAAAATGTTATCCAATTTCATTAGGTAAACTGCATCAAATTGTTCGTAAATTAACATTACAACAGCATACGTTAATAAACGTGTTTAAGCGTTTATCGTTCATGCAAGTTGACGTTCGTAACACGTTAACTCGTTGACGAAATTAACTAGTTGATCAACTAGTTGACAAACGCAATTCAACGTTAACGTTTCGTTGACGGAAAAACCTTCAACGACCCATCGCTAATAGAGGGGTGAGGGAGGCGTGGGCGGAGGGTGCCGGATTATTGGACGTGCCGATCTATCGAAGTGCCGGATTAGTGAGATTGTACTGTATTAAAACAAGAAAAAATTAAAACTAACATTTTATTCATGAAGCGAAGAAAGCTTGCTTTCAAAAATAGAAAATGATTGTTAGTTTTAATACCTCCTTTTTAATGTGAATAGGTATCTATGTTGACGGCACGGTTGGCGCAGTGGCTCAGCGATTGGACTGCTGCGCTGCGTGTTGCGGGTTCGATCCCCGCACGGAACAAATATTTGTATGGCCTGCAGATACTTGTTTCGGGTCTGGGTATTTGTGTATGTGAGTTTATGTTTGTGAACGCACCCACGATACAGGAGAAATTCCTAGTGTGGGGCAACGTTTTTAAAAAAAAAAAAAAAAAAAAGAGAAGAGAGAAGAAATGTCATGCTGAACCGTTGACTTTTCCATTTCTTCCACATGAATAGGTACTCGTACCTAATATATTGTTTGTCATCCAGTGTCATAATTATAAAATAGGAATACATTCTAAAAACAATATTCTTTTTTAATTACTTTTATTTTATTCTGTTTAGTTACATCAAACTAAAAAAATAATCAGCAATAAGAGCATCCCGGGTCTCATGCCGTTGCACGGGAATTTCCTCTCCTTGAATGACTTGTGGCATTTGGCCATCTCTTAAAATTTGCTCCCAAGGGACTGGTAAATCAAGTTCTGGATCATCTGAAGGTAAACTTTCCCCTCTACGACGTAAAATATTATGAAGAACTGCAGTGGCCACTATAATTGTCAGTGCTTTTTCTAGCTTAACACGCATTCCAAGTGCCAAAACAGGAAATCTTCGTTTCCACACACCATAACTTCTTTCAATAGGATTTCTTGTTCTTATTTGCGATTCATTATAAAGTTGCTCTGCTTGCGTTCTCGGGCTCCCTAATGGAGGCATCATGTATGATGTTGAAGCATATCCGCTGTCAACAACCAGAATCGAGTCATTGTAGCACCCATCTTCAAATTTCGCTTTGATAACACTATTATTAAATATTGTGCTATCGTGACACGATCCTGGCCATCTTGCTACTATGTCAGTGATTTCCAAGTTAGCATTGCATATTGTTTGCACGTTTATGGAAAAGTAACCATTTCTGTTTCTATATAGTTCTGCTTGTTCACCTCCCACCTGAGACCGGAGTGGTACAAATGATAATTTTATGTGCGTGCAATCCATGGCACCAATGACACGTGGAAATCGAGCTATTTGGTAAAAATTATCTTGCTCCCTCCCCATCTCCTGCTGAGTAGTAGGAAATTTTGTATATTCCTTGTGCAGTGCAGCAATAGTGGCACTGACTCTGTGGATTATTTTATTGGCAGTAGGTGTACTCCAACCACAGATGTCACCGATAACCATTTGAGTGGAATTTGTTGCATAAAATCTCAAGGTTCCCAGCAACTGGTTTATCGGTGAAATGGATAAGTTGCTGAAAAATAATAATATAAGTACTTAATTAGACGGGATATTTTATAGTAACATAACTTATGTCTTGAATACTGGTGTGCTAGATAGGCAGGAAACTTAACATATACTTAACGTACACGTACAGTCATCACAACCAAAAGAGATAAGTTAGTAGGTAGGTTTTTTGGTGACCGTACAATAAGTAACTTTAAACACGCAGGTTAATTATGTAAATGTATGTATATGTTGTTGGAGGTAGGAACTAACACTTACCGGTTGGAAATGTATTCCAATTTATGTTCAATTCTTACCAGCAAAAACAAGGTTGCTTCTTTGCTCAAACGAAACCTTATCGTGAAATCACGATCATCATAATATTCAAATAAATCTATTCTCTCTTTTAGCCACCTTGGACGTCTAGGTATAACTTCCTCATCACTATCACTATCATCTTCAATCAAGTCATTTAAACGTTGCATTTTATGTTTATCGAATAATTCCTTGTGGTGATTATTGTTGACTGTTGAGTTGAAATGACAGCTGACAATAGGACGCCATTTTATTATTCTCGGAATAAGCTTCTTAATCCATGCCTGACGGTGGTATAGTGACTATTCCCGAATAGACTCGTTATTCCTCGAATTGTAGTTGGTAAAACATGAAATTGAGTTATTCTCGAATAAGTAGCGATTTACTCCAAGAATAAAATTTATTCCTGTTTGGTCGAATCCGCCCTAAGGTAGCCAAGTTTTTATCCTTATTATTATTGCTCAACTTTTTTTTCGCTAGATCTTTCTTTTAATGTAGGGAGGTTTTCAAAAAGCTCGGAGTACTGCCCGGTGTATAAATTATCAAAGTCTTTTTCTAGCTGTAAACAACAAAAAAAAAACAAGTAAGTTAAAAATGATTGGTTACAGGTACTTCACACTAATATTATAAATGCGGAAGTTTAGATGTATAGATGGATGTTTGTCACGCTTACTCCTACTAGAAACTAGTCATAATATACAGGTATAAAGTAATACAAACTTCTGACCGTGGTAGGGTACCACGGTCTGAAGTTTGTGTGTGGAAGGATTGTTACAAATACCTACTTACCAAAAGGTATCCCGTCGGTTTCTGTAGAGCAGGGTATTCATTGAAATATTCAGATATTAGCATGTTCTTAGATATGTTTAAACGTGTGTTCGTTGTGTCAGTCCACTTTTGTTCGACGATCGACCATTTTCAGCCATTTAATTTTTTCTAGAGTTTCTTCCTAATCATCGTTAATTAGACCCCCTGGTAGGCTAATTACTGGTGAGGAAGGCGGTGTCTTTGATGAAGATGATTCAGCACATATTCTTCGCCGTTTTTCTATCATACCAGTCTCTCTTTTTAGGTTGTGTATTTTGGTCAGGCAACTTTCCTGCAAGCCTGTTGATGAGGCCGCGTGACGAGTCCACAATTTTGCTATGAAAATACACTGTTCTCTTTTCATGCGGAAATACTTTTACAATTTCATGTGTCCAATTTGCATACATTTTTTTTTTATATATATAAAGAACAAAACAAAAAATAAACAGAAACATCACAAAAACCTCAGAAGGTTTGTCCGGATGTTGAAACACTTCTTATCTCATACTAATCTAGCTATCTTAATACTAATGTAGGTAAGTAACAAATAAACATACTTAATTTATATTTCACACATAGTTTAAAACAAAATGGCAGGTAGTTCGTAAATAACAACTTAGAAAGATTAAAACAACCACGGCACGGGTCGGACATCGCGTTGATAACTAGATAACTAAGTGAATAAAATTTAAACAGGATGATGCATTCTAAAGAGTATCAAAGTATTGTTTGTATTTAGTTTTGTAATTTCTGATTGAACTTTTGTTGGAACGTCATTAATTAGAGTAGGTATTAAATAAGCGACGGTTCGCTTCCCGTAATAGTTCTTATATCTCGGTACTACCTGTTTTGATTGGGCTGCCAATCTTGTTCCAATGGTATGATTGAATTTAATTTGCAGTTCTTTGTTTGTAAATTGTTCTATTAATAACCACTTTCGTATTTTAGTGTGAACTGGCAAGATTTTACAATGTTTAAAGAAACCTGTTACGTCATCACCATCAGACAGTGTTATCTTATTTTATTTGGTATAATTATTTTTAATAAACGAAGTTGCAGGTTGTATATTTTATCTATGTAAGTTTTAAACGTTCTTTCATAGCTAGTAATTCCATATGAACATGGAAGTTCTGATCACTGCTTCCGGGTGCGAACTTAATATTATATATAATGTCCCTATAATTCTTACCCAGGTAGGAAGGAGACGTCAGTGACCTTAATGCGAACTTTCATATCGATACCGGAAATTTCAATTGTCGTAAAGGACAAAACACGAGTTTTCAGTAGAGCCAAAAAACAAAAAAAAAAAAAAAGGTTTGTGTCTAATATCTTTTTCAAATAAAGTGCTATATTTATGATGTCAAAAGAAACCCCAACTATTTTTTCGTGTTCTATCCCTATAAACTAACAAAATAAACCAAACTTAATTATTCACGAAAATGAGTGTCCTTTACAGCCCACAAAAATTGAACCGAAGTACTTTACGGCCTCGAAAAATTGGTTATGATAAAGTCAGATGTGTAGCAAAGGACTAGTCTTGATCGTCAATGGGTAGTACAGGTCAATTTAATCAGAGACTAAGGCCCACTTGTACCAAAACTTTGAGTTAAATAAATAACTCGAGGTTTACTAACTCAGTGTTAATGTTTTAAATTTTTAACACACAGTATGTATTGCACCAGTAAAAATTAACCCAGAGTCAACTAACCCGAGTCTTGTCATGTTCACTTGTCATGTTCATTCATTCTTTTTACATCCGGCAAAATATGGTGGATCGAATGCTGAATGAAATAAGTGTACTGCTCTCTTTCGCTCCACAGTACTTTGAATAAGTCTATTCCTTTATGTCAGATTAGAAATGACACGTGGTTCTTTGTCGCGTTATATTGACTGATGTGAGTTGAGCACGGACGGACTGTCACTGCACGGAGTACTTTTATACGTTAGCGTGTTGCATGTGCATTATTTTGTGAAAATAAATATCTTCAAAATGGAAAAGAAACTTCGGTTACGCGGCCCAAATTTCACAAATAGCGACAATTTGTTACTGTGCGATTTAGTAGAAAAATATAAACACATTATAGAAAATAAAAAAACTGATGGAGCCAATCTTCTACAAAAACAAAAAGCTTGGTTCGAAGTGTTAAAAGAATTTAATGCTACTACCACTGGTCATTCCCGCATGCTGGAAAGTTAAAAGAAACCAAATCGTATTATCGTATAACCTAAAATATCTCAATTTTGACATTACTAACCCAGAGTTAGTTGACTTTAACCCTCCCACATCAGTGGGTTAAAATTTTAAAAATTTAACTCATGGTTAACCCCTAACTCTTGATGGTGCAAGACATAATTAGAATTTAACTCCAAGTTAGCATTTAACTCTGAGTTAACCGTGTTAACCCAGCCTGGCGCAAGTGGGCCTAAGAGGGTAAAAGGCACAAAAAACTAAATATCTAGTTAAGAAATACCTACAATAGGTTGTAAAACTAAATGAAATAAAAGGTTTTTTTTATTATTATTTTTTATTTATTAACACGTTAACTGCCATGTCAGGCACCGGTGCTTGACAGACATGGCACCTGTTAAGGCCATGTCAGTCCCGGGTGACTGACGCCACAGTATGTAATTTCGATGATCTCAGGGAGCTGTCCGGCACGTTTAGCTCGTTATTATCTGTTACAATTGACTGACAAGGCCCTGGAAAAACTATGTTCAACTTGGCCTAACATTTTTATATTTAGAACTGGATTTATTTAGGTTTTATTGGGAAAAATAAAATGCGACACAATGAAACTATAAAAACTTTTTATTGTTTGAAATAATCATATTGTGGGCTTATAGCTGTATAAGCCCAACATATGATTATTTCGAACAATAAAAAGTTTAAGTTAGAAAATTATAAAAAAATGAAATTTAGAGTAATGAAATGCAATAATCAGTCAGAGAGGCAAAGGAAAAGTTATTACATTGTTTTATGTTCCTCGTTGAAACAAGATAAGCAAAAATGTGATTTATTAGGGCATTGTGGGCAATAAGTATTCACTTGCTTAGTCTTCTTTCTAGCATAATTTCTGTCTATTGTTTGAACATTTACTTTATAACACCGTGAACAGTACTTTCTAGATTTTTTTGCAGGTCCTTCTTTCTTTTTTAGCTCATGCTTTTGCCTCCTATTTCTTGTCAATGTCTCTATCCAAAATTCTGGAGAAGTTGGTGAACAAGAGACTATTGGCGTACTTAGAAAAGAAAGAACTGTTATCGGCCAACCAGTACGGCTTTCGAAATGGCAAATCAACGGAGGACGCAGTCTCTAAATTGGTGGATCATGTCATTGATATCCTTGACAAAGGCAAAAAATGTGTTGGCGTCTTTCTTGACCTTGCTAAGGCCTTTGATACCGTGTCAAGGCCCATTTTGATCAAGAAGATGGAACGCTTAGGTATCAGGGGCATTGCTTTGGAATGGTTTGCCTCTTATCTTTCCGAACGCAAACAGAAGGTTTGCCTGGGAGATCTTCAGAGCTCCTTTGCAAACGTGGCATATGGCGTGCCCCAAGGTAGTGTCCTTGGTCCCACCTTGTTTCTCCTGTACGTTAATGGTCTCTGCTCACTCAATTTGGACAACGCGCTAATATCTGCGTACGCTGATGACACAGCTATCATTTTCCATGGCGACTCTTGGCAGGAAACCTACAATATTGCAGAGGCTGGTATGCAGAAGGTTACCAGTTGGCTGCAATATAATTTACTTACTCTTAATGTTAAAAAAACCAAGGTGGTTAATTTTTCTATTAGTTTAAAAACAGCTGCCCCTAAACAGCTTGCACTCAAATCCCACCAATGTAATTTTAGTCAAAGGGGTAGCTGCAGCTGCCCTATTTTTGAACAAGTCAGTAGTATCAAGTATCTCGGTATTTGCATAGACCAACACCTGACATGGGCAAGGCAAATTGAATCGGTTACTTCGCGTGTAAGGAAGCTTTTATACATATTTAAAAAACTTCGATCTGTAGCTGACAAAGAAACTCTCAGGGTGACTTACCTTGCCTTGTGTCAGTCTGTGTTAAGTTACTGCATTATTACTTGGGGTTCTGCTGGGAAAACATATTTAATGGCTGCTGAACGGGCACAAAGAGCTATCCTTAAGGTCTCTCATAGACTAGGAATTCGATACCCCACCGAAATGTTATATCGAGAGACGAGAGTGCTTACGGTGCGCCAACTATACATTTTATCAGTGCTACTTAAATTCCACAAAACTGCAGGTGTGACGAAGGTAACAGACCAACGCACACGCAGAAAACCTAAGTGGAACAGAATCTTCTGCAAACTTAAATTTGGCAATAAGGGCTTCTCTCGTATTGGGCCATACCTATACGAGAAAGTTAACAATAAGCTCCAAATCTTCCCCTTGACAAGGTTTGGGTGTAAAAAGCAGGTACAGGATTGGCTGCTAGGTCTTAATTATTCTGAAACGGAAAACTTCTTAGCATCCAACCATTAATGTATCAATCAACACATACACACAATCATCACCCACATACTTTCACTCATCTCATACACACTCTCATTCATAACCTACATACCCTTACTCATCACATACACACTCATACTCATCACACACACACTCACACTCATTACATATACACTCATACTCATCACATACACACTCACACTCATTACATACACATTAACACTCATCACATACACACATTTATAAACTTCATTACCTTTTAGTCCTAAGTTTAATTAATTATATTGTAACCGTTGCATTTGTTCCTTTTTATTATAATTCATATTATCTGTCGAAAGAGACTGGATCCTGCAACACAGGGTATCCTAGTGCGGGATTCAGTGTCACTACTTCATATTGTAAACCTTTTATGAACCAATAAACTTTATTATATTTTATTTTTATTTTAATGGCATGTCAGGATTACTGTTTTCTTTGCCCGATTCTGTTAGATATTTGCACAACTTTTTCCTGTATTCTACTATCCCTATTTTAGTCTTCGTGGTTTTTTTTATAAATTATGTAAGAATAGAGTAATGCAGTGTTCAACAATAGTTCAACAGCAAGTTTTCTGTACCATTTTACAGTTTTTCTCAAAGGTGTTGAGTATGCGATCATCTGATCAGATAGGTCTACAGAAGATTTTGCGTTGTTATAATCGACTACAATTTTTGGTTTTATTATTTCTTTTTCTCTTTTGTAAGTCCTTGTAAATCCAAAAGAATGTTTCGTAGACAGTAAATAAACATCCCTTTTATCCTTCCATTTCATACATGTTATACCATCTTCATTTTCTTTAGCTCTAAACTCTCCTTTTTTTATCTTTCCGTTTATAACATCTCTAGGCAAATATTTTCTATTTTTACGTAAAGTGCCCACCAGATGCGTTTCTTTGTCCAAAAATTTGCGTCCAAGATCAATACTGGTATACCAGTTATCGGTATATAATGTATGACCTTTTTGAAGATATCCTTCCATAAGTGACATAACAACATTTCTTGGGGTTGTAGTTTCGGTCTCACCCTTCAAGGAATGAACTACGACACGCGTAGGTACTTTTGTTCAAACGGTCGAGCGCCGCACCGAGTGATTTCCTGCGCAAATAAATTGGCGGCCGGCGGACGGTGCCTGACAAAATGCTTGACATGGCCCAATAGCTATGTTTTGTTTCGTTTGGGCCTCGTCAGGCACATATACCAGACATTTTTTTTTTTGCTTTATTTTACTTTATAATCACCGGAAACAAATTAAAATAGTCATATAATGTGATTTACTTGAATATACAACCAAAAAACAAAAATAAAAAAAAAACGTCATCAAAATTTTACTATGGCAGTTAACGTGTCAATATACACACATCAAAAGTGTCTAGGGATCAACATATATTTTTGCAATAACTTTTCTCCTGATTGATATTAATTAAAATTTTCTTTAAGGATTCATCAAATAAAGTGTTTTCGTTTGTCACAGTAACGATAAACCAAGTCACCTTTGCATTAATAAAGAAATTTGCCATTTTCCTAATAAAAGGATTTTTGACATTTGAACCACTAACATTAAAGTTCGAAAAAAAGACTGAAATAACAGTTTTCTTTAAAATTTTATTGGGTAACTTAAACAGTTAATAATCCGTGTTTCTACCGCGAACACTAACAACACAAGAACATCGGTTTGGCATACTCAAAATGAGTTCATCCAAATCACGCTGTGGAATGGCCGCCCATGTTCGTTGCAACAACAAAAAAAGTCTTCTTGCGACTGGATACCCTCCATATTCGGCAGAGCTCTTCTCTGTAGCATATCCCATGCATGCTCAATCGGGTTCAAGTCTGGCGACTGAGCAGGCCAGGGCAGGACATTGATGTTAGCTGCGGCGAGAGTCTGTCTTACAACTCTTGCGGTGTGCGGTCGTGCATTATCATGCATTAACTGAAATAAGGGACCGATTTGCACTTGTAGAGGAACGATGACGTCTGATACAATCGTCTCAGCATAAATTTGAGCGTTGAGGTTGCCTCTGATCCAAATCAACTCAGTTCTTCCGCCGATCCAAATACCCGCCCATACCATGATGGTTCCACCACTATAAGGATGGACTTCCTGGCAGGATTTTAATCGCTGTTGGCGTCCAGGGGTTCTCCAGTGTCGTATACGTCTTGTATCCGGTCTCATACCAAAACGAGACTCATCAGAAAAGCACACGAAACGCCATTGTTCTTCTGCCCAATTTCTGTGTTCAAGAGCCCATTGATATCGAATCCTACGATTGTGCATTGCTATAGGTGGTACCCGTAGCGGTCTTCGGGAATGAAGGTTCACTTCATGCAAGCGGTTTCTGACTGTTTGGTCGCTAATTAAGTTCCCTGAAGAGTGATGAAGCCTCACGGCTAACATCATGGCGGTTATTGTTGGAGCTCTTCGAGTTAAGATTTGAATGTATCGGTCTTGTCTCCGTGTGGTGCAGCGATACCGTCCTCCATGGCGCTCAGCCACGGTACCAGTGCTTCGGTAACGTGTCCAAAGTCGACTGATAACACTCTGACTTGTATTCAGAGCTAAAGCCACAGTACGTTGCCGGGAACCAGCTTCTATCATTCCCACGGCTCTGAGCATTTCTTCCCTGCTTAAATGACGTCGCCGCTCCATAATAACGTTGGTTTTAATCAGTAGTAGGGAAACAGTAGCACTAATAATGTCTTCAATGCGTTGTATGTTTTTATAGGAAAAATATTGACAGCTGATTTTCATCTTTTACTCGAATTTGATTCACAGTTCCTGATTCAAATTATGAAATGCACCAAAAAGGATCCATATAAATGTATAAAATCATAAATTTATTACAAAGCCACATCTCAATCTCAAGAAATCCGCATAAAAATGCTTGATCCCTAGACACTTTTGATGTGTGTAGTAAAAAAGTAACAAAAACGAACAATTTTTATAATATGCTAATAAACTAATCTAGGTTTTAGTTTCATTAAAAAGTATTTAAAAAAAAAACTAGTTAGGTAGTACCTAACTAGTTTTTTTTTAAATACTTTTTAATGAAACTCAAGCAATATTTTTCAAAACAGTCTTAGACTTAATAATAAAATTAAAATAATCAAAATAATAACATTTTTTCCAAAAAAAAACTTGTTTTTAAATACTTTTAAATGAAACTCAAACAATATTTATCAAAACAGTCTTAGACTTAATAATAAAATTAAAATAACCAAAATCATAAAAAAAAACAAAAAAACTCAAACAATTGACTTTCTAAAGTATTAATTAAATGGCAAATAACTTCAGTCTTTTAAATTACTAGTAATGAAACACTAAACATTACATCTTTTTTTCAAAACATAATGGTGTTTTATAATAATAAAATTAAAATAACCACTAAATAAACATGGTATGTATTGAAAAAAATATTTTTGTTCAAAATTCAATGCTCATCATGGGTTATGGATTCGTGTCTCACTGGGAACATTGGATAAACATTGAAAAAGTAAAATCTTAAAGATCAATTGCGTCGATATCGTCTTCCTCGTCAGTTTCAGGAAGAATGTCTTTAACAGTTCCTAAAGACGGTAGATCTAAATACTCCTTATGAAAACGCTTTGGTATAGTTCCGTTAGTACATAAACGCTTTAAATCGTTATACTTGGCTACTGGTATAGGATTACGTTTGTCATAAAGTGTTGGTAAATCAATACTAGAAGTATCTTCTTCTTTGTCGGCACTTGCTAGATTTTGGTTTTGTCTTTTGGTTTTTTTTCCTTTCCCTTTTCCTTTTGATCCTCCTTCTCTTCCTTTTGATCCTTTTCCTTTAGGTTCATCATATAATGTTACTACTTGAGTGTCTTCGTTTTCGTTCATCGAATATTTTACTTCCATACTTTTAGCGTTTTTTTTCTTGAATGTGACAATGCGCATTGCTTTCAGCTGTATTTGCCTTTGAGAAGTACTGGTAAATTTTTCAGACACCAAGTTATCCCAGTTGATAAAATCGGAGTACTCCAAAACATTAATTTTGTATGGTTCAGGACGTTTTCTTGCAGATTCTATGTAAGTCGGCCATTGACTCGGACTCCAAACAATAATTCGTCTAACCTCACGTTCAATTACTGCATGCATTGAATCGACGGGCATATACGTATGTCCAGGTAGTAAGTAATTTATTTGTATCACTTCTATGTTTTTGGAATTCTTTAAAAAGTAGTGAAGGGCTGTGAGAACTATCTTATTTTTGTTCTGCCCAGGGCAAGAGTCGCAATAAAGTAAAACATTTTTAACAGGACGTTTATCAATTTCTAGTAGGAATTTATAAATACAAGTAGCAATTTCATTGCCACCCCTTTTACCATCGCTTTCTCCCCATAACAGTGTCCTATTTTGGTTTGGCTTTCATAGAATGTACAGTTATAAACGGCGTATTTCCTAGAGTAATGTAGCAACATACTCTCTCCGTAAGGAGTATTAAGCACTTTTTGCAGGTCGAAGCTAACGGTGAGAGTATCGTTGGAAGTTAATTTCTGATGGATTTTAAATCTTTGGTAGCTAGCCTTTTTTTCCGCGAGATGAACAGCCATGTCCTTGATTTCTTTTTCTGATAATGATTCTGTATTTTCAGCTTTTGTACAGATAACACATTTGTCTTTTTTGGGTGTATGGAATCGAATATTGTAATCATTATTAAATAATTGAATAAAAACTTTTTCACTTAGGTGTAACTTAGAATTATTTTGGCAGTATTTGAGATAAATTCTAATTAAAGGAGAATGGGCAAAATCGTACGGCACTTGGTCTATCAGCGGCCAGGAACATTTTTTTTTTTTTTGGTTTAATATCACCCTACAATAACGGGTTCAAGAAGTTTTATATCTGTAGTGTCATTATTAATGGAACTAAATACATTTTTATTTTAGATATGTAAGCCTGTGATTTAGCGTATTAATTACTAAGATTTAGTCTTAAAAATAAGGAAATAAAATAAAATGACTTGTTTACTTCAATACATTTATTTTACATACATTTACATACATAAACTCACGCCCTTTTCCCATGGGGGTAGGCAGAAACCACAGAACGCCACTTGCTACGATCCTTACATACTCCTTTTGCCTCGTCCACATTCATACATTTAATGTACAATAATAGCACTGAGTTCTGATGCCGGTAATAAAATATCCTCGTCTTGATGTCTAGCCCATGCCAGATACCACACTACACACATAACGTGTGCGCAACAACCGATTGTGCGCCTTCCACTCAAACAACTGCAATAATAATGAGCAATTGCTTCTCTATTTTGTCTTTGTCAGTTAATTACAATATAAGAATAATATATTCTGGACCTTACATGTCTAGATTGTATTCGCACACGTAATAACCAAATATCTTCTTCTTCAATAAAATCTCTGAGCTGACTTATTTGTCGCTCCCGGTATACTTCGATATTGTATAAGCCTTCAATTAAGTGTTCAGCGTAGTAGCTGCGAGCCAACTTGATTTGGTATGTGCCAAGTGCAAACAGAATTAGGTCTTCTTCAGAAAAAACCGGAAAGTCTTCAAAAATAGGTTGGTCGCTGCTGAGTCTTTCAAATGATGCCCTCTGTCTATTTATGTTATGACGGATAACATAGTCCGCTAAGAGGTTCGGTATTTCAAAACGTTCATTAATTATATTTACGAACGATGATGCATGAATACTATCTTGTATTGGTGTTTGGAACGCATTGATGAGTGCCGCTGCGTTTTGAAAGTCCTCAAACATGTTACTTAAGGCGCGATTAAAATATTCTTGCCTAAACAATTTGAAATCTCGCTTGAACCTGCCATTTATAACTTCCACTACCCAGCGGCATAGAGTTACCAGCCTAGTTCTATTGGCCTGTTCAGTAGTAAGCTGGTCTGCACCGCGGTCTTTGGTTTCTGGCATATAGGCACTGTAGTTGCATCGCTCCAAATCGCCACAGACGTCTCTAAACCCACGATCTAAAATGAATATGTCGCCAGCCCGGTAAAACCAGTGAAATGTGCCTTCTTCGTCATTTATAATTCTTTCCAAAATACTGGCATCTGAGTCGGTAGCAGCATAGGGCCCGCAAACATCAATTATATGCCCATCGGAACACACCATTAAGAACGGTTTTAATAGATTTTCGTATTTGTGTAGACTGTAGGTCTGTCGCTGGAACGAAAAGTTGGAGCTCTTCTGTATATAAATATATGTTCCATCCATGATTGTTACTGCCTTCCTTTCTTCTGGAGAAGACTCGGGATTTCCAAATAACGCGTTTGGTACAATAAGATTACGGTCAACGACCATTCTTCTATTTAAATGGTCGAGTCCCAGGTGTCGTGGCTTAAAATCCAGAGATATAGCATCACGCGCGGTTTTTAAATGCCTTTCTAGAGTCCTTCTACTTATGTTAAAGAGCGTGGCTAATCTCTCGTTGCTATCACCAGTTCGCAACTTCATTAAATAAATGGCTAGTTTTGTTTTGGCGTTTGACTCAGACAAAGAAGGCGTTTGTTCCAAGATTGTATTGAATTGATCTCTGCTAACGCCCAATCGAATATGAATCTCATTAGGATCCATATTTGCAATATCTTCAAAGTCCAGAATATTTTTATTTAAAACAGCTTTTTTAAAAAGCTCTAGTATTTGCACAAAATGAGAGCTGTTAAAATCATGTCTGAGATTTGGACTATCAATGAGCTCTTCCCAATCATTTGATGTTAAATGTGCATCACATATTCTGGCACTGTCTGGTATGAATAAGTTAGAATGTAACATAAGAGTAATCCTTACATTCTCAGGCATTCGACGACGTGAAACACTACGGCATCTGTCAAACATACAGTTTGCCGAGGTGCTAGGCACTCGTGAATATTCTTCCACTTGAAGAACACATTCGTGCGGGGCAGGGTTATTGTTTGGCTGCACAGCCCGTTGAGCTCGTTGCCAACAGGGTCGACAAACGTATTCTCGGCCGTTGTATTCAACCTGAAAAGGAAAATAGTTTATAACATAGTATTTAAAACTCACAGCAGTTTCAGTTAAATCATGTGTTGTATAGTAGAACATGCCGAGCTCTTTTTCAACGTGACGAATGAGTCATGCTCATACGCATTGTTAATGAGTGGTTGGCCTCTATTATATTTCGAAGCTAGATAACGTTGGCTCTGTTTCCATATGCACCATGTGTGTAAAAGAGAGAGAAGATCTGTTTTGACTATAACTTAAGTATTGTTAGAAAAGAACCATACGCTTAAGGAAATAACATAATTCACTAAAAGGACGTACATAAAAATACAATCAAAACTGTAACGTGGACTTTCAATAAAGAGCCCACACTTCACCCAACGATGTGTCGCATATGCACATCGTGACACAATATTATGAGGCCATCACCGCTATAGGGTGCGTACATACGGGTAAAAACAACCAAAAAATAGTCTAAAAATACTTACTTGCTGTGGAGCTATAGCTTCAATAATATATTGAGCATTGGCAGCATTTTCCTCAAAAAGAGCATGGGTTATTTCTAACCTTCTTCTATTAACCACTGATCGATTGCACAAAACACATATAGGTCGATTTTCTGCCATTTTTCAATAATGTTCCGTTGGCGTACACAAGTCCAGAGTCCAAGTACACAAGCACAAACGTACAGAAGTTCAGAGTTAATAGCCAGGTTATCAGGTTAGGAAGAAACACAGTCCAGAGAGTAGCCAGGGTCAAAACGTTTGAAAAAGAATCCGTAGATGAGCGCACAGTACACAACGTCACAAGGGTAAGCGAAGGACTGCGCCGAGTGACGCACACGCACCCCACACCTCGGCTCTTTTGTTTGCACTCGAAGCTGATTGGGCCGTTCGAACTCAGGTAGTCCATGTAGTAAACCCATTGTTGAGCTGAGTCTTGTAAACGGTATGCTGACAACGTTTTGAAATACTTTTGAAGACATAAACTAATGTTAATAAGTATTTTATAAAATGGGTTTGCACATTTTCTTGCACTTATTATCTAAGTATTTTACCTATATGTATTTTTTTTTCTAAATGAGCTGCAATGTTACGTTCATAGTAAAAGTTAGTCCTTAGTAATAGTACTTTCATTTAATACCTATTTCGTTGTTGGCCGCTCATAGACCATTTTGCTCTTTCTCCTTTGTAGCATTTTTGAATTCTTGAGGTAAATATAGACATGAACTCTTTTTACGACAATAATGCGAAGGAACGGCTGGAAGGCTTTCGATAAAAGCTTTTGCGTATGCTTTATCTTCATCACTATACTTCTCTGCATGACATGTTCTCTTTTCTACGCTTGCCATATTTTCGTGTGCATTTTTTACTGTATATAAAATGAACTTTTGGGTGATATCTAATGTGTTTATCAAAAATTTTTGACAAACCGGTCTAGATCCTTCACCTTCGTTTATAACGTATTCAAATGATTGGCCTCGTCTGCTTTCTACAACTTTAGTTTTTTTTCTTTTGATTGGAATCGGTTGTGCACATCTTACGACCCAGTCTTTTCGACGTTGAACATCTAGAGTCCAGAAATATTTAAATAGGCTCATTCTTCTATCCTCTGATACTTCGTAACATTTTCTAGCACATACGCCAGGTAAGCACGGGTTTGTTTTCATTGACTTATCTTCTATTTTATTTCCTGATCTTGTTTCATACGCCTTACCAGCATTTTTTTGTTGTTTCCTAAGCTTACTTTTGTTTTCCTTTTTGGTTTTGTCTTTAATTAAGTTTTCTATTGTATTGGCTATTATTTTTTGTTTCTTTTTAGTACGCTTTTTCTTTTTACTCTCACTATTAGTTGGACTCTCGGAGTCATTTATGCTCCAAAGATCGGAACTACCTGCTGAAAAGTCTTCATTATCAGAAAGATAATCAACGTAGGATTTTAAAATCTTATTACGACATTTCTTACTTGGTTTAGCGTGTTCAGAATTCATTTCATTATCACTGGTGTCAGTTGTTGGATCAAAAAAAGATCTATCAAAATTATTGATAAGAGAAGGAGAACCCTTATTCTCTTCTAAATCCATAGGTTCGTACTCAAAGGCTACTGTTTTCAAAGAAGTGTACACCTGAGGTTGTTGAAATAATGTGGTTTGGTCAACATTGTCTGTTACTATTTCAGTAAAAGAAATGTCGCGGGAATGATGCGCCTGTGGTTCATGCATAACGTCAGAAAAAGGAGTTTGAGTGATCTTCTTTATTTCAGGTTCAGACGCAAAGTCAACATCACCCGTAGGCATGACCTGGATAACGTCAGCGGTAAGTACCTCGTTAATAGGAGTAGTCTGAGTGATCTTCTTTATTTCAGGTTCAGGCGCAAAGACGACATCAACCGGTGACATGTCCTGGATAACGTTGGCGGTCAGTACCTTGTCAATAAGAGCAATCTGAGTGACCTTTATTTCAGGTTCAGGCGAAAAGACAACATCACCCGGAGACATATCCTGTATTACGTCAGCGGTAAGTACCTCGTCAATAGGAGTAGCTTGAGTGTTTTTTTTTATTTCAGGTTCAGGCGCAAAGACAACATCACCCGAAGACATGTCCTGGATAACGTCAGTGATAAGTACCTCGTCAATAGGAGTAGTTTGAGTGATCTTCTTTATTTCAGGTTTAGGCGCAAAGACAACATCACCCGAAGACATGTCCTGGATAACGTCAGTGGTAAGTACCTCGTCAATAGGAGTAGTTTGAGTGATCTTCTTTATTTCAGGTTTAGGCGCAAAGACAACATCACCCGAAGACATGTCCTGGATAACGTCAGCGGTAAGTACCTCATCAATAGGAGTAGCCTGACTGTTAAATTGTTGTGTTTTTCGGTTTTGACATATTGCAAGCGGTGGTGATAATAATATACTATCAATACTGGAAACTACAGAATTTTCACCAAACTTAGTGGATCGTAAATATCTTTTCAGCTCCCTTTTGGAAACTTTTTCATTTCGTTTAATATTTACTTTGCTTTGTTGTCGAAATATATTAGAAAAAATGTTCGCATTTTCACAATAATTTTCTTCATCTGTATCATCTATTACGTCAGTACTATTAGCAGAAGATTGAAAAGAGTTCCCACTAGGACGCTGCGTGTTCCTGAAAAAACATAAACTTAGTAAGCCTGCGTAATAGTATCAAGAATTTATGCAAGTATTTATGCTTTGACAGTTGTATTATCTAGAAAACTAACTAGCTGCGCACTGCAGTTTCATCCGTGTAAGTTCCGATCCTGTATAAATATCTGGGTAAAAAGTACATACATGCATAATCAGCCTATAACGTTCCCACTGCTGGGACACAGGCCTCCTCTTTTTATGAGAGGAAATAGTAGCCTATGTTAGTTAAACCATGTGTCCAGTCAGATGTCTACATACCAAGTTTCATCACAATCAGTTCATTAGTAGGTACAAATAACATTCACACACATATACACTTTCGCTTTTATATTAGTGTGATATTAATTATAATTAATTTAACTTACGTAACATTAATATTATCAATTTCAAAATATTTATCTTCAACCATCTTTTTTTCAAGAATTGAACGTTCATTTTCAATACTTGAACTGCTTGGGTCAGCATCACAATAATGCTCAGCATCGACTCTAAAATAGTATTAAATCAATAAGTAGGTAGTAGTAAATGTATAATAGACCGAGCAAAGCGCTTGGATGTATTTAGTCCGACAATAACTCGGACTCAAGTACGCAATTCGCGCGCTAACCACTAGTAGTTTATAATGTATTGTGTACCAGGCTTACGTCACAGTATAAATATGGACAGTAGCGAAACTAAGCCTAGTTGATGCGATAACTACCTACGCTCCATTGAAGCCATAGGGTTGTCCCTTTTATGCACGGTTGCTGAAGTCCCTAGATAACTTCTCAACATAACATTTTTATTCTGTTGTGATCAATCAATCGAATTAAAAAAAGCTAGCTTACAAATACAATCTAAATAGGTTATCTAATGGCGTCGGTTAATCTCAACAAAAGACATTTATGTAGTTTAAACACGGAAAACAGTTTAGTACACAACAACTTGTAGAACTATAGATCTTTAACTTTGTCATAACGGCGCACGCGGCTTAACCTGTTACAAGTCTTGGCGGGAGCGAGCCGCGGTTGGACGATACTCGATAACGTTTCGTGCGCTCGTTGGAGTGCGCGCTCGCTATCCACGGCTGCGGCACAGGTTGCGCGCGGGCAATGCTCATGAAAAAAAAAGGAAATCAAACAAACAAAAGTCACCGACTTCAGAAGCTGTTTTTTTAAAATAGTTGTTTTCATTTTTCCATTTTTAGTTGTAATATCCTATACTAATAGTTACGATGCATTTAACATTCAACCAAGAAACCTAACCCTTAACCTTCAAGATTCTCTTATAATTGCTTTTAACTCCTAACCGTTGAGGAGTTGTACCTTCCACAATCAGCTCACCTAGATAACCTGAAAGAATACAACCCCATAAGATTTTATTTAAGAATTATCCTCCAACTCCTAACCGTTAAGGAGTTATTCCTTCCATCATCAGCTCATCAACATGAGGTAATGACTGCCAGATGTAAATACTTAAATAGCATTAGAAAAAATACGAAACACGTAATACGTGCCTATAAAATTTGATGGTTGCCCTCGATTTCGTTAAGATTCCATCATCAGATCCAGACATGGTAACAGTGGGACCATCTCGGGAGTATACTTTTTCGATTAAATTATTTTTTTTTCAATTCGGTTCATAATTGAGGGAGTTATGCGGAAACAAATATGATACAAAAACAAAACCAAACCGACGAATTAAGAACCTCCCTCTTTTTGGAAGTCGATTAAAAATACTTTCTTCTGCTGATGAAGCCGAGTTGACACAGCCGTATACCGCGCAATACGTTCGTTGCATTTAAAAAAATATCGGGAGATATGAACTTATACGTGACCAACTGACCACTCGTCTCGGCGCGGCACGCACAACTGAGCGCACTGCGAAGACTTGCTAAGTGCCCCGTCGATGCGCATGTTTGTGTGAGTGTGCGGTTTCGAGCGTTTGTAGGTAGTTTCCGTACTGTCCATATTTATATTGTGCTTACGTCGTAAAGGACATCATAGCAAGCAAAATCTTGTTATGATGTCCTTTACGACCAATACTTTAACCCCCTTACTTGTAAATGACCCGCGAGTTTAGCCGCGTAGTTCCCGTTCCCGGGAGAATATTTGGATAAAAAACTTATTTATGTTAATCTAGGTTATAAACTACCTGTGGGCCAAATTTCATCTAAATTTTTTTTTGCCGTTTTTGCGTGATTGACACACAAACATCTAAACTTTCACATTCATAGTAACATAGCTGCGCCCCGCGGTTTCACCTACGTACCTACCTAAACCAGGATAAAAAGTAGCCTACTTATGTTTTATGTCAAGGGTACCTATAAACTATCTACACACCAAATTTCATCCAAATCGGTCCTGGGGGCCTACCACCACCTCTTAAAACAATATTATTTCAATATTACTTTGCCTTCCGGACTGTTGGATTTTCAACGCTCGGCTCAGCGCCGAGAGTTGAAATTGCAACAACAGAAATTACAAAGTAATATTATAATAATACTGTTTTAAGAGCTTGTGGTTGACCCCCTGAAGTTTGAACGTGTAGGAGTAACAAACATACTCACATAGTTACAAACTTTCGCATTTATAATAATTTTAGTGTGATAGTAGGATGATTTTGTCTATTGTCTTTTACCGCGACATGAAATTACAAAGTTGACAGTTATAAACAAACGTTACATAACTTAAATATCTGTTAATCATAGTTTATATGTAAGGGGGTAAGTAAGATTGTTAGCTTTGTCGAAGGATACCTACAAAATTTATCTTAATAGGTAGTGATAATCCCATACCTAACAAAATCCGGATAAAAAGTATCTCAAGCTATGGCTTGATACGATAGGTAATTAAAAAAAAAATTAAGCAACTAGGCATCACAATACCAGATTTCATTTTTTTCTAGCCCACAGACATGTTTGCTAATAATTATAAATCAGTAAGTATCAAAATTCAGATCTCGTAAACATCCTAGGATTTTTCAAATTTAATGTTATTCTCAATAGCTTAATAGAATAATAAATTACGGATAAAAACATCTTAGATCATCGTAAGTAGCATACATTTTCGAGTATTATAGGTACCTACCTACGAACATAAATGATTAAATCACTTACCGTAACATCTTGTTTTGATATCTTGATATTGAATCAACCTTTCTTTTTCTTGATTCCAACGAATTCCAATGTTTCTGTGGTTTTTTTGCCGCCATTGTTAATATTTATCACAAAACAAACACGTCCATTACCACTAACGATATCGCACAAAATGGCGAAGCGAAGTAGATCGTATGAATTGCGGTCCTCCCGCACCCGTTACTTACACCCCTGTTGCCCTAGGCATCGTGCCTCCGCGCAATGTGTCGTCACAGGTCGTAACCGGCATTATGAACGAGACAAAAAATGACTTTTTCTTAAAATTAGGGTCGTAAAGGACAATAAAAAGCAAGCGGCATTTACGCCCTAATTACGTAAGATAAAGCAAAGCATAGATTAGGTCGTAAGGGTTTCGATTATAAAATAACATGTTTACGACGTTTTGATTTGTAATAATAATATTGTTTATAATGTCGTATAAAAAGTTCAATGCAAAAATAAGATTACGACCTCATAAATAATTATAACATGACTTTACGCTCCATAATGAAAATTATTTTTACGATACATCCCAAATAGTAAAAAAAACCGAGCTAGAGCTGTTAAAAATCCAGGTCGTAAGGGGCTTTTTTCAAAGATACAATTATTTTAAATATACCAATCGACAGAGCTCGCGACGCTGTTTCCAAATATATATCGCACCACCGGTGCAATACTGTCACTTATGCAAAAAGTCATTTTTTCAGGAGAAGCATTTTAAACTTTCGTATCGCATTACTTGACGATACTTCCTGATTTAGGAAAGATGGGTAGCGTATATGCGGATGTGTTCTTTGACTTTATATTAAAGAAAATAAATGACCCCAAATAATCAAAACAAAAATACTACAGCGTTTTATAATTTGGAACCCCCTCAATTGTGACGTTATGGCACTAAACTAAAAAAATTGGTGTAATTATGACAAAGTGAATGAGTATGGATAAAAACAAGAAATTATAAAATTAAAGTTTTATTTAACTCAATTTGTTGGACTTATAACAATGAACAAAAAAAAAATAACACAAACATTTATTCTTAGATAAATAAGATAAGTTTAATCAGTCTTCTGAAATCACATCAATCTAATACTAATTTGTATTACAGTAGTTATTATAGTTTGTGTTTAGTATTCATAACACCTAAATCAGAATATTTAAAACTTAATAGGCACTTCTAAACTCTGCAATCTAATTCAACATTACCACCATCAATATAGCCTGCTTGTGTTACCCCTGAGATAGTGGCTTTCTACTTTTGGTATTGATTCTATGTGATCCTTTACTACTTGTATTACTTTACTGCCCAATTTACACTGCTTGCCGTGCTTCCCTCGTAGGTCTTGTGGAATAGTACCGTCACAGCTTTTTTTTGTAGTTTTGAAGACCCGGAATTCTTGGCTTCCATTGAGTAAATAAAATGCAGTGTTTCCTTGTCTTGGGTAAACTCTAGTTACGACGAACTTGAAGAGGTCTCGTACAAGCATTCAAAAAGTCTCGGTGCCGCTCCAAGCTTTTTTTTTTTTTTTTTTGGGACAAGCCCGCCACACTATTCCCAAACCACTGTAACTCCTGTTAGCCAGAATCAACAGTGGCGACCGCAAGAAAAGCGCCGAGACAATGAAGCTCGACGAAGTCCCAGGGAAACGATTTAACTGTCTTGGATCCCGCAACGAAATTAATCAGAAAAGAATAGCGGAGGAGTAGGAAAAACATAATTTCCGCTCCAAGCTTCCTAATTTCCATTATTTTTTTCCTAGCCTGCTCTGTCCCACTCCAGGGCAAAGGCCTGCCTCCACTCTTTCCACGTCTCGCGAACCCGCGCGTCCTCCTTTCAGTTTTGGCGGAACCAATCTAGTTCATCCCGCCATCTCCTTCGTGGCCTGCCGCGACCCCGTCTCACTGTGCCAAAATAGCAGGAAACTGGTTTTCCTGCTATTTTGGCTCACAGTTTGTCCGGCATGCGGCAGACATGTCCTGCCCAGTCCCATTTGAGTTGGGCAGCCTTTTGGGCCACTTCAGCTATTTTTGTTTTGGAGCTCAGTATTGTGTTTCGAACACGATCCGTCAATTTAACACCTAGTATACTGCGGTGCTCCATTGCTCGTTGGCAAACCTTGAGTTTGGACTTCTGGATGTTAGTCAAAGACCAAGTCTGTGCACCATAGGTTTTCAATAAGGGTTCCATTTTCCCTTTTGAGTTAAATATTTCAACAAAACAAAACTGGAACAAAATATTTCAAGATGTTGAGTTTGGGGGTGGTAAATCAGGGTCATTTATATCTTGCTCTAAATTAAAAGGTGTTTCTGAAGTTTCGTCGGGTTTAGTACTGCTAGCTGGTGTTTGGTCCACAAAGCAATATCGTCGACTGCAGTAGTTTCTTCGACCTCTGGTACTTCTAATTCAACATTATCATCTTTGGAACAAGCCAATAATACTAGTCTTTTACCACGAGCATTTTGCTTTTATTCCGAGAAAATCTAAAACAAGTAAAAATAATATTTTCAATAAAGTACCGTATTGCGATCAAGATTTAACGTAAATGTGTTGTGCAATAGTAGTATTTTTGTACCCACTTACAAAATGTTACAACAAAAACCAAAGAATTATTGGAGGAATAAAGTCATAAATGTATATTAGAGTCGATTTAATAAATTTAATATTGGAGAAACCATGTCACAACAGTATGTTAGGCCATTATTGTTCCAGTATCAATATAAATAAAATGTTACAATTACCTTAGCAACGTTGTAGCTCCAATTCACTCCTGCTTATGCGACGGACCGCGCGCAACTGACCAATAGCCGGGTCCACACCGGACGATCCATCGATCCCGCGATCCGCGATCCAGGATCGCGGAGCGTGGATCGTGGATCGTGTTAGGCCGATCCACTCTTGGAAACTTGCGATCCCAAATATGCGCTCCAAGCGATCCTAAGGCGATCCGTGATTCAGCCAGTCTAACTCTTGTACGATATGGAGTCACACGTACAACGCGAACGGCGGCGTCTTGCCGTTGCAGCAGTAACTTTTATTTTGCTTAAATGCTTGCGCAAAAAATCACAAAAAAGAAAACGACGGTTTTGGGTGAAACAAATTTACAAAAATCGCTTGGAATCTGGGACTCAGCTGTACGCAGAGTTAGTGTCAGATAAAGTTGAACACAATTTTGCAAGAATGAATGCTAATCAATTTGAGATATTGTGTTCATTATTAAATAACAAGCTAAGAAAGAATGATACAAATTATAGAGATGCCATTACTGTGAAGGAAAGATTATTACTAACATTGAGATTTTTAGCAACTGGAGATTCGTACGTCAGTTTGCAGTATCTGTTCCGCATTTCCAAACAGTCTATATCGATAATTATTCCTGAAGTTTGTGAAGCCATCATTGACCTGTTAAATGATTATGTAAAGGTAAGTAAAACCATACTTTATTACTCAATAAAAAAGTAGTGTATTACAATCATAATTTAAAGAAGTAACATGTTTACAATTATTAATTATTTTTTGAAAACATGATATAGGTAGGTACTTATTTAATTCGGTGGTGACTGTGGAAGTGAATAATCCTGAGGTTTCAGAAACTGGGACTGCGATGAATTGGAGGCTAGATGAGCAGACGGTGATGTCTGTGGAATTGGAGCTGGATAATTTTGAGGTTGTAGAGACTGGGACTGTGATGAAGTGGATGCTATTGGTGTGCCAGGATATGAATTAGTGTAATATCCATAATTGCTATCCCCATATCTTCCTGTGTCAGCTTGAAAAATAACTTGGCATATAGCATTTTTGACATTAACTAATGTTACTGCATCATATTTCCGCAATTCAGTAGATATATACTGCCCGAAAGCAATGTAAGAATCAGTTTCCGGTTGTGGTGGCTGAGCACATTGTTGCAGAAGTTGGAAAGCCTCTGAAAGAGTTTCATCTGATATGTCATCTGCATTATTAGAAGTAGTTTTCTTTCTTTTTTTTGTTCTTTTGTTTGTTGTTTGGACACTGGATTGTGCATTCTGATCATTCTGCTCTCTACTCTGATCTGTGTGGTGGTTGGCTCTCTCCGGTTGTGTGTCACTAGTAATGTTACTGTTCTCGTTTTCGCTCACTGTAGTATTAACTTCAAGTTCCCCTTCAGTCGTATCAGATTCTACCTGTAACAACAATTATTATTACTATTTACTGCTTATTCTTATTTTCAGCTTTATATTATAATTAAGATCTCCTTTATTTTCAGGTGCCGTCAACTAAAGAAGAATGGCGTACAGTTTCTCAGCAATTCGAGAATAAGTGGAATTTCCCACACGTGATAGGAGCGATGGACGGCAAACACGTCGCTATACAATCGCCTTTTAATAGTGGCAACGACTTTGATAATTACAAATTATTTCCTAGTATTGTTCTTTTTGCATTAGTAGATGCAAATTATAGGTTCCTGTATGTGAATGTTGGGACTAAAGGCAGAATATCAGATGGAGGCGTGTTCAAAAGCACAAATTTATATAAAAAACTTGAAAAAAAAGAGCTAAATATTCCTCCACCGGAGATATTGCAAGTTCCCTATAAAATTGAGGTACCCTATTATATACTAGGTGATAAAGCTTTTCAGCTTAATGATTATACTATGAAACCATACGATGGTACACGGGAAAGGGGTTCTTGTGAAAGAATTTTCAACTACCGATTGTCAAGAGCACGTAGAGTAGTTGAAAACGCGTTTGGAGTACTTAGTTCTGTCTACAGAGTCCTGCGTAAACCTATGCTTTTGGAACCAGAAACTGCGACTAAAGTCGTGCTGGCAACGGTTCATCTATATAACTACTTACGCAGTAATCCTAACTTTATATCGCCAGGAACGTTTGATACAGTACAGGAGAATGGAGATGTAATACCTGGAAGCTGGCGAAATGAACCGCCATCACAATCGCTACAACCGATGGCCGTCGTACCAAGAAGAGCAACAGAAAATGCCACTACAATACGGTCCCACTTAGCAAGACACTTTGTTACAAACCATACAATAGTTTGGCAAAATGAATATCAGTAAACTAATAGCTCACATGTTCCAATGTATCGCGTGTGGTTCCGGGTTCATTTTTATCCGCCATAAAGTCGAAGTCATCATACGCAAACCACTTTGATTTATATGTATCTTGAGCACCTGAAATAAACAAGTTACTCATTAAAATAACCACGTGTATTTCTAACAGCTTAAATGTAAAAAGCGAAATCACGTGAAATCCACAGTAAATATTATGATGTAATTACTTATAATAAAATATATAATTTTAATACCTACAGATAAAAAGTAGCTTTGTTTTCTTACCGGATCCAGTTATACGGCTTTGCTTCTCTCTGTGTTTCTCCCTTCTGTAGCCTCCCGCCAGAGATCGCATTTTTTTCTTTAGGTTCTCGATCGACTTATTCCCCATTTCACGAGAAATCTGACGCCAAGCATCATCTCTAACACCTCTATTGGTGTAATTAGAATCTTTGGGATCCCATAAACATTTAAATTCTTTATAAAGCGATATCAAACGGCGACTTTCTGAGATGTCCATGGCGAGGTGGATCGCGCGAACCAACACAACCGTCCACACCGCGCGCATCACGCAACTGAGGCACCTTTGAGGCCGGGACTCCACCAAAGCGGAGATGTGTGCGGTGTGCTGTGCGAGAAGAGATGTTTTTCAGCTCGCGGGACTCCACCAAAGCGGAGATGTGTGCGGTGTGCTGTGTGCTGTGCGAGAAGAGATGTTTTTCAGCTCGGGTGCGAGGCGTTGAGTGCTCAGTACGCATTCTGACACGAAAGGTAGACGATGTCGCTATTATTACAAAAAAAGTATCTTCTTTTACTTGAAGAAGAACTACAGTCTGAAGAAGCAGAATTGATAGCTTTATACTACCTAAACAAAAGAAAACATCGGTTTTGGAAAAGAAGTCACTTGTATTACCATACCAGTCATGGAGAATTTTTTACTCTGTTTAATGAGTTAGATGATGAAAGTTTTACCAAGTCCTACAGACTACCGAGGAATATATTCTATGAACTACATAACTTAATTAAACCGCATATATTTAAGCAAGATACTAACTACAGGAGATCTATCTGCACCCAAGAGCGGTTAGCAGTATGTTTGAAGTAAGTACCTACCTAATTATTTTTTTGTTAATGTGTGTTATCTGCGTTTGAATGTGATCAGTCTTTTTTGAGTGTTTGTTTTTTTTTGTGTAAAAGGGCTAAGTGAGAAGTACTCAAAACGAGAATCAAGAAGTACGAGAATACATGAAAAATATTATGTAAACTGAGGTATGTAAGGATTACGAGAAATCGAAATCCGTTGTCTCTTTCTACCCCTCCGGGAGACTGGAGTGATGCATATTATGTAAAAACCAAATATATTTTTATATTATCTTATTTATTCATAAAGAAAACAAAAAAATCAACTGCCGTTCTGGGAGTAGCAAAAAAAACGTAAGGTTATATTAGAAACATAACGTACAAAAAAATTATAACAGTAAATCACATGAGACATATTGCTTTCTTTTCCATATAGTTACAAATTATCATATGTGTCTTCTTCGTTTCTGAATGCTTCTTCTATCTGTTCATCGGTCATGTGCGTATCTTCCAAGCTTGGAACAGGTGCCTGTGTCGAACTTGGACCCGGTGTTTGTGTTGAGCTAGGAACCGGTGCCTGTGTTGAGTTAGGACCACCGGCCTGTGTTGATGTAAGAACCGGTGCCTGTGTTGAGCTAGGACCCGGTGTCGAACTTGGACCCGGTGCTGAAGTGTAACCGGGGGAATACCAATTATTTTCATTTGTGTTATACCATGTGTTTTGTAGCTCAAGTTCTTCCAATTCTAAAAGAACATTGAAAATTTTACGTTTAGCCTGAAGCTGCATATATTGAGAAAGTTTTTTTACACTTTTTGATATCGACAGAAAAAAAGTGTCCATTTCGTCAAGGGTATTATTTTTCTCTATCAATGATTGTATTTCTAGTTTTTCTTGGCGTATTCTTTCACGGTTTGCATGGTGCTGTATAAGTAAATTACTTATTTCATCCGATTTTCTTGTTGCATTTCTGCATGTCGAGGCTGAGACGCTTGATGTCGGTGACGGCGAATGTTGTACAGATGGACGATCTTCTGGAGTGCTTCTTGTATGATTGCTTGATGTTTCAAAAAACTCATCGGTTACATTATTTTCCAATGAATTTGTTTCCTGTTCATTTATATTTGTTTGTGAGGTATAATTTGTAGTCCTGTTTCTATTCGTCATATATGGTATCAAAAATTCCATTACCTTCTCATATTTCCATTCACGAATTTGTTTACCACTCTGTCCACTTCTAGTGGCATTCTTCCTTTTTAATGCGTCCCGGTGGCTGTCTCTCAACTTTTTCCACTTAGATTTAGCCGTTTTTACTGAAATAAAAATAATTGAAATCATTATAAATATTAAATGTTGACATTGCCATAGTCAAAATATACTTACCGCATTATCACTCATGCAGAATTTATAACCATTATAAATATTTAAAAAATACCAGAGTTTCAAGGGAAACCAATTTATAAATAAAAATATCTGAAATCAAACATACAAAACGGATTGTATCTCTCGTACGTGGTCGCGGCAGACGGCGGCGTCGAAATTTGAAATGTTAATAAATAACGAGTGATAAATCCATTTTATTTGTTTGATTTCAATGTGTTGTGCTCGTGTGAATCTTAGACTTTTAATTGTTTATTTTCTATTATTTAAAAATGGCTATAACTTTTGAACGAGTGAAAATTCTGTAAATACATAATTTCAGTAATGCCTAATCTTTTATAGTTCCGGAAACAACACGACACTGATTAAGATATTATTTTGAAATGACCCTTCTATTCTAACTGAAACCACGACACAAATATAAATCTATATTATAATTATCACAGGTATTTGGCGACTGGTTCAAAATTTTCACAAATAGCTGAAAATTTTAGGATTGGAAAATCGACTGTTCCAAGAATTATAGAAGATGTCTGCGATGCCTTGTGGACAGTATTACAATCTTTGGTTATGCCAGAACTTAATGAAAATGATTGGAAAAAAATTTCAAAGCAATTTGAAGAAATCTGGCAATTCAAAAACTGCGTCGGGGCCATTGATGGCAAGCATGTGTACATGTTTGCACCCCCAAAATCTGGGTCCTCATATTACTGTTATAAACACAGGTTTTCAACTGTAATGATGTGCGTAGCCGACGCTACCCGAAGAATAATTATGGTAGATATAGGTTCAATGGGAAGGTTCAGCGATGGTGGTATTTTTGCTGATAGTATATTCGGAATTCGTTTGAGAGAAAACAGACTAAATCTACCACAGCCACAACCCTTGTACCAAAATGGAGAACCTGTACCGTTTGTTTTTATTGGAGACGAAGCATTCCCTTTGATACCTAACTTAATGAGACCATATCCACGCGATAATTTAAATAACGAAAAACGAACATACAATTATAGACTTTCAAGAGCTCGTCGTATTGTGGAAGCTACATTTGGTGTATTATCACGGAAATGGTACGTATACCGTAAAGAATTTGAATGTAAAATAGAAACAGTGGAAAAAGTGATAAAAGCAACGTGTGTTCTACACAACTTTTTAATTGACAAGATGCCTGGCTATCTAGATAATAATGAAACGGGTTTGGCCACGACTATGTTTAACGACACAAACGTGGAAAATCTATTATCGAATGACAATATGGATGCCTATCAAGTTCGAGAAAAATTCTGTAGTTATTTCAACAACGAGGGCGCCGTTCCATGGCAAGACACTCGTATTACAATATTACTTGAACGAAATACTTAGTATAATAAATTGCACTTACCGTCAGATAATTGAGTTTCTTTCAAAACGTTCTCCCAAGCTGCATCTTTGACGTCAGTAAGTTTATAGGTATCTATTGATGTGTTCCATAGACATGGATATTTTTTTACTGATTCAATAAATTGTTCATCCATTACGTTTTATTTAAATTAACTAATTGTTTACGTTGAAAAATACAAACTGCACGAATTATAAGCGTGTGCTCGCGTGCACGGTACTAGCAAGATGGCCGGCCGGCGCGCGCGCGGGGTTCTGCGGGTTGCTAGCGGGCGAGAGGGGGGAGGGTGACATCGCTCACTGCACGCCGCTCACATCTCTCGTCTCCACTGCGCGTCGTCCGCGCACAGCTCACATCTCCGCTTCCATCGCGACATACAAATATTACACATCTCCGCACAGCGATCTCCACTGAAGCTGAGCGGAGAGGAGACGTGTCAATAACTCAATTCTATTGGTTGTTTAAAAAACATCTCCTCTCCGCTCGTCTCGTCTCCGCTTTGGTGGAGTCCCGGCCTGAGGCTGGCACAAAAACCGACCGCACACGGATCGCGCGAGGTAGGGAGCGCGCGCTCCAATACGTGCGCATGGATCGCGCGCGGCACGTCCACACCGCCTGCATCTTTGGATCGCGCTGCTGCCGCGCGCGATCGGAGCGCGATGGATCGTCCGGTGTGGACCCGGCTAATGAAACGTTGTTTCTCGCAGTACCCGTTTGATTTGCGCCAACACCACAACGCCCACTTACGCCCTCATGTGGAAACTTTGGGTACTAAGCTAGTGACATTATCGCACCAAGTGCAGAGGTACTTTATGCAACTTATTACATACTCAGCTCATTTTTGGATATTTGACATAAGTGACAGTATTGCACCGGTGGTGCGAATATGTCGCCGCGAGAGTGTCTATCTGCTGGGATCATTAGTCAATCTAATTAATAACCAGCTTATAATAATAGCTTAGCTTAGTTTTTTATAATAATTGATGAACCTGCCATCTCTGAGATATTTGTACAGTTATTACGAGATCAATATTGAAAGACCTGTCTTACAAAACTGACACTGGCACTGTCGCTCTTGAGCGACAGTGCCATCTGTTAGCTTTTGTGTTAACTACTACAGAGATGGTTTGTAATTGAATGGTCGACGGCTCGAATAATGATTTATTAAACAGAGGTCTTTAACTAGAACTATAGTTAAAATTAAGATAAGCTAATTGATTATGAATATTGGGATTTTAATGATTGCTCACTTGAAATTAGGCTGTATGAGAGACGTCATTGCACATTGTTGTGAAGATGGCGGCGAATACGATTTTAATAGTCAATAACTCAATTTATAATCTGAAACCACGACTAAATCAGTTTCTTTATGTAATTATAAACTAAAAAGTCATAAGATTATTTTGTAGAGCAATTTATTAGTAGAAAACCCGTTCTTTGTATTAAATCCTTTAATTAGCCGGAAATGGCGTAAGTAACATTCTGTTGTAAAAAGTAATGAACCTATTAATTAGACATTAACTTAATAACGCCTTCGCATTAATATTGGTATTGTTTTATTGTTAAATAATTATTACAATCAATTGTGAATTATTTTAGTATTGTTTATTAGTTTTAACTGATTAAGTAATTAACAACAATACTGAGTGCGTTGTACTTCCGCTAGACGGACTAGAGACGCGTGAGTCGAAAGATGAACGCACATTATCTCGTGTTTAGCAAAAATTGCAATATTAAGTAAATGAAAGTGGGTTTTGATGTGATTAATATTAATTAGTGCAAACGAGAATTGTAACATGATTTAAATGGAGTTTCTTAAACCCATTCGTCTCCATAGTAACAATGATTTATGTGAATGTGTCTCAACCTCTGAAAAGTTTATAAGTGCCTGTAAATGGACTATTCTAAATAAACGTTTGGTGTTTGAGTCAAGTATTGTGTGTGATTTCAACTACCCATTTACCCATCTGCCACAAAGAGGAATCTAAGGCGAAGACAATATGGCGGAGGCCATTGATATTTAGGAGCAGCGTTCCTCAAGTGGTTTTCCCGCCGTAACATATATGTCGCCGCGAGAGTGTCTATCTGCTGGGATCATTAGGCAATCTAATTAATAACCAGCTTATAATAATAGCTTAGCTTAGTTTTTTATAATCATTAATGAACCTGCCATCTCTGAGATATTTGTACAGTAATTATTACGGGATCGATATTGAAAGACATGAGCGACAGTGCCATCTGTTAGCTTTTGTGTTAACTACTACAGAGATGGTTTGTAATTGAATGGTCTACGGCTCGAATAATGATTTATTAAACAGAGGTCTTTAACTAGAACTATAGTTAAAATTAAGATAAGCTAATTGATTATGAATATTGGGATTTTAATGATTGCTCACTTGAAATTAGGCTGTATAAGAGACGTCATTGCACATTGTTGTGAAGATGGCGGCGAATACGATTTTAATGATCAATAACTCAATTTATAATCTGAAACCACGACTAAATCAGTTTCTTTATGTAATTATAAACTAAAAAGTCATAAGATTATTTTGTAGAGTAATTTATTAGTAGAAAACCTGTTCTTTGTATTAAATCCTTTAATTAGCCGGAAATGGCGTAAGTAACATTCTGTTGTAAAAAGTAATGAACCTATTAATTAGACATTAACTTAATAACACCTTCGCATTAATATTGGTATTGTTTTATTGTTAAATAATTATTACAATCAATTGTGAACTATTTTAGTATTGTTTATTAGTTTTAACTGATTAAAAGTAATTAATAACAATACTGAGTACGTGGTACTTCCGCTAGACGGACTAGACAAGTAGACACGCGTGTGACGAAAGATGCACAATAACTCGCGTTTAGCAAATAATGTAAATGAAGGTGGTTTTTGATGTGATTAACATTAATTAGTGCAAACGAGAATTGTAACATGATTTAAATGGAGTTTCTTCAACCCATTCTTCTCCATAGTAACAATGATTCATGTGAATGGGTCTCAACCCCTGAAAAGTTTATAAGTGCCTGTAAATGGACTATTGTAAATAAACGTTTGGTGTTTGAGTCAAGTATTGTGTGTGATTTCAACTACCCATATACCCATCTACCACGAAGAGGAATCTAAGGCGAAGACAATATGGCGGAGGCCATTGATGTTTAGGAGCAGCATTCCTCAAGTGGTTTTCCCGCCGTAACATCAGAAGAAAGGGATTTTATCTGCGCTTTGCTCATGAATATGCGCCGGAACATCCAAATGATGACATACAGGAAAATATTGAACTGAAGACTGATCGTCTAAAATTTGGCTGTATTTTCATCCTAGTGGTTGACAGATACCAACATGATAATTATGGCTTATTTCAACTTGAACACACATGACCCAGTAAGACAATAAGTTCACATGAAAATACTTTTTACATGGGAAAACAAACAATGAAGTTTTATGTGCCAGAAAACTTCATAGTCCAATCAAAATGACAAACATACAGTACAGCACAGAATGACCGAAGCAGCAAAATAAAACAAACATGAACACTTGGAAAGCATATCAATAAAAATGAACCTACGGGATGAAACATCAAACCCGGGAAGTATTTTATTTTATTCATTTTAGTAACTGTAGTGCAGTTATCAATATTTTAACTTATCACATTACACACTGGCTAGGTTAATGCCACCTTAAATTGACACCCGTGGGATTAAAATATTAAGACATCTTTAATCACATGGAGTGATAAGGTTATTACCCGTTCAAAGTTATGATTAAAATATAAATCAGTACTTAATGTGTCTCAAACTGAACTCATGAATCAAATGATAGTTAGTTACTTGCATTCACACATTAATTAATTAACCAAGTATTAACTAGTATTAAATCTTGTTGTGTTTTGAAATGTCATTCAGAATAAAACATTTAATAGAAATAATTCTTATTAGAAATCCCTCCTAATTGACATTCAAGTGAGGAATTACAATTAAATACTTTATACAAACTTGTAAACATTTGTATTGGATAACATGTTTCAAGATTCATTAAAAACAAACAAAGTTGTCCGTCACTGGACACCCGGCAGATGTGAATCTTTGTATTGTAATGACACAATATGTCATGATAAATATTACAATAATTATTTATTTATTCAATATCTATCAATCGAATCTACATCTGACCTTACTACATCTCTAATTGATTAGCTTAAAGTTTTAAAAAAATAAATAAATAGATAAACAATTGATCCACAATAAACATTATTTTAATGGGAAAACGCAATGATAACATTATAACATCATACTATTTCCCATTATAGCATACGAGTTGGATTCAATGCCAGGGTGCACATGTTTTACATTAGTAATGCTTTGTTATGTAACTGGTACTTATGTGTGTTTTATAACAAAACAACGAAACATCAACGTTGTTCAACAAATTGTGACAATGAAATTCAGTGCGATAATTCAACAGAAAGCAAAGCTTTAAAGAAGTTAAATTGTGAATGTTTCACTAGTACAGTAACACAACCAATAGTGTTTTTAAAGTAGTTTTAATCAGATTAACTTTCCCATCTTAGTTTAATTACCATCTAAGTATGATAACTATTTAAAAACAATTGATTACCAAATTTTCATTACTAATTTAAACATTTAGTCAGACTACTTTGAGGGCCTAGTAGTAATGCACCATACAATTAAAGCATGTGGGCCTGGATTCAATTCCCGAGTCTAACAATGTTGTTGAGTTTCTCCATCAGGAATTTCTCAGTAGCAGTCCAGACAATAATATTAATGGCAAACAGTCTTGCCCTTTAACAAGAGCCTTAAGCATTACTGGCAAAGTGATGATGTACACTTCTGCCTAACCCTTCTGGGATAGCAGGTGTGATGTTTACATAACATCTTTTCTTGTTCTATTATTTACCTGCATGACTTTTACATTCCAGATTCGAGGCAATTATCTTATAAAAGAGGAAATGATAGTAGAGCAAATTCACTACAAATATAAACAACATCAAGTACTACAGCCTGGTGAACAAATGACCGTGTCGCCGGCTATGAAGCTAACAAATGAGAAACAGCATGAGGACAGCCAACCCAGAATGACTGTTTCAGTGTTTACACACCATAAGTTAACATAAAAGGTGAGAAGTTTTCAAACTACTTCAAACACTTCACCACTGATATCAAACAGTGTTGCATTAAAAGGCTCAATACAATCGCCAATCAACCTACCTACCTACATGATGCTCATGTGTGATGAGTATCAGGTATTCCATTTTCATTATTTTAATGTTTTTGCAATCCTGCCAGTTGTAAGCAACAACTATTAACAAAAACAAAGTATTAGTACTAACAGTAACTAATGAAGTATAAAATAATAATACTCACAAAAAGCTAATGGTATCCGTGGAGGAAACAACTAGCGCAATAAGTAATACTCACAATGAATCACACAAATAATCTATCAGCAGCCATGGAGGCAACTGGTAAAGGACCAACACAACAAATTATCTATCAACAGCCGTGTAGGCACTTGATAATGAACCCACACAACAAATGATCTATCAGAAGCCGTGGAGGTGACTGGTAATGAACCAACACAACAAATGATCTATCAGCAGCCGTGGAGGGAACTGATAAAATAATACTCTCATGTTATCCTGCTGGGTCCACGGCGTATTAAACGCCCAGAGCCTGGTTCCTTATATCCTGTCAAATCAAAGACTTCGTGCCTGTCACGGAGCAATGGTCCTAAACTCCTTATCCTTTAATCCTGTCAAATCAAAGACTTTGTGTCTATCACAGAGCGGTGTTCCTGATCCTATCCTTTTATCCTGTCAAATCCAAGACTTTGTGTCTATCACAGAGCATTACCTTCCCGTGAGAATGAACAAATAAAAACATACTACTCACACTACATTTACCAAATACAAATCACAATGTCTAAAGCTATCAATAATTTTATTTAAAACAAATCTAGTAGACAGTAGACCTATTATACAAGGTTGCAAAGTCAAGTCATGGTAAGCAACAATATTATCTGTTTGCTGAAAAAGCAAACAGCTTATCAAACAATATCAATGAAATCAATAAAATCAATGATGTTCGATAATTTTGTCAAAAATATTCTATTTAGCTAGTAGCTAATGAAACAATATTTTATTCAACTAGTAGCTGATCAAACAATATCAATAAATTCAACTAATGTCGTTGATAATTTTGCCAACAATGTTCTATTTAGCTAGTAGCTTATCAAACAATATTCTAATCAGCTAGTAGCTGATCAAACAACATCAATAAATTCAATTAATGTTGTTGAATAATGTTGCCAACAATATTCTATTTAGCTAGTAGCTAATCAAACAATATTCTATTTAGCTAGTAGCTAATCAAACAATATTTTATTCAACTAGTAGCTGATCAAACAATATCAATAAATTAAATTAATGTTGTTGATAATTTTGCCAACAATATTCTATTTAGCTAGTAGCAATCAAACAATATTCTATTCAGCTAGTAGCTGATCAAACAACATCAATAAATTCAATTGATGTTGTTGAATGATTTTGCCAACAATATTCTATTAAGCTAGTAGCTAATCAAACAATATTCTATTCAGCTATTAACTGATCAAACAATATAAAATAATTCAATTAATGTTGTTGAATAATTTTTCCAACAATATTCTATTTAGCTAGTAGCTAATCAAACAATATTCTATTCAGCTAGTAGCTGATCAAACTATCAATGAATTCAATTAATGCTGTTGAATAATTTTGCCAACAAAATTCTTGTGAGCTAGAAGTTGATCAAACAATATCAATAAACTCAATTCAATTAATGTAATTGAATCATTCAGGCAACAATTGTTTTATTAAGCTAACAGCTTAGCATCTAATAACTTGAATAAAAATTCCAAACAGCTATAAATGTCTGTAACTGTGCATGTGTGTCTAGCAAGGTGATACAAAAATGCATTGAATGTCAGATCTATTACAAGGTTTCTATGTTGAATAAACCAATGAATGAATGTTACTAAATCCTACAATTGAATAAACATTGTAGGATAATAAAAGCAACAATAATCTGCCGACAAAATTTATCTCCACTATTTCAGATAACAACCACGAGACTACACTTAGGACAACGGACGGACGAGCGGACGGCAACGGCAAGTGCAGAGCGCGCACCGCCGATCAGAATGGCCGTGTCGCCGCGAGAGTGTCTATCTGCTGGGATCATTAGGCAATCTAATTAATAACCAGCTTATAATAATAGCTTAGCTTAGTTTTTTATAATCATTAATGAACCTGCCATCTCTGAGATATTTGTACAGTAATTATTACGGGATCGATATTGAAAGACATGAGCGACAGTGCCATCTGTTAGCTTTTGTGTTAACTACTACAGAGATGGTTTGTAATTGAATGGTCTACGGCTCGAATAATGATTTATTAAACAGAGGTCTTTAACTAGAACTATAGTTAAAATTAAGATAAGCTAATTGATTATGAATATTGGGATTTTAATGATTGCTCACTTGAAATTAGGCTGTATAAGAGACGTCATTGCACATTGTTGTGAAGATGGCGGCGAATACGATTTTAATGATCAATAACTCAATTTATAATCTGAAACCACGACTAAATCAGTTTCTTTATGTAATTATAAACTAAAAAGTCATAAGATTATTTTGTAGAGTAATTTATTAGTAGAAAACCTGTTCTTTGTATTAAATCCTTTAATTAGCCGGAAATGGCGTAAGTAACATTCTGTTGTAAAAAGTAATGAACCTATTAATTAGACATTAACTTAATAACACCTTCGCATTAATATTGGTATTGTTTTATTGTTAAATAATTATTACAATCAATTGTGAACTATTTTAGTATTGTTTATTAGTTTTAACTGATTAAAAGTAATTAATAACAATACTGAGTACGTGGTACTTCCGCTAGACGGACTAGACAAGTAGACACGCGTGTGACGAAAGATGCACAATAACTCGCGTTTAGCAAATAATGTAAATGAAGGTGGTTTTTGATGTGATTAACATTAATTAGTGCAAACGAGAATTGTAACATGATTTAAATGGAGTTTCTTCAACCCATTCTTCTCCATAGTAACAATGATTCATGTGAATGGGTCTCAACCCCTGAAAAGTTTATAAGTGCCTGTAAATGGACTATTGTAAATAAACGTTTGGTGTTTGAGTCAAGTATTGTGTGTGATTTCAACTACCCATATACCCATCTACCACGAAGAGGAATCTAAGGCGAAGACAATATGGCGGAGGCCATTGATGTTTAGGAGCAGCATTCCTCAAGTGGTTTTCCCGCCGTAACATATATGTATATAACTCATTTTCGGCAAAATGTCCTTTACGACAATTGAAATTTCTGGTATCCATATTTACGTCAATTGTACGTCACAGACCAATATGACACGTCTAAATGACGTTAGTTTTACGACGTAATAAAAACGTCACAGAAAGCCCCCTAAATAGACGTCACTTTTAACTTCACAGACGTAGCGGTTCAATTAAAAACGTGATAGGGACGTCTTCGTTTAAAGATTAAAAGACGTCATAATTGTTCATATTTTATACGTTTGAATGGCGTCTTTTTTACGTCACTAACTTATATACCATGTTATCGTATTGACTGCAGGACTGCAGTAACCTACTCATGTGGACCTACTAGGTACGTACTAAAGTTTGCATTATGTAGCGGGACTCTATAAAAACAAGAAAAAATTGACGTAAAACAGAAAAAAAAATAGTTTCGCATTCTTTTCTGTTAGGATGTAGCGGGGAGGGTCACGGTTTAAGGGCATAAACTGCGTTACGCGTGTGCACGCACGTGAGCACGTCGCGGGCCACGTTTCTGGTGCACGCACGTGAGCACGTCGCGGGCCACGCTTCTGGTGCACGCACGTGAGCACGTTCGCGTGCTTATGCGCGGGCATCGGCGCGTCAGTTTTCTCAGTACAATTTTGACGTTGGAGGTGTACAGTCGAGTAATTATGGATAAATTAATGTTGTATTATTTATCAAGACGACGGCGACGACGAATTGCCAAAAAAAGACGCCAGCCAGTAAGCCCGTACGTTGAATCTAGGTTACTGTGCGGGGAATTCGTGGTGAAGTTTGGTATATTAAGAGAAAATGAAAGGTTTTTTTTCAAATATTTTAAAGTTTCATTACAAGTCTATGATGAATTATATTCAAAACTGGAGCCCTATTTGAAGACTAACAATCTACGATTGAAATCTACGTCAATCGTATCACCAATGGAACGATTTGCAATGACATTGCGGTAAGTAAAGACATTTCGATATTAATAATCATCTTTATTCATGTAAAAAAAACAGTCATTATTGAACAAAAGTTTAGAACACTCATATTTTTTTGCCAATTTATGTAAGTCACACTACTGTTTAGCCACATCAAGCCAGAAAGAAGAAGAAGTTCTTATTGTTTCGGCAGTGACACCTGGGGGCCTACCACCAGCTCATAAGCAGTATTATTTTAATATTACTTCAGTGGGAGAAAGAGATGGAGCTATACGTACTGTAGAGCTTCATCTCTTTCTCCCATGGAAGTAATATTAAAATAATACTGATTATGAGCTGGTGGTAGGCCCCCTGAATATGGCTTAAAATGTTTTTCTTGATGTGGTGCACTCTGTTCTTAGGGCCGAAACACATAACCGCACACTTATTAATCATCATATTAATCACAGTTTCTTACATTTATTAATTATATTTTGTTATTTCTAAATTACACAGTTTTATCGTTTTCGTTTTTTTTATCTATACCTACTTATTTACTTATTTTTTTATATAATCACAACAGTCATCACAGTGTCTTGCATAAACGTTACGTTACAATTAGTTTTTGATTATTCATTTGAAATACACTAATAAAATCACAGGTTCAAGTTTAAAATAAAAAAACACAATAACAGTTAAAACAGTACAATAAGTCTAAATGTCTTAATTATAATAATATACCTACCTTACAAAGTATTAATTATAATGACGCATATTGATTGCAAGTTTTTACATACGAATATTTCCCTTATTAATTATTCCCTTCTATTACTAGATCGGGTACTAATATTATTTTAAATTCTTATTTATCATCACAATCATAATCACAGTTTACTACATAAAAGATTAAATTTAAGAAGAGGATATATGAAGGAGCAATGTTATGAGTAGGTTCAAAAAAAAGGTCCATTAAGTAAAAAAAGGGGTCTATTGATACACTTTTTTATTTGACCCTAAATAGGGTTTAAGATAAAAGTGTCCGAATCGACCCCGTTTCTTTCCTTATGAACATTACACTCAAGGCTTGTAAACTTTTGGCGAATGCCCTTGTATATCATAATAATTGCACATGAGACCAGAAAAATATAAATATAAAATTGCGCTTTTTACTAACTTAAATAGTTCTTCATGTTCTTCTCTTTCTTTTGTTCTTAATAATTAAACAGTCTTAATCAAATCTTCAGTCTTTCTTGTTACCTATTTATTCATTGTTCGTGTCTGATCTTATATTTAAGGATTCTAAATCATTCGTTACCGTAATTTGCGTTAATGAAAGGTCATCAATGGTAATAATAATTGATCTTTTTCTATATCAATTAAAGCTTCTAATACTTTTGTACGAAATAATAATTTTTTAAAGCAACTCAATTTTTTCACAGTTGGTAATAATGACTTAAAAAAATTCAAGTCTTCGTCCATATTATCTGCAGTGTTATTCTTCACGCAATTTAACAACTCTAATTCGAAATCAGTTGGCGATTCGCACTTACGTTTCTTGGAAGATCGTGTTTCTTTGGTAACGCTGGAGCTGGTGCTAGGTACATTAATCAAATCTTCTTCAATAATCGTATTATTTTGTGAAGTTCTCGGTGACGCGTTTTGCTCTACTGACTGATTAAAATCGTCTGCCGATTCTTCTCCTTGAGTATTCGAGTTTGAATCTAAAAATGACAGCATGTCATAGTAAATGTATGTTTTATTTGCCCTGGAACCGGAACCTGATTTAAGTTTTTTTTTAGTAGACCTCACTCTTATATAAGTGTCTCTTGCAGTTTTCCATCTTTGCTGCAGCTTTTTCACTGAAACAATAACACAGGTATTTTATTTTATTACAGATATTTAGTTAGTGGACATACCTTCGTCGATATTCATCTGGCGTATCAGACAGGACTAACCACGGTCAGAAAAATAGTAACAGAAGTTTGTCAAATTATAATTGAAAGGTTAAAGGAAGAATGTATACCAAAATTTTCCCGTGCGCTATGGGTAGAGACTGAAAAAGGTTTTTTAACGCAAGCCCAGTTTCCTAACTGCATAGGTGCAATAGACAGAAAACATATACGCATTATAAGACCTCCACATAGTGGTTCCCTCTATTACAACTATAAGCATTACTATTCTATTGTACTGCTTGCAATGTGTAACGCCAACTATGAGTTTACCTATATAAATGTGGGAGTGCAGGGTAAAGAATCTGACTCCGCAATTTTCACACAAAGCCGATTGTACGAACAAATCAACAATGACTTAATAGATATTCCTCCTGCCAAAGCATTGCCCGTAATACACAATGATAAACCAACCAACACTGCTGCAACCGCAGCTTTGCCCTATATTATTGTAGGAGATGAAGCATTCGGGTTATCTAGCCATGTCATGCGGCCATATGCTCGAGCTCTCGATTTAAACTACAAAAAAAAAATATTCAATTATAGGTTAACGAGGGCGCGACGTTATATTGAGTGTACATTTGGTATCATGGCTAATAAATTTCGCATACTCCATCGTCCATTGAACGTTGGAAAAGACAAAGCAATTTGTTTTCTTAAAACAATTTGTATTTTGCATAATTTTATAAGATCAAGAAGTCAAATTAATGACTTTCATGATATTGTCATTATACCAGACCATATACGTTCAGTTCGGGGGTTAATTGGAAATACCCACAGAGATTCGTATACATTACGCGATAACTTCGCAGATTATTTCGTTGCAGACGGACAGCTGTCATGGCAAGATCGCAGTATTTATTGAAGATAGTTGGCTTTTTTATAATTTATGTACATTCAATAATTGATTTTTCACGGTTTGTTACCACACATTTTTTATTAACATAGCAGGCATATTTTAATAATATACCTAATGATTTTATTTGTTAAATTCATCGGATGTAACCAAATAACTTAGATTGTTGTAAACTAAAGTTGAGAGATGTCAAAGAAAAACCTACAAAACTACAAAACGCACGCTTATTTTACAAAGTTACTAGCCCAATTCTAAAACCAATATAATAAATATTTTAGTTGATAATTGTTTTATTTATTTACCTACCGATCCACTGTTTCTGCCCTAAAATGATTTTGAACCCTAAATACACCGATAGTGTGAAGTAGTGTGAAGCTCGCAGTCGTGAACATAGGTACTGGTTGTCTCGTGACGCGCAAAATGGCGGCGACCGCGTGGCCGAAAGAAAGAACTTTGGAATTTATCGAGCAATATAAAACCATACCAATATTATGCGACATTGTTCACACGAATTTCACAATGTTCAGAAATACGCAGTATCTCTGCACTAGTTTTGAATTTAAGCATGATTTTATATTTACATAGGTAAATTATTGTAAATATTCCGAGTTTTAATTTTATAGTTGGATTAATTGTTGAAAACATTTAATTGACACAAATACAATTGAAATAACTAATTATATATAACTAATTGCATAGATTATTAAAAATAAAAATTTGGCGCAAAGAATAGTTTACCTAACCTACGTTATTATAAAATAAATAAAGAGTGTAGGTACTTACCTTGTATGTTTTTTTCTGCTGCACTCCAGTCATCAAAATTTTGAAACAGTACTGTACAAATGTCTAGCCATGCTTTTGATTTAGCGTCCCGGTCTTTAAATATTTCGCTAGATTGGTCCCATATGGCAGGACGACACTGAACTTCAACAATTACCCTTTCTGTATCAAAATTTGTCATTTTTTGTTATGGGCCGGGCACGCGCGTGCGGTCGGTTCGAGATAGCGCTGTCAACTGAACAAGCACGCGCGTGCACCCGCTAGCGGGCTTCGCGCGTGGACCCGTCCAACGTGATGCGTGATCACGTCGCGTGCATGCGTGCCTCGTTGCACGGAAGTATCACGCGACGGGCGCCCGACGGGCTCACGAGCGTGTGCACGCGCATGGGCACGCGCGGGTCGGTTTTGTGTGGACACGCGAGAGGCACGCTTAACGCAGTTTATGCCCAAGTAAGTTTTATCGGGTTAGAAGCCTAAGTCTACATTTTCTATGGGGATATGGTGAAAGTTGTTTCGAGGACGACGGATGATAGTACGGTGCCCAGCGCATCAAGTTGTATCAAACTGTTAAACTCCAATTGATTTTAAACCTTAAACCGTTACAAGTTAAGTTTAAAATCGATTGCGAAAATTAGACAGTTTGTGGTAACTTGATGTGCATGTGACTGTACATAGGTACATCAATTGCGGTGATTTCACTCCTAGCTGAGGGGGTCATACTTAATGTTCATGATGCTGATGAAAGTCGACCCTCTGGATGCCCCTACACGATGACTCAATACAACCCTCCAAGTTCTTATAGGTGCAGGAATGACTGACCTTGGAAAAAGTCATTTTTACACCTTTATGAACTTGGAGGCTTATAATGATGATTTTGATGATTTTAAATCTGTAACTACATACATCTTACCGCGATTAATATTCTAATCAACATACAACCTAGCACTGGCTTGCAAATTGCAAAAAACGTTAGAAATTTTGAATTTCGCGGGCTGGTTGCAGTATTCATAGCGTATTATATGTCGTCATAGCTATCTTCTTACTTGATCGAAATCTACATGTGATTGAAAATAACTTTATAAACAGTAAAAATCAACAAACCTGTTTCATTCAAGTTTTATTTGGCTTTTGCCATATTTTTCATGGCGAAATTAAAACGAAACGTAATTTGAAGTCGAAGTTGAAGTGAAACGTAACGTAAGTTGAACGTTTGGTGAATTATTTCGCGCCAACTCTAACCAAAGCCGTCTGTGACTGTGTCTTTAAAACTGTTTGACTCTGACCTGTAACGTTTACCTACTGTGAAATACAGTGATATCCAATACTAGGTATGTTTTCGGTTGTTCAATTCGACGAATCTGACGGTGACAGTGTATCCATTGTACTTAGCTCATGGCTTACGCCACGGCGCCGCGAAGTACATTGGCCGCCGATTAAAGATGGAAAAGCCTTTAGTCGGCTGCTCACCCAAAATATCGACAATTCCCCTGATGATAACTGGAAATTATATGGTGTAAAGCGCATCTTTGCGGAAACTGGTAAGTAATAAAAATGAACATAATTAAGAGGTCCTAAATAATCTCATCATCATCAAAAACCCACAGAAGTTTACTGCTGAAGATAGGTCTCCCAATAAAAGGGAAGATTTGGATCGTAATGCGGCACACTGGTCGAGGGAGTGTTGGCAGATAGTTCACCAGAGCCTCGTTCGCTGATTTGCAGGTTGTAAGTACCGCTTGCAGGTGACTCTGTGGTTGTCTTGGGCCTGAGAGCTATCGATTATTCCTACACCCCACGGTATGTTCAGTTTGGCCTGCAATTTTGCGTCTGCTACATGTTGAGTACTTCTACTTACATTACCTACAATGCAATATGTGGTTAGTTTGTTATTTGTGTGGTGGGGCTTTGTTTTAAAATCTTTGGTTTCTATACTATTTGTTGGTTATAGTCTGCATCTTCTGCATGTTTATTACTCCAATTGCATTACCTACAATGCAATCCGTGGTTGGTCAGTCTTGATGGGTCATGGTGGGGCTTTTGTTTCAAATTTTTGGTTGGCAACTTGGCGGTTTATGAAAGTACCTAGTTAAACAGCATCTATGTGTCAGTATCAAGTTCCCATAGGAAGACTAATTTGTGTTTATTAACTGCATGACAATGGTTTAACGCTGACCGGTGTGTTCTGTTGTTTTAGATGATTTAGAAAAGGCTAAGAAAAAGTTAAAATTATCAGAGGTAACATCAGATGTACAAACTGATGCAGAGACCGAAGCAGAAAGGCCAAAACGCAGAGCTGTAAGGACAAAACGGTATATTTCCAGTGATGATGATGAGAATCCACCACCCTTGAAAAAGCATTTTGCAAAACGTAAGTGTAATGCTAACTGTATACATTTGAATCAGATTTGAATCTATATACTGTCTGTCTGCTTATAAGCTTACTCACACAATATCTGCTGCCAGTATTTTTTTTTTTTACATTACAGGTATTGTGAATCAACAACCAGTTACTGTTTCACCATCTATATTACAACAAAGAGTTGATGAAACAACAAGAAATGATGATTTAAATCTAAGTGACTCAGATTCAGTAATCCAAAAAACTCCTACGAGAAATTCTGCTTCACCATCACTCAGAAGTGAAATAAACAAAAATACAGCTAAGACAGTTCCTGATTTGAAATCCTGTGCAGTCTCAAGCAAAAATAAGTCATATACTGCTTTGGAATCTAGATCACATCCCAGATTTGATAATGAAATAAGAAATGAAGATGCTTTCAATCTAAATGAGTTTGAATTGGATTCAGTGATCCAAAATACTCCTAAGAGAGTGTTTGCTTCACCATCATGTGCATTCGGAAGTCATACATACAAAAACACAGGTAAAAGAAGATTCTAAATGCTGACTTCAACATCACAGCTTAGATTCTGTCGCTTTTCGGTTTGCTGATTGGCCAATACGCACAATACAGCCAGTATCTACATCATAGGCAGACAATCAGCAAGCAGAATAGCTAAGAATAGAATCAAAACTGTGACATAATTATTGCCAGCCTAACCATCCTGTACACTGCAAGAAAGTTGTCTGTAATAGATAGAGTTAACTAGCTTCTACCAGAGGCTTTGTTTAGTACCTCAGTTAAAAAGAAGCCTTTGTCCTTCTTATGATATAAACTAAAATCCATGGCATCAAGATATGTTCAGCCGTTTAGCCAACTAAAAAGAGTTATTATAAGTTTGAGGCCATAGTGTGTCTGTCTGTTTGTCTATAGCCTCACAAGTATTGCCAAATTAATTCGTCTATTCTACTCTCTTTAAGGTTTTGAAGAAAAAGTGCTTGGAGTACTAGCAAGCATTAAAGCACAAAATGAGCAAATAATCTTGCTTCTAAAGAAAGACCCCACTCAAGATGCTGCACCACCACTGAAACCTAATATCAAGTTCCCTTTAGAAACCTCTGAAGACATATCAGAAATAGAAACTAAACTTCTAGTAAAACATTTTTTACATATACACACATCAAAAGTGTCTAGGGATCAAGCATTTTTATGCGGATTCCTTGAGATTGAGATGTGGCTTTGTAATAAATTTATGATTTTATAAATTTATATGGATCCTTTTTGGTGCATTTCATAATTTGAATCAGGAACTGTGAATCAAATTCGAGTAAAAGATGAAAATCAGCTGTCAATATTTTCCCTATAAAAACATACAACGCATTGAAGACATTATTAGTGCTACTGTTTCCCTACTACTGATTAAAACCAACGTTATTATGGAGCGGCGACGTCATTTAAGCAGGGAAGAAATGCTCAGAGCCGTGGGAATGATAGAAGCTGGTTCCCGGCAACGTACTGTGGCTTTAGCTCTGAATACAAGTCAGAGTGTTATCAGTCGACTTTGGACACGTTACCGAAGCACTGGTACCGTGGCTGAGCGCCATGGAGGACGGTATCGCTGCACCACACGGAGACAAGACCGATACATTCAAATCTTAACTCGAAGAGCTCCAACAATAACCGCCATGATGTTAGCCGTGAGGCTTCATCACTCTTCAGGGAACTTAATTAGCGACCAAACAGTCAGAAACCGCTTGCATGAAGTGAACCTTCATTCCCGAAGACCGCTACGGGTACCACCTATAGCAATGCACAATCGTAGGATTCGATATCAATGGGCTCTTGAACACAGAAATTGGGCAGAAGAACAATGGCGTTTCATGTGCTTTTCTGATGAGTCTCGTTTTGGTATGAGATCGGATACAAGACGTATACGACACTGGAGAACCCCTGGACGCCAACAGCGATTAAAATCCTGCCAGGAAGTCCATCCTTATAGTGGTGGAACCATCATGGTATGGGCGGGTATTTGGATCGGCGGAAGAACTGAGTTGATTTGGATCAGAGGCAACCTCAACGCTCAAATTTATGCTGAGACGATTGTATCAGACGTCATCGTTCCTCTACAAGTGCAAATCGGTCCCTTATTTCAGTTAATGCATGATAATGCACGACCGCACACCGCAAGAGTTGTAAGACAGACTCTCGCCGCAGCTAACATCAATGTCCTGCCCTGGCCTGCTCAGTCGCCAGACTTGAACCCGATTGAGCATGCATGGGATATGCTACAGAGAAGAGCTCTGCCGAATATGGAGGGTATCCAGTCGCAAGAAGACCTTTTTTTGTTGTTGCAACGAACATGGGCGGCCATTCCACAGCGTGATTTGGATGAACTCATTTTGAGTATGCCAAACCGATGTTCTTGTGTTGTTAGTGTTCGCGGTAGAAACACGGATTATTAATTGTTTAAGTTACCCAATAAAATTTTAAAGAAAACTGTTATTTCAGTCTTTTTTTCGAACTTTAATGTTAGTGGTTCAAATGTCAAAAATCCCTTTATTAGGAAAATGGCAAATTTCTTTATTAATGCAAAGGTGACTTGGTTTATCGTTACTGTGACAAACGAAAACACTTTATATGATGAATCCTTAAAGAAAATTTTAATTAATATCAATCAGGAGAAAAGTTATTGCAAAAATATATGTTGATCCCTAGACACTTTTGATGTGTGTATATTCAAACCAGACTTACCAACATAAATTTTCATGGGTTCCATTCTAGTTTCTTACCATCTAAATCCCGAATTTTGGCATTTGCTCCAACACACACAATAGGCTACGGATGATATTAATTATGAGATGAATACATAATAAAATTTAAATATTATTTTCAGATTCGATACTTAAGCTCCCTAGGAGGACGAGATGTTGCAACAAAAGTGTACAGAGTGTTGAAGCATGTAATGATTGACTCGCTTGCTTCACAATTGAGGAGCTGGGGAACAAAAGCGGACTTGTCCACTGTACTCGAATTTTTTATTTTTATTTTTTTGCACTCTTTAAGCTCATATCTATCGAACCCCGGAGTATTGTGTATCAAAAGCGGTCCGATCTTAGAGAAAAAAATTGTTAAAAATGATGATTTCGTTCAAAAGCGGACTTGTCCTGTTAGAAATTTATTAAAATTCTAAGGGATTTTTTCTCCAATCAAAACCGGACAAAAACGTAAGGAGAATTGCCGTTAGTACGAAAAATGTCAAACAAAACCGGACAAGTCTAAAAAAAATCATTGTTTTTTTGTTATGATATCCCTAAATCAGTTGTGGCAACACTGCTAAATTAAAAAAAAGATAATCAGCCGTGTGACGGTCATTGCTTTCGTAATTTTGAGAAGAATTTTCCTAGAAAACCGACAAAATTATGGACGGAATCGAAGAAATAGTGGCCAATATAAATGACGGCTCACGTAAACGAAAAAAAACAGGACGGCAAGCGCAAAACAACAGGGAATCGAAGTGAGTGTAAAATTATACCTACCGGTGCGTGTTTGTTATTATTCTAACCTATGATGAATTTAAAATTGCTATTATTTTGTTTTAGGTACGCAGATAAAGACCCCCTTGCTTTGAATTTCGTGTCTGCGTGTGAACATAACAAGGGAAAATTTAAGTGCCAGACTTTGACATTAAACGAAATTGTTTACAACCGCAAACTACTATATGAAAAAATTGGCAAAAAATTACAGGATATTTACTTGTCACGGCTCATATCACCATGCCCCATAGAAAGAGAAAGATCGAGAGAGGAATCTCGCAAACCGCAGAGGAATAAGTACTTTGTGACATACTTTCTCTTCCGTGATTCAAAAAGGTTAGTAAAAGTATGCAAATCTTTTTTTTTGGCTGCTCTTGGGCTCAGTAAGCACAGGGTAAACTTAATTGCGAGCAAATTATATGAAGGCAAAACGCCACTTGACGGCAGAGGAGGAGACAGGAAAAGTTTCAAAAGTATTGATAAAAAGGAATCTGTAAGAAAATTTCTCGGTGGTTTGCCAGCAAAGGAGTCACATTACAATCGAAATAAATCAAAAAGAGTGTACCTGTCATACGAGCTAAACGTAAAAAAGTTGTGGGAGTTGTACAATAATTCAGCGACTGATGATTTGAAAGTCTCACAAACGATGTTCCGAAATGTTTTTGAGAACGATTTTAATATTGGGTTTGCGTCACCATCTTCCGACATATGTAGTACCTGCGAACTGCTGAAAAATAGGCAGAAGACTGAAAATAATCCTGAAGAACTTCAATCATTGAAACTTCAACTCCGAGTTCATAAAGCTAGAGCCAAAGCGTTCTTTTCCCTTACCAAAGAAAAACCTGAAAATTCTATGACAATATGTTTTGATCTCCAACAAATTCAATCCCTTCCTAAAACGCCAATCCAGGAATGTTTTTATTTACGACAAGTTGGACTTTATTCTTTCTGCATTACTGATATGCCTACAAAGGAGCCACATTTCTTCATATGGACAGAAAACCAAGCTAAAAAAGGCGCCACCGAAATTGCGTCTGCCCTTTTAACATACCTGATGTTTACTGATTTTTCTGAAGTGGAAGTTTTACGCCTTTTTTCGGACGGGTGTGGAGGTCAAAATAAAAATGCACATGTCGTCCACACTTTGATTTTCTGGTTGAAAAACTACGCCCCTCAAAATGTCGCCAAAATCGTACTAACCTTTCCTGTACGCGGTCACAGCTTCTTGCCGGCGGATCGAGTGTTCGGGAGGGTCGAAAAGGATTTGCGGAAGATGCCTTTCATTTTGGATCCAAAAAAATATCATGAGGTTTACGCAAAGCATGGCAAAGTTCATATTTTAGCTGAAAACTGGAACCTTTACAACGTCAAAAACCTTGAAGACTATTACAAGAAAGTGGAAAGTATTCGTGATGCAAAGAGAATAATAATAGAAAGAAAGTCAACCATCATCCAAACAGAAACTCCTAGTCAATCTCAACAATCAACACGAAGAAGTCAGGGCCGTAGTCGTGGCAGAGCACGTTGCCGAGGCACTGCAAACATACGAAGAGATCCTACTGCACGTTTAAATCACGTAAACTTTGGTGTGAAAGTCTTAAACACCTATTATGGAGATGAATCATCAGAAAATGCTGTATCATTGTTAAAAATGACAAAAAACCATCCGAGTTTACTACAAAGATTTTCAATGGTTAATGAACTAAAACCAAACAAGAAAAAAGATGTTGAAACACTCTTACAAGAAACAATTCGGAGATAATTGGATGGATAATCAAGAGCTTGATTGGTTTAAAAACAATATATTCCATACCTCACCAGTGGCAATTGCTGAAACAAGTCAAATAAATGACGAAGACGACGACCACAGTGACGATTGTGACTGTTGCGAACCAGATGTGGGAGAGTTCATATAATTTTTAAATAAAAAAATACAATAATAGAATCTAGTTTTCTTTCATAACCGGACATGTCCATAACTCTTTCAATCATAACCGGAGTTGTCCACCTTTTGTAATCAAAACCGGACTTGTCCATTACAAAAAAATAAAAAAAAAATTGAAAACGCATAGTTTTATGACCAACAAGCAGGCTATTAGTTATGTTGTATTAAATACTAATTATACTGAAATGCACAAAATTACAGCCCATATGCATATACCTATCTGAATCTAGTAGACAGTAGACCTATTATACAAGGTTGCAAAGTCATAGTAAGCAACAATATTATCTGTTTGCTGAAAAAGCAAACAGCTGATCAAACAATATCAATAAAATCAATGTTGTTCGATAATTTTGACAAAAATATTCTATTTAGCTAGTAGCTAATCAAACAATATTTTATTCAACTAGTAGCTGATCAAACAATATTTTATTCAACTAGTAGCTGATCAAACAATATCAATAAATTCAATTAATGTTGTTGATAATTTTGCCAACAATATTCTATTTAGCTAGTAGCTATTCAAACAATATTCTATTCAGCTAGTAGCTGATCAAACAACATCAATAAATTCAATTAATGTTGTTGAATAATTTTGCCAACAATATTCTATTAAGCTAGTAGCTAATCAAACAATATTCTATTCAGCTAGTAGCTGATCAAACAACATCAATAAATTCAATTAATGTTGTTGAATAATTTTGCCAACAATATTCTATTCAGCTAGTAGCTGATCAAACAACATCAATAAATTCAATTAATGTTGTTGAATAATTTTGCCAACAATATTCTATTAAGCTAGTAGCTAATCAAACAATATTCTATTCAGCTAGTAGCTGATCAAACAATATCAAATAATTCAATTAATGTTGTTGAATAATTTTTCCAACAATATTCTATTTAGCTAGTAGCTAATCAAACAATATTCTATTCAGCTAGTAGCTGATCAAACTATCAATGAATTAAATTAATGCTGTTGAATAATTTTGCCAACAAAATTCTTGTGAGCTAGAAGTTGATCAAACAATATCAATAAACTCAATTCAATTAATGTAATTGAATCATTCAGGCAACAATTGTTTTATTAAGCTAACAGCTTAGCATCCAATAACTTGAATAAAAATTCCAAACAGCTTTATATGTCTGTAACTGTGCATGTGTGTCTAGCAAGGTGATACAAAAATGCATTGAATGTCAGATCTATTACAAGGTTTCTATGTTGAATGAACCTTCCTGTTACTAAATCCTACAATTGAATAAACATTGTAGGATAATAAAAGCAACAATAATCTGCCGACAAAATTTATCTCCACTATTTCAGATAACAACCACGAGACTACACATAAGACAACGGACGGACGAGCGGACGGCAACGGCAAGTGCAGAGCGCGCACCGCCGATCAGAATGGCCGTGTCGCCGCGAGAGTGTCTATCTGCTGGGATCATTAGTCAATCTAATTAATAACCAGCTTATAATAATAGCTTAGCTTAGTTTTTTATAATAATTGATGAACCTGCCATCTCTGAGATATTTGTACAGTTATTACGACAGTGCCATCTGTTAGCTTTTGTGTTAACTACTACAGAGATGGTTTGTAATTGAATGGTCGACAGCTCGAATAATGAATTATTAAACAGAGGTCTTTAACTAGAACTATAGTTAAAATTAAGATAAGCTAATTGATTATGAATATTGGAATTTTAATGATTGCTCACTTGAAATTAGGCTGTATGAGAGACGTCATTGCACATTGTTGTGAAGATGGCGGCGAATACGATTTTAATAGTCAATAACTCAATTTATAATCTGAAACCACGACTAAATCAGTTTCTTTATGTAATTATAAACTAAAAAGTCATAAGATTATTTTGTAGAGCAATTTATTAGTAGAAAACCCGTTCTTTGTATTAAATCCTTTAATTAGCCGGAAATGGCGTAAGTAACATTCTGTTGTAAAAAGTAATGAACCTATTAATTAGACATTAACTTAATAACGCCTTCGCATTAATATTGGTATTGTTTTATTGTTAAATAATTATTACAATCAATTGTGAATTATTTTAGTATTGTTTATTAGTTTTAACTGATTAAGTAATTAATAACAATACTGAGTGCGTTGTACTTCCGCTAGACGGACTAGAGACGCGTGAGTCGAAAGATGAACGCACATTATCTCGTGTTTAGCAAAAATTGCAATATTAAGTAAATGAAAGTGGGTTTTGATGTGATTAATATTAATTAGTGCAAACGAGAATTGTAACATGATTTAAATGGAGTTTCTTAAACCCATTCGTCTCCATAGTAACAATGATTTATGTGAATGTGTCTCAACTTCTGAAAAGTTTTTATGTGCCTGTAAATGGACTATTCTAAATAAACGTTTGGTGTTTGAGTCAAGTATTGTGTGTGATTTCAACTACCCATTTACCCATCTGCCACGAAGAGGAATCTAAGGCAAAGACAATATGGCGGAGGCCATTGATATTTAGGAGCAGCGTTCCTCAAGTGGTTTTCCCGCCGTAACATACATAACAAAACAATAATTAACTAATTTAAAAAAGATTATTTATTAACATTATTCAAAAATTCATTAACAGAATAAAATTGTTTTTCCAGAAGCCATAATTTTAACTTAACAAAAAATAAATGATTAGTTAAGTCTTTTAAATTCTTTGGAATTTTGTTATAAATTAGCCCACACATATTAAAGGAGTTCTTTTTATATAGAGCAGTCTTCGGCGCTCTAGGCAGAACTATTCTACCTGGATCTCTTATTTTACGAGGGAAACGATCTTCAGCCTTTTTAAATAAATCAAAATGCTGCCGAACAAATTTAACGCATTCTAAAATGTACATACAGGGTAATGTAAGAAGCTTTAATTTTTGGAACAACGGTTTACACGATTCCCATGGTGGAATGCCACAAATGGCCCGGATGCATTTCTTTTGTACCCTGAATGCTTTATCCACATCCGTTGAGTTGCCCCATAGTATGAGGCCGTATTGTAGAGTGGAAGCAACACAGCCGTGATACGCAGTTAACATAGTACTCTGCGACGAGGTCTTTCGCAGTGTGTAGAGTACGTATACGAATTTGTTTAACTTGTTGCAAACCTTTTCAACGTGCGGTTTTCAAGAGAAGTACCCATCCAGTGCTACTCCCAGAAAAATGGTTTCTTCTGTCTCCAATAGAGGTTGTCCGTTATAAATAATGTCAAGTTTATCCCGCTTGCGACCATATGTCCTAAATTGAATAATTTTTGTTTTACTTATATTTACATGCAAATTATTATAACTTAACCATGAAATTATTGAGTCAATTGTATTATTAATGTCATTTTTGTAATTATTTATGTCAGTATTAATTGGTGATGTCATAATGATTGAATTGTCATCCGCAAATAATGTGCATGGATTGGGTGTGTGCTCAGGAAGATCATTAATATATAATAGGAATAAAGGGGGACCCAAAACGCTTCCTTGTGGTACACCTGAGTTGTTGTATTTGGGAAGAGATCTTATTCCCTGTAGTTCTTTGTTTCTAGTCATACTTAATACTTCAACACATTGCTTTCTGCCCACTAGGTAAGTTTCAAGCCAGCTAAGGGCCGGTCCTCGAATGCCATATCGTTCTAACTTCGAAAGCAGTAATCAGTGGGACACAAAGTCAAAAGCCTTCGACATATCGAAAAATATTACCGATACTCTTTTCCCCATGTCTACTTCATCCATTATATTTTTTACCAGATTGAAGCATGCAAGAGTGGTCGATTTCCTTTTTTGAAACCCGTATTGTTCTCTCTTTAAAATCTGATGTTTCCCGATAAATTCCGTGAGACGGTTTTGCATATCTTTTTCAAAAACTTTAGAAATTATTGGTATAAGGCTAATTTTTTTTTTATGAAGAGGCTTAACAATTACAGACTTTAACAACTCTGGGAAGCAGCCTTCTGAAAATGACAAATTAATTAAGTATGTCAACACAGGAGTTATTTCTCCTGAGCAGGCCTTTAGAATTTTAGTCGAGATCTCATCATACCCGACTGCTCCTGTGTTGTTTAGGGAAATTATAATTCTTTGGATGTCAATGTAGCCATATGGCCGAAGAAACAGACTTTCACACGTGCTAGCTTTGCATGTATTGCTTATATTATCGTTCTGTTGATTTGTTAAGTCTATCCAGTAGTTATTAAATGAGTCCGCAATTTTTTTTGGGTTGTCTTCTATTTTATTATCTATGTTTAAATTCGTTATTAGTGATAATTTACTCGTATATTCTGATTCATGTTTTATAAGTGTCCATGCAGCTTTACTTTTATTTTTTGAATTCTTTAATATATTGTCATTTGATGTTTTTATAGAACTAGTGATACAGCATCTCAGTAATTTACTGTATTTTTTATATACCACTTTGTTGCGTTCTGACTTATGTCGATAATATATAAAACGTAATGAGCGTTTACGTTTACTGCTGATTCTTAGACCTTTAGTTATCCAGTTAGTTTTCTTACATTTATTTATCATTTTGATTTTAACTTTAGGAAAACATAACTTATAAAATAATAGGAATAATTCTTGAAAAGATTCATAAGCTGAGTTAATATTAATTTGACGATAAACTTCTGAAAAGGAAAGATTAGATAAACATTCTTTGAATTTGAGGATGTTCTCCAAACTGCAGTCCCTTTTAAAAATAAAATATTGTTTAAAAATTGCCTTATGTTTGACAGGAACGCTTAACATCTGTGCTGTATTGTGGTCAGATATATCCCAATGCAACAGCTCACCTTTGGCAAGTGGGATATTGCTTATGATATGATCGATGCAGGTGTTCTGCCGCGTTGGATCAGTTATATGAAAAATTAAATTGTAATTGGCAGCAAGATCCTCAAGATCTTTAGTTTTTTTATGTGGTTGTAACATGTTCACATTTATATCACCTAAAAGAACAATTTTTTTCCTTTTATATTTCTTTTTTATAAAAAAAAGTACTGCATTGAGTTTTGTAATAAATAAAGAATAATCTGAATTTGGCGTTCTGTATAAACCTATTATGAAAATGTTATGTGAAGGTAATTCTAAACCACAACACAGTGCTTATCGGTACTGTAATCTTTCAAGAAGGCCAATTCTTTGTGGTTCATGCCGCGCTTAATGAGAACTGCAACACCTCCACGTTTTTGTTTAATTTTCCTACAATAAGAAGCTGCCAAATCGTATTCAGAAATTTTAATTAGACACTCATTACCCTTGTCAATAAATGTTTCGGTCAAGCATATAACGTCTGGCTCAGTATTTTGTACGGATAGGTTAGATAATTGTATTTCTAGGTTATATCGTTTGCTCAAGATACCTGCTACATTTTGATGAAGTACTCTTAAGTAGTTATTCACGAAAAAAATCGCCTGTATTCACACTATACTTGCATAATCATCTTTCAACACATTATGTTCTGTTTGTGTCGCACGATCAACCATATTTATTTTAGAACGATTTAAATATTGATTTATTTGATTAGCCTGTATGTTTCTAGAAAATTCGGTATTGTTAAGCGTTAGATTATTGTTCCTAGTACACATAGACATAGTCTTGTAATTAAGAAATTTAAGATTGTAGTCTACTTGATCCAGTGTAGAATTAATCTGCTTACAAATATCATGCATAGTCAACTGTAAATTGTCGTCAAAATTAATAAAATTGCAATTTTTGTTCTGGTTACTTATCATCATTAGCATTTCATTAAGTTTAAATTCATTTAAATGTACATTATTAAAAACTTTTAAAACAAATACTGGACATTGAATAGTCTTTAGAAATATACATAGTTCCGTCATTATTTTCAATACGTTTGAGTCATGTTGTCCAACACAAACAATTATTCGATCATCTGGAGTAACATCAAAAACTTTGGCACAATTGAGTATTTCTTCCGTGGATGCATAAGGTTTGATAAAAGATATCACTCGGTACTGTTTATATGGAGTACTTTGTCTTGAATTCTTTAGTATTTTAGACATTCTAAGGCATTGCTTACCACCAAACAAGAATATCCTGTTAGTTTCAATTTTCTTTAAGGATGTTTGTATTGATTTAGATGACAGTTTCGTTGTAACCCTTGGCACGTCGTTATTCGAATTGAGAAGAGTTGAGCTAATTGTACCGGTACAAGCAGTAATCTTCGTTCCAACACCTTTCTCTAGATTATTTGGGTTGTCATTCAAGCCGTCTGTAATATGCTGAGTTTGAATTGAGAATGCTGATATTTTGCATGCGTGTGTAATTTCCGCGGTCTGGTCATCCACTTTTGTCTCCGAGTCCGGAAGAGTCTGTGTTATTGGTTTAATTATGTCTGTATGTACGATTTTTAGGACAAAGTGTCAGTGGGCTGTGGTGGAAATCATCCGTGAGCCGTCGCTTGACACTATTTTTCCTGCTCGATGATATATTGTTCTTCCACGTTGAGGTGGGACTTCTACATATTTGTTTCAGTATTGTTATTTCCTGGGAAAGCTGACTAACCTGTTTCTTTAACCCCCCATTTTCAAGAATCAAATTGTCCATTTCGTTCTGGGTACTTTGTAAGTTCGATTTTAAACTTGTTATTTCAGATTTCATCTCTTCAATAAAACTAGATGGAAACAAGTTTGTTGATAAGTCTAAGCTTTTTCCCAATAGGTTAAAGGACGGAGAAGAGTCCAAAGAATGAACATTGTTTATGTTGTCCTCTAGTGATTTGCTTTTAACCACTTGATGTTTTCTCAGTGTTATGTTTGTCGTATCGTCCATTATTAGGCCGATATTCAACTATAACTATTTTGATTTATTTCGTTGTAATCCAGTGATAGGTACGCCTCTGCTCACACAACCGAGAATCACTGGCGTGATGCTATTGGATATTAAGTAGATCACATTTCTTGTTTCGAGTTGTTTAGGTCAACATTGATGTGATTTTGTACTTTTCTATGAAATGCACAATTTTTCTTTATCACAAAGAGACTCTTCGTCGCTAGAAGGATCGAACCAGCGACCAAGCACTGGTGACGTCGAGAAGTGTACAGCTTTAAGTAACTCCGCCACCGTGCAGTTAATGAGCGGCGCTTAATTTGAGACGCCTTACGGAGTATTTAGTTTTTTAAATGTAGGGTCCGTCTGTTGGACACAGTTATGGTTTTTTGTTCATCTACCTAACATTTTATGTAGTGTTCACCAATATAATTTTAAGTTTATTTGTAGCTTTTGTTGATTATTTAACACTTTTTATCACTTTACGTAATGTTGGTTTGTAACGCTTAGGTAGTTTGCACTGTTCTAGTATTATGTTTCTGCACTTTGTTTGTTTGTTTATATTTTTACGATGATAGATGTTCACTATTATACTTATTTTTTAAAGTTTTATTGATATTTACATTGTGATAACACTTTCACTTAACTATTGGACTATTTAGCACTTATTACTAACGCGTTTTCTTAATTCTACAGCTTATAACTATTTTTACGATATTAAAATACTACGGAGACTTCTTTACAGCGTATTTGACATCTGTCATCTCATATCATATAAGAATGGGTGTCCCAAATAAACCGTCAAGGTGTGCTATTTGGGTCATGCAAATAAATGGTTGATTTTAAAATACTATTATACTAGAAAACTTAATAACATCAAGTGGAAACTATTTGCAAAACTGTCAAGTACGCGTTTAAAAAACATCACAGAACAAAAAGTTCGTTTTTGTGAAGAAAAAAAAAAGTAAAAAAAAATCTACTTTAAAAAAACGTTAACTTTAGTTTTAAACAACCTTTTGGCCACCATAGTCACATATATGTGACAAGCAAGAGCTTGCCCTGTACGCCGAACGACACAAATACGTGACAAACGGTGAAATAGTGGCTTGGCGTGGAGGGAATACCTACCTAGGTTCATATGGGGAGGGCAGATCTCTTAAAGAAGAATACACAACAACAAACAAGTACAAGTTCAAAAAGCTTCTTTTATTTTAAAGATAGGTATTCCTTAACCCTTCATTGCATGATTTTATGTTTTCTTGTAGAAAAAATCATATGCATGTAATTATAGCCCTAGGATGGGTTAAAAATAATAAAAAAAAAAATTGACCTTTTTAAGTATTTATTTTTGAAAAAAAACCATATGATGGATATTTACATCACTATGCAATTAGTAACAATGAGCTTAGTACAAAAGAAAATAATGCAACTAGAAATCAGTTTTTATGATAATTTTCATAACAGTTATTGTTTTTATTAAGACACAGATTTATTGCACATTTACTGCATCTTATTGTAGAATACCCCTTACACTGTGGGTACTTACAACGAAGTGAACCTCCAACTTGTGGCCAATGATCAACACCATCTGTTCTGATGTCCTTTGGTGGAGCAATAACTGCTGGTCCCCTCTTCCTTTTTGCCTGTATTTCGTTCTCTAGAGAACTATTACTGGGACGACCTCTTTTAACCTCTGTGTCAGCTCCTATTCTACACAAAACTTGTGCTAATTCATTTCTAAAGCTGCCCATTGAAAGTATATCCTTTTTTGGTATATTTCTATTTGCTGCATTTTTTTTGTACAAGATCCAAGCATTAATTACTGTTAAATCAAATAGATGGAAAAATATACGCAAATACCATTTTTTTGTCCTTACTGGAATGTGGAACCTCCCCAAAAAACTGTCCATTAAGTCTACCCCTCCCATATGCTTATTATATTCATGAACAATTTGGGGACATGGAATTACTACTCTTTCCTTTTTCGATTTATCATATCTAGTGACACTAGACACTGGTGTTGCCCCAACATAGGTTGATAAGAGTGTCACAATCTTATTGTCTTTCCAAGTGACACAGGACATCTCAATGCCATCATAAGTAGATGTTCTTTCTTCATGACTGCCCCTGGGTACTGCCTTCTTCATAAACTCTTTTTTTTCTGGCAATTTTGAGTTAGGGATTCTATTCTGCTGGACAGTTCCAACAGAGTGAATTCCTTGTTTGGCTAGAAAGTAAATTAGAGGCAGTGATGTGTAAAAATTATCAAAATACACAATATAATTTTGATATCTTGGTACACCTCTTAGCAGACGAATTACAATATTCCCTGTAGCTCCTAGGTCTGGTTCTCCTTCAAGTCTCCCTGTTTCCTGTCCTGCATACAATTCGAATGTATGTGCATATCCAGATAAATCGCAAAGTACATAAAATTTGAACCCCCATTTGTGGGGTTTTTTTGGCAGGTACTGTTTTAGAAAGTGTCCAATCTTTGTTGCACACATCTGCTCATCTACTGATAATCGTTGTTCCATTGGTAGAGAAGAAAACTTTGTTTTGAGGTACTCAATAACTGGACGAATTTTAAATAACCGGTCATGATCTGCATGGCCCACAGGTCTATGAAGCTCATTGTCTTGAAAATGCAATGCAAGTTTGATTTTTTCAAATTTATTGACTGGCATTTTGGATGAAACTGGGCCATAACCATAAACAGGGTGCCAATATGCTCTGGTATTTTGAAATCTTTGCACTGACATGAACAGCAATATCCCAAAAAACTTTTTGATATCTGATGCTGTGTATACTGTTTTGTTATTAGGATCTTTTTGCATGCTATATAAATTAGTTTCTGCTACAATTTTCTGTATCAAATCATCATTAAAAAAATATTTAAAACATTGGTAAGGAGTTTCTAGCTGAGATATTTCAGAAACAAATGTTGAGCAGCCTAAGAATCTAATTTTGTCTTCATCATAGTCCATATTCCTCTTTTTCCAAATAAGTTTTCTCTTGTCCAATAGTGAATTTAAAATATTTCCACCAGGGGATCTATTTTGAATTCCTGCTCCTTCTAGTGGTTCTTCAACCAGAGGTGGGTCTTCTTCATTAAATTGCTGATCATCCTCATTATCATTCTCATCACCTAACAGATGTAGAAGTTCATCTCTAGTATAGTGTGAATTTGGTGGGTCATCTTCATCAGAGTCATCAGCTTCTAGACCATCTTCTGACAGCCAACCGTCTTCCAGTTGTGCTAGATAGTGTTCTATATCTCTCTCTTGTAAATTATTCTAAAACAACAAAAAAAATGTAAAATTTCATGAACAACAATTTCTCCATACTTCAGGTATGACCATACTGCATAATGATGTAAATTTACATCATACCAAATCGACACATTTTCGATATATTTTTCATGTTTTCGTTACAAAATATTAGCAAATTCTAAAACATTTACCTTATTTCCACTCATTATGAATATTTTCAACAACTCCCGTAGATAAAAAGCAAGCAAAATAACGTATTATTTTTGCACCGTTACAGCAAAATTATCAGTCACATAAATCCAAACTGTGATTGTCATTTTTGACATTGACGTTTGTTTTTTTTTACGTCGTTACGTTCCGTATCAACCAAAAATATTTCAAGAAATTGTCAGACGCAAAAATATTAACAATGTCCACTGATTTGTGTGTTTTTTTAACCTGTGAACAGTTTGATGGAAATTTCCATCAAGATGCAATGAAGGGCTAACAATATAATGAGGAGTTTTCCTTATAACTAAGTAGTAGTACCTAGGTAACTAAGGGGCTACCTAGAAAAAAAAAATTTGAAAAAAATTAGAATAAATTCGCGTCCTCGTCTTCACGCAATAAATATATTGTGCTCGAATTTCTATATTTTATAGACAGCAAAGCTATTTTTTTCACTATATTAGAAAATGGGACTTGGTCTGTGTCTTGACATCCCTTTTCCACAAATTTTAGACCATTTTTTTTTATGGTTTTGTAAAATATAACCGTGTAAAGATGTCTTAGATTATCTATGGCTTTAATAACGCCAATATAATATTTCCAATTATTTCTTATGTAGTAACGCACAATCACAGTGTCACCTACATTCCACGTGTCTATATTTTGAATAAAGTCTGTTTCGTTTATTTCTCTCTCTGCTTTATTTTCTTGTATTATAGTGTACTCCATTTTCTCTGCCACATATCTTTTCCGTTTCTTTGGTGGTTATAAAGTCCGTAGTTTTATTTTCTCTCTGTCCAGTTTTTTCTCCGACGTTTTCCGTACTTTTGGTGCTTTCAAAACCGATTACTATTTTATTTTCAATCTTTTCTCTGTTTTCATGATTCGCAGTTAAACACACTTTACTTTCCGTGGCATATAGTTTTCCTGTATCTTTAGTGTTTTTAAAATCAGTCTTCTCATTTTCAGTCTCTCCGATCTTCTGGACTTCTTTCATATTTCCAGTGCAGTCAATATTAGTTTTCTCATTTCCTTCCGTTAAACATTCTTGATCCAGCATAGCGACATCCTCCCAAATGTTCACCTCTAGGTGCAATAAATGGGTTGTCTTAGGAGGAAGACACACAAATGAAATGTCATTTTCTTGACAGCTTTTTAAGACACGTTCAGAAAAATGCGATGATAAGTTGTCGCCAACAACAAGTTTACGTCCTGACTTATTTTTAAAGTAAGGCATCATTACAGTGAAAAACCAGTCTTCGAAGCACACATTGTCAAACCACCCGCTTTTGGACCTATTATATCGTGTGTTTTCTGGACCTCCTGACGTCCATTGATCCCATAAATGTTCTGATTTATAGACTACGTATATTGGTAGCAACTCGCCATTTGCTGCACAACTAAACATAAGACTAACTGCCGTTTTAGAGTTATTAACGATTCTTTCGGGGTATCTAGTTCCGCGTTTAAATATATATGTTAAGGCGGGAAAACCACTTAAGGAACGCTGCTCCTAAACATCAATGGCCTCCGCCATATTGTCTTCGCCTTAGATTCCTCTTCGTGGTAGATGGGTTTAAGGGTAGTTGAAATCACACACAATACTTGACTCAAACACCAAACGTTTATTTACAATAGTCCATTTACAGGCACTTATAAACTTTTCAGGGGTTGAGACCCATTCACATGAATCATTGTTACTATGGAGAAGAATGGGTTGAAGAAACTCCATTTAAATCATGTTACAATTCTCGTTTGCACTAATTAATGTTAATCACATCAAAAACCACTTTCATTTACATTATTTGCTAAACGCGAGATAATGTGCATCTTTCGTCACACGCGTGTCTACTTGTCTAGTCCGTCTAGCGGAAGTACCACGTACTCAGTATTGTTATTAATTACTTTTAATCAGTTAAAACTAATAAACAATACTAAAATAGTTCACAATTGATTGTAATAATTATTTAACAATAAAACAATACCAATATTAATGCGAAGGTGTTATTAAGTTAATGTCTAATTAATAGGTTCATTACTTTTTACAACAGAATGTTACTTACGCCATTTCCGGCTAATTAAAGGATTTAATACAAAGAACAGGTTTTCTACTAATAAATTGCTCTACAAAATAATCTTATGACTTTTTAGTTTATAATTACATAAAGAAACTGATTTAGTCGTGGTTTCAGATTATAAATTGAGTTATTGATCATTAAAATCGTATTCGCCGCCATCTTCACAACAATGTGCAATGACGTCTCTTATACAGCCTAATTTCAAGTGAGCAATCATTAAAATCCCAATATTCATAATCAATTAGCTTCTCTTAATTTTAACTATAGTTCTAGTTAAAGACCTCTGTTTAATAAATCATTAATCGAGCCATCGACCATTCAATTACAAACCATCTCTGTAGTAGTTAACACAAAAGCTAACAGATGGCACTGTCGCTCATGTCTTTCAATATCGATCCCGTAATAATTACTGTACAAATATCTCAGAGATGGCAGGTTCATTGCAGATTGCAGGTTGATTATAAAAAACTAAGCTAAGCTATTATTATAAGCTGGTTATTAATTAGATTGCCTAATGATCCCAGCAGATAGACACTCTCGCGGCGACACGGCCATTCTGATCGGCGGTGCGCGCTCTGCACTTGCCGTTGCCGTCCGCTCGTCCGTCCGTTGTCCTAAGTGTAGTCTCGTGGTTGTTATCTGAAATAGTGGAGATAAATTTTGTCGGCAGATTATTGTTGCTTTTATTATCCTACAATGTTTATTCAATTGTAGGATTTAGTAACATTCATTCATTGGTTTATTCAACATAGAAACCTTGTAATAGATCTGACATTCAATGCATTTTTGTATCACCTTGCTAGACACACATGCACAGTTACAGACATTTATAGCTGTTTGGAATTTTTATTCAAGTTATTAGATGCTAAGCTGTTAGCTTAATAAAACAATTGTTGCCTGAATGATTCAATTACATTAATTGAATTGAGTTTATTGATATTGTTTGATCAACTTCTAGCTCACAAGAATTTTGTTGGCAAAATTATTCAACAGCATTAATTGAATTCATTGATAGTTTGATCAGCTACTAGCTGAATAGAATATTGTTTGATTAGCTACTAGCTAAATAGAATATTGTTGGAAAAATTATTCAACAACATTAATTGAATTATTTTATATTGTTTGATCAGCTACTAGCTGAATAGAATATTGTTTGATTAGCTACTAGCTTAATAGAATATTGTTGGCAAAATTATTCAACAACATTAATTTAATTTATTGATATTGTTTGATCAGCTACTAGTTGAATAAAATATTGTTTGATTAGCTACTAGCTAAATAGAATATTGTTTGATTAGCTACTAGCTAAATAGAATATTGTTGGCAACATTATTCAACAACATTAATTGAATTTATTGATGTTGTTTGATCAGCAACTAGCTGAATAGAATATTGTTTGATAAGCTACTAGCTAAATAGAACATTGTTGGCAAAATTATCAACGACATTAGTTGAATTTATTGATATTGTTTGATCAGCTACTAGTTGAATAAAATATTGTTTGATTAGCTACTAGCTAAATAGAATATTTTTGTCAAAATTATCGAACATCATTGATTTTATTGATTTCATTGATATTGTTTGATAAGCTGTTTGCTTTTTCAGCAAACAGATAATATTGTTGCTTACTATGACTTGACTTTGCAACCTTGTATAATAAGTCTACTGTCTACTAGATTTGTTTTAAATAAAATTATTGATAGCTTTAGACATTGTGATTTGTATTTGGTAAATGTAGTGTGAGTAGTATGTTTTTATTTGTTCATTCTCACGGGAAGGTAATGCTCTGTGATAGACACAAAGTCTTGGATTTGACAGGATAAAAGGATAGGATCAGGAACACCGCTCTGTGATAGACACAAAGTCTTTGATTTGACAGGATTAAAGGATAAGGAGTTTAGGACCATTGCTCCGTGACAGGCACGAAGTCTTTGATTTGACAGGATATAAGGAACCAGGCTCTGGGCGTTTAATACGCCGTGGACCCAGCAGGATAACATGAGAGTATTATTTTATCAGTTCCCTCCACGGCTGCTGATAGATCATTTGTTGTGTTGGTTCATTACCAGTCACCTCCACGGCTTCTGATAGATCATTTGTTGTGTGGGTTCATTATCAAGTGCCTACACGGCTGTTGATAGATAATTTGTTGTGTTGGTTCTTTACCAGTTGCCTCCACGGCTGCTGATAGATTATTTGTGTGATTCATTGTGAATATTACTTATTGCGCTAGTTGTTTCCTCCACGGATACCATTAGCTTTTTGTGAGTATTATTATTTTATACTTCATTAGTTACTGTTAGTACTAATACTTTGTTTTTGTTAATAGTTGTTGCTTACAACTGGCAGGATTGCAAAAACATTAAAATAATGAAAATGGAATACCTGATACTCATCACACATGAGCATCATGTAGGTAGGTAGGTTGATTGGCGATTGTATTGAGCCTTTTAATGCAACACTGTTTGATATCAGTGGTGAAGTGTTTGAAGTAGTTTGAAAACTTCTCACCTTTTATGTTAACTTATGGTGTGTAAACACTGAAACAGTCATTCTGGGTTGGCTGTCCTCATGCTGTTTCTCATTTGTTAGCTTCATAGCCGGCGACACGGTCATTTGTTCACCAGGCTGTAGTACTTGATGTTGTTTTTATTTGTAGTGAATTTGCTCTACTATCATTTCCTCTTTTATAAGATAATTGCCTCGAATCTGGAATGTAAAAGTCATGCAGGTAAATAATAGAACAAGAAAAGATGTTATGTAAACATCACACCTGCTATCCCAGAAGGGTTAGGCAGAAGTGTACATCATCACTTTGCCAGTAATGCTTAAGGCTCTTGTTAAAGGGCAAGACTGTTTGCCATTAATATTATTGTCTGGACTGCTACTGAGAAATTCCTGATGGAGAAACTCAACAACATTGTTAGACTCGGGAATTGAATCCAGGCCCACACGCTTTAATTGTATGGTGCATTACTAATGTAAAACATGTGCATTGAATCCAACTCATATGCTATAATGGGAAATAGTATGATGTTATCATTGCGTTTTCCCATTAAAATAATGTTTATTGTGGATCAATTGTTTATCTATTTATTTATTTTTTTAAAACTTTAAGCTAATCAATTAGAGATGTAGTAAGGTCAGATGTAGATTCGATTGATAGATATTGAATAAATAAATAATTATTGTAATATTTATCATGACATATTGTGTCATTACAATACAAAGATTCACATCTGCCGGGTGTCCAGTGACGGACAACTTTGTTTGTTTTTAATGAATCTTGAAACATGTTATCCAATACAAATGTTTACAAGTTTGTATAAAGTATTTAATTGTAATTCCTCACTTGAATGTCAATTAGGAGGGATTTCTAATAAGAATTATTTCTATTAAATGTTTTATTCTGAATGACATTTCAAAACACAACAAGATTTAATACTAGTTAATACTTGGTTAATTAATTAATGTGTGAATGCAAGTAACTAACTATCATTTGATTCATGAGTTCAGTTTGTGACACATTAAGTACTGATTTATATTTTAATCATAACTTTGAACGGGTAATGACCTTATCACTCCTCAAGTGATTAAAGATGTCTTAATATTTTAATCCCACGGGTGTCAATTTAAGGTGGCATTAACCTAGCCAGTGTGTAATGTGATAAGTTAAAATATTGTTAACTGCACTACAGTTACTAAAATGAATAAAATAAAATACTTCCCGGGTTTGATGTTTCATCCCGTAGGTTCATTTTTATTGATATGCTTTCCAAGTGTTCATGTTTCTTTTATTTTGCTGCTTCGGTCATTCTGTGCTGTACTGTATGTTTGTCATTTTGATTGGACTATGAAGTTTTCTGTCACATAAAACTTCAATGTTTGTTTTCCCATGTGTCAACTTATTGTCTGACTGGGTCATGTGTGTTCAAGTTGAAATAAGCCTTATTTAACATGTTGGTATCTGTCAACCACTAGGATGAAAATACAGCCAAATCTTAGACGTCATAGTCTTCAGTTCAATATTTTCCTGTATGTCATTATTTGGATGTTCCGGCGCATATTCATGAGCAAAGCGCAGATAAAATCCCACTTCTGATGTTAAGGCGGGAAAACCACTTAAGGAACGCTGCTCCTAAACATCAATGGCCTCCGCCATATTGTCTTCGCCTTAGATTCCTCTTCGTGGTAGATGGGTTTAAGGGTAGTTGAAATCACACACAATACTTGACTCAAACACCAAACGTTTATTTACAATAGTCCATTTACAGGCACTTAAAAACTTTTCAGGGGTTGAGACCCATTCACATGAATCATTGTTACTATGGAGAAGAATGGGTTGAAGAAACTCCATTTAAATCATGTTACAATTCTCGTTTGCACTAATTAATGTTAATCACATCAAAAACCACTTTCATTTTCATTATTTGCTAAACGCGAGAAAATGTGCATCTTTCGTCACACGCGTGTCTACTTGTCTCGTCCCTCTAGCGGAAGTACCACGTACTCAGTATTGTTATTAATTACTTTTAATCAGTTAAAACTAATAAACAATACTAAAATAGTTCACAATTGATTGTAATAATTATTTAACAATAAAACAATACCAATATTAATGCGAAGGTGTTATTAAGTTAATGTCTAATTAATAGGTTCATTACTTTTTACAACAGAATGTTACTTACGCCATTTCCGGCTAATTAAAGGATTTAATACAAAGAACAGGTTTTCTACTAATAAATTGCTCTACAAAATAATCTTATGACTTTTTAGTTTATAATTACATAAAGAAACTGATTTAGTCGTGGTTTCAGATTATAAATTGAGTTATTGATCATTAAAATCGTATTCGCCGCCATCTTCACAACAATGTGCAATGACGTCTCTTATACAGCCTAATTTCAAGTGAGCAATCATTAAAATCCCAATATTCATAATCAATTAGCTTATCTTAATTTTAACTATAGTTCTAGTTAAAGACCTCTGTTTAATAAATCATTATTCGAGCCGTCCACCATTCAATTACAAACCATCTCTGTAGTAGTTAACACAAAAGCTAACAGATGGCACTGTCGCTCATGTCTTTCAATATCGATCCCGTAATAATTACTGTACAAATATCTCAGAGATGGCAGGTTCATTGCAGATTGCAGGTTGATTATAAAAAACTAAGCTAAGCTATTATTATAAGCTGGTTATTAATTAGATTGCCTAATGATCCCAGCAGATAGACACTCTCGCGGCGACATATATATTTTTAGCACCCGGGTCGTCGGTGAGGTTTGTTTCATCGTAATTAACGATGTTATCCAGGCTTACCCCGTGTGCGGACTTTCAAATTTTCAAAAAAATTGTCAATGACGGCGGTTGTTATTTCAGCTCTGTCTGATGAAATGTTAGCAGCTAACCGATGGGACAGCCTGTGTTTATGTCTTTCGACAAAATTTTGTGCCCAGTCAGGACCAGGTAAATTATCCTTCATGTTTCTCACATTTTTTCCTATCTTATTCAAATACCGTTGAGCGAAAACCCTTAGATCCATTTTATCCATCGGAAAACACCATTCACTTAGGAGCAAACAATAATCCACAAATATTTGTTCCTCTTCACTGCTAAATATTGTGGGACGTCCAGCTCTTTCTTGCATTAAATTGTGCTTCATGCAGTGACGAGATACTGTTGATTTAGGGATATTAAAATGTTTTGCTGCGCCCCTAATTGACATATGTTTATTATTAACTTCTTCCATTGCCGTTTCCAGGTCGTCCTTCGTAAATGAATTATAGGGTGTATAATATTTACCATTTCTGGTATGCCTGTAAGTCCTTTTATATTTACGTCCCATTGTTTCTTCACATAAGACTTGTTCGTACCTTGAAAAAGAATAATTGAAACATCACGTTAGTATTTCTGAAAATTTTTATTTCGCAAAAGCCGGGCTATTTGGGACGGCCGGTCCAAATATCACCTCAACTTTTTTGAACTCTAATCGGCCCAAATAACACCAAATGCTGTCCTAAATATCACAGTTATGAAAAAACTAAGAAAAATCTAATAAAATTATTGTTTATTCTACTAACAGATATCACATTTTAGTCCTGAATAACTTTACTTTTCGTTGATCATAATGATATTCTACTTACGTTTATAGTTTTTGGGCTGGAGATGAAAGTTGGACACTATAGAAACTGAACAAAAATTTAGTAATTCAGAAACCACGTTTTTTTCGCGGCACGTGCAACAACATAACCTCAAATGTCAAACTGTCAAAATTGTCGATGGATGTAGTGTTGCCAGATGTTTTTTCTTTTTCCCTACTATTAACCTAAAACCACACATTACCATATGAAAACCATAATTTGGAGTGGCCCAAATAGCATCGGAGGTCCCAAATAACCCCAGTTTACGGTAATACTTTTATGAAACTTCTCTGTAAAGATTTTGCTATTTATGTATACTCACGACGTGAAGCAGATTGTTACTGTTACACTAATAAAAACAAAGTAATCCAAGTTCACAATGTGCTAGAACGTTGTCATGACAAAAAAGTATACCTTTATGGAAAAGAATTTAATACTTACTCTTGTTATTATGATTATCCTTTTGAGTCTTCAATACTAAATGTTTTTGAGGTAAATAACATTTTTGAAGACTACAAAATGATTGCTTTAAGCGATTTATTATCCAAATGTGTTTTAATTAAAGACTCAAAGAATAAAAGTATGTATATGTTTTCCGTTGCTCCATTCAGTGGCGACATAGAATTGTATTAGAAATGTATAATGTAAAACTCTTGTTAAGTTAAAATGCGTTTCCTGCATTAAAATATGTTGTTTTAGAACGCCTCAGTTGTAATTACCTAGTCCTAGAAGTACATGATGTTTTTTTTTGAAGGGTTACAAAAAAAAACCTTAACATAATATGTTTAAGAAAATGTTAGTTATTGTTAGATTAGTTTTGACTAGTCAAAAGTAGTTTTGTTTTCACCAGTTAAAGTAGGTTTGACTGATTAACAGTTTTGACTGTGACATAGTTATTTATCATAGATGAACCTCTACTATGCACACTCATTTGAAAAATTTAATAAATTGTTATCTGTCAAAAAAAATGGTATCATTTACATACATAAAGAACATGATGGTGTGATGTTTACTCTACACATTGTGACAACCCTACCTAGAACAAAAGTGCTTAATTCTTAAACATTATTTGTTGTTTCAATTTCTGGAGTTAGCATAACACTGTCACTTCTATGACCCCTGGTACGCACGAAAATTTACCGTCTTTTATAGGTTTTTTAAAAGTCGGAAACAGGTCATATTTTAGTTTATATGACGTCATCTAGACGTCGCATCTTGGTAAATTTTTGGTCCCTCCTTGGTACCAAATTGGTCGTCCATACGTCTTATCATTAGTCACACTGACGTAAGTGGGAGACGACCACACGACGTCAAATATGACGTCGTGTGCCCGTGATATTTTAACGTCACTACGAGGGCCCTCGGACGTCATCCCAGGACGTCTGTTAAGTCAGTGACCGACCTTGATGTAACGTCTTAATGACGGAAAATTCCTACCTGGGTACTAGCTTTTGTCTTGCCGCATTGTCTAAAGGTTCATTTTTGTCCAACTTAAGTAGACCTTTTCCTTCCAAGCTTCTACTTAAAAGCAGTGGTAAATCCTGGAAAGTATCAAACAAATTAGTTTATTTTGTCCCGCTATGATATCAACTCAATACCAACACACAGCGCCGATAACAGGCCAAAGCAGCTGGGCAAAAGCACTGTTGAAAGTAGCATCCCTAAAAAAACAACTATTGTGTATATACCTATTAATCATAGATAGGCTAGGCTATCTACCTACGATGAGCGCAATCACTGCGCGCGCACACTTACAAATTATTAAAGTAGGTACACACGGCTACATTTCAAGCTATTCCAAACAAATTGTCAAAATAACAATGTGAAATGAAAGAATGACAACAAAACATAATAACTAGGTACTCATGAGTTACAACAGACTTACCACAGAATCGGAGCTGGGGTGTATTGTTTTTTTATGTATTTCTAAATTTTTATTAAATATAGCACGATGACCAATTTTCGGAAATAGTTCCTTTAAGTCCGATTCCTCAAGTAAATGTAGTGATAATGATGAAATTGCATTTTCTGTAATGAAAACATTAAAGCTTTACAATATAGGTAAGTATTAACATGTTTAATAAAATAAACACCACGTTATGGCCTCCCCCACATTAGGCGTGCGCGCGCGATCGTCGGGCTTGTGAGCGACGCGGTCATTCCATAAGGAAAACCAAACGCGTTTGGTTTTGATACCTTTTGGTACCTACCGTTACGCATTAATACGCACGCGGGTAGTGTTATATATGTAATATGAGGGTGGTTGCATCCACTCCTATATAAGTCGTGTCGCTTGACCAAATAAACCAGTGTGCTACCAGCTATCCTTTGTTTTACTTGTGTCCGCATACTTATCAGTGGCGACGAGAACTTACCCGCGACTAAGAAAAGTAAAATAAAAAATGTCTCATTTTGGAATTTTGACGAGTTTTGACCATAATACTCATACGTGGCAAAACTATAAACAACGATTGTTGCAATGGTACATTGCGAACGATGTTGACAATGTACAGGATCCAAAGGGAGTGAAAAGACGGGCGATATTGCTGAGTGCACTCACAGACAGCACTTACAAACTGGCGGCCGATTTGGCTTTACCGAAGGAGCTGACGCAGACACCATACGAAGACATTCTAACACTTCTTGACAGGCATTTCACACCAAAGAAATGCGGATTTGGTGAGCGGTATAATTTCTATGCTGCTACTCAAGGTCTGGAAGAAACATTTTCTCAATGGGCGGCGAGGCTACGTGGCCTCACTACACATTGCGGATTTCTGAATGTAGAAGAGGCGCTGCGTGACCGCTTTGTTATGGGTATGCTGCCGGGAGCGGAGAAGGACAAGCTTTTCGCGCGTGACCAAGAGTTGACACTGGCTAAAGCAGTGGATTTGGCGGAGAGCGTGCGCAGTGTACGCAAGGGAGCAGCAGCATCATCGTCGGCATCGGCGCAGGCGCCAGCATCGAGCGAAGCGCTGTTCAAGATCGCGACCACAAACGAACCCAGTGCTAACAAAGAAAAGTGTTCCGTGTGCGGCTATAAAAATCATAAAACGTCTCAGTGTCGGTTTGCTAATTATACGTGTAAAAAGTGCAACGTAAAAGGCCACCTACGTAGAATGTGCAAAAAAATAAATTTCGTAGGAACAGGCGCAGGCGGTTCGAGCGAGAGTGACGATGACGGTAGGAGAACAAAAATATGTTCACGTAGCGGCGAACCTATGACGATAATAGTTTCGATACAAAATATCAAGCTAAAGTTCGAAGTCGATACCGGATCAGCAGTCACAGCGATTTCCGAGAAAGTTTACAAAAAGCATTTTAAATTATTTCCGTTAATATCAACGTCAGATCGTTTATTTACGTATACAGGTCACGTTATCAACTGTCTAGGAACATTACAATTACCAATTACGTATTTGGATAAAACACATGTAGTTAATGTGCGAGTGATACGTGATGGCGGGCCACCAATTTTAGGCAGAGATTTTATTAGCTTGTTTAGATTACAAATGTTGCAAATAAATTATTGTGAGTCAAATAATATTGCCGAACATTTGAAAGTTCAGTATCCATCTGTTTTCTCAGACGAACTGGGGGTATTTACAAAATATAAGGTAAAACTACAATTAAAAGATGACGCGAAACCGGTTTTTTTCAAAGCTCGGCCCATAGCATTTGCCCTTAAAGATAAAATAAACGACGAGCTCGATCGTTTGGTACGTATAGGGGTACTAAAACCAGTTCAGCACTCTGATTACGCATCGCCTATTGTCCCTATATTAAAGCAAGACGGCTCAATTAGGTTGTGCGTAGATTATTCTGTTAGCGTTAACAAGCAGCTAGTTATCGAACAGTATCCCATACCAACGGCACACGAACTGTTTACAAAACTACATGGGGGACAGCAGTTTAGCAAGTTAGATTTAACGCAAGCCTATTCACAATTTGTCTTAGACGAGGCATCTCAGAATTTAACTTGCATTAATACCCACCGCGGGTTGTTTGTGTATACGCGGCTAGTTTTTGGTCTCGCTAGTGCCCCGGCCATTTTTCAACGGGCAATGGAGTGTTTATTATCAGGTTTAGACGGTGTTATGTGCATGCTTGACGATATATGTATAACGGGAGATACAAAAGAGCAACACTTAGAGAGGTTGAGCGCGGTGTTGCAAAGACTGCAAGACGCAGGTCTAACACTTCGTAAAGACAAGTGTGTGTTTTTTGAGAACCAAATAGAATATTTAGGTTATACTATAGATAAGAATGGCTTAAGTAAATCTAAACAAAAGGTCCAAGCAATGGTTGAGGCTCCAACACCGACAAACGTAAATAAATTACAGTCATTTCTAGGATTAGTCAATTATTACAGGAATTTCGTCCCTAACGCGTCATCAATATTGACCCCGCTTTACTCATTATTGCAAAAAGGCAATAAATGGAAATGGGAGGTCATACATGACCAAGCATTCAATGCAATCAAACAATGTTTATCTTCAAATCAGGTTCTAGCGCATTTTAATCAGGATGCAAAAATAATTTTAACGGTAGACGCATCGCCCAGTGGGCTAGGTGCTATTTTGTCGCAGATAGGTACTGACGGGGTGGAACGCCCAGTTTCATTTGCCTCTCGTACACTAAATTCCGCAGAGAAGCGGTATTCACAACTGCAAAAAGAGGCTACGGCAATTATATTTGGGGTGCGAAGATTCCACCAATATTTATACGGGAGGGCGGTTCCATTTGTACTTCGCACAGACCACAAGCCTCTTTTATCTATTTTCGGCCCATATCGTGGAATTCCGGAGGTTTCTGCAAATAGACTGCAGCGTTACGCGATGTTTCTAAGTGGTTATAATTACTCCATTGAATACATACGCAGCGGTGATAACAGCGCAGATTACTTGTCGCGCGCCAGTCTACCAGACCACGAGTTAACGACGACGTTAGGAGGGGGGTGCGGCTACGAAGCCGACGATAGTTTAGTGCCGGTAGAAGATCGCGCGTCATATGTTAATTTCGTTATCGATGGCAGTTTGCCAGTTACGCGTAGTGAAATTCATAATGAAACTATTAAGGACGCAATATTGAAAAAGGTCTTATCATATATTGTTAAGGGATGGCCTGAGCGGTTATCAGATACATCAATGAAACCATATTTTTTATGTAAAACTCAATTGTCTTATGAAAACGGTTGTATTATGCGAGGGCATAAAGTAGTAATACCCGAAACACTTAGAATTAAATTATTATCGGAACTTCATAAATCACATTTAGGAATCGTGAAGACGAAAGCTGAAGCACGCGGTAGATTTTGGTTTCCGGGGATAGATAATGCGGTAGAAAATATGATAGCGGATTGTGAGGTTTGTTTACAGTTGAGACAGTTACCAGCGCGTGCGCCGCTAGCGTTATGGCCACAACCACCGCAAGCGTTCTATCGTGTTCACATTGACTTCCTCGGCCCAATACATAATCGTTCGTTTTTAGTCATTGTAGATGCGTATTCAAAGTGGGTAGAAGCGTATGATATGGGGACAGGTACGTCGTCATGTTCGGTGATTAATAAATTGTATGAATACATGGCTAGATTCGGATTACCGCATACCATAGTCAGTGATAATGGAACGCAGTTTACTTCTTCAGAATTTAAAATGTTTTGTACATCAAACGGAATATCGCATGTGACGTCGCCAGCTTATCACCCGGCCAGTAACGGGCAGGCAGAAAGCTACGTTAAGGTAGTGAAGAAGGGAATTAAATCCTGTCTGTTAAGTAATAACAATACCAAGGCATTACATAACAAGTTATTTAAATATCTATTTGACTATCGGAATTCCGTTCATTCGGCAACGGGCTGTTCACCTGCCCAGTTGGTGTTCGGACATAAGCTGCGATCACGATTAGATTTAATCAATCCAAACCCACCTTCACCGGGGTCAGTCACTCTCACTCAAAACGACAAAAACAAACAGTGTTTGCAGTCTAAGATGTTAAACGACAAAAAGGCAAGCAAAGATTTTAAGGTTGGGGACTATGTCTTATATAAAAAAAACAACATAAATAAACAAGGGTCATGGAATAAAGGTGTAGTAATTAAAAGATACGGAAAAGTAATATATATGTCGCCGCGAGAGTGTCTATCTGCTGGGATCATTAGGCAATCTAATTAATAACCAGCTTATAATAATAGCTTAGCTTAGTTTTTTTAATCATTAATGAACCTGCCATCTCTGAGATATTTGTACAGTAATTATTACGGGATCGATATTGAAAGACATGAGCGACAGTGCCATCTGTTAGCTTTTGTGTTAACTACTACAGAGATGGTTTGTAATTGAATGGTGGACGGCTCGAATAATGATTTATTAAACAGAGGTCTTTAACTAGAACTATAGTTAAAATTAAGATAAGCTAATTGATTATGAATATTGGGATTTTAATGATTGCTCACTTGAAATTAGGCTGTATAAGAGACGTCATTGCACATTGTTGTGAAGATGGCGGCGAATACGATTTTAATGATCAATAACTCAATTTATAATCTGAAACCACGACTAAATCAGTTTCTTTATGTAATTATAAACTAAAAAGTCATAAGATTATTTTGTAGAGCAATTTATTAGTAGAAAACCTGTTCTTTGTATTAAATCCTTTAATTAGCCGGAAATGGCGTAAGTAACATTCTGTTGTAAAAAGTAATGAACCTATTAATTAGACATTAACTTAATAACACCTTCGCATTAATATTGGTATTGTTTTATTGTTAAATAATTATTACAATCAATTGTGAACTATTTTAGTATTGTTTATTAGTTTTAACTGATTAAAAGTAATTAATAACAATACTGAGTACGTGGTACTTCCGCTAGAGGGACGAGACAAGTAGACACGCGTGTGACGAAAGATGCACATTTTCTCGCGTTTAGCAAATAATGAAAATGAAAGTGGTTTTTGATGTGATTAACATTAATTAGTGCAAACGAGAATTGTAACATGATTTAAATGGAGTTTCTTCAACCCATTCTTCTCCATAGTAACAATGATTCATGTGAATGGGTCTCAACCCCTGAAAAGTTTTTAAGTGCCTGTAAATGGACTATTGTAAATAAACGTTTGGTGTTTGAGTCAAGTATTGTGTGTGATTTCAACTACCCATATACCCATCTACCACGAAGAGGAATCTAAGGCGAAGACAATATGGCGGAGGCCATTGATGTTTAGGAGCAGCGTTCCTTAAGTGGTTTTCCCGCCTTAACATATATAATTAAAGATTATATAACTTCGTGTAATGTTAAAAAACACAAAAATCAATTAATAGCATATAAAGGTACAGCTACAGTTTCCCACGGGATAGAGGATTGCCCTATTGAAATAGAAGATATCACACCACAAGGAACCTCACCACCAAACCCAACACTCACAGTGGATGATAAGACGTCAGACACAGGAGGGGAGGGGAATAGTGAGACAAGTGAAATAATGACAACAGAAACACCGACTCGCAATTCAAAAGACGAAGACGACGAATTCCATGAGGCAACAGACGGGACTCATGATGATACTCTCGTGGAGGCGAGGTCAGGCCAGACCCCTGAGGGGTCAAAAAGGAAAATGAGTGACGGGACAAAACTGCGAACTGTACCTAGGGTCGATTATAAACAATTTTACTAGATAAATCTTATTACGTTTATGTTGTCAAGCTATGGGGAGGAATGTTATATATGTAATATGAGGGTGGTTGCATCCACTCCTATATAAGTCGTGTCGCTTGACCAAATAAACCAGTGTGCTACCAGCTATCCTTTGTTTTACTTGTGTCCGCATACTTATCAGGTAGGTACCTAAGTATTTACTTTGGTATTAGATAGGGTAGGTAGGTACCTACCTCATGATGATTAGTCGAGTTCAGTCTTGATGGCCTTGCCAATGTTTCTATTAAGTAGTTATTTTAATTAAGTTTATATTACAGTATTCACATTCGTCGTCTGGAAAATGGTCGTAAGCTAGCATATAAGAACAGCCTTGACACCACACAGGAATGTAATCCAGCAAATATTTCAATTTATTTTGATGCATCGTGATGTGGTAGGGTATGCTTTTATCGGTAGGATAATTGCAATAAAAGCACTTTTCATTTCTTATTAAATGTGTTTGCGTCCACGGCCACTCCAGCTCGTTAAGGAGGAAAAAGTCATCTTTACACAGGAATCGATCGACATTCATTAGTATTGTCATTCTTTCCGTGCGAACAAAAAACTATTGCACTGCAAAAATCAATAGGTAGGTACAGTCTGCTGCAATAAAATGGAAACAATTCGTTTTCACTATGGCGCATGGCGGGGCGGGGCGGGGTGGCGCGGCCGCGGCGACGGCGGCGGCGGGCGGCGGGGTGTCGTCGTTCGTAGTTATATTGAAATTGACATTTACAGGGCAACAACTAGATAATCATGTAACCAATGGAGGTAAATCCGTAACCACAGTCTAAAAACCTCTACTACTAAGCCTCTGCTGTTTGTCTGTCTTTTTGTCACCGGGCTGTGGGTATAACTCACGAACCGTAATTGGAAGACAGTTGAAATTTTTTGAGTATGTTTTTCTATTGCCACTACAACAACAAATACCTAATAACGAAGTAGCAAAATATTTTGTTTTATTAAAACCGACTTTTTATTTTCTGAGAAGAGAGCAATTTCCCGGACTCGAACGGATTGTAGGTACATTGGATTGTTATAGTACCTAGCCAAGAGATGCATGGGCGTACCGAAGGGGGGAGGGTGCATCTGAGCCGGGAGGCGCTACCAAGTCTAATGGGTCTTATAAGCACCCCCTGCCAATGCTTATGCCTAACAACATGTCATAGGTATAGTACCTACATACTATTCGTTGGATATTCGGATTGCCATGCCGATCAGCCACAGGATCAGCCGATGCCGTGCCGTCGCGCCGCCCGCCGGCGCCGGCGCCGATGGACATAGTTGGTTTGTAAGGGTGAGGACATAAAGAGGCGAATATTCCGGTACGGACTTGTCGGTGCGGGTCGGTACGGATCGGATCGGTGCAGGATGCCCTACATATAGAAACAAGTAACAACCTGTTTCTTTAAGCGTGAGCGCATAATTATAATAACGTTGGAATATTTTACCTGTACGGATCGGTACCTACCCGTATGTATCGGTTTGTCTGCACCGGGAACCCGCCTCTTTATGTCCTCATCCTTATCACAGCACAGACCACGTGATTACTAGACCTCATGTTTAGGCGCCCGCGGGACATACTATTATAGTCAGGTAGGTACCTACCTACTACAAGCGGCGGAGCGGCGGAGCGGCGTCGCCGTCGCGCGGCGGCGTTTCGAACCTATGTACAAAACGGATGGAAATAAAGTCGAAAGACAAGTCGACAGCCGCGTTCAAAGCATTCGGTGTTCTAAATGGCGACTTTATTTCCATACGTTTTGTACAAAATATGAAAGAAGCATAAATAGGAAGGTAAGGTACACTACACGGATTAACACTACATACAATCATTAGAAAAAGGGTTTATGGAACTCGTGGTCCCATATTACCTATTTTGGGTACCACAGTCATATCCACACTTGTAACAGACAGAATAAAACAGCTTGAAAACTCACCTTTGAAAACATCTATGTACTCCTCAAGCTCCCACGCTTTTAGAAGGTTTTGCACTTCTTCGTCCATGAATGTACAATAACCTAATCGTTTTGAACACTGATTCTGAGTCTAACTGAACACAACCACGAATATACATTGACCACAACTAACGGGCACGGCAACTGACGCACGACTGTGGGGTGGGCCGCGGCGGCACAGCGGCGGCGCGTCCGAAATGTACCTAGGTAGTATTAACCGAGTTGTTATGTATGGCTAAACAAGAATGGGAAGGTATTTCATGATAAAGTCATTCTTGACTTTATCATGAAATACCTACCCATTTACCTACGGTAAATGGGTAGGTGTTTATTACAACCATCAACAACCATCAAAGATACAACCATCCAAGTTCTTGAATGGGTAGGTAAATAGGTAGCTATTTACCTACCCATTCAAGAACTTGGATGGTTGTATTGATGATTTTGATGATTATAATTCTGTAACTACACACATCAAAAGTGTCTAGGGATCAACATATATTTTTGCAATAACTTTTCTCCTGATTGATATTAATTAAAATTTTCTTTAAGGATTCATCAAATAAAGTGTTTTCGTTTGTCACAGTAACGATAAACCAAGTCACCTTTGCATTAATAAAGAAATTTGCCATTTTCCTAATAAAGGGATTTTTGACATTTGAACCACTAACATTAAAGTTCGAAAAAAAGACTGAAATAACAGTTTTCTTTAAAATTTTATTGAGTAACTTAAACAATTAATAATCCGTGTTTCTACCGCGAACACTAACAACACAAGAACATCGGTTTGGCATACTCAAAATGAGTTCATCCAAATCACGCTGTGGAATGGCCGCCCATGTTCGTTGCAACAACAAAAAAAGGTCTTCTTGCGACTGGATACCCTCCATATTCGGCAGAGCTCTTCTCTGTAGCATATCCCATGCATGCTCAATCGGGTTCAAGTCTGGCGACTGAGCAGGCCAGGGCAGGACATTGATGTTAGCTGCGGCGAGAGTCTGTCTTACAACTCTTGCGGTGTGCGGTCGTGCATTATCATGCATTAACTGAAATAAGGGACCGATTTGCACTTGTAGAGGAACGATGACGTCTGATACAATCGTCTCAGCATAAATTTGAGCGTTGAGGTTGCCTCTGATCCAAATCAACTCAGTTCTTCCGCCGATCCAAATACCCGCCCATACCATGATGGTTCCACCACTATAAGGATGGACTTCCTGGCAGGATTTTAATCGCTGTTGGCGTCCAGGGGTTCTCCAGTGTCGTATACGTCTTGTATCCGGTCTCATACCAAAACGAGACTCATCAGAAAAGCACACGAAACGCCATTGTTCTTCTGCCCAATTTCTGTGTTCAAGAGCCCATTGATATCGAATCCTACGATTGTGCATTGCTATAGGTGGTACCCGTAGCGGTCTTCGGGAATGAAGGTTCACTTCATGCAAGCGGTTTCTGACTGTTTGGTCGCTAATTAAGTTCCCTGAAGAGTGATGAAGCCTCACGGCTAACATCATGGCGGTTATTGTTGGAGCTCTTCGAGTTAAGATTTGAATGTATCGGTCTTGTCTCCGTGTGGTGCAGCAATACCGTCCTCCATGGCGCTCAGCCACGGTACCAGTGCTTCGGTAACGTGTCCAAAGTCGACTGATAACACTCTGACTTGTATTCAGAGCTAAAGCCACAGTACGTTGCCGGGAACCAGCTTCTATCATTCCCACGGCTCTGAGCATTTCTTCCCTGCTTAAATGACGTCGCCGCTCCATAATAACGTTGGTTTTAATCAGTAGTAGGGAAACAGTAGCACTAATAATGTCTTCAATGCGTTGTATGTTTTTATAGGGAAAATATTGACAGCTGATTTTCATCTTTTACTCGAATTTGATTCACAGTTCCTGATTCAAATTATGAAATGCACCAAAAAGGATCCATATAAATTTATAAAATCATAAATTTATTACAAAGCCACATCTCAATCTCAAGAAATCCGCATAAAAATGCTTGATCCCTAGACACTTTTGATGTGTGTACTTACGTCTTACAGTCGCAATTAAAATTTCATTAACATACAACCTCACACTGGCCTACAAAATTGCAAAAAACGTGAGAAAATTTACTACTACGACTATTTCGAGCTCCTCGAGCTCCTTGGCACGAAGTTGAGCGCGAATCTGAACTTCGGCGCCTACATTGAGTCAAAAGCTCAAACTGCGGCAAAAAAGCTGGGTATCCTAAACAAGGTTAAGCGGTACTTCAAGCCTGGACAGCTCTCAATATTATATAAAGCTCAAGTCCGGTCCGGCATGGAGTATTGCTGTCACCTTTGGGATGGCTCAGCCAAATACCAACTTGCCACACTTGACTCTGTAGAGCGCAGAGCCAGGAGACTAATTGGTGACGCTAAGCTGGTTGCCAAGCTACATAGCCTGGCCCACCGCCGCAAAGTCGCTTGTCTGTCGGTCTTCTACAGACTGTACTTCGGAGAGTGTGCGCAGGAACTCCACGGGCTGATTCCACCATCTCCCTTCTTCCATCGGGAGACTAGGCGTACTGCAGGTTATCACCCATACCTAGTCGATGTTCCACACATTCGAACGAAGCGCTTTGCTAAGTCCTTTATTATGCGCACAGCCAAGGAGTGGAACTCCCTGCCTGCGTCGGTTTTCCCGAGTTCATATAACCCTAATCTATTTAAGTCGCGCGAGTAAATAGGCTTCTTCTGGGTAAGCTCGTTCCATCGTCGACCTCATCTTTGCCCTTAGGGTAAGATTGAGGTCAAGAGCAAGCCCATTGCAAATAAAAAAAAAAAAATTGCTTTTTTTTTTTTTTTTTTTTTTAATTTTTTTTTTCGCGGGCTACCCTGAAGCATCCACCTTAAGCAAAGCACCTACAGATCATTTTTTTATTGACGACCCGAATGGCGCAACGCGCAGCGGTAGTGAGGCTGCCTTACGTTATAAGGGTCCCGGGTTCGAATCCCGGTCGGAGCAAATGTTCGTGTGATGACCATGGATATTTTCCGAGTCAAGGATGTTTATATGTTTAATATGTACCTATGTATTTACAAACAAAAAAGGTATTTAGGTAGTTATGCATGTTGTATCAACACCTAATATTATAACATCGTGCTAGTTGGTACTCGCCTTGGGCGGCCAAAGCTGATGCAGCATTCATAGTAGCGCCGGGATGTTATGTCTAACACCCGGCGACGCGCATTCGATAGAGATAAGGACTTAGAATAAGAAATTGTATTAGATTTAATTTGAAAGCCAGTTAGTCTGGAATTAAACATCTTCGCGACCAGACTCCTGTCGTTTCTTTTTAAAAACCTTCGGCAGTGCCTCCGGGAGTTAACTGGCGCAGCCGGTAGGATATCCTTTGTCTAAACGCTGTGTTCGAGTACACAAAAATCGGTTACGCGCGCGGCTTCGGGTATCCACGAACCAATTAAATAAGTTTACTACGCCTGGCGCCAAAGGTTACTGTCCACGGCACGAGCAGCTCTACGGGGAAGCATGGGATCGAGCAGACTGCGTAAGTAGACCTTTTTACTATTCTGTCTCGTCCTTGTTATTTCCTGTGTTGCTCCTGTGGGACTTAACTTGAAACTTGCGTAACTTTTAAACTAAAATCGTTGAAAGTTATTTGACTTCTGCACAAAATTGGCAGGCCTATTTTTAAGTGAAATTTTATAATATAAAGTGTTTAAGTAAACTAATTAAATTAAATTTTTGATTAAAATGCCGGACCAAGTCGGAGTAACTGTCCAAATGATCCCTAAAGATGTTTTAAGTTTAATTCCTAAGTTTGATGGTGACAAATGTATAGGTATTAAATTTGTTTATAAAGAAATATGAATATATTTTAAGAAACTTTAACGGTCCTAATAATGCTGTTCAGACAACATATAATTTCCATGCTATCACTAGCAGATTGTGTGGTAGAGCAGCTGCTCTATTAAGTGAAAGAGAGGATATAAATACATGGGACCAACTAAAATCTATTTTTATCCAACATTTTGGGGACCCCAGATCAGAAGACTGCGTGGCTATTGAGCTAGAAAATTTAAAAATTAAATCTAATGAGACTTATCTGGAATTTTGTAGCAGAATTCAGCAAATACGCAGCACTCTATTCTCTAAGGTCAATTTACTCGCTAGTGAGGAAATGAAAGCAGCAAAAATGGTGATTTACAATAACTTGTTTCTTAACGTGTTTTTATATAATCTACCAGAAGATTTAATTAGAATTGTAAGACTCAGAAAATGTACAAGCTTGGAAAGTGCGCTCAGTGTCGTCACATGGAAGAGTTCAATTTTCAAATTCAGTATAACGCAAAAAATAAAAGTAATTTAAAATCAGTCCAGCCTCCTTCGACTACTAACATTCAAGGTTTTAAATTCCAGCCTCCAATAAAACCTAATTTTCCTGCCTGAAATAATTTGAAAAGGCGAACGGCAGGGTTGTATGGGAGTTTCGTACACCTAATAAAATATCGTGTTTTGGGATATTTTTTGTTTTAATTGGTAGTCAATACGATAGGCAAACCCTTTTAAAATTCTTAGATTTTTAGAAGTTGGGACCTAAAAGTTATAACCACTTTTTTTTTGAGGTTATGTCCCAATAAATATTATTACGTATAGGCACATTAACACTGATTTGGTGAAAGAGGATATATTCTAGATAGCTGGTGCTATCTTTGTAGTATTTTACTTATCATTAAGTTGGCAAATTGACTCGAGAATTGTACCTATTCAGTAGGGTGCTTTAAGAGAGACCTACGTCCAGCAGCGGTCTGCAATAGTTTGATGATGATGAATAGTGAAGTGCTGATGGAGTTTTGAGTGTGGGTAAATACAACAACTTTGTTTTTGTAGGAACTTACATTTATTTTATTGTTCTTATCTAATCGATTTTTAATATTATTTCATCTAAGAAAGGGGCAGGTCGGGTCATACCTTCATGGCGAGCGTAACTAAGGTACCAAATAATGCTCATAACATGTGAGCAGCATCCCACTGTTCTTAAACCTACAATGCAATTACAGATGGCGAAAATAATTACTATCATTAAATAGTTAATTATTAAGACTGTATGCAATAATTATTCATTGTAAGGTATAATGTGTAATCGGTTAATTATATTTACTGTTATTTCTATTTTTAAATAATTAATTATCATTTTGAGCTTCGTGATTTTTTACAAATTGAAACTTCTAAAAACATAACTACGTTTAGTTGCGTTTAGTTTAATTACTTAAATCTTTTAATTGATATAATTAATTAATCCGGACTTCTAAAAATACTAATGTTACATGAAAATGAATGGTTTAGTTGCCTTAATAAGTGGTACAAATTCTATCACCGAACAACAAAAAAAGTATGTTGTACGAATTCTGCCGTTCGCCTTTGAAATTCCGCATTCGCCCCAAAATTATTTTAGATTTGGTTTCAATAACAACTATAGATTTGGCGTATCAAACCAAACTTATTCCAAACCGGGTGTGCAACAACCTCAAGGCTATAAATCAGTGTACATTGCAGGCAGCCTGCAGAACCAGAATAATTTTAAATTTAGTACCGGACCTCAACAAGGATTTAGACTTCAACTTAATAACGCACCGAATATACCCAATTTTAATACACCAAACCAGCAATTCAAATTCGGTATACCGCAGCAATATCAACCTCAACGTAATTTACCCCAGCCACAAGTCGCTGACATTTCTATGCGCACTGCCCTTCCAAATAATATGATTACAAATAATTCCGATGATGAGAATATGTTTCACTCGTACAATAATAATAATAATTAAACATGTGTTTAAACGCATGTGCGTTTCATGTCCAAGACCAGAATTTTCAACCTGATTACGTGAACTGTGAAAATAATATACACTTTACCGATAGTTACGATTCCAACGAGACTACAAACTAAGAAGAATACATAAATTTTCCTATAACAGCCTGGGGGAAACGACCACCCGATGTAATCAATTTAAATTGCAATAGTATACATCGATTACCACACATTTATATTCCGAAAATTGATGCTCGCCTTATGATAGACACCGGAAGTACAAGAAGTTTTATTAGCCCAGGAAAAGTCGATCAATACTTTTCTGCCTACATAATATATAAAGAACTATTTGAAGTTATTAGTACACATGCACGTAGCTCACACGACCAAGTCATATACATACCCCTTACTGAAAAGTTTCCTTAAACATAAGTTCTATGTGTTTAAGCTAGCAACCCTACGCCCCATCTGGCAACCCTAACGGTAGGGGACCATCATCTCATCATATGATCACATCATCTTCAAGGCTTCTCATTGGTTCAAAATGACGTGATATCTGTCGGCAGCCAATGAGAGACCCACAATTCCGTCGTCGTCATCGCCATTTTTCTTCTTTTCAAAAACCACTATATACGCTATTGTTCCCGCACCTCGATTTTTGTAAAACTATTAAAATAAAAAAGTTCAATTTTCAAGAAGTCGCAAATTATTTCTACGCCTCAAGACCTCACAAACATCTTGATCTATTCGAGCCGAAGCAACTATAAAAGCGCCAGAAAAGGAACCTGCAGTCCAGCAGACGAGCACAGCAGTGCCCGTTGGAGGTACGGTCAGCCATCCTGCCTAATTCCCTATGACTCCATTTCCACTGTGTAATACCGTGCTATTTTGTATAATTTCAGTGAGAACTTGTGTGTCTGATTCGTGACGTGCCAACTACTCCGCAATCTGCGACGTCATCAGCGTCACATTTTAACCGTGAGTACTCCATCTTCCTATTGCCTACCAAAATGAGCGATTCTGAAGTTCCCCTAGTGAAAATAAGCAACCCTAATCCCGTCTTGGCTAGCAAATCTCGCGATAAATCCCCTATACCTAGTGTTTATAATGACAAAGTCTTAAGGGATCTAGTGAAAAAAAGGGGTATATTAAAGGGAAGGTTTACAAGATTTGTTAATTACATACATAGCCTGGTAAATGAAGACCTTTCTAATCAAGACCGCATAGATTTAAAATTAAGGGTTCAAGGGGCAAGTAATTTATTCGATGAATTCAATAATATTCAAACTCAGCTCGAGGAATCGGTCCCTGAAGCGCTGGTAGACGAGGAACTAACTAAACGGGAGCAGTTTGAGGACAACTACTATACCATAATGTCGCAAGCGGAATGCATTTTGAATAAAAATAATAGCCCTCCAGACTGTTCTACTAGGTGTGCTCACAAGTCACGAACAATTAAACTCCCTACTATTGCTATGCCCACATTTGACGGCTCATACGAGCAATGGTCACAGTTCAGGGATTCTTTTCTCGCATTGGTGCATAATTCTAGTGAACTAAGTGACATAGAAAGGTATCACTATTTAAAATCATCGCTAAAAGGCAGCGCGGAGTTAGTTATAAATTCATTGGAATTCTCTAGTGATAATTATTCGGTTGCATGGGAATTGCTTCTCAATCGATACAATAACAGTAGATTGTTGGTGCATAGTCATGTGAAATCCTTATTTACAATGTCAAATATAACCAAGGAATCATCAACTTCAATTAAAAACTTAATAGACACCGTACTTAAAAACTTACGCGCATTACAAGTTCAGTTCAGTTTCAAGTTCTCGGTGAGCCTATAGACTCGTGGGATACCTTGGTTATGTACATGGTAGTGTCTAAGTTAGATCAAACTACAGAGCGTGAATGGGAACAACACAAAGGCTCATTATTTTCCGCAAATGGTGAACCTAACAAACGTATAAAGGTGTCTGATTTGGTGAAGTTCCTCAAAGATCGAGCTGACATGCTGGAAACAATAACAAAAGCAGTAATCTCACTCACACTGATAGTAAAAAACACAATTCGCACAATAATAAAGTTCACTGCAACGTTTCCAGCAATAAGCCACAAGAACGGACCCGTACGTTCACTACGCGCCTATGTTTGTTATGTAACGCTAAGCACCCGTTATATTCGTGTCAGAAGTTTATAGATTATAACTTAGAATCAAAACTTAAGTTCATTAAGGCTCCTCTCTCGAAAAAGCTTAAAAACAGCGTGCAGATGAAGCAGTTTTTCACCGGCACTTACAGAGAAATTACATCTGAGAAAAATTGTTAGTAATCTACATGATATGACACGTAATTTGGTTTAGCCATAACTTTTGTATCGGTATCACATAATAAGAAAAAAAATCCACAAAATCACCTCCAAATCGTTGAATGGAACCATTTTACTCCTTCATTTTTTAACAAAATAATATAAAAAAAATATCTACTGCTTTGAAATACAAAGGAAAATAATTTGGTTTTGTTACTTTTTAAAAACATGTATTATTTTAATTATAATTAATGAAAAATGCGTCCGTTTAAAGTCCGTATCTACGACCGAGAGGAGTAGTTTGTATGCACAAGGTCATTGGCGTGAATACAAGCCTTAACGACAAAAAACTGTGTATGAATTGTTTACGTGCCGATCATGACTTGGAGAAATGTAGGTTCGGGCCGTGTAGAATGTGCAACAAAAAACACAACTCATTAGTGCATTCCGATAATCATTATAATTCGCAGGAGATAGTTACACTTCACACGTCTCGCGCAAGTGAGGTGTCGACTGCGGCGGCCACCGCGGGCCCACCTCTTCCATATCTTCGCATGTACCGATAATACAAGCAAATAAGGCACACATAAACATTCAATGCGCTCAATCAGCTGAAGTAAAACCAGTTTTGTTGTCGACCGCGCTAATCGAAATAGCCGATTGTTTGAATAATTATCACGTCGTTCGTGCGATCCTTGATTCTGGTAGTGAGCGATGTTTTATTACTAAAAAAATATGCGATCAATTACAAGCGCCAGTCTTACAGTCCACTCAAGAAATAAGAGGTGTCGGCAACTCGATCACACAATCTACGCAAATATGTGATGTTGAGATTAAGTCACGCACCTGTAATTTCCTTACGCATTTACAATGTTTTGTTTTACCTAACATTACATCGGCGTTGCCTGCAACGCCAATCAAATTTACGCATTTTAATATTCCCAAACATTATCAGTTAGCTGACCCGCAGTTTTTCGAATCTCAGAATATTGATATTTTGATAGGCGCTGATAAGTTTTGGGATTTAATGAATAATAAGAAGATTAAATTACCTAGTGGGCCATTTTTATTAGATACAAAACTGGGCTGGATAGTTTCTGGAGGCCTACCATCAACTTTTAGTTAGCCATTCAATTCCGATGCAATCCAGTCTAAGTACCTAAACTGAATCGCTAAGATTCGTACCATGAAGTGCCTGTAACTAACTGGCGTTTGAATCGCTCATGGAGGAATGAACGTACGAAATGTGTCTGTGGTCCGCGGTGTGAGAAAGAGATGACGCTATACAGTCGTTGCATAAGTCTGTCTCTTTTACTCAAACCACATGCGTTGCGTTTCGATACCTAGTTGATATAATTTTAGCGGTTTTTTTGTGTAAAACTTACAACAAATACATTTTCAAATTGCGCTTTTTAGCGTCTTAATATACTATTAAACCTTTTTTAGTACTCATTACATAATAGTAATTTATATAATTATTTAAATTACAAATTAAAGGTTTGCTAAGTGTTGTCGTAAAAATAAATTGATTAAGACGAGTTTAGAACGCACCTCCACTCATGTCTGATTTGACAGGAGGCGGTTCCGCGGCTATTGCGTTTTTTTTGATTAAAAGATAATATATTAACTCAAACTATTCCATTAGGTAGTATATGTGTTTTTAACGTTTCAATTTGGTAAAATAATCGGTAATAGGATAATGGCGTAAGTATTCTTGTGGAGTTTTTGTAATAATTTTATATTTTCATAAAGTAAACTTCTAAACTTCTCAAACGCGTACCCAACCTAAGTACCAAAGTATTTTAAGTGCTTTTTTTTACAGTGATTTAACGCGTCGAAGAGTGACATACGGTCAACTTGAGCAGCTGTGGGAATTGTTGAACCAAAATAAAGCCCTAGCAACGGGCTATAATAAAACATCCCAAGCTAGGGAATTTTCGAAAAAAATGTGGGAGAATATAGCCCAGAATTTAAATTCCCATGGTGATGGTGTAATTAAAGATAGGAAAGGATGGTGCAAAGTACGTAAAAAGAATATATTAACTAATAATAATTTATTTTTGTTAAAAAAAAAAATTTGTGTAACTTATCAAGCTAATGTATGTTTTTTAGTATTGGAATGACTACAAATCAAAAATAAAGAAATTGGCTGCAGCTACTAGAGCTTCTCACCAGCAGACTGGAGGAGGTCCGTCACAAATCAAAAAGATGACGGACATAGAAAAAAAATTTCTACAGATTTTAGGAGATGACTTCGGTACCGGCTTGCCTGATATGAGGGTGGAGCCATTTGAACAAGTGAGTGATTTTTATACTTGCTCACTGGTTCTAAACTAATATTATAAAGAGGAAATATTGTATAAAAATATTAGCATGTCATTTTAATGATGTAAATAAAGAAAGAAAATTAAATATGATTTGCAGGATATACAAGAAACAGAAAGCGGATTGGATTTGGACACGCCATTAAATATTGGTACAGGTAGTGTGCCCACAGTTCTGGAAGGCGAGGGGGGTTCTGAGAGTATATTAACTCTCTGTCCAGTCCAATGGATGAGTCCAGTAATGGAACCACAGGCAGGGCCATCAAGCAGAGTGACACCCCCCCCACGTGCGTCGCCACTGACTCTCGAGCACACTACCACTGGTGCACCAGAGAGAGAGCTGCTGAGCACTCCTCGGCGCTCACCACGCCGCCGACGACACACGCGACGAGAGCCGCCAATGACACAGGACGCGTCGCGCCGGTCTCTTATCCGCATATCGGAGAGGAGAGCAAACATAGAGGAGCAAAATAGCGAAACACTAAAAAAGCTATTAGAGGAAATGAAGGAAATAAAAGAAATATTGCGGTTGAGGTAAGTTTCTATTTTTATTACACACAGATTGTTATAGTCGTTAAAAATAGTCCTCTTACATCTAAATATTATTATTAATTACAAATACAGTACCACTAAACCTCTGTTATACAACCACAGCTAAGTACATAATAGTACATAAACACTAGCAAATAAAATCATCTTCATTTGCTTGGAAAAATTATGTAATAGAAAGCTAATAATATTTTAAGCATACTATACTATTATCACGCATCATGTGTCTTCGAATGTAATTATTCTTAATACTAAATTGTCAAATTATCATTCTAGGTCAGTCGGGCATCCCACAGACGGTGAATGAGGTTGTTTCTGATGGTCTGACCACGTTGAAGAGCTTGGTTGTTGCTGCTTACACTTTCATTATGAGTATCAGTCATGTTCACCTGCATCTGGGCTTCTTGAAGTATGTCTTCGTTACTTAATTCTGGCACAGGAATGTTAGCTCTATTACAAATGTTATGCAGAATCACACAAGCATTTATAATAGAGGCGGAAACTTTTGGTCTGTAATGTAACACTCTGTGTACCAGAAGGCAACGAAAACGTGCCTTAAGAAGACCAATTGTTCTCTCAATTATATTCCTAGTCTGGACATGCATATTTGTGTAATGGCTCTCTGGTGTATAAGGGTTTGTATTGATTATGGGTGTCATCATGTAACTTCTCAATGGATATCCCGAATCACCTGCAAATAGGAAAATTTAATTCGTGTTAAAATATATTTTGTTACTTTAGGAATTTGTAAGCCAAAAAAATATTTATTATGACACTAAAAAGATGCCAAAGGTTTTATAAGTTTAAAGGTTTTATTCTTTAGTGACTAAATTTATTTTCAATACTTGTAGAATTAAGATTAAATTGATTAAGTTTATAATTTGTTTAATTTATTACCAGTGTAAACTCTTTGTAACGAAACTCAAGGGACTGAGCATTTTTTGTCGTTATAGAGAGTTATTGTTATATGGAGTGAACAAAAAAACAACCAAATTAACAAGAATTTTTAATATAATACGATAGGTACCCAGTATGCTTGGTCGAAGACCATCACTTCCGAGAAAACAATGCGTCATACTGCACGTGTTCAAGGCAATTAAGGATAATAAAAGCTAGACCGACCTCGGATGTTTGGAGCTTCAAAGTCTTTTGTTACCTGATAACATAAACAATAACACCGATAATAAATATTTACTGTCTACAAATATGAACACATTTCTTCGTAATAGAGAATGGCGTATCGCTATAAAGAGTGTTTCAATATGTGGGTTTTAACGCAAACCAACCAAGTTGGGCTCACTTCAACGTTACAGGGACTTTATTGTTATAAAGGATAACGTTATAAAGAGTTTACACTGTACTTCTAACCTTACCTAGTAACCATGTAGATTCATTTATATTTTCTAAATGTGATTTTAATGGGTGCACATTCCAAATGAATGAATCGTGTGTTGCCCCACCATAGCTGGCATCTACACTAGTGATTTGCATGTCTGCATCACAAATCTGTAATTTGTAACACGGTTAATTATAATAATATCATGATCACATATATTATTTACTACAAATACTTGCATGTTATTCTGAACATTTTTACTACTTTGAAAGTGTTGAATATACTTAACATACAAGTATTGTATTATATATTAGTGCAGTAACTGAACAAAACTTACCAACTGAACATTTAATGAATGATAGTGTTTTCTACAAAAATATCTTTCTTCATTTTCAACCGGTCTAACTATTGCTATTTGTGTGCAGTCTATGCATCCCAGTACACCGGGGATGTTGAATTTTTGATAGAACCTAAAATAAAGTTCATGTAAGTATTTAAATTACTATAAAGCAAGTGGTAACACAACAGACTTACATGGTTATTAGGAAGGATTAAAGATAACAAAATAAATTAACCTTGCCCTTATTTTATTTCTTTCTTCAAAATTTTTGGGAAAAGTAATGTATTTCCTTCTCATCCCAGGAGAATCAATGCATGCTGTTACTTCAGCTATTACAGAGGAAACTGTTTGCTGAGCTATAGAGTGAGCACTGATGTCTCCGATGGGTCTCTGATATGACCCTGTCGCATAGAAAGACAGTGTAGTCAAAACCTAAAAAAATGATACTAATTAATGTAACTCTAACTACTTACCTACCTACTTAATAATATAAATGTGTGTTATTTTTTTAAATACAGTCATGTATTAGTACATTGTAAATATGGATGGGTAAGTACATGTATTCAGATAGGTAATTTATTTTAATGTGCCATAGAATGTTTTTGTTTTGTGAATAATTTGACTTCTACCTTTGTTTCTATTGATAAATCAGTTGATTTTGATGGAATTTTCAACAATGGCCTCAGCTCATCACACAGTTCTAATACCAATTGTTTAGACAATCGATATCGCTTTATAAATTCTGCATCTTCCAAATAAAAGGGGTCCGATTGTTCCCGTGTTAAACGTCTTTTTTGTCGCCGTGTTGTGTTTATTTCATTATCATTTTCCATGAATTCAAATAAGACTAACTCGTCAGACATCTACAATAAAAAATAGCTCTAGAAATCACTTTTTTTCATTAACATAGAAACACTAATTATTCAACCTAAAATACCTACCTTGAATTACGTATAATTTCACAATTTTTAAAAGTTATTAACAAAAAGATTCACTTCACGCCAAGAATTTACTAACTTTTTGTGGATCGCTTACTTTGACAGTTATGCTATCCAATTTAGGTTGAAATGTCACCTCATGGTACGAAAAATGAACGAACAGAAACAGTTTGCGATTCAATTGCCGACTGGATTTGGCGTCAACCTAGACTGGATAGCTTTAATGATGTCGTGGTATGAAATAGCGAAGCAGTTTATTTTAGGTCGTCAATTGAATCGCTATAATAGTTCATAGTAGCCCTTCTGGGCCTGTTTGTTCTACTTCGCGTGATAGGTACCATTCAGTGTAATTTTAATCAGTCGATTGATGCGCAATTGCGGCAGTTCTGGGAGCTTGAAGAGGTGTATGTGTGTCGGAATACGCGCACTGATGAGGAGCGTGCTTGCGACATTTCGTCAACAATACTACGCGCAATAGTGACGGAAGGTTCTGCGTACGCATACCTTTTAAAAAATCGCCCGATACATTAGGTGAAACATACTCTTTAGCAGAACGTCGGTTTCTAGCCCTTGAAAAGCGTTTATTACGCAATAATGATTTTAGAACGCTTTATAGGGACTTTATTCAAGAATATCTTAGCCCAGGTTATATGAGTCGCGTGGACAACTATGGCACGCCTCATTATATTTTACCTCATCACGAAGTATTTCGTGAACACAGCACCACGACAAAGTTACGCGTGGTATTTGACCAGTAATGACATTTCGCTTAATGAATTGCAGATGGTAGGTTCGCCGATACAGGGTGATCTTTTCAGCATCTTATTACGATTTAGGCAACATAAATATACAGCCTGCGCCGACATTGAAAAAATGTACAGACAGTGCCTGACTCATGAAGATCAGCGTGATCTTCAACTAATCTTGTGGCGTGACGAACCGTCTGAACCTATTAGTGTTTATAGACTCAATACCGTAACCTACGGAACCGCGTCGGCCAGCGCTATTCTTAAGTTGCAGGTGTCTAAACGTAGACAGAGTATTCTATAGACTGCTGGCTATCTTCCTTTGCATTCGCACAAGAAAAAGAAGAACATATTTATTTATTTATTTATTTAGTACCTGGAAGACTTACAGCTAATAAAAACAAACAAAAAGAAGAAACCATAGAACGAACACGAACACACACACACACATATGAACGTCACTAGTAAAGAAAAGAGACAGAGTAAAACTTTTTCTATCCTTTATCGCGTGTCGGCTGAGCACATCATTGTGCACAACAAGTTTGACGTTTGTATTGGTGGCAGATTGACATCCTTCTGTTTATTTATCAATTACATAGAAATAATACACAAAATACGAACTTTTCGAGCTCAAATTGATAATATTATATTTGTGCAACTGTGAAAAATGGTGAGGTGTAGTGTAATAAACTGTAAAAGTGATAGTTTGATGAAGATTGCCGGATTGTCCTTTCACTCGTAAGTATTCGATCTTTTTAAGTATTCGATCGCTTTGTGTTCTACTATTTTTCATCAAATAGTCGCAGTAATATACTAACTAATTTGTCTAATAGGTAAATCTCATAAAATCGTGATTTGCGCAATTATTTTATTTTCGTACCTCAAAGTTCAGTGTTGCCACTTTTTGTCCGGGAGCTTACCTTTCAATATGGGTAATACTGTTTTTTAAAAGCAATGTCTTCAAAAATACTTAATTGATAATAGGAATGAATATTGCGTACTATATAGCTTTTACTATACTATAAATATATAAATTACTAAAAAAATTGAAATAAAGCAAGATCACTGGTAAAATTGAAAGGTAATAAAATATCTTATTATATTTTCAGATTTCCAAATAAACCCGAAATAAGAAACATGTGGATTGCTGCTACTAGTAGGCCTAATTGGACTCCAAAAATGAGTTCCAGGATTTGCAGCCAACACTTTGATAGTAATCTTTTAATAAAGAAAAGAAGTAAAACTTTCTTATACCCCGATGCAGTTCCGAATACGGTAATAAATATAGATATATCATTTGATTACTAAGATTGAATTTTATTACAGTGGTTATAATATTTTAACATTTAATTCCATTAGGTTACAGAGTCAGAAAATCGTGGAAGCACTATGATGATTAATAGCAGCGAAGCCACATCCAGTCAAACATTAGCGGGGAGCCCAAAAACAGTTAAATCTGTAAGTGTATAGGATTAATATTATAACAGGTTAATAACGAGCAGAAAGTTGTCTGTACATAATGTTGTTCTATAAGTGCGTAATATAATAACATTTCCTTATTTATTTTAGTATTCCTCACCTACGTGATACGTGTACGCCCAGAACATTGAAACGAAAATGGCAGAAAGAGCAAGAAATCTCAAAACAACGTTTGAAAAAACTAAAAGCACTTCGAGAAAAATCTAGGAGGTTAACCAAAAAAGTGGCAAATGTAGAAAATGTTCTTACAGAATTAAAATCAAAACTGCTGGTTGGTGATACTGATTGTGAGCTATTATTATCGATTGATAATGTTAACAAAGATTTTCTGAAAAAAATTGTAAATTCGCCTGCTAACCGAAAATATTCTCCGTCCCTCCGAAAGTTTGCGTTATGCTTACATTTCATAAGTCCGCGTGCATACAATTTTGTAAGAAAAACTTTTAACTCTTGTCTGCCACATCCATCCACCTTACGTTCTTGGTATAAAAGCGTTGACGGCAGTCCTGGATTCACTAAAGAATCTTTAGAATGTGTAAAGCTCTTAGTAAATCGTGCTCAAGCGCAGAGTAAAACTTTGTTTTGTGCACTTAGTATAGACGAGATGGCGATACGTAAGCATGTCCAATGGGATGGAAAAAAGTGCGTAGGTTTTGTTAATTTCGGAGAACCATTAGAAGGTGACAGTGTGGCTGTTGCTAGAGAAGCTCTAGTCTTTATGCTTACAGCAATCAATGATTCTTGGAAAATTCCCGTGGGTTATTTTTTAGTAGATGGTTGTAATGGCGGACAAAAAGCAAATTTAGTAACACAGTGTTTGGAGTTGCTAAACTCTTGTGGTGTTAAGACTATTTCATTAACTTTTGATGGGTGTCCCGCAAATTTCGCTATGGCCAAGAGTTGAGTAAAAGACACCCTAGGGTGTCTCTTAGAGCCCTCGAATGTCACTAATCTTAAAACTTCATTTAATGTAGGTGATCAAGAAATTATGATTATGCTGGACCCTGTTCATATGCTCAAGCTGGTTAGAAACACACTCGGTGAAAAAGGAGAACTCTTTGATTCAAGTGGCCAAAAAATTGCTTGGAATTACATAATCAGACTTCACGAATTACAGCAAAACGAAGGACTTCATTTAGCCAATAAGTTGCGCAACCAGCATATCAATTTTGCAAAGCAAATAATGAAAGTAAAGCTTGCAGCGCAAACGTTCCGCAATTCTGTGGCTGAAGCCATTGAATTTTGCAATAAAGAGCTTTGTTTGTCTGAATTTGCTGGATCGGAGGCAACCGTAGATTTTATCAAAAAAATGAATATTATGTTTGATGTGTTTAATAGCAGGAATTTCAATACATGTGGTTTAAAAAAACCAATTTATAAAAATAATATCAAAGAAGTAGAAACTTTTCTTAATGAGATGGAAACCTATTTAATCGGCCTTAAATTAGACAAACAAAACATTTTATTATCAAATAGAAAAGTCGGCATTTTCGGGTTTCTTATTTGCATAAAAAGTGTCAAGAAATTAATCAAAATCAATATATACTTCCTGAGGCAATTAAATTCTTGCCCATATACAAATTAAGCCAGGATCATTTGGAATGTTTTTTTAGTTCTGTTCCTAGAGGTGGGTTTAATAATAATCCAACCGCAATTCAATTTGAAAGCGCTTACAAACGCTTGGTTGTTCACGGTGAAATTAAGCACATGACATCTGGGAACTGTATTCCACTCGAAGACATTAAAATTTTAACATTTAGCGAAATCCGCTATGAAAAAAAAATCAATTTATTTACTAAACTGTCTTCTGAACCTATTACTGATACGAATGAATCTTTAGGATGTGATCCTATAATCAACATAGATCATGATTATTTAACAGATCCTTCTAGGCTTACTCTTTATTCTAAAGAAATAATAACCTACATTGCTGGATTTATTGCAAGAAAGTTGAGAAGAGTTATTAAATGTGAGGATTGTCTTTTGGCTTTGATCACAGATAAGTATCACGGAATCATTGCCAGGAGAGACAAAGGAGGCCTTATTTATCCTTCTACAGACTTAAATAAAGTCTGCGAATTGGCAGAAAAGATATTTCGAGCGCGTTCACACAAAGGAATTACATTTTATAATGAAAAAAATTTAATGCCAAAACTTATATTTTCATGTTTCAGGGAATGCACACGTACCAATTTTAATGTCTTTACCAATGACCATTTCGACAGCCAGCCTTTTATAGGGAATCACAGAACTCTCCTCATAAAATCAATTGCAATGCATTACTTCGAAATACGTTATTATCACCATGGTACCAAGCAATGTTTTGAACCAAAATATAATAATAAGAAATATTTATAATAAGTTAGTGCTTTTTCAAGGACAATAATTTGTTTGTTTATGAATAAAACACAAAACAATTGCTCACATTTTTCTTTATTTCTCACCATAGAAACCTGAAATACAAACCTCATTTAAAAAAAAATCTTATTTTGTGACGAATACTGGGTAAAATGTACATCACTTGGTAACCCTAAACAATAGATGTACTTTTTTTCTGTCCCTTTCGATGACACGGATTTCACGAGTCTATAAAATACTCTGTCTACGTGTCTAAAACAGTTAGCGATCGATTGCGCGGATCGTGACGTCACACGGTGGGCTGAAAATCGGCTTTCATAGACTTAGGCATTTTATTTTGCAAGTACCAGTTTTTATGCCGGATATCACTTCTATTAGTTATAACAATATACAAAAATGACACCAGAATTGATTCTGCACAAAAACGAAGGAATTATAATTTTTTTACGAAAATTTTGTATGGAGATAGTATGAAATATCGAAATATCTCTAAAACGGCAGAGATAACCGTAATATCCTTATAGGGGGTTATAGTACTAATTATTTATGATTTTTTGACATACGTTACATAATAATTGAAGATGCGGTTTTTTTTTTTAAATCGTCAAAATATTTTTATTTATTTTTACATTTGAAACGTTCCTTTGAGTGTTTAAGTTGAAGAATTCAGAGCTTTAACAACTCTTAACATAAAATAGCATCACCCCTATAGACCTGAAGGACTAGACAGAAAAAAAAATAGACTGTATATATACTTTTTATTGATAGGTAATTTAAATAAAACAAAAGTAACAAAAATAATATCTAAGTGCTATAAATTCAATTATACAAAATATTTGAAACAATAATTTATGAAATTATTAAATAAACATATTGGTACAATAAACTAACATGAATAACTTTTGTTATTCATGTTAGTTTATTGTACCAATATTTAAATTATTTTTCTTTATGTTCTTTTGAACATAAAGGAAAATAATTTACCCATATATGCCCAGAATTATTTTAGGGTTCCGATTATGGTTATTTTTAGATATGTTTATGTTGATAAACCCTTTAATCAGTATTAATTAGTTTTGGTAAAAAATATTTATGTTTAGTAGGTATTTTAGAGTTGTTCGAAAACGAAACAACGGGCAAATATCCTACTTTCGTTATAGGCAATTAAAACAAATATGTTATAATGAGTTTATTTATTATTTATTAATATTCACACGAAGTTATAGTAAAACAATTTAGGAATGAAATGCTGAGAAACATTTGAATGCAAATTTACTTCACATTTTTGACAAAACGTGACAGTTAGGCTTTTGCAATAGGCACATCGCAGCCGACTAGGTGCCCTGCCGATCATGTGCTCGGCGTTATGCTTTCGCACTGATGTAGGTACATTCGTAGATACCCGTTTGCTAGGTCCCGGACGCTGCTTATCATTGCCATACTTTTGAAGTAAGGTTCGGGCAATGCTACGTCGGAACTCGAGCGTATCTATATCGTTGGAGTAATTGCGAGCCAGCAGGGTAGCGTTGTTGACCGCTACGTCTACCAACCAGAAAAGTAAGGGAATATTCCACTTTTTGCCCCTCATAGCTATTCGATAGGTACCGATATTTGCATCCAACCGATCCACCCCTCCCATAAAACGATTGTATTGGTATACAACGTTGGGTTGTGGCACATTTACTCTTTGTTTTTGCACAGCTGAGTATCTCCTTGCAGTTCGCATAGGCTCCACGCCGTATTCACTGGATAACAGAGTCACTACGCTGTTATCGTTCCAGCGTACTGCACAAATGCCGCTGTTTACATCGAGCCGATTATCATGGAAACCTCGCTGTTCCTTCTTGCATAACTTGTCGTCTTTCAAAGGACACTTTTCAGTACGATTACCACGAACTGTTCCCGTCACAAATATTTTTTTTTCTTTCATTGCTGAACAAAGAACAAAGAAATCGACTGGTTCTGAAGCATCAGACAATGTAATTACTGATCTTGGGAATGGTGCGATTCACTCATCATGATGTTGGGATAAGTCTTGCTTCACCCATTTTCGGACTGCCTTAGGCGGTGGAGTTGGTAATGGCGGCGGCGGTAGAGGTTGAAGTGCTGGGTTATCTATAGATCGCGATGGCCGAACCCGCTTTCGGGTTGATAAAGACTGTGACTGGTTCGACGTGTTTGGGTGTAATTCTTCTCCTTCAGACTCGCTGCCATCACTGATATTTTTTCCACATAGCCTCAGTTCAGCAGGTGCCAGAAGTTGACGACGTGATAAATTTTCAAAACTTACATTTGTGTCGTCCCCCGAATCAGAATCTGACACAATTCCATTACCTGGAGGGTCGATGTATATGTCAGTTGCTGTCACTTCATCATCCGAAGCTAAATCATTGATTAAATCAACGATTTCTTTTGTAGTTAACTGTGTGTAATGCCTAAAACAAAAAAAAACAGATTTAGTGCAAATCTCACCCGTATATTTGCCCGACGTATCGTTTTCGAAACACGAAAGTTATAAAGACAGTATAGGTATTTATAAATTAATATTTATTCATTCTAAATACATGAATAAGTTTATAATTTACTCAAATTTACTACATTCTTTTGATAAGTACAAAGCTTTACTCAATTAAACAGTTACTTACTTTTTTCTGGCAGGCAGCATGATTCTTCCGCGACGTAAACCACTACTCAAATTGCACTGCTTACTATTTGAATCAAATGTCAACGCTGAACGAAAATCTTTGTTGCAAATAGAAACTACTTACATAGCCTTGCGATAGATGGCGTTTTTTTACATTTTACATACGATTTACGATGCTTTTATGAAAGTACTACTTCTTGTTTCGTTTTCGAATCAAGGGGCATATATGGGTTAACAACTCTTAACATAAAATAGCATCACCCCTATAGACCTGAAGGACTAGACAGAAAAAAAAATAGACTGTATATATACTTTTTATTGATAGGTAATTTAAATAAAACAAAAGTAACAAAAATAATATCTAAGTGCTATAAATTCAATTATACAAAATATTTGAAACAATAATTTATGAAATTATTAAATAAACATATTGGTACAATAAACTAACATGAATAACTTTTGTTATTCATGTTAGTTTATTGTACCAATATTTAAATTATTTTTCTTTATGTTCTTTTGAACATAAAGGAAAATAATTTAACTTTACAAATTTTCTTTACAACTTTCGTTGTCGGACTCCAATTCCGAGTCAGAATCCAGATTGGATATATCTACAAACTCGAACTCAGTTTCCGGAAACTGTATTAGGTCGAAAGTTTCAGCAAAAAAGGTTGTCTTCCTTTTGGCATCTAACTTCGGCCTTTGTGCACTTAGAAAAGGATCCGAAGAAACAACAAGCATATTTAGGATATCTTTTTTTTTTTTTTTTGGGGTTGCGACAGTCGCTCTCTCCATGCCGCCATGAGATCGCACCGGAGGTCTGTCCGCTGCGCAGCAATTTGCCGCGGCAACGGAGTGACCCAGTGCAGCGCCTCCGCGCGCCATTCATGCAGGCGCGCGAGGACTATCGCCTCCAGATCCCATGGCGGCAATCCGGCAAGGAGGTTCGCCGCCTCGCGGGAGATCGTGCGGTACCCACGGACTAGCCTTACGGCCATCACCTTTTGGGGCGCGTTCAGGTAGTGGGCGGCCCGCTTTCTTAAAGCACTCGCCCACACCGGGGCCCCGTAAAGGGCCATGGACCGCACGATCCCCGCATAGAGCCTCCGGCAGGAGGCGTTTGGCCCCCCCAGATTGGGCAGGAGCCACCTGAAGGCAGCCGCCGCCCGCTCCAGTCTGGGAGCCAAACGTCGGAAATGCTCCACGAAGTTCCACCGATATTTAGGATGTCTTGATTAGAATCTTGCCTGCTTCTTTTCCGCGAAAGATGTTCCCGGAACCTCTTAAAATCTTTGTTTCGAGACTCTGAGGCTTCTTCCGAGAGAGTCCCAATCGGGACAATATCTTTTTTTTCGATTACGTCAGATCCGTGTATTAATAGTTTATGTACGGTTGATGACATGTAGTACCAGTCGTATAATTCCACGTACTTTTCTGCTGTTTTGCGAGCAAAATCTTTAAATTTGATGACATCGATCTTCTCACCAGATGTTATTGCTTGCAAAATAACAGCAAATCTTTTTATCAGGTTTTGATCCAACCCAGTAATAGCTGCAGTTTTATTGGGAAACGAAAAACTTCCTAGCGGTATTCCCGTCATTGGTAGTTCCCGAGCCTCCCATCCCTCCGATAATTTCGAACTTATGGGGGAGGAGTTATGCATGCTGTATCAACACCTAATATTATAACATCGTGCTAGTTGGTACTCGCCTTGGGCGGCCAAAGCTGATGCAGCATTCATAGTAGCGCCGGGATGTTATGTCTAACACCCGGCGACGCGCATTCGATAGAGATAAGGACTTAGAATAAGAAATTGTATTAGATTTAATTTGAAAGCCAGTTAGTCTGGAATTAAACATCTTCGCGACCAGACTCCTGTCGTTTCTTTTTAAAAACCTTCGGCAGTGCCTCCGGGAGTTAACTAGGTAGTGTATCAACTATCAGGAGTGCGATTCACTAAGGCAAAACATCTTTACAACCAAGAAATCATCGTTGAAACATCCGATGAAAACATTTCGGCATTCTTTAGTTAAAACTGCGCGATCGTAGCGCCTCAACGATGTCGACGGCGCGATATTGAACTAAAATATGGTTCCGAATGTATGAAAAACGGTATTCAGAGACACAAATCATCCTCGCCTTCGACGACAACGGCCCCTTCGCCTTCGATTTTAACTGTCAAACCGTTAAGCTTGTAAATTGTGGATGTTTCCTTGGTTGTAGACAATTAAAATGTAAGTAATAAAAGTATTTTTTTACATTAAAATGCTTAGTATTGTTTTATTTATCGTACTTTAATTCCTGAAACCTTTATGCCTGTTTTTAATGTTTTAGATGGCAGCTCGTCTTTCCTGTATGATTTTTTTGTTGGAAGAAGCTAAGCGTCAAGATAATTTTGAAAAAAGACGTCAGGCACATGTGATACGTAATATGGATCTTCTTACGACTGACATAAACTACATTAAGGTATTCAGGTTGACTGAAGAGCTAATTAAACAATTGGAAGAAGATATTTCCCCATTCTTAGCAAAGGCGAAACGTCGAGGAGGAATTAGCAACCGAACCAAGGTATTACTATTAAATCAATATAATATAAATCATCATATGTGCAAAAATGTCTAAAACTTACTCTCATTCCAGGTTTTATGCACTCTCGCATTTTTAGCTAGTAGGAGTTACCAAAAAATATTATGTGAGAATGCAAGAACCTATATCTCGCAAGCATCTGCCTCGAGGGCTATAAGAACCGTAGTAGATGCCATCAACCACCCAGTTATTATTAATAAGTACATAAGATTTCCTCAAAATACAAACGAAAGGCAAATTCTCAAAGAAAAGTAAGTATTTCACTTAAGTTTTATTTTTTACAAAGTAGATACTTTTATGATCAAACTATATGGCTATTTATTTTATGTTACATGTTCTAAATTGTCTATCTTTTATTTAGATTTTATGAAAAGTTCAAAATGCCTGGAACCATTGGTTGTGTTGATGGTACCTTAGTATCAATGGTTCGGCCCAAAGAACATGAAGAAAGGTATTATTGTAGAAAAGGGTATCATGCTCGAAATGCTGTTATTGTAAGTTTTATTATTATTTCATTAAACTTATTGTAGGAATAGGAACCTATCTGTTTCAAACCATATTTTAATCTTTTATTTTTGCCTTTTAAGATAAATGATCCAGACTTAAATATAATGCATGTGGATGTAACTTTTGGAGGTGCAACACATGACAGCTTTATATTTAATAATTCTGTTATAAAAACTCATTTGGAGCAGCTAAATAATACAGGAGAAACAGTGTATCTGCGTGGTATGTATTTAAAAATGTTTCTTTACTTTTACCATCAGAAATTGTACCTGTTTTCGCGGGTATTTAAATATTAATAATAAAATAATTCAGTTATTTTTATTATTTTAAAATCAAATTAAATTCCTATTTAATTTATTTCAGGGGACTCCGGCTTCGCTCTTAGGCCATACATGATGGTTCCTTGTAACAACCCTGGGCCTGGATCAAAGGAAGAATATTATAATGATCTGCATGCCACTGCAAGAAATACTGCAGAACGAACCATTGGCATCCTTAAAGGCCGTTTTAGGTGCCTTTTGGTTCATCGTGTTCTTCACTATGATCCAGAGATGGTGGGAAAAATTATTAAAGCTTGTTGTGTGTTACATAACATTTGTAATCAAGCCGGAGTTTCTCCAGTAGAACTACCAGCTCATTTACGGAGACAAGAAGCGAGGGTGATCCAGTCACTACAAGGAAGCCAGAACTCTATCAGTGATTTGGATAGTGGACGTCTTGCTAGAGGTCGTCTAATGAATAGACTGTGGCGTGGACAAAATAGTTTATAATAGAAGTAAATACTAACAATAGACTTAAGATATTACTAATTCAGGTTGTAAGACAGTTTGTTTAATAAAAATTATAGTGTATGTTATATAGTAATGTATATTGTTCATCATAAAATATAGATAAGTGGATGTTTTTTAAATGTTGTTAATATAATGTTTTACTTATAGATAAAATTAATATAGTCTAACAAAATAGTATGTACCACAATAGTTAATAAATAAAACAATCTTTTAGCATACATTTTATTTTTATTTATTTATTAAATCTCGTATTGCACTACTTATTCTATCTAGAGCCTGAGCCATAGCCTGATGGCCCTCTACTTGTTGACTAATTGCTTGGGCAATCAAAAGTTCTGCATGTGCTCGGCGTTCTTCGATGGCTATGAAACGCTCTGTGATGCTAACTATTTCAGAGCGGCGTTGTGACGGAGGTGACCTTCTCAATAGTCGCCGGCGCGCTGCAGATTAACGCGGAGATAGCTGGTGAATGCGTCGGCGACCTCGTAATGTCTCTCTATGCACACGCTGAGTAGGAGCTGCAATTAACATTTTGTGCTTAAGTTATTCTTATCTTATTATATTAGCGCATACCCCATGGTGTCCCACTGCAGGGCAAAGGCCTCCCTTCCCTCTTTTCATTTGTCTCTATCCTATATTATAGTTATAAAATTTGGTTAGAGAATGCAACTTACTTTGATTGCCCCTTTCCAAAACATCATTTGGCTGTGACGCAGGTCTTGTTGGGTCAGTAAACGAAACCTGAAAATATAATATGATAGTTGTTGAATTATTTTTTTGTTTCTATAGAATAGTTTAAATCATAATTTTCCAAAACCATACCCTGTTTTCTTCAGCTTCTGGACTATGAGCATCTGGTGCTGGTTCCAAAACTTGCCGTGATACTGATATTGTAGGTATCTGTGCCACATTGTCTTGCACACTATCCCCATCAAAAGTAGCAAGATTAGACTGGAATAGAATGTTTTGTTAGGTTCTTTTAATTATTCGAGATAACATTTAAAATTACACTCACAGCAATACCATGTCCAGTATTTAGCAATATAGGTTTGATCCTATTTTATTTATTATATATATACTTGTATTAATCAAACATAACAGCCATAACATGGGTGTTATGCACCTTAATATATAGGATACTTATCATGAGATATATACCAAAGCATAGGTGGTACCTAATGCTTAGTGGAAAATAAAAGAATAAACAAATCTTATACCCATTGCATTTCATGGCCTGGCTCATCTAAAAGAACCTCACTTTGGTCAGCCTGCTGCTCATTTGAAGGGACAATATTCTAAAATGAAAATAGAATGATTACATAATATTATATTTATAAATTACGTTAACTCATTAACTGACAAAAAAAAACTTACAAGTAAAATGCTGGGAGACTCTTCACTTTCCACAGTTCTATCCAATGGTGCTTCCTAAAAATGTAAAAGTATTGTATTAATTTAATTCAAATCAATAAATTTGTAAAGGTCTATAGCCTTGAAAATTACAAACCTCAAAAGGTAGGATTTGTAAGATCCGATCTCCGCAACCAAAACTTTCTACTCCCATGATGGTTTGGATTTTTATTTCTACTTCACTTAGTTCTGGCAAATCCTCTACGCCACCACCAGTGCGCCGCCTCGCAGCTGCAATTAAGCTGGACTTCCTCTTAACTGCTCCTTTTTTGTCCTTCCAGTACTGCAACACAAGTAAGAGTTATATGATTTGATGTAAGTATTAAATAAATAGAACACGTATTAGCTCTGTTTGGTTTAACTTTCTGTTGTAATTTTAAATGTTCTTCTATTTGAAATTAGAAGCCTAGCCTAAAGTTACAGTATATGCCTGTAGTTAATACTAATTTAGTAATAAAGAACATACACAGGGGCTGTCAATGTAAAATGGTAATATACCGTAGAAGACCTACTCAATGCAACAGTTAAACACAATACATATAATTACCAACCTTACACCACTGATCCGATGTTTTCGTACACCCACTACCATCACTGTTCAGGGCTGTTGTTATTTCGGACCATGCCTGACGACTGCGAATGCGAGCATTCGCAGTACGAGCATGGCCCGTAGCCAACCATGGTTTGCTTTCCAAAAAGCTTACTAGCTTTTCCAGCTGATTTAACGAAGGAGCTGCGTTGCGAGACACTAAAAGATAAATATTTTGGTTACATAGATAGTAGTTTCAGAAACTGAGTTGTATATTTAAATAGAAATGTTAATGTGTACTTACTTTCGATAGATTTGGAACCAAACTAAAACACAGAACAAGTAGAACGCCATTGGGTTAGGGTGCAGATTTTTTTTTAAAGTCCACTTAGCCACTTAAAACCACTTGGAACTTTGGAATTTCGTAGTTTGATAAAAAAACTAATCAAGATAAGATGAAGTTGAGCTCAATTCGCTATAGGAAGGAGACGTGTCGTTCTTTACTATCTTCATCAACTAAAAAACCTACAGTTTGGATACGCTAATTAGTACCGTTGTGTAAACAAATAACTCACATATTCCAGTGACATAGAAATATAATTTTGTGGAAAAAAACTTCGTCGCGAGTGCGGACAGCGCGCGAGTAGGTGAGAGGGGACATTCCGCACCTCCCCTGCGATAAGAGACAGCGGATATTTTGCATCCCTTTCATCACCGCGGCAGTGCGCGTGCACCGAATAAGCATGAGTGTATGTGCTGTTTGCAATGACTTGACAGAAAAGGATTACTTAGAATGTCAGCGTTGTAAGGATAAATATCATTGCTTATGCCTTGATGTCTCACCGGAAGATGGAAAGAAGTTTCTCGATGCAAGCCAGAAGTGGATGTGCCTGAGTTGCGGTAATAAGCAGCCCAAAGGTAATGATCCCGTTCGCCCTTCGACACCAACAGGCTTGGCTGATATGACTTTTAATGTAACGCGTCGTAAGATGTTAAACAAGCCGGACTTTGTACAAGGATCTGTTACTAGATTGCCAGACAATGCTTCGCGCTCCGATATACAGGTTATGATACGCGACGAGATGCGTTCTGTTATGAGTGAATTTATGAGTGAAATGAGAAACACCTTGAATGTGGAATTGCGTGAGCTAAGAGATCAAATAACTGGATTTAAGGATTCCCTCAGTTTTTTGAGCGCACAATTTGACAGCTTAAATAACGATGTGGTTGCTCATAACTCCACAATGAAACAATTAAAAACTGAAAACGAGCTGCTTCGGTCGGAGGTCAACGTTCTATCTAATCGTGTCAGGCAGATGGACCAGCTGTCTAGGTCTTCTAACTTGGAACTTCAATGTATACCCGAGCACAAGGCTGAGAATGTAGTGAGCATGGTTAGACAACTCGGTCAAGTTGTCAAGTTGCCCATAAACGATGGCGACATATCTTATTGTTCACGCGTCGCCAAGTCGAACCCTGAATCTTCTCGCCCACGAACAATTCTGGTGAAGTTCAACACCCCACGCACCCGGGATTCCCTGCTTGCTGCGACAATTCAATACAACAAGGATCACCCAAATGAGAAGCTGAACACCAGCGCACTAGGCCTGGATGATAAGAAGATTCCGATTTTTGTTACTGAGAATCTCACAGTGGAAAATAAAAACCTTCACGCCGCGGCCAGACTTCGAGCTAAAGATCTAAATTATAAATTTGTGTGGGTACGCGGTGGACGAGTTTATGTGCGCAAGTCATGTGAATCTGAAAAGGTATTTATTCGTAATATGGACTCATTGAATAAATTAGCTTGATCTATTTTTATTTTTATGCTTTAGTTGTTTTTAGGTACTACTTACTTTAAACTAAATTCTTGAAATGATACTTAATTTATTTTTACCATTCTCTAATATAATTAAATGTTATTATCAAAACGTTAGAGGTCTAAGGACCAAAACTACAGATTTTTACTTGAATGTGTTAACGTGCAACTATGATATAATGGTACTGAGTGAGACATGGTTGGCAGGCGACATATTGGACTCGGAGTTATTTTGCGACCGATATCTGGTCTATCGCCGAGATCGTGAGTCTAGTGGTTTTCATAACAATAAATCCGGTGGCGGTGTGTTGGTGGCGGTGTCTAAAAGGTTGAGATCACATCGAGTGACTAAATGGGAAAGTAAATGTGAAGACGTATGGGTGTGCGTAGACATTTGCTTAAACAAACGACCAGCTAAACTTTTGATCTGTGCGGTATACATTCCTCCTCCAGTACAAAAACATATTTTAGAACACTTTATCGATAATGCTAATAATGCCTTGGAAAATTTCAATGCCACGCTGATATTGGGTGATTTCAACCTGAGTAGCATTGAATGGATGGGTTCACCAGGCGCACCGCTTACGTATTCTTTAAACAAGAACGGAATTTACGAGCAGAGACTATTAGATTTTATTTCTTTGAATAGTTTGGCTCAGTACAATTGTGTTTATAACCAAAAAAATAAGATACTCGATCTTGTTTTGACGGATACTGCGGTAAGGAGTTTATGTATGTCTAAAAGCCCTCTAAGTAACATTGACTTATACCACCCTCCCTTGGAATTCGAACTGCTGTGTAACTTGCATGAGGAAACTTTACGCCCTAACCAGGAGCCAAAATTTAAGTTCTATAAAGCTGATTATAGCAAAATTATACAAGAATTAAGTGAAATATCATGGCAAGACTTATTTACCCAATGTAGCGATGTGAACGCAATGGTGGACTCATTTTACGGAGTTATTTATAATGTTATTGAGAAATACGTACCTAAGAAAAAGCCTAGAACATCCAAATATCCAGTTTGGTTTAGCAGGGATCTTGTTCGCCTGTTACAAGAAAAAAATAAATACCATACACTTTATTCCAAATTCAAAAACCCCCTAGATAAAATTTCATATCGTTTATTAAAAGACAGAGTTTCAAAATTAACACGTATTAATTATAGGCAATATATAAAATCAATTGAATCTTCGATTACTTCTAACCCTAAATTCTTTTGGTCATTTTTAAAGCATAAACGTAACGGGAACAGCACGTACCCATCAACAATACATTACGGAGATATCAAAGGTACTAACGGAGCAGATAATTGCAACATTTTTGCCTCATGTTTTTCATCTGTTTATAACCCTCATAGTAGCAATGATGATGACGATACGGCTGGGTGCGGGACTGCGCAACGTCAGCATACTGACTTTCCGGCCCAATTGTCACTTACCACGGACTCTGTAATTAATGCTTTAAAGAGACTTGACCCTAATAAAGGGCCAGGGCCTGACGGATTACCTTCCATTTTTGCAATAAAGTGTTGTGACATTTTAGGGAAGCCTCTCTGTATGATATATAATAAATCATTAAGCACAGGTTGTTTTCCGAAGACATGGAAAGAAGCACGAGTAGTACCGATTTTTAAGTCTGGTGACAAGTCCGCCGCGAATAACTATAGACCAGTATCTATTTTATCTGTTTTTGGCAAGGTTTTCGAAGCTTTAGTATACCCTAAACTTTCGTGGCATGTGAAACAATCATTGATGCCCGAACAACATGGCTTCATGAAGGGCCGTTCGACAGCAACCAACCTTGCCTGCTTTATATCGGACTTAGTCGACGCTGTAGACCGTGGATCACCTGTAGATGTAATCTACACTGACTTTAGCAAGGCGTTTGATAAGGTGGATCACAAAATATTAGTTAAAAAATTACACAGCGTCGGAATTACAGGAAACTTATTGCAGTGGTGTGAGTCTTACCTTGTTAAGCGCACATCTAAGGTTGTGGTCAATGGTTATTCGTCAAACCTGTTTTTGACACCCTCAGGTGTACCCCAGGGCTCCCATCTAGGCCCATTGTTTTTTAATATATTCATAAACGACGTGGCGTCTTGTTTTGAAAACTCTAAGATATATGTATACGCGGATGATCTAAAAATTATAAAACGAATAGAGTGCAATCAGGATACTTATAAACAAGACTTAGACCGTTTTTCCCAGTGGTGCTTAGACAATAATATGTTGCTTAATGCTGACAAATGCAATCATGTACATTTTTCTAGGAAAAAGGGACCGTATTTTCGTAATTATAAAATAAATGACCAAATTATTTATGAGAAGGAGGTGATTCGTGATTTGGGCGTTTATATTGACAATAAGCTTCGTTTTAATACGCATGTTGATAAAATTGCTACTAAGGGGTTTAAGATGTTGGGTTTCATTTTGCGTAACTGTAAAGATTTTAAGCGCGCCTCAACTAAAATCGCAATCTTTAACTCAATAGTTAGATCAGGCCTGGAATATTGCAGCATCGTTTGGACTCCATTCTACGATATACATAAACGCCGGTTAGAATCTGTGCAGAAACGATTTCTTTGGCATTTGTCATATCACTGTAATATGGTCAGAACTTTAACTAGCTACAGCTCACGCTTGAAACATTTCAGACTTATGAGTCTGGAAAATCGCCGTATGGTCCTGGATCATCTGTTCCTATATAAAACAGTAAACACTCATATTGATTGTCCGCTGTTACTGAGTCAAATAAATTTTAATGTGCCTTACAAACTTGCCCGTAAGTCTAGATATCGGTTGCTTCGCGCTAAGGGCTTTAAAACCAATCTTGGTCATTTTTCTACCATTAACAGAATGCAGGTTCAGTTTAGTCGCCTGTCATGCTCACCCAGTGTAGATATTGATATGTCTTACTCTTTACATACAATCAAGTCTGCCTTGCGTAGGGCATTATCATAAAACTAATTAATTGTAACTAATTAAAATAATAATTAAATTTATAATCAATATTGTTTTCTATTATCTTTTTCATTACATAAAGATTTAGAAACTGTCTTTTTTTTTTTTTTTGTTGTATTTTTCATTGGCTGGCAAGCAAATCCAGCATTAATCAAATTTTAATAACTTTTTATTTTATAATTTTATTGTATGTCTGATTTATGTAACAATTAACTGTGTATGTGTACCAAACAATTTGTATTATATTTCTGGCTCCTATGATTAACGCATGCCGTGGCAGCCTTTAATTAAGGCTACACTATACTATGTATGAAAATATGAATAGCTTAACATGTATTTTTAGTGTATGCTTTGTTGGTTGTCCTAAATAAATAAATAAATAAGTTGTTTGTTTTGAAACACATAAACTACAATTACAAATGTCAAAGATTTGGAATTGTTTTATTGCTATAATCCAAAATAAATATTTTCCAAGTCGAAAATGATATAATTAATTAAATATTTGTTGCATAATAAATATAACAAGTTTTAAGCATACAATTTGTATTAATTTAAAATGACGAAATAACTTAAAAATAGGTTAGTCGAGATTTTCTCGATTATAACTCGAGATTAAACAGCAACACTGTAAACATCGTACTCATCATCGTTGTTCGGCAGATCGTCGACGAGCCTAAGTAGCTTAGCGAATACGGTTTTTATCAACGTTGTTTTTAAAAGCGATCTTTACGATGAAACATCAGAGAACTCGTCGTTGTTAACATCTATGATGAGTCTGTTAGTGAATCGCATTGCAGGTGTCCACGACACATGCCTCGTTACTTAGTGTGGCACTAGATAACGCTGTGTGTAATGTCCAGCAATATTTAATAAGTGGTTGTTATAAGTTTGACGTGTCTGTGTGTGTGTCTGTTTGTGGCATCGTAGCGCTCGAACGGATGAACCGATTTCGATTCTGTTTTTTTTTTTGGAAACGTGAATTAGTCGCGGGAGTATTCTTAGCTATGTTGGTGAAAATCGGTCTAAGATAACCGCAGCAACAAAATGGCGGATTACATTTTTTTTTTACTCCCTCAAAATGGGTACCTATATAATGAAAGGGCTTGACTAGTAGAATACTATACACTTTGATAAATTTCAAATCCAAGATGGCCGCCGCCACAAATTTGCGAATTACATTTTTTTTCACAACTCCCTCAATATGGGTATCAAATGAAAGGGCTTGACTAGTAGAATAATTTACACTATATTGAAAGGGAATGAGGAATATTAACTAACGAAATGTTTGTCTTATATTTGCTCTAGATTGAGGAAGAAAGTGGAGTGATGACTGCTACGTAAGACCTAACGAATTATTTTTTATGTAGCTTTTTGACGGTTAAAAAACCTGACTAAACACCAAATTACCTGAATTTTAAAACGCAAGAAAATAAAAGAAATGGAATAAAAAAATTAAGGAGTCCAGCCCTACAAAAAGAATAAAATAAAAAAAATTGTAAAAAACAAAAAATTATAAACAATAAACTCAATAAAAAAACCTTGAAATTATGACCCACATGTCGGGGGTATTTTTTGTAATTTAATGTAGCTTGATAACACTGTGTTTATTGGGTAAACAACACGAATTAGCAATGTTCTCGTGGTTGTTTATTTATCATACTAAAATCGCACAAAACCACAAACTGAATTTCCTGAAAGGGTCAGTGAGGTTTTGGGTTTGGTTCTAGACAGGGTGTATAGTCTAGTTAACAAGTGCTTTTTAGGTAGAAACTTTTTCTAATTCTCCGAAAATTATGATTTTGGTGTCATTCGATTCGGAATGGCTTGTAGAAACTTTTTGAGAAAATTGGAGGGCCGCTCGAAAAAATTGCAAAAGTTATAAACAATTAAGTGAAAAAAAGGGGGTTTGGTTTTTTGCAAATATCTCAAAAACTATTTGAGATTTTCGAAATTTTAAAAAAGAGTCAAAGAGAGCAGGAAATTTCCCAAAGAAAAGTCCGTAAAAATTAAAAAAATGTTAATTTTCGCTTTGTTATTAACAATTTACTTAGATTAAAAATTATAAAACTCCATTAAACATTAAAAAAACTTTTTTTTCATAATGTAACTTTTGCTCCGTTTTCTCATGGTCAAAAGCTACTAAAAAATGATTTTTAATCATTTTTATTTTCGATTGTTTAAAAAATTGTTATAAACAAATGCATTGTTTATAAACATAATAAACAAAGAGTCATTAGATTTTCAGAGGCAGTCTCTACTGACACATACAGACGGAGAATCCTGTTGGCACGAGTTAGCCATCGGGCATGGGACATTTTGCCTGGCGATTTGTTAGGTAAATCGCTAGGAAATATGCCAGTTGAAATTGCTTCGACTATCCTGTACAAATATTTTTGGTCTGTTAGCGGAAAGCTCCGGTAAGTTCGCTGGAATACGTTGAAACTAAGTTAAAGGTATTGTTTCAAAGGTATTGTTTTGGATATTTCTTGTTCTATACACCTTGCAGTACCTGAATCAGGTGTAATGTAACTTAAAAACTTAGAGTCAGGTTCTTTAATCAAAGAAATATGCTCTTCAAGTATGCGTGCGTCTGTACTTTTTCCTATCTTTTTAACACATAATGAAAGTTTGATCTTTTCTCCCATCGAAGTATAATGCTGGTATTTGTGTAACAGTTTGTTGTGAAATTATATTTTCTCGAGTTTTTTTTCGTTTTCGGCGAAGTTTATTTTTGTCTATTACATGAGAACTCGACGCATGTAGAACTGCTGATACAATTGCTGCTCCTGCCCTGTCTGAGAATCCAATTCTGTCGCATGTTTTCGATAGCAAAGCATAATCAAATTTATTTATGTACACACAAAATCCAAAAATAAGGAAAAAAAACAGAAAAAAATAGAAGAGCGCAATCTTTGATCGTTTATTGCGAGTTTTCGTGCTACATCTCATGCTGATGAATACCCACGTTACTCAAACGTATCTCATCAACCACTCCTACTTCTTTTTGTCTGTTTGTGGAGAGCTTTGGCCGTTTTGCGAAGTATTGTGGCTGTCAGTCCAGACTTCTTTTCCTTGATGAATAATTGCTGATGAGACCACGAGCCAGGCACAACCGAAAGTGTAATTGTGAAAGGTTGTGTACTCTTGTGTTGCTAGAGTAGAGTAAAAAGGAGTTTGTGATGGCTAAATCTACGCAAAAATAGAAAATACGAAGCCACCACCTCTGGCTTGGTCTGCCAACTTCGTAGGTGGTCCGGTTTAGGTCAAATCGGTCTACACCGCCCATGCGCTCTGTGTATTGAAGTACAGTTGATGGACACAGAAAAGTCCGTTTCAAACCATATTTCTGTGTTCGATCGCAAAAAGTCTTATTTACTTTTGGGTGGAAGGCAGTGGTCAAAAGTGTGACGAGTTTAGTGTCCTGCCACATTACAAACGCCACGTTGTTTTTAGTGCGCCATCGGAATTCGCCTCTTGCTAAGTTTATTTTTTGGCTCCTTAGTATATTCTTCTTTTTGGCATGTTTTACAACGAGAGGTAGATCTGCTCTGTTACTATTGATTGTTGCTGTGGCATATATACCATTATTGTATAAATATTGTAGTATGCAGTATATACGATGCGAAAAAAATATCGAAGGTTACGTGTCCACGGTATCCTTCATCTACCAGCTTCTGTGTAAAGGATTTTACAACGTTAGCTCTTAATCCGAATTCTGTAGACTGATCGTCCCGTTTCCCTGTATAAATTTGGAATTCGAAAACATAGCCTGTCTCGCTGTCAGCTCTAGTCCACACTTCCCTCTTTTCACCGGTTTTAGTGGCATAAGTATGTTTGAGTGATGAGATACCTTTGAACTGAATCATCGACTCATCTATTGATTAAGATGTTGTAGTTTTTGCAGAACGTTGGCAGGCCGTGTTGAGCAGAGCTGCTCAACACGGCCTGCTCTCGAGCGAGAAGCGGACGAACTTTATATAATTTGTCAAACTGAGGCGCTCCTCTCGGAGGCATCTTAGAGTTGTCGTTCAAATGTAGGTTTTCCAAAACTTTCTTGAACCTTTTGCACGTCATTACCGATGCTATCATATCTCAGCAACACGAAAAAATGGGTCACTTGACCAATATAAATCAATTGTTGGTAGCGGATGGAGCCCCATCAAAATTATCATTCCTAGAAAAGCCTTCATTTCCACAACATAACACAACACAACACACCACACCACGCTCACACAGCCACCCTCTATTACACACATACTCGCACATTCATGTTTCATGTTAATTACAAGTCTAGTCTAGTGTTAATAATAATAAAGATTATTACTATTATTATTATGGGCTTATTAGCACACACAAATAAAGGTTTCTTTTGTACACCAAGTTACAGTAGAACACCGACTCCTAAGTCACAGGGTCCCCGTAGTTTAGGAAGCAGGGTTTTTACTATTTGCGCAACCTTTTTTTACAAAAATCAATGTATCTAAGCTGTGTGAAATTTTCTTAGCGTTGTATACAAATGTGTTTTGTGTCAATAAACTTTTTTTTTTTTAGGGATGTCAACTGGTGACCAGCCATGGCTGCGATTCTGTGCGGCGTAAATATTGGTTTTGTTCTACAAGGAGATCAATTACATCGGTATCAAAAAAAAAAGTGAAATAAGTAACAGGTCATCAGGGCATTTTACGCTTTCTATTACCTTTATGTCGAGTTTGGTGAACAGGTACAGTCAGGTACGTAAATTAAAAGCCAATGGCATAAAAACATTGTTTTATTATTTTCATATATATATCTAATCTTTCTTAATCTAAATATATAAATCACAGTATAATCATCACGTATATAATTAATTCTTCTAAAAATAACTTTCTTAATCTAAATAAATCACAGTATAATCATCACTATTGTTGCAAATGTTAAGCAGCATAGTTTTACAGTAAAAAATAAAACTTCTTATAAAAGTAACTTTCTTAATCTAAATAAATCACACTATTAGTGAAAATGTAAAAAAAGATATAGCTTTATAATTCTTTTAAATTTGCGTTATTGATTTACGTTATATCGTTGTATCAACCTAGGTAACATGTATATTTTAAATAATTAAAAGATAATCACTTATCAAATCTTACAGTTGATAGGCGTTTAAGACAAATCATTAAATCAATTTTGTTAGTTGTAAAATCTTCAACTATTTTACTTATACGTAAATCAATAGCCAAGCATTTTTTTTTCTTAGGCTCTGATTGTCGTCGTTGTAGACATTTACCTGCTCTATCTTAAACCTGGCTTCTTTATTTAGCCTCATCTCTAAGTGTGCTAATGAGAGTATATAGTGGAGGTCTTTTACTAAGCTTTTTATTTAGCCCGTTATGCCATCCCTCTACTGGGTTTGTGGTCCTGTGGCGTTCATTGTAACAACAAAACAAATCAATATTTTTGTTAATCCACTGCGATGATACGTATTCATTAAATGGTTTAGCTTCATTGCCTTCAGGTGCACTTTCTAATAATAACACCCATGCTTCTGAGATGACATTTTTGGGAAGATGTGCTGTGGCTGCACACATGGTAATATATTTTTTTCCACAGGGAACATTTACTATTCCGGTCTGTTTTCCTTTTTTCCACAACGCCTTATGAAAGTGGAAGAAACATCCGCATAGTTCAACTAATGGAAAAACTTCTTTAATAGCGTTTATTTCTGCAATCTCAAAATCGATTTAATTTTTTTTTTGTTTGATATTCTGGAATGTTATCTTTTATCGTTTCAAACATATGCACATAGGTCGATTGGCATTTATCAGGTAGGGGAACCTGTTGTACCTTGGTCACTTTTTCATTCAACGATTTTTTGAAAAAAAGCGGTTATAATTATTGCGATTAAACAAATTTTAGCTGTTAGACGAACTAATGTGGTTCATAATATAAATTATACAAAAGCATAGATCATCCTTTTTACAGGTTTTACATGAACTAAAAAAAGTTTGGAATGTTGATCAAGGTACAACAGTGGTGATGTACCTAGATCCGCCTATGTTGTACCGTGGTCATAGTTAGAACTCATCAAATAAAATCCATATTTCTCGACAAATAGCAAATATTTTTATTATTTCCAGCTTCAACACGTCTATAAATATCTTTATAAGCTTATCTAATATCGATGACATATCAATTAACAGAATTTATATGAATAAAATCAGTATTTTTCGTAACACCTAACTTAAACATTTTAATCACATTAGCAACAAGTCTTTATTCACTTCGTACTGACTAATATTTGGACTAAGCGTTTCTTAATTAATCAATAAACTCCGAGTATTTATTCATTTCAGGAACTGAGTAATATTCCCTCTTGGAATTAATTTTTTTTGGACTTTTTATTTTTTCCTTAATATCTAACCATTGGTATAAGTTGAGATCTTCTTTTTCTGGCCATTTCCAGTTTTTTAGCGACTTCTTCATAGATTTTATAAGAGCACCCTCTTCACTGACAGACACTATTTGGCCAACAAAGTATTCACCTTCGTATATAAAGATAACGTAATCACCATCTTCAAAATTGTTTGCGTGTCTATTCTCTTTATTTCCCTCAAAATAATTGCTTAATGGTTCTTCCTCAGAAGATAAAAACCCTTCTGAAGCATCTGAATCTCGCACAGAAAAGCTTTCGTTTTCATCTTCTGATGTTTCTGATTCTTCTTTTAAAATTTTTTTCTTAACTTCTTTTAGTTTCTGTACTTTTACCTTCTTATCTATTTTAAGTTTTTTATTTTGTCTTGCTGCCTTTATTTTTTCTATTTCATTTTTTTCTGGAGTGTCAGTTAGTATCCTTGACTTTCCTTTCTGTCTGCCTTTTCAAACTTCTTTTCTTGGTTCAGCTTTTGGGTGCGGTCTAATCATAGATGGCGTTACAACATTGGAACATCCTGGTGTGTTTTCTTGCAACGAGGTTTCAAGAACTTCTTTGCATTTTTGAGTGGATTCTCCAGGAAGATGCTGTTCGTTACAATCTGGCTGTTCAAGAATTTCATTCGTTTCTTCAGATGAGGTCCCAGCATGAGGCTCGTTTTCACATACAGGGAAGGGTCGGTCAGTTACGTTTGATGGCATAAACTCATGTTCTCCAAATATATTTTCATTTAGTGGGTGTAATCCTGTACTCCTAAAACCCTGAATAATATTTGAGGGAGTAAAAGATTGTGGAAAAGCTTTTCCAACAAGACCGGCAATATTATAAATTGTCAGTGGTTTACCTACATGACCGGGTGTCAACATTAATTCATTTGCTGCAGTGTTATAGTATTTCTTAAAAGGACCGAATACAGTCTTATCCAAAGGTTGAAATTTATGACTCGTGTGTGGATGGAAAGTTACAAGGATGATGCTATTTTCTCTGGCCAATTCTATAACTGGTATTTGAATGTGACTTTGATGATTGTCAAGTAGTAAAATGGTTGGATGATCCTTTGATGGTTTTACATATTGAATAAAGTGTTTGAAAAATTGTAGAAACAACGCTTCATTAGACCATCCAGAAGGATTAGCTCCACCAATAGTTCCATCAGGAGCTCCAACAAGCATAAAATCCTTGAAATTTACACGCGGAAATATGAGCATAGGAGGAATGAATCCACCTCCTGCATTTATTGCAGCTATCATTGTGACTGTATTTCCTTTTTCTCCACTCGTCATTGCACCAACTTGTTTGACACCTTTGGTTGCTAATATTTTTGGTGGAACATGGACTGTTGAAATGCCACTTTCATCCACATTCCAAATATCAATCGCTCTTAATTGTGGGCATTTGGACAAAGCTTTTTTGTAATTTTCAAAAGTCAATTGCACATTTTGTTTATTAAATGCTGTAGAACGGGCAAGGCTAGTGGCTTCAGGCTTGCGTAAAGCTAATTGCTGTTGATGTCGTTTACGGAAAAGACGTAACCAGTACTCCCCAGCCATTTGGTCTTTGTCCCATTGAGCTGGATATTTTTTATTGTTTTTCGTCGCGAACTCATATGCCAACCTCTTAACGTCCTTTAAAGTGAGTCCATACTGTAACTTTGCTGCTTCTTGTATGTAATCCACAAGCAAGAGCTCTTCGTCACCTGTAAAAACTTTTTTCACGGCTAAATTATCATGAAGGTCGCTCGCATCTTTACCAGTCTTCAAGAAGTGTTCATAATGCCTCTTTAAAGTAGATCTTGACAAGTTAAAATGTTTGGCAGCCCCTCTTAATGAGAATTTTTTTTCTTTAACTAGTTTAATAGCACTAGAAAATGCTGTTTTAGCAATAGGAGTCCGTTTGGTGTTGTTTTTGCTACGAGGCATTTTACCTGTATAAAAAACAACAAAATAATAAGTATGTGCGTTCCTAAACAGAATTAACAAGAATACATTTGAATGTAGGTACCTTGACCATATGACCAAGGTACAACTGTTTTACTATGGTCAAGGTACAACACCCCTACCCTTTTATGTTTATTCGCACATGTAAATATGGAGGTTATGATTAACTCAAATCAGCATACTACATTCTAAACTTGGCTAAAGTACTTGTTTAAATCAAATGGTTTTAAAAATTTATGTAGTAAATAACATAAGTAATGAAAGAAATGAAAAATATTAAATATCTTACTTTTTTGCAGCGAAAACGTTAAAGTGATCTCCCATGCAAACTCGATGCAATGGCCGCCTGCAACTAACTTCATGTTGATTAGTTTTGTCAAAGTTCACTATACCATAGAAAAAAAGACGGAAAAAAGGCGCGAACATTTCAAAAAAATAAGTGGCTCTAGGTACAAAGGGTGTCAAGGTACAACAGGTTCCACAGCACAAAAATGATCGGCACTATTACGGTTACGGTTTTGTCTGCGGTACTACCAATGTATGGCATGTATGGTATATAATTGATAGAATTGGTTCTGGTGGTGGTGCATGTATACTCCCATCCATTAGTTTAGCATTAATGTCGCCTATTTCGTTGCCTTCCAAAATATTTATTATGGTAATTAAATCCATCACTGATATTGTGATTATACTTCATACATCTTCAGTAGGTAATCCTAAAGAGGAATAAAATCCATTAGAAAAGTCAAGTACGACAATCGAAAAATCTTACCTAAAATATTTGTTATAATAAGTAAATAAGTCGGCGTATCACATGAAGACTTAAAAAATACCTAAGAAGTGGCTTATCATATTTATTTTTCTCATGACTCCCGTGTACGGAGTCGAAGACATTGACCATAAATATTAATTATTGTCATAATGACTGTAAAACTTTATAGGACAACAATTCGGAGGTTATGGTAATTGGGTTACATTTGGAATACCTAGTAAACGTTTTATGATAAAGAACTTTTTGGAAACTGTTTTGTTACAGTACAACAATTTCTAAAAACAATAAATATAAATTATCTGCTAGGTATCCCATATTGGATCCCACAGTGCGACTAAACACCTGGGATGCAAACTTCACCTTCATTTTGTTTAACTTCTCAGGGTTTATGTGGTATTCTGTTAGTTTTGGTATTATTCTTATGCCTTTATAGCCAGGGTTTTCTTTCATACATTTTGATAAATGAGACCATTTAGCAGTTTTGGTCACGCCATCTTTTTTAAAAGTTAATTTTTTGGTGACCAAATTATTTATCATACCCTTGAGAAGGTGTGGAGGGTCATAAAGGGGAATTATTTCTTTTTCATTTATTAATATAATATTTTCTTTAGGACTTTGCCCTCTTCGTAAGTAGACCCCCCTGGTCTTATTTATTAATAATCTTATCGCCAGACGATTATTTGGCCCTTGATCACGATGCTACCACTATAAACCCTGCTTGTTGCACCTAAGTAATTACTTGCTTGATTTGTTTAGCTAATTCTGGCCCTTTTGTTGCACTTGCAGAAAATGTGTAAAAAATGGGTTGTTTAAAATTTTTAATCAAAACCACGCAGCATGAAAACTTGGGCGTGTTAGCAAATTCTGCTTGCCTTTCCTGGCCATTGTCAACTACTCCTTTCATTTTATCCTTTCTTTCGTTGTATGTTATTTGTGCTTTTAGTGACACTTTGTCAAATAACAATATGCACAACCTTTCCGCAGTTTTCGTTTTATGTGCCTTCTTTTTTAATTGAAGAAATATATTTTTATTGAACCCTGGTCGAAGATAGCATTTTTGTACCACTTTTATTAGAGTTTAATTTGCCGGCAATATAAATATATTGCTTTGAACCTATAAGCCTTTGAACTCTCTTTAAAAATAGAAAGTGCTGCAATTTTCTCCTGTAGCGTGAATCGTCGTCCTTTATCCTTCTTTTTATCTTCTCGCCACTGTACCCGCATTAATAGTTTTGCTGTACTTGAGCCATTTTCAAGTACATCTAGTACTGCAGGATTGGCAACAATTTTTTTAGCTTCCTTTACTTCTGCTGCCTGTTTTTTAACTTATAAATTCTTCTTTCGGCAGCCAGAATTTTCAACTTTCAAGTTTATGCGTCCTAGCACATATTTTTCTGCCTGAGAATAACAGAAAGTATTTGAGCGCAGTTCTTAATATAAGAAAAATGTACACATTGTACAAAGAGTTATGCCAAGAAAAATATCAAGAAGCAGTAAATGAGCTCACTTATTGAAGAGTATTTGCTACGGAATACAATTTTAGTTTTTTTGTGCCGAAAAAAGATCAATGTACAATTTGTACAAATTATGAAAAGGCTGACGAAGAGAAAAAAAGATTATTAGAAGAAAATTACAAAGAGCATATCCAGAGGAAAAATATTTGTAATGCGGAAAAGGAAAAAGACAAGGAAAGAGCTAACAAAGATCCTAAGTTTCTTTCGGTTTCATTCGATTTACAGGCTGTACTTCAGATCCCTCACTGCAAAGTGAGCCTGTTGTATTATTCTCGAAAGCTGTGCGTGTTTAATCTCACTGTTTATGAAGCAGGTCTGTCCAATAATGCATACTGTTTTCTATGGTCCGAACTGAAAGGCAAAAAAGGTAGTTGCGAAATTGGAACGATTTTATTACATTATTTAACTAAATGTATTCCAGCAAATGTAACTGAAATAAGCCTTTTTTCTGATACTTGCTCAGGTCAAAATAGAAATCAATATGTGGCAACAATTCTTTTGTGGGCTGTTCAGAATATTAAACATTTACAGATTATAGAGCAGAATTTTTTAGAATCCGGACATACATACATGGAGGCCGATTCTATGCACAGTGCTATTGAATCACAAAAGAAAGAAACATCAGTATATTCAATGCAAGACTGGATTTCAATATGCGAACGTGCAAGGCGCAGAAAAATACACACTTTTAAACGATGCCCCACACTAGGAATTCCTAGTGTGGGGCAACGTTTAAAAAAAAATAAAAAAAATTCTCCTGTATCGTGGGTGCGTTCACAAACATATAAAGTCACATACACAAATACCCAGACCCGAAACAACTATCTGCAGGCCATACAAATATTTGTTCCGTGCGGGGATCGAACCCGCGACACGCAGCGCAGCAGTCCAATCGCTTAGCCACTGCGCCAACCGTGCCGTCAACACTCGACACTGTTCAACAGAAGAAGATACAGAAATAAATATAAGAACTCATGGTATTTAAACTCTTTTGTTTTGTATGGCTCCTTGACGCCATACAAAACAAGAGTTTAAATACCATGAGTTTTATGATTTAAAAGATCTAGCTTCTAAGATTATTCATAACAAAGATAAGGACAAGGAAGGCAGTCAGTGGCTTAAAATCAAACCACTGAGGTTTGTAAAGGTGGAGAAAAGAATTTATTTCAATTATGACATGAGTGAGACTTTTAATTACTTTGACGTTACCGGTAAAGAAGGAAAAACTAGAGCAACACGAACAAAAAGAAAGAAACAGGATGAATTTCCGACAGAGTTAAAAAAATATATAAAGAATCATTACCTATAACCGAAGCAAAAAAAAGGATTTACTTAATTTGGTTAAAAAAAATATAATACCAGAAGAATTGGAGCCTTGGTATAAAAATCTGAAAACTGTTAGCGTTCCTGAAGAGGCTGAAGAGAAGGATGAGATGTCTTGCGAGGAATTTATTACGTAATTTCCGAGGAAACTATTACGTAATTTCCTTTACTCGTATTTTTTCTTGATAATATTTTTAAGTGCTATTTTATCTATAGGATTAAACTGTTTAAACTTAAGAAAGCTTACAATAAATAAAATAAGTTACGCCTATTTGTTTTTTTATGCAGTAATTCCCAAAAAAAAATACAGGTAGAAACAGATAACAAAGAAAAAAAAAATTCTACCGACTTAATTGGAATATTATTTCAATTTATTTTAACATCAACTTATTTCATTCGGGACAGTGAATTGTTCCTTATATAGTAGGTAAAGATTAATGTGTGTTTAAGAGATTTACAGCTTATTTACGTATTTCAGGTAAAACAAAATAACTGCAATACTTTCACGCCAACTTACCCCTTTTTTAACTTTTTAAGACAATTATTGTATAAATGAATGTATCAAAACAAACTTGGATTCTGTATCTAAGTACAAGTAGTGAACATTTTCTGTAATTATGCTTCGTCGTTGACCTATGATCAACCAAATCTATAAATGTCTTTTACTCAAAATAACAGTATCGCTACTTATCCGGTTCTCCCAGAATACCCTCGATATGACATATAGTTAAACATTTTTTTTTTAAACAAAGATAAATTTCTATTATTATTTATCACAATATTCAGTGCTAATGCTCTGAGATCAAAGTTTACTTACATATCTATCTACTATGTAACAATATGAAAAACTTAAATACTACTTAGTATGAAAATCTATAAAGCAATTTCGCCCTTCAACTATACATAGCCGTGCGTTACACTTTAGACAAAAAAATTTGGTTTGATGTTTGGTACATTGTCTACATCTGCCTTTTGTCGTAAAAGCAGGAAGATGTCCCGTTAGGTCGTAACGAGTAGCATCATCAGGCCTCTCCGCAACTGGTTTTTTTTATTTTTCTCACATATTTGGAAAGAGCATTAGATTGTAGATTAGAACTCCTCTCAAAAAAACGCAGTTGCCTAAATAAAGCGACTCGAAACTTTTTGAGTGGCAATAGTTTTTGTTTACCACTGTTCTCGTGACGATACAGCAACCAGGCGTTATTGACGCAGATGTCCAGAATCTGTGAAAACAATACTAAATACTAACGATGGCCTTTCAAATCAGTACGGTATAAAGCAACTAACATGTCGGCTAGATCAACTCCACCCATATTTCCGTTATTAAATTTGGGCATGTGACTAGACCTTTCTTCTTTTCTTCTTTCTTGTACCGCATTATATTCTGTACAGGGTGAGCGTCCACATAAGTACTTGCAGCCACAACAAACTTGTTGTCGAACCACTTCACAACAGCGATATTGTGTTCGTTAGACACGACCTGTGCAAAAGCTCCCCTGCCCTTTTTCTTCAACTCCGTATCACTTGGTAATTTTTTCTCTGCCCCACGAAGTCGATTTGCCCTGACTGTACCTAAGGAGAATATACCATACTCATTCCTTAGATGATGCATCAATTCAATTGACGTAAAAAAGTTGTCAAAGTATAGTACGGAGCATGGTTTTTGCTCCATAGATTTGGCCAAAGCTATTACAACTTTGGCTTCAAGACCCATACCTTTTTCTTTTTCAGTAAAAGTATGGCGTCTGAAAGTATCTTCTCCTCCATAAATAATAAAATCATGTACAAGGCCAGATGGTGAAGCACGAACGAAAAACTTAAAACCCCATTTTTTGGGTTCATTCCGTACATATTGTTTTCGGCTTCCGGCTCTAGTACCCTTCTAAGGCACCATCATCTCGTCGATGCTGAAACGTTTTCCTTCAGGAATATTCGATGCACAGTTACGACGAACTTTTTCTACTAGTGGCCTTATTTTATAGTACCTGTCACCGTCATCTTTTAAGTTATCATTAAAATGAATGTAACGTCGAATAGACTGAAATTCTTTAATGTCATGACGTCAGCAATTTTGCTGTATTTAAATTCATTTGACCAGTAATCGGTGTAGAACACCCATTAATATATTTATTGCTATAAAATCTTTGACATCGTCTTTGGTTATATTAATTGAAGTGCCCTTTTTCTGTACAGAATATAAATTAGAATGATATACTATATGTTCTAGTATATCGTCAGTTAAAAATAGCTTAAAGTAATCAAGCAGCGATTTTTCAATATCAGTAGAATCGAAAAACATATTATCTTCTATATCTGCTGATCCTTGAAATTTCGTTCTTGTCCATTTAGGAGACATTTTGGTAGGTTTCCATATGTTTTTTTTTACGATCACCGGAGTTTTGTTATAACGCCGAAGATACACAGTAGCTGCGGTAGGTGCGGCAGGTGCTGAAGGTGCGGCAGGTGCTGAAGATGCGGGACTGCAGATTGAGTCTATAGATGGTGACGGTGGAATATAAACTGATGGTGAAGGCGGTATAATGTCAGGATCATGTTGAAGAATAGATGGTGAGTATGGAGTAGAGTCGGTAGTGTTGTGTCTGAATCTCGGCTCTTCATGGACAGAAGCAACGGCGTATATTTCTCGATACTCACCTCACAGTCATCACTATCGGAGATGTTTACATTTTCGACGGATGACGCTATTGCTCTGACAGGGGAACTGTCTTCGGAGACATCTTGATGAGGCCTACACATCTGGAATTCATCTTCCGAAGATTCGCTAGATTCTACATCAGACTTAGCTCCGCATTTAGGCACCAAAGCTAGAATTTTTCGACTTCTAGTCATCTGAAATAAAAGTATTGCAACCTAAGGAATAGGAATTTGGTGGAAAGTGTAATACGAATTTGCTCAAAAAAAATTCTGTCTGAACAAAGGCTCGAGTATGTACAACATTCACAAATAGTAATAGTCTATGACGTTGGCAGTGTGTATTTATATGTACACGACAAATAGGGTGTTATTCACAGCAAAGCAGGCAGTGTGCATTTAAATATACACAACAAATATTGAGTCATTCACCCTGCACCAGGCGTATCCATCAGAATGAACGGTCACTAGGCGTACTTAACGTTGAATTTATGTACAATAAATGCTTCCCTATTGCTTCTATTTGCTTCCTATTCTCAAACACTTGCTTCCATCGTATTCTAGAAGAAAAAAAACATTTTAAGGGTGACCGTTCATTCTGATGTCAGGACGGCCGGTCACCGAGCCGTAGGGTCCCTGATAAATAGAAGTATTGAAATTCACTGTGGCCATTGATTACTTCCCGTTTGCTTCTCTCAATGTTTTACAACGACAATACTGTAACTACCACGGCAACAAAGATTTCAACAAAAGTGTTGTTTATCAATATCTTTAGCGCCTGACAAAAAATAAAAGCAAAACTCTTATTTAACATTGCAGTTATGCTTGTGTAGGCGATAAACCTATCGTATTGTATCGGTGGCCTATAACTAATTAATTTATAATATATGCTAATAATTATGTTTTTAAAAAGAAGCCCCTATCGTATTTAGTGACAAAAATTCAGAAAAATGTAATAAACACCTTTAAAGATAATATTTCAATTCTAAAAGAAGTGTCTAATGCAGCTATTCAACAATAAAGAGTAGGAAGAAAATACATATGTGACAACAGTTTATTTTTCATATTTTTTTCATATACATAATGCAATGTGGTACCACCTTCTTAATACTCCTTACAACTCTCTTACTTAAATCATCATAACATTCCCATACATTTCCACGCCTACAATGTGCTTTATAGTGACCCATTGTACCAATAGCAGCGGGAACAAATTCAATGATCGAAAGCAATTCATATTCGTTCTTCTGTAAAACCAACCTTGGAGGCGCTTCATGTACAAACATCAGTTCATCCAGTACTTCAAAACTTATTAAATTCCTCAAGTTCAATTCAAACGACATGATACCATCACATGAAAGTCCACGGCATTGAGTCATTTCCTTGTCGATGAGTGAACTTGCAGTTTCCTGAAAATTAGCTACACTTTTATCGTGCAAACGTAAGACTGACACTTTCCTGGTTACTTTATTTATAGGACAGTCCAAGTTAGTACATGACATTTTTTCATCCGCACTGTAAAGACAGCAGTCAATCAGAATTTTATCAAAAATATATAGAACATTGCATTCACAATCTACTTCAGTCACATCTCCTCTTTGAACGTTTTTGAAATATTTTTTGGCAATAGATGATCTTATTTTATATGCTTGTTCACCGCTGTTTTTGTCACTCATTGTTCTTATTAGCTGACATAGCACATGGTCACTTCCCTGTATTGTTGGAGTTATGCTAGATCCATCAGTATATGCTGTAGCTAATGCTTGACAGACGGAGTCCAGTGCACAAGTATTTGTTGTAGTTACAATCTCTTTGCCAGTTTTGAATCTGGCTCCATTCGAAAGCAGAAACACCTTCTTTCTTGGTTCACTGCTCTGTTTTTTACGTTCACGGCTCAATATACCCAGACCTCTCCAATTCTCTACCAAACTTGGATGATCTGAGAAAATAGAATCATCTGTAAACTCCAGCTTTTTTTTAACTTTTTCTTTTTGTTCGGTTACCTTATCTGATTTTTTTGTATGCTTTTTTTTTGTAATATTTAAGTTACTGTTCGCGATCTTCAACTCACCAGTCAAAAATGCTAAGTGTTTGTTAATAAATTCGTCTATACGTAACCTTTGAGATTTTGTTCCGATTTGAAAAAGTAGTTTTTTTAGGGTTCTGAAATAAGATTCCACATTTGAAGATGTAGGTCTGTCTATTTTTGATTTGTAAAGATTTTTCATCACATTGGACCATAAAGGAAACTGGTTCATCAAACCTGATAAGACATTAATAAATGCTGGGAAGTAGTATTTTCATGACTCCCAAATTCATTGTCATCACTAAGAGTAGTAATAAGTTTTTCAGTCTCAATATTTTCATAAAACCATGATGGAAGTTTTTCACCAGGTCCACTTTTAGTAATGTTGCATTTCAAAGAATCTTGAAATACTGAATTACTTAGATCTTCTACATTTGTATTCAATTTATCATTCTCATTAATTTCGATCTCCGTGTCGTTAACACCGAAGGCACTTAACTTTTTAAGTCTGCTTTTGGCGCTTTCACATCTTGTCATGATGCCATCGTTATTCACACCATCTCGTTGATTTAAACATACAATAATCAAATCTGAAATAATGTCTTTTGCTTTTAAATAATCGACAGAGTTTTTAAGTTCAATGAGGCACTTTATATAAAAAAATTTGACTCTGTTGTCGGTATATCTAAAACATGATAAACGAAATAAATTTTTTATGAAATGACTTGTGTCAATTCGAATGTAACACATCGCTGGTTTGCGAGAATACCGACGTAATTCAAAATTCTGTCAAATTGAATTCTGTATGCCAAACAATCATAAATCTTTGATATTTTATCGTGAACAGAGACGCAACGCCAATATCGCGCCAGCTTTCGTTAGAAAGAGACAGCGTCATTATTCACTTGAGACAAAACACTCGAAGCGTAATCACAAATAAAGACTCATCTCAGTTGAGCCAATGACAACAGAGTGAACGCACGCACATACGGGTAGTATTTGATACAAAAAACTGGCCAAAAGTCATTTTTACAATAGTAACCGCGCAGCTATCCTTTGTTATGTTTTAACAAAGGATAGCTGCTAGTGACACGTTTGTTTTCTCGGCGCTCGCAAATTTCAATTGCTGTTTAAGACTAATCATACTGTTGTGTTTAGTGCAAACCCCAAAAACCATCATGGAATCTTCAGGCACAGGTATGAACTTTATTTTGAATCTATTGTGCTACTGTTAGGATCACTTTTTCATTCTTTAATTGTACCATAAAGTCATGAGTATTTTTATGCAAAAAAAAACACGTAAAATAGGTTTCCTTCGTCAAATTAAGTATCAGATAAACATAGTTAAGCTAAAGTTTATACATAATCGTGTTCTTTGAACCTTCTAGATTTCATATCAAGAGAAAAACCTTCCGCCTCTTTCCGCCCCTATGAATTATAGCCTCTGAACAAAAATAGGTTTTTTTCGAAAAAAAAACAACACTTTGTGTTTCTTTGATTTTAACATAGATTTTTTCTTGTTGGCAGGTCCTTATGATGAGTCATCGATGACAATAACAAGAGAGGATATGTTTAACGTAATAAAACAGTGCGACTACAAAAATTTAGATAAAAAACTGGACTTTCTTGAGCATAAACTAATTGAAATGACCAAATGCCCCGAGGACAAAACTAAAGTACTCCGCCATTGCTTAAAATCATTTAAACATCATTACAAGCTAAAATGGACCTCAGCAAGCTACAAAGAATGTCGTTTCCGAAAAACGAATGAACAATGGCTTAAAGAAAAAATTTCTCTACCTGTTTGGCGACACAATAAACCCGGCCGACCTCTTAAGGAATTCCAAGAATGTAGTGAAAGAAGCAAAAGGCGCAAAACAGAGAAAGTGAGATCAGAAATATCGCATGAAGAGTTGACGTATGCTGCTGTGATGAGTGAACGAGCCGCAGGCAACAATGATTTGTCTCAAATAATAAAACAGGCTTCAGCGACTCCGAGACGAGCCACTAGATTCCGCAAAATCATAAGTTCAGCCGACAAAAGTTCAAAAAGCGGCAAGTTAACGATAACACAAGCACTGATTAAATACGTGGAAGCCGACCTAACGCGCAAACAATATAATGTGATAAGAGATGGGCAGGAGGATATATACCCCTGTTATTCTCTCCTACAGAGAGCGAAAACGGAGTGCTATCCTAAATCTATTGTCTCCGAATCGATAGCAGAAATTACTTTACAAGATCTTCTTGACCACACCACTCAACGCCTTTGCCTGTACCTCCAGAAAGTGTTAATGACAGCAACAGAAATTGAAGGGCAGAATATGGAACTCATTTGCAAATGGGGATGTGATGGCTCGAAAGCACAAGAATTTAAACAAAAATTCCAAGATGAGTCAGGCTCCGATGCCCATGTTTTTATAAGCTCATTAGTACCCCTACGACTGACAAGTAATGTGAATGGCCAACTGAAGATTTGGTGGCAGAATCCAGCTCCTTCATCTTGCCGATTTTGCCGTCCTATAAGGATTCAGTTTGTGCATGAAAATAATGAAGTGACTCGATCCGAAATAGCACACATTGAAAACCAGGCACAAAACATAAACCCCACTGAAGTTGAGGCTGACAATAAAGTCATAAAGGTGTCGCACACACTTGTGCTTACAATGGTAGATGGTAAAGTGTGCAATGCCGCAACTAATACCACGTCAACAATGAAGTGCTACATATGCAAGCAGACCAGCAAAGATTTCAACAATCTTAAAACCGACGAAAGTTTGATAGATTCGAACTCGCTCAAATTTGGACTATCAATATTGCACGCTCGGATTAGATTTCTCGAAACATGTCTCCATATAGCCTACAAACTACCTATCAAAAAATGGAGGCTTAACAAGGAGGAAAAGCAGCTTTCGGCAGATAAAAAGAAAGAGATTCAAGAGGCCTTTCGAGAGCAAATGGGCTTGCTTGTAGACGTGCCGAAAGCTGGCTTTGGAAATACTAACGATGGAAATACTTCTAGGAGATTCTTTGCCGATCCTGTAACAACTGCCTCAATAACAGGGATTGATATAAACTTCCTTAAGAACCTCAAGTTGATTCTAGAAGTTATTTCGAGTGGGTTCTCTATTGACACGGAAAAATTTTCGGTGTTTCTGAAGTCAACAGCCGAACTATATGTGCAGTTATACAACTGGCACCCCATGACGCCAACTTTGCATAAAGTTTTGTGTCATGGGGCTTTGGTAATCAAACATGCTCTTTTGCCGATTGGACAATTATCAGAGGAGGCAGCTGAGTCGCGGAATAAACATTTCCGCCTATACAGGCAAAACTTTGCAAGAAAGTTTTCGCGAAAGAATTGCCTCCAAGATGTCATGAACCGCCTTCTTCTGACCTCTGATGTCTTTCTTAGTAGCAGCAGCAGAATGCAATTCAAAAGGAACAGGAAACCACTATCGCAAGAAATTCTACAATTTCTTAAAGTTGAATACGAGTGTCCCGCGGACACTGACACTGATAATGCTGACCCGGGCACTAGTACTGATCAAGCAGATAGCGATAGCGAGTCTGACGAATATTAGCTGTATAAGTTTCTCTGTAAATATTACAAGAAAATGTATATTTAACTTTTATTTCGATGTAAATTACAGTTTGTACATAGCTTTTCATTTATGTATTTTGTAAGGTTATGTAAAAAGTAAGCGTTATTTTTAAATCATTGTGTATTTTTAAATGCTTTTTTTATTAGTTATTGTACAAATAAATCACCATAATGCTTGAAATAGAAAATAATGTTTTATTTTATTTCGATTTTATTTCACACGTAAGTCCCTTTGGAGAAAAGGGTATAGAAATGATTGGGTTATACTAAAATTAATATGAAAAATAATTAGGAGGCACAATTGACCCAAAATTACCAAAAAAAGGTTTTGGCCAGTTTTTTGTATCAAATACCCGTATGTGGCACGGTCGATTCTCGAAAATACCGACGTATTTACAGTTTGGTTGCAACAATTGTTGATTTTTTTTCAAGAATAGTGACTCATTTAGTGATCCGTCGTTGTTCCTGATAAAAGTAAGTATCTTTTTATGTCTCATTTCTATTTACGCCTGTATTCTTGAATAAATATGAGTGATTGCTTATGATATTGTATTTTATACCGACTTTTTGTAACTTGAGTCTATATTCACGAAAAATAAACGGATTTTATTTTGTCGTAAATAAGAAACGTCCTTATTTTTGAAAAAAGTGGGCATGGTTTTGCTTCTTATTACGAAATGCGTCTGTGTTTAAGAGATTTTGGGATAGAAATATTGAGTTAGTTTTTTACATGGTATTATTTGATGATTAATTATTTACGTTAAATTATTTGTTTTAGATAATTATCTTTATCAGAGTTATTCAAGATGGCAGAAAGAATGTTATTCTTGGGAAAGTTGAAAGAAGCGGCCAGTCAAAATAAAGGAAATGAAGATCAACATGATTTAACGAATAGTGAACAAGGTTAGCCTACAATTTTCGTATATTTGCAGTTTATCTCAATTTTATTTATTCTTTCAACTATTTAACTATTTAAAATATTTTAGGTTCCAATACACATAAAAGCAGTTTGCCGTTAAATGCAACAAGTTGCGATGAAAATATCGAAAATGATATAAATTATAATAACACATCAGGTAAGCAAAATAAAATATTTGAATTCAACCAGTCGAAAGATTTTTCGATATCATTTTTATTCCGATGTAGTAGTTTGTCCTGTTGCAAATAGTTTACGCTCACGCTAGTGGCTGATCGTAATCTCCTGGGTTCGATTCCCGGGAATGACAAAAATGTGAGTGTTTCTATTACATAATGGCTTGTTCCTCTGCAAGAAACCCGTGAAATAACTATTGCTTTTTGTATTTATTCTGTTAATAAATAAATGTTTATTGGATTTCAGGTAATAATTCAGAAGAAAATAAATTGATTTTGCGACAAAGATCACCATCCATATCGTCATCATCATCTTCTAGCTCATCTTCTTCGACTTCTAGCTCATCTTCCTCGTCTTCTAGCTCATCTTCCTCCAGCAATAGAGAAACAGAAGAATGTAATAAAGAATCCAATAACATTATAAATTTAAATGAAAAAGGACTCCACGGCCATAGCTTAGAAAATAAAACCAAAGAAAATAAGGTAAGTATAGAGTCAGTAAATGATAATAAAAAAGATGAGACTGCAGTAGAAAGTATTTCACAAATAGAAAGTGAACCAAAAGCTGTTGAACTGACCAATATGAATGCTGAAAGTGAAGAAGAAAAGGAAATAAGAGATTTTTCATCGGATGATAGTATCGCAGATCCTAATTATCACATTGAAAATAATGATTTATCGTCAGATTCATTCATTGAAGGTGTCATATTTAGGCGCTTTATGAATTTTAAACGCAGAAATCCGAACGGATCATTATCTGCTTACGGCCAAACTAAACACAACAATGGATAGTGGCCCTTATCGAATAGCTACTTTTAACTGTAAGAGTGTAAAACGCTCCATCGATGACGTCAGAGACCTGTGCCGTACGTGTGACGTGGTTTGTCTTCAAGAAACTTGGCTGATGCCACATGACATACCCTACATTAGCACTATCGACAGCGGTTTCGGATATACTGCGACGTCTGCGGTTGATACGTCGGCGGGCATAGTGCGCGGGCGTCCCTACGGCGGCGTCGCGTTGCTATGGCGATATAGTGCGTTTCAAAAGGTGTCGGTGTTACAGTGCGATAATGCCCGTATTTGTGCCGTAAAGATTATGACAAGCGATAGACCAGTGATCGTAATGAGTGTTTACCTGCCAACAAACTCTGTTGATAATCTACAAGATTTTACTGATTGTTTGAGTAAGATAAGCGCTGTTATTGACGAATATGGAACCGAATCTGTATTTATGTTAGGCGACTTTAATGCGGACCCGGGTGAGTTGTTTTTCAGTGAACTTTTGAATGTGTGTAACGACCAACAGTGGTCATGTGTAGACGTAGATATGCTAGGGCTGAGCTCTGGTACTTTTACGTTTATAAGTGATATTCATGGGACTAGCAGCTGGCTGGATCACTGTGTAGCCACTCACTCGGCTAAGCAGGTTGTTGTGAGTGTAGATGTCAAGTATGACACTCTGTGGTCTGATCATTTCCCACTTTTTATAACGTGTGATTTAAAATTACTGACTCCTAAGGTCGCATCATCTGGAAATTCTTATGTAAATAAAGATGTAGTATGGGGTGTAAAAAGCAAGGAACACGTTGTAATGTATGCCAGGGAGTGTCATATGCGTCTAAAACTTATTGACTTTCCTTCAGAATGTGAAGGCTGCGCTGATTCTTTTTGTAGTAACCGTGGCCACAGGCATGTTCTGGATACACTTTACTCTGACATTGTGACTGCCCTCCGTGATGCGGCAATGGCGAGTCAGGGTAGCACGAGGAAGGGCAGGGGTGGACCACGCGTAGTGGGGTGGAACAAACATGTCAGCGGGGCTCATAGGTTGGCCAGGTCTAAGTTCATGGATTGGGTGAGGTGTGGAAAGCCTAAGTCGGGATTTCTTTACAAAGAAATGTGTGACAGCAAAAGAGTGTTCAAGTCTCGATTAAAATGGTGTCAAAACCATCAGGACCAAATAAAAATGGACGCTTTAGCTTTAAAGCATAGTAAAGGGGATTTTCGCGGCTTCTGGCAGAGTACCAGGAATGTTAATTTACGACCTGGCCTTCCTGTGAGCGTCGATGGTATGAATGACCTGAAAGAGATTGCGAATCTGTTTAAGAATCATTTTTCTGTTAAGTCACCGTTGAGTGCGACGACTGAGGTGCTCAATGCTGACATGAACAACCAAAAGGTAGGGACTACCTTCCTGTCAAAGGATGTCACTAAAGCCATTAGGCTCATTTCAAGAGGGAAGTCACCAGGCCATGATGGACTCAGCATTGAGCATCTGCAGCACGCTGGACCTCACATTGCGAGGGCCCTGGCTATGTTCTTCTCACTGTGCGTGAGCCATTCCTACTTGCCACCCGATTTTATGAAAACAGTGGTAGTGCCTGTAGTGAAGAATAAAACGGGTGATCTTACTGATAAGAGTAACTACAGGCCTATTTCCCTTGCCACTGTTATTGCTAAAGTGTTTGATGGTATGCTCAACGCACAGTTGAATAAATATGTCAAATTGCATGACAATCAGTTCGGGTTTCGTCCCCGGCTGTCCACTGAAAGTGCTATATTGTGTCTAAAGCATACCATCAAATACTACACTGATCGCAAGACGCCCGTGTATGCGTGCTTCCTTGACTTATCCAGGGCCTTCGACCTTGTGGCGTATGACCTGTTGTGGAGTAAGCTGAGGAGTATTGATGTGCCAATGGAATTTATTACCGTGTTTCAGTACTGGTATGCGCACCAGTGTAACAGTGTCAGGTGGGCGGGGGCAATGTCAGATCCGTATCAGCTTGAATGTGGAGTCAGGCAGGGCGGCTTAACATCCCCTACATTGTTTAATTTGTATGTTAACGGGTTGATCGTCGCGCTCAGCAGTCATCATGTTGGATGCCACATTGATGATATATGTGTCAACAACTTTAGATATGCTGATGACATGGTGCTGTTGAGTCCGTCGATCTGCGGCCTGAGAAAGCTGGTGCAGGTGTGTGAGGAATATGCCGGTGGTCACGGCTTGATTTATAATGTGGAGAAGAGTCAGTGTATGATCTTTGAGACCGCCACGGCGAAATGTCCTAGGATCGTTCCGTCGGTTAGACTTAGTGGTGTTCCGCTGGAAAGGGTCTACCAATTTAAGTACTTGGGGCATGTTTTGACTGTCGACCTCAAGGATCATGCAGACATGGAACGGGAGCGGAGGGCGTTGTCAGTTAGAGCAAATATGATTGCCCGCAGATTTGCTCGATGTTCAGGCGAGGTAAAGGTTACCCTCTTTAGAGCTTACTGTACAGCTCTTTACTCGTGCAGCTTATGGGCACAATACACTGCAAGAACTTACAACGCCATCCGTATCCAGTACAATAACGCATTCAGGGCTATGATGGGGCTGCCTCGATACTGCAGCGCCTCGGGTATGTTCGCAGAAGCGCGCATCGACTGCTTTCACGCGACTATGCGTAAGCGCGCCGCCTCCTTGGTGCGCAGAATACGAGCCAGCTCCAACACCGTGCTTGCAATGATTGGGGGAAGGACTGACTGTCCTTTTCTTCGGCACTGCTGTAACAGGCATGTCGTTGTACCAGTGCCGGAGAGGAGGCTGTAGTATGTTAATTTTAAATTGTATTATGTTAAGTACTAACATAGGATAAGTTGTATAATACTAACACAGTGGACCTCTCTGTATTATTTGTGATTAATTTTATTTATTTTTAAATTTATTTTAGATTGTGAGTAGACATTTGTATTTGATTTTATTTGATTTGATTTGTTTTTGTATTTGATTTTAATTTTGACTTTTTAGTCCATTGTGTGCTGATAATTTTATTAAGTATGGATCCTGATATCCGAAATAAAGAAATATTATTATTATTATTATAGATTCGGTTGAAACAGTAGAAGAGAATGAAGAAGAAAATATTTCACGTAAATCAAACCAAAATATTACACGTAAGAGGAAAATGCAGCCAGGACTTTGGAAATCGAATGTAGCAAAACGTCTACGAAATGCAGGGAAAGAATATGTAGGCAAAAATAATAAAGTTATACGAGAGAGACGATTAGGACCAGGATGTACAGAAAAATGCAAGTTAAAGTGTAACACAAAGTTTGATGATGAGACTCGACGCCATATTTTTGACGCATATTATAAATTACCTGATTTGCAAAGTAAAAGAACTTTTGTAGCATTCAATATGTCCTCTATTGTCCCGACATATCAATATAAAAAAGGAACACGTCGAAATAATAACGCATTTTTTTTATTTTATTTTAAAGACAAAGATGGCGAAAAAATTCGGGTTTGTAAGAGTTTTTTTATGTCTACGCTGGATGTATCTGATAGATTTATTCGAACAGTTACCGAAAAATCAAGAAGTGACGTTTCAGGCATTATAGTGGAGGATCTTCGAGGGAAACATGGCAATCACAGTCGCGTAGATAATAATATTAAAGATAGTTTGAGAAATTTCATTAAGGCGATACCAAAAATAGAAAGCCATTACTGTCGAGCGGATACGCCGAAAGAATATATTGATGGAAGTAAGACTATTGCAGAAATTTATAGAGATTATGTGAAACAGTGTGAAGAAAAAAGAGAGAAAAGTGCTAATTATATCATGTTTAATAGAATATTTAATGGAGAATTTAATATAGCATTTTACCAACCAAAGAAAGATCAGTGCGAGGATTGTGTTGCCTACAATAACGCAACTGGAGAAGATAAAAATCGACTGAAGTCTAAATATGAAAACCATCTAAAAGAAAAAGAGCTTTCAAGAATGGAGAAGGTTAAGGACAAGAAAGAAGCAGAAGATAAAGAATCAACTATTGTAGCAGTTTATGACTTACAAGCTGTGATGCCATGTCCTAGGGGAGATGTGTCTAATTTTTACTATGTTTCAAAAGTGAATACCTTAAACTTTACGATCTATGAGATGAAAAATAAAAATGCGTTCTGCTACGTGTGGCATGAAGGAGAAGCAAATAGAGGAGCTATAGAAATAGGGACCTGTGTTTTAGAGTATTTAAAAAGTCTTGGAGATCTAACATCTGAAGCCAAACTTGATGTTATTTTTTATTCTGATAACTGCTGTGGACAGCAAAAGAATAAATTTATTATTAGTATGTACATGTACGCTGTTTCTACTTTAGCTCATATAAATAGTATCACGCATAAATATCTGATAAAAGGACACACACAAAACGAAGGAGACAGTGTGCATTCTGTCATTGAAAGAAGCATCAAAAAGACTCTGAAATCTGGCCCTATCTATACACCGGATCAGTCCATTTCAATTATTCGCACTGCTAAAAAGAAAGGATCTCCTTACAAAGTCGTAGAAATGAGTCATAGAAGTTTTTACGAATTAAAGTCTCTAGCTTCTGACATGGGTAGAAATTTTAATAAAAATACTGATAATGAGACTGTGAAAATGGCAGATATAAAGATTTTGAAAGTAGATGCTGACCACAAAGGGTTCTTTTTCTATAAAACATCTTACGGTGAAAATGAATTTAAATGTGTGAAAATTACTAGCCGTGCATCAAAAGCTTTGGACGAAAATTACAGATTGCAATCTGCTTATAAAAAAAGGAACGGAATCTCAGAAAATAAGAAAAAAGGACTAGTAGATTTAGTTAACAAAAATATAATTCCAAACTATTATCGTCAATTTTATGAGGGGTTGTAAAATAAATGATTTATTTTACTTAGATTTCCTTTTAAGAATTAATGTTCCTGTTTTAGATATTTTTTCATTACTTATTTTGAAGAATTTACGTTTATTTTTATTTCATTTATTTTGATAAACAGGGTTTTTAATACCTAAATTTAAAGTTCCTATTGTATTGTTATAAAACTATTTTTTTGTTATACTTATAAGTACAAAAGTTTTAAACACTGTTGTAAGTTTTAATTTGTATTTTTAAGAGGCTTTAAAGCTAAATAAATGACATAACTTGATTTTTATAATTTGGTGTCTCATGAATAAAGACTGATGTCTGAAACCCCCCTTTGTATGACGATTTTTTAAATAATTTTAATAAAAGTTCGAAAATGTTTTTATGTTTTTTGATACTACGATAAATTTTCCTTTAATCAGTAAAGTCAACCCCTCAATAAATTATTTACATTTTGCGGTATGTACTAAAATATTTACAAAGAAATAAAAAAATGCCATTTTCTAAAATCAATCATTTTTAGTTCCGTCGCTATTCTCGCAAACCAGCGACATATCATTAGCTTCTTGACCTTCCTCTAATAGTCTATAGGAATCTTCAACATATTTAGCAGTAGAATCCCATTTAGTTAAAGCCTTTACTGCTGCTCCAATTAATGCAGAGGAATCGTCTAAGTTAATTTCATCAGGAACGGGATTACATTTGCTCCACGCCTGTAGCCATTGATGTATTGTATCCATTGTCTGGCTTTCGGATACCATCTGAGAGACTGGGACCGAGCTATCGTTTTCCTGGGTTTTCATCATTAACACATATAAAAATAAATGTTTAGCCACTAACATCTTGTTATTTGGACCTAATTCCTTGAAGATGCTACCAGTAGCATCAACACTGAGAACTAATCTGTCAGATTTTTTAATTTTTTTGCAACAGCCTTCCTGGATGTTTGTCCAGTAATATATGTAAAAAGGGTACAGAGAGATTTGCTTAATAACATCTTTGTATGGCGTGACACGAGTCATTATCCACAACGATAGCACTGGATTTGTATCGTAATGTAAACTCTGTTTCTCCTCGTGTTTAATTTGCCTTAAGCAGCCAACTGTTGGCATATGGGGTGGTTCAGAGTCATCAGGTTCCATTATTTCATTTGCTAATTTGTTACGATATGTGATTGCAGATTCGTGTTTTAGTTCAGCGGACATTTCAATGCGCTGGGCTGGTGATAATTTTATTTTATTCTTAGGAATATGAGTAAAAGATGCATCAATATTTGTTACAGAACACACACATCGAGCTATTTTATCAACAGGCCAGGAAATCACCACAGTTATCGATGATTTGCATTGTTTGCATAAACCTTGGCAAGTAATTTTATCTGTATGTTTAGCGGAATAACGGTTGAAAATCCATAAACACGGGCTTTTGAATGATTTCCATATTTGCTCTCGCAATAGAGGAGCCCACATATGCTTCGGTAAACGATACTTCTGTTTAATAACAGCCCTTGCGTGTTGAGTAACTATTAATTGTTTTTTTAATGGTAGAATTTTGTTCCATTGATACAAATCAATCATAAAATCAAACTTAATTGAGTTACTTGGTGAGCATTCTTTATTTTGTGCTGTACCGCTACTGATGCTCCTACTTTCTAGATTTTCCGTTGCATCGAAAAAGTAATTGAAATTCTTCTTCATAGAAAGTAAAAGTCCTTTTTCGGTAATAGGGCTCGACAACACACATTTAATTTCTGTAAACACGGGATCACTTGCTGGTGGAAGATTATTAGGATCACAGAAAACATTTTTGTACAGTAAAAACGCTTTCTTTTGTTCCTCCAAGGGCACAACAAATTTTCTTCCCCTTTTCATTATGAAGAAAAAACTATATTAGTTTGTATTTATAATATTAAACTATCAGAACACGCCAGTTATAAACAGTAACTAACTACCAATGATAACATAGAGTAATAACGACAAAGTAATAACAAATGATTGAAGCAAAAACAGAATCTACCCTTTTTTTTTTTTTTTTTTCGAGCTTACCCATCACTCACCGTCCACAGGCCCGCGTCTACGGTGGCCGGAAGCCATCACGTGGCCCCCGACGCCCGGAGCGCCTCCCACGGCGGCTGGGACGAGAGGTTCTCTCCCTCTCACGTTCCGCCACCTCCTTCGCTAGCATCACTGCTTCGCAGAAGAAGGCGACGGCGTCCCATTCCTCCTCGCCCCGGACCATGGCTTGCACCAGGGCCGGACGCGAGAGGTCGCCGCCGCCGATCGCCGCTGCGAGAACACGGCGGGGCTCCGCCCAAGCGGGACACACCTCCACAGTGTGCTCCACCGTGTCCTCCGGCCGATCCTCGCAATGGTGACATCGGGGCGTTTTCTCCCGCCTGATTCGGTGCAGGTACCTCCCGAAACAACCGTGTCCGGTGAGTACCTGCGTCAGACGGAAGATGAGGGCGCCGTGGCGCCTCTCCAGCCACTCCTCAAAGAGGGGACTTACCGCCACTATCGTGGCGTGCCCTACAGAATCTACCCTCGTTTATTAATAAATGAATAAGGTACAGTTGCCTATAAGAACACTCCCTAGGAGTTAAGAATTGAAATATTATCTTTAATGGTGTTTATTACATTTTTCTGAATTTTTGTCACTATATACGATAGGGACTTCTTTTTAATAACATAATACTTAGCTGTATGCCACCAGTACAATACGATAGATTTATCGCCTACACAAGCATAACTGCAATGTTAAATAAGAGTTTTGCTTTTACTTTTTGTCAGGCGCTAAAGATATTGATAAACAACACTTTTGTTGAAATCTTTGTTGCCGTGATAGTTACAGTATTGTCGTTGTAAAACATTGAGAGAAGCAAACGGGAAGTAATTAATGGCCACAGTGAATTTCAATACTTCTATTTATCAGGGACCCTACGACTCGGTGACCGGCCGTCCTGACATCAGAATGAACGGTCACCCTTAAAATGTTTTTTTTCTTCTAGAATACGATGGAAGCAAGTGTTTGAGAATAGGAAGCAAATAGAAGCAATAGGGAAGCATTTATTGGATATAAATTCAACGTTAAATACGCCTAGTGACCGTTCATTCTGATGGACACCACCAGGCAGTGTGTATTTTAATGCATACGTAACAAAAATCGTGAATTACTGTATATTCAAAACATTTATGACAAAAATAATATAAACAGACAATTGCGTAAAGCTTGCAGAAAGTAAAATCATAACAATTTCATAAATATAACTTAATTTACTTGAGATAAAATACGATACTTACAGAGCGTTGCGCAGGCACTGACCGACGGCTCGCCATTTTGTTCACCACTGACAATGTGTGAGCGAGAGAGATATATATTTCTTTTTCTTACGTAAAGAGACGTTTACGAAGTCACTTGGAGTTATTATTAAAACGATTCGATGTAATATTTTGTTTTAAAAAAATCTGAATTCAATGTGCATGTAAGTGGACAATGTCAAGTATAGGGTTAAACAACACTTCGTAAATTATTCGTTTTTTTTATCCTGAAAGTGTCACAACTCAAATTTTTTAATTTTTTTTTTTTCTTTATGCCTTACACACCATTTAGTAGAACTTCAAAAACCATTGTAACTTACTAAAGAAATGATTGAGCTAACTTTGTTAGTTTTCGATTTAAGACCCGAAATGTGAAAAAAAAGTACGAATAAATTTCAAACACCTTTTTCTCGAAAATTTTATTTTTTGACTTACGACACTATTTGAGCGGAGGTGCGAAATATCTTTGATTATTTTTGGGGACTACCATCCCAAAGAAAAAAAGATTGGCTAGTAGGCCTTACTGCTAAAACTGACATAAAACGAAAGAGGTCAAAGGACTCTGGTGTGAGGCACAATACATATTTCTACTATATTAATGATGGCGAAGGCCGACGTAAGGTTTATAAAAAAAATTCTAGTAGACACTTTGGGTGTAAGCCCAAAATATGTTAGCTATACCTTAGCCAATGCATCGTTTGGGTTGTCAAAAGAGAAGAGCAGAGGTAAAACTGTTCCTAAAAATAAAACACGTCACTCAGTAAAGGAGTCTGCCATTAATTTTAATTTTTTAATTAAGCACTACCATCCCATTACTGTCGTAAAGACAGTACCAGATTATATCTCCCCACTGAATTTAAAAACATTAAAAAAAAAAGTAATTAAATTGTTGGAGAAAAAATATTTCGTGACATTTTCAACAAAAATTTCAATATAGGTTTTCACGTTCCAAAAAAAGATAATGTGTCAAATGTTTACGTTTTGAAGGACAGAATGAAAAAGAAAATCCTGAAATGTTAAGTCATTTATAGGAAAAAAAGGCATCAAAAGATAGATTAGCTTTTCACCGTGAACTCAGCAAGAAGAATAACACAATGCTTTGTACTTCTTTTGATCTACAAAAGGTACTGAACACTCCACATGGAGAGAGTTTGCTGCTATTTTATTTTTACGAAAGTGGTACCAGAAATGGCTTTTGAATTTAAATGTGTAACTGCATAAAGATAAAGTGTAACAATAAATTTATTGTTGTTTTGTCCTCCGCAATTGTCAGAATACAATGTAAGATCGATGCCTTCGTTATTAGTAGCCCTGGATTCAGTACAAAGTTGTTCAAAATAATGGAGTAGGCAAGAGCCTATTTCATTGGCACCTCTTTTTGCGTCGGTTTCGTTCCAGAAATAACAATGCACGCTGCTGTACGATTCCTGAATTTTGCCTTCTACTTTTTTGTTTAAGGAGGAAACAGTAAAATAAAATTATAGCTATTGAGCTTACTTTTATAATAGAAAGCTGAAGTATCCCCTTTAGGTGACTGAAGAACAGCTTGAAGGTCAAACATAATTACTTTATTATTGTCATCAACTTTACATCGGTCATCATATTTTTCCTGTCTGCTGAGGGCTTTTTCTTCTAAATGGGTGTCATATTTCTCTTGAATAACAAGTTTTTGTTCAGGCGATGAATTTTGGTACTGCAAACATGTGTCGCACTGATCCTTTCTTGGTCGAAAAAAGGAAATATTGAATTGTGTAGTAAAAACCTTGTAAAATGTACAATACTTTCCTGCTGGCTTACTTTTTTGTTTTTGGACTTCTTCAAAATCTTTAAAGAGATCTACGATCGTTTTTCCACCGTCGATGTATTCACGGGAAGATGATTGTCGTACGTAATGAGAATCAGTTCTTGGAATAGAATTTATAAATTCTTTGTTGTCAGAAATTAACACTTCGTCTGATTTGTGGTTACCGGTGGTTCCTCTACAATCAGTCTTTAAAATTCCATGTTCATTAGTATTATGTTTAACGGTACGAATCATACGATCGGATATGCTCAAAGTATTAGTAAAAAAGGTTTTACAAACTCTTATGGAATTACCATCAACTATGAAATGGAAAGCTTTGTTACAGTTACGTGGGTTCAATGCATTAGTGTATTTGTATCTAGGCCGTAGGTATATCAGATAAACACGACAAAATAAAAGATCGTTGCTTATGAAGGTCTCCAAAATGCGTTGAAAATACTTTGAATAGGATCAATCTTGCCAGAACATTTCAGTCTGCACTGATCATTACATGGTCTTTTAAGTTCACGAGCTTTAGTTATAACATTTTTGCTATTAATATACGACTTACCAGATTTCTCAATTTCTTAGCTATAGTTTGCTTCCATTTTTCCGGTTCTTTAGTGCGTTTTTTTTACCTTTGGGCTTAGTAGAAACTGTGGGTGCTGTATCTTGTGTTAAATTATCTTAATTTTCTATTGTTTCTTGATCTAGCGTTCCTGTTGGTGCGCTGGTGTAACATTTTCGTCTAGCATTCCTGTTGGTGCAGGTATTACATTTTCTTTATTGTTAGCATTTAAATGTTCTTCCAAGATCTGGTCGTCAGAGCTATCTGATATTGAACTACTTGAACTCGATGTTGAAGAAGAACTACTACCACTACTACTTGAACTTGAACTAAGAGTAGGGGTAATTAACAAATGAGCCTTTTTTAGGATCGCCATCACTTAAGACTGACTGCGTCGCTTTCTCCAGAATTAATAGGCGTTACGCGGTAATTTACAAAAAATGCCTTTTTACGCCCTTCAGTATTGAAATAATCAGAGGCATCCAAATGTCGTTTATTTTCGGTGGTATTGCGTATATCACATAACATCTGTAATTAAATATAAAAAGTAAATAAGATACAAATTTAAATTACAGTGCGAGTTAGTCACTAGAACCAGTAGAAAAGAAGTAAATAGTAGTTAATTAGTAATTTTACGTACCTGGACATCAGCACTTGTATCTGTATCAGCTGTATTTTTACATATTGATATCTCCTTCTATTAACAATAAAAGTTGAGGTATATTCTCCAGTTGTGAGACTAACCTCACTTAGATACTTACTTGCTCTGGCAGCCAAGTATGACTTAAAAATCCATCAAATGGATGCTGTATCTGCATTTCTACAGGGATACATAGAGGAGGAAATATACATGATCCAACCACCAATGTATAAGGTCGATAACCGGGTTTGTTTATTGAAAAAATCAGTGTATGGACTAAAACAAGCGAGTCGACAATGGAATAAAAGGTTAGACTCTACATTGAAAGAGTTGGGATTGACTCGTTCAAATCTAGATCCCTGCATTTACTACAGAATAACTGATAGTAAAGATATACTATTTATAGCAGTTTATGTGGATGATCTGATTATTTTCAATAACTGTAAAAACACACGTGAAGACATTACGAAGAAATTATGTGAAAAATTCAGAATTAAAGTTATTGGAGAATTAAAATATTGTATTGGTTTGCATATGGAAAGGGACAGACAAAATGGTTTTATTTACTTGAATCTGAAAAAATACATACAAGAAGTTTTGAGCAAGTTTGGTATGATGGAATGTAAATCGGTAAAAACACCAATAGATGTAAATGAAAAGCTACAACCCACTGAAGATGAGTCACAAATATTAGAAAACCTACCCTATCAAGAAGTCATTGGATGTTTATTGTATTTGTCTCAAGGGACGAGACCAGATATCAGTTTTGTTGTCAACATGCGCAGTAAATACAACAACAAGCCACAGTTACAACACTGGAATGCTGTAAAGCGAGTCATGAGATATTTAAAAGGAACACAGAACTACAGATTATGTTACAAGAATAATCCAGATGAAGATATGGCTCACGGATACTGTGACTCTGATTGGGCAAGCTCAGTAGATGACCGGCGCTCTTGTACCGGCTATGTCTTTCTTTTTCAGGGGGGCTCCATATGTTGGAACTCCAGAAGGCAACCAACTGTTGCTTTATCAACAACAGAGGCAGAATACATGTCTCTGTCCTCTTGTGTACAAGAAGCAATGTGGCTCAAACAATATCATAAAGAGTTTTGGCCATTGTTAAAAAATATAAAAATGTCATTGTATTGTGATAATCAGAGTTGCATAAAACTTTCAGGTACTGATGGTTATCACAGCAGGACAAAGCACATTGATGTACGGCACCACTATGTCCGTGGAAAAGTGTCAGAAGGTGTCATAGAAGTACACTCAGGGGCGTACCAATAGAAAATGGCGCCTAGGGCACGCATCAAAGTTGCGCCCCTTCGTAAATTAAAAAACAAACAGTAAATAAAACAATCATAAATCTTACATACAAAATATAAAACATTTATTTTCTTTTTATATCGGTCCGTAAAACTTTTACAATTGCATTTACAACTGCACCTTCCTGGCCTTCTGCGACGCAAACAAATCGATGATGTTTTCGAAATTAGTTTTATCCGTCTCTTCTCGCTCTACACTGAGCAAAGCCAGGTCGCATAACCTTTCTTGACCCATTGTAGCCCGCAAATACGAAAGTATTAATTTCAGCTTACTAAAAGATCGCTCACAACTTGCAATGGATACTGCAATTGTAAGCAGAATTTGAATAGAAATGCGCAGATTTGGAAATACGCTTTCATCCCCATACTGTATAATAAATTCAAGTAGCTCTTCAGATTTCTTCAGGTTAACGTTTTTTCTTGTAGATATTAGCATTCGAACATCCAATATTTCTTCGTATAACTGTCCTCCGTTAACATCACAACTATAGAAATCTCCAAATTCTTTACATTTATTTTTTAAACCGTCACAGTCGTCAGTGCCGTAACACAGTGTTTTAACATCTACCCCGCATCCTAGACCCTGACCCCTGACGCATTCGTAATAGACGCGTTTACGGTTTCATGGGAAGATTATGATTTTTATGCATTCCCGCCATTTTCTGTCATACTGAAAACTCTTAGGAAAATAATAACAGACAAGGCACGGGGTATCTAGAAGAAATCCAAATCTGGCGTCAGTTTCATGCAAACCTTTCACTCATTTCACACAAAACCTTTCACTCATTTCACACACAATGCGATCCAGAGATCCCTTCATTACTCGTTCCATTTCGTCTTTAGCGGTCAACCCTGCGTCCGATGCGCTCTCTCCAGCCATACATTTTTTTCGCCTTCGACGCCTTTCCGTGGTTACATCCCATTCCTGGCAAAGATTGAATCCTCTTCTTAATGCCTCATTAACTAATATCTCTCTACCGTTTGAAAAATAGTCTCGGAGGGCTTTTATGTCCAAGGCAGCATTATGAAAATTCATACTTGGGTCCTGGAGTCGCTTTTGGACACGGTCAATGGAGGCAAATACATCGTTCCAGAATCCTAACAACGTCAGAAAATCGTATAATAACATGCGATTATGAAGAAGTCTGGCCTCACTTCTTGTTTCACTAGTTTGATCGCTATCGTCTGTCATATTTTGGAGTAGGTTCAGCATATCTTCCAGATATTTGTGGATAGGCATTACTGCTTCAACCCTTGCACTCCATCTTGTCTCGGACTCTGATTTTAAAACCACAGGCACGCATTTTTTTAATTTTTCCCAGCGTTGAGTGGAATGAGCAAAGAACACTTGTAGGGCTTCAATAGTTCCGAAAAACGTGACCATAACAGTGTCTTGCTTGGCTGCATGTACACCGACCAAATTTAGTGAATGACTATCGCAGTTCACAAATATTGCCAGATTATTCTTTTCACTTATTCTTTGGTGAACTCCAGTTTAGTGCCCAGCCATCACAGCAGCGTTGTCATAACATTGTGAACGACAATCCTGTAGATCCATGTCGTCTTTTCCCAGCTGTTTAAGTATTTCGTCAACTAAACTTCCAGCGTCCTTTTGACTTATCTGGATGAAACCTAGAAAGGACTCTCTAACGCAGACGGATTTTGTCTCGAAATCAACATCTACATATCTCACTACTTCTGACATCTGCTCACGATGTGCCAGATCAGGAGTCGAGTCAAACATGAGATCGTAGTATTTTGATTTGCGAATGCTTCGCAATAAATTTTGGCGAACTGTGGTCGCCATGAGATGAATGAACTCATTTTGAACTTGAGGTGAAAAGTAAGATGTGATTCCGGGATTATTTTTTACATGTGAGAGATGATTATTCATGATGGGGTCGAATGTGGCTAACTGTGGTACTCAGAGATATTTAATGATTACTTAACCCGTTACTAAGTAAAAGTTTGACATAATAATGTATGACAAAACTGTCAAAACCTTTACTAAGTGATGGCCTAAGTAATCATTAAAGCTCTCTGAGTGCGGCAGTAAGAGTTTTGTTAATCCAAGGAAATTCCCAACGTTGCTGGACTCGGTCCCATCGCATGTAGTGAGTGACTCCCTGTGACCTCGTAATGCAAGATTTTGAGAAGCAAGAAATTTAATACAGTGAAGTATTATTTTTAATATGTTACGCCACTTCTGTTTTTCCGTCTCGATCTGTGTTTGAAGTTCAGCGTCAATAATCCCTTTATTAGCTACAAAATTTCTCTCTATTTCCTTACACTGGGTAAAACAATCACGATGGTTCTTCGCATTTTCATGTGTAGTAAGCCTTTCAGGTGCTTTCCAGTGAGTAAATCCATCATGAATTTACTATCTAATCGTGAAAAGAGCAGACAACAAATGCAAAATACCCATTTTTGCATCTGTTGTCTGCTCTTTCCCAATTTCTTCTTAAACCAAGTTTTGTTCATACAACGGCTATTTGTTGGCAGGAAAGGACCGTCAATATTTTGAAAATATTTGGAACCCAAATTTACTATTTCTGTTATTAAACAATCTGACAGAATTACATTCCCTGTATTCTTATCGAAATCAAGAAGTCCAATATCATGCTGTTCAATCACTTTTGGTATGACAGTCATTGAGGTTTCCTCATCATTCATCCTATCACTTCCACCAACTTTTTCTCCTGAAATACTAGTGTTTTCTACAATTTCTTCCGTAGCCTTTGAACTTATTAGCCACACAGCTCATTAATTCGTTACACTCTGAATTATCTGAATTAATAGCTTTCTCGTCTATTGCTGAGTTATTCAGAGATTCTTTGGATTCCTCACTTATCAAACACCTGTAGAGGACTTTTCAAGATACTTCTTGAAGTATTTACTAGATTTCTGGGCTGCTTCCTCCTGCAATTTTCGTCTTTTCCGTCCTTCAGCCCCGGAAACTTTTTTATTTAAAAATATTCGTTTCATACTTATTCTTTCTGTAATTGCCTTAAAATATATAAGTTATGTTAATAAGGTAAAACAAATTTAATTATGTATTATAGTCTAAGTAGGTAAGTCGTTTCTAAAACTTAAAGAATGAAAAAATATAAAAACAAAAGTTGCATTGAATTAAAATTCTTCATTATTGTAGACTAAGTACTCGATTAATTAGGTAATCTCAACCACTTCAAAATGACGAATAAATAACTAAGTAAGTAGGTATTTATTTGAATCGACTATGTGAAAAAAATATTGATTTGGCTTATGTATTTTTGATGGGGGCAACACAAAAACATGAGCAACATTAATAAACACTAAAGTATAAATTAGCCTTGTTTCAATTTTTTTACGTTTATTTGAATTGCTAAAATAAAAAATTGTAATGTAGACTAAGTACTCGATTAATTAGGTAATCTCAACCACTTCAAAATGACGAATAAATAACTAAGTAAGTAGGTATTTATTTGAATCGACTATGTGAAAAAAATATTGATTTGGCTTATGTATTTTTGATGGGGGCAACACAAAAACATGAGCAACATTAATAAACACTAAAGTATAAATTAGCCTTGTTTCAATTTTTTTACGTTTATTTGAATTGCTAAAATAAAAAATTGTAATGTACACGCAGTGACAAAGAAAACTCATCCCCCAAAAAGCGCCATCTCTGAGAAATTCTTGTAACTGCTAAGATTCAAACTAGAAAAAGACTGTCGGAGCGCACAAGCGACAGCCCGTTATTATCATACGCATCCTATCCTACCTATAGATAGTTTTAAACCTCCAAACGTGTTCTACAAACAGTATATTATTTTACATATTTCTAACACTCACTAACAACAGAATTTAAAATGAATAAATATTATGCCAAAGTGAGGATCGAGCCTGGAACCTCACAAGCCATGCTGTTATACCGCTGCGCCAATCGGTTACTTACCATAGTGTTTAAAATCATCGATATGTTTATAAATCATCCATCACAATATTCATATCGGCCGTATTGTTTCTTTACAATAATGAAGAAAATTGAAGGTAAGCTTATTATTGTATTAAGTTAAACATACCGTCGCATTATAGCATAATTACTCGCTTGCTTGTGAATAACGACTTATAGTTCTTATAGTTACGATAAAATCATGCCTCGATTGAGTAACCTTCTAAAAGTGAAAATAATCGTCCTTTGGGAACGAAATCAAAGTTTAAAGAGTATGCTCGAGAATTAAATGTCGTGAAGTGTAATCTAAAATAAAATCCGTTTATATTTTAATAGTTTTTTCCATTAGAAATCTAACTTTTTAATTTGCTTCCTTCTAGAGAAACACAGTTCGGTTATGGGTGCGACGGTATCAAGAAACTGGTGAAGTGAAGTGTAACCGCCAAGGGCCACGTCCGATTGCTTACACAAATCAATCCAGCCGCCATCGTGACATTGTTAATAGCCATACCACGGATCCACATGCAGCTGGGATCCATAATTATAAACCTGCCAAAAAACTTGAGCTAAACGAAGCACATCGTCAAGCCAGAACAAGATTTGCGACCCAATATTTCAATTTCGATTGGGAAAACGAAATTGTGATTTTTACCGACGAAAAGACGTTTAAACAAGTTCGCTGCCACCCCCGCACCGGTGCGGGGAGGGGTGTCCATGCGAGAGGCCGACCACGCACCGGTGCGGTCTCGCGCCTTAGTAGATTCATACACTCAGTTTGGCGCCGGCACTGGGCCAAGAACGTTGTGTTTGAAGCGGCACTGCGCTTGAAATTTTAAATTTTCGTAACGTGTTTTTGGTTTTTTCGTATGTTTGACGGTTGAGTGTTTATGCAGAAATAAATATCAAGTAAAATGGATTGCGAAGAAGGCCCTTCTAGGCCTAAAAGGCAGCGAAAACAATTGTTTTCTATTATGCACGACAGTGATATAGAAGAGGTATTGTTTTCTGATAATTCTGAAGACGATTATCAGCCTGGTGACGAGGAGTCAGCATCAGAGAGTGAAGGTGAGGAGCACCCCTTAGATATCGAATTACGCTCTCCAGCACGTCAATTAGTGTCACCTACAGCTCAGGATCAAGACCTGCAGCCAAACTCACCATCTGTATCAGACACTCAAGGTCAAGCCCAGCTGAACCAACCCTCTGCAGTAGGCTCAACCGCTGAATGGACTACAACTGGCGAGATGAGAGAAATTTATTTTACAAAATCAAACGAATTTTATGGTGAAATTGCAGGAGCAAATCCTATTGATTATTTTAATTTTTTTTTTACTGAAGATTTTTTGACGATGATTTGTACTGAGACAAATGCACAGGCACAGAGGTTGATAAGTAGACATAATCAGGAAGTTTCAAGCAGACGAAGTAGAGATTTTGCCAGGATTTCTGGATGGAAACAGGTCACTGTCTGCGAGCTGAAAATTTTCCTTGGTTTGCTGTTCCACATGGGAACTATCCCTCTCAGTCGTTTACAGGATTACTGGAAAAAAGATAGGCTGTTTTCAATTCCAATTTTTGGGAAACAAATGAGCAGAAACAGATTTCTCCTCATACTGAGATGTTTGCATTTTACCTCAGAGGAAGAAAGTGAGGATCCAATTTTCAAGGTTAGAAGTGTCATTGATTACTTCAACAACAAAATGACTGAATGTTATTATCCTGCAGCACAATTATCTCTGGATGAAAGTATGGTGCTATGGAGAGGGCGACTGAGTTTTCGGCAGTTCATCAAAAATAAACGCCACAAATACGGCATAAAGTTATATATGCTAACTGAACCAGATGGATTGGTATTGAAGTTCCGTGTTTATGCAGGTGGAAAAGATACAGACGTATCTGGGAAGGGTCACGCTGAGAAAGTTGTCATGGAGCTGCTTCAGGGAAAACTAAATAATGGCCACGAATTGTACATGGACAACTTTTATAATAGTTTTGGTTTGGCGAAGAAGCTGCTTGATCACAACACCTATTGTACGGGCACTCTACGTAAAGACTTGAAAGAAAATCCTCAGGAAATCAGGAAAAAAAATATTAAGAAAGGAGAAAATATCTCAATGTTTCGTGAAGGAGTGCATGTGCCGTGTGGAAAGATAAACGCGTTGTGACGTATATTACTACCCAGTATAAAGACAGAATGGTTCCAGTCCAAAATAAACGTGGCCAAGTTACTCAAAAGCCAGAAGCTATCTCGAAATATAACGATTACATGTCAGGAGTAGACATGCAAGATCAGCTTCTAGCGTACTATCCTTGCGAAAGAAAAACTTTACGCTGGTATCTGAAATTAGCCATCCACACATTCCAATTACTTTTCTTGAATTCAATGAAGATGTACAATAAATATTCAGGGCAACGTAAAATGTCTCTCTATGATTATCGCATGAATGTCATAAATGCTCTGCTGCCCGAAAATGTACCAGGAAATAGACCTTCAAATACCCAAACTCATAAAATAAAGAAAGCCACTGAAACTACTTCAAATGGGCGTCTCAAACGAAAGACATGCCGTCAGTGCACCAAGAATAAAAAGCGTACTGACTCTCCTTGGTATTGTGACACCTGTCCTGACAAACCTGGACTTTGTGTGGAATGTTTTGAAAATTACCACTCAGAACTTCCTCTGTAAATGTTATAATTCATGGTTTTATAACTTTTTTAAATATGACATTGTTGATTGATAATTTCTGCGTTTTTCTCTGATTGTTTTTGTTTTATAAGATATTTTATTCACATTGATGCCAAAGTGTAATGCCATTTCTAAGTAAAGTTCAATTAGAAAATATTTATTTGTTTTACTTTTCTCTAAATTAATGTTGATTTTGCAGTTTATTTCATTACAAAAATGCAAGAAGTATCTAATATAAACCACATTTAAATAAATAAAAGCGTATTATTCCTAATTAACCATAAAAACGTAATAAATTCATAACCCGCACCCGTGCGTTCTTTGGCACTGAGAATGAAAATTTCATTCCCAGTGCCTAGCACGCACCGGTGCGGTGTAGTTGCCCTCCTCATTTAAAATACTGTAAAATATCATATAGATAATTAAGTATAATTACAATCTTATATAATCACTTTTAAAGTCGATCAAACAAAAAAAAATATTTGGCCTCCCGGTGACCTTCAATTTTTGCAAGTGGCAGTCAACCTGTTAAGTCCGATAAAGATGGACGAAAAATATTATGGAGAAAACCAGGCGAGCGCTACAGCTCTCAAAATGTTTTACCTTTAACCTCTAGAGCGCCCCAGCGGCACAAAAACGTGCCAGTAAACAAGTATTACCGTTGAGCTTCGCTGGCACAAATTTGTGCCACCAAACCCCGACCGATTTAAAACTGTATTTGTAGTAAAGATAAGTCTTAAAATTGTTTCTGAACGAATGTTCTCGATGGCAGATAATATTTTACAACCTTATACAAAGATAAAAACTAAAAATATTGTAGGCAACATTTAAAAAAAAGTGTGAAGTTAGTACAAAAATTTCGTGTTCGTGATTACGTCGCGCGCCAGTGAATTCGTGTGTTTTCGTGATTTTTCATTGATTTTGTACGGTAAGTGGGTGAATATTAGGGTACGTATTTGAATATCGAAGATTAAAATACCTACTGTTAAAATATCAATGTTCAAAACATCGAAAATGGAAATATCGAACGACCATAAAATCGAAAAATAAAATATCGAAAGTTTATATTATCCTACGTCCAATACATCTAAAATCTAAGTATCTACAAAAGTTACATCGAAAGATCCAAAGATCCAAATATCGAAATACATATTATCGAATGTCCTAAATATCGAAGTACAAACTATCGAACTTCCTAAATATCGATGGGTAAATACATTATTTGAACATCAAAAATAATTAATATACCTACGTGTAAAAATGGGTTAATTTTCAAAATTTATTCACCCTAAAAATACGTACAAGTTAAAATATCGAACAAATTTTGATGTAAGTAGTATGAGTGGAAAAAGGTTGCTTCTGCAACGTCTCCGGCGCTACGGGAAGTGCAACCCCTTCGCCCTTGCGTAACAAAGGATAGGCACCCATGTTCACCTCCGCAGCTTCGGCTTACGCGGGTGCCTATGCTTTGTTACAGCGAGCGGGGGTTGCCCTCCCTTCGCGCCTCCGGATTTTTATATACACTCTAGGGGTAACAGCCAAAAGACTACGTAAATTCGGGGTACCCTAATTCGGTTTTGGAACAATTTCGACCTATTTTATCCATGAAAATCAGTGTCCAGTTTACAAGCAGAGGTCAATCGCGAAGGTATTATTTAGGTCTTTAAATTAAAATATTTTCTTGAAAGTTAATATGTTGTGCTACTAAAGTTAGTGACAGAAACGTATCGTTGCAAAACCGACTCCACGTAGTCTTGTCTGCCCCACCCCTAGAGTGTAATTTAGAATCGCGTAGGCGCGGAGGGGCGCGGCAGCCCGCGAGCTGAGGAAGCTGCGGTGGTGGGCGTTTAGACCATCTGCGACGTTAAGCTCGCGTGGGACTGCCGGAGCCCAGCAGCGCCGGAGCCGTGACAGAAAACACCACCAACACTCCACCAAAACCACTTAAAAACCACTACCACTTTAAATCCAGCATTTTGAGTCTTTAAAACTTCTAATACGTATTCCGACATAATACATCTATAATATTCTATAAACCGTACGTTACATTTATGCAGTAAACAGACTAATGACTACTTAATAGCAACGGGTAAGGGTGTGACAATTTCACATCTACCTACATTTATGAATACACTCATACTGCCTATAAATTTTTTTTCGGTATTTTAACTAGTAGGTATTTTTAACATAGATATTATGAACTTAGATGTTTTAAATGTTGATATTTTGAACTTAGGTATAATGTCATTCGATATTTTGAATCATTCGAAATTTTAATGTCTCGGCATTTCAATCTTCGACGTTTTAAGCGTAGGTATAAAAATTTTCGACATTTTGATACAATCGATATTTAAATTGTCGATGTTTTGAACATCGATATTTTAAGCGTAGGTAATTTTAATCTTCGATATTCAAATACGTACCCGAATATTATTTATAAGTGTTTCTCGCAATTTTGTAGATAGTTTTTCGCTATTCAAATACGTACCCGAATATTATTTATAAGTGTTTCTCGCAATTTTGTAGATAGTTTTTCGCATGACATAATATCACAAAACTTGTTTTATTGAGCTAACAAAATTTACATCGTTCTGGGTTCTTTGAACTCGCTATTGTTATTGTACTATTTTTTGAGATAATTCAACGAAATTTCATCTTTGTGATGGCAGAAGTAACGTAAAATCTATTGATAATTCATAATTACACGTAGTCCATGCATATTTCAATAATTTATTCATATTATGATGAAAATTTCGTTAGTAGGTAACGAAATCCTATTTGAATTTTGAACTGTCAAACGTCAAAATGGTTCTTAGCTCAACTAGTGCTTAGGGTCATGTCGATAAAAGTTATCGTTTGTTTTTGTAAAATTGTTCGGATATAAAATGAAAGTATTTTTTTTTCGTATTTTATAGTTTTATTTCCGTTTAGTGTAGTTTGAATGTAGATGTTTTTTTATTATAATAATTTCTTTTAGTTTTTTATGTTTTGTTTTGTAAATTATGTGTACGGTATTCTAATAGATTTGAGATGGCTGTGAGGCAAAACTGGTGCGTTGGACGAGCGGATGCCCCGGAGGACTTTGATGAGCTCCTCCGGGACACCGACTCGGAGGACGAGGGCGAAGCCGAGTACCTCCTGGAGGAAGAACCCGAGGAGCAGGAGGCGGAATATTATGAGCCAGAATACCTGGACCAGGAATTTTCGGAGCTGGATCCTGACGTAAATCATTATATTCTCTTTCATGAATAGTGAATAAATCACTCACCTTGTTGTGATGAGGCTAAGCATACATGATGAATAATCACTTGTTGTTTTTTTCAGTAATATATCTTTTTTGTCTTTTAGCAACCTGAACGGGTAATCTTTTATACATAGGTATGAAGTAACTATATGTGATTGAATCAGGTGCGGGTATTGTTTGTGTTTTTGTCTACACGTTTTATATGGGGAAGGGTGATGGTCTGGAATTGCATGTAAATGTGAACTTCGCATGAAAAACTCATCTGAACTTGCAATTTTTTGTGAGGCGTTAGGTTTAAACACATTTTTTGGTGTTCCCCAAGGAAGTATTTTAGGGCCCACTCTTTTTTTGATCTACATAAATGACCTTTGCGATATAAAACTAGATCAGCATGGCACTATCATCACTTACGCTGACGACACTGCACTACTATTTTCAGCTGACTCAGAAAATAAAGTCTACAATCTTGCGCAACACGGATTAAATATTGTAAATAAATGGCTACAAAATAACTCCCTAACTCTAAATGCAGATAAGACAAACTACATTAAGTTCTCGATGCGCAAGCGAATATCGACTCCACACACAAGGTTGCATGCTCATTATTGCTCAATCCCTGCAGATAACCAGTGTACGTGTCCTATTATTAAAAAGTCATTGCTATTTCTGATTCCCAATTTCTCTCCTGTCTCTCTATCTTTGTTCATGAGTTGGTTTAACATCATTCTACTAAATCTTAAAGAGATATTCACCTCTGTCTGGTATCATATATTTCCTCTCAAGGATTTAAGACCTCTATTTCAATCTAATACCTCGATTTTACTTGAACTTTTAGTTATAACCTCAGGAATTTGTCTTATAATGGCTGGATTAGGACGAACATCACCCTTAACTGATGACTCCACTTCACTTAGAGAACTTCTGGAAAGTATGCCTCCTATTGACAATATTGACCCTGTCATGGTCGGTCAGAATCGAGAGGCGGTCTTTGCCTTAAAGACTCCCAAACAGATAATTAATTCATTACACCAGGTGACTTTCGATCAGGGTCAATCCTCCAGTCAGGATGACGACGATATTATTGACGGATATGATCCTCAGGAGGACCCAGAATTAATGTCATGCAATCCTTTAATTTGTCATCCCCTTGAACAGTTTTTTGCAGCTGCAGATTTTATAATGAATTCTCAGGATCCCCTATTAGAAGAATTAATGAACATTATAGATGAGTTAAGCAAGTATGACAAACTTAACAAAACAAAACTCTCCACCAAATTCAAATATGTAATCTATAAATGTCTCCTAAATTGATGGATCTTTATGTGTTTCAGTAGCATGACACCGAGACGACGTTACGAAATTCACGAAATATCGTCTCCACAAGCGTGAGTATTTTAAATATAGGTACCGATTTTACATCATAAATAAACAAAAAAAATTCTATTTTTGTTAATTTTGTCATTTTTTCAGATTTGAAACTGTTGGCGACTGGCTGGAAAAGCTACAGCCTTTTTTAAATGTATTTTTTATTAATTTGATTTGGTTCTTTTGTTCCTGAATTTGACGTATGTGTCAATGTGCTATCGTTTGTGTTCGCTGTATTTTCTACCTAGTTTTTCTAATTTAATTAAATATTAATGTCCATAACCACCATCACAACATTTGATTCATTTCCTTAATTACAGTCCACACGATCATCAACAGAAACCGTGACAACAGAACATAAAGCAAGTAAACCGTCTAAAAGATCAAAGCGTGCTAAATCACTTTTCTGTGGATCAGAATATAATGTTTCTGAAAAATTAGCTGAAGAATCGCTTGCCAATTCATTAGACGAATCCTGTACATCGATTAATCCTCTGGAAATCCAATCTGTATGTAAAGATAGGGATGACTCATATGTAATTTCAACTTCATCAGCTAAACATACACTGTCACTTCAAAGTCAGGAACCTTCAAATCGCTTTTCAAATGTACTAATAGAACCCCAACCTTCCACTAGTAAACATTCACCTGTTTTATATTCGCCCCTAGCCAATGAAAACCTTTCCTATTTAAGAAGCGGTGTTAAAACGAGAGGAGGAATTAGACGAAATATTGGTATTAAAATACTTAAAAATCAAAGAGTAATCTTACAGGATAATAAAGTAACACTGACTGATTTGGAAGAAAAAAGTGAGGGTAATGATGACATAATAGACGAAATGAGAAATATATTTGAAGGGGAAGATAGTAAAGAAAAATCTAAAACAAAACTACCCTCTGATAAGGTAATAACTGAAGAAGACCTAATTAAGATGCTGGAATTGGATGATGACGACTTAGAAGAAGAAAATATTCAGGAAAATGCATCAGACTATGGTTGCTCATATTCAGACGCAAGTGAAGACGCGATGCAATTGAATGAAGATGCGACGCAAGTGAGTGAAGATGATAATATAATTTCTAACGAAACCTTACTATTAACTAATGACGAATGGAAAACTGAACGTGATCCTTCTATAGTACCTTTGATTTTGATGGACAAGAAAAAAAGCTCAAAATTCTTCCTGAAACAAATGAACCTTACGAATATTTCAAATTGATAGCGACTGATGAGTTTTTCTCAATGTTAGTCACAAAGATAAATAACTACGCATCGAAGTTATTATTGAATATACTTGATCCAAAAAGCAGACTGAGACTATGGAAAGATGTAACTATTTCAGAAATTAAAACATTTTTTGGCATTTTATTCCATATGGGAACTATAAAACTTAACAGAGTCACAGACTATTGGAAAAAACATCCACTGTTTAGTTTACCGGCTTTTGCAAAATATATGAGCAGGAACAGATTTTTGCTAATTATGAGAACGTTTTTTGAAGACGACTTGTCCGGTAATATGCTGTCAAAATAAATAGTTTAATTCAATATTTTAACCAGCGAATGGAAAAAATCTATTACCCGTCCAAAAATCTGGCCATAGACAAGTCAATGGGTTTGTTTCGTGGTCGTTAAATATTCCGTCAATATCTAAAGGGAAAAAAGCATCCCTACGGTATAAAACTATATATCTTAACCGACGAATATGGAGTAGTCCTGAAAACTATAGTATATACTACTGAACTATACGCTTCTGATACTTTAGTGGGAGGTGCCAATCACACTGAAAAAGTTGTTTAGAATTTACTATCTAATTATTTATATAAACATGGGATATTCCGTTTATATGGATAATTTTTATAATTAAGTAAATCTTGTACAAAAATTATTAACTCTTAAAACATATTGTTCGGGTACTTTACGTGTCAATAGAGAAAATAATCCAAAAGAAGTCGTACAAAGAAAATTGAAACGTGGCGAATCCATAGCGAGATTTAATAGTTCTCGTGAAAAAGTTAACATTTTATTAGGTACTGTATTATTTGCGAAGTTAAAGTGCCATAATTACGAAGATGGATACAACCTCGAACGTTGTAGATAAAAGTAAAGCTCGAAAACGGCAGAGAAATCCAGAACAATGGAAGAGAAACCTGCAGAAATTAGAGAGGTAAGTAGATACTAGTATGAGTAGTTTTGATCATTGATTTCAAAATATTTATTTTCTTTCAAGTTGAAACTGTTGTTTCGTTGTATTTTTTTATTCAACTTTTAGTACACGTATATTCGAAATGTCCATATTTATGTCAGCCGATCCCCAAAGGACCATGGGGGATTTTGTTTGAACCGCGTCCCCACTAGGGAATAGTTCCAGAAAATCCCGTTCCCGAAAGTCCCGGGAAATCCCGGGATTTAGTGTAGACCACAGATATTATAATACTTCGTACAGATACCCAATCCCATACAAAGAAATGACACCTCCCTAAGTCAGGCTATTGCTCGGGCTATATTGTTTCCTACATTATTTCAACAGATGGCAGCACTAGCGTCTCACTAATTGCCACAGACTGCAGTTTTACAACGCCATCTAGGAGATCACCTCGATACTAGATTGTTTCGATACTAAGTGGCATTGCATTTACTGGATGGCGCTGTTTTTATATAGATTCTCAACATGCATCGCCGTGCGTTCAAGAACGAGTACAAAATGTAATAATAACAATACAACATAAGTCTCGAGTTGGCGGAACATTTCCTTTGTATGAGTGAGTTAGCAATATTCACGCTGCGGTGAATGCTTGAGTATTTCAATGCTGGCCAGTGCTAGGTTGTGTGTTGATGCAAAATATCGTTCGAGACTGTAAGACGTATGTAGTTTTTTTTTTTTTAAAAAAACTTTGCCCCACACTAGGAATTTCCCCTGTATCGTGGGTGCGTTCACAAACATTTAAACTCACATACACAAATACCCAGACCCGAAACAACTATCTGTAGGTCATACAATATTTGTTCCGTGCGGGGATCGAACCCGCGACACGCAGCGCAGCAGTCCATTGTTTGAGCCACTGCGCCAACAGTGCCGTCATAGTTACAGATTATAATCATCAGAATCATACATACAATCCTCCAAGTTCATGAACATTCAAATTTTCTTACGGTTTTTGGATTTTGCAGGCCAGTGCTAGGTTGTATGTTGATGAAAATATCGTTCGCGATTGTAAGACATAGTAAGTACGTTTTACAGTCGCGAACGATAATTTTAACTTCATCATACAACCTACCACTGGCCTGCAAATTGCAAAAAACGTAAGAAAATTTGAATTTCGCGGGCTACCCTCAAGGACATGAAATGAATCAGGTAGGTAAGTACTAGGAATATGACGATGTAAGATGGAATAGAAAGTAGGAGTACCTACATAAATATATAAAACACGAACAATTTTTTTTAAATAATTATTTTAATATTTCAATTAACTGCCTAAATACTTATCAAAACGAATAGCACAGAATAGATGATGTACTAGCGTCTCAAAATCAGCTGATCGAAACGCGCCAAAATATTAAATAATAACACCGCAAGCGTCGAGGACAATGCCTGCAATCGGTCAGCGAGCGTCGCGCGGCCTGGTTGCGTCCGCGTTTATATCGGCTGCTTTTGTGGTTTTTTATTTTGATTTTACTTAGATTTTTTCTAACCGTGACAGCTTCCGAAAAAAATGTTTTGGTTTTGTTTCATTTATGTTTTTGATATCGTTTCGAAACACGTGATAAAATTTCGCTTACTACCTAATTAAATTTGATCCTATACAATATGAGTTTGGCAGTCGTTACAGGTAGTCAGTGGCCCAAAAAGTCAGACAACCAGTCTTACCAAGTGGTATTGTATTACCCAGTAATAACTAGGTTGTGGAGGTCAGCGGGCAATTTAAAACAAATAAAAATTAAATTCTTAAAATAGACTTTATAATCATAACCATAAAATCCACTTTAAGAATTTAAAATTTTTAACGTGATTCAAATTTAATTATGATTCTGCTAAAGCGGCCATTTTAAACTCCCTGATAAGCAATCACTCTATGTAAAATACTGGTATTCAGCTGCATCCGGTTAGACTGGAAGCCGACCCCAACATAGTTGGGAAAAGACTAGGCAGATGATGATATACAGTATGAGTTTTTGAGTTGACCTTATTTATGGATGATGGAGCAAACACAGGCGTGAATCGTGATTACTAACGCAGTTTGTCTGGAAGTTTCGTCCTGAACTTTTTTCACGGCAAAAACAAATTTTTAATAGGTACATAATTTATTAAACTGTTTGATCTTTAAGTGATATTCTGATGTTTATGGAAGGTATGGTATTATATCTGAAAATATATAGAACTAGCTGACCCACGCAACTTCGTCTGCAACACATAATATAGCTTATAATCTTTCTAGATAAATCGACTATCCAACTTATTAAATTGAGCTATATCGTACTCGTAACAAACAAAAAATCTTACCTTTCCTCTATAAAATACCTATTAGTTTAGATTGACTTCGATTATATTATTAAAGTAACAATTACTATAGGTATCTCTTACTGTTTAATATACAGTAACACCTTGTACTTGTAAACATTATGGTGCAGTAAATATTTTGAATTTGAATTTCTCCGGAGCCCCCAGAGGCCTGGGGATTTTGATCCCCACGTACACACGGCTACACATCAAGCTATACATTTCTAGTTTACGCTGATCTCGCAATGTACGGAAATCCTATACAATGCGAGACCAGCTTATACTGGAAATGTATAGCTTGATGTGTAGCCGTGTGTACCTACCGCACCGGACCGAATGACTGCCACGCGCTAGTTATTTTGTCGCCCGTATATTTTTACATTGCGATTCTTCTAAGATATTTGTTTAAACTGTATAGAGTAAAGGGCACAAATATTCTATATTAAATTTCCGTGCTAGCAAACACATTTATTTAGATATAGATTAATACCATATGGGTTAAATAAGCTTCGCAAAATATAATTATTTTTAACCTAACATTTTAATATAAAAAAATGGTTACAGTGAGTCAATCGTAAAAGATAAACATATGCTGTCGCGGACTTTGTTTTAGAACTTTTAAAGAGGAACAATTCCTTCCTACATGATATTTACGTAACTTAAACCGTTTTCGCAGCGCACGCAACGGAAGCTCTCAAAAAGGAATATCTTTTCCCGTTTTTGCAACATTTTTCATTTATGCTCCGCTCCTATTGATTGTAGCGTGATGTTATATAGCCTAAAGCCTTCCTCGATAAATGGACTATCCTACACTAAAAGAGTTTTTCAATTCCAACCAGTAGTCCTTGAGTTTACAACGTTCAAACAAACAAACAAACAAACTCTTCAGCTTTATAATATTAGTATCGATAAATATATAGAATCCACACTATATATCGCTTCTCAATCAGACACAATAATTTGTGGAAGCCGGCCGGAAGCCAGGCTGCAATTGATGAAGCGATATAATATAGTGTGGATTCTCGCGAAACAGATCGACATATTCGTCACAATCCTTAAGAAGCCAGTTGGTCTCGGGGCATAATACGCCAACTGCCAGTACTGTGCTATCGAGTTCGAACCCGGTTACTTATATTCTTTTTCCTCGTCGAGACATTTAGTTTTAGATTTTATTTTGTTATTATTGTTACATTTTCTTTTGTGTGCATGTTTTTTACTTTTATTTTCTTTCTGTTATTTAGTTATTAAGATTTTAGTGTTTGATTTGAACGTAGATCTCTGTACGCTCAAACATTATTATTTAAATTTAGTTTCTCAGTAAGTGAATTATTGTTAATTCTTGATGAGGAATAATAAAGTTCTTAAACCATAAGGAACTCCTTTCCAAAATCCGTAATTCAAAGCCAGGTCGGTTAGATGAGAACAAAAACGCACTCGAAGAAGATAAAAGAAACGAGCAAACAATATACATATGTCAACAACTGCAATTGAGATTTGAGAGTCAGACGTGACGGAAACAGAATTGACATTTGACACTGACAGAGAGTAACTACCTACTTGTAGAACGTTTCGTGTTATGTAGTTCCGGGTTCAGTAAAATAAGAAAAACATGTAATTATTTACCTTAGAAATGATAGAAGATTTGTTATATTTCTATAAACAGTAATATGTATGTTTTTATTGTTTAAATTTAATTAAAATGAAACAACTAAACGTAAATTAGTTACGATTGTGGTTATAATTGTATGTGACAAATTGAGTAAAACGCCATCTATTGCATACCGCTTTAGAGAAAATGATTTACAGATGTCTGACTTTTGACAACTTTATCAAACTATGGGTGCGAATTGAAGTAAAAGTCCTCCTTTGTCTTTTTTGTTGAAATAACTTGATAAATGAGTGTAAATAGATAAATTAGCGTTAAACAAGGAACTTTTGATTTTTGCTAATCTTATTTCGGCCGATATCTACCGTATAACACATTTTAGTGATAGTTAATTTCATTACTGCTACCTATGCTGCCATCTATTGTTTTTTTTCAAGACTAATTATAATTTGTTCGAGTTGAGACCCCATGGTGTAGACCAAAGAACCGGGAACACAAATCTTTGTCCCGGTGCTGTCGGTACCTTCGGGACTGAGTAAAAATTTTTAAATTCTTTCGTGCTTTAGTTATTACTTGTTGTAGGAGCTGCGCGGGCAAGTGAGAGGGGATAGGCGAAATGGCGCGTGATCTAACCGCCTCCGCTTGCACCCTGCGCGTTACCCCCGCGTCTTGCACTATGTCTCGCTCGCGGTCATTTCGAGAATTTCGCTCGTTGTTGTTGTTGTGTTTTATGTGATAATGATAAAGTGATTTCAAGAGTTTTGTAATTTGCTAAAACTTAAAATACAGCTCAAGCATACTGAGGTAAGTTAAATAATATGTATAATAATTATACCTACCTACCTATGTGCTTTTAATATTTTTAGTAATGATAACACATTCGAATGGTAAATGGCCGAATGCATGAATGAATAACACAACCTACTGATTTTGCGTAGAAATTGTCAAATAAATTACATATCCTAATTAGTTAGGTACTAACCTACCTATTGATAGTCTGCCTCCAGATTACCTAAAAATTACTGTGTTAACGTTCGTCTGTCCGAATTAGTCCGACATACACAAGATTATAAACCATATTTTGTTTCTAGTATAAAATAGATGTTGAAAATTGGAGAAGGAGGAGCCGGACTTAAAAAAATATTTAAATTGAAATAGCGCTTCTTATCGTTGTAGTACGGAACCTCCTATATGTACAAGTCGTATAGGCAGAGACTGGCACTTGCCCGGATTTATGGGATAATTTTAATTTAAATGGAGTACCTTACCTACTATCTTTATAATAATAATTTAACTGTAGCAATTTTACACTGTAAGTTATCAATCCAAAAAAATCATATAATTTCATTATTTTAGATCATTCAGACAAGTATGGAATTCGAAGAAGTTGCTAATAAAGCCGACGATGCATCATCATTAAGGCATTACTTTCTCAGAGCGAAAGATAAAAATAATGCCAAATGTAAACAATGCCAAAGAATTTTGAAGTGTATTGTTGCCAGCACAGATGGTTTATTAAAACATATTAAAAATGTGCACCAAAAAAACCTTGCTACAGAGAGACAAAGTATCGAACTGCATGCGCCAAGTTCGTCAACAACTAATATTGATGAAGTACCTAAAAAGAAGACTAAGATGAGTGACTACTACTAATCCACGTCATATCCTTCCATGCAGGTTATGGTATCGCGTATGGTAGCGAAAGACGGATGTCCATTTCGAATATTTGCAGAGTCTAAAGATATGAGAAAGTTGTTCCAGAACTCCGGCCATAATTTGCCTAAGTCTGCTACCGCTATTACAAATATTGTAGTAAAACAGGCTGATAAAATAAAACTACATCTAAGTAACGAAATTCAAAGACTGTTAAAAGACAACCATAAATTCTCAATATCCTTCGACGAAAGGACATCTATAAGAAACAGACGTTACATTAGCTTGAATCTTCATTCACAACATTTTACTGGAAATAAAAATTTCAAAAATCTGGGGCTAATAAGAGTTTATGGCTCTTTACCTGCTAAAAAGTGCTTGGAAGAAATAAGACTGAAATTACAAGAATTCGGGGTGTCACTAGATAAAGATGTAGTAGCTGAAACAACCGATGGGTGTAGTATGATGATCAAGTTGGGTAAATCTCTGAAATCATACCATCAAACATGCATTGCGCATGCCCTTCAACTAGCGATTAATGATGTATTCTACAGAAAAAGTAGTGCGGTTGATGAAGTACAGGACATGGTAAATGTTCCTGAAGGGCAGTGTCGAATATGTCGACACCACGTTTTTTAAAAAAAAAAAAACAAAAAAAAAAATCTTAAAATTAATAAATAAAATATTTTTTTCACATACAAGTGTTATTTTTTCATTCCCCCAGCCAGGAGCTTCTGCCCCTTAAAGGGTTATACAGTAAAAACAAATAGTGATCCATCACTATTTTTTTACTTTATAACGCATTGTGTAACCTGAAAATGAAAAAAAAAAATTGTCCGTACAAAAATATCAAAAACCATTTGGGATCAAAAATCAGATGGCCGTGTGTGAGTTGTACCAAAATATTATTATTTTCTTGACTATGAATCGTTGGTAATTCACATTCAATAAAAGTTTTTGTTCATAATTATCTAACAATTACATTTTTGTGTACAAATGAATACAGTTGTAATTTGTGGGAGATCTGGAGTCTAAACTAATCCTAGACCTATAATAGAACTCCAGCAAGCTCTCCGAATAACATCAAGATTATTAAGGGCACTTACGGAATGATTTATTGATTACCTATTTTTTTTTTGTTATAAATATATCTTGAAATATACTTTTTTCAGTGTGATTTATATATTAAGCAGATAATTAGGAGTTATCGCATTATTTACTGATTGAGTACAGAAATAAAACAATTTTATTAATTATATATTTTATTTAAAACAAAAACCTTAACAAGAGTTAATTTTTTTCAGTGTCAGTCATTTCAATTTCGTCTGTATTCGACCTTTAGCACAGCTTAAAAAGTTTAAAATTTTCACGTAACACCTTGTACGCATACAAGGTAATATTTACTTTAATTCCTCTTTAATGATGTCCGCAAAATGGGCATTTCTTTTGTCTTCTACTTTTAAATGTTTCGAACTAGACAAACATATTTTATTGTCTCGTTTGGACACTTCTACTTTCTGTTTTTTCGACGTACTCATCATATTTTGTCTTAACAAAGACGGAGATGAAGGGCACTCCAAATCGTCATCTGAGTCTAGACTCCGCTTTAATCCTGGTAAGAATAAGTAAATAAAGTAAGGAAAAGACGGAAGCTAGTTAAAATGAAGTCAACATAATTAATTCAAATAAAACTAACCTCTGTTATTCATCCTTCGGAGTTCGGACCTTCGTTGCCTACTTGTATTGTATCTATTCTATTCTATCTGCAGTACGATTGTACGAAGTTACGAACTCTGAACTTGCATCACATGCGACTTGATTCCGCGTAGTGCGACCGACATCGTTAGAAAGAGTTAGGCGTAATTACCGGTATAAGTATTGTTACTTTTACTGATACTAATTTTAGTTATTAAGTAACGTTAACAGACTCACGGGTATCGTTATGAATATCGTTACTTTGTTATCGTTACCGTAACGTTATTTGGTAACGTTATAAAAAAAGTAACGGTAATTCGGTCCCTGATCATAAGTACCTAAAAAAGTTGCATCATAGCTTCATACAAACATACTTTCTTTTTTTATACAACTATCTGTAGGCCATACAAATATTTGTTCCGTGCGGGAATCGAACCCGCGACACGTAGCGCAGCAGTCATCAGCTTGAACCACTGCGCTAACCGTGCCGATTCTGGATACAAAAAAAAAGACAAAAAAAACAAACACATGTAGACTTTAAAGTAATTTTTGAATTTACGCTAGAAAATGGCTCAGGAAGTCTTGGAAGGCTTCCACTGAGATGCCACAAGCAGTCGATGGTGATGATGCCTCACTAATACTGCCGACATATTTAGGATTTGATAATCAGTCTTTACAGTTAACATTACAGCAAAGAGTCGGCACTGTTGTTGACATGTCAGCTACGGAAGACTGCGAATATTTGGCACCCGATTCGGATAGTTCGTCTTCTGACAGTTCTCCGAGTAACTTGGAGAATATAGTACAAGAGCAGCACAGTAACTCAGAAGTATTTTATGGCGATATGTCTGATGGCAGAAGAAGGAGAATGAAGACTGATTCTGAACAATGGAAAAAGAACCTCAACAAGGCTTCGGATGGAAGGTAAGGCTTATTTAGGCTACGATGCTCCAAAAGGTGAAAAGGTTCAGCATAATAAGAATATACCGGAAAGATCGATTGGACCTCCATGCATGCACCTCTGGTTTCTGTAAAAAATCAGCAGTACGCCGTTGTGATGAATTTACTGAAGACAATCGCAATACCATCTTCGAAGCCTATGGGTTGGGCACAACGTAAAATTTACGTGGGCAACAAAGTTACTGTTGTCGGGAAAAATGTGTAACCACCTCAGGCCCGTCACGTCGTGGAGGAACATTGTAATATTACTTACCATTTACCAAAGAAGACAACACCACAAAAAAAGTACCCGTGTGCAGAAAAATGCTTATTAACACCCTTTGTCTAGGCTCCTCTTCACGATCGGCCATGATGGGTGATTACACGCGAGCACCATCGTGTAGAGGGGCTACTCGCCTGTAATCGCCCATCATCGTCGTTGATCGTCGTCGTGATCGTGGCAAACGGTAACTTTTCGGTTTTTCGGGCACACATCAAAGGGAATCGCTTGTAATTGCGTGCGCGTGTCACGACACGATCGCCGATCATTCATTCACCAGAGGACAGCGAGCCGTGCGTACGTCGCGTCGTTTTTAAGTTTTAAAATAAAAGTGAGTGCGTGTGCGAAACAAAACAATGACTAGTGGGTGGTCAAATGAAGAGACATTCAAGTTCATAGAACTATATCAGAACCAACCAGTAATATGGAATCCTAAACATAAATATCACAAAGATAAAAATAAGGTAGGTACTTAGTCATTTATTTATCGTTATTATGAGGTTTATAATCGCTAATTTGTGTCATTCTGTTAATTTTAATCATCCATTATGGTTTTACAGGTGAATGATGCATGGGCTCGTATTTCTGAGGAAATGTTAGTACCAGTTTCCGAAATTAAAAGGAAAAAGGAAACCTTGTTAACAGCTTTCCGGCTGAATCATAAAAAAGTTGTCGCCTCTCTCAAATCTGGTGCTGGAGAAGACGAGGTGTTTAAACCTATATGGGTATTTTATGACGCTTTGGCGGCCTTTATGATCGACGTGTATGAGTGCAAATCGGTAATTGCTACGGCGGACAAAGTCGATGTAAGTAAAACAAACTTTACAGTAAATATTATTTATTAATCTCAATACAATTCGTACCTACATTGTTTATTTGAAATAGTATACGTTTATTTGTAATAGCATAACCTATAAGTTATAAAAGTATTCAGTATGCCTAGTGCAATTAATATCGAATGGAAATAGTGACAATTATTGCGAAGCACAATTATCGCACTGGGCACTCTGAAGTAAAACGAAAACTTCTAATTAGCAGAATTATTAAAAAAAATCATGAAGCATTCTCTTATTTGGATAGCGTTATTTGTAGCTCTTCGAGGTGTTGATTGTAGCGATGTGAATACACTACCATTATACTGTCTCCAAGAACCTGGAGAGACGAGTTGACCATTTATGTATGTATCAGTGGTACCTGGAGGATTGTACCGTTCCCTAGACGTTGAACTTTTTCTTAAGAAATTATGCAATAAAACGCATGTCATGGTAATAATAGAAGCCTTAACATCACACAATTGCGTAGGTTTTTTAAAAACTCTAAACTTACTGGCCATTGTCCCGAAAGTATTTTCGACGACTACTCGAGAGCGAGAAAGTTCTTGATTAAACAACCTTTCTTGAGTACCAATTGCATGGTGACCAGGAAAAGGTTTCATTAAATTTGTACTTAAAGGGAACGCTCCATCGCCCAAAAATATATAGGGGATATCAATATTACTTCCTGGAAGTGGGCTAAGTGACGGAAAATTAATGGTGCAATTCGTCATATTTTCCAATAACACACTGCTTTTTAATACCCCGCCATCACTGATCCGTCCTTTGGCGCCTACTTCAGCAAACATGATACAGTAATTGTCGTCTACTAAAGCTAGGAGAACAATGCTTAAACCACCTTTGTAATTAAAATAGTCAGATGCACTGTGAGCAGGTGGTAGTATATTTATGTGCTTTCCGTCTAGAGCACCTAAGCAGTGAGGGAATCTGAATTGGTTTGCCTTGTCAAGGCATTCTTGTGTAGTAACTAAAACAAAGAAAAAAAAACAGAATAAGTATTTTAATGCTATGTTTTATTGTTTTCTAGATAGAAGAAGAAGGTGCTGATGAAATCCCGAACATGCAGCAGTCAACACAGGGGCAAGAATCAAGTACTGCGGTGTCTATCCGAGTTCAAAAACGGCGCAGTACAAAACTGCCTGAACTCGCAGAAACCAAAGCACAAATAAAATCAACGCTATCTACCCTTAATGACGTATTAACAGTCAAAAGGAATAGAGGTGGGAAAGTTGAAGAGGACTATTGTGATCTCTATGGTAGGCTTCTGGCCAAAGCGCTGAGAGAATTTAGCGACATCGACAAACTAGAACTTAGACATGAAATAGATGGTTTAATAATAAAGAAAAAGCTCTCATTGACTAGGCATCGTTATGTTAGCTCACCATCACAAATTATTATAAGCACCAATCGCCCTTCTACTTCACACAAATTGTATTCTGAACAGTTGATGGATACCAATCCGTCATCTGTCCAAAGCAATACTAGTAATTATTCGTTTATCCCAGAAAATGCCATACATCGGCCCTGCTCGTCGGCGAGCATGTACACTTCACCTTCATATGAATCTCCCCAACGGATACAGAATCAGCAAAACATGTCTCAACATGTTTATTCGGTTGTCCCTTCACCTCCAGACAATCGAAAATGTCTACACAAAACGCACAATCGCAGGATATTTTATATAGAGCATTTTTGGATGCTAATGTAAACAAAGAGTTTGAGTAATTAAAAATAAACGAATGATAAATCTAATCTATGTTTTACTTACCTTAACCATACTCTTCAATATTTTGATCAGTGCTTGGCATACTTCAGGAATTAAACTTTAAACGTATAATGCAAGCTTCTATAACTGACCCCAGTAGCCAAAAATCTTAAAGTTATAGCAAGACGGATTTTAACTGGTATAGAATCCCTCCAAGTAGTGTCTTGTTTTGCAACTAATGGGAATATTTTTTCAACTAAATAATTGAAATCACTTAGCGACATGCAAAGAAAGTTTTCAAATTCCCCTGAAGGTTCCGCTAATAGCTCAGAGAGCTGATTATCCATTAAATGTCTGAAATAGTTATTTAAAGTAAGAACTGGGAAGTAGGATCACTTATTAAGTTGTTTAGGTATATTTACTTTGTTCTATTACGATGAATGCTCAAACACCACCATCTTCTCTTCTTCCATTTTTTTTCGCAACTTTTCGTTCAACTACATTGATACTACATATGATTGTATACGGAAATTAAATTAATGGTAACTGCAGCTATAACCTCCACGTCCATCTTGAATGCTTGCCGCTTAATTAATGATCACCGACGATCGTGTGGATGCTTGCACGATGATGGTGGCAATTACGTTGCCGATTACAGACGATCAACGAGTGTCGATCAACGAGTGTCGATCAACGAGTGTCGATCAACGAGTGTCGATCAACGAGTGTCGATCATGGCCGATCGTGAAGAGGAGCCATAAGTCGCTATTCTGATTACCGATTTAGTAGATACCTACTAAGAGAATTCTTATTAGCAGCATACACTCAGTACATTACTCTTATTACATTATAAACCACGTTATTTATTAGTATTAAAAATATATTTTTGTTTTACTATTTTAGGTACAAAATGAACATAGTTAGTATCCATGTTGAAACGGAAGGTATAACAAAAGCGGAATCAATAGAACACTTCGATACAACAAATCAAGTAACTATAAACGTAAGTAAAAATTGATGATGATTAACATAAATAATTTCATTTAGTTTAGTAAACTGAAAGTTTAGTTTATTTATTCCTAGAAAAATATAGTAAGTACTTATCTAGTTTTTACATTTATTAATTACAGAGAACTAAATTACAACACGCCAAATCGAATAAATGTCATTTAGTACCATATTCTGATAGTGATATTAGCTTGTCTGACCATGAAGAAAGGACTGTAATGTAGCATATAAAAATGTGCATTGTTATTTCTGGTCGGAGAGTGACGCAAAACGTCGCTCCATTGAGATCGGCTCATGTTTATCATATTTGAAAGAATTGAGCGATGAAGACGATGATGAAAAAGAAGTTATATTTTATTCCGGCAACTGCTGCGGGCAGAACAAAAATAAATTTATTACTTCACTGTATTTATATGCAGTCCAAACATTAAACATAAAAACTATTAGACATAAGTGTGTTACACGTAAATAAATAAGTTCCTAATACGGGGTCACACACAGAACGAGGCTGATAGCGTCCATAGCCTCATTGAGAGGGAGACACCCGACCAGTACATACCTCTTATAAAGAATGCAAAAAAATCGAAACCTCCATTGATGGTGCATGAATTGAATTATGAATCATTTTAAATTTTACAAGAATGAGGGTATAATTTTACAACAAATACTGATGGACAGAATGTAAACTGGAACGAAATAAAAACTTTAAAAATTTGCAAACGAAACCCTACGGTATTTTTGTATAAAACGTCTTATAAGCAAGTAAACTACCAGGAAGTTGACGTTAGAAATAAAAGAAAGAAAATGAAAGCACTATCAGAAATTTCACTACAGCAAGCCTATTCCAAGAAACAGGACATTAGTGCAAATAAAAAAAAAGATTTAAAAGAACTTATCACAAAAGCTCTGATCCCTTCTTTTTATGCTGAATTTTATAATTCGATATTTTAAGTTACTTAATAATTATTATGGCGTTTTGATTAAGATTTGATCTCATTTTTAGTTGTTTTTTTGTGATAATAAAACTTATAGTATTATTAAGTCTGATTTGATTGATAGAATAAACTTTTTTTAGTTTTTAATAAATATTTTGTATTTTATTAATTTCATGAAAACATTTTTGGAGAAAATTTGAAGTATATATATGGTTTGGTTTTTATTTATGACATAGACTATTGTTATTTTGTGTTTTTTTTACAATTTCTCATTTATTTTGTAATAAATTAAGATAAAACGAAGAAACATATCTTTTTTTTACTACGAAATCCATTAATTTTATTTGTAAATTGGAACTAACAAAGAAACAATCAGAAATATTTCTCCGACAGTTAATGCTTCTTAGTTAAACAATGCACTAAGTCGAAATACTTTGTCTACTTGCAAGATTATTTTAATATAAAACTGCAACTCTTACAGTTACCCCGACTGTATGATAATTATTTGATGACATATTTTATTGTAAAATGAATTAACTACGAACTTGTTCTTGCATTCTCGATTTAAGTGTCTTCCTGATACATTATATTTTTTTTCCGATAAACATGTAGTTTATTAATTAGGCTAACTATATCTACTTTTGTAATTGACCTAACCCATTTCTTAATTTTTTTGTGATTAATTAAAGGCATAATGGTAAAAATGTCAAACTTTAAATGAGTTTTCCCATAAAAATGAAATGTTGAGTTATTACGTTTTATGATTACAGGGGCGATGTATGAAACGCGTAATTAAATTCTGAAATGTTTTCCAGTCAAATTGTGTACGAACTATTACCACACATAGAGACCAAACCCCACACAGTCACCATGTTTCGTAACAGTTACGAAACTGTTGCGACTTGTTACATCTTTATTATATTGCGACCAAAAAGCGCTATATGGGTCCCCACCCATATAGCGCTTTATTTATTTATCACACTTAAATAGGCACTTCATTTCTACATCTAGCCGCTCAGCTACTTCTTTAGCCTCTTCAAAAAGCTGTCGGTAGATTACGTCCACATTTTTTCTATTATTTTGTAAAATACTTTAAGTATCATTAATAGCGTCCGTAGCTTTTTTTTTTAATCAATTGAGTTCGATTGAAGTATTCTGCTTAAAGATACAGTAGTACCTGAAAAATAAAAAAAAGTAAGTGACTGTGACTGTAGTGCATAAACTAAGAATTTATAACTTAATATAAACGGTATGTACTCGTAGCATAAAATATTAACAAAACAACAACATAATTTTAAAGTAGGTTTAGTATACTCGTATAAGTTCATTTGCCAAACAAAAAGAAATAAAATAATTTAGGGAAGTACCGACCTAATACATCACTTATACACATGGAGGATATAATAAAGTCAGAACTGCGCAATGTTTGCAGCAAGCAATGCGCATCATTGGCAGTTTTATTGTCTTGCCAAGCAGAAATTTTCTCCAGCGCTACAAATTTTGACTAAGTTGTCTCCTTGAAATTGAAGATGCCCATCATGCCTCTCTACCCGACGTGTCTCACAAATACCTTGCATGGCAGCTCCGAGTTCTATTTTAAAAATGTCATGCCTCTTAGCGGATGCATTGGCAAATGCCATAACTTTTCTCATTGTGCCAGATGTATTGCGACAGGAAACTACTTTGGATGATCTTGCCAATGAGTTATTGAGCACATGGTTGTTGCACGGGCAACGTTTAGCATGAATGGCTATTTTCATCAATTCTTGCACTGCACCTTTTGTATCTGATGCCATAACCGAGCAGCTATCAGTTCCAAACCCACACACCAAGATAAATCTAAGTTAAATTTGGTACACAGATTTTCAACGATGTTCCTTAATAATACCATCATGCAAATATCGGAATGAAGCTCAGCTGTAAGATATGTGATATATCTGTTGTTTCATCAAACAAAATTGAAAAATATTTAGCTTCCCGCAGATTCTGTAAATCGTTTTCCTGGATGATTTCTGCGCAAAACATCTATCAACTCATTTTGTCATCTTCACAGTCTTGCTAATGTACTATCGCGGGCACTCCCGCCTGACCACCACTAAGCTCATATTTGCTTGCACTTACAACATGAAGCGCTCTCTAGCTCCGCCCCGCCTTTGTATAGAAATAATGAATGAAATACAATACCATTCCACCGCACTGACGAGACCGACGCACGCCGAACGAGAGTTATTGTTATTTTTAAACTGCCATTATTAGAAAAAAAACTTTAACTGAATTTGACTTTCGTTACTAATGGTGCGTGTGTGTTGGTTTGGTAATTGTAAATTAAAAACTCAATGATTTCTGTGAGTAATTTTAAATTTATTATAAGAATCTTATAAAATCCCATGCTATTTAACAGGCAATTGTAAGCGTGTTCTCTAAATCGGCTTTAACGATTTCGATAAAATTTGAAATAATGGGGCTTTAGGGCGGTGAAACGTTGATCTAGCCAGCGGGCCTAAAATGGCCGCTTTTGCAGAACATAATATGAATGACATTCAAAATTTAAAATTCTTAAAATGGACTTTATGTTTATGAAAATAAAGTCCATTTTAAGAATTTAAACATTTTAATGTGATTCATATTGTTTTTTTTTATTTTGGGACTCAGCTCAGCGATTTGACTGATGTTAAATCCTTGTCCATGCAAAATTATAATTTCATTTCGTTCTTCTTGTATGAGATTTCTGGAAGACATTATGCACAAAATGTTCTAGCACAGGTTCTCAGGAGTCCAAAATTATTGCACAGGTTAATGTTTAGTCAATCAAAGGTCAGGTAACCAGAGCAATGGTCAATGTTCAAAAGGTCCGGGAAGCGCGCCAAAGTTCGTCCGTAAAATTCGCAAAAGGTGTACAGAGGATACGTCACTAAGCTGCGCAGTGCAGATTGCAACTAATTACGTTGACGCTTCTCTAATAGGCCTAAACTTTGAGGGGGCGGGGTTTGGCGCCTACGCATGATTTATGCGAAAAAATTTTTAACTGGGCAGGCGGAAAAGCTTTCGACTGTACGTGGCGTTGGATTTTGAAGATTCTAAATGTTGCTCCAATGCAATATCGCCAGAATTAATACGGAATTTTAAAAGGGCTCTAAAATTCCCTTTATCGGCTACTACGCTGTCATAGTTCAGCAATTTACCATCGTCGCGATGGCCACGTAACGAATATATCGTTACGTTTTGATGGCCACAAAATATTATAGTTTTTACGATTGGTCGCCAACGTTCTCTATTTTCATTTATTTGCTTCAGTCTTTGACTATTTACTTTGTTCATTATGTTAATTTCCGGTTTATGAAAACTCAATAAAAAGTTCTTTCCTGCTTCGACAGCTAATTCGTGGTATTTGTTTCGCTGGTGTGTTGGCAGAACACCATTTTCAAGCAAATTTAGCAAATTATCGAAAGCTTTTAATGGTTCTTTTACGCGTCGACATAAAGGTGTTTTTGTCTGTATACCACCTCCAGGAGCTACGACTAACAAAGCACAGTACTTGCAGTAAAGACCCTGGTCTTTATGGGACAAAACAAGCCAGTGAAACTTGTCAAGGTGAGACTTCTGAACATATTTTTTTGTTTTTTTCGTTAAGTATAATTAGGGGGAGGCTGCCAATGCTTTTCAAGCAACTGCTTTAGTTGAATCATCTACTCGTATATTTCCCCTATATAACAAGCAATATCTGAAGCAAACTTTGGTTGAGAAAGTGAAGTCTTTATCTGATCAGAATCAGAAGTCGATGTACATATTGTAGGCTGAATATCATTAGTAACAGGAGAGCATGTTTTTTCTTCATCTATGGTTAATGTAGGCAATGAAATGTACTCGTAGCTGTAGAAGCAGTAGCATCGGCAATACAACTATTTTCATCTGTAGTTGTTGTAGGTGAATTTTTCGAGTGAGCAATCTCAAGCTTTCTTTGGGAAAAATAAATCTATTTTTTTTAATGAACTCGCCATTTTGAATAACTAAACGACTGGTGACGGGCGTTCGGCAATTCGAGAGTGATGTTTGAAGTGTTTTTGTGTTGATTTTCAAGTTATTTTAACAAAAAGGTTAGTGGTAAAGAATAATTTGATAAGTAATTGAAGTGTGATATATTTCTGTGACATAAAATCCATTATCTGTTCAAATACGAGACCTGTTACACTTACCCCGCCTAATAACTAACATGTATAAGTGTGACAGTGTCACGCTTACCCCAGTGGTCTTGTATGAGAATATCATTACTAGTGATGGGACAACGTATTTTTTTTATATTATTTCATCGATCAAAATTATTATAAGGAAGTTTGATCTCAGAGTAAATATATTGCTACGATGCCTTTGAAAGATTTTTTTTTCTATTTTAGATGGTACGAAATTATAAAACAAAAACTACCGATAAATACTCTCGAGAAACTCTGCTGGCAGCTGTTAATGCAGTACGGGAGCAGCAGATGACGGCTTTGAAGGCTCTGAAGAATCTCACACTTAAATGGTGATCGGGGTATGAAATCGAAAACTCATGGAAGACCGACAGTATTTACGACAGAATGTGAGAAAGATATGGCTTCAATGTTACACAGTATGGAACAGCATGGTTTCGGTTTAACTCAGCGAGAAGTCAGAGCTCTTGTTGGACAATACGTTCGTAGAAATAACATTGACACTCCCTTTAAAGACGGAATTCCAGGGGAAGAATGGATACGAGGCTTCAAAAAAAGAAATAAATTAAGTTTAAAAAAACCACAATCAGTAGAAATAGCGAGAAAGAAGGCAGCCGATCCTTTTCTTGTAAACGAATTTTATGATTTACTAGAAGAAATTGTGCAGGAGCAAAAATTAGAAGGTGATCAGATTTGGAATCTTGATGAAACAAGTTTTTGCCAAGATCCAGGCAAGTCGAAAATCATTGGATTAAAAGGCTTTCAAGCCACAAGAACTACCAGTTCACCTGGTCGCGATAACACAACAGTATTATTCGCATGTAAGTTGGGGTCAAAAAATTATTCCATTAATCATTTTCAAAGGGACGTATCTTTGGAACACATGGCTACCTGACGATGATTCGATTAATTCAGCATTTGCATCGACCTCGAAAGGTTGGATGGAGGCTTCCGTCTTCAGGGTTGAAAAGGTTGAAAAGGATCATCCAAGATTGATTTTTCACAGAGAACATTACAATTCCTCTTGGACGTCATCTATTCTCATGGCACCTAAAAAAAAGTTGAAATCCCATAATGACTCTCATAGTGCTGGTGAGTTTGTACTGCCAGATCAATCCTATGAAGACAGCCTTCCAGTTTCAAAGGCAAAATTTATGGATATCCAGGACCTGTCAAAGTTTTGTGGACCAAAAGCTAAGCAATACTTCTCACAGATAAACAATAAATATTTCATGGATATTGCACATTATTTGCCTGTATTTTCTGACTTTGATCTGTTTTCCTGTGCTAACTCAATAAACATAAGAATGAAAAGGTTTTTTTTACTACACAACAGAAACAAATATATTTTCTTTATAAATAAATATATTTTCCGTCTATTTGAAACTTTATTGTACCTTTTTTCAAGGATCAAAAGATTTATTTAGCAATTTCTCAGTTCATTGTCTTTGTGACATTGCATGTTTTTCCCCTGTGCCCTTCATATAGTTTGGCCAATGCATCCCCGAGAAAGAAATGCAATCAAGGCAAAGTGAGTGTTATTTGTCAGAATTAATAAGCTGAACTTTTATTCAAAGTTTCGAAATAATAAAATGTTCATGTTGTTTGTTTAAATTATTATTTCTTACAGATTTTACTCATGTTTTGGTTTCCCGGGTGTACTGGGTTATATTGACGGCACACATGTTGCTTTACGGAGGCCTGTACTTCATGAAGAGCGGTATTATAATAGAAAAGGATACCATTCCCTGAATGTCATGATTGTAAGCAACTATTTATTTTTAGACATATATCAATGATTGAATGTTATCAAATTCTAAGTTAACATAAACTTATAATAAACTTTGTTACAGATTTGTGATGCAGATTTAAATATATTGTGCGTTGATGCAAGCAGCCCGGGTTCAGCCAATGATTCTAGGGTGTGGCAAGTACACCACTGAACCTCCACCTAATTGAGGTGTCTAATGCTGGAGAGGAAGTGGTTTTGTTAGGTACCAAATACATAGTATTTATTATAATATTACAGACCTAAATAAGCAGCAGCAGAAATTTATAGATAGTTCATTACCACTTTTTTACATTTTGACTGTACGGTTGTTTATTATGTGGTATTAATTAAAATATTTAACCTGAAGGCCTTCAGTACTCCTATGCAACGTTCCACTGTGTTGCGTGACACATGATCTTTATAATAATTGTGTTTAGCAGTCCCTTGTATCCAAAATTGGTGTCATCATAGTTGGCCGCAAAGAATAACCACTATCACCTAGAAATTCATAGATAGTATATAACAAATATTGACTGATGAGCATAAATACTAAATGTAAAGAACCAAAGTTTCAAAAGATCTCAAATGTTCACTAGTTAGACCTAAGCATATTTTTATAAAGAAAAAGCATCTAAAAATAAATATTTTTGTATTGACAATGATTACATGGTGGGAAAGCGTCAATGCTTTTACCAATATAAAAAAATAAATAATAATATTTTAGGATTCTCCCATAGAATAAAATAGGTTATTCATCATCATCATCTTCCTGCCCTCCCATCCCATTCTATTTGGGGTCGGCGCAACACGTTTTCTTCTTCCATTCTTCCCTGTTACACGTCAAGGTGGCATTTATTCCTTTCTCATTCATATCATTCCTCACACAATCCATCCATCTTTTCTTTGGCCTTCCTCTCCCTCTCCATCCATCAATATTTATATCATCACTTTTTTAGTCACATGCGTTTCATCCCTCCTCATTACATGACCATACCAAGATAAGCGACTTCCTTTCAATTTTTCTGTGACAGGTGCCACTTTCAAACTTCCTCTAATATACTCATTCCTTACTTTATCCATTCTTGTCACCCCGCACATCCATCTCAACATTCTCATCTCCGCTATATGCAATTGTTTTTCATCCATCTTTTTCAAAGCCCAGCTCTCTGACCCATACAGTACGACAGACGTAAGGGTGGATAAGTTTCCATCGACGCGCCGACAACAAGACTTAATTAAACAAAGGTTATTAACAACTCATTTATTTTTATATGCAGTACCTATCATTCAATACTTTAGACATTTGTTGTTTTAATATGTTTACTTATAAAATAAAAAATAAATAAACTCACGCCCTTTTCCAATGGGGGTAGGCAGAAACCACAGAACGCCACTTGCTACGATCCTTACATATGTTTACTTGTTAAGAATATTAAGGTAATAATAAATTAATTCAAGATTTTATGAAAAATTAAAATACCTGTTTTGTGATGTGATTTGTGATGCAGATCCTCAATATACTGAGTGTAGATTCTTCATTCAGTGGAGCCTCACACACATGATACATTTGTTTGGAACCAACATCCTGTTAAGAATCACTTACAAAATTTAATAAAGGCAGGAGAATGAGTTTTTTTACTTGGTAAGCATTTCATACAGTTGTTTAAATTGGAAATAAATTTACATTTGGTCTACAATATTTTTTACTTAAATATAATAACAACTGAGTAATTTTAATACTTGTATAATTATAGGTGATTCCGGTTATCCTCAAAGGGAACCCATATGATATTGATGACCTCAATAGTGGATGCACCGCCAGGGTCAGCTGAAGAGTTCTACACAAATCTGCATTGTGTGGCTCGTAATACTGTTCAGCGCACAATTGGGATTCCAAAAAATAGATGGAGATGTCTTCTGGGCCGTAGAGTTCTTCATTATCATTCAGACACAGCTGCAAAATTATAAATGCATGCTGTGTTTTACATTACATTTGTGACGGAGCACGATTGAGTTTGTATGATATTGAGGATGCCGTACCACCCATGGGAGAAATGCAATTGGCACAGAGTGTGTTAGAGGTGGTTCGAGGTTCTGCCTCCATGGAGCTGCGCAGGGCTCGTGCACAACTTGTAGAAGAACTCACACAAAGCAGACAGCTTTATTAATATTATTATTTTCTGATGTAAGAACAATTTTTTGACTAAGACATTCTATGTAACTTGAATCCTATTTCAAATAAATTTATTTTGTAAATTAATCTTTTTACACGACTGCCCCAAAAAGAAGAGTGTTATTGTTTTTCTACACATACTATTTTTATAGATAGCTAAATATTTATGTAACCAAGACTTGTACTCTCTTTTATTAAAATTGTAAGACTATTGTTCTATCGTGTCGTTTGATTTCTATTGTGTATTAAATAAGTAATGGGTTGTGCTGAGGGTTAATAATAATAATCAAAATAAAAAAATAGTGAGCTTACCTAATAAGTTTAATAAAAATTATAATAGAAGTTTATGGTACAATTATTAAAGAGCTTAAGAAGCTTTATAAGGTCCAATTATTAGTAACAAGTATTAGAATAAATATAATTATAGCCTTTTCATTAAGTAATTTTCGTTTATATTCACATATTGGTATTTCCACCACACACATAACCAATTTTTATTTTGTCCACATCATAAGTTAGGTCTAAACACTGTATTTATACACTAGTGAAAATACCATCTTTCTGTGCACCGCCTATTGCATTTAAGGATAGTAATACTGCTATGTTGCGCCACTTTCTCTTTGTCTCCTGTTTAGCATGAGCAGTGCGCAATAACCCCTGGGCAATTCAAATATTTGTATGGCCTACAGATAGTTGTTTCGGGTCTGGGTGTGTTTGTGTATGTGAGTTTAAATGTTTGTAAACGCACCCACGATACAGGAGAAATTCCTAGTGTGGGGCAATGTTATAAAAAAAAAAAAAAAAAAAAAAAAAATTCCTGGGTTGTGTACCAGGAAATATAACAGAGTTTCCAACTGTTGGTGTGTTGGCCTAGTCATCCTGTAAGAACAATAAATATTTGTATTGAGCAAAGATGTTTAATATTACAATTTAAAGGAATTAGGTACAAAATATTTAATAGAATTATGGCCTTACCTTGATATTTTCGTTTTGCTCAGTTGAATACTTGTCTTAAAGTACAAATAACTTGAACTTGTGCATATAAACATCTTATAATACATTTCAAATGAAACACTTGAAAACATTTAGATAACATCGCTTAGAAACTTTTGTTTATCGCAACAGTAATAACTCACGCTTTTTATTCAATTATGAACTAGAAACCTAATATACGATAACGTGGATGACAGATGACAAACGCGCGAGAAGTTTTTTTTTAATGTGCCTTAGCGTGGGCAACGACATGCACAATTAGCCATTGGCGCCTAAATATTTAGTATTAAAATACATATAAATGCAAGCAAAGAACACTTAAATGATTATTTATGTCAAAATAAATATCAAACAGATTTATTAATAGATTTAACGAGTTATTCAATATTTATAAATTTGGTAATTTACGTTTTGATGTATATGGCCACCCCATGACAATCAGTGTAGTCGAACATGCAGTCGATTTCAATCTCAATCTCAATTTTGTTCAAGAGTGCCAAATTGAATCGGATTGGAATTGAAATTGGATCGAATTGGAATACGATCGAGATCGGGATTGATTTCAAGAGTAAGCCTACAGGTCTAATCACGGACTTGTATATTTTCCCCTTTAACTTGAGGGGCATCTAAATAGGTTATTATTTCAAATTAAATATTTTAGTTTCTCTAGTGATGAATCCCCCGCACCAATATTTCGTCTACTTGCGACGACAGTGTAACATCTCGAAAACCGTAATTTTACAGAAAACGACTTTTAAACTTCAAAATGAGCATAACTCTTAAATTGTTGTCAAGATAGCTTTATTATGTATGAGGTTAATAGAGTATAACTAATACTGAAATGAAATATCAAAAAAAAACACATTTGGAACCAAATTAACTTCATTTATAGAGTTTGAAATAAAAAAAAGAAAACTTATCACGTTGTTCCAGAAAAAAAGGAAGTTTACAAGGTGGTAAGTTTAGTTGTCACGTTGAAGATGACGTATAAATTAACATTTAACTAAGTTATATAAAAATAAAACATTATTCTTGAAAAATAGTTCTTTATTGTAGGAATAATAGAATCATTCAACATAGTGGTAACTATTTTAATCATACCATTTTGTTACGTTAACTTACACTTTGACTTATAAAAAAGTTATAATTATTAAGACACTACTATATTTTTTCACCTGTAAGTAAAGGCATTATTAGCTATTTAATTAGGCACTTATGTAAACTATACGGTATGATTGACTAGTATTGTCTTAGATCTGTCCACTTGGCTGTCGAGTGGGTAGAAGATTTTGTACTATACTCACATTTCTTTTACATATTCTAAAAAATAATTCGTATCAAAGCGCACGTGAAAATGTAACATACTAGACTATAAAAAAAATATTTCGTAAACTATTACAAAAACAAAATAGAACGTAAGACCTATCTAAGTAGAGACTTAGGAACTAGCGACTTTATAGATAATAACTAAATAACAGTTTGGTACTCATAGGAACATTATCAATACACAATAACAAAAACATAGGAACATTAGTGAGATTAATCAGTCATATAAAATCAGTCTTATAAGTAATTAAAGTAAGTATATTTTAAACAATGTATCAAATTCAAAAGAACTACAAACTTTCGAAAAATGCCCTGTAATAGCCAGGAATGTGGTTACCATTTAGCAGTGAAAGAAGATCCTGTTTTTTCTTTTCGGCCAATCCCGGTTTTCTATTGAAGGCGTTCTTTAGTTGAATTGCATTAACAGGCTTCTTTTTTATTACCACAGCTCTCTTCATTTCGTCCGCGTAAGACGTACGATAGTAGATCGCATGGGGATCATCTTTTAGCACTCGAATCCCTTTTATTTCAGAAGTTTTTACGACGTTCTGATCTTCATCCTTGTGAATCGCAAAATTCATTTGATTGAGAACAGCCTTCCAATCATAAATGTCACTGTAACATAATTCATTTACATGAATTGGCTCTGACTTTTTTCTTGCAGCTTTGATCGCCCCAATAAATCCTTCAGGTGTAAAAATAGGTCCACTTCTCAACTGCCTTTTTACCTGGCGTTCTATTTGGGAGTGGGCCGAGTCTCCCTCATTCTGTGTGTGTCCTTTGGTGAGAAATTTGTGTGTAATGGACTTTATGTTTGGAAGGTTCTGAGCAGCATAGAGATACATAGCCATCATGAACTTATTCTTCTGCTGGCCAGCACAGTTGTCGGAGTAAAAAACAACGTCCATTGAATTTTGCCCTTCAGAAATCTTCTTTAAGTACTGGAAAACGCAGGTGGCAATCTCGTTCACACCCCTATGGGCCTGCGCTTCATCCCACACGTAACTTTCAACGGAGTTTGTTTTGAGATCATAAATCGTCAGGTTCAATACGTTCAGTTTTGATTTATAATAGAAAACGGATGTGTCTCCTTTCGGGCACTGAAACACAGCTTGAAGATCGAAAACGGCCACAAAAATGTCCTTGTCTTTTTTATCTTTCTCCTTCTCAATTCGCGACATCCGTTTTTCTTCTTGGTGAGATAGAAATTGCTCCTTTTTATTTTCCTTTTCTTCATCTGTGCTTAGTTTATAAGCTTCGCAAAGTTCGCACGCATCTTTTTTGGGAATAAAAAAAGATATATTAAAATCCTGAGTAAAGATGCGGTAGAACATGATGTAATTTGCGTAGGGAATATTTTGGGTCTTGCAATTCTCAACGTAGTCTCGGTGTATATCGGAAATAGTTTTACTCCCATCAATGTAATGCCGCTTGGAATTTGCTCGGATGTAATGCGACTCTATTTTTGGTATGGCTTCGATAAAAGCTTTAACTCCAGTTTTAATTGTTTCGTCAACATGGGCATGATTTTTGTGACATCCACGATTGTCTTTGATCAAAGAAATGTTTGTATTTTTATTCTTTTTTTTTTGTGCGGTTTCTATATGTCTATTGTTGATGTCCAAAGTGTTTTTAAAAAAGGTTTTACAAACTCTGATCTTAACCCCAGACACTATAAAATAGTAAGCATTGTTGTTTTCTCGCTTTGGTGCTATTGTTCCGTCAGAATCAATTCTGACATATCGCTGGGCTGGTTTCACCTCTTCTAAAGATTATAAATGACCACTGTCTTTCAATTTCACCCAAATCCCAGTACTCTTTCAAAAGTTGTTGTCGTTGAATTTCCGTTATATTTGCGTGACATTTAAATTTACAGGTTTCTTTACAGGGGGGTTTAATTCTTCGTTCTGGAATATCTTTTTGAGTTTTTGCTGATTTATAAGGTTTCCCACTATTTCTCAATTTCTTTGCAATATTCTTCTTCCATTTTTTTTCTTGTCTTGGCCTTTTTTTCCCTTTTTTAGTAGGAGTTTCAACAGTAGTAGGAGGATTTTCAGATTCTGTTGCAGCGACGACGCCAGATTCAACTGGAGGCGATTGGTTTTCGGTACTTAAAGTATCAGGTGCATCGATTGGATTTTCATTAGAAGTGAAAATTACTGAGTCGATGACTGACCTTTCTTCTTGGTTTGTCGTTTGCTGACTAGACTCAGCTGTCGGAACATTATCTTGACTAGACGCAGCTGTCGAAACATTATCACTCACATCATTGAAGGAAAATGCAAATCGATGTTTTTCTTGAATCTCTTTATAGTCGGGGTCTTTTACGGAGTCATCGCTGTCCTCAGAGAAAGATGAAGAACTTGAAGAGCTGCTACTCGATTCACTCGAAGAAGATGAACTCATCGATACACTGCGATGGCGATGTGTTTGTGTCGTTTTTTGATCATCTACTATTTCATCGTCGTTAACAGTTTTTAAATCCGGGTTATTACGAGCAACTGTGGTACTTGAAGAAGATAAACTCGGTGATACACTGCGATGGAGATGAGTTTGAGTCGTTTGTTGGTCATCAACTGTTTCATCGTTGTAAACAGTTTTTGAACTCGGGTTGTTACGAGCCACTAGGTTGCTACTGGGCAAAGCCTCGTCCATTTGCACGTCCGTAACTTGCACGTATTTTTACATCGTTCTCACATATATGTAAGATCTCAACATTCAGGCTAGCTAAAGTAGACTCACCTTTCATGGGGTACTGTTTAAAATGTTTCGATAAAATACCCCCTCACATGACTGTGAAGTTATTGTAAAGGCTGCAGAAGATTGTAAAAGTATGTTTGCATTGTATAGATTCAATTTCTTAATATTATATAATTGCATGGCACATGTGTGAGTACTATGTACTATAAAGCCACTTTTTACATTTAGTTACATTTTAGTGACGTTGCCCTGGCGGCTGAGAGAATGTCATGCTCACTCAAATGTCTCGCTGATGGTGGCGCGTGTGTCGGGTCATTTAGTTCCCTTCAAAATGGTTGAGTTGAATGGTGCTGATCCATGCGTCATGTTCGTGAACGGGCGCTGTCAGTGGAGACTGGTCATATCTTAGTTGCCATGGTTTATATATATATATATTTTTTTTTTAATATGTTTATTATATCTTTTTACTCCGGACGCTCTTAACTTGCACGTCTTGCTACATAGTTCTCACATATTATACCATCTCAACATGAATGATGTAATGTACCAAGATTTTTTGTAAAAATATTCTGGTTTAAAAGAGTGTCCATGGAGTTTCTTGCCCGTTCTTCTCCATAGTGATCTACGTTAGGGAATGGGCAACTACAGTACTTTCACAAGTTATTATGCCTTGTGACTGTGACTGTAGCTTAGGAGTGCAATGCGTCGTCCCGGGGGTTGCTGCGTCGAGTTGCGCGTCGCCGGATCTCTGCGGCGGCGAGTGCTGTGGGTGCGGGGTTGCGCGGCGGCGCGTGCCGTGGCGATGGGTGCGCGGAGCTCCGGGTCGCGGGGCGGCGGTTGCGCGTTGCGGCGTGCATTCGTTGTTCCGTGATTTGGAGTCTCGTGCATTCGTTGTTGCGGTGTGCGTCGCTGCGTGCTTTCGTGCTCGCAGTGTTCGTTGTTGCGGGCATTCGGCGGCGTGTGGCTCGGCGTGGTGGCTTTCGGGATGACGTATTGCACTCGTAGTTTAGTTTTGTTTTATGAATTGTTCTTCTGACATTCAAAAATGCCTGTAAAGGTTTAATTGAAATAAATGCTTTGAGTTGAGTTTGATTTCTTTTTGTGCTAATTGCAATATTCGTTTAGATCTTGTCCCCATCTGTAAAGATAACGGGAGTTTTATATTGCTGTTTAGTGTATACAACGTGACAAATTATCATACCATACAATTTTATCAATATGTACTCTGCAACAACAGAACATTAACAAATGACCCACAACATATTTCCAGTTTAAGAGAAACATGTATCATCTACAACGTTACAATTCAAAATGACGCGGTGATACTGTGAATTTCTTACAAGAAAAACGTGACATCCAAAACTTATCTCGTTCACTTCGCTCGATGTTTTACAAGAACACTGTGATAAGTATGACGTGCCACATTGTCGAAAAAAAGAAAATTAATAAAAGAGACTCACCTTTATCACCTAAATCGTGGTAACCTCGTGATGTCACGTTTTTCACGAAAACCGAGAGCACTTCACACCTCGAAGATCAAGTGACAACTGAACTGTCACTGTTTCGTAGCCAACTAGATAAAAAAACAAGACAGCGCTACACTGTGATATTTTATCTCTTTCTCTCATTTACCTTGTTGTTTTTGCAGTAAAAAATATCCCGTTTTTGAAGATAATGGAACGCGAGATCGCGATTCAGAATATCAGTAAAACAAAAATCGTGTAATTCGAGATGTCGCACTGTCGTCGCAAGTGGACGATTTGTTGCCGCAGCCAGCGCCCATGTATCGAAACTTTCTTGAGTTCTCTCAACTGGCCGATAGATGGCAATAGCGGTATCATAATGACTTCCTTACCGCCGCCTTTCGCGCCACTTGTGGGGGCGCGTCGCTCCACTTTTTAGAAATTCCATTTTGGTGAAACCTTGAAGATATTCGTAAAATAAATGAACCTGCATCTGTGCTTCATTGAGAACTTATATTGCAGTGTTGATTTTTGGAGTATGAACCATTCTATCGGTGGATTGAACAAGATTTAGCTCGCCGGCCGGCAGCCCATACCTAGAAGCCATCACGCGCATGTCGAGGCATCTGCCCATCTCCCTGGGTCTGAGTGGGATTCTCTGGATTACCGAGGTACGTGGGCAAGTTTTGCTGCTATTAATTATTAGATATTGGTTTATCGAGGATTCATCAATACGGAAATTGGTTTTATTTTGAAGTCCGCCATTACTTAGATTCTTCTTAATTTAAAATTTTGGTTTGTTCCTAAAAACAACCAGTCAAAACAGGTGAGGCTATTTACACGCTTCATCACATGGTTTAATTTCTAATTTCATAAAATGTAAAGATGGAAAAAAATGGAATTTACTTAATTTACAGAAATATTACCCTCATAGTATGGGCAGTGGCAGTATACTGCTACCAAATTTTCCACACATTTCCCAACAGTTTTCCGATTTAAAAAAATCTTAAAAATTAAATATAAATACCCTTATTAACATACCAAAATTTCATTTCTGTACTACCTCTAGTTTTCTCGGCCTTATAAAGGGTTAAATAGTTTTAAAAAAAGTCTAAAGGAATTTTTTATATGTAAGGCCTACTATTCAACTAATGACACACAAGTGGAGTGCTATTGGAAAAAGTCTACTTTATCCAAAGTTGGTTCGTCAATAAAATATGTAACGGCCTTGGAAATGGGATCAGGAATAGCGTCAACATCTGAAGATACCTGTGTTTATGATACATTTTTTGGAGGAAGCTACAGCCAAAGGTATCAAAAACTGTGAGCTACTAAGACATGTGCAAAATAATCCGAAGGATTTTGATACAATATCAATGTATCAGTTATCTCTCATGTATAGAGATCAAAGTTGTGAAGAATTTAAAAAAAAAATACGTTCATCATTTACTAGAGATATAAAGGCGGAACAAAGTACAAGGGATCAGGCCGAAAGCCACTTATGGCATTAGCTAAGGTTTGCTGGAATAACGGCATCAAAATCTTATGAAGTCAGTAAATGTCAGACTAGTGATGGTGCATTAGTGGGGCTGATCATGGGTGGTAAAATACCTGATACACCAGCTATTAAAAGAGGCAGAGTGTTGGAAAATAAAGTGCTTGAGGTAGTACAGGCAAAGCTAAATAAAAAAATTCAGAGATGCGGCCTTTTTATTAGTAAAAGTTTTTTCATGATTGCTGGTTCACCAGATGGAATAGGTCAGGATTTTATTATTGAAATTAAATGTCCATTTAGTGAAGAAACTTATAAAAACTACATACAAAATGGAAAGCCAACAAAAAAGTTTTACTCACAAATGCAAATACAAATGTATGTTTGTGGTATAAAAAAAAATTATTTTTGTGTTGCAGTGCATCAAATGGCGCTAGTTTAAAATCAGTTGATCCTCCCAGATTTGAGAATACGAGTCGTCAATGGTTAGGTTAGGTTGATGTTTTGTTGTATCCCAGGTAAACCCCACATAATTCAAGATTGCCGCCTTAGTAAAAAGAAACCTGATTGTACAGGCGCTTCGAACGACACTAGTCCCAAATCTGTTGGACCTCCCAGATTTGAAAAAAGCGTCGTCAATGGTTAGGTTAGGTTGATGTTTTGATGTATCCCAGGTAAACCCTACATAATTCAAGTATGTCGCTTTAGTAAAAAAACCTTATTGTATAGGCGCTTCGAACGACACTAGTCCCAAATCTGTTGGACCTCCCAGATTTGAAAAAAGCGTCTTCAATGCTTAGGTTAGGTTGATGTTTTGTTGTATCCCAGGTAAACCCCACATAATTCAAGAATGTCGCCTGAGTGAAAAAAAACCTGATTATATAGGCGCTTCGAACGACACTAGTCCCAAATGTGTTGGACCTCCCAGATTTGAAAAAAGCGTCTTCAATGGTTAGGTTAGTTTTGGGTTTGGTTGATGTTTTGATGTATCCCAGGTAAACCTTATTATATAGGCGCTGCGAACGACACTGGTCCCAAATCTGTTGGACCTCCCAGATTTGAAAAAAAGCGTCTTCAATGGTTAGGTTAAGTTTGGTTGATGTTTTGATGTATCCCAGGTAAACCCCAAATAATTCAAGATTGCCGCCTTAGTAAAAAGAAACCTGATTGTATAGGCGCTTCGAACGACACTAGTCCCAAACCTGTTGGACCTCCCAGATTTGAAAAAAGCGTCGTCAATGGTTAGGTTAGGTTGATGTTTTGATGTATCCCAGGTAAACCCCACATAATTCAAGTTTGTCGCTTTAATAAAAAAACCATATTGTATAGGCGCTTCGAACGACACTAGTCCCAAATCTGTTAGACCTCCCAGATTTGAAAAAAGCGTCTTCAATGCTTAGGTTAGGTTTGGTTGATGTTTTGATGTATCCCAGGTAAACCCCACATAATTCAAGAATGTCGCCTTAGTAAAAAACAACCTTATTGTATAGGCGCTTCGAATGACACTAGTCCCAAATCTGTTAGACCTCCCAGATCGGAAAAAATGTTGCCATTGGAAAAGTTAGGTTTGGTGGATATATTCAAGTATTCCAGGTAAACCCCACATTTCTGAAAAAGCTCGTCATAATAAAAAAAATACTTACTTACCAGGCGCATCGAATGGCACTGGTTTCAAACCTGTTGAGGGTGGGGACGCGGTTCATACAAAATCCCCCATGGTTCTTTCAAAATAATAATAAAGTTGAAATTATATGTGTAGAATACGACGAAGCATTGTCAGTCAAATCTGTAATGGAAACTTTAGTGATATTTTGGAAAACCCATATCTATCCATTATTGTTTAAAATGTCAGAGATGTAATTCGATAATAATAATTTATTTAAATCTTGTGTGACTACTTGTGAAAACTTGTAATTGGCCATATTGTTTTTATAAACCTAACTATTGTGTCTACCTAGCTGTAAGTTTTCCGAAAATAATAAAATAAATAAATAATAAATAAATAAAATTCAGTATTTTTATTTACCTTTAGCAACGAATTAAACCTATATAGGGTGTAAAAGTACCCTTAACGCAAACGAAGGGCATTTGTTCTTCGCAAAAAACGATCGCAGTGGTGGGGACCACTGCGATCGTTTTTTTGTTCTAGACCATACCTGGGAACCTCCTAGTTACGGAGATATTGGGGGTCAAAGTTCCAAATTTTTCACAGCTGTTTTTGTAAATACTAGTATTTCAGGTTTTAACTTTACTTAAATTATCTCCATGACCCGTTTACTATTCAAAGCATCCACTAGCACAATGTTTTAAGAGTGCTACTTTGAGTTTTACCGTAAAATGTGATTTTTGACCCCCAAAAAAAAGTCATTTCCCAGCAAATTTTTTTGCATAGGGGTACTTGGTTTGATGTACAGAATACTTGGTTGTCGTATGCGTGAAGGGTTCGTTTACACCCTGTATACACTTATTTATTTATTAATGAACTTTGTAAATTTATAAGGCCACAAGCTATAGTGATGACAAATCATCTAGTTTCCCTATAAGATAGTTATTTATACAAGCGTGAGGTTTCGACGTCTAATAACCCTTTCTATATGAATACGTAAACTAGCTATTTTCTTGGTTTCTCTGACTTCCTCTTTTGAAAGCTTACTACCTGATTCGACACTGGGTGGTCGTATTAGCTGACACCCAACCCCAAGTAGCAAAGGTTCAATATGCTTAAAGCCTCTATCGGCCATTACATGTGAACCACTAGGTAAGCAGTTCAAAAAGTCACAATTCTCAACGAGACATACATCACTTATTCTGCCTCCAAACCCTTGAGATATATAATTTACTAGTCCATTTGGTGTACTGGAAATAAGGTACTTCACAGTGTTTGCCTTTTTGTACTCAGACCAAGTTAACGATTGATGTAAAGCATTGCTGGGTTTCTGTATCTCAATTTCAAGGCAATCTATAATACTTGTAACATTATAATATTTTTTCCTAAAAATTGGCAGACATCTTTTAATGGCTGATTTATTTAATTTAACAATAAAGGGCCAAATGACTTGAGCTATTTTTGATACATTTTCATTAAAAATTCTAGAAACATGGTACAGTTATTGCAAATTCATCACTTAGTTCGGAAAATTTACTATCTAATCTTATTTTTTTCAATATCAATCATATGTGAGGAACAGAAATTGCAGTATTTTCATGTATAATCTTGATAAAAAAATAACAATCTTTAGGTACAAAAATGTAAAAAGATGGTCTATTTTCAATTTTGTGTATAGTTGATTTTAACATAAAAACATTATCCTCTTTTTTTAATAGAGGTTTACTAAAACTACTGGTGTCAGATGTGGATTTTGACTGAACAACAGATGGAGTGTACATAGATATATCACTATCGGATTTGTAATCTAGTCTGCGTATTACATTGAGATGAACTTGCTGTTGTTTGTACGGCTGTGTTGGAATGAACGCATAAAGACCGTGTGTCAACGCTTGGTTTTTTACTCTGTGCCAACTGAACGGATCTCTCTCTCTCTCACCGGCTCCGTGACACGTATTAATTTGTTAAACTATATTTGCTTAATTAATTATAATAAAACAGTTTGATTTGAACATTGAGTGCTTTATTTATACACAACAGGTTATGGGCCGCCCCCTGCCTGATAAAAATTTCAAATATAAAGCCGTAACAATTACAATAAAAGTTAGTGAAAAGTACACGTTGTAACGCTTAACCTCAAATACCGCGAAAAAGTTTTTTCCTTTCAGCATAATTTGTATCAGTAAAGCTAAAAAATGGCATTAAACACATTAGCAATACAGAAGTTATCGGGAAGAGATAATTTTTCGACATGGAAGTTCGCAATGGAAGCATATTTGCAACATGAAGATCTATGGGAATGCATACAGTCAGAAACATGTGATGCCAAAAGGGACATCAAAGCCAGAACAAAACTAATATTACTTATAGATCCACAATTATATGTACATGTACAAGATGCTAAGTCGGCGAAACAGGTATGGGACAATTTACTAAAAGCACTCGAAGACAGTGGTCTGCTCCGCAAAGTGGGGCTCCTTAGAGACTTGATTACGACCAATCTAGAATCAAGTGCAAATATAGAAGAATATGTGAACAAATTAATGTCAACAGCACATAAATTGAGAGGGATAGGGTTCAATGTGGATGATGAGTGGCTCGGGACTCTTATGTTGGCCGGGTTGTCTGATGAATATAAACCAATGATTATGGGTATAGAAAGCTCAGGCATAAAAATTAGTGCTGATATGATAAAAACAAAGTTATTGCAAGAAGTTAAAACGAAAACAGAAAGTACTACCGCTTTTTATGTAAAGTCTAAGAAATCCATAAACAATACTCAACAAAAAGACAGTCACTCAGGAAAACCTAAAGGCCCCCGTTGTTACAACTGCAATAAACATGGACATTTGAGCAAGCAATGTTGGTTTAAAAATAAAAACAAGGAAGAGAAAGGTACTAAAAATGGTTTTGTCGCAGCTTTTTCAGCTACAACTGTAAATGATGCCAGTAGTTGGTATGTGGACTCCGGAGCTTCAGCCCACATGACAATGAATCGGAATTGGCTAGAAAATGAAACTGCACCGCCTGTACAAAGTATCAGGATCGCAGATAATAAAGTTCTTGCCGTAGAAAGCTGTGGCACTGTAAATATCCAGGTACCAAATAAAATTTCAGGAGAACCAGACTGTATTCAGGTAAATAATGTATTATTTATTCCTGCTTTATCAACAAATTTACTTTCTGTAAGCAAGATCATAATGAATGGCAATAAAGTAGAATTTGACAGTACTGGTTGCTCAATAATGAACAAGAATAAGCAGATAGTGGCCAATGCAAAGTTAGTAAATAATACTTACAAGTTACTTACCTACCAAAATGGTCAGGCAATGGCAGCTACTGCTGAAGACAAGTATTTATGGCACCAAAGACTAGGTCACCTTAATTTTAATGATATCAATAAGATTTCAGAATGCACTATAGGTGTGAAATTACGTCAACAAGATGAGGACTACATATATACATCTTGTCTGGAGGCAAAACAGACCAGGCAGCCATTTAAAAATGAAGGCTCCCGAGCAACAGGATTGCTAGAGCTTATCCACTCAGATCTATGTGGACCTATGGAAAACCAGTCCATCGGAAGTGCAAGGTATTTTTTAACCTTTACAGATGACTTCTCCAGAAAGGTATTTGTTTACTTTCTCAAATATAAATCAGAAGTACTAGAAAAATTTTTGGAATTCAAAAATAAAGTAGAAAATGAGTTGGACAGTAAAATAAAAGTACTTCGGAGTGATAACGGAAGAGAATATGTAAACAGTCAGTTTGAAAAATGTCTGAAGAAATTTGGCATAAAACATCAAACGACTATTCCATACACACCTCAGCAAAATGGCGTAAGCGAGCGAATGAACCGTACTCTTGTAGAACGTGCTAAATCTATTTTATTTAATGCCTCGTTACAGAAAGAATACTGGGGAGAAGCAATAGCTACTGCTGCCTACATCATCAATCGCTCACCAACACGGTCACTGAGTGATATTACCCCTGAAGAGCGATGGACTGGATCCAAACCTGACCTTAGTCACATGAAAGTATTTGGCTGCCAAGCGATGGTACATATACCAAAAGAAAAGCGTCACAAATTAGATGCTAAGTCTCGTAAATTGATATTTATTGGTTATAGTGAATGTAGTAAAGGATACCGCTTTATAGATAAGAAAACCAAGCAAGTGACTATGAGTAGAGATGCAGTATTTTTAGAAGAAACTGTCAACCAAAATAAAATAATCAAAAATACCAACTGCATTGAAACCACAGATAAAAAATATAAAGAGAAGAATACAATAGAAAAGAAGAATTCAAACACATCCACAAGCGGATCTAATAACTGCAGTGAAGAAAATGATTGCATAGTATATTTTGAGACCAATAAAACACAAACACAGTCTCATAATGAAGAAGTTAATTCTGAACCAGACTCCAATAGCTCTAGTTATTATGAGGATCCTAATGATGAAACATACATACCAACTGATTCTCTCAGTGTTAGTACCAGTTCTCCTGAAATATGTCATGTAAATGTCAGACCTCCTCGGGACCAAAGACAAAGAGAAGTACACGACACAAGTTCAGATCTGTCTTTTTTATGTATTAATTCAGAATCTGCAATGAGTTTATTGGATGATGACCCACAAGATCACACTGAAGCACTAAACAGTGAAAATTCAGAATTATGGAAGCAAGCTATGGAAACTGAATATAAATCTTTAATTGAAAATAACACTTGGAGTGTCATAGACCCACCTGTTGGTAAAAAGATAATTCCCTGTAAATGGGTATTTAAATCTAAGAGAGATGATGCTGGAAACATAACACGATACAAAGCTCGTCTCGTAATAAAAGGATTCAAACAAACAAAAGGGATAGACTACCATGAAGTTTATGCTCCGGTTATACGCTATTCTTCTATCAGATACTTAATTGGCCTAGCAGCTAAGTACAAACTAAAAATACATCAAATGGATGCTGTCTCAGCATTTTTGCAAGGAGATATAGAGGAAGAAATTTACATGTCATTTCCACCATGTTATGAAATTCAAAATAAAGTATGTCAGCTTAACAAGGCATTGTACGGCCTGAAACAAGCCAGCCGGCAATGGAATAAGAAACTTAATGCTGTCCTTATTGACATTGGGTTGAAGCGCTCAACAGTAGATCCATGCGTTTATTACAGGATTGTAAATGAAAATGATATACTGTTAATAGCAGTATATGTCGATGATTTACTCTATATGTTCAATAATGACAAAACAGCATCATTTGTAAAAACAAAATTACAAGATAATTTCAAAATGAAGGATCTTGGTACAGCCAGACAATGTATTGGTTTCAAAGTAAAACAAACCACTAACTTGGAAGAAATATCGTTGGATCAAACATTGTACATAGAGAAAATCTTACATAAATTCAAGATGTATGATTGTAAACCTGTACCAACTCCCTTTGAAGCGGGAACTCAATTAAAAAAGGCTGAAAATGAAACAGAAATTTTGAAAAATGTTCCTTATCAAGAAGCTGTGGGATGTCTTTTGTATTTGTCGCAATGTACACGCCCCGACATAGCTTATGCTGTTAATACTGTTAGCAGATTTAATAACAGTTCAACAATGCAACATTGGATTGCTGTCAAAAGAATATTTCGGTATTTGAAAGGAACTATTGACTTGAAACTTACATTTAAAAAGGATGATAAAAACATAGTTGGTTATTGCGATGCAGATTGGGCCAGTGACACAATAGACCGAAGATCTTGCACTGGCTACTTATTTATATTTCAGGGTGCATGTATAAGTTGGAACTCTAGGAAACAAGTCACAGTAGCACTATCCAGCACTGAAGCTGAATACATGTCTCTGTCATCAGCTGTTCAAGAGGCAATCTGGCTGAGGCAACTTAATAATGATATCTTACATAATTTTTCAGGTACTCCATTAACTATATACTGTGATAATAGAAGCGCTATTAGTCTTTCAGGCTCAAATGCTTACCATGCTCGTAGCAAGCATATTGATGTTCGCTACAACTTCGTGAAAGAAAAAGTTGCCACCAAAGAAATACATGTGGAGTACATAAGCACCGAGTTCATGTTAGCGGATGCGTTGACAAAGGGACTACCTCGACCGAAGCTCTGCCAGCTTACAACTGGAATGGGTTTGCGTTCAGGAGAGGGTGTTGGAATGAACGCATAAAGACCGTGTGTCAACGCTTGGTTTTTTACTCTGTGCCAACTGAACGGATCTCTCTCTCTCTCACCGGCTCCGTGACACGTATTAATTTGTTAAACTATATTTGCTTAATTAATTATAATAAAACAGTTTGATTTGAATATTGAGTGCTTTATTTATACACAACAGGCTGTAACTCAGTAACTTTAAACGGAGAAGTAGATTTACACACACTAAAAACTTTCATTGGTGAAGTCTCTTTTGTTTGTGTATTTATTACTGTCTGGGTTTGCTTGCTCCTATATTTGGGTTTAATAATAACTTGACCTGCTTTGTTGATTCTTGTTGTTGGTTGTTTATCATGAGGCGGTGGAGCTGAAAAAAAATAGAAATATGTACTGTTTAGTGCTACAAATAATTATTTAAGTAATACTTAGTATTAATAACATACTATAATAATCTTGTCCACACAGATTGATGCATTTAAATTGTCACTACAATCTAGATTTTACATAGTATACAAGGTATATCATAGATACCTGAGCTTGTGCTTGGAACGTTGCATAAGTTTTCACACTCTTGAGCTTCTTCAATCCTCATTTATTCTTGTTCTTCACACTCTTTTATCAATGATAGTCTTTGCCTTTTCACAATGGCTGGCGATACATCAAGTGAAGCTCTAGGCCGGTCTGGTTGACAAGCAAATTTTCTTGGCAAACAACCAGGCTTCATGATAATTCTGGATACCGTACCCATTGTAGTATATTCCACGTAATTTTCCATACCATTTGGCAGCTAAAATAAGAATTATTTTTTAGAATAGGTTAAAAGACAATAGTAATTAAAACTCTGTTAATTTCACTGTGATATTTTGTACTTATGTAATTAATACTTACATCGAAGTGATCCTCACAAAAATAGGCAGTACTTGTTGTTGACAATGTTGCTATATCTCTTCTAGCAAGTCTTAGCCACTTTCTCCCGATTTGTTTATCTTTTGGTACATAAATAAACAATTTTTCCGGTGCAGTAATTGTTGTAATATTACACTAGGTACTTTTTTGGGAATATCAGGAGCTATGGAGCCAGAAATAATGCCCCTAACACCAATTCATTTGAAGGGGCATTTAAAGCATTGCTGCTGAATAATTGAGGGGTCTAAAAGCAATGATATTATAAGTAAAAAGGTGTAGATAGGTTATAAGCGCTCAGCAAGTGGCACGTTAAAATGTGGCTAACTAGCCACACTTGACCTCAGTGTCGCGTTGCGCCGTCAACAGACGCACGTTACGTAGGTACTGAGTGCATTCAAAGTAAAAGACCCAAAGCTACCGAAAATGCCGTCGTGTGTTATGAGATATTGCACAAATTATACAAGCAAAACTTCCAAAAGTCAAGGAATCACATATCATTCGTAAGTACATTATTTATCCTAATATTTTCACAAATCAAAACATTTTATTCCTAAAATATGGCGTTGGAAAAGAATGACTGCAACAAAAGTTTCTCCATGAACAAGTGTGATAGAGAAGCCGCAATTATATTTAGCCCACGGATTGGATTGATTACATTAGTCCCGTCCCGCGTGTCGCAGAGCCTGCTGACGCCACGCAGACCGAGCGATTTCGATCGGCGTGGGGTCGGTGGTGGGGGTTGTGACGCGTCAGCTCAGTCGGGTCTAGTGCAGTGATGCCAACTTAGCTATTTTATAGCTAGATCTAGCTATTTTTGCACCCCTGTCAGCTACAATTTCTAAAAAATTGTAGCTAAACGATTTAGCTACTTTTTTTAGCAAATTATCAACACAGCGACTTTATTTACACACTATTATTGATGCTCGTGTGTGTGATTTTCAGTTTTATTTTTTTGTCTGTGGAAGCAATTTTTAGAGTCGTAAACTCGTCAGCATTTTGTTTGAATCATATTGTAAAAGCAAGACTATTGTCTATTGTTATAAAGCACAAAGGGCTCGCGATACGGAACATGTGTGGATCATGCCCAAGGGGATTCCCCTGATAGTTTCGCTTGCTGGAACATTGTGATTATTTTCTCTCACTCTCTCTTATTAATAATTAGCTTTGTTTCTATTTCGCGCAGCGCATTTTGTTAGTATTGTTTGTTGTCGTAGCCTCGTAGGTGGTTTACTCACATTCAAATTCCGCGTTATTATTATTTTAATAGTTCGCGTTCGCAAAACATACAGTATTACAGTCATCTATTTGTGTCGTATTTGTGTGTAATAAAAAATGGATCTACCCAAGAAACCTAAGACTTATTTCCAAAAATACAGAACTGAGTGGGAGAGCCTAGATGAATTTAAAGGGTGGTTAAAGCCAGCAAGTGGAAACTCGTCCAAAGCATTTTGTAGTTATTGTTGTGTGGAAATTCTGGCCAAACTATTTGACATTAAGAAACATGCTGAGACTAAAAAACATAAGCAAAAATTGGAGTTCAGAACAGGTACGTACATGAAGCTTTATTTTTTTAGACACTCAGATCGATTAGTAGGTATAGTTTAGGTTTAGCCTTTCATGTCATGATAATTTGGTACATACTAGCCTAGTCCAAAGATATTGTAATCAAAAGCAGAATTTTACTGTAAAATTCTTTATTGTAAATATAAACAATGTTGCCACTGTTGAAATTATATTACCAAAAATTGGGAAAAAAATAAAAGTATCGTTAAAACATTATGCCCTGTATGACATTTTGTCCATTATTATTTTATTTTGCAGGTAATCAAATAATACCGTTCAAAACTATGCCAAAAAAAAATTGCAGACCCTGCGATGAAACTGAAGGAGCTTTGACCATGTTTATTGCAGAGCATTGCTCTACAATGAGTATAGACCATTTAGGAGAGTTGTGCAAAACATGTTTTAAAGACTCTAAAGCAACCGAGGACTTAAAATTGCATCGTACTAAATGTACAGCAATTATGACAAATGTACTGGCACCTCACTTTCGCCAAGAACTTTTGGACGACATTGGAAACCAAAAATTCAGTATAATAATGGACGAATCTACAGACGTCAGTGTTAGTAAATACATTGGCCTTGTGATTAGATATTATAGTACTGAACAGAAATCAATTGTAAGTTCATTTTTGGATTTGGTTTCTGTTGAAAGCGCAGATGCAAGAGGGCTTGTAAATGGTCTAGTTTCGTGTATAAACAAGCATAAATTAAACATTCGACAAATGATTGGCATAGGAACCGATAATGCATCGGTTATGACTGGTGTCAACAATGGAGTACATGCTATCCATAAACGAGAGTATAATCTGGAAAATTTAATTCTAATAAGATGTGTGTGTCATTCTCTGCAACTAGCAGTGACTCACGCATCAGAAAACTCACTGCCAAGAAATATTGAATTTTTGGTGAGGGAAATATATAAATGGTTTTCAGTATCACCTAAAAGAAGAGATGAATATAAAAGTATATATGAGACGATTAACTGCGGAGAAAGTCCGCTTAAAATCACAAAAGTTTGTGACACTCGATGGCTTTCAATAGAGCCAGCTGTAAAAAACATTTTGACTCAGTGGGAAGAATTAAAATTACATTTTAATATGGCAAGGGAAAAAGAAAATTGTTATACAGCTGACGTGATATATAATATGCTTAATGACAATAGAAATTATTTATATATGACATTCCTGAGAAGTGTACTAAATGACGTCCAAGTGGCTATTAAGGCATTTGAGAGTGAAGACTCGAATCCATTGAAATTGCTAAATACGCTTACGACTCTATTGCAATCAGTGAGCCAAAGAATTTTAATGCCAAGCCCAATTCCAAGGAACTTTTTGGACCCTATTACTGACAGAGATATAAACCCAAGGCCATATCTTGGTTATGTGTTTGAAACTAACTCTCGTCATCAAAATTTGGACCCTGAGATATTAAATGGCATTAGAGTACGGTGTTCCTCATTTTTAGTAAAACTTTATAAAGAGCTGCAGCAAAGATTGCCGGATAACTACCGGCAATTAGAAATGATGGCACAATTGAGCCCTGAAGAGGCAATAAAAGCCACAAAATCAAACGCAATCGTAAGCGTTGCAGAGATTTTGGGATTTTCACCAGAAATTATTGACAAAATGGTTCAACAGTGGCATTTACTACATTTGGTTAAGTGGACATCACAGGAAATAGTGAAATTTTGGGTGGAGGTCAGACACTTTAAAAATGCATGTGGTGATAATACGTATAGGGATATAAGTGAACTGGCTATATCTTGCCTTTCACTTCCACACTCAAATGCAGAGGTTGAGAGGTTATTCTCTCAGATGAATCTTGTTAAAAATAAGCAGAGAAACCGAATGAGTCTGATAACTCTAAATTCTATTTTATATATAAGAGACTCGCTCAGGAAAAAAGGCAAATGTTGCTTCAATTGTACCTTACCTTTAACAGTTCTCCAACAAATGGGAACCGTGGAGAAATACACAAAATCCCTGGATTCTCAGGATGTACAACCATCTACATCATCTTCCCTAGATTAAGTTATATTAATAATGTTTTACCATAAGTATGTACCTGTAAATATATTACGAAAGTAAAGTTATCCATTACACTCATTAGTTTTAATGTAGAAAAACGATTTTAACGATTACTTTAGTTTTTTTTTTTTAACTTTAGCAACTTCTAGCTACTTTTTGGGGTAAGATAATGTGGGAATCTGGCAACTTTTTGCAAAAGATCTAGCTACAGAAGTGACGCGTTATTACACTAGACTCTAGTGTAATAACGCGTGGGCACGCGCAGACAGCCGAGTGGCGATGTAGAACGTGGACGTGAAAAATGTCAGACGAATTAATAGAAGTCGTGAGAAAATATGACATTTTGTATAATCAAAAACACAAAGATTTTCAATTAAAAAGAAATTCGGCGTGGGAGGAAATATCTTTAAAAATAAAACTACCCGGTTTGTAATTGTATTGTTTTTATTTTTTTAAGTAGGTATATCTAGATGTAGTAAGTAGGTGTATGTATCTATCAAAAATGGATATCGATGTTCCCGGCGAATATCGTGCAAAAGTGATGCAATGTATGTATTTATGTAGTAATTTTTATTTATAGTACCTACCTATATTGTTGATTGTGTGAAATGACTATTATATTTTTATGACGATTATTCGCAGGTAACGACGATATGACAATTGTTGGTACTTCAGTATTTTTTTCGGAAATTTAAAAGTACATTGGTTTAGAGTAACTTGGGATTTAAGGATTTTGAGATAAGTAATTATATGAGTTGCTGTGTGGTGACGGCAGAATAGAATACAGTTGTCACCACCCCTACTCTTCCCGCGGGTGTCGTAAGAGCCGACTGAGGGATAATAAATATAACAAAGAATGGCGCTCTCTGATAAATCTTTAATACTGCGATCTCCAAGCGTGGAGATTATGGCAAACCCCTCCACTTATGTGGAGGAGGCCATTAGTCCTGCAGTGGACTGTTATGGGTTGTTATGATGATGATTATGATATGATGAATTATATGAGACAGACTCTTGTCTGATCATATCCTTTTGCCACGGTACTTGTCCTTCTGGAGAAACAAAGTACTCTTTAAATTTTTCTCTAACAGCAAAAGCGTCTTGACAGTGATTTCTTCCAACAATTTCAAGATTAGACAGACCGTCTTGAGAACTTTGACTTTCATTAGAATTTAGATAATTTTCTCCAATTTCTTGTGAATTTTCGGTACGCAAATAGTTAAGAACACACATGCACATGCAGCTTGTACGATATTGTCTGCCATATCCGGTTGTACTTGCATAGGTCCTTGAAAAACGCGAAACCTTGCTCTTAAAATTCCGAAAGCATTTTCTAGTTCTTCGAGCACGTGATAAACGGTAATTAAATACTTTATTAGAATCATTGTTTACAAGCTTTGCTTTACTGTAGGGCTTTAAAAGATACGTTTTTAAAGGAAATGGTGCATCAGCTACAATAGTATACGGCATAGGTTCAGGATTTTGATGTATTGGAGTATTCTGTGGAACATTCAGTTGGTTCCGTTCGAACATTTTCCCCATCACGGAATTTTCGTATACACCTCCATCACTATTACAGCCATACGCCCCTACATCTATCATAACAAATTTATATTGAGCATCAACTTTAAGCAAGCAATACGATTGAATGATCTTTTTTATAGTTGTAATAGGTTGATCCAGCATTTATTGGGCATATTATATTTACGTGCTTGCCATCCAAAGCGCCAAGATAATTAAGAAAGTGCCAATATGTTTGGAAATCTTTTGCAATCTCTTTCCATCTCTCTTCTGAAGGTTGTGGCATTACAATGGGTGCTAGATTTTTCCAAATAGCTTCGCATACTTCCTTGACTAAATTTCTTACTGTGGTAAAACCCATACGATAACTGAATGCCACTAAACGAAAGGAGTTACCAGTGGCAAAAAACCTGTGAACAAAAAAAGAATAATTAAAAAACAAATATAGCAAAAAAGAAAAAATATAAAGTCAAATAACTAATATTAAAGTTCATATAATAAAACATGTTAACAAATTGTCTACCAATATTTTAAGGGGTGATAGTGTTAAGAATTATGGGCAACTTTTTAAAGGAACATAGATCGCTAAAATCTTCTTGTTCTAAGGCACTATGAACAACTAAATTTTAATTCCATATTTCGAACTATGTTCCGTGGGAAATAGTTGTTTAATATACTAATACTATCAGCTCTTAAAGTAACGAGATTTTTGTTTCAGTTGAAACATGCAAAGATAATTGGGCTAAATTACGCAACGCATATTGTAGTGCACTAAAACGACGAAAAACTAAATCTGGGCAAGCGGCAACGCAAGGGACTCCATGGAAATACGAAGATCAAATGGGTTTTTTACGTCCATACATGGAAATGAGAAACACTAAAACTAATTTGCCATCATCTCCGTCGACATCTGCAGAGACCATCACATCGGAATTGCCTGCAGAAAGTCCTGAAGTTCCTCAAAGTCCGGCTGATTTCAGGAGTGAGTCACAACAAAGCAGCTTAAGTTCATATTCTCAAAGGAGCTCATCTTTGAAGAAAAAACCTGATTTAGCAGACATTTACGATATGATGAAGACACAGCATAGTCTGAGGCAACAAAAACTACAGTCAAAACTGGACTTTGATGAAACAGACATGTTTTTCTTAAGTATGAGCAAAGCAGTCAAAGCACTACCGAAACTACACACATCAAAAGTGTCTAGGGATCAACATATATTTTTGCAATAACTTTTCTCCTGATTGATATTAATTAAAATTTTCTTTAAGGATTCATCAAATAAAGTGTTTTCGTTTGTCACAGTAACGATAAACCAAGTCACCTTTGCATTAATAAAGAAATTTGCCATTTTCCTAATAAAGGGATTTTTGACATTTGAACCACTAACATTAAAGTTCGAAAAAAAGACTGAAATAACAGTTTTCTTTAAAATTTTATTGGGTAACTTAAACAATTAATAATCCGTGTTTCTACCGCAAACACTAACAACACAAGAACATCGGTTTGGCATACTCAAAATGAGTTCATCCAAATCACGCTGTGGAATGGCCGCCCATGTTCGTTGCAACAACAAAAAAGGTCTTCTTGCGACTGGATACCCTCCATATTCGGCAGAGCTCTTCTCTGTAGCATATCCCATGCATGCTCAATCGGGTTCAAGTCTGGCGACTGAGCAGGCCAGGGCAGGACATTGATGTTAGCTGCGGCGAGAGTCTGTCTTACAACTCTTGCGGTGTGCGGTCGTGCATTATCATGCATTAACTGAAATAAGGGACCGATTTGCACTTGTAGAGGAACGATGACGTCTGATACAATCGTCTCAGCATAAATTTGAGCGTTGAGGTTGCCTCTGATCCAAATCAACTCAGTTCTTCCGCCGATCCAAATACCCGCCCATACCATGATGGTTCCACCACTATAAGGATGGACTTCCTGGCAGGATTTTAATCGCTGTTGGCGTCCAGGGGTTCTCCAGTGTCGTATACGTCTTGTATCCGGTCTCATACCAAAACGAGACTCATCAGAAAAGCACACGAAACGCCATTGTTCTTCTGCCCAATTTCTGTGTTCAAGAGCCCATTGATATCGAATCCTACGATTGTGCATTGCTATAGGTGGTACCCGTAGCGGTCTTCGGGAATGAAGGTTCACTTCATGCAAGCGGTTTCTGACTGTTTGGTCGCTAATTAAGTTCCCTGAAGAGTGATGAAGCCTCACGGCTAACATCATGGCGGTTATTGTTGGAGCTCTTCGAGTTAAGATTTGAATGTATCGGTCTTGTCTCCGTGTGGTGCAGCGATACCGTCCTCCATGGCGCTCAGCCACGGTACCAGTGCTTCGGTAACGTGTCCAAAGTCGACTGATAACACTCTGACTTGTATTCAGAGCTAAAGCCACAGTACGTTGCCGGGAACCAGCTTCTATCATTCCCACGGCTCTGAGCATTTCTTCCCTGCTTAAATGACGTCGCCGCTCCATAATAACGTTGGTTTTAATCAGTAGTAGGGAAACAGTAGCACTAATAATGTCTTCAATGCGTTGTATGTTTTTATAGGGAAAATATTGACAGCTGATTTTCATCTTTTACTCGAATTTGATTCACAGTTCCTGATTCAAATTATGAAATGCACCAAAAAGGATCCATATAAATTTATAAAATCATAAATTTATTACAAAGCCACATCTCAATCTCAAGAAATCCGCATAAAAATGCTTGATCCCTAGACACTTTTGATGTGTGTAGACCAAACAAAAAATTGAATTCAATTTACATATGGCTATTTCTCAGGCTGAAATTCGTAACATTGAAATGGAACGTGTAGTAAAGACACCGCTTCGTATAATTTCTCAAACGGTAATTTCGCCAAGTAACCAGCCTCTTCCAGAGCCATCCAGAGCCTACTACTATCATAATTCACCTACAGAAATAAATGATTTTTCACCTGAATCTCAGTCCATACTCGATCCTCAGGCTCAAATTTCAAATTCAACCGGAGAAGAAAACTTGTCGACTTATTATTACAGCGGTGTAACTTTTAATTGAGTACCGTCTTTGAATGATTAATAATTATAATAGTTTCGTACTTGTTAAAATTAAAATTGTTGATTTTTAATACAAAATAAATCTTACCTCAAACATACTGCTATAGTCTCCGCCAAATAAGGAAAAATTAAAGGTCGTTAACCCCCTTCTACCAATGTATTCCAATATTTCGAAACGATACGAAAAAAATGTAAAGAAAGCGTCGCTAACACAATCAAAACAAACGTATCGCGGTAAGGGGCGTCCTTGACGCGTTCACTGGGCATGAGTTACAAACCTTTTGGCCAAAATCATATTCAGTCGTATTTATTTTGGAAGGAACTTATTATTAGGTACTCAATGAAACTATTAAACCAAATTCAAAGTGAAATCATTTTATTCAATATTACAAAATGTCTTCATTCAGTAGCGGAATCTGTGTCTGATGTATTTTCACTCACGGAACTTTCACTTTCTGAACTTTCTGACACATGTATGATAAAGCGATCGGCTGTTTTATCGATCTGATGATCGAGTCCCTTCATCTTTACTTCTTCCTTTTTGACGTGCTCGACACAATTTTTCCACTTTTCAGGTGTTACTTGATTTAAGGCATCATTAAATAATTTTTTAACATCTAATAATTTGAATGTTGTATTGTGTCGAGCAACATAATTTTTGGTGTCCGCCCATACGAGCTCTATTGGATTAAGCTCGCAATGATAAGGCGGTAACCGTAATACTATTACGCCTTTCTCTTTCGCCATTTCATCAACTGCGTATTTTTGGTAAAAACTTTTCACCGATTGGACTTTTACCATCAAATGGGCTTTTGTGTCCTGTTGGTCAAAGACGATTTTTTTATTTTGCAACCAGTCCATTATTTGTTGCTTTCTCCAAGATGACGTGGGTATTTTTTCCAATCGTCTGAAAGTCAATTTATAAAATTTAGAATAATTAAAACACAAAAAAATGGTTAACTGAACATTGCTTGCATTAATATAAATAATTTTACGCGAAAACGTCATAAGAAAACATAGACGAACTTCGACAATTAAGGACTTTCCATACATAACTTGATCCCTTTTTTAACCTTTTGGGGATTGAGTTATCAAAAATGCTGAGACACGTATAAATTATTTTCAATCGTCAACCTTAACACAAAATTTTAAGATCCTAACTTTAAAACTGATGGAATTTCATCCCTTACTTAACTCCCTTAGGGGTTGAATTTCGAAAAATCCGTCCATATTCCTTGTCTACATTATAAAAATCCCACTGTGCAAAATTTTAGTTTTCTAGGTCCAAGGGTTTGGGCTGGGTGTTTATGAGTCAGGTGGAATGTGACTGGCGCGCGGAACGGTGTGACACTTTTTCGTGCGTGCAGCCGGTGTTCATCGATTTATAAAACGTTATCACGTCAAAAACAACAACAAAAATATAGCCCTTTAAGTAAGTTGTAGGTACCTGGAATGATAGCTTGAGTTATCCATAACAACAACGTAATTAGGTTGCAGCTTATTTAAAACTTTTGCGAACCATTCTTCAAAATGAACGGCATCCATGGCTTCGTGATAATCACCAGTGTAACATCGTAATATCGTGTACCCATACCGCCGCTCCAGACTTACTCCGTCCATGCCCGCTCGATCAAGGCTAAGCGTCCCTCTCCCGGCACCCCGCTTCGGCGCGAACCGATGCCGCTCGCGCCGGCAGTCGGCCTAATCCCTTGATAGCGAGTGCGCACGCCCAACTGCGTGGCGCCAATACCTAAACTGTGTACGCGAGCCCTGTATACCGCGTTGAGTAGCTGTAAGATATTCTGTAATACCGCATGTTGTGTAAACTTGTGTGCCTGAATCATTATACACCATTATTACCACCTCGTTGCTTCATTTCTCGTGCCCGCCAAAATATCGCCGTTAGAAATTGCGCCCAACTAGTGGCACGTGCTCCGACAACGCGAGCACGAACTGAAACCACGCGACTGAGTTCTGCCTACTGGAGTGTGCTGCCGTTATTTATCGTCTTGGATTGCCGCCGAGCGCCATCGACGAGAAGATGCCGCCGAAAACACGCCGACGCGCATCCAAGGACAACCACGACGCTTCCAGTAGTGACGAAGAAGACCACGCTGTTGCAAATCCCGCGAGCACGAGCACAGCGGTGACGCCTACACCTACAACAGGTGGTAATACGATCTCCATGACCGAAGAACAACTCACGCGACTATTATCCAACGTGATGCGTAGCGTCATGACGCCGACGCCGAGCCCGCCAACCGGCGAATCAATAGGACCGACTCATCCCACCGCTACACACACTGGAACGCCGACGCTGACCCCGTACAGTAACTTCACCCGGTGCACGGCCCGCTATGACGGAGCTGCACGCGGCGCGGAGACCTTGGAAGCTTTCGTCGAGAGCGTGCTTATATACAAAGAGTGCGCAAACGTGTCCGACGAACACGCGCTTCGAGGTTTGCCTATGTTGCTGACAGGAGAAGCCGCCGTGTGGTGGCAAGGCATCAAATCCACCGTAGAGACCTGGGACGACGCAATACGCCGACTTCGTTTCATGTACGGCGCCCCTCGCCCCGCCCACCGGATCTTTCGAGAAATCTTCGCGCAAGAACAAAGTGTTAGTGATAGTGTCGATTCGTATATATCGCGAGTGCGTGCTAATATGTCGCGAATACCATATAATGTACCGGAAATAATGCAATTAGATATTGTCTACGGCCTTCTGCATCGTAAAATCCGCAAAAGAGTGTCACGCGATAGCGTAAGTAGTGTCGACTGTCTACTCGAGCGAGCAAGGTACGTAGAGGAGACGCTGGGCGAAGTAAGTCAATCTCATTCATTAATTCCACCCCGCGATAATAACTCGAACCACTCTCACACGAATAACATTGAAAGTTCTACGAAATCTCGAAATGTAAACAATAACCCTCCGACTGCGAACGTGGTTCAAAATAACCCTTCGCATACCACACCCAACTCTAGTTCGAATAGTTCTACTGATGCCAATTCGAAACGTGTTAGACCACGCTGCGTTTTTTGTAAAAAGTTCGGTCATTCGGTAGATGGGTGTAGGAATAAAACGAAATCAAGTGATAATAAGGTTGATAACGCGCCATTGTCTTGTTACGGCTGCGGTCAACAAAGGGTAATACGCTCGAAGTGTCCGACGTGTAAAGGTACACCATCTGCCGACAAGGCGAGTTTCCAAAGTGTCGTCACCCATGAGTCTGACCTGTCGCACCCCACGATAAGGATAGGAGTTGCGTCTTTATTAGGTGTCGCAGTGTTAGATACAGGTGCCACCGAGAGTCTCGCTAGCCCGGGATTATATAAAATCCTTCTCGACAGCGGTGCTGCTTTCGCGGAGACGCGCCGTAATCTCAGTCTCGCCGATGGAACGCAGCAGGTACGTGAATTGTTGGTGTGTCATACAAACGTCACAATTCAGAGACGCATTATCCCCACCACTTTCCTAGTGATACCGGGAGCGGATAATAGGACGCTCCTAGGTCAGGAATTTATCGCTAGAGCAGGTATAGTTTTAGACCTCCAACGTAACTGTTGGTACTTTCGCGATTTCTCTGGGCAAAAGTATACTTTTGTGCGATCATACAGCCTCGACCTCGATTCTAGCAGTGGCGAAGAATTGATGCGAGCCGATTCCACCAGTGACGAAGAGCTGAAGCGGTTCGATACCACCAGCTTGGCGCTGAGAAAGGATGAAGGAACGAAGCTGTCTCCGACCCAGAGAACGCAGCTCAACCAGCTCAAAGTAAGTAGAGCTAGGCGCTTCGCCACCGACGGTCCCCCAACAACTTATGCCACACATCACATTCGGGTTGACGAGAAGCAGGAGCCGACCGCTTCACCACCCTACAGAATGTCGCAAGGTAAGGGACAGTTGTTAGACGGTGAGCTTGAGAAGCTGCTGCACGCAGATGTCATAGAGGAGTGCGAGTCGCCTTGGGCGGACTACCGAAAGCTGAACGTGGTAACAGAACCAGATCGTTACCCGCTCCCGCGCATGGAAGACGTTCTTCATGCGGCGAAGACGACCAGCTACATGACCACGCTCGACCTCCACTCCGGTTATTTTCAGGTTTGTGTCGCAGAAGAAGATCGCGACAAAACTGCTTTTGTGAGTAATAAAGAACTCCTGGTCACAGCTCCCATTATACGCCAAGCTGATGAATGCAAGCCTTTCCCCCTCCGGACAGATAGCAGTGGCTACTGTCTTGGCCCAGTTTTGATGCAGGGGGAGGGACCTGACGAAAGACCCATAGAGTACGCCAGCCGTCTATTAGAGCCGGCTGAGCGCAACTACACCACCGACTATAAGGTAGGTGATCTTGTCTTGTTGAAGACGCAAGGGCTGAGCGATGTCGGCCCCGGACAGTCTGCCAAATTTATACCTCGAAGAGATGGCCCGTACCGTGTACGAAAAGTCGTAAGTCCCACTACTTACCTGGTAGAGGGAACTGTCAAAGGTGAGCACATTGGACGTTACCATGTCTCTCATCTGACCCCGTTCATCGGTGATGTGGAGGTTCCGATTAGGGAAAAGCGCAGACGTGGTCGACCTCGTAGATACGATTGCTAGCCCGAACGCGAGGGCGCTTTGTTCGAACTAGAGGGGGAGTGTGTAACATCGTAATATCGTGTACCCATACCGCCGCTCCAGACTTACTCCGTCCATGCCCGCTCGATCAAGGCTAAGCGTCCCTCTCCCGGCACCCCGCTTCGGCGCGAACCGATGCCGCTCGCGCCGGCAGTCGGCCTAATCCCTTGATAGCGAGTGCGCACGCCCAACTGCGTGGCGCCAATACCTAAACTGTGTACGCGAGCCCTGTATACCGCGTTGAGTAGCTGTAAGATATTCTGTAATACCGCATGTTGTGTAAACTTGTGTGCCTGAATCATTATACACCATTATTACCACCTCGTTGCTTCATTTCTCGTGCCCGCCAAAAATATCGCCGTTAGACCAGTCTTTTTACAAACGAAGACCCATTGACAATCGTCTAAAAAGCCATTTTCATTGCCAATATGAACCACAATGAGTCTGCTGCCCTTCCCTGTTGGGTTTTTAGCGCCAGTCGACAGACCTTCGAGAAATGCTTGGCGTGATGACGTAACAGTGGTATCGTGCCAAGCTTTCGCAACAGTATGACCTAAAACAATTAAGGATAAATTAATGCACCAAAATACAAGGGAAAAAAATTGAGGGTAAATTAGTGACTCATAGTATGACAATTGTTTTTTACCTGCATTGACCCAAGTTTCATCCAGGTAATAGATATTTCGGTTTTCATTTCGGTACTCTTCCATTTCTTTTAAATATTTAGTTCCACAAAATTATTTCTGGACGTTCTATTAAGGCACTTTTTCTGTTCTTTCTTTGGAACTTAAATTTCAAATGTTTAAGAACACGTCTTAAGGTAGTTTTGCTAAAGTTGGGCAAAGAGTCATCTTCATTTATTTTCTGATGTATTTTATCTATTGTAGGCAGCTCATCTATTAGCTATTGTATCCATGAAAAATCGATGCACCTTTTGCCTTATAGCTGTCTTGTCAAAACTATCTAGTTTTTGGATTGTGCCTAATTTGTTCTTTGTAGTCCCTTTGGGTTTTATTTCATGGGTATCTTTATATTCCCTCAAAATTCCGTAAATGGCACTTTTACTTACTCCAGTGATCTCTGCAGTCTTATTAACCATAGCCATATTAGAGCGGTATTCATTCTCAGGTCATGTATTTTTAGTATGTTTAATTACGTTTAATATTATGGTTTTCTCGCCAACAGACAAAATCGTACTTTTTCTCTTTTTTATTGGAGAATGTAATGGTTGCGACGATGATGGACCTATAAACAAGAATTTAAATAAAAATCAATGTCAACTCTAGCGACACTAAAGGGAGATCGTTTAAGTGTCACAATTTGTAAGCAACATGATAACGTAACCTACTTTACATAACTATAAAGTATAATAATGCTGTCTGAGTTTTAAATTTTTCTTGACATACTGTATCGATAAAAAACACAATGCAAAAAAATTGGCATCTAAGAATCATAATAGACTATTTGACAACATAGAAAAAAAAATAGTCTGTCAGTTAGATCACCGAAAAACGTGTGACGTCACTGGCTAGTAAAAAGTAACAGCCTTGTGACGTCACGCGAGATTGCAACGCGCTGTATCGTGGTCATTTTTCGTTAACATGACAAAAGAAAAAATACGTGTCCAATATTTTTTGATAATCTAACTGACGGACTAAATAGATTATTTCAGGCAAATACCCTATTCTCACTGCATAAAATATGGTAGTCTCTGTGGCCGTTTAAGCGTGAAAACGAAACAAACAAACTAACCCACTTTTAAAATATTTAAAGTTAAGATTCACCACATATTTACACTGTTAAACATACAGTAGGTACGTAATTACGTCATTAGTGTATTATTTCATAGACATTTAAAATAATTTAACCAACCTGCTTGAGGTTCAACGATTCTCTGTCGACGCCTTTTTTGGATTGTTGGTGGATCCATTCTCACTTCTTCACTCATTAACAATAATAACAAAAATAAAACAAAACAGTATCAAACTAACGAAACAAAACACTAAAACAATTAACAGTAACAAAATAATAACAAATGTGTGAAAACCTTCCGAGTATGGAGTACGCTTAGTCAATCCCACGCGCAAACCAGATTTGGAATGACGCTCAAGACGAAGGACGCGATAGGAACATAATTACAAAATGGCGGGCAGGTAGTGCGCCCCTGATTCGCTCTGTCACACTCAGCGCGGAGTATGAGGGCATAACCCAAAAAATCGAATTTTTTGGCAAGAACTTTAAAATTCGGTTAGTTTTAAGAATTCTATACTTCTATGAATATAAGGTAAAGCTAAATAATAATATAATAATAATAATAAAAGCCTTTATTCTCTGACCAAGTGCAGTACATTTTGAGTTTACAAAAATATAGTTCCTAATTTATAAAATGAAAATATTAAAATATAACTAGTTAGTAAAATAGCTAAATAAAAGTAACTTAAATCTATTTAAACAATAATATTATAATTTTCAGCAACCAGTTTGTTGGTCAGGTTGTCCTTCGACATAGGCCTCCCCTAGTTCCTTCCACTCATCTCTGTCCCGAGCTAATCTTCTCCATCCTTTTGGTAAATCATCTTCCCATCTCTTGATTTGGCGTCCCTTTTGTCGCTTTCCATCTCTAGGATACCATTCCATGACGTCTCTCGTCCATTTATCTTTGATTGTTCTCATAATGTGGCCTGTCCAGTTCCATTTGAGTCTTTTTATTTTTAGTAAGACATCACTTACTTTTGTTCTTTTCCTTATTTTTGAAGTCGTCCACCTATCACGTAGTCTTATATTAAGCATGCTTCGCTCCATATTGCGTTGGCAAACTATAAGTTTTTGGCTGTTTTTCCTCGTATCAGGCCAAGTTTGGCAGCCATATGTGAGACATGGGAGGATACACGTGTTGTAAAGTTTGCTTTTCAACGACATAGGTATTGTTTCGTTTTTCACAATTTCTTTCAGCGACCAGTACCGTTTCCAGGTGTTGCTTATTCTTCTATCAATTTCTTTTGAATATTGATCTTTTGTTGATATTACTTGCCCCAAATATAAATATTCGTCAACATATTCGATGACCTCCTGTCCTATGTCTATCTCTATTTTTTCCTTTATTGCATTTGTCATTAGTTTAGTCTTCGTTGGGTTCATAGTTAAACCTGCTTTCTTGCTTTCTTTAGCTAATTGTTTTAACATAGTTTGTAGTATTTCTGGTCCCTCCGCGAATATCACTATGTCGTCAGCGAATCTTAGGTGATTTAGGTTTGTTCCATTAATATTTATTCCAAAATCTTTCCAATCTATATTCCTGAATATATTTTCTAAAACTGCCGTGAAAAGTTTTGGGGAAAGTGGATCGCCTTGCCTGACGCCCCTCTGAATACTAAATTCTTCCCCTTGCTGTTCAAGTTGAACCTTCGCTGTGGAGTTTTTGTATATTTCTTTGATTATTTGTATGTACTTGTTTTCTACACCCTGGTTTTTTAGCGTCTTCCAGAGATAGCTATGACTTAGAGAATCGAAAGCTTTATTGTAATCAACAAATGCCATGTAGTAGTACTGGCTATATTCATTAAGTTTTTCGATGATCTGTTTCACTACGTGTATATGATCGATGGTAGAATAGTCAGCGCGAAACCCAGCTTGTTCTCTTGGTTGGTTTTCTTCTAGGTGTTTCGTTATTCGACTGAGAATTATTTTGGAAAATACTTTATATAAATTGGACATTAGACATATAGGTCTGTAGTTATTTATTTCGTTTTTGTCTCCTTTTTTATGTAACAGGACAATAGTAGACTTCGTCCATTGAGTTGGTATTTCTTCAGTAGCCAGTATTTCGTTGAATAGATGTGTTACAGGTTTGGATATAACGGTTAGCGTGTCTCTCAGTAGCTCGTTTGAAATTTTATCGTCTCCAGGTGCTTTGCCGGTTTTTTGCGTTTTTATAGCTCTTATGACTTCAGTTTCCAATATGCAAGGCATTTCTTCTTCTTCATCGGTATACTTGTCTGTTTCTGTAGATATTAGTTTGTCTGTTTCTGTGGATGTTATTTTGTCTGTCTCCGTGTATAGTCTTTTATAGAAGTCGGTCGCTACTTTTGCTTTTGATAATCTTTTTATCGCCAGTTTCTCATTTTTCTTATTATTTTTGGTTTTCATGTTAGGTATCCACTGTGTGTATTCGTTCAGTTGCTTTAGACCTTTCTTCATACCACCTGTTGTCTCTATTTGTTTTCTTAAAACTTTCAGTCTCTCCGCTTTTCTGTGTTTTCGTATAGATGCTTGAATTTTTTTACTAATATTTGCGATGCTTTGACGGTTGTCTTTTCGTTTCCCTAACATTATACTCCTCTGGTTCATCAATATTATCGTTTCTGCTCCCAATTTATCTTTCTTCTCTTTTTTAGTACGCAATTTATTAACATTCATCAGTGTCTTTTCCAGAAAGTCGTAGTTTTCTTGCAATGTTCTATGTCTTCCGATTTCTTCTAATGCATTTCCTAGTTCGCTTAGCACATTTTGTGGTATAGGCGATGTTATCACTGTGTTTTCAGTTGACGAGATAATATGTTTTCTGGATTTATGATTTTTACATTGTATGACACCTCTTACCATTCTATGATCGGTATTGAAATTAAGGTTTTTGACTACATGAACGTCGCTAAATAACCTTTCGTCTCTTGTCAGAATGTAATCGATTTCATTTCTGTCTCTGCCGTTCGGCGACATCCAAGTCCACTTTTTTGTTTTTCCTTTTTTGAAGAAGCTATTCATTATTTTAAAATTGTTTGCAAAGGAGAAATCTATGAGCCTCTGTCCGTTGTCATTTCTTTCTCCACTACTGTAGTCACCTATGACAAACTCATTTTTATTTGTTTTGCTGCCTATCTTGGCATTAAAGTCTCCAATCAATATAATGTTTTTGTTTGCCTTTTGCATTAATTCTGTCAGATCTTTGTAAAATTTGTCTTTTGCTATTTTTGTATCATGTTCTGTGGGTGCGTGTACTTGGATAATCGACGATGTTTGTTTATAATCAGGGAAATTTATATTGATTACTGCAATTCTATCTGATATACCTTGGAAACTGATTATTTTGTCTTTCAGGTGTTTTTTTATTAAGAAACCCATTCCGTATATGCCTTGTTTTTCACCGTAGAAGTAAAAAATGTATTCGTTATATTCTCGTATCTCTTCTCCTATTCGCCTCACTTCACAAAGACCAATGACATCCCATTTTATAAATCTAATTGCTTCTTCTAATTCTTCTAATCTGTTGTCTGTCATTAGCGTTCTGGCGTTTAACGTTGCAAGGTATATTTTATTTTTTCGTTTTTGGTTTAATGATTTATTTATAGGGGGTGGTGGTCTGACAACCCCACGGGGACCAGCCGGATTGGGGTCGTTTCGCTTCTGGTTGCTGATATTTAGTTGCTACTGAGTAGGGTTTGGTATTTTGTTGGAAAATGAGTTTGATTTAGGTCTCATCAAATCGAATGCGTTCTTCCTGTTTTCTTTTATTGATGAAGTATTGCTCACTATCCTCTTGGCTTGATTCTGGTTTTCCGGCGAAGTTGAATTCTCCCTTTTTCTGTTTTCTTTATTCGTATTTCCCTCTTTAACAATCAATTGATCATATTTTATGTAAGCAAAATTTCCTTTCGCACGTTCTTCTATAAGCTTAGGTTTCAATTCTCTTCTTTTTTCTAACACTTCCTTAGGAAAATCTTCGGTGACGTATCCCTCTTTTAGGCTCTTTTTCATTTTTAGAATCTCATTTCTCTTCCAGTTGTTTGCAAAAACGATAAGAACAGGTCGTTTTTTATTTTCTTTGTTTAGGCCGATACGATGCATCTTGGATATATCGTTTGGTTCCAAGGTGATTTTTAAATCTGCTTTGATAATTTTTTGCAACCTTTGATACAACTCCGAAGGGGATTTTTCATTTTCCTCCAAATCGAAAAACAAGATGTTGTTCTTTTTCTTTTCCTTCTCTTAATATTCAATCTTCTTTTCCAACACTTCTATTTTATTTTTCATAATTTTGTTGTCCTCGATAAGTGGTTCTAATTTTTCATTCATTTTTTCAAATATGATGTGTGTTTGTTTTTCCATTTCTATTTTCATTTTATCGAAAAGCATTTGAAATTGTTCCTCCATTTTAAGTGGATATTTTTCTTTGTACAGTGGCAACACTGTCGAGTATGACTGTGATTTTTGATGGTCACTGTCAATCAATGTTGACGTTTAAATGTCACTGTCACTCAATATTGACGTTTAAATATTTCTGTCACTCACTGTTCAAGTGTTCCGATTCGATAACCTCAAAATAACATAACTTCAATCTAAGACTGCAATATGATGTTTTCGATGTTGATTTATGAATATCTTCACAATTTTTATTCACCACAGTCTTCTGTGTCACTAGATGTTGTTGTTTACTACGGCAGTTGTTTCGATTGCGTCGATAAACCCGTGTTTCACATTTTTTTCTTCGGATAAGTTGTAAGTTGATGTTTACTTTTTGACAACCGGAAGCGAATTCAGTAAAGCTAAATAAATAAATCCAAATAAAGCATGTTCTTATGTTGAAATATAAGTCGAAAACTTAAGTAATCTGTAAAAAGAAAAATACACCACGAAAATTATTTCTGCAATACAAAAACAATAGCAATTACATATTTCGTTGTTTGAATATGTATTTTTGAAACTTAAAAAAAAATACCACAATCATTCTCAAATTTACGTTTTTCTTACTTATTCCGTTGGATTATGTGTTTGGTATTATGAAACTCAACCGAAGCAGAATTAGCGACAGTTTTGAATAACGAGCGATCTCTATCGCAATTTTGTGGACTTTTTGGTACAAGTCGGTTGAATGACTTTTATTTTTTCCTTATTTGGCGGAGACTATAGTCTTTCTTTTGTTCCAATGGGTCGGCGAAATCTGGTATGAATTTTTTTAATATCTTGATCAATTAAAGAATGTATGTAATTGAATTGTTGTTTTGTCACCCTGAAGTATTGTTGAAATTTAATTTCATCGCTTTTTAGTTCTTGCACCAACAAATGATATTCACTTCAGCTTCCTCTTGAAGTATTTATTGGATGCACTCAATATCTCCTTTTCTTTCTTTCCTTTTTGAGTAGGCTTAACATGAGCAGGTATGCTAAATTTTCTTCAAAATCCGTATCCGAGTCTGAAGAAAACATTGTAGACATTTACTCCAAAGGCCACCACTGTACTGACTGAGACAATTTTTCGTGAGGCCGCGTGGCGACACGACACGAAAATGTAATAACCCGCCGTTGCGTCAGGCAGCGTGGCGACACGCGGCGTGGGCTAAATATAATTGCGGCTAGATAGACGTCATTACCGATCGTAGAGTAAAATTATGTCTAAGAAACAGATAGGTCAGTTGCCTGACAGTAGGTTCAAATGGTGGCACATTATTTTTACTTAAATGTAGATTTTTGTTATGATGAGGGAGCATAAATGAAATATTATATTACTAAATTGAAACCAAAATAAAAATTTTAGTGTATCGTTAAGAAGAATGTTTTTCTTTAGGTGTAAATATTAAATTAATTAATTGTTTGTAGATTTCCAACAAATGAACTAAGGTGCATCCGGTGGGTGGATATTGTCCGCAAACAGAGAAATGAAGAATTTTGGAGTTATTCCGGTCGGATACCCCGTATTTGATACCCTGGGGGATCAGTATTATTTTATAATATTTTCTATTCCGGTCTGATTCACCGTGCAGGGTATCACAAATAAATTTAATCATTTTATTCCGTTCGAATACACTAGTTATCTATTAACAGATTTTTGGGACAGTCAGCAACAAAATATGCATACAGGGTTTATTGAAATACATATGCTCGTAATACTTAATATTGTAATAGAAACGTGTTACATTGAGAAACAACGACTCTACATTTTCGTCTTGGCTAAGTCACCGCGCCCGGTATGTACCCTTTTTAATATTTTTTTACCTGCAAAAATATGGGTGTGTATTGTTCTACATTGTTATCGTCTCGGCTATTGTCTAATGATTCCAAAGTAGCCAATTAGTGACGAGTGAAGTTTTGTTGACTACGAGGAAAGGGTTATCAATGTGTAACAGTGTTAGTCGATATCTAAATTGTGCTCTGTGCAAGTCAAGTAAAAGTGTTATTCCGGAAAAGTAAGTATTTATTAATAATAGATAGGTATTTTATTTTTGGATGACTTTGAATGATGTTATAATTATTTTTTTTTCTGCTTTTCTTACGTTAGCCAAACTAAACAATCTGTGAAACTATGAAAAGAAGACTTGGTTTAAATGTTGATAATTTTATATTTTTCTTAACACAATGGTTGTTGTTTTGTGTCACATTAAATAAGTAGATGTATTTGGTAAGATAGTTAAGAGACCGGACTTGACTGTGACACATCTTGCTAAATTCTATTTTTGATTACTTTCTAAATTCTATTTAATGCTACGTAGATATAGGCCTCATATTAGGTTTTGATTCGATCATAAACGTTTTAAAGAGTAGCAAATTTATTTTCTATTCCTCTAACCATGGCGGAAAAAACCCCAATCTGATTAAAAAAAAAACAAATTGTAAATCCGAATTCACCCTTCATAAAACTAAAAGTAGGTACTCAAGTTCTCTTATGGTAACTTATCATAATATTCATGTTAATTAGCTAGTTAAAAGTGGGACATATAAATAAAAAAAAATATCTACAAAACAAATTTGAAGTGAGTAAATAACGGACTAAAGCGAACAGGAAAACAAAATGGCGTCCCGTGTAATGTTGCCAGTGAAGAAAAATATCATGAAGTGTAGGCACACAAATTCAAGTTAAATAATAATTATATATTTTCACCATGAAGGCTGTACCAGTCGCGACTTAATACGTCGAAGAACTTTTTAATCTTGATGTTTTTTATTGTTTGACAAATTTGTCAAGAGATGACAGTGTAAAAGAAAATCCCGAGATACATATTTTTCCAACGTACGTTCCTTGTTATCATTACATTCTCTCACACCGACCCTGCACTGCTAAATTTTGTAGTTATTTGAATTATCCGGACTTAACCCTAAGAGTAATATAAGAATACTGTAAACCTCTAATGTAGAGACCAGAAGGTTTACAGAATTTTTCTTATAATAAATATTCACATTCTATTTCTATCCGTTCCAGAATGTATGAGGATGGTAGTAAGCCGGCATCATCCTCTCAAAATTCTGATAATTTAATATATATAAATAGAAATGGAGGCATAGTTTTACTAAGGGCTGGTTACCAGTACACAAAGAAGAAACAGTATAAAAATGGATGGAGCCTATGGCGATGTGTCAACTGGCGAAGAAAAAATTGCACCGGGTCTCTTAACATTCAAGTATTTATTACGTTTTATGTTATTTATGCAGTCTTTTAGTTATCAAGCAATGAGTGTAAAGATCTAAATACCTGTTATGTTGTTTTAGGGTAACAACATTAGTAATGAGAAACATCATCAATGCGAGCCCAATGAAGTGGATAATATAATGGCACAGAAGTTACACAATTGCCGAGAAAAAGTATTATCATCCTCTTTTTCACCAATCCCGAATATTTACAACAACTTTAAAGCGGAATTCAGTGATGCCGGCTTAGACCTAATAAAGAAGCTTCCGTCGTTTACAAACATAAAAACTGCGTTGTATGATGCTAGAAATAAACAAGCCGGTATATCGAAGATACAGTGTAAAAATGCCCAGGAAGTAGAAATTCCTTCTATTTTTGAAGATTTTGTGTTGGTCAATCATTATGACGAGACCTCTGATTTCCGAATAATAATTTTTGCAGATAAAAATGTTCTGAAAGATATACGACTCATACAATTTTATTTAAGTGATGGAACTTTTGATTGTTAACACCATTCGTTCAACTTTACACTATCCATGGGGACCTTGGGAGTGATGAAGAGCACACACGAATAGTACCTTTATTATATGCTTTATTGAATAGAAAAAATGAAGAAATCTATATAACACTATTCCAGTTATTAAAGGAATATATCCCAGAATGGAAGCCACTGAAATATATGACTGATTTCGAACAAGCAGCTATGAATGCCATTTCAACTATTTTCCCCTCAGTTGAAGTAAAAGGATGCTACTTTCATTTTTCTCATAATGTATGGAAGAGAGCTAAAGCGTTGAATTTGACAAAAAACAAGCGATTTCGCAAACACGTAGCGCTATCAGCCTTATTGCCACTGCTACCTAGAAAATATATCTCAGATGGCTGGTGCTACGTAATGGAAGACAGTCCGGAGTCTAAAGAAATACAAGCATTCAACGATTACATGGTAACACAATGGCTGGAAGATGAAAGTTTTGTCGATACTTGGTGTGCCTATAATCAACGCCATCGCACAACCAATGCTGTGGAATCCTGGCATAAAAAGCTCAACAGCAGTCTGCCAAGAAACCCAAATTTATATCAGCTTTTGAAAACTTTAAAAGAGGATGCAAAGTTGCAAATAGTGAATACTAATAGTGTTGAAATGCCAAACCTAAAACGACGGCTAGCAAAAGAAATCGTAGTCGATAAGTGGTACCAACATGTAACTGACCAACTTCTCACTGGAAAAATAACAGTTGGTCACTGTTTAGAAAAGTTAAGACTGTAAGTGATTGGTCCAAATTAAAAGACACAATTATGTTTTTTTGGTATTCGATTTATCTAGTCGAAATCTTTTATTATTTAAAAACGATTACTTTTATTTAATTTGTCATGTCATTCATTTAACTCTCTTTGATTAAGCTCTAGAACTTGTGTTTATGTTTTTGTTATCTATCCAAATAGAAAGACCAAAATTCTGATTGTCTGTGATGATTTTATATCGTAATTTTAAGTTCTGTTTTGTTATTTAATTAAGATGGTCAAAATCCTTTTAAATTATTAAGGTTTGTCCAAATAGAAAGACCAAATGTCTGATTATCTGTGATGATTTTAAATACTAATTTTAAGTTTTATTTTTGTTATTTAATTAAGATGGTCAAAATCTTTTATTAATATTAAGGATTGTCCAAGTAAAAATACTATTTTATATAGTAATTTTAAGTTCTGTTTTTGTTATTTAATTAATATGGTCAAATATTTTTTATAGTTAAGGTGTAGTTGTCTAAATAAAAAGACTAATTTTCTGATTGCCTGTGATGATTTTAAACAAATAAAACAAATATTTTTACATGAACAACTGCTTTTCTCTTGACTGTACTTACCTGTCAAAAAAGAGTAACGGGATCAGACCGGAATGACAAAGTTAATAGTGGATCAGACAGGAATTAAAATACTATAATAAACAACAGGGGATCAGATCAGGGGATCCGACCGGAATAACTCGAATTTTGGCACCGAATAAATCGAGTAAAATATGCTCCATTCAATTTAAAAGTCGAAGACAAGTACATGTCGGGCAAGGAATACACTTTATTAAAAAAATCTGCGTTTCCTGTTTTGGAGGTAATTTATTTACGTTTTTGTTAATGTTGCATTTTTATAGCGGATTCGTTTACTCGAATATTTTATCTTAATTCAAAAAAAAATGTTCCAGTTACCTCGTGCACAATCAATACCCGGTAGTCCTAACAGCCTTACTGAAGAAAAGTTGTCCGATTTGGAGTCAATTTTCGATACCCCTCGAAAAGCTGCTCTTAAAAAATGCGTCAAAAGAATAAGTTTTCAGAAAGAAAAATTGATAAATAAAAACCGAAATTAAAAAAAACAAAACAAAAGGTTACAAAGACGTGTGGTGCATTTGAGTGATATATTAAAACATTTAAAAACAACGAAATACATATCTGATGAACAATTTACTGAATTTAACCTGAATGAAGACACTATGAGTTTATTTAATAGAATTTTATGTAAGAAAAGAAGTAAGTAATCTTTTTGTCAAAAATATCCACCAACACTGCGAAAATTCGCACTTACCTTAAATTTTTATTCGCCAGTTGCGTATTAATATGTGAGGAAAATTCTTCACAGCGCTCTGCTACACCAGGATTCACCAGGATTCACTACGCAAGCATTTGATATGCTCAGAAAGAAAAATGAATTATAAAAAAAAGAATGATCTGCACTCTTGTGGTTGACGAAATGGCATTTCGACACCAATCCAAATGGAATGGAAAAAAGACAGAAGGTGTGGTAGACTTTGGCGGCACTACCGATAGTAAAGTAATTGCAACAGAAGCCTATGTTTTTCTTTTAGTCGCATTAAATGAAAACTGGAAACTACCAGTAGGATATTTTTTCGTCAAAGGAATCAGTGGTGAAACAAGAGCACACTTAATTATTTCTTGTTTGCAGAAGTGCTTTGAGTCTGGAGTGGATATTGTTGCAGTCACTTTCGATGGTTGTCAAGCAAACTTTTCCGCTGCAAATATAATGGGCTGTCATTTGAAAGATCCAAACAATTTAAAAACCACGTTCAAGCATCCCAGTTGTGATAGAGAAGAGCAGTGTTATTTGACCCTTGTCACATGCTTAAATTAGTTAGAAATACTTTTGAATCGAAAATAATTAACTTCAACGAGTGGGATAAAGAAATAAAGTGGCACTTATAGGTAAATTTACACAACCTTCAAAAAAACCAAGGCTTAAATTTTGCCAATAAACTTTCAGAGCGTCATATTAACTTCAGAAATAATAAAGGTAATAATGAAGAAATAATGAAGGTTAAATTGGCAACACAGTTGCTGAGTAAAAGTGTTGCTAAAGCACTAGAGCTGTGTGAACAGTTATTAGTTTCTTCACGATTTAATGAAACAGCAGCCACTGTGGAATTCATCAAAATTTTTAATGACCACTTTCCGGTTTCCGGTTTAAGATCATTTATTCTCATAAGAATAACATTATTCACTTACATGAGAATATTAAAAACTAAACATAAAAATAACAAAATGTGGGGTGTATTACAAAAACTAGACATCGATTAAATTAGTGTTTTGAAGGTAGATTACAAATCTTAAGGACAAATGTTAGTTCGATACATGTAAACAAGTATTCTTACATCGCTAAGCGGTAACTGGATGTGGCTCGACACTATTGTAGGGAATGTAAATTTTTTATTGTAATATTCTTAAGTAGCCTTTTGAAAGTAGTTTTGGATTTTAATTCTTTGAGGTCTCTCGGCAATTTATTAAATATTTTGGATCCTTCGTATACAATAGTTTTTCTACCGTAGTTTGTGCGGGTTGGATGTAGTTTTAAAAAGTCTTGTTCACGTCTCAGTTTCATTTTGTGTTTTTTAATATTTTTTGTGAAGGTTATGTTTGTATGTATATTTTTATTTAATATTTTTCGAATTAATATGCATGTGTTATAAATGTATGTTTGTGTTATATTCATTACTTTAATTTTTTTGTATAGTGTTTCTGTTGGAGTTAGGTAGTCATAGTTAAATAACGTTTTAAGTAATTTGTTTTGAGCTGTTTGTAGTAGGTTTATATGTGTTTTTGCCGCAGTACCCCATATTTCTACTAGGTAGTCAATATGGGGCTTAACAAGGGAATAGTAGATTAGATAACGAACTTGGCGCGGTAGGCAGCGAACGATACCTCGTAGGGTACCCGTGAGTGATTGTATTTTCGTTTTAATTCTTTGAATATGAGGAAGCCACGTCAGTTTGCTATCCAGAATTAGCCCTAAATATTTTTCTTGAGCTACTTTGTTTATGATTTGGTTATTTATTTTTAATGGTGTATGATTTCCGATTTTTTTATTTTTTGCTGTGAATATCATGTAATTTGTTTTAGCTGTATTAATCGTGAGAAGATTTTGTTGAAACCATAGGTTGAGCAAGTCCAAATCGTTCTGTGCTTGTTCAACAATAGTATCGATTGAGTGGCCAAAGTAGAACAAACATGTGTCATCTGCGTATAATGTTAGGTCAGCTTTTAGACCAATTTTATGGACACTATTTATGTACAGTAGGAATAACAGGGGAGCCAAAATTGAGCCTTGAGGCACACCATATGTAATAATTTTGGGATCACTCTGAGTGTCACCAATTTTAACTACAGTAGAATCCGTTTATTATGACTCCGCCTATATTGACCAACCGGTTATTATGACGTAATTGCACTACGAAGTTTGGTTTTCATATAAAATTCTTTATAAAAAAGTCGGATATAATGACTTCCCTTACAGTGACATGTCGCTTATTATGACCCATTTTTAATAAATTATGTCCGGTTATAATGACCGACATGATTCTTTACACCTTCGGTAATGTTCGTTGATTCCCGACGACGTTCGGCACGTGGCTCGTTTTTGTTTTGAATCTCAGTGAGTAATTCGAAAGCGATGGGGAAGAGGAAGTCGAGGAAGCACCATTACCTACCTGCAGAAGAGGCATTAAAAGCTGCAGAATTATTATCACGATTTGTTCACAGCAATATTGAAAATGATAATTTGACCATAGCTATGTCTTCTATACACAATAGTATTAGAGACTGTTTTTACAATAAAATGAAAAAACAAAAGCAGACAAATTTTATTACAGATTACTTACAGTAAAAAATACACTTGTTTGTGTTATTATAATAATGTGCTGATTACGTGCAATTTTGATTTTGATTTAATATGTACGTATACATATGTAATTACTATGTTTCTGTATTAAAATACTTAAGTACATTCATATTTACATAAAAAAGGTTTTTCATTTCACATAATGTTTGTCAATTCCTTTCGATGTCATTATAAACGGACTCTACTGTACTTGGTATCGGTTTGACAGGTAAGATCTAAAAATTTTAAGGGCAGGTCCTTGGATCCCGATTTCCATTAGTTTTCTTAGCAACAAGACATGACTGACCGTGTCAAATGCCTTTTTTAAATCAATAAAGACACCCATAGCCATTTTCTTTTGGTCAATATTAAGCTTTATAGTTGTCACCAGGTCTATTGTAGCTGAGAGTGTATTTGATTTTGGCCTAAAGCCGTATTGTTTTTCATATATAAAATTTAGAGACTTTAAGTACTTGTCGAGGCGATTGTATAAGACTCTCTCAAAAATTTTGGATAGTACAGGGAGAACTGAAATGGGACGATAGTTGCCCGGTTCTGATTTAACTCCGGATTTGTAAATTGGCGTAACTTTTGCAACCTTAAGACTATTTGGAAATGTTCCTGATTTCATACATTTGTTTATGCAACTAGTGAGTTCATCAAGAATTAGGTTTGCTACACATTTTAGAGATTTTGTAGTGATACCTTCTAAGCCTGCGCTGGTGTTGTTATTTAAGTTTTTAATTATTTTTAGGATTTCATAATTTGTGGCAGGTTCTAGATCACTAAGAGAAGACGAAACGGATCCCGATAAACTCGTTAAAGCACTACCTGATGGGTGATATTTTACGGGAATTTGATTAGCCAGTATCGAACCAACATTTGCAAAAAAATCATTGAAGCATTCACAGATGTCCACTTTGATGTATTTAACTCACGATCTTTTGAAATTTTTGGTTTTAAGAAGCCTATTTTTGCCCACAAAATGCCACTGAAATTATACAGTTTCTCGATAAAGCAAAACAATATATATTGTCATTAAAAATTTACAGCAAAACGAAGAGGGTGGTTAAACGTAGAATTATATTTACAATCAGCAAAAAACGTTTAGTTGACTGTAAATGCAAATCTGGGTTTGTGGGATTTCTCATTTGTATCGAGTCTTTGAAACATCTTTATGAATCATTAGTTGTAAATCATCCCTTACTGAGATACATTTCTACCTATAGATTAAGTCAAGATCATATTGAAATCCTATTTGGTATTATTCGAAAGCATGGAGGCTACAATAATAACCCGAACGTGATTCAAGGGAATTTATAAAAAGATTTTAAATCATTTAGAATTACGTAGTGGTTTCAGTGGCAATTGCGTTTCACTAGAAAGTGTCCCTATTTTGATTTGTTCCTCCGCTATTCAAAATATCAATTGGTCTTCCGGCAAACGAGCATAAATTAATTATTTTGAATTTGATTCTTCGGCAGAATCTGAAAAAAGCCCCGAAATGCAAAGTGACAAGATATCACTAGAAAATGTTAATACATTTGCGCAGGTGCTCAACAACGAATCCTTACCGGATCATTTCAAACAGATAGTGGGTTATACAATTTCGGGCTGGATTGCAAGGAAAATGGTTAGCATTTTGAAATGTGAAGTGTGTATAAAATCATTATTTACGTCCAAAAAACTTGTGGTTTCACAAATTAATTTCGATAAAAGATATGGGTGGCTTGTGCTACTCAACGGAAAGTTTGTTTACTGTTTGTTTAAGATCAGAATACATTTTGAAGGCTTACATAAAAGAAAATGGGCTATACTTTACGAGAAATGAAGAAATTAAAATACGATTTTTTACGTTAACAATTTCTTAAAAAATCGTATTTTAAAATCATTTGTCGATTCTAATATATTTAGTGAATTGAACGACCATGCTATGACACAAACACCCACTTTAAACCACCGTATGCTTTTATTGAAAGCTATTATAGAGAAGTATGTGAATGTCCGTCTTCACTCTGAACATAAAAATAACCCCGAGTTAAACAAAAAATCAAAAAGACAGAAAAGAAATAAGGTAAAGGAGACTGGTCATCTGAGCCCCAGGCCCGGCACAAATGAACTTATGTCAGAATTTTCGTAAAATTAGGTAAAGTAAATCTAAAAAGTCCGCGTGTCCGAAATCAGTGGCGAACATATTATAATTGCCCAGTGTTTATGATAAGGCGCAGTATTTTATTTTGCATACATTTTTTTAAGTTTTTGTTATTTTTTTATGCTTTAACATTGAACACAAGTAATGTAATGTGTGTGTAGGAACATGGCCCTCATCAGCGGTATTAATTGGATTCATGATCTCAATTACTAAGTTGGACATTGTAGGTAGGCGTGGATTGTCGGGCGAAGAAAATAGGGACACTAGTTCACTAGCACAAAATCACTTTTATTCCTTTTAAAATATTCACCAAGTAATAACCGATAAAATAAAATGACAAAATAGATATAGCACAAGTAAGACACTCCACCGAGCGCGTAGCACGCCTGTGCGATCTTGACCGAGTCTCAAACCATACTGCCTGTCTGTCGTCGCCCCACCGCCCGCTAGCGCTCGGTGTTGTGTCAGAGTGTCGTGTGATCGGATGTGACGTAGCAGACATAGATAAGTCATGTTCACGACACTCTTAAACTAACAGCGACATCTATTAAATCCCGTCGCCGTCACGGCCAGACTGACATTCGCACGTCCTCGTGCGTCTCCATTTTCTTAAGTCACCGGTTGCCCATCGTTCTTTATAGAGAATAAAACTGGTAGATACATTACTTTGTACGCTCGTCCTATCCTGACATGATGACATTTAGGGACGCACACACGTAAAGCGATTACGTTTGACCTCCTGCAAACTAATACTGACTGAGGCGTCCCTTCGGCCAGCCATCATCTCCTATGATGACGTGGCCCGGACAACCTAGACCTCGACTAGTCATCATCTCATATGACGACACCTAACTCAGAGAGCGACAGCGTCCCTTCGACCAGTCATCATCTCATATGACAACACGGACCGGACTTACTGGCTCTTTTCCTGTCATCTCGTATGACTACACGTAACTCAAAGAGTGACAGCGTCCCTTCGACCAGTCATCATCTCATATGACAACATGGACCGGACTTACTGGCTCTATCCCTGTCATCTCATATGACTACACCTCAATTGATCTCACAGTCTCTCAGACTAGACAATCAGTGCAATAATATGATCCGGAACATCAGCCTGTCTAAGCCAGTCCCTTAGATCACACTACTACACACACACCATAGGATATGATCCGGAACATCGGCCTGCATAAGCCAGTCCCTTAGATCATACAACTACACACACCCTACCAAATGATCCGGAACATAGGCCTGAATAAGCCAGTTCCTTAGATCACGCTAAACACACCCTAGTACATGATCCGGAACATCGACCTACATAAGCCAGTTCCTTAGATCACGTAACTAACACATCGTAGGACGTTGGCCCACATGAGCAAGTCCTTTATATTATCCTCACTCAGTTAAGTTAATCTCACAGATTGTAACAATGCTAACTTTAATTACGTTTCTTCACTCTTGAAGGCCGCGAGGGTTCCAGAGCTAGCGATCAACGTACGTGAACCACACATCGACAAGGTATCACTAAGCTGTCATCACCAGATGATACCCACTCCACTCCCCGATCGTAGACCGCCGTCTCGGCCTCCTTCTCATTATTATTAAGTAACGAGGTAGCTATCGCTACCAGACCGTCTTGACCCCCGGGTACTAAACGCAGATTTTCGTGTGCATATTTTTACGTTCGATTAGGCCCATTAATATTTTTTAGCTCATAATACCAATCATTTTCTACAACCTTGGTAATTAAGAATGGACCTTTGAATTTTCTGTGAAACTTAATCTGATTGCGCTCGTTATTTCTTATAAAAACATACTCGCCTACAGAGAATAGCTTCAACATTGATGGGGCTAAGTATCTGCGAGTCACACTTGACTACATTATTATCTCCATTACCCGTGAGATATACGAAAGAAGTTCGTTACATTTTTATTTTTTTTTAAATTGGGACAAGCCCAAGACCTAACATAGCTACACGCCTGCAATCCGCGAAAGGCTAAGCTGTGGTACACCACTACTTTCACTGGGTAGGTACAACCGTACAAGCCCGCCACACCACTTCCAAACCACTGCAACTCCTGTAAGCCAGAATCAACAGCGGCGACCACAAGAAAAGCGCCGAGACAATGAAGCCCGACGAAGTCCCAAAGAAACGATCCAACCGTCTTGGATCCCGCAACGAAACCAATCAGAAAAGAATAGCTGAGAAGCAGGAAAAACAACTTCCACCCCCCTACATATCAGCAGGAGACAGGACAGAACAAGGCCAACTGGCACACAGGGACGTGTACAACCGGGACAAGCCCAGCTGCCCAGCACCACGGATATTACTGTCATCAATACCACTGCGTCCCAAGTTGTGAGCCGTTATACCTGACTCCAACAATACGCACGACAAAAATGCTAGAACGCACGGAAACCCGTTCTAGTTTCTACAAGGATCACACAGCAAACAACTCCGGATGTAACCCGTACACCATCCAACATAACATTACGTTCACTCCGCCAAAGACCACACTCCCATAAAATATGATGTGCCTGATTGTTCATTTTCGCAGCCAGATGCAGAACATTGACAAAAAGGTGAGGCAACAAGCCTGAAGGAAAACAATTTACTCCCAAAGCCACCAAGACCCGCGAGAAATTGGGCGATCTACCGCCAGCCACGTCCACAAGCGCCCACAAGCGGAGGGAAAGAACTGGCGGAGACGCCGGCCCTTGACGGAACTATACCACCCACACTGCAACTCAGACAAAAGCTCCTCCCAGACGCCAATCTGTGGTCCCAGTAATCCAGCCATTTCAGCACGGTCACGCTGCATCAAAAAGTCTGCGGCCCCGGCCCCTCGCGCGCAGCAGCACATTGAAGCACGGCGCCGCACCTCAAGATCGACCGGAAGCACCCCTGCCAGTACCGGCAAGGCTTCAGTACCAACCGTCCTACACGCTCCACACAAGAAAATCAAGGCCAACCGCTGGCTTTGAAGTAATTTACGTCGTACCGCTCCTATGGTGGCCCTTTCGGCCCACACCGGTGCCCCGTACGCTACACACACCCCAAGTAAGCAGCCCCATAGATATTTCCTAGAATTAAAAATGACAAACCCCACGCAGACCTGGACACTCTCGTTAAGGCATAAAAGCCCCCTTTAGCTTTTTCACCGACAGCCTCCATGTGTTCTATGAATGAAAAACTCCTTCCCAAGACAAACCCAAGGCAGCACTCGGACCGCTTCCCTTTAACGGGAACGCTATTAAACCCAATACTAGGCCAAGATTTAAGATTACCTTTGAAAAGAAGTTGACAAGTTTCGTGCGGTGAAGGTCAGACGGTTAAGATCACCCCACCGGGATATTCAATTTAGGCAAGTGTCAGCCAAACTTTCGAATCCAGCCCGAGCACTTGACTGAACGAGCTGCAGGCCGTCGTCCGCGCAACCGGTTTACGTACAGCCGCATGGAAGCGGAATCGCGAGGAAGTCACGAAAGCCTACGCTCCATACATACGGACCCACAACCGAACCCTGAGGACATCCCATGGTAAGGGACCCCGACATAGAATGATGTCAGAGTTCGTTACATATTGTACCTGGTAGCCGACTAGCCAAGTTGGAAGTCACCAATAAACAGGCGGAACCACTACCAAAAAGAAAAGGAACGAACTCACCCGGTCGTAGTAATGGTGCCGGTTGCCGGCCCTCACTCACGCAGGTAGACCTCCCTGTCAGCCGGTTTCTCGTTGCCTCCTTTGTGGTCCGGACACGCTGGTGCAACGTGCCTTTGTTGACCACAAAGGTAACAAGTGACAGGGCGCGGATGCACTTGCATCTCCATAGGCTGCTCAGCTGTCTTCGTAGTTGCCTTAGCAACAGGCTCTTTGCGGCGTTTGCGAGAGTCCATGGCTCGATGAACTGATATACCACAATGATGACAGTTTGAGTAAGACGTGGTTCATTGTAGCGGCTTCTTTACACTTCACCTCACCTCACTTCACTTCCCTTCACTGCATTTCACTACATTTCACTGTATTTCACTACATATAACCACATACCACTACATTTCACTACACGTCACTGACAAAATACTCGTACCTTGGAGAACCCGTAGCAACTGAGTTCTGGTAGATACGTTACAAAAATGCAGCTCTCGTCGTATCATACCATCCTTTTGGCATAGCACCGAAGTAACAAACTCCGTGATGACGTCTTCTGACATTTCCGTGCAAGGGATAATCTCTATCTTGCTCCAGACACGTGTTGCAGCTTCACTCTTTCGTACCGAGTTGAAATCCTAATATCTCGTCGAAGTAGTCCTGCGGTAACATAGGTTTTTCAAATTTTGCAAAAAGCAATTATTACTTTATTTGCCTCCAGGTTAACTGTGAAGTTTGTAATTCGATGCCCGTTATCTCAGAGCATGTGCAAGCACTCGCAAAAGTTCTGCACCATTTAGGTTCCTGCTATTTACTACTATTTCCGTTATCCTGCACCAACCTTTTATGACCGCATCAGTAGCATCAGGATCAAACCGTATCAATCGCGCAGTTGCATTGAAATTTGACGTTTACAGTTGAGCGGTTGCCAGGAGTCGTGATAACAAAGTCTCCATATCTCGCAATAGGTAAGGCGTTGGCGGGGTACTACACCGTGTCCGTTATTTTCTTCAGGTCTTTGCCCTTCGAATCCCACTTCTGATGTAGGAACATGGCCCTCATCAGCGGTATTAATTGGATTCATGATCTCAATTACTAAGTTGGACATTGTAGGTAGGCGTGGATTGTCGGGCGAAGAAAATAGGGACACTAGTTCACTAGCACAAAATCACTTTTATTCCTTTTAAAATATTCACCAAGTAATAACCGATAAAATAAAATGACAAAATAGATATAGCACAAGTAAGACACTCCACCGAGCGCGTAGCACGCCTGTGCGATCTTGACCGAGTCTCAAACCATACTGCCTGTCTGTCGTCGCCCCACCGCCCGCTAGCGCTCGGTGTTGTGTCAGAGTGTCGTGTGATCGGATGTGACGTAGCAGACATAGATAAGTCATGTTCACGACACTCTTAAACTAACAGCGACATCTATTAAATCCCGTCGCCGTCATGTGTATTATTTTTATAAACAGACAAGCAAAGCATTCTATGCGGCGCACACTGGTCCACTTTGGCAAAACTATGGACACGGGAATCGATGTGAGTCAGTGTGTATATTTTGTGTTGATTTTTTTTTTACGTATTCCTCTTTTGATTACAAACAACTTTCTGTAATTCCGTTTTTTAAAAAAAACTTACTATTTCCGAGAAAAAAAATATTTTGTGTTTTTTTTGTATGGGGGAGGGTATGTAATGCGTGCGTGGGTCAAAATAAAACTTAGTAGGTATTCAAGAACACGTCATTCTCAAACAGAAATGACATAGAAATGTTATTGTATCCCTGCCGCTTTTCGAGCTACGGGCTCTCAAAGATTAGAAAAATAAAATATTTTGTTTCCATTTTAAAAGACTTACTAACCTAACCTAACCTAACCATAAACGAAAGTAAAATCTGTTGATCTCTCGACTTGTTCGAGGGAAAGATTGGATTCTACCAGACGTGTGTGTTAGCTGAATACATTCTTTGATTAGATCTCGCCAGATCTAATCTACCAATCGTTTGTGATTCTCGCCAGGATCACTAAAAGTTTCTTTCTCGCCAGAAAGATCTTTACATTAGCATCATGACTATTTTGTCAAAATGTGTTTACCATTCTGACTTAAAGTTGTTAGATGCGGGTAAGTTCTGTATTTTAAATGATAATATCTATACCGCAAATGGGTACTGTTATTTGAAATATTTTTATATTATTAATTTATCTTTAGTTGATTTATGTTATGTAGCTGATAAAGTAGGTCCTTTTCCAAAAATTAGATTAATTACAGACATATTAGACACTATGATTAGTAGGAATGAAATTATCCCACGTCCTTATGTGATGTGTCAAGGTATCGTACATGTTGGTGATAAATCTGAAAAAATTAAATACAGTGAATTTAGGGAATTATATAGACATTTAAATTATCGCATTGGTGGTGAGACGGTCCCACATAGTGCTATTCCAGGTTTACTACGCAAAGCGGGTCTAGATTATGAAGAAGAAATTAAGAAAGTTATTTCTAGGGACGTAGCTAATCCAGAAAGTGTTGTAGCAGATATGGTTAGAAACGCGATAATACATGATGCGAAACGGTTAGTTGACCCAAGTACCAAAGAAGACAAAATAATAATTAGATACAAATTATCTTCAGAGGAAGAAGCAAATTTGATTTCAACATATCCAGAGTTAGAAATGGATTTCAAGCATAACTTATTTCATAGTCATCCATTTGCTGCTGCTTCACGGCAATTAGAGTCACAATTGAATATCATGACGTTAGGAATTAATAAATTTGTAAAGACACCTGAAGGTTTTGATGTGCTCGTTAAAAACTCTGGAGGTTGCCCATTTAAGCAAATGCAAAGAGGTAGGGAAAATTTTCACAGTTGTTGTCCTATCTTAGGAATTCACGATCAACAACGTCACGCGAATAGGACTAGTGCGATTCAATTGTTTAAACCTAAAAGTAGTAAGCAAAAACAATGTTTAAAGAAGTATAATGATGATCTTTTAAATGGTACGAATATTTTCTTTTGTGAAAACGTCTCTGAGGAATGTAACGTAACTGCGCCTTTTCAATTATTTATTCATTCGACGTACGATCGCACTGCAACTCAAATAGCTGATAGCATGACAAGAGGTAAGTCTACTGTGGGTGCGGGTTCGTTTATTTTTGATCCTTTAATGTTAACAGAAAATTCTGGAACTATCAAACACTTGAATGCACATTGGAAAATTGAAGACGATGATGGTATTAAAAAAATTTATATGAATTTCGTTCATGACCATTCTTGGTCATATTGTCACACGATGGCAACTTATTTGGAACTTCTCACAAATCCAGTAATTTTTGATTCTGATAGACAACCGTATTTTGTAAACATTCAGTCAACGAGGAACAGTATAATATTTTTTAAAATCACTAAATGTGCCAGTAAAGGCTTAATTAGTGGTAACATAAGAACATATCTTTGGTTCAATAATTTTGATTATGTCACAATAAAAGCATATTTATGGGAAGCTCAAGGTTTCGATACCGAGAAAAATCACATGCGTTTAGTAACTTTCTTAGCTCCAAAAAAATTAGTAAAAGATGTAATTTCATACGCAATGGGATTAGATCACAATAAATTTTCCGTTCAAAGAATTTACGAGGCTCTAAAATCTTACGCCACACGAATTGTAGGAACTAAAGCTGTATGTCAAGTATCATACGATTTGTCAGCGGACAGGATGTATGAGTTGGCAAGTGCGATTTTTATCCATTGTTTCGTTAAAAGATTTTCTGTAACCACCGCCACATCTAAAGTAACATCCGAAATATTAAGTCAAAGAAACGCGAGTGGATTCGATCCCGTTCAAATGATTAAGAATTTATGGACAGCTATAATTGAACCTAATGCACCTAAATCAAACAAACACGATAACGCGCCTTATGCTGACGTTTTGTACAAAAATCCTACTAATGTACCATTAGAAGGTACTCCACCTTTAAACCATGGTATAAGTTGGTTCCACAGATTTTTTACTAAAGTTATTAAGTGGTCGGCAGTACCAGTGAACTACCCTGTGTCTATCGAAGATGCAGTGCAGTTCATTGAATTGAGTACCTACATCGAAGGTGATGCTGAACAATTATTTAGATATCCCGAAAATTACTTACCTAAAATAGATTGCGAAGACATGAATGATCCAATGAGACCTTCTGTTTTATCGGACGAAGCTTGCGGAATAGTAACCGTTGATGATGATAAACCTGTAGAAGATTTGATTGGTGGTAATTTAATTGAAAATTTTAACGAAGAAGACTTTATTGTAGGAAATGCGATTGGTGATGGTAATTGCCTTTTCGACTCGTTACGTCAATTAATTGACGATAAAATGACAGTACAACAATTAAAATTTTTTATGAAAGTTAGTCCTAAGTTGTCACAAATGCCTGCATGTGCTATTTCTGGTATTTTACAAGTTTTAAATGCACCCAATGCGTGGGGAGGTGATCCAGAGATCGCTTTAGCTAGTGAAGTTTTTAATGTGAAAATTATTTTATACTCAGACGAATTAAATTTTTTACCTCGGTCATATGGTAATAAAAATCCTACTGTGATTTACTTGCTTATGAAGAACAGACACTTTGAACCGTTGTTTCCAAAGAAAAACCTTAATTGCTGTTACGAACATACAGTATATCTATGTTATCTGTGGCTAGCATCGTAGAACTGTCATCGCTAGCAAGTGTCAAATAGTTGTCAAATTGTCTAACTCGCCTTCCCACGATTAAATTCAGTATAAAGTGATATTAAGTATTTTATTACTTCGATCACACCCAAATTGGTGCCGAAAATTAGAGCAGTCTACGTAATGCATAATCAGTGCGTCGGAAATAGTGTTTAACATCAATCATCCACGTTGACATTGACGGCCGCATGCTTCACGTAACGCGAAGAGTTTAACCACGCGTCAATCATCAATCATACAATACCAACCATACAATAAATCAATTTAAAAATACAGTGGGAAGGCGAGGCAAAAATAAAAGCGACTCAAAAACAAAAATAATTAAATTATAACCTTTTTCTCCACACAACATAACCTTAAAACAAAGGCACCACGACACGAGGCGGCAACATTATATTGCGTCCTTATCGCTCGCCATTGGATTGCAAGCTATCTGTCTCACTCGCTCTCGCTCCATCCGACAGACATTCTACTAGAACTTTCGCTGCTTTCGAGACTTTTATGCAAACTTTGTCCATACATGACTGAAGAAATCCTATGTCAACAACAAGTGACTCAGAATTGTATGAGGTCTGCGACAACGAATACGACGAAGGGCTAGATACAGTCGACACGGACAAGATGTCAAGCACAGAGGAAATAAAACGCCTAAGAGCGGCACGGGGACAATGCAAATCGTTCATCACGAGAATGGAATCTTATTTTATAGAAAAACAGGACCTCGACCAGGATGAGCTCGAGGCCAGGGAGCTCCAGCTTCATGAGCAGTATAGAAGATTCCAGGATATACAAGTCCAACTACTATGCCTAGATGAAAAGGATGATGAGTCCGGACCCTTGGAGGACCGGTATTTTCGTCTCTGCGCTTCGCTCAAGAGACTCAAACAAGCTGCAGTTAGTGTTAGTGAGAGTGATAAAATCAGTGTAAAAAGTGATGCTAAATCTATAAAATTACCAAAAATAAATATACAACCCTATGACGGACGGGACATTAGCGGTTTCCAGCCATTTATGGACTTATTTGGTGCTATTATCGGAGAGGATGCCAAGCTGAGTTCAATTGAAAAACTGTACTATTTAAAGACCTTGCTCAAGGGGGAGCCTTTGCAAATAATCGAGGGACTGCCAGTAAGCAATGGATCATTTAATTCTGCCATTGAGCTATTAACTAAGAGGTACTGTAATCCATCTTTAGTAATTACAACACACATTAACACTTTGTTAGACATGCCATCTATTCAGCGTGGAACAGCCCAACAACTGCGGGAAATGACAGCAAAAATAAGGCAGCAGCTCTCTGCACTTGAAAATCTAAAGCAGCCCACTGATAAATGGAATGCCATTTTGATGTGCATTGTAACACGCAAGCTGGACCCTTTAACTGTTCGTCTGTTTCACTCTGAAAAGGACTATGCCACCATAATGCCATCATTATATGAGTTATTAGAATTTTTAGACAAGCGTGCAGTTGCACTTGAGGTCAGTCCTATGTATAATGATAAATCAAAGTCAAAGAGTGTAAACTTAGCAGGGGTCATTGACCCGAAGCACACAGCAACTTCTTCAAATTGCACTGTCTGTAATGATTCACATCGCCTGTATAAATGTCCTAAATTTGTTCTAATGTCAATTGACAAAAAACTTGCTCATGTTAATAAACATAAACATTGTGTTATATGTTTAGGCCTGCACTCACAGAAGTGTCGCTATCAATTTAAGTGCACCACTTGCAAATCAAAGGACCATAATACTTTGCTTCATGTAGAGGGCAAGCAAGATGAGAAAAAGGAGGATCAGTCGGTGAGTCTATACTCTTATAAAGTGCCCCAAACTAAGGTTTTGTTACCAACGGTTAAATTTTTAGTATCTGATGCAAATGGTAAGAAAATTGTCGTGCGAGGGTTGCTTGACTCAGGCAGTCAAGCATCATTGTGCACAAGCAGACTAGCTGACAAGTTAGATATTCAGCCCTTCCATCATGAAAAGAATATATTAACACTAGGTGAAAGGTTAAATAAAATAGAGAAAGCCATAAATATCACTATTCATTCCATGACTCAGAATTTCAATGCAAATATTACATGCTCCATTGTAAATCAAATCACTGCACCTATGCCACAAAGAAAATTTGATTTTTCCAGTTTTATGATGCCACAAAATATTGTATTGGCTGATAATGAATATAACATTCCAGGAGTAATTGATGTGCTGCTGGGAGCTGACATCTTCTTCCGGGTTATTCAGGATGGAAAAATTGAAGGAGGTCCATCAGATCCGATCATGCTCAACACGAGGTTTGGATACATCATCTCAGGTGACTCTTTTCCTTGTTGTAACGTAGCAACTAGTTTGCATACAGTAGTAAGTACTGATTTGGATCACATTGTTAAGAAATTCTGGGAGACAGAAAAGGTTCCAGAGGTCTTCCTGGAGTCATTACCTGAACATGCTCAAAGTGAGAGAGTGTTTCAAGAGTCTGTCACTCTACAAAATAATCGTTTTGAAGTAGGCTTACCACTCAAAATGAGTCCAAGTGACATTAATACATCAAATTCGTTTGCTATTGCTTTGCAGCGTTTTTACAACTTGGAAAAACGATTTTCTAAGGATCAATTATACCATCAATTATATATTGAGTTCATACATGAATATTTAAAATTGGGTCATGCAAAAATAATCAATGTTGATGATAATGACTCACCTAATATTCAACCAATTAATTTCCTTCCACATCATGCAGTTATACGCAATGATAAAATCACAAACAAATTGCGTGTAGTATTCGATGCTAGCGCCAAGGGTCGTGACTATCCTAGTCTAAATGATATACAATGCAACGGCCCAGTTGTACAAAATCAATTATTTGATATTTTAATACAGTTTCGAACACATAAATTAATTCTAATGTGCGACATTCGCCATATGTTCAGACAGATTTTAGTAAAACCTCAATACAGGGTGCTCCAGAATATTTTGTGGAGAGACAAACCAGAACTTCCTATTCAATGTCTGCAACTTCAAACCATAACATATGGTTTAAAGAGTTCTGCCTTTTTAGCGACAAGATGTTTAGTTGAGTTAGCTAAAAGGTATGAGCATGAATTTCCCTTAGCCAGCCAAGCTATTATATCATCGAGTTACTGCGATGACATAATATGTGGAGGCTCTAGTTATGAGTTAACCTTGCAGATAAAAAATGAGCTTGTTCAGTTGATGAGTCTAGGAGGCTTTCAATTACATAAGTGGTGTTCAAACGACAATAAATTACTATCAGACATTCCCAAGGAAAAACTAGGTGTTTCTCAACGTGATCTAGATCAGGACAAGCCTGTCATAAAAACGTTAGGTCTTGCGTACGACACACGAGATGATGTATTCAAAATGAGTGGGAGCATGGTAACCTCTCCTGAAATACCTACGAAGAGAAGTGTCCTAAGCTCAGTCAGTAAATTCTTTGACCCACTAGGTTTCGCTGGTCCTATCATAGTGAGGGCAAAATTGATACTTCAACAGATTTGGCAATACAACCTGGAATGGGACACTCCTTTACCTCTAGCATTACGCAAAGTATGGTCAGAATTTCAAAACGAGATTTCAAGTGTACCTGATCTCATAATACCGCGCAACTTGCAGATATCAGAGGCGGATGAGTGTGCTTTATTTGGTTATTGCGACGCTTCTACGGAAGCTTATGGTTGCTGTATATATGTAAAAATAAAAATAGCTGGTGTATACCGCGCATACTTACTGTGCTCTAAATCTAGGGTAGCCCCCTTAAATTCAAAATTAACAGTTCCAAAACTCGAACTTAATGGTGCCTTACTTCTTGCCAAGCTAATACACAAGGTATCCAAAGTATTACCAAACATACAAATGATAAATCTATTCTCAGACTCAAAAATTGTTTTAGGATGGTTAAACTCAAATTTACATAATTTACCAGCTTATGTTGCCAATAGAGCCAAAGAGATCACTGGCTGCACAGTGGGTATGAAGTGGTATCACACGCCGGGTGTGTTCAACCCAGCAGATATTTTATCTAGGGGTGCAAGTCCTTATGAGTTGCATAACAATAAACTATGGTGGCAGGGCCCCGATTATTTGCACTGTGAAAGTAATTCTAACTTTTACTCTTCAAACATTGAATATCCAATTCAACTTAATTGTATCGAAAATGTCAGTCACACTGCTGAAATTAAAGCAGAATGTATCTCACCGTTATTTACTAAATATTCAAGCGTGTACAAAATGCAAAGAGTGATTTGCTATGTAATAAGGTTTATTAATAAATGTAAGGGTAAGGTAACCAATGCCGGAAGCTTTACTGCAAAGGAATTAAAATACGCGCTAAATATTGCAATCAAAGGTGTTCAAACTTTCCATTTTCACGAAGAAATAAAACTTTTAAAACAAAACAAGCAAATAAATTCAAATTTAAAATCGTTACATCCCTTCATTGATGCTGAAGGACTACTACGCGTAGGGGGTAGACTCCAAAACTCAACCCTTTCCTTTGCAAGAAAGTTTCCTGTTATTCTGCCAAATAAATGTCACTTAACTAGGATAATAATATATAATGAGCATCTATCATTATTACATGGTGGACTCAAACTTTTGTTTAGTAGCTTGTCTCAAAAATATCATATTGTAAATGGTATACGTGAAGTAAAAAGTGTATTGCATAAATGTGTAATATGCTTAAGACACAAAACGCAAGGAGCTGAACAGCTTATGGGGTCTCTACCTCGTGGTAGAGTTACACCTGCTAGAGCCTTTGAAAGGGTAGGTTTGGACTATTGCGGCCCGTTCGAAGTTAAACAATCAACTCTAAGACGAAGTGTAGTGTCGAAAGGTTATGTTGTCGTATTTGTTTGCTTCACCACCAAGGCGCTTCATTTAGAAATAGTTTCAGATCTCACAACAGAGGCTTTTCTAGCTGCTCTAAAAAGGTTTATATCTCGTAGAGGCTTACCTTCGGTTATAAATTGTGATAATGCTTCAACATTTAAAGGGGCCAATAATAAATTGCGCGAACTCTACCAATTACATAATCATTCAAATTTTCAAGATAAAGTTCAGGATTTTGCAGCATCAAAGGGTATACAGTTCAAATTCATTCCAGCTTACAGTCCCAACCATGGTGGTCTGTGGGAGTCAGCGGTTAAGTCAGCAAAATATCACCTAAAAAGAGTCACTGGGTCTAAAATATTTACCTATGAGCAATATCATACAGTTCTATGCCAGATTGAGTCTATCCTTAATTCAAGACCACTAGTCCCTTTGTCTCTTGATACCTCTGACTACTCCTACTTAACACCAGGACATTTTCTCATTGGTTGCCCGCCAACCTCTTATCCGGAACAAGATTTAACAAATATTCCTGCTAATAGACTTCGACTATGGAGGTGTTGTGAACAAGTACGACAGCATTTCTGGAAGGCATGGTCAAATGAATATTTGTCATTGTTAAACAAGCGCACTAAATGGCAAAAGGAATACCCTAATCTAAAAGAAGGTATGTTGGTGCTACTGCGTAATCCAAACACACCACCTTTCAAATGGCCTATAGGTAGAATTTCTAAAGTATTTACTGGATTAGATGCAAAAGTTCGTGTAATTGAGGTCAGAACAGCTGATGGCAAGTTTCACACCAGAGCGGTCTCCAAAGTGTCTCCTTTGCCCATTGAGGATTAGTCTTCAGCTATTCTAGCTAACTATATTAAGTAAAAAACTAATAAGTATAAGTAAGTAAATAAGTTTATTAAAATAAATAGTTTTAGCAATTAGTATTAAAAAATAATGTTAATTAAGTAGCTTTTATTTAAATATTAAGTACATAATTATTTTATGTTTAAGCTAAAGGGATTTTAGGCCGGCCCAACTTATGTTACGAACATACAGTATATCTATGTTATCTGTGGCTAGCATCGTAGAACTGTCATCGCTAGCAAGTGTCAAATAGTTGTCAAATTGTCTAACTCGCCTTCCCACGATTAAATTCAGTATAAAGTGATATTAAGTATTTTATTACTTCGATCACACCCAATTGCACAGTAGAAGTAGAAAATAGAATTTTAGAAAATTTTAGTAATAATATCGTAGATTCAGAAGAAATTATTAGCAGCAGCGAACATGTACGTGTAACTGCAGTTATTCCTTCATCAAATGGGGAAGATGAAATTTTTCAAAAAGAAATTTCAATAGTTGAAAGTGATGAAAATTTCAATATCGAGTCAAATCATTTAAATTCTTCAATGACCACAAATTTAGATACTGTAAGTATGGATATGTCAGAGTTAGTAGGAGTAAACTTGATAATTTCTGATGAACAAATTAATTCAATTACCACAGCGGACACAGTTATTGAACCTCCTTCAGAGTTTCGCGACATTGATTCAGAAGTTACCTTGAGACCTTTTGATGACTCGAGAAATAATCTTAGTTTTTGTTTTGATGATATATTTAATTCCACCGTCTATTTAGATATAGAAGAAAATTGTGTTAGTGAGAAAGTTAAAACTGCGGTAAATCAATCATTAATAATTGAAGAATGTCGTGACAGTGTTGATGAAGTTGAAAAGAGACCTATTTCTGAAGAAATTCAAGAGGTAGTCGAAGAGAAACAGATTAAACACGATAGTGATGTTCTAAGTGAGGTTTTAGATATTAGAGCTAAACTTAATAATATTATCCCTTCATCATCTTTCCATAGAGGAGTTAAACGTTTAATAGGGATTAAGCGAAAAAATCATGCAACCTTAACACCTAAACCTAAAGTTAGAGAAAATCAAAATGAAAAAAATTTTGTTGTAGGAATTTTGTCTAAAGATAGTAAACCAATTGCACCAGCTGATTTAGCTAAACTAAGTTCACAAGGTGGACCTCGCGGTTATAATGACAATGTAGTTGTTAAATCTAACAAGAAAATATCTAAGTTTCCATTATCAAAACAGAAATTAGTATCTATAATTGAAGAAAATAGTGATTCAAGTTCTGAAACTATTAACAAAGACGATAAGGTTAAAGATCTTAAAGAAAATTTTATTAATAAATTAATTGTTAGGTCAAGATTAGAAAACGAAAACCAAAATTTAATTGTAGTTCACGATAAAGAAGTCGAACATTGCGTTAGACATGGTGAAATTCAAGCTAATGTAGAATACGAAATTATCAACGGTAATTTAATCTTAAATTTTTGTGATATAAATAATGCAATGACCATTTTAAGATACGTTTTTGATATGATTAAATCTGAAATTAGAGAGATTGTAATAGATCTCAGAAATATTGCTGATAGAAACCAAGTAGAATCTAAATTAAATTTTATAAAAGAAGCATTACCGAAACCGTTCAAATCCATTGTTTATGTTTTAGTCTCAGTAAATATTGAAGAAAGTAAATTTAACGTAGGAGAAAATTCGAGTAAAGGTGATGAATCAATCAACGGATTCTGGAAACCGATCGCAAATCCTATATACAAGATACCAGATCATAAACCTAAATTTATAAAAGAAACATCGGGAAATGACAGTGCCATCAATGCTATGATAGAAATTCAAGAATTATGGAAGACAATTGTTGGAACCGCGTTGTGTACTTATGGGGAAGCGTACCGAAAACTTTCAAGTCCGCTTTCTCTGGAAACTAGAAGGTATTTAACTTCTCATAAAGAGACTTTTTCGGTATATGATACTTATGAGAAGAAATGGTTACTTAATAATAATAAAGACGTTAAATATAATTATGCTTTCAATGGTGTAACTTTTATAGATTTCGATGAAGATATTATAAATAGTAAAATTAATGTATTAAAATCGTCACAGGATAGGTTGTTATTATGCGGAAAATATACCACACTGATGCAAGAACCAAATTTAATAAATGCATCAAAAGAAACTGTTGAAAGATATAAAAATTTTGTATTACCAAGCATTGATATGATCGTTGGTGTTCCTGGTTGCGGAAAAACTACCTTTATTCTAGGAAACCATAAGAAAGGTGATCTAGTATTGACATCTACTTCGGAAGGTGCAGTCGACATTAGAGAACGTATGGTTAAACTTAATAAGGGTAGTTCTTTAAACGATTTTAAAGAAGCGTATAGGACAATAGATTCGTATTTATTACACAGTAGGAAATCATTTGATGAGGTATGGATAGATGAAGCTCTGATGAAACACCCTGGTGAAATCTTTTTGGTGTGTTTATTTACGGGATGTAAGAGTCTTCATTTGTTAGGTGACCCGAATCAAATAGGTTACATAAATAGAGTAGGTTCCGTGAGTATAAAATATGGAAACTTTTCGAAATTTTTCAAACCATCGCGAACATTGCGAACGTCCTATCGTTGTCCAGTTGACGTAATGGCAACTATTCAGGATAAGTATGAAGGTGGTGTATTTTCGGCTTCTAAAGTAGATCGTAGTATGCACTGTAAATCATATACATCTCTCAATAATGTGCCTTTAGATAACAAAACGTATAAGTATTTAGTATTTAAGCAATCCGAAAAGGATTTATTGTTAAAAGCAGGTTATAACGTTTCAACAATTCATGAGTTCCAAGGGAAACAGTCTGAAAACATCATCATTCGAGCTGTTTTCAGCATATTTCGACTAGAGTAGTGTTCCGCCTACTCCCTGACCGTTTTGACACGACCGCACGCGGAAAAAATTTCTACCCCTTAGGACTTAGAAAAATTTTCAAAATTTTTATACGAAATTCGTTAATAATAAATCCATTTTTAAATTTTCTTTTATTCTAATTAATTTATTTAGTCTCAGTTGTGGTCAGCTACCATCCCTGCGTCGAAGGTTGCGATCCGTAGCCCGAGGCCCAGATTGGGGGCTGATTTCCTTCACTTTTGCCCCAAAAAACTGGTTTTTCGGGGATAACTCCAGATTTTTCTTTTAACGACAGTAAACTTTTTTCAAAATTCAGCTAGCCCGCGCCGAGACGCGTCTTTTGACGTATCGCACGTGCCCCTAGCTCGCAAAAAATTTTGCCCACCCTCCCACCCTCTGTTCTATAGCTATAGGTAGAGGGAAAACGGAGAGAGGTCGGCAAAATTTTTTATTTTATATTTGAGTTGATTTTAGGTCTTAGGAGGGGAAATCGCAATATTTTATTATTTTGACAATTGTTTTTTGACACTAAATTTAATTGGACAACCGTTTTAATATTCTAATAAAACGTATTTTAATATTATTTTAACTGTATACTCATTTTATTTTGATTATAGTCCATATTTTAATTTGATTTTTATATATATTTAATACTGTGTCCCCCCTCTACAGGGACCCAGTGTCTTTTAACCAATTTTATTTATTTGTTTGACAGTCGCTATTGACTTTTTATTGTGACAATAATTATAATTCAGTAATTATTTAATTTATTTGTTTTGTTCTGATTTACTTGTGTGTTATCTTACTGTGGTCCCCCCTTTACAGGGTCACAGTACCCAGTGTCCGTCAAAGTCGTTTTTTCTCTCTATAGATATAGTTTTCCGGACCTCCTCTTTACAGGGGCCCGTGTTGATTCTGTCTGCTCTCAACCCGACAGTATGTTCCGCACCCCATCAAGCACTATAAGGTCTCAGGGCTCCAGTGGCTCGCCGCGATCGGCGGAGAAAGCGGGGCCCACGACTCTTGACGCGAGGAGGAAGATTGTATTCGGAGACGATACACCCCTCGCGTCCAAGGAGAGCCTTGCTACTCCATCGACGCGCCGAGCCCCTGTCGCTGCTTCAGGGCCGCTCACGCAGCCGGAGGCCGGACACCGCAGTCGCATTGCGGAAGCGAGAGCTTGCCTGAATAAGGCAAAGCTTAATTTGGGCAACTCTCGCAATCTCAAGGCCGAGATAAAAACTGCGGTGCTCGAAGCCATAAACCGGCTGTTTGAGCTGGTCAAGGAGTCCGAGCTCGACAAGGCCCCTCCCGCACCCATAGCCGTGCCGGTTCTCGCACCCACTGCTGACCACTGTCCCCCATCCTCTTCTGTCGAAGTTCTTGCTGGCCAGACTGAGCTCCTCAACACCCTAAAGGAGCATATCTCGGAGTTGAAAGACAACTCCGAGAAACTCGAGAGACTCCGAGACAGTCTGGCGAGCAAGGAAAGTGTGGGGGAGACTACCTACGCAAGTGTAGCGGCCGTCAATAAGTGCCACACCGGGGCACAGGCCTTGGAGCGAACGACGCTACACTCCGTGGTCGTCTCCTCTACACAGGAGACGGATACGGGGGCCGAGATACTCGAAAGAGTCAGGAAGGCAGTGGACGCGAAGGAGGGCTGGGTGCGTGTAGAGAGGGTCAGAAAAGCGAAGGACCAAAAGGTGATTATGGGGTGCGCAACAAAAGAGGAGAGGGAGAAGTTGAAGAAGCGACTCGAATCAGCCGGAGAGAACCTCGTCGTTGAGGCAGTGAAAAATCGGAACCCGCTTCTGATTCTTAAGGACGTGTTGCTGATACACAGTGACGAGGAAGTCCTCAGAGCCCTTAAGAATCAGAACCAGGAGATATTTCACGGCCTCACCGACGAGGAACAGAGAGTAGACATCAAGTTTAGAAAAAAGTCAAGAAACCCTCACGTTAATTGCATTGTGATGAGTGTTTCCCCAGCAATCTGGAAGCGGGCACTCTCTGGAGGCAAGCTCCGTATTGATCTCCAGAGAGTGCGCGTCGAGGATCAGACGCCTCTGGTGCAGTGTACCCGCTGCTTGGCGTGTGGCCATTCAAAACGCCTATGCACAGAGCCGGTTGACCTGTGCAGCCACTGTGGTGGTCCGCACCTTAGGTCGGACTGCCCAGATAAGCAAAAAGGCGAAGCAGCGGTGTGCGTCAACTGCACCAGGGACAAGCTGGGGGAACACTCGCACAATGCCTTCAGTAGTTTGTGCCCAGTACGAAGGAAGTGGGACGCATTCGCACGAGCAACCATAGCTTATTGCTAAGGTTGTCGATGCGCCCACTTCCGAGTACACCAAGATGACCAGTTTGACACAACAAGACCGCAAATGCATTGAGCGAACCACCGGGGTTGGCTTAATGTTAAACGATAATTTGAGTCAATTTCTTATGAAAGAGGCTGGAATTAGACTGAAACGCAAGTCAACTCTGGTGGAATCGTCAAGTTGTGTCAAACTGGGCCTAAAAGTCTGCAGTCAACTCAAATCATATTTTATGTATTAATTTGTGATATTAAATTATATAGTAAGTATATGGTGTAGATATCGCAAAAAACAAAATAAAGAGAATAAAACTAAAAGTCAAAACAGCAATAAATACAAGGGTAAAATACTAAAACAAAAGGGTATGAAGAAGCACATATTATATTAGCAGTAGTACATTACTTGATAACCTTGAAACATGTAAAATAAGCAGCAATTTAGTTAAACACAATATTAAATGTAAAGTTAGTTAAATTAGAATTATTATAGAAATAAAGTAAAATAAAGTAAAATTATAGAAATAAAGTAAGTATGTAAGTAGAATTAAAATAAACAAGTTTCATTGAAATAAGAGTGTGGCCTCTCCGGCCTCCTAATAAACAGTCGCCAAAAAAGTCAAAACCTCGTGAACAAGAGCTCTAACCACGTTAGAGGGACACTGGTGGGGCAGGAGTGTGGTTTTAGCCGGTTCGAGTCCGGCACTACCTCGACTATCTCACAGCCTGTGAGGTAGTCGAGGTGTCCGTGGGGATTTCCCACTCCTGCCAAAACAAAAAAAAAAAAAAAAAAAAAAAAACCTAACCTAACCTAACCTAAAACAACTTTCTGTAATTCCGTTTTTTAAAAAAAACTTACTATTTCCGAGAAAAAAAATATTTTGTGTTTTTTTTTGTATGGGGGAGGGTATGTAATGCGTGCGTGGGTCAAAATAAAACTTAGTAGGTATTCAAGAACACGTCATTCTCAAACAGAAATGACATAGAAATGTTATTGTATCCCTGCCGCTTTTCGAGCTACGGGCTCTCAAAGATTAGAAAAAATAAAATATTTTGTTTCCATTTTAAAAGACTTACTTACAATTAAAATATCATACACACATTTTAATGAGTGTTAGGTGCTGCGATGTTTAAAATTAAACTTATCTTGAACGTCATTTTCAGATTTCATTGTCAGTAGGTCTTTTAAAATGGAAACAAAATATTTATTTTTTTTCTAATCTTTGAGCGCCCGTAGCTCGAAAAGCGGCAGGGATACAACAACATTTCTTTGTCATTTCTGTTTGAGAATGACGTGTTCTTGGACACCTACTAAGTTTTATTTTGACCCACGCACGCATTACATACCATCCCATACAAAAAAACACAATTTTTTTTTTTTTTCGGAAATAGTAAGTTTTTTTTAAAAAACGGTATTACAAAAAGTTGTTTGTAATCAAAAGAGGAATACGTAAAAAAAAAATCAACTCAAAATATACACACTGACTCACATCGATTCCCATGTCCATAGTTTTGACAAAGTGGACCAGTGTGCGGCGCGATGATTCCTGGAACTCGTTTTGTACTTTTTTACCTGCTTGTTGTCGCGGTCTCACTTGCGCTTAGCTAAAACGAGCGAGAACGATATAATGACTAGGCAGTCATTATGGCGTTCTCGCTCGCACACTCGTAGGCACAATAAGATCCATCGGCAGCCCGCAGCGCGCGTGCGTTCACTCTTGCTTGCTTTGCTCGTTAAGTGTGATCGTGCGCATTTTTTCTCTTCCTGATTTATCTAACGACGATTTAGCTTACTCTTACCGGACTTTGTACTTTAATTGTGATTGGTTTTGTTGATATGGGAGACCGAGACAGTCATTGTGTTGTGTGTGAGCACTCACTTCGCCGTCGTCGGAGACATGTACTTCATGAAGGGTTATTGGAAACCCGGCGAGACTTAGTGGTACATCTGTTACGTGCTATAGAACCACCACAAGAGGTACGTACCGCTTTATATCTTATAATTGTTCATATAAGTAAAATACTAGCTTTGCTAGGATCATTCTCACGGAGATAATACCTACTTACCTAGATCAATTATTTTAATAAAAATGTAAAAAAAATGTAGTATTAAAACAAAGTAAAATAAAGATTAAGTTTTTTTTTTTAAAAAAAAAAGCTATATAGTAGATGTTGTGGTGAGCTACTGCCGCACTGTGCTAAAAGACCAAAGTCGTAGTCAGAAAGTAGTAACCGGACTTTGTTAGAATAACTGTCATGGGGAGATGTTTTTCTACCTAGGTAGTGGTATTTATGTAGTAATAGGTGGCGCAATTGTGTTGCACTTGCACATAAATCTTTTTAGATTGCTAATTGTTATTTTTTAATGGGATTGCTCATTTTATTTATTATAAAGTCAGATAGGTACTTTAAATGTTTTTTGGACTTGTTTTACATTCTTTGCTTTTTTTACAGGTTTCATTCGATGGTTCCAGGGCAATATGCCACGCTTGTTGGCATAGCATTGACTCCGAAGCCACCCAAGACCGAGCAGGCCCACAGCCTGCGCCCGCTGTTGTAGCTGTCGCAAATGTGGTTAATCCTCCTGGAATGACGCGAGCTGCTAATACGTCGCGAAGATGTATGTTCCACAATTGCAACAGAACAGAACTTAGACACGTCCCTAACAGTATAAAGGTGCATTTGCTCAATTACTTCAACTTCTACATTCCCATTCGCGCCCGTATATGCCATCAACACCTATTACATACGACTGTAGAAGATATTCCTGGCAATGTAAGAAATCATCAGTCTGGATTTAATGGAGAAAGCATTAATGATATTGTAAATATATATAGAACGGCTATGGAACACAGAACTTTTTTAGACTTTGAAAATATTCAAGAGATATCGGAATACGACTTCCATTTTTGGACTGGTCTTAATCGAGAAAAGTTCATGACATTTCTTAATCAAGTCCCGACTCTCCATCAACAGTCGGATACACCGCGGAGAGATTTGGCTCTATATTTAAGTAAATTGAGAACTGGTGAGCCAAATGATAGACTTGCCACTGTTTTTAATATTTCAAGAAGAACCGTGGACAGAAAAATACACAGCGTTAGAAGATGTCTCTTGGAAGATTTCGTTCCAGTACACCTCGGACTGGATCACATAACTCGGGACCAAGTTATAGAACGTAACCGACTTCTACCTAACTATTTCTTCGGAAATGATGCTACACCGATAGCGATAATAATCTTAGATGGTACGTATCTATTTATTGAGAAATCGACCAATTTTTTATTTCAACGCGTAACCTACAGTACTCATAAGTACCGGAATTTGATCAAGCCATTTATGATCGTGTGTGCGGATGGGTACAGTCGAAAGCTTTTCCGCCTGCCCAGTTAAATTTTTTTTCGCATAAATCATGCGTAGGCGCCAAACCCCGCCCCCTCAAAGTTTAGGCCTATTAGAGAAGCGTCAACGTAATTAGTTGCAATCTGCACTGCGCAGCTTAGTGACGTATCCTCTGTACACCTTTTGCGAATTTTACGGACGAACTTTGGCGCGCTTCCCGGACCTTTTGAACATTGACCATTGCTCTGCTTACCTGACCTTTGATTGACTAAACGTTAACCTGTGCAATAATATTGGACTCCTGAGAACCTGTGCTAGAACATTTTGTGCATAATGTCTTCCAGAAATCTCATACAAGAAGAACGAAATGAAATTATAATTTTGCATGGACAAGGATTTAACATCAGTCAAATCGCTGAGCTGAGTCCCAAAATAAAAAAAAAACAATATGAATCACATTGAAATGTTTAAATTCTTAAAATGGACTTTATTTTCATAAACATAAAGTCCATTTTAAGAATTTTAAATTTTAAATTAATGTCATTCATATTATGTTCTGCAAAAGCGGCCATTTTAGGCCCGCTGGCTAGATCAACGTTTCACCGCCCTAAAGCCCCATTATTTCAAATTTTATCGAAATCGTTAAAGCCGATTTAGAGAACACGCTTACAATTGCCTGTTAAATAGCATGGGATTTTATAAGATTCTTATAATAAATTTAAAATTACTCACAGAAATCATTGAGTTTTTAATTTACAATTACCAAACCAACACACACGCACCATTAGTAACGAAAGTCAAATTCAGTTAAAGTTTTTTTTCTAATAATGGCAGTTTAAAAATAACAATAACTCTCGTTCGGCGTGCGTCGGTCTCGTCAGTGCGGTGGAACGGTATTGTATTTCATTCATTATTTCTATACAAAGGCGGGGCGGAGCTAGAGAGCGCTTCATGTTGTAAGTGCAAGCAAATATGAGCTTAGTGGTGGTCAGGCGGGAGTGCCCGCGATAGTACATACTGGACGTGACGGGTCCATATTCTGCAAGAACGTCGGATGCCAACATAATGAAACAGATTTTAAATAACCATAATGAACCCATAGAGGAAGCAGCGTTCCATTATTTTTTTGAGGAAGGCGACGTTTTTATATTAGATAGGGGATTCCGGGATGCAGTGCCAACATTGGAGTCACATGGCTACGTACCGCATATGCCTCCATCTAAACGCCGAAATGAAACTCAATTAAGCACAGAAAATGCAAATAAATCGAGACTGATAACACTGGTGAGGTGGGTTGTTGAAACAATGAATGGCCGCTTCAAACGCGACTTTAAATTATTCAGAAACAGAATTTTTAATCTCCACGTACCTCACATCTTAAAAGATTTTAAAATCGCTGCCGCAATAATAAATGCCTTCCAGGAACCATACACCGACAGCCCATATACAAATGCTTTTATAGAAATCATTAACGCAAATATGAACCGACCAAATCTTTTGGCTGAGTATGTGGAGAATAATAACTTGAATAGACAGAGAGCAATATTCACAAGACTTGTGGCCGATAGCCCAGAAGTGGCAGATTTCCCTCGCCTTACCATTGAGGAGATAATTCTCTTTTCAGTTGGTACGTACCATGTTAAAATAGCACGCTCCTATTGTAGTGAGCATCTGAAACGCACTGGCGTTTACGAAATGGAGCTTTACAGACATCCAGACATAAATGATAACGATATTTTATTAAGGTGCCGGATACATTCAAGGCACACCACTTCAAAAACCTACTATACATATATTTTGTTCAACGCTATGTCGGAAGGAAGAGACGCTATTACAGGATATTACTGTTCTTGCATACAAGGCAGAAGAACATTAGGTAGTTGCGCCCATGTCATAAGCATTATATACTATTTGGGGTGGGCCAGACACCACGAGGAGTTTGACCACCCTGCATTAGGTATGGATGATGTTCTCATTATTGAAGAATAATATTGTCAATTATTTATGTAATAAAAATAAATACCTAGTACATTTTTTTATTTTACGTTATTGTTATATTTTATACATTATTTTTGATAGTCAAGTGTATATTTCATAATTATCTATAAAAAAAAAACTTTTACTAAAGATATGTTAAAATGAAAAAAGTCGCCTAAACAAAATCTGTAAGCAATTTTTCAAAGTGTTTGCCTCTGATTTCGGAGTTGAGGACTATTTAGAATTACTTTACCTGATTTAACAAAAAATCTGAGATAACTTTCTTTAGCGCCGGATCTGGGGTAATTTTCTATGGGTCATGACCAGTCTCCTTTATTTGAAGGTCACTGATGTCGTTTGAAATAAGTTTATTACAGCGCTTAATTTGATATTAAATTTTTTTTAAAGTCAATATACCTTTTATTCACCTACTTTCAATGCATTTCTACTACTTTATTACTTTTACTACATGAACTCATGAGTGAATCGCATTTTTAGGCATAAATCACGATGTAAGGTAAAATGTCATATCTGATTAATTTATTCTACATCGTTTCTAATACACTAGACGACGCACTGTTGCAAATTATATTTGTCTCTTTTTCGCTCGCGATAATTGAATCATGCAATCCCACTTTGACGTCTAATCGTACTGTAGTGTGCTATTGCAATATTTAGTTATTTATGTGTGCGTTAGAGTGCCGTTTTTGAAGATCGAATGTTGTATAGGTAACCTATCTACACCTTTTTACTTATAATATCATTGTCTAAAAGCAAATCCGCCACTGTCCATTATGAACGAAAACTTAAGTATGAATGCCACCTAGTAGAGCTCGTTATGACGAATTTATTACATTTAACAATTTAGATGCAATGTTCCCACTGTCCCATAGTAAATGATGTTTAAAAATTGAGGTAAGAAGCAAAAATGCCATTGTCCATAACAAATCAGGTGCAAACGCGCCATTGTCCATTTTAGCCAATCACAGACCGCTAAAATCGGCATATTCAAGATGGCCCCGCAGATGATCGTGACTGTGATTTTGTTGTGAAACTGTGTCTGACTATTTTGTGTTTTAAAATTGCATTTCGTGATAAAACGTGTAAAAAATGGAAGAAAATGTAGTAGAAGTGACTCCAGAATGCGCTCGCAAAAAGAAAAGAGCACCAGAGACGTGGAAACGGGCTAGAGCAAAGTTTGAAAGGTAAGCCTTTTTTCCTTACAATGGCGTGTGTTTGTACAATCAGCACGTGAAGTGAATCTTATTTTTGGATCGGTTATGCACGATTTTTCTTAAATATTGCAAGTTTTTTTTTATTGGTTACTACCTGAGCCCATGACTCTATAAGAGTGTAAATCAGATAAAAATAATCCTTGTTTCTGTATTAAATGGGTACCTACCTAATTATTGTTTCTAGGAATCCAGTGCTAAGCGGCAAAAAAGAATTTTTATCATTTTTATTCAGCCCATCTGTCTGTCCGTGGATCTGTTATGACCCCATCGTGTGGGTATTTATTGAATAGGTCTCATAAAATGCAGGTTATTTCAGACTACTTATTTTTACAGGTACTCTGCAAGAATGCCACCATGTTTGCCACGCTGTAATCATGATGCGTAAAATAAACAGTTTAAATGTTGTAAATTGACGATGCTCGATGTACAAAATTTCCATGAAGAATTTTATAGGACAAAAAATAAAAAGGACCAAGATGCATTTTTATTGAAGCACAGCAGTGTGTCAATGGTGAAAAGAGTAAGTCAGCGCCAGCCAACACGAAATATAACAAAATTAAATGTTCGGAAGAGAAATTCAGTGAAGTTAAGTTTGCCAAAAAACTTTCATAACTATTTTGGGGGTTACCGAGCACAGAATCTCGAACATTTGCCAGCACAGGAACCGTAGTTCAAGAAAAAAGGGGTGGAGATCATACATCGGCCAAAAATGTGCATAAATTGAGAGAAGTCAAAAAGATTTACAGAATCATTTCAGTGCTTAGAGTCACATTACTGCAGATTTACCGTTATGAGAAAATATTTGCCATCTACTCTAAACGTTCGGAAAATGTGGAGAATGTATAATCAGAGCAAAGAACTCCAAGTACGTGAATGTTATTTTAGATCAATCTTCAACACATGCTACAATCTGGGATTTGGAAGCCCTCGTACAGACACTTGTTTTAAGTGCAATGAGCTGCTTGAACGCATAAAAAAGTCAACAGATCCAACTGAAAAAGTAAATTTAATGAGAGAGAAAAGGGTACGGTACATGCTGAAGGCCAGAGCATTTTATCGACTGCTAAAAGAAAAAAGGGACGATTTAGTTGTGCTTTCTTTTGATTGGCAAAAAAATCAGGTTTTGCCTAAAATATCTGATCAGGCAGCATATTACAGTCGCCAATTATATATAATTTTGGAGTCGTAAAGTCGGTGCAAGAAAATACCTTGAACAGGGACAACGTAACGCTGTATACCTGGACTGAAGATAAGTATCGTAAAGGCGCAAATGAAATAGCGTCAGCCGTCTATAACACGCTTCAAAATACAATGCTCAATGAAAATGTCAAAACTGTTCGACTGGTGGCGGATGGATGCGGCCGCCCAGAACAAAAACAGTATTTAGTCGTTATATGCTCCAAATGGTTGACTAAGGCACCGCACCATGGGGGACCACCCCACAGAGCTTGCGTCCACGTCGCGTCCCCTGGAAACAACCCAGTTCTGACCACCGTAACGAAGTGGCAGACTGGGACTGGCCAAACTGCTCTGTGACTTCGTAGTTCATTTTATCTTGCCTTGTGTCTACGATCCTGCGGAATGCCCAAACCCCCGCGGGACGCCTGCGGGCGCTTTTTTTAAACCAAAAGGCCCTTCTCAGGGCCACCCCGACGCTCCAGCGTCTGAGTCTAGCCGCGCGCTGTCTGCGGCTAACTATTATGGAGGGGCTGAGTCATCTGACAGTGACTCGGTTGTTGGAGTGTCAGATGGGAGCGGATCACGATCACGAAAGCGGGTATTCCTGAGCTGTGGGTCCGAGAGTTCTTCGGCTTCGGGGTCCAAACCGTTGTCGAAGGCTAAAAAGCCGACGACAACGGCCGCGGATACCAACGTCGTTGGGCTCGCGGACGCCCAGCGCCAGGTTGACCTGGCCCGGAAGACGCAGCTCCAGCAAGAGCTGGAGGAGCGGGTTGCCGCGAAAGAGAAGCGAGCGCACCTCGCCCGGGCCAAGTCTCTGGAAGAGCTCCAGAGGATAGCGGAGGAGGACGAGGAGGGGATCATGGAGGTCGCCTCTAAGTCCTCCAACCTAAAGGGCACTTTTCAAAAGGCCCTAAAGTGCAGGGCCGCAAGCCTGCGTGGTGTCGTCGCTGAGTTGGTGAAGCGGACGACCACCGACGAGACGCAGCAACTGCAGGCGAGGGTGGATCGCTTGCAGTCGGAGGTTAGCCAGCTTCATCTGAAGCTGGCTGAAGCCACGGCCCGGCCACAGCAGGCCGAGGCGAGCCCTGTGGCAGAGGGCGCTGCCTCAACCCGGCCACAACAGGCCAAGGCGAGGCCTGCAGCAGAGGGCCCCTCCTCCAACCTTGAGGATATCATCCGCAAGGTAGTAATGGAGGAGAGGGCCTTCACGAGGGCCTGCTTTGCAGGGATTGAGGACCGGCCCCTGCCGGAGAAGCGCGTCCGACCGCCGCTTGCGGCGGATAAGAGGCGGTCTGAGCCGGGGCCGTCCTCAACTCAGGCGGGCAAGAGGCGGTCTGAGCCGGGGCCGTCTTCAACCCAGGCGGAAGATGCCCTTCTCCCTTCGACCACTCCGTCCAACGAGTGGACAATAGTGGGCCGTAAGGGGAAGGGCAAAGGGAAGGGGAAGAAGTCGGCAACGGCCATCCGTGCCAACCCTGCCGTCCCCGCCACCCCCACTCCCAGCCAGTCGCAGACGACCGGCAAGGGCAAGGGTAAAGGCAAGGGAAAAGGGACAGGGAAGGGAAAGGGGCAGCTGGTCCCCCCGAAAACCGCAGCCGTCGTGGTGACGCTCACCGCGGAGGCTGCGGGGCGAGACCTATGCCTCAATCCTGGTGCGGGCGCGTGCAAACGCCGATCCCGCCCAACTGGGGATCGGCAATGTGTCCTGCCGGCGGACCCAAGCCGGGGCTCGAATTTTCGAGTTCCCGGGGGCCGAGGGGAGTGCCCACGCGGACCTCTTCGCAGCAAAGCTGCAAGAGGTCATCGCGGACTCGGCGAAGGTGGCCTGGCCGGTCAAGTCGGCGGCCATCGAAGTGACGGAGTTGGATGACTCCGTCACCAAGAAGGAGGTAGTGGTGGCGGTCGCAGCGGTAGGGGGCTGTGGCGCAGCGGCGGTCCAAGGCCGGGACATAAGGCCCGGCCGCGGCGGAATGGGCACAATCCGCCTCGAGTGCCCAATCGCAGCTGCCAAAGCCGTCCTTGCAAAAGGACGGCTTCAAGTCGGCTTTAGCTCGGGTGCAGTTAGGGCACTCGAGGACCAACCTCTGAGGTGTTTGCGGTGCTTCGGCATCGGCCACACCCGGCCCCTGTGTCCGTCCAAAGTGGATCGGTCGGACACTTGCTACGCTGCGGCAAGGAGGGCCACAAAGCCTCCTCCTGCCAGGCCGCCACGCCGCACTGCGCGGTGTGTGCCGCCAGTGGCCGCCGGGCAGGCCACGTCATGAAGGGGGGAAAGTGCAATCCCCCCCCTAAGCGTGGCAAAGCGCAGGCGCCGACCGGGCCTGCGCCTGCTGTTGCCGCTAACACCGCCGTTCCTGCGGCGGCTGCGGAGGAGCCTAGTGGCCTAGTGGCGTTGGTTGCGCGGTCTTCCACAGACTCCCCTCTCGCTCTTAGAGAGGGGACCGGGATACTCGTACGTGGCCGCCGCGTGGGGAGAGATAGCGATGGTGTGGGTGTATTTCTCCCCAAACCGCCCTCTCTCGGACTTTGAGGATTTCTTAAAGATCCTCACTGCTGTCGTAGGGAGGGGTCGTAGGGAGGGCGGCACCACGCCAGGTCGTGGTGCTCGGCGACCTAAACGCCAAGTCGGTGGCCTGGGGCAACCCGGCCGCCGGGTGCAACGTCCTGGTACGCGCAGTCCAGTTTTGGGCGGCCTCGTGCGGTGTGTCCCTCCTCAACAGGGGGGCGGTCCACACGTGTGTGCGGCAACAGGGGTGTCGTTTGCCACCCCCGCGCTAGCCGCCCGCGTCGTTAACTGGCGGGTGGAGCTGGTGGAGACCTTGTCGGACCACCGTTACGTGCGGTTCAACATCTCCACACAGCGGGGAGGGGGGACGGCCCGCGCTGGGCAACCTCCCTTCCCGCGGTGGGCACTCACCCGCCTGGACCGGGAGGCAGCCAAGGAGGCCGCCTTCCTCCAGGACTGGCTGTCGCCTCCCCCTGTCGAGGAGGTCCCGGACGTCGACCGCAGCGGTGCGGCTCAGGGGGTCCTTGACCGAGGTGTGCAACTCCAGCATGCCGCGGTCACGCCGTCCGCCTCCCCGTCGTGCCGTGTACTGGTGGACGGAGGAGCTGGCGGGGCTCCGGGCCACCTGCGTGGCGGCCAGGAGGGCCTACGCACGGAGTCGACGGCGCAGCGCCCAGAACCGAGTCCGGGCAGAGGAGGACCGCCTGTACGCCTCTTACCGAGAGGCTACGGCGGCCCTCAAGTCTGCGATGAGCGCTGCGCGGGACTCGGCGAGGGCCGAGATGATGGAGGGTCTCGACTGGGACCCCTGTCCCCTATGGGAGGCCATATAAGGCGGCGCGGAATCAGCTCCGCCCCTATGGTCCCCCACTGTCCGAGACCCTCGAGCCGGCATTGTTGGATAGGGTGGTCCGGTCCCTGTTTCCGCGCAGGACCGACTTCACCCATTCAACAATGGATCCCCCGCAAGGGGCGGCTCCCCCGGAGGCGGAGGTCCCCCCGGTGACGGCGGCGGAATTACACGAAAAACGCGGGGGTTCTGAACCTCCGCGCGAAGAAGACCGCCCCCGGACCGGACGGCGTCCCCGCACGGGTGGTGGCGATCGCCGCCTCCCAAATGGAGGACAGGTTTCGGGAACTTTTCAGCGCGTGTTTTACGGCTGGGAGGTTACCGAAACTCTGGAAGGAGGGGCAGCTGTGCCTCCTCCGAAAAGAAAAGACGGACGCCCGGTGGACTCCCCCTCGGCATACCGGCCCATCGTTCTGCTCGATGAGGTCGGTAAGCTGTTCGAGATAATTGTCGCCGGGAGGCTGGAGAGCAACCTGCGGGGGGTAGGGCCGGATCTGTCGGACGCCCAATACGGTTTCCGGCGTGGGCGTTCGACGATCGACGCGCTGGCCCTACTCAAGGGCCAGGTGAAGGAGTCGGTGGAGGCGGGGGACGGAGTGCTGGCGGTGTCATTCGACATTGCCAACGCCTTCAACTCCGTCCCCCACTCGACGATATTGGAGGCACTCCGGTATCACGGAGTGCCCCAATACCTGAGGAACCTGCTGGCAAGCTACTTGGAGGGCCGAGAGGTCCTCTTCGTAGACAAAGCAGGTACAGTGAGGCGGTACGCTACTGAGTCCGGTGTTCCACAGGGGTCGTTGCTTGGCCCCCCCTTATGGAACATCGGATTCGATTGGCGGTTGCGGGGAGCCCTCCTCCAGGGCACGAGTGTCATCTGTTACGCGGATGACACTCTGCTCACTGCACGGGGGAGGAGCTTTGGAGACGCGGCCATTTTGACCTCGGCTGGCGGATCCTTGGTGGCAGAGAGGATCCGCCGCCTGGGATTGAGGGTGGCGCTGCACAAAACAGAGGCCGTGTTCTTTCGCGGTCCCCGGCAGCGCTGCCCTGCCGACGCCCACATCGTCGTGGAGGGCGTCCGTATAGGGGTCCAGCCCCAGATGAAATATCTGGGGCTGGTGCTGGACGACAGGTGGCGCTTCGGCCCGCATTTCAGCGGGCTGTCGACGCGCCTGTTGAAGGCCGCGGACGCCCTCTCATGGCTTCTCCCAAACCTGGGGGGGCCCAAGGCAAAATGCCGGCGCCTCTATGCCGGCATTTTGCGGAGCATGGCCCTTTACGGGGCTCCCATATGGGCGGACTCCCTCCATAGCAGGGAGAATGCGACCGCCATCCGCAGACCCCAGCGGGCCATTGCACAGCGGGTGGCGAGAGCGTACCGCTCAGTGGGCTTTTCGGCGGCGTGCGCTCTGGCCGGCACCCCTCCGTGGGAATTGGAGGCGTGGGTGCTCGCCAGAGTGTACGAGTGGACGGCCCGCCGAAGGGCGCTTGGTGAGCGCCCCATGGGCGAAGAGCGAGTCCCACATACCCCTCCCGTCCCCCGACGGGAGGGTATTCGCAATGCATTTCTTCCCAGCGTCAAAAAAAAAAATAAACTTAAACTCTTCGTTCGCTGAGCTGGTCTATGGAGAACCTCTCCGCCTTACTGGAGAACTAATCATGCCAGCGGCAGAACCCAAGAGTCCGCACTATATCACGGATTTCGTCACGGAGCTAAGAAGACGGATGGAAGTTTTACGTCCCATACCTCGACCGTTACCTTTGTGTTCAAAGAGTTTGCGACATTGACTCATGCCCTACTCCGTGACGACACCGTTCGACGGCCTTTGCAACCTCCTTACACTGGTTTTTATTGTACTGTGAAGCTACTTTTCATAAATAAATAAGAACCAGATAATGTGACGCGGAAAGTGACAAGTATACGTTGTGCTGCACATTGTTTGCAGTTAGCTGTTTATTTTATTTATTTTAATTAATTTTAAGAAAACTTACAGCTAAAACAGAAGAAGGAGGCTAATTACAAGTTTCCACACATAAAAAAGATGACTGAATAAGAGATGCATGCCAAATCTAGCAAAAATTTCTCGATCAATGCCGCCAGATCATTCGTAGTTTACGTACGCCCAATATAAAGTCGCCCTAAGAATAAAGCAGCAAAGCCTCCCACAGACTGTCATCGATGTGCTTGTAAAATGGGATTCAACAATTATTACAAGCTTTAAAAAATTGAAAACGCATGGATCACTTAAATTTATCACCAGAAAATTGGCCTTCTTTAGACAAATATTTGGAAAACCTACAACCCTTCAAATGTTTATCTAAAGCTCGAGAAGGAGCAAATAACTTTTGGAGATTTTTACAACTCATGGATGATGCGATGTCGTCACCTAGTGTCCCAAATAAAAGATCCCTTTTTTTTTCACTCAGAATCTTGTTTAATAAACTGTCAAGCTAGCCTCTTTGTAAAAAAATATTTTCTGACGTCCTTATACATGGACCCTAGAGTCAATTCTGTCCTTACAACAGAACAGAGAACTAAGGGAAGAAAACTTCTTACAAACATTTATAAAAGAATTGTACAACGGTATTCTTTAAGAGTTTTTTTTTAAATATACACTATCTAGCGCGAACATAAAACATATACAAAATTACTTAAATAAACAGCTTAAATTTTGGGTTATCATTCATTCAAATTAAGATTGTTCATTTGCTTCTCTCTACCATTACTCATAGAAATGAAAAGAGTGATGGGCGATTGTTACCGATTCCAAGAATCGAATGGCTTGTTACTACTAATATTAAAACTCGAATGCAAAAGGAATCGATCGCTAGTTCTCAAATTCGATCGAAACCGCTACTGCATTCATTTACTTTACCCGTGCCATATAAAACATAATATACACAGGTGAAACACATAACCCTTCTTTTGGGCTTCGCCGCAGTCGGTTAAAAACAATAAAATGAATTACAACCCCGGCGATATAACAGCAATAAAATTCAATTTCTAAAAACTATTGCACCTATAAAAAAGAGAATGACTGAGAGAATGACTTATCTATTGACATTGTTTAAGAATAATATTGTTTTGTTTTTCAAAGAGAATCGAATTTTCGTTATTTAAATTTTAAAATGGATGAAATTGAATGACCACCAAAAAAACAATCGTTACCCTAAACAGCCTCATCCAAAAAAAAAATAATATGTACAAATAAATGAAACCTGTACCAAAATCTTTCGGGCTATTTAAGTCATGCCTGCACTACTAAAACTTTTCATAACCCAAAAAGGCCAAGCGTGCACCAAATTTTAACTAGCAAAGTTTTGTGTCATTACTACCCAAATATATCACGTTTGCCATAAAATGTATGCATATAACCAAGTATATTATATTGACCCCGACATACCCTGCGAACCTGCTGCTAGGAAAACTTGGATACAAGAGCGAGCGAAGCGAGCTCGGGACTTGGGGCACCCCGACACGGACAGGTTAGGTTAGAAGGGGATGGCGGGGTCGAGTGAGCGCGAGGATTAGACAACGTACTAACATATTTGGATGACGTGATTATTTATTCCACATCTTTACAGGAACACCTGGATAAACGTAAACAAGTATTCGATAGATTCAGGACACACAACCTTAAAATCCAACTAAAAAATCAGATTTTTTACAGAAACAAGTCAAGTTTCTAGGACATTGTCGTGTTACTTACCCCTAACAAATAAAAAGGGTAAGTAAATTAACAATTAAATTTAATAAAAAGATAAGAGGTAAAAAATACAAAGAAATCTACCTACCTACCTAACTCACGCTCTACAGAGGAAGAACTGTTCCCAGGATAGGTCAATCCTGCAGCCAGGCGAGTCCTTAAGGGAGGTCCGGAGAATACGTAAGAGGTAGATGAGGCTCCAGTGCTTGTAGAGCTCCTGGAGAGGGTCACGTTAGCACGTCAGAGACCCTATTACTGTACACTTTTGTAGATGACTCCGCGCTCTCACACTCGCGACGGAGAGAGTTCTCAATAGGAACTCTTAGCAGACTTTAAGCGACGGCGTTGACTCTTTTAGAGGGACCAGATGACTTCGCGTCGCGATGCTTCTTCTTCAGAAGTCAGATGTAAAGTTTTGTGGACGATATGATTCTTCTTCAGAACCCAGATCTCAACTCTTGTAGACGTGATAATTCTTCTTCAGAAACCAGATCTCAACTCTTGTAGACGTGATAATTCTTCTTCAGAAACCAGATCTCAACTGAAGGGCATTCTTCAGAAATCCTTTTTTATAAAACAATCTCAGCGTTTTTTCCACCCAATTGTTTCATTTTCATTCTTTCCAGAATTTAAGTTCTTGAAATCAAAAATTGTGAGTTGCCTGTATTTAAAACGGCCTGTATTATTCAGTCAAAAACTTCCTCAAAGAATTTCTGTGAGCGTGTTAATTAATTTTATAAGCGTGAGATAAGTTACAGTTAATAGAAATTATCAATAAATTACATTATTTGAGCTAACATATTAATAAAAATAAATTAAATTATATAAATCAAATGTAACCTTCATAGCTCTAACCACTACGAAAAACTATGACACAAAATAAAAGAAAAAGTAAATGACATCTTGACAACTGACGTAATGTCAGATGAAAAGTAAACAATGAAAAATTATTAGATTTAATATTTTAAAACAGTAAAATCAAAGTTAATAAATCGAATGAGATCGATTATAAGACTGCCAACTGTAATGTATTGAAACACCAGTCTGAGTTAGCAACTGATTTATTATATCCGCAGGTACTTGCATATTAAGTAGATACACATTGAAGTGCAAGTACCCACAACATCTTTCCCTTTAAAGAAACAAAAGAAAACGTAATAAAAATAAAGTTGACATACAAGTAAATAAGGTTCATTGCTTTGCCTTGCTTCGAGTTACAGGTGGTACATAAGAACTTTGCATGCTATCGTCCATATCATTACTTGGTACATAGTCTTCATCCTCCTCATTACCCGAGACATACATATCATCATCATCGTCCGATACTACAATATAATTATCATTCATCACCCCATCCTTTTGACCATTTATAGGCATACTCTTAATCAAATGTCGGCGATTACGTCTGTAAATGCCCTTTCTATTTTTCACAATATATGAACGCGGTGTTGGTGCCTTTGCTACCACTTTGCCACGAATTCGCTCTTTATTATTTTCTAACATGATGACGTCATCGCCGACACTCAACTCTGGCAACAGTTTACAATGTTGATCATAATATGACTTACTTTTTATTTGTCTTTCCAAAAGTTTTTGATATTGTAAGTCATCATCGCATTTGTTACGATTTAAAAGATCAGGATGCACTGGTAATCTACAATTTAATCGCCGCCCCATCATTAGTCGTGCAGGAGAATTCAGATTTTCCCGAGGAGTGTTTCTATAGTTTAGTAAGCTTAAATAAAAATCGGTGTTACTTTCTACTGACTTTTTTAACATTTTCTTTATCGTTTGCACTGCATAGTAAGGAGACGACGTGACGTGTTTAAATCCCCACTCCGATGAAAACTTTATGAAATTACGACAAGAATATTGTGAGCCATTGTCACTGATAACCGTATCTGGTATTCCGTATCGAGCAAAATTTTCCTTTAAAATATTAATTACCGAGTTCGACGTAATATCTCTCAACTGTGCTACTTCCATGAAACCAGAAAAGTAATCAATTATAATTAAATAACTTTTCCTCCCATACTCAAATATATCAGTTCCAATTTTATTCCACGGCAACTCTGGTATAGACACAGGTATCATAGGCTCCTTACTGGGTTTGTTTGAATTCTCCTGACACATTTTACATTTTTTTACCTAATTTTCTATATCTTTTACAATACCTGGCCAAAATAATACTTCACGGGCACGCCTCTTACAACGATCAATCCCTAAATGCCCTTCGTGAATTATTTTTAACATTTCATTTTGCATTGATTGCGGTATCAAAACTTGTTTATTTTTAAATATTACACCATCCACACAATATAGCTCATCCCTCATAGACCAGTAGTATTTTAAATTATTTAAAATATTGAACTTATCAGGCCAACCCTTATTGATATATTTAAGCAATACTTTTAAAGATGTATCCTTCATTGGTTCCTGCTTTACAAGAGTAAACTTGCTCTGTTTCTTGTTTCTTGAGCTAGAGCGAGCTCAGAGATCTCTTATCAAGGTCATGTATACCAAACCGTACAGATTCCCAACCAAGAACTTATACTCCCTTAGTGAAATTCTTACAGTCAGGAAATTATATGTACTACAGGCTGTCTTAAAATTGCACAAAGTCCTGCCCTATGACCCTCACCATCAGGAAAGAAGACGAAAATACAGTGTCGCACCAGTTAAATTCGTTAAAACTGCATATGCCAAAAGACAATTCACTACTAATTCCGCTGCTTTATATAATAAAATTAATAAAATAATTAACTTCTATCCTAAGACTACTAAAGACTGCAAGAACGCAATAGTTCAATGGCTAAAAATGAAGACCTATGATGACATTGAAGTATTGCTGCAAACATCGTCAATATGAGTTGAAGACACACACACACACACACACACATACACAACACACACACACACACACACACACACTCACTGACACATACACCCAGGCACTCACACACACTATTTTTTGTATTAATTTTTAAGTTTCTTTTATTTAGTTATAGTTCATGCCTTGTCTTGTTGTATTTGGATATTGCTCTTTTTTTTTTTTTAAATTTACATACTTAGTTTAAATATTTTTCTTTGTTTAAATTCTGTTATCTTTTGTACACTACTTTTACTATTGTTTTTTAATTTGACATTGAAGAGTGGGATCTCCTAGCACAGGTATATCTTTTACTTAAAAGGAGGTTCCTATGTGAGATTAACTGTAAGAGTTGTGCAAGTTTCTGAAATAAACCTTTTATTTATTTATTTATTTATCTGTGACATCGGCACATTATTGACGATCATTTTAATTTGGCTCAGAACAGCCCTGCTAATACTATCATTATATAAGTCTGGAAGTGGCGCTCGCGACAATGTGTCTGGTATATACATATACTTCCCAGGCTTATAAGTAACTACCAAATCATAACCTTGAATTTTTAACATCATACGCTGTAAGCGTGCTGGGGTTGCATCTAAGGATTTCTTAAAAATGCTTTCAAGTGGTTTGTGGTCTGATTCGACAACTACACTGTTTTTGCCGTAAATGTATTGGTGAAACTTCTCACACGCGAAAACAATTGCCAACATCTCCTTTTCGATTTGCGCGTACCTTTGTTGTGTTTCTGTGAGCGTGCGAGAGGCATATTCAACTGGTCGCCCGCCCTGCATGAGTACGGCCCCCAGGGCGACACTGCTCGCGTCCACGGACAATAATACTGGGCTACTAACGTTATACAGTGATAATACCGGTGCATTACATATTAACTTTTTTAATTTTTCGAACGTGTTTTTATGTTCAACTTCCCAACTCCATAGATTTTCTTTTTTTAATAGCCTTGTGAGAGGAAAAATATGCTCAGAGTAATTAGGTATAAATTTTGATAAATAGTTTACTGTCCCTAAAAATCTTTCCAAGCTTTTACGATCCGTTGGTTCGGGCATGTTATCAACTGCCCTAACTTTCTCAGGGTCCACTTTCATTCCATCTTTGTTAAAAATATGACCCAAATACGTAACCTCCTCCATACATATTCGACATTTTTCTTTGTTGAATTTTAAATTAATTTCCCGAGCTCTGTTTAATAACGCTTTTAATCTGATGTCATGTTCATTTTTATTTCTACCCCAACAAATTATATCGTCAATAAAAGAATCTACCCCCTCTAAGCCTTCGAAAAATTGTTTAATTTTTGCGTGAAATACTTCAGGCGCACAATTCAATCCAAAGGGTAATCGCAAATACTGATATCGTCCAAAAGGTGAACTGAATGTACATAAATCAGCACTTGCATTGTCTAATTTAACCGACCAAAATCCTGAATTAGCATCTAAAACCGAAAAATATTGAGCACCATGTAGCTTAGTAGCCAATTCATATATTGTTGGTAATTGAAAATGTGCACGCTGTATAGCCTTATTCAGTGGTCTCGGGTCTAAACATATACGGAACTGACCATTCTTCTTTGCAACGATCACTAATGAGTTTACCCAAGGAGTTGGATGATTCACCTTCCTAATAACTCCCAATTCATTCATTATATTCAACTCGTCTTGCAACTTGTCGCGCAATCCTAAAGGTACTTTACGAGGACCACTAATCACCGGCATCACAGTCTTATCGACAACAATGTGATACTCACCCGGCAAACAGCCTAATCCATTAAATAAATCATGACATTCAGTGTAATTTATATTATGAACTCGTTTTACTAAACCTAAAGTTAAACATGCTTGTAATCCCAGCACACTTTGACAATCCATTACAGCGATGGCAAATTTTAAGTCGTAAACAATATTCTTATACCGCCATTTCAAAATACAAACTCCTTTTATTGGAATAAAATCACCACTGTAAGATTGCAATTTAACATGAGTACTCATATTTATTAATTTAGTGTCGTACCCTAATGATATAAATCGTTTTAAGGATAATACACTAATGTCCGCTCCAGTATCTAATTTAAATTTTTCATAACCACATTCCCCTCGAAGCATTTCAAACCAGTCCTCAGACGAAGTATTTATCTCGGAAACATTATACAAAACAGATATAAAAAATGACTCGCAATCGTCCCCGTCATCCTTTTTTTCTTCACTTATTTCGTGAATTTTTTTAACACTTTTTTTAACTTTACACATCCTAGCAAAATGCCCACACATAACACTGCACAAATATAGCCGGACACGAAGTAGGCTCAGAACAATCACCTCCACACCTGAGACAGTGACCCGATGCACCTGATTGTCGAACCTCGTTGGAACCGGGACCAACCGCTCCACGGCCTCGGCGGCGCGGGCACCCGCGGCCGCGCCAGCCACGGCCACCAACACCACCACGTACTCCGACTGTATCGACTTGCACAGGCGCCGATTCTGCAGACCCACCTGCACCCCGCGTCTCCAATATGTGGTTGCTGTCCTTGGAAATTTCATTGACCTGACAGATTTTAATCGCTTTTTCTAAAGATAAATCTTCTGTCCTCAATAAGCGATCTCGCAGTACCGTACTTTTTACACCACAAACGATACGGTCACGAATTAATTCCTCTTCTAAACTTTTAAAACAACAATTTCTGCTCAACAATTTCAATGCTGTAACATATCGATCTATGGACTCGCCCGTTTCCTGATTTTTTGTAAAAAAGTTGTATCTGGCCAAAGTTATATTCTGTCTGACGCCAAAATATTCATCAAACTTCTTAATTAACAGAGTGACGTCATCCTTTTCGCTTTCTTGAGCAAACGTAAAAGTTTCACTTGACATTGACCAGTAAACTGGCCTGGACACCACATTCCTCTTTATGCACTCCAGATGCTTTCAAAAATAGAGTAAACTGCGTTTTCCATTTCTTCCACGCGTCAGCCCGGCTGACGGAGCTGCCTTCCAAACTCAATTCTGATGGTGGTCGCGCGTGTTCCATAGTTGTTCACTACTTTTCAGCACTATTCGCCGAAATTATCGCATAAAATCGTTCACAAGAATCGTTAAATTCGTGTTTTTAAATTATTTTTTACCGCTGTCACCATGTAATGTATTGAAACACCAGTCTGAGTTAGCAACTGATTTATTATATCCGCAGGTACTTGCATATTAAGTAGATACACATTGAAGTGCAAGTACCCACAACACCAACAAAAATAGTTGTCGCCAAGGCGCGACATGAGACGTAAAAGGACATTTTATGAAAGATGAGGATGATTAGTAAAAGTGTAAGTATAAATACCACATACATTAACAGATAAAGGCCTTCAGCCAAATGAAGATAAGATTGCAGCCGTAAATAAGTTTCCTTTACCAAAAACACAAAAAGAAATTAAGTTCTTCTTAGGATTGGTAGGCTATTATAGAAAGTTCATTCAGGACTTCGCAAATTTGACGAAACCACTTACAAAATGTTTAAAAAAGGATAGTAAAATATCGTTTACACCGGAATACACTCAAGCATTCGAAAAATGCAAAGAAGTACTCATTAATGCATACTTCAATGCCCGGACTTTGAGAAACCATACCCATTACTCCTGACACCGTAAACCGATCACAAGAAATTCAGGATCAAACAACAAAAACGCCAGGCCCTCGACAGTACTAAAACAGGGATAGACCCAGTCATAGACAGCAGTCAAACAGAAACGACTATAGAGAGAATCGCAGAAATAGATGATGCAATCGATAGACAATTAAAACAATTTCACATTAGAAAAACACCCAGAGATACTTACAGAGTGGATGATAGGTCTAAAGGTAAAACAATAATCAAAGACGTGTGGATTCCGATCAATAACACGAAAGAACAAATAATACAATTTCTAAAAGATCATACAATTGCGGACAGAGTTTTTCATTGTTTTTTCCACTACGAGGAATATTATCCACTATTTTGCGAAGTATTCAAATCAATATTCAGCAATCGTGGACCAAAACTAATTCGATGCATGAATAGGGTCACATTAATAGAAAACATTTCCGAACAAACAGACTTAATAAGGAAATATCATGAAGGAAAAACTATACATAGTGGTATCCAAGAAACATATCAACACATACATAGAAATTACCACTGGCCTAATATGTTAGCTTCAATACAAAAATTCATTTACAAATGCGACAGCTGCCTCAAAAGCAAATATGAACGCAACCCATTAAAATTACCTCTGTCTTTAACTGATACACACATAGACCAATAGAGCACAATACGAGTATGTTCATGGATCTATACAGCACCGGAGGTATAACCTTAACGCTTCAAACAGCATACACATGGCTGAAGCTTTACTAAACTTATTTTCAGTAATAGGAGTACCTAAGAAAATCACAACAGACTCCGATACAAAATTCGATAACGAAGTAATTACGGAAATCTGTGCAATGCATGACATACACTTCAAGACACCATATAACCCAAATTCAAACTCTCCAATAGAAAGACTGCATTCAACTCTAGCAGAAATAATTAGAGTACAGAGAATAACGGACAAGGATGTCACCACAAACTTAATGAAATACGCCATGATAGCTTACAACAATACGATCCACTCCTTTACAGGTTTTACACTTTTTGATTTTGATTGCTTTACGGACACACTGATAGCAGAAACCCACTAAAATTACACGGCCCTAAAGAATTCTACCAGGAATACGTAATCAAACACAAACAAATAATGGAAAATGCACAAAAACTAATAAACAATAAACTAGCAAACGATAAACAACAAGTAATAGAAAGATTCAATAAAAACAAAGAAACTGCACAATTTAAAGTAGGAGACTCAATATACAAACAGGTAGCAAAGACAGCCAAAGGATCGTACACAGTTCGCATACACCCGGAACAAATAGCGGAAATAGTAGGCAAACACGTGAACGCAAAAACAATCCGAGTTCACTTCCGTTTACTAAGGCGCCCTGAAAATGTTTCAGGAACGCCATCGCCTGCTGCGCAGTGCTCCACCTTGCCGCTGCCACAGCAGTCATACAGCCAATAGATAACCACAATGGGATCTTGGTATTAACGGAAGCTAAAGCCCAATACCAAGTAGATACATATCACCTAGCAGTAATTTACAATACAACTAAATTAAGAGAAGTTTTCTTAGAAATTTGCAGTAACTATTACACAATTAAATTAAAACAAAATTGTTCGGCAGATACCAAATCCACTACTAAACAAATAGATTACCGTATAGATACGATAGAAAGTAAGAAACTTTGTCTAGGATTAGAAACCATAGGTTATAGACTAGGCTATAGGTATAAACGTGGCTTTATAGACGGTTTAGGCACTATAGTAAAAGCCATCACAGGTAGCTTGGATCAGAATTATGCTACAAAATTTGAAAACAAAATTAAATCAATTCAAGCATCACTCAATAGTAATAGAGTCAATCAGAAAAAGACTATTAGCATCATGCTAGAATTTATGAAACAATACAAAAACAATCTAAAGAACATTAAAGATAACGAAGTAGAAATACGAGTATATAGAGCATATTATAGATATATTCAACTCGGGAAACAGAATTTGAAACCAACTACCTAACTATGAGCATCTTTAATAGCATTGAAACTTCGCTTCAACAGCTTTACGACAGAATAGACACGCTAGAAAACGCATTAACATTTGTACATCTTGAAAAGATGCATCCTAGCATAATCGACCCTTCGTATTTAATGGATGAGCTAAATAACATCCAGAATGAAATCAGCGCAAACTTGGCTTTTGCCCCAAACCTAAACAACATACAACTATGGGAAAAAGCTATCACAGTACAAGCATATAGCACCAATGAAACAATTAACTTCATATTAGACATACCAATAGTTGCAGAACAACCTTATAACCTCCTACACCTATATTCCATCCCTAACGATAATAACACAATCCTTATACCTAAAAATCCTTACTTGAAAAAAAATCAGTTAAATCTTGGGCAATAATGAGTTCGCTTATCCCCACGAGTCATGCACCAAGATAGTAGAAGACGAAGTCATCTGCAAGCATCTAGAATGGAACACCTTGCTGCACTCAAGTGATTGCATAGCTCAACTCATACAACATCAAGAGCCACACAATTGTACATATGTAACCGCAACCTTTCAAAACAACATAATCCAGCAAATTAAGGATAACAGCTGGATAGTCATCATGAAGCAAGAAGAAGTCATCAAAACCATCTGCGGCAAAAACGTACAATACCAACGTAACCCTTGTTACGAACTAGAACTCCCTTGAGTTCTCCTGATAACAACAAACAATAACTGCAAGGTACAAGTTCTGGCAACACATCAGCGGTTAAAACCATGGTGGCAAAAAAAAAAAAAACAATAATACATTAACATGTTTTCGTCAAGTATGAAGTGCAGTGAAAAGTGAATGTGGTGTCACTTGTTTATAGCAACGATAATTGCGGCGATAAAGGTAATGATTCTTTCGATATTAAATATATGTTCAGTGATATATTGTCGAATATTCGTGCTTTTATCATTAAAATAAATAGCATCGGTCCGCTAGTGCAGCGATTGTAGGTTATGCTATAATTGACAAAACTATAACAATAAGTTAACAGAACTATTTCACGATGAGTAAAAAATCAATTGCTTTATTATTCGATTGAAATAATTATCGAGCGTAGCTATGATTTAAAAAAATTAAAACATAAATGTTAAATCTTCCACATATCATAACAACGTGTCTGAAATGACAGGTTGAACCAGCCAGCCGTCAAAGGGAACAATTTTCTCCTATATCAAACACATTAAGGCGGGCTTTTTAAAAGCTAGAGTTACAAAAAAAATTATGATGTTTCCAAATTTTAAATTTAAGATTTATGAACAAATTTGATTTCCATTGGAGAAGGTCCTTCTCTTTATCCATACAAAATATCTATGAAACAAATAAAATTAAAATTTTCTTTTGAAAAATTACACCATTCCATCAGTATTTTCTTATGAAGTTGTCACGTTTAACTATCGTCAGTAAACAGACTTTACAGACAACCGATTTTTTTAGCTGTACATGGAATAAAGAGAGACCGATTAAAATGCAAAGTACAGCATTTTGAAAAAGACATTACTGATGGTCGAGGACGTGGCCCAGGCAAGATAATACAAACTGAGGCAGTAATTAAACACACCGTGGAGGTCTGCGCCGCTTGGGCGGAACCCCGCCGTGTCCTCGTAGCAGCGACCTCTCGCGTCCGGGCCTGGTGCAAGACATGGTCCGGGGCGAGATGGAATGGGACAACGTCGTCTCCTTCTGCGAAGCAGTGATGCTAGCGGTGGAGGTGGCGGAACGTGAGAGGGAGAGAACCTCTTGTTCCAGCCGCCGCGGGAGACGCTCCGGGCGTCGGGGGCCACGTAACGGCTTCCGGCCACGTTGACGCGGGCCTGTAGACGGTGAGTGATGGGCTAGCTAGCCGTACGTCCGTCTTATGACGACGACAGGCCGTGTCGACAGCGCGTTCGTGTTCCACGCGCGCCTCAAAGAGATGTCAGCAACATGGAAGGGGCCCGCAAGGGCCGACGCCCGTCGGGGCTGTGGGTTGTTCGAAAGAGATACCGCGGCCCCGGCGCAAGGGCTTAGAAGGAACATGGGTGGTTTTTAGTCAGTAGAAGTCTGACACTCCCTTCCGCTCTGCCCAAGAGCGGAAGGGAGGGAGGGGTTATTATATAAATTCCCCCCCCCCCCAAAGGGTTGCCTTTCAGGACAAATACAACTATGATAATGTGCCAAATCATTTTATTTTATCCGTTTGTCCAACAGAATACATAGTCGTTAAGTGCAACATAGAGCCCAATTACAAAAAATTGGCTATTTAATAGTTTTTTTTTAATACAGGAAATATTGAAAATTATAGTAAAAAAACATTTATGTAAAGTTTATATTGATTTATACAATGTTTTTTTTTTTTTCAGTAAGTTTCATGAACTCATTTAATTTACAAAATTAAGTATGTGTGGCTTGTGACACACTATTTTTTATCAGCATTCAAAGAGTGTTATAGCTAAGCTTATTGGGGGGAAAGGACAAATTTAGCCTAAAACGAGGCTTCCAAGGTAGGTGCTCAGCTGCAATACTTTCGTACATTTATAAAACATTCAGAGGCAAAGATCCCGGCCGTAAAACGAAGGAGTGGGGCGCGCGGGAGCAGCGCAGACGAAACCTCGCCCGCGCCGCGGCCCGCCACTTCACATTTTACTCCGGCGGAGATACCGCGGTTTTTTATATTATTTAATTCTATTGTTTAACGTGCTTAATACACTATTGTAATCAGTCTACGAGTTTCATTAGACTGCTCCCGCTCAGCTATCGAATATATCTGCATAAACAACCCAGTGAAGAAAAAAGAGCATTGAAAGAGACAAACAAAAAACAACACGATTATGGTTCTGCCAGTTCTGTACCAAATATGGCGCAAGAAATATTCTTAAAAAACTTAGAATCGCTTACCGCAGACAATAAGGCAATAGAACGAGTAACTATCTTGCAAAGGGAAAGTAGTGAGTGGTCGAAGATAAGAAAATTAATAACAGCATCCAACTTTGGCCCAATAAGTAAACGAAAACCAACATCGAATACTGTGAATTAAGTAAAAAAAAACATCTTACTCGTATGTAAGAAAAATTTGGCACATGTGACTTCCATTGCTCATGGAATAGAGAATGATTAACAGGCACTGCTGCAATTGCAGCGACAGGAGAATGTCGAGATCTCGCCTTGCGGATTATTTATTGACTCCAATTTATCGGCGCCACTCTTGACGGGTTGATAGATGATAATATATGATATATGTCGCCGCGAGAGTGTCTATCTGCTGGGATCATTAGTCAATCTAATTAATAACCAGCTTATAATAATAGCTTAGCTTAGTTTTTATAATAATTGATGAACCTGCCATCTCTGAGATATTTGTACAGTTATTACGAGATCAATATTGAAAGACCGGAGCGACAGTGCCATCTGTTAGCTTTTGTGTTAACTACTACAGAGATGGTTTGTAATTGAATGGTCGACGGCTCGAATAATGATTTATTAAACAGAGGTCTTTAACTAGAACTATAGTTAAAATTAAGATAAGCTAATTGATTATGAATATTGGGATTTTAATGATTGCTCACTTGAAATTAGGCTGTATGAGAGACGTCATTGCACATTGTTGTGAAGATGGCGGCGAATACGATTTTAATAGTCAATAACTCAATTTATAATCTGAAACCACGACTAAATCAGTTTCTTTATGTAATTATAAACTAAAAAGTCATAAGATTATTTTGTAGAGCAATTTATTAGTAGAAAACCCGTTCTTTGTATTAAATCCTTTAATTAGCCGAAAATGGCGTAAGTAACATTCTGTTGTAAAAAGTAATGAACCTATTAATTAGACATTAACTTAATAACGCCTTCGCATTAATATTGGTATTGTTTTATTGTTAAATAATTATTACAATCAATTGTGAATTATTTTAGTATTGTTTATTGGTTTTAACTGATTAAGTAATTAATAACAATACTGAGTGCGTTGTACTTCCGCTAGACGGACGAGAGACGCGTGAGTCAAAAGATGAACGCACATTATCTCGTGTTTAGCAAAAATTGCAATATTAAGTAAATGAAAGTGGTTTTTGATGTGATTAATATTAATTAGTGCAAACGAGAATTGTAACATGATTTAAATGGAGTTTCTTAAACCCATTCGTCTCCATAGTAACAATGATTTATGTGAATGTGTCTCAACCTCTGAAAAGTTTATAAGTGCCTGTAAATGGACTATTCTAAATAAACGTTTGGTGTTTGAGTCAAGTATTGTGTGTGATTTCAACTACCCATTTACCCATCTGCCACGAAGAGGAATCTAAGGCGAAGACAATATGGCGGAGGCCATTGATATTTAGGAGCAGCGTTCCTCAAGTGGTTTTCCCGCCGTAACATATATAATGATGATTCACTCTGCATTAATTCAACGCTAAATAACGCCCGAACATGATTATTAACGAGCAATCTTTTGTTGTCGTATCTACTACACAGTAAATTCCAAGCGGACTCGTAATTCTGAGCTTTAAAATCTAAATTGTCTATGACTAGCAACGCACTACCTTTAAGAGAAGCTCGCAGGTAGTGCAATTTATTAACGTTATCCATGTCCTTTCGTGAATGAATAAGTAAAATGTACGTGTCTCTAAACTCAAGCCAGTGTTGATAATGTCCGTGAAAAACGGGTAAATTTATTTTTGGCAACCTAACATAATTGGATTTAAAGCCACCTGCCTGCACATCCTCGTCACCCGTTACGTAACCATCCTGTTGACTGCCAGACTGGGCAGGACAAGCACCGAGCAGTCTCCGCGCCGTCGCCACCAGCTTATAATAATGATTCTCGAACTGCTCCCGCTCCTTGCTCTCGTCATCGGGATTCTCCACCGACATCTCGATGTCAGTCTGTAATTTGTCGAAATCCACATATAAGCTATCAAATTTATTGTACCTAGTTTCCACGTCTAATAGCTGTAAACTACTTAGTTCCTCGCAACTTTCTAACATGTGAAGGCAATTTCCGAAAATAGTAAGTTTTGACTTCATACAGCTGCGTTTTTTGACGAGTTTCTCAACTTTTTCGTCAGCCATAACTATAAATTACCAAGCACTAACTCACAAGTAAAGTAATGAAAAATATGAAACCGGTTTGTTAAATGCGAAGATACAAATAACGTAGTTAGCTAATGCGCCAGTGCGAACAAAGAACACCTGACGCGCTCGCGCAGGTGTGTCGCCGAGCGATCAGCTGTTTTAGACGAGAAGCAAAGTAACCGTATGAAGATAACGGGTAATATAAGAAAGTTATGCAGTAGCTTTGTAAGCAGAATAATTGAGTGTCGAGAAATGCAAGGCTATGAATAAGAGTGATTTATCGCTAAACGGCTTAAAGTGAAAGTAATTGAAAGAAAGCACTCACTTAAGTTATTGCTGTTTAAACATGAAATATGAGAAAGAAGGAAAAGATATAAGGGACAAATTGGATTTATTCCATTCTAATACCAAAAACTAATACCACTGGTATTTGATTCAACTCTTATTTTTTTTCTATTCCGAACGGATACCACTTTTTAAATAATTTAATTTAATGTACGAACGAATACCAACAACTTGAATTTGGTACAGTCAGCGCAGTCAAACCTAATCAAAGTAAATTTGTTTTTCAATATTTTTATGTAATCGTAATATAATGCTTAAAACTTTCCAAATTCACTTCACTCCAATATTTTTACAAAGGTTAGCATAGGTAAGAGTAGTTTTAGTGAATCATCTTGCTATTTTTTTTACCTGCGAGAAAGGGTGAGTTTGCTCTATTGTTCCAAAATTCGAAACAACCAATCAGAGTCAAGTGTGACTGGAATGTTGTGCTAATTCGAAACAACCAATCAGAGTCAAGTGTGACTGGAATGTTGTGCTTTGACTCGGAGAGAAATTTTATCTACATAAATTCCTCAGTACATTTCCGTGCGGTGGCGGTGGCGTATTGGTATCAGAGTGACAGTGATTTTTATTTATTCGACTGGCCTGTTGGTCTAGTGGTTAGTGACCCTAACTGCTATGCCGGAGGTCGTGGGTTCGATTCCCACCCAGGACAAATGTTTGTGTGATGAGCACGATCATTTGTTCTGTGTCTGGGTGTAATTTATCTATAATATGTATGTATTTAGAAATATATAAGTATGTTTATCAGTTGTCTAGTACCCAAAACACAAGCTCTGCTTAGCTTGGGACTAGATGGCGTTGTGTGATAGTTGTGGAATATTATTATTATGTCCTTTATTTATTTTCTTACATATAATTTACATTTTTAAATATTTCATACAAAACTTATAAAAAAACATTTAAAAATATAAAAAAATAGTCGTCCACCGGTGACGGGAGCAGGGTCCAAGCTACCGGTGGTTAGGGCCCCAGAGACAGGAACCTCCTCACAATGCGAGCCGTATCGAGGAGTACTGCCTTCTGAATCAGGCTCTTGATCCAACCGCCAAGCGAGAGTTTGGACAGGTGGTCGTCCAGACTCTTGGCTATAAGACCATTGGCCGTTACGACTATCGGCACAATGATAGCCGAGTCCACATGCCACATATCGACAACCTCGTGTGCTAAGTCCAAATATTTTATTTGTTTTTCTTTTTCAGCTTTCACGAGGTTCTCGTCATGCGGAATGGTGACATCGATTATCATTACGCGGCGCGCTGATCGGTCTATCACCACTATGTCAGGCTTATTGGCAACAATAGTCCTATCAGTGATGATAGACTGATCCCAGTACAACGTAACATGACCTTTTTCGAGAACCGGGTCGGGCACATACTTGTAGTACGGTACCTCAGATTCCACAAGTTTATATTTCAAAGCAAGTTGCTGGTGAATAATCCTGGCTACTTGATTGTGCCTGTGCAAGTACTCGCCGTTAGCCAGACGAGAACAACCAGAAATAATATGTCTGATGGACTCACCCGGACGGTGGCATGCCCGACACACGTCAACCGTCCCATCCTTCATAATATATTTCCGGTAATTGTTCGTCAACATAACTTCGTCCATAATTGCACAGACAAAACCTTCAGTTTCCCCAAAGAGGTCGCCGAAACGTAGCCACGACACGGACGCTAGAAAATCTACATCGGGCCCGTGAAGTGCCCGATAGAAGCGCCCGTGAAGCTCCTTGCTTTGCCATACTTTCCTGCGGTCATCAGCAGTAAGCACCACAGGTTTGCGCCAGTTCTCGTTAGCCATGGACAGCGGGGTGAGTCCCTTGTCCACTGCGACCACATCTCGGTGCATACCCACGTCGGCTTTTAAAAAATATTCTCTGAGACTGCACACCTCGCGGTTGTGGAGGGTTTTCGCGTTTAAAAAGCCTCGACCCCCGCACTTCCGTGGGATGTACAGTTTCATCACCGATGATCGTGGGTGATGCATCCGATTTGCGGTCAGCAATGTACGGACTCTCCTATCCAAGGCGTCGAGTTCAGTCTGAGTCCATTTGAGTATGCCGAAAGAGTAAATTAAAACCGGCATGACCCAACCGTTGAAGGCGCGCACCTTGTTGCCACCTGAAAGAAGGCTATTTAAAACCTTCTTTAGGCGTCCGAAGAAGCGCTCCTTCAACGATTGCTTCATGTCAGCTACGTTAATACCTAACGCTTCCGACATACCCAAATATTTATAGCTTTCGGATGAGGAAAGGGATCTGAGGTGTATGGAATCCGATAGCTGAATACTTTCGGATTCCATAATCTCCCCTCTCTTTACATACATGACTGCACATTTGTCCACACCAAATTCCATCCTGATGGCGCTACTAAAAGATTCAGTTAGTTTCAGTAGCTCCATCAGACGCAATTTGTTGGGGGCAAAGAGTTTCAGATCATCCATGTAAAGAAGGTGAGATATGACCTGACCATCTCTCCTCAACCGGTAGCCTAGACCTGAATCCTCCAGCAAAGTGCTAAGAGGATTCAGGGCTAGACAGAACCAAAGCGGGCTCAGACTGTCGCCCTGGAATATTCCCCGTTTAATCCATATAGGTTCATCGTTCCCCTGAATCTGTCGACATCCTGGATATCGAAGGACCGTCTTCCATTGCCCCATACACGACTCAAGGAAGGCGCGTAGAGTTGCGTCTATCTTGTACAACTCCAGCACCCTCATGAGCCATGTATGTGGCACCGAGTCGTAGGCCTTCTTATAGTCTATCCAGCATGTCGACAGATCCTTTCGGGCTCGACGAACCTGTTGGCTAATGGCCATGTCAATGAGGAGTAGCTCCTTAGTACCGCGGGACCCATTCCTACATCCATTTTGAGAGGCCGACATAATAGAGTTTTTTTCAATGTGGGAATAAATTTTCGCTCTCAAGATGGATGTAAGAAGTTTATAGACCGTCGACAAACACGTGATCGGTCTATAATTTTTGGGTTCCGCGGGACTACCTGACTTATGGAGCAGGTGGGTAACGCCTGTGGTTAAGAACTGTGGTAATGACGCAGACTCTAAGGATGACTGGAATTGAGATGCCAGGCAAGTGTGTGAACTGCTGAGCCATTTGAGCCAGAAATTGTGCAGTCCGTCCGGACCAGGTGACTTCCAGTTCGGTAACGGACGAACTGCACTGGCTATATCTAAAGGTGTTATTAATATTGCTTCCATTTCTGGAATAGGTTCACACACTCGCTCGACATCACGCAACCAGTCAGCCTCAGTATGACAGACGGGTACCGACCAGATGCTGCGCCAGAATGAACTCGTGGCAGCATCATCCGGGCGACACACGTCTGTCATATTTTGCTCGGGTCGCTCCCAAGCTCGGTATACCCACCTCTCATCGCTCTGGAACATGCGATTCTGTGAGTACCGATCCACCCGCCGCCTATACCGCCGTATACGGCTGGCCCATGCATAAACCTTCTGCTTCAGGAAGTCGATGCGCTCCGTGACACGGGACATGTAATCTTGAGGGCTGATTTCAGTCCCCGAGAATGCCCGCCTCACAAAACGCATCACACGTGGTCGTGTATTGCCCTCCCTGAAGCAGTATAGTTTGCCAATGAGCACCCTGGCCCCGTCGATACGACGCTCGATCCTGCGTTGCCAGGCTGGTACGGCTGGTTTTGGTCGACTAGCTAAGTCACAATTTGGGAATTTAACATTAGCTAATCGACATGCCGCAACAGCCCCACAGTACAAGATCGAGTGTGTATCAACGAGGTCCTCGCTACTCTCGAATATATTCTTGAGTTGCGAGTCCAGGGCACACACCAACGCCCTATTTCGCCTATGCATGGGTAACCGTGGCAAACGGGGCCTAAGTTCGGTAGGGGTGGATCTATACTCACGAAGCGCATCCTCCAGTGCGCTCCTCAATCGGTCGTTGCACTGGCTACTTACCATGGCAACCCTATCATCTTCCTCTACAGCAGCAGTATTGGACCGCGATGGGGTCGCGTCAATAACAGATGCTGGAACCGCGGTCTGTGACGGAGTCAAGATGATACGGTTGTTTAGTACCTCTGAGCGCAGCCTATCAAGCGCTGTGTCGTCCAACATGTGATTGCGCTGGATGACGCGCACCTGATCCGACAGTCGTTGGCTTGAAACGTTGATGGTTGGCTCAAGCTCCTGAAATAGAGACAGCAACCTAACACGGTACGCAGTGAGGTTAGTTCCCCCCTCTGTAGACCCGTAGTATGCGCGCATGACGTTCTCGTTTATTACTTGAGTCCATTTCATGCGCTGCACACAACCACCGGTAGCGGGGACCCGGCTCGGGGCCGGTTGGCCCCTAGGTCCCAAGCTGGTCGGCGGCCGGCTTCTCCCCTGCCGACGCTCAGGTGATGGTGACGAAGATCTTGACGTCGTCAGCGGAGAGAAATACTCGTCGCTCGAGCTCGACGCTACTGCCACCGCCGGTGACGTAGGTGATCCGAGGTCCGGCGGCGGTGAGGCGGAGCTGAGCGACGAGTCCGGGGATGGTGGTAGGCGTGCGCGTCGTGCTGCTCTTGCTCTTGTTATCATCTCTTGTATTTTATGTTGTAATTTTTCATTTTAATGTAATTTTTTGAAGTGTCTCTATTGACATATGTCTGTTGTGTGACATATGTGTGCTATGTAAAATTTCGTAATTTTCTGGTGCTTGATTTTGTACATTTTTTAGTATTGTATGATGTAATTTTATATTGTAAAATTGCCAATGGATTTCCAGAAATTAAATGATTGAGTTATTAAATGTAAAACTGGGCTTCTGAATGGTTTTTCGGAATAAATATACAGAGAATTCTTAGATGACGTGGTACTGACAACAAGAGCGACCACAGATATATATAATATTATTATTATTATTATATTAATTTGTTCTTTTGTATAATTTACTTCTCTTTATTAAAATTAGTGTTATTTAAAATACCTATTATTTGATTTTTTTATCATAATCCAATCAAATGTAAAAGTTACATACAATATATAATTTTTTTTAGATATGTCTGAGGAAGCTGATAATCAGCCCTCAACATCTTCGGGAAAAACAGGAAGCTTGACTTTCATAACAAGAAATGGTGGCTTGGTTTTAATGAGAGCTGGTTACCAGTACACAAAAAAAAGGGAAAATAAAAATGGATGGACCCATTGGAGATGTGTGAATGTTAAAGAGTGCAGTGGATCTTTACAGATAAAGGTATGTTACCAACTTCTTACATAGAGTTTAACTGGCTTATTTATAATGGATTAGTGGAGCTTTATAAGGCCTTTGTAGGAAGCTTGTTAAAAAAATGGTATTCATAATCGTATTTTAGAGGTAAAAACACTCTTTATTTCTCCATTAAAGTTAATTTGATTTAAAGAAGCCATGACCCTTCTTTAAACGTTCGTTAACAATAAAATGGCCGACATCAATTCTATTCTATTTCTTTAAATGGCAATTAGTACGGATGCCGTTGTCGACAATTCTGCCATTGTCAAAAGTGAATTGGAATAGCAAGAGTAAAAAAAAAACACTAGATAAACAAAAAAAAAGGGAAACAAATGGCCGACATCGATCAGTTGTTTCGTGTTTGACGTTCGGTTTACAATGTCAGTCAGTTAGTATTAAAATACCTACTTTAAAATCCGTACATAGCATTGTGGTTGTTCGCGTATAAAATTGTATTAGCAGAGATTCGATGCATTTTATCTGGATGACGAAGAATTTCGTAAATGGTACAGTTTTTCCAAAGAAACGGCTGCTTTTATAATTAATTTAGTCGGTGGTGTGGTACTTCACCAGAATTACAAGTATTAACGGCAACGGCCTTTGCCGCTTTTTCCCAGATTGCATGATAACAAATTCAACAAATTGTTCAAAAGACTAGGTAGTTCAAACTATTCCCTCCTTTACCTTGGTGTACGTTTTTTATGACAGTGTTTAAAAATGCATAGACAAATTTTCTGTGACCAGAGGCAAACAACGTTAAAATCGACTAAAATCGCATATTTTTCTACAAAATGGCAACATTGTGTACGATAGTGGCGTTTAGTTATGGGAGCTCTAAGAAACGATTATGAATAAGAATTTTTATCGAACGTTCGGTAGGCTTAAGGTGAATGCTCCAGGGTAGCCCGCGAAATTCAAATTTCCGTACGTTTTTTGCAATTTGCAGCTGAGTATCGGATATTTTATTAATAGAAACTAAATTCGCGGTACTGGCATGTATGTATTTACACAATTATACTTATTAAAACCTTCAATATAATTGTCTAACTTAGAGAAAAGAGAAAATGTGCCATTTTAATAATAACTTTACGTTTAATATAAATTTTAACTTAGTGGGTTACATTGATAAATTTAACTAATATAATGATATAAATACATACATGCCAGTACCGCGAATTTAGTTTCTATTTACCATACTATCCCATACTGAGCTGCAAATTGCAAAAAACTTACGATAATTTGAATTTTGCGGGCCACCCTGGAGCATCCACCTTAAAACATGTTTTAACTAATGAAGGTTTATACCTTCGGTAAGCGTTATATTATGAATAAGACAGTTAGTGTTCCATCTTTCAATATGTATTTTTATCCGAAAACTATTTTGCTAAAGCTATTTTGTTGTCCTCACAGGATGGCAATATTTCCAATGAGAAAAATCATAGCTGCGAGCCCGATGAATTCAAAAATGTAATGGCAAAAAAGCTGGATGATTTAAGAGATAAAGTGATGAAGTCTGATTTCGCCCCAATACCAAACATATATAACAAATTCAAATCACAATTCTGCGCTACTGAATCAGATTTGGTGAGAAATATCCCATCGTTTGCAAACATCAAATCAAAATTGTATTATGCAAGAAACAACGCAGCTGGTGTAAAAAAAATTAAATGTAAATCAATTGATGAAGTAGAAGTTCCATTACAATTTAGAGATTTTTTGTTTTACGATTATAAAGATGAGTCTTCCAATACCCGAATAATAATCTGGGTCAGTCCAAATCAACTAGAGAAAATTCCGAGCATTAAATTTTTTGAAAGCGACGGAACATTCGATTGCACCCCTGAGCCTTTTGTGCAGTTATATACTATCCACGGAGATCTGGGAAGTGACGAATATCACACTCGTATAGTTCCTCTTATTTATGTTTTACTTAACAAAAAAACAGAAGAAACATACAAAAAATTATTTGAAATTTTGAAACAAAACATTCCTGGGTGGGAACCCGTAAAATTTTTAACAGATTTTGAACTAGCCGCAATGAACGCCATTACAATTGTTTTTCCGTCAGTTGTGATTAAAGGATGCTACTTTCATTATTCCAAAAATGTATGGAAAAAAGCAAAACAGTTGGATCTGACAAAAGATGCTATCACCCAAAGACATGTAAGACTTTCAGCTTTACTGCCTTTACTTCCTCGTAAATTCATATCAGAAGGATGGTGCTACATAATGGAAGACTGTCCTGATACTGACGCCATTCAAACATTTAATGACTACATGGTGTCACAATGGCTAGAGAACGAGAGTTTTGTAGACATTTGGTGCGTTCATGGTGAACGCCATCGAACCACAAATGCCGTAGAATCTTGGCATAAGAAATTAAACTCGGCTGTGCCAAAGAATGCTAATTTATATCAGCTTCTGAACGTGCTGAAAGAGGACGCAGATTTACAAACAGTGGTTGTTACTCAATATAAATCAAACGCACCCCCCGCAAAACGATGTGCACAGACAACTATTATAAAAAATTCGTGGATCACATACGTAACTGACCAACTCCTCAAAAACAAAATCTCCGTAGGTCACTGCTTAGAAAAATTAAGGGTTTAGCTACTAATTGTTGAAATATAAGAAATTATTTACACGTCATTTAGCTGATTATACTAATAGTTGATTTTCTGTGATATTTTATAATTCTTAGATTATAAGTGAATTATTCATATATGACGTTTTTGCAAAAAAAAATTGCTGATTCATTGCTATATAGGTGAAGAATGACTGATTTGATTAAACAAAAAGTTGATTTTCTGTGAAATTTTACAATTGTTAGGTAAGGTTAGAATTCATTGCAAAAAAAATTGCTGATTCATTGCTATGTAAGTGATGAATGACTGATTTGATTATACAAAAAGTTGATTTTCTGTGATATTTTATAATTGTTAGATTTAAAGTGAATTTTTCATATTAGATATTATTGCAAAAAAAAATGCTGATTCATTGCTATGTAGGTGATGAATGACTGATTAGATTATACAAAAAGTTGATTTTCTGTGATATTTTACAATTGTTAGATAAAAAGTGATTTATTTTTGTTAAAAATTTACCTGACATAGTTGTTATGAGATAGGTAGACGTGAATAATTACGTACCTGTCTAATAATAACTATGTCAGATAAATTTCAATATAAATTAAGAGTTAATTTTTTGAGATATTTTGTAATTTTTAGATTGTAAGTAAATTCTTCCTGTTTGATGTTTTTGCAAAAAAAATATTATACAGGTATAGAGAGGAACTAAAATTATATTAAAGTTGATTATTTAAGTGATATTTTATCATTGAACAAGACGTTTGCTAACAAAATTTGATTTTTTTGGAGTTATCTGTTTTTTTTTTCAATTAAAGGTCTTATATTTACATACAAAGCATTTTTACTGACTGTACCTTATATCTTTGAACTTGTTTTGGTATTAGTTTAAACAATGGTATCGGTTCGGAATAGAAAAAAAATATGAGTTGAAACAAATACCAGTGGTATTAGTTTTTGGTATTAGAATGGAATAAATCACAAATTGGAACGAACTCACTCAGTGTTTTACCCATCCATAGGTGACCGATGATGTTGCAATTCTTCTTTGTCCTTTTGACGATGACTCGAACTTTCGACGGGTCCAAAGTCCGTTGTACGGTCGACCTCTTGATGACTTCTTCTCTGGGCGTGTGCGGCAGGCGTGCGGAGTATCTTCGATAGGAAATTGATGACTCCTGCTGGTACTATCGCCGCTGAATACCGCAACCGAAGGGCTTCGAGTTTAAATTTTTTTTTGTTTTTCAAGACCGTTACTTTTTGTAAAATAACCGGCGAGATCCTCGAAGGACCAATGTTCGACTTGCTCGTGGTGTGAAATAAAAGTATAGTGGACTGTATTAAAAAGGCTTGGTATAATACCGATTAAATTACAATTAGAATAGCCCGGACAAAACATATAATAAATTAAATAGCGTTTTAGAGTGTCGTCCGTCGCGGTAGGCTCCGAGGAAGCGAGTGGTCGGCGGTCGCGCAGGCGCCCCGCACCTCAGCTCGGTTGCCGCGCAGGTTGATCACGCCGCTTGCGCGTGTCGTCTGCGTGTGGCTGTTGCATAGAGTATAGTAAGTATAAAGGAATAGAGAGCCCTCTAGAGCTTTTTTTTTGCGTACTAAATCGAACTAGTAGCGCCAGCTGTGAATTGAATCCGAACTAATATGACGTTTCTCTAGTAGAGTACCTATATATTATTATATTTATATTTTACTGCTACTATTTATGAATTCCAAGAGATATTTGAAAAACTCTTGAATATTTATTGAAACTGCTGTACTTTTTGGTTGCATTAATACGGTTTTGAACGATAGAAGCAAGTAAAAAGTTCCAATAAATATCAGCTATAGGTGTGAGAAATGAAACAAAGAACAAATTATTTTCATTTTTTATTTTTATAATGCTTGTGTTTATTATAATATGTTTGTGCTGCAATTTTAGTTAAATCTTCACCATCATATGTCAATTTACCCGCTAAAATACGATTAATAGATCGACACCAACTATGCAACATAACAGTTATGGTCATTTCAGTAAAATATTCTTTTAGTTTATTTTTATGTGCTAGGCAATCAAAAGGATAATCCATTAAAACATCTGTAACCGCTTTTATAGTGTTCCTTACATTATTTTTTGGAACATCTTTTTTTAAAAATGATTCTATTATGTTTTGAATCTGATGAAAACAATTTTGTACTGCTTCATTTGGATAACATAACCACTTTTTTTTTTCATATTCTTTGGCTTTGATAAAATTATTGGACGGGTTTTTATTGTTTGAATCTAACAGGTTTTGCCTACAATATTTACACGTTTTAACAATATTTTGTAAACATTTTGTCAGGACCCAACCACACACATAGTTTCTTTGCCCTGCATCAGCTCGCAGGGATTGATTTTGTGGCAATAAAATTTCATCTAAAATAATATTGTCTTCTTTGGGAATTTCAGGAGCATCCTGTTTTTCAGTAAGCAAAAATTGAAGACCTTGTAAACAATCATTCATATCCTCTTCGCAATTGGCCTTTTTTGATTGCGGCATATTATAATTATTCAGCAACAATGCTTTAAATGCCCCTTCAAATGAATTGATGTTAGGGGCATTATTTCTGGCTCCATAGCTCCTGATATTCCCAAAAAAGTTTTCTACAGGGTCCTGATTAAAATTACGTGTTAATACTGCATCAAAACCATATTTATCAAACAACACTTTGCAAATTGCTTCCATACCATTAATGGTTTTAATAAAATTAGTTACAGATGGAATAGTTGTCTCTATTAATCGTACTTTATTTCCACTGATCTTTTTTTGAACAAATTTTACTGTTTTCAAAACTTCTTTGGCATTTTGCCATAATTTGTTATGGGGTGAATGCCTTCTTATGGGCCCCTTATATATTTTACCGTCGGGTATGTAAAATGTGTTGCCATTAAGGCTGTCAAAAACATTATCCAGCAATAATGTAATGTCAATTAGTGCCCTACACTCTGTTGGTAAATCCCCTCTTGCTACCAAATGCTCAGTCACCACAGCTACACTGTGACTAAAAATCTGCGTCGCAGATTTTACTTTCATTTAATTTTTTCGGGGACAACATGTTCTTCGGTTATTTTATTTAATAATCGAAGTTCGCCATATGTTTTATCGGCTGTGTATACCTGCTGGTAGTACTCCCATTTTACCATTTTATTTTCATTGTTTGAAATATACAACATGTCTTTATTCAATAAATTATTTCTTACTCCTTTTATGAGATGTGGAACGTCATATAATGGAATAATTTTCTGACCATTAATTGAAAAATGGTCGTATCGCCACTCTTTGCCAAGTCGCAAAAACGATGCTCTGGTATCGTTCACCAATTCTGTTATAGCACTTACATTGACGGAGCTTTGATCGCAGACACTATTTACAATTATAAGTCCCGATTTTTGTATTTCGGATACAACGCATTTTATTAATTTTTTTAGCTCTATTTTTTGTAAACGGCTTGTGAAATAATAGGCGACTGGCTGCTTAAAGCTTTGTTTTAAGCCTTTTATCATAAAAACCAAAGCGTGATCTGCAAACCTTACATCAGCAGAATTGGCGAATCCCTCAAATGCATCTTTGTGCTTATTATAAAATATTTGAGGGGTAAGAGACATTTCGTCAAATATAAGACTGCATAACCTATCAGGCGCATCCTTTTCAAGTACAGTTTTTTTAATTTTTTCAAATAAAATGGGATTAATACCAGGGTAGAGTTTAATTTGGCTTAGCAGACGTTTCATTGCCTTTGATGATGGCAATGTAAAATATTTATATAGTAGCGAATATGCCTTCGGACTTTTCTTGTACATTGTCAATGCAAGAACTTTTTCATCTATAGTAAAACGTCGACCTTTCGGCTTTTTATTAGACTGTAACTGCATGTGTACAAATAATTGTGCAGGTTTTCGCATATTTTTCATCATATGCTGGAATGCTGTATCTTTAAATAATTTAGCAGCATTTGCTAATCTCGCCTTATAAGAAAGTCCTCTCTTCCTCAAACGGCTTATTTCGGACTGCAGATACTTGACTTTTGCGGCAAAAGGCTTCAACTGGACATCGTTGCACGTCAGTAAATCCCAAGAACCTGAAAATTGAGATAATAGATTTAATTATAAACCAATTTTGTACATACCATAAACAACACAGGCACATAATATTTAATTCGATTTCACAAGTTTTAGTATGCAACTAATGTTTAAAAAAGTAATTTAATGTTAAGACAGATTATTTTTTATTTATTAAATTTAAAAAACATAAATTTTCTTATATTTGGTACAGGCAGAAATTAAAAACCCGAACTTATAAAGGAATAGGGAATATGCAAGTAAAGTAATTAAAACTTTCTTTAAATTAGTAAAATTAATCAAAGGAAGCCAACAAAATATAATACATTATAAATAAATCTACATTAAAAAATTTTTGTAACCTACTAAAGATATATGAACCAGTGAAAATTTTAAATGCAAGTGAGACTAAAGTTCTTTTTTGCCTTAAAATATATTTTTGCTTTTGGCAAGACTTTCTACTATTATAGTATTTCCCTCCACGTCTTGTCTGGTCAGTATGTTGTGAATATAACTTACTAAATATTATCAATAAATACCTTTTCCAAATTGTTTTCGAGTAGATCTGCTAGCCGCGCTGTAGTTGTGCTCCATTATTACAGCAGACGGATTACTGCCATGAACAACACCTGAAGAAAATACATGCATAAAATAATTACTATTTCTATGGATAAAATAATACGAGGACAAACCCATGAAAAATCGTGACTGCCTTAATTAACATTTTGTCAGCATGGTATGGCAGTGCTAATTTTCAACGGTCTACATATTAGAAAAAATAGCTTTCCTGTCGCAGTTGGGTAATAAATGTTACTGGTACAATTCAGAAATCCCTCGACAATGTAGAAAATCGGATTTTCAAAATCAAATGGCTTTAATAAAATGCAATAAAATTTATTCTACCTGTGTCTGTTTGATGTGAAGCAGTAGTATGGCTCAGTTTACTATCAGCTGCAATTAAAGGAGGTTCTTGTTCCAACATAAACCCACCAGATCGTTCTGAAATTGAGAATAAAATAATAAGCTTCAACTCATACTACTTTCATGCAACATTAAAAATTCGGTACAGTTTGGTATTCGGTTTTGGTTCGGTTTGGTGCTTATAATATACACATACACACCAGTTTTAGAAGCATGTGATGATGAAGGTTTGCTTAAAAGACCAACAGCAGGTTCCCTGGTAGAGCTATCTGGAATTTTATTAAAACTAATTTAATACTAACATGATGTAGCCAACATAAATTAGTTGGTGTGCAAAGTATCTTAAATTTTAACACATTTAAGAATATCTGCAAAAAAATACCTGTCTATTATGTATTCAGACAAGTTGAATGAAATTGTTAAAGATTGTACATCATTTAATCAATCAAGAAACTTTAATGACAGATTCACATCTGTATGGGGTACGCATAGGGAGGATGTAGGGGTGTGTAACTGTATAGTACACTGACATTTATTGCCAGATATATTTCAAGCCCCTTGTTAATACGAGACAAGCCTTTAACTGGACACAATCCCAGACTGTGTACTGCTACTAAAAATTCAGTTATGGGAACACCCAATAACACTTCCCTGATCTGGGGATTGAACCCAGAACCTCATGCTCAGCAGTAACACTTACAATCACTAAATCAATGAGACAGTTTAAAACTTTAGTGAGATATTGTGAAAAAGTATATAAAAAGTGTAATATATTGACAAACTTTTTAGCTTTCTTTTAATTTTCAATTAGAGTTACCACAAAGTTTATCATAACAACCCAGATTGTATACTCACCATGAAGATGAAGTGATGGAATTGCCAATGCACTTAGCCGGTTATTCCGGACTCGGTCTCTTGCAGTGAAATGTATGTCACAGATCAGCTTCTTTTGGTAATACTCGTAGTCAGAAGCAGTTTCCAGTTTTCCATCAAGAAGACTAACCCAAGCTTTAAAACGCTCAGGGAATTTGTCAGCATTTGGAAAACGATGCATTGGTGTGCCTGAAATATCAAAAAGAAAAATTGGATTATATTAATTTTATTAATGACTACTACTATTCATGTTAACACATAATGAATGATGAATAAACTTACCGCTAGGAGCACATCCAAAGACACATAACTTAGGCATTTTAACAAATACAAAGTATTAAAAACACAACACAAAAACGGCGTCCTTTCGCGATATAGTTCAACTAAATTAAATGTTTATTACAAGGCGAATTTACCACATGAAGGCGGAGGAGATCAAAGCTCGACTCTACGCACTCACTGAAAGATTTCACAACTGAAATACAACTGAAAAAAATGGAGAAAATCTACAAACATGTGTACGCGCAGAACGTAGGTAGTCACCATTTTGAATTTGACATATTGTTCTAACGAAATTTTATTGGTAGCCAGTATTGCCAGTATCAATAACTACAGTAATATTTTATCGATTGATTTGATAAAAAAAACAATGACCTTTTTTGTTTGTTAACAACTGTGAATATTTTTTTTAATAATTTTCAATTTGTAATTTAATCAACATTTTACTAAACTAGTGACATCTGTTGGCCATGAAACTTACTAAAAATGATATAATTTTCGATTCATATAATAGATGGCGCCACAAACAGTTGAATTTGTACTTCTAGGCCACTGTCCTACCCCTGGGCTGTTGGGTTTGATTTCCAACACCTATCACAGCTTCTAAAAAAGGAATGTCAAAAGCAATTAAAGAAAACAAAATTAAAATATTAAAAGACGAAGACCTGTTCCATAAATAAAAAGAGCAATTGGTACTACCAAATTCAGGGTCAAGTATATGTCACAGGACGGCAGGATGTCTTCTTGGAATCTGGGCAGGTGAGATTGACAACGAAAGGTTCGAGGAGAAATCTAGTGCGATAAAGTGTTCAGTAGTGTTCTGCGATTGTGTATAAGTGTTTTGTGCAGGGACTGGAAGCGGTTACGGTTAAACCTCAAAAATATACCGGTACCGGTTTAAAATAAAGGTTGAGCTATACCGTTACCTTTATAAATAAAGGTTGGCCTAAACCATTGTTTAACCCTTACACGATTTCGGTACCGAAATGCATGGGCGCGGCGCACGTGTGCGCGGTGGAAAACGTTAGAACTTGTGTATTTTGTACATTTTGTTTGCTACTCTTTTACTTATCTCTTTGTTGTGTGTGTGAGTGGCAAGGCGGTGCGTCAAATAAAACGTCTATTTTTACGCATTAGGCGTGAGATGGCGCGATAAAGCGCGTAGAAACAGCAGCAGACCAGGGGCCGTATTTTTGAATCAATAGAATTCCAAATCGTGTACGAAATCGCAGAATTCGTATGAGAATACCTAAAATCGCTATTTTTGAATATTCATACCTCAAATCAAATAATAGGCAGATAGAGCGCGTAGAACATGAGAGTGAAGGCACCAAAGCAAATACAAATTCAAAAGCGAATACAATCTCACGTCAGTACTAAGCTACGCGTCGTACTGTTTAGACGTCACAAATGACTTACTATTTTATGTCAAATCTTGTCAGATCATGCTATCTTGTGTGTTTAAACATAGTAAAAGTTGTTCACAAAAACAAAGAAAAGGAGATCGAATATCTTTTCACAAGTAACTATTGTTTATTTTATTGTTTTGTTATTTAATTTCCATAAAATATTTTCGACTAAAAATTTTGGCAGTTATTGGTCTGTGTTGCCAGTTTACTTCGAAATAGGTCTCCTTGAATTAGGGGAATTTGCATGGTGTGTAGAAAGATCGATGAATTTATACATGTTTATGCAGAAATAATTTTGTATAATCTATTCTAATAATATTATAAAGCTGAAGAGTTTGTTTGTTTGGTTGAACGTGCTAGTCTCAGGAACTACCTGGTAAATAATAATAATATATCAAATTTAATGTCACTTTATGACCGTCCGATAGAAAAAGACATTTTTTTTTTACTCACCTACAAACTTAGCCAGGATCATATTGAAATATTATTCGGATGCGTCAGGATGCATGGGAGTCATAATGATAATCTAAACGTAAAACAATTTAAGGCCAAATATCAACCCGTCGGGGTTGCGGGTTGTTCGCAAGAGATACCGCGGCTTCGACATAAAGGGCTAAGAAGGAACATGAGTGGCTTTTAGGCAGTAGAAGTCTAACACTCCCTTTCGCTCTGCTCTAGAGCGGGAGGGGTTATTTTATGATTTCCCAACCCCCAAAAAGAAGGCCAAATATTAACGCATTTAGAAATGAGAAGTATAGAAACTGGAAACTGCATTCCTCTGGAGAATATTGCAATTTTAACGTGTACTTCCTCGCTACACAAATAATCAACTTAACTACTTCATCGTGCCGACAAGAAGACACCGACGATTCTGAAAGTGTTTCATTAGGTTGTAATGAAAATGATGAAAAATGAATGATGTGCCAATTTTATTCTATTTAAATACTAGGTACTTGAGCACCTATATAGCAAAAGTGCATTTCCAATTTTAAACATTAGTACAATAATTGAAAAAAATGTGGGAGTTTTTACCAATACCTAGCAACTTTACACACGCACAGATGCACATGTCCCTACTACAATGCCGCTCCTAGCTGTCATGCACACATAAATATTGAGTGACTTCACATTGTTTGTTGCGCATGTTCTATCTGCCTATTATTTGATCTTTTTTTTTTTTTGGGGGGTGGGAAATCATCAAATAACCCCTCCCGCTCTTGGGCAGAGCGAAAGGGAGTGTCAGACTTCTACTGACTAAAAACCACCCATGTTCCTTCTTCGCCCTTCATGTCGAGGCCTCGGTATCCCTTGCAGACAACCCGCAGCCTCGACAGGCCTATTATTTGATCTGAGATTCATACCCGTGAATTTTGCAACGAGTGGTCCGACTCACTCGTTTCCGATATTCTACCAGTAGAAATGAGAATGACACTGACAAGTGAAGATTTGTTGACAGATACGTTACGTTGACTTTATCTAACCTATAAATCAGTGTTTTCTTTCGCCTTTCGCGATGGTTAGCCTCGAGGAGTATATCCTGATGAATTACATCAGCGACAGAAAAAAAAATGTAAATACTAGAGAAAAAAATATCGAAATCCCAATGACAGACGTCAGACAATGACATTATAACTTTTTAATTTACGTTCCGTTCCACCGTAACTCATTACCGGTTTTTAAAATCAACGAGTTATGGCTTTCCGGTTTTTATTTTTCTGCTTGAAATGAAAAATGTTATAAGATTCGAGTTTTAGGGCAACACTAATTTCTATTACTTCAAAAATACGTAAAATTTGGAGCAATCGAAATTCATTTCGTATACGTTTTGCTTTCGTGCATGAATTTAAGATTCACTCCGAGTGATTCAAAAATACGGCCCCAGTTGCCGCGCGGTGTTATCACACACTGGCGCTGGCATTGGTCGGTGGTAGATTAAAGTTCTGGCGCTCATGACCATTTCTATGAAAAAGAATTGTTGTCGTAAGTTCTTATATTAATTTAATATAGAAAGGTGAGGTGGTGAGAGGTGCTAGTTCAACAAAAAATTGTTATAGAATTACCTATTTGTAATGATTAAAACACAAGAATATTTATTATTATTATTTTTTTATTTATTTTTTTTTTTGGTCGGTGGTAGATTAAAGTTCTGGCGCTCATGACCATTTCTATGAAAAAGAATTGTTGTCGTAAGTTCTTATATTAATTTAATATAGAAAGGTGAGGTGGTGAGAGGTGCTAGTTCAACAAAAAATTGTTATAGAATTACCTATTTGTAATGATTAAAACACAAGAATATTTATTATTATTAATTTTTTATTTATATTTTTTGTTTAAACGTTGCCCCACACTAGGAATTTCTCCTGTATCGTGGGTGCGTTCACAAACATTTAAAGTCACATACACAAATACCCAGACCCGGAACAACTATCTGTAGGTCATACAAATATTTGTTCCGTGCGGGGATCGAACCCGCGACACGCAGCGTAGCAGTCCATTGCTTGAGCCACTGCGCCAACCGTGCCGTCAATATTATTTGTATGTTTATAAACTAAACGCCTGGAAGACATTGTATGTATATGTTATTTGACGTCAACGTTATTTGTCAAGAACTTTAATTTAGGCACTTAGCAATTACTTCAAACACAAAGTTTGAGCCACCATTTTCTTCGTATATTTAAATTAGATTGAGGATTTAGGGGTGTCAGTTCAATATAGAATTGTTAGATACTATATATTAGCATATACTATGTAATAGTAATGTAACAGAAATATTATGGTGGTTTCGCCGGGAAGGATACTCTGCAGCGCAACCACTTTAAATAAAAGTTTACGTCGAAACTAGAGATATAGACTTTTTTTTAATAGGACTAGAATTTCTAGACATTCCATAGATTTTTTGTATGTAACTCGTACTTGTTAAAGGAGAAGGTGGTTTCGCCAGGAAGCAAGACATGAATTTCGGACTTTTATCCCCGAATTTCAGTCTTCTGGAGGGGGCTGTTATATCCTGGATATGACAGTGGAATAGCTGACGATGATGATTTATACACAATCCTGTCTAGTCATCATAAATATCTAAGATAGAGAAGGCACGGATGCCTGTCGGTTCGGGACCAGTTTAGTAATTAAAGTATTTTTTTCTAGTTTGATAAATAATTTTTTTTTAAACCAGGAAGGTGCTGAAAATGATACTAGTTCTACGCAAAATGAAAATTTGACGCAACAAAGTGAACAACTAAGCAAAAAAGCAGTAACGATTATGTGCAAAAGATGCAGATTTAACACCAGAAAAAATTGCAAGGTTTAATGAAGCTGTGGTGGAATTGATAGTGAAAGATAACAGCCGCTTTTTATAGTAGATGTCTCCGGTTTTTCGTAACTTAATACACAAATTACAGCCTAGCTACACAGTGCCTTTCAGAAAAACTTTGAAGTGAAAAACTTTTACCTGCTTATCACAAAGCTCACGCAGAACCTCTTAGAAAGATTTCCCAAGATATTAAACATATGTCCTTAACATCCTACTACTGGAAGGCGAGCAATGACAAGACTTTGCTCAGCCTCACTGAGTCACTGCGCATGCGCATTACATCTATTATAATAAGGTAGCTTTAAAAACACTAGCGCCCCGGGAAGTAATCGGATAGCATACAGCAGTGTTGATACACTGCTGCGGTTATAACTGATATTTTGGACATATAGAATATTGACGAAAAAGTAGTGACAGTAGTTACTGACAACACCGCAAATAAACATGAAGAAAGCGTTGTGTGAGAACTGTTGTGTATGCGCGTACCGCGCCGCTTCCCGCTCCCGCACCTTCCCCGCTCGCCGCACCCGCCTTCCGCGCGCCATGCGTGAGCACGCCCTGCAATAAATCAGTGCGTAACTAACCAGCGATCGTCTCATTTGTCCTTCTATCATCGACCCATCTGCATACCTAACAGTGGCGACGAGGAACCGGGGTAATTATACAACTCAAAATGGGCGGCGAGACTACGGGGCCTTACAGCAAGGTGCAACTTCCTAAACGTGGAAGAGGCGATCCGTGACAAATTTATCATGGGGTTGCAGCCTGGACCACAAAATGACAATGCTAAAAATGCCCAACAATGGGTTGCTGACGAACTTTCACACCTTATGAACCAGGACCAAGCTCAAAGAGCTTTGACAGAAACTACTAGAAATAATAATCCTCATGTATATCAACGTTATGGGCTCATTTAGACGAACCTTATAAGCTCGTCGCTCACCATCAAGGAACAAGGCGATCGCATTGGCATATCATATACTATTCTGTCAATAAACAGTGGGGTTTTAACTCACGACTGGGACGAATTATTCGAAGCGGAGCCTACAAGAATAAATCAGTTGACTGCCTGCCTTGTCTTCGCGAGTATCTTTATTGGTCCGAAACATCTTGAAACTTGTGAGTGCGATGGAACGCCAGAGTCAATGGAAAATTACGGCACACGGGATTTATTGTGCCGAAAGGGGAGATCCAGTATAAGGGCCAGAAAGCGAGCCATTTAAAAAAGATTTCTATGGAATGGTGCATGTAGTTATTCAAGCCGATGGCTGTGAAAAAGGAAGTTCCGGATATCAAATTCCAAGCAAAACAAGGAAAATTTTGATCGAACAACAAAACGATTCAAACTCAATCACCAGAAGCGATAGCGAAAAGAATAGTAGGAACGCAGATGTTGTTGTACTTTTATGCAAAAACGGTGCTTTCACAGAAGCCGAAGCTATGGGATTGTTTGCAAAATTAAGTCAGGGGATCGACTTTATTTGCACCAAACAATATGCCGATAAAATACGTACTTACATCCAAATCGCCCGAGTTTTGGTATTTTTGCAATCTATAAAGCAACGATTTGAACAAGCAAAATCAAAATTCGAAAAAGAAAACTCGCTATGTATGGACGAAACAACGCAAGAAGAAACAAAGTTGAAATTTAAAGAAATATTGGATGTGAACCAAATCAAATTGGTCCAGTTCTTCAGTGATACATTTGAACATTTTACAAGACAAAATAAAAAGAAGAATAACCTGTTTTTCTGGGACCGCCTTCGACCGGTAAGACAATGATAATGAATAGCCTAGTAACTAGTTGAATGTCACTTTAATTATTGTCGCTTGACCGGTTTCATATCAAACAGCAGTTTCAACTTTAGTGGATTACACATAAATGCATGTTTGATGGACGAATGTTAACTCACCGATAACCAGTTTGAACAATGGAAGCTGTTGGCCTCGGGATTACCCATGTCGACGGACGTAAAATATAAGGACAGATGTGATGTGAAAGATGTAGTATTATATACATGTAGTAATAATCCAATTGAATTGTATTGGCAATTCGGCAATCAGCAATTTAGTCTAGTCAACAAGGTCAAAAACGAATAGGTAGTACGGGGTAACAAGTAGATGAGGGCAAATCTTAGAAAAACAAATAGTCATAGTGGCCACCGCGCTTCCCCGGGCTATGACTTTAAGGCTTGTATTCACGCCAATGACCTTGTGCATAGCTACCCCTCTCGATCGTAGACACGGACTTCAAACGGACGCATTTTTATTTATTATAATTAAAATAATGCATTTTTTTTAAAAGTAACAAAACCAAATTATTTTCCTTTGTATTGCAAAGCAGTAGATTTTTTTTTTGTTTTGTTTAAAAATGAAGGAGTGAAATGGTTCAAATCAACGATTTGGAGGTGATTTTGTGGATTGTTTTTCTTATTATGTGATACCGATAGAAAAATTATGGCTAAACCAAATTACGTGTCATATCATGTAGATTACTAACAATTTTTCTCAGATGTAATTTCTCTGTAAGTGCCGGTGAAAAGCTGCTTCATATGCACGCTATTTTTAAGCTTTTTCGAGAGAGCAGCCTTAAGTAACACTCAAGCTGGGTTTCGAGCAACTGGAATTTCTCCATATAATAGGCAAATAATCAATGATTTGAATTTTGTACCCTCATAAGTCACAGACAAACCAAACCCGAATATACAACATTAAGATATTTCACAGCCAATTTCTTTCGCTGCAGTTGAGCATCGAGTGCAATTCCCACAGACAAACTTGAGGTCTTCACGGCCTAATTCTGCAGCAATAATTGAAGTGGTTCCTCCATCTTCTCAGGATTGCTCAGGGAATCCTCAGCCCAGTTCCGACACAGGTATGACAGGGGTCCCCGCCGGAGTGTTCCCACGTTGCCGTCGTGATGGGGCTTGTGTGTCTCAGTGATACTCATGCCGGAAAAGTTCAAGTGTGACAGACCAGACAAAGAGGGACACGCGTGGGGCACACCGCCCGGGAGGCGAACAATGTTCGGGTTCTCGGGCGGTGTGCGATTCAGAGGACGATAACTTGCATGGTGCTCTCTGGTTCGCGTCTGCTCATCCGACGAGACCGTGAGGGCAGTAAGCAGGCGGAGGGAGTGAGCGAGAAGTTTGCGGGAGATAGGGACCATACCCTTTAAAGAAACAATAATGGATAAGACTGACGCAATAGTACTACCCCCAGGGCGGTACCAAATCCGTCATGTCTCCTTCGGAAGCGTCAAGCCCCTCGTATTCCGGGGAGGAGGGCAACGTAAGTTCCAAACCGCTTGCCAGTTGCAACAAGAGCCGTAGAGGCTCCCGGTCCTGAAGTGATGTGACTGGTAGTAGTGATGATGATGATGTTGGCGTGCCTGACAAGGTGTCCGGTGAGTGCGGAGCGGAGGCTCCCACCACCAAATTCTGGCGGGGGAGCTCGCTTGGGCGACGGGGGCATGCGGGGCCGGACTCCGACTCCGTGTCTGACATAGCGTCGGCTAGGCGAGCTCTGAACGCGAGGGTTTGGGGGCTGCTGCGAGCGCGGAGCGTTTCCGCAAGCGGCCCAGACTGACGGAGCGGTAGTCTTCCTCAAATGGAGACTTGACCTCTGCCCGAAAAGTCCCCCGGAGTGGGCGGGGTAAGGTCCGAGCGAGAGGTAGTGGGAGGCGGCTCGCTTCCCAGGAGGCTGGGCGGCGAGTCGCGGAGGACGCCGCTGGAGAGGAAATTCACCTTAGTCGGAGGGTACTGTCCTCGGTGTCTACCCCGCCCGCGGACCCCGGTGGCGGCTCCGACCGAGAGCGCATGTCCGGGCTTGCGAAGGTGGTGAAGGCGATGTGGCCTTGAAGAGGATTCATTCCTCGAAAAACAAGGCCATAACGCGGCCTCCGCCACCATTTTGGCGGCAGCGGTGGCAATCTGCCGTGGACCTCCGTCAGACGAGATGTCCAAACCAATCAATTATATACATAAAACATGACTCCTGTAATCCCCGAAGGGCAAGGCACAGGGTTACCTGATAGTACACCCACATTTAATAGATATCCGCTATGTAATAGGGGGCAAGCCTATTGCTATCAACCAGGCACAAATGCAGACTGTGGCTGCTACTGAGAAATTCCTAATAGAGAAACTGAAAATTTCGGGTATCAAGGAAGTGACACAACATTACTATTTAAAAATGTATTTATTGCTTTTCGAAGTATTCTCCGCGAAATTTGACACATTTTTCCATACGATGGAACCAATCATTGAAGCAACCCACTCCTTTTTGCTATTTACATAAATAATATTAAAGACCTAGGTTTAATTGGACAACTAACTTTGTATGCCGATGATACTTGCCTTTTCTACTTCGGTAGCAACATAAACACCATCGTGGCTGACGCTCAAAAAGACTTAGACGTTTTGTATAACTGGTTTAGCTCCAATTTACTAACTATAAACGCAACAAAAACATCGTACATGATATTCACGGCTAAAAATAAAAAAATCTCTGACTACCCAGCTTTACACATAAACAACACCAAAATCAACAAAAGTAACTGTGAAAAATACCTACGACTTAAACTGGATAACAAACTCAATTGGCAAACACACACTGATTACATAATATCCAAAATAACATCGCTAATGGGATCAATGCGCGGGTACATCAATAACATTCAAAAAAAAAATCCGTTTCAATATTTACAACTCATTAGTTCGCTCACACATAAATTATCTAATCGAAATCTGGGGATGCGCCACACAATCTACAATTAAAGACCTACAAATAGCACAAAATAAAATAATTAAGCTCCTATTCAACTACGATTATCACACACCTACATCTGAACTATACAAAAACACGAAACTAATGAGTATTCATCAACTCTATACATTCAATTCTTGCATACTCATTAGAAAAATTCTGGACAAAACCATATGTGATGAATAAAGATCATAGACACGGAGGCAGGCCCGCGCGGGAAAATGTGTCACTGACAGCTGTCACTCGAACCGAGCGGGCTTGCACCCGATTGCTATTTCAAACCACCAAACTATTGTTTTATTTAATAAACTATTTGTGCTTACCCCTGTGACTAGTGGACGTCACAAATGGCGACGAGGTTATGGGTAGGTACACTAAATAAAACAAAAAGAGAAAAAAAAAATACAAGAAAAAAGAGTGAACTAACGGGAATTGTCATCCCTTTATAACCAATATGCTAAGCGGTGTTTACGGGTAACATAGTTTATAGGTACGTAACTTGGATTATTATTAATAACGATAGCTACAAAATAGCTCGTTAGGTGTTTGCCAATATAATTTTCATTATGTACAATATGTACTTACTTATGGAAAGTTGTTTGATTGGAAGTTAGAAGGGTAAGTACCTTTCTAAAAGAACAACACCACCCACAATGTTATTATTTTTAGCTGTTTACAAGCTATAAGCGTGGCTAACAAGTACTCGGTTGATACTATGAAGAAATACGTAAGCTATCTATTAGCTTATTTGAGAGACTTAGCTATTATATCACCAAGTACAACTAATAGATGTTTTGACGGATTCATTCAATTTCTGTCACGCATGTCGGCGAATATAAATAAAGAATTATTGTTTGTTGTGGTTGTATCAAACTAGACATAATTTCTGCAACATAAGCAAAGTAAAGCATGCTATGTTTGATTATGATCTGGAAAAATAATAATTTTTCATACCGACCTAATATCCTAAGCAAGTGGTAATGTGTTATTTTATTCAAGTTCGGTATTGACTTTTATTAATGGGGCACGTAAACACTGCATTGACCTATATGGAATCACCCTTAAAAAGACTCGAGTAGTAGGTCTATTATAGACCGGTACTAAAAACGCCAAAGTAGTAAACTGCATACTGCAGTTGGTACTAACAATAAATATTTAACTGGTGAAAATGGAAAAGATGTTTCCATAAAAAGTAGTAAGTCGGGTGATCGACTTTCTATGAGGTTCTATGAGTAGTAAACTGACGCGTCTGGTTGTCTGTTGGTACTAACAATATAAAGTTCTATGAATAGTAAACTGACGCATCTGGTTGTCGGTTGGTACTAACAATATAAAGTTCTATGAATAGTAAACTGACACATCTGGTTGTTGGTTGGTACTAACAATATAAGGTTCTATGAGTAGTTAACTGACGCATCTGGTTGTCGGTTGGTACTAACAATATAAGGTTCTATGAATAGTTAACTGAAACATCTGGTTGTCGGTTGGTACTAACAATATGGTGTAGTTCACCTCGAAATGTCCTATAAAATAGATATGAAACTGCAAACCTGTGAAAACATAAGAGGCGTAAAGGTGTGGCAATGTAAATCATAATGGAGACAGTAACCATTGCTCTGCAAAAGTAAAACAATATCTAAGACCTGGTTTTATCAGACACTATAAGAAAAACAATCCACAACAAGAAATAGAGTGTCTAAAAAAATAAAAATCATCAATCCACAGATAAATCATTCCTATCGGCGACAATTGTTTTTTTAATCTTGGCAAAGAGATATGTGTCTTCACAGTGTCAATATTTTTTAAATATTTGAATTATGTTTTTAAATAGAATACCACAAATAAACATGATTATTTTAACCAAATACTTAGGTACTATGTTAATTACATTTATTTGTATTCTTAATTCGAAAATATTTTTATGTTAAAGCTGTTTAGCGGCTTATTATAATTATCTTTGCTTCTCCGTCAACTTGAAAAGCATGGCGGGGAAAAAGCAATTGAATCATAGTTTCCTAATAATTAATGACAAAAAACACTTATATCAGAATGTACTATTGTTGCTTACGACAGCAGCACAGCGGGAACAATCAATAAAGTGTGTGGTGCTTCCTTCAAAAGACCATCTCAGACACTAATCTGCATAGTTTTCATGTGAAATTATATCAAGATTATGTCTGAGTCTTAAAAGAGAAATAACCTCTGAGGTTGTTGCCACATATTATAGTAGAAAAAAAAAAGGAGACTAGTAAAAGTGTTTGTTAAAACCTATTTGAAAAAAAAAGCATTTGATGCAGATATTCAAGTAGCCGACAAACAGCAGACTGAAACATTCTATGTCGTTAAGAACGGCACTCGAGACCTTTTAGGAAAAGACACCGCTATCTCTGTACAAGTACTCAAACTCGATATAGGAATTAATTCGGTAAGCGAGCAAGGTCATAAAAAGAAAAATTAAAGACTTGCAACTTGATATTTCAATCAAACCGGCAGACAGCCCTGTTGGTGATACCATTTATTTGGAAGAAAAGATTGACAAGTTGGTCAAATAAGATATACAATAAGGAGCTCGTGGCTTAATAAGAACTGCCACTCGGGTCGATCTTTAGGTAAAAGCTGTGCTTGCTAGGTCGGTCTGTGGATGGGTGGCGCCCGACATACCTACCGAGTTTCCTCCGTGCCTCAGGAAGCACGTTAAGCTGTTGGTCCCGGCTGCCATATTATTATGTAGATTTTTGCCAGTCGTTACAGGTAGTCAGTAACCTGAAATTCTGACATCCAGTCTTACCAAAGAGGTATCGTATTACCTAGTATTAACTGGGTTGTGGAGGTCAGATAGGCAGTCGCCCCATTTAAAATACTGGTATTCAGCTGCATCCGGTTAGACTGGAAGCCGACCCTAACTTAGTTGGGAAAAGGCTAGGCAGATGATGACATAATTATAACCTATTTAAAGGCACGAAGCCTTCAGGATGGGTCTTACCAATAATGCCCGTCCTCAAACCGGACAGAGATATAAGAGTGTGCGTAGACATGCGATACATCAACAAGGCTAAATCGTGACTAATAGTGAGAGAAAACCATCCATACCGACAATAGCTCTATTTAAATTATGATGAATTGATGATGGATAGCCACTAAAAAAAAATAAAAAAGATCTATCAATCTTTTTATCGCCGAGGTTTAAAGATTTGGCCAGAGCATTCTAAAAAAAAAAAAAAATAATGCAGAAAGAATACTTCTTTCCTGTAGTGGCGTCGTCGTCAACATTGATGATTTTGTCGTATGGCAACGATGATGCAGAACACAATGCTAGGCTCAACATTTCCTGGTTATGTTTAAAGAATAATATTCTATTAAACCAGGTTAAATGCGTATTTAATGTCAAGAGCATACTATTTTGGGACTTGAATTGTGGTCAAAACTATATATGCTCGCCACAGACAACTAATTTATTCACAAACAATGACAATGTTTTGATACATATTCAACACACTCCCATAAAAAAAATAAATAAAAAAACTAGCGAATCGCCCCAATTTCGATCCGATGCAATGTGCTACATATAAACAAAAAGTGTGTGTATCGCAATATTACTGAAAACTACAATAAAATCTGGTGGGTAGTTCAAAAGATTTAAGAGTACAAACAACGGAAGCGATTTTATTTTGTACTATGTAAAGATGAGTTATAAAAAAAAAAAAAATTGAATGCAACAAAAAGACAATAAATTTACAATGGAGTATGGAGTGACACCTGTTGAAAAAAAATTATTATGTTTTGGAAACTTAAACTCTTTGTGAATAATATGCTGGTGGCACATTATTTGTATTTAAATACTATATTTTAATAAAATAATTTTCAACCGCAGTTCTCACAAAAAGAAATCATAATAATATATAAATAATAATATGTTTGTTCTTTTATGGAATACACTGTGTACTCTGGTTGTCAATATATAACAGTACAGGTGACTTATTTCTGCACTTCAGTTCTAATAATAAGTTTCTTAATTATATGGCTCCTTTACTTGCCTCATATAATGCTACATATTCAGCACCTGTACTTGATACAGCTACTGTTAAAATTGTTTTTACACTCAAATGAAATAACACTACTATACATGTAAAAGATAATAATATATCCTGGATAAGACTATAGACCATATGGTCAACACAATCTGATGCCCAATCAGCATCGGCCGGCATATCCTATTAAATCTAAATCATTTTTAGTTTAACATATTGGACCAAAATGCTTGATATTTTCAAGTATTATTAATTTTACATGCTTCCAATATGTTTCATTATAATTGTTATTAAACTGACTAGGATAAAAAACAGCACAAATTATGTATGGCTGGGTTACCATTGATAAATAAAGCAAACTTACTATTAATTGCTTGTAAGGATGTTAAACTTATTTAACAAAATTAAATGATCCTGATCTAAAAAAAAAACACCTACAAACAAAGCAATTTATATTTTATTTGGCGGTATCGGTTGTGTAACGAATACACAAACGTCAGACATGGCCTAGCTGACTGTTTTCAATCCAAAGAATAATGTTAAATTAACATGACTTTTAAATTCTCAGAGTTCACAGACAGAATAATTAAAGAAAAGGAATGGGTTATGTAGCTATAAGAAAACAAATTGACACCTAATTTTGGGCCCACACCACATACGGTTGTTGATTCTAGAGGCTCTGAATATTACAAAACCACAACCGGACCAGAATTGAGAAGGAATATTGTCCATTTTGAAAAGAAAAAGGAGGTAAATGACAAGAGTATGGGAAAAAACACCTGAATTCACCTGATTCTGATGACACTAGCGATTGTGATTCAGACAACGAATAACTAACCTAAACCTAAAAGACAGATGTGTTGCTGGGGAGTTTGTTCCGCCGCTTCTTCTTCTAAGCTAAAACTTTATGAAGTGTTGAAGGGTGGGCGTTTTGAGGGACTGTCTTTTGTAAAATTTAACCTTCGAGAAGGGCTGATTGTCAGCCTGGTTTGAATAAATGACTTTCTATTTTGAAATTAACAATGTATCAATGTATACACTTCTTTTGTTTAAAACCTCTATGTAATCTATTTGATTGTGTTACTAATGAAGGAATTTCAATTGCGTTATAAATGAGTTTAAGTCCTAAGTTTTTACTTAATAAAAATAATATCTGAAAAATCTATATTTGTAAAAAAAGGAAGAGGTGTGATGAATAAAGATCATAGACACGGAGGCAGGCCCGCGCGGGAAAATGTGTCACTGACAGCTGTCACTCGAACCGAGCGGGCTTGCACCCGATTGCTATTTCAAACCACCAAACTATTGTTTTATTTAATAAACTATTTGTGCTTACCCCTGTGACTAGTGGACGTCACACCATACACACACAGTTATCCTTCAACACAAAAACATCCAAATACAGCCAAAGAAACCCTAACCAAATACAAACCCGCCCCCCGCGAACGCAATATGGCAGGAAAAATATAAAGTATGAAGGTGTTCAACTATATAATAATCTACCGGCAGACATCAGGAGCACATCTTCTTTTAACGTATTCAAAACCAAACTCAAGCAGTACGTCATTAGCAACACAAAATTATTGAGTTAACGTTTCTATGTATCATAATATTAAGTTAGTCTTTCAAACCAACATGTCAACATCGTACCTACCTACATTAAGATAATAAATCTGTTAGCTACTGGACTACATGTTACCCTAGATAAGTGTTTATTCATTAAGTGAACAATGTATGTTCTTTTAGAATAAATAAAGAATCTTTAAACCCAACCATCCATTCGGAAGTTAGGGTCCCCAAAATGGCTGTTTTGTAGGCGTCCACAGCTTCTTCAGGTGATAAAAATCTCTGTCCACGCAATTTATTCTTTATTTTAGGGAAAGTATAGAAATCATTAGGGCTTAGGTCGGGGCTGTACGGCGGATGGTCTAATAATTGTATGTTTTCTTGCTCTAAAAACTCTTTTGTTCTGTGCGCGGTGTGAGAACTCGCATTGTCGTGATGGAGGATGATGCGGCGGTTGCAGTTCTCTTTACGGAGTTCAGAAACGACCTGTGGCAAACAAATGCTAGCATACCATTCTGCATTAACCGTTCTTTGTCCCTCAAGAGGAATAGTCGTAACATGGCCGGTTTTGGAGACAAACGTGGCCACCATTTTTTTTGCAACACTCCGTGAACGAACAATTTTTGTTGGCTTTAACTCATTTTCGAACACCTAAACTCGTGACTGGTTTTTTGTTTCGGGTTCGTACGCGTATATCCAGGATTCGTCACCTGAGTCCTGATACGATGTTGTATACAGCATTTGAGGATCCTGCGTGGAATCTTTCGAGAGTTCTAACGCACCAAGTAACGCGAGCCGCTTTTTGCTCTTCACAGAGCGAATGCGGTATCCATCGGGAAAACAACTTTTTTACACCTAATTGTTCATGCAAGATTATTTGTATTTGACTCATGCCAATGTCTAAAGTTGTCTGAATTTCGCGGTATGTCACATGTCGATCTTCCTCAATCAGCTCACGCACAGCATCAACGTTTTCTTTGGTGACTGCAGTTTTTGGACGACCTTGACGGGGATCATCACTGAGCTTGACACGTCCACGTTGAAATTCAGCAAACCAGCGATAAATTGTGGTTTTGGATGGGGCTTCATCACCAAATGCAGAAATCATTCGGTCAACACACTGTTTTTGTGTTAAACATCTTTGAAAGTCATAATAAATCATCGCTCTTGAATTTTCTCGAGTCAATTCCATTTTCTCAACGACTAAACAAGTTTGACAAAACCTTGTGACAAGACCGAGAATCTTTTTTTAAATAAATAAATGGTATTCGATTTTTAAAACCAACAAGGAGTTTTCAATTAAAAAGATTTTAATATGACAGGAACAATGGAAATATTCCATTCCCCATACTTTTAGTGCAGCCTATGTACAACACCATCAACTTCACGGGATAACTTCCGCTGATGCATTTGTTCTCCCCACCACTGCGACCGACCATTTTTTTGTTCTAGACCATACCTGGGAACCTCCTAGTTACGGAGATATTGGGGGTCAAAAATTTTTCACAGCTGTTTTTGTAAATACTAGTATTTCAGGTTTTAACTTTACTTAAATTACCTCTATGACCCGTTTACTATTCAAAGCATCCACTAGCACAATGTTTTAAGAGTGCTACTTTGAGTTTTACCGTAAAATGTGATTTTTGACCCAAAAAAAAAAGTCATTTCCCAGCAAAGTTTTTTGCGTAGGGGTACTTAGTTTGATATACAGAATGCTTGGTTGACGGATGCGTGAAGGGTTCGTTTACACCCTGTATAAACCCGACACCATCAACTTCTTTAGCGCCACTCGTTCACTCAACGCCATCAGTTTCTGCACTCAATATTGATCCGATGCCATTAACTAACACTGCACCGCCAGTTCCTGTTACGATCAATCAAAATTGTGTAACGGTGTCACCAGAACAGAGTCACGGTGGATATAATGCCAGTTCCTAAAATGAGCGTGGACCGAAAAAGAGCAACCAATCACCGAAGAGGAAAAACTGCGGTTATCACTTCCTTCCCCTATAAAAATGAGTTGATAACCATCTCACAAAACAAAATTCCTAAGCTTAATCTGAACCAACCATCTAAGACCACAAAACCGAAACAAAAAATAATAAACGATAACATTTGCTTGTACTGCCTCGAAGAATACGGTTCAAGCCGCGTGGATGAAGGTTGGGTGCAATGTACAGATTGTAAAGGTTGGGCTCATGAAGGCTGTACAGGTTATGACTCTGATGATTTAGATAATTTTGTATGTATGGGATGCGTTGCTTCTAGATAATTTCTAGGGCAGTATCGTATATAATATACGGTTTTACCCATGTGTCGGGGCAAAATCGTAATTAGGAGAAGTTTAATTTTTTTTTGTTTTTATTGTTTAATATTTTAATTATGCCAAATATGTGCAAGTGATTATGTTCCTTAAGAGACTGACTAATTATAATTATTTAGTACATAAATTAGTGTTTTGAGATGAAAGACCTACAACCCTAAATCCTTAGCTGTACGATTTTGACCCGGTCTCCCCTACTAATGCTTTCGCAAGAACTAAGATAACTAGCACGACAGAAGCTTCAAAAAATGCAAGAATTCGCTCATAGTCTGAAACTAACCTCGTTGAGATGAAACATTTTTTTTTGCTTGATTTTATACATGGGTTTGGTAAAACTATTGTATACGAAGGATCTAAAATATTTAATAAATTGCCGAGAGACCTCAAAGAATTAAAATCCAAAACTACTTTCAAAAGGCTACTTAAGAATTTTACAATAAAAAATTTAAATTTCCTACAATAGTGTCGAGCCACATCCAGTTACCGCCTATCGATGTAAGAATACTTGTTTACATGTATCGAACTAACATTTGTCCATAAGATTTGTAATCTAGCTTCAAAACACTAATTTAATCGATGTCTAATTTTTGTAATACACCCCACATTTTGTTATTTCTATGTTTAGTTTTTAATATTTTCATGTAAGTGAATAATGTAATTTTTATGAGAATAAATGATCTTAAACCCGAAACCGGAAGCTTCCAAAAATTGCTGATTATTGGTCCAAGGATGTGATTATGGGCCAAAACTTTCCACGAACTGTTATGTCTAGAAATAGATTTGAATTGCTTTTGCAAATCCACTTTTCCCAAGATGATAATAATAATAAATCGGACCGACTTCACCGCGTAAAGCACTTGCTTGATGTGATGAATGACAAATTCAAGAGAAATTATATACCTGGTCAAGATATATGTGTTACCGGCCAAACCCGATTTCAGGACAAACTAGTTTTGCCTATACACGATCGGATGAACTGGTATAGCCTAGGCCAAACTAGTTCATCCTAAGACCAATAGGATAAATCAGTTAAGGCTAGGCCAAACTAGTTCATCCTAATATAAGCACGCACACACCCAGGATAAACTAGTTTGGCCTAGTCTAAACTAATTTTGCCAAGTCGAAAGTAATTGAGCGAACATGTCAGGACTTGTACATGCGGGAATTCCCCAGTTTCGCCCGGCGCCGCTCTTCGCTCGCCCGTACGTCGCTTTAAACACTCATTTTTCTTCTAGGTGCCAGCCGTGCGTAACGTATTTAGTGATTTTTATGATTAGTTTAGTGGCTGCAGTTTAAAAATAAAGGTCTAAGTCTTAAAGTACATTGCAAGTTTATTTCTTTTTCACTATGGATGAACCTACTTCAAGTCGACAAGCAGATCAAAAACAATGGAGGGAAAAGTTTTTGACGAAAGTTTTACAAAGTGAAAATAAAAAGTCATCTCACTATAATGTGTTATCATCAGACCAATATTTGGAACTCGTTGAACAAGTTGAAGATGCAGAAAAATGTGAAAAGAAGACACCATTACAACGAAGAAGATTGAAACGATTTGCTGTGCTAAAAATCGGGGATGTGAAAAAATTTATTGCGCGAACTGAAGGTAATATAAAATATTATCTTTCATCCGATGAACTTTATGATGTTATTGACGCAGCTCATGTGGCTGTCGGCCACGGTGGCCGTGACAGAATGTTAGCCGAGACATCAAAAAGATATGCCAATATTACAAAAGGAATGATAAACCTCTATTTATCTATGTGTAGTGACTGTCATCAAAAGAAAACAAAGAAGAAAAGGGGATTAGTTTCTAAGCCTATTCTACATTCGGAAATGAATAGTAGGTGCCAAGTGGATCTGATCGATTTTCAGACACAACCAGATGGAAATTTTAAATTTATTATGGTTTGGTTGGTTGGTGGTACCAAGACCATCTAACGAAATTTGTTTTGCTACGCGCATTACAATCTAAGAGAGCGACAGAGGTAGCCTACCAGTTGAATGATATATTCCTAACTGTAGGAGCGCCATGCATTCTACAATCCGACAATGGTAGGGAATTTGTCAATAATGTCATAAGTGAGGTAGGTAGTCTTTGGCCAGAACTCAAAATTGTGCACGGAAAACCAAGGCACAGTCAAAGTCAGGGATCCGTTGAACGTGCAAATCAAGATATTGAGAATATGATAGGTTCTTGGATGAAAGACAACGTTTCAACGAAATGGTCAGAAGGCTTGAGATATGTCCAATTCATGAAAAACCGTGCCTACCATTCAGGGATAAAACAATCGCCTTACAAAGCATTATTTGGAATAGAACCCAGAGTGGGACTTTCGACTTCCTCTTTGCCGGAAGAAATCATAAAAGATATTCAGGATAAAGAAGACTTGAAAAAGGTAATCGAAGAAGATTGCAATATTAATCTGACAGAAGACAGTGATGATAACGTTGAAGAAGTAAGTAACCAAGACGAAGTTTGTTCATCTGAAAATGAAATTCAGAAAGCTAGAAAAACTGCAGCAGAAAATCTTGTTAAACAAGCAAAGAAAATGAAAGCTACTTCTGACAAGTCTCATCCACCTGCCAACATTGGAGATAATGTGACTATACCGATTCCAGATGTTGACAAAGGCAAAGATGATCTGAGAAACATCATTGGAGTTATTCTTCAGACAAATGACGAAGGTTTTTACAAAGTTGGCACCAAATATGGTGTACTTGAGAAACTATACTGCAGGTTTTGTTTTTTCTTACTAAATTATTTATCTTTCTTTTTGGAGCATTCATATTCTAAAGTAATTGTTTTCTTTCAGATCAGAATTCGACGTTTGCAATCAAGCTTTTTTAGAAGTTGCAGATGTGAACCAAGGCTCTGAAATATCATTAAGGACTGCAGCTACGAGACATTCAGTTGGATCAGGTCAAGGTTTTGTGAGATGCAGTTGCAACAAAAACTGTTCCACGAACAGATGCAAATGCAAGAAAGCAATGATACTTTGCAATTCTAAGTGCCACCAAAGCAAACCGTGTAAAAATAAATAATTGAGGTACATAAAAATTTTGACAGCTCGAAGTGTGGTTATAATAATCGATTATATGATTGTTTGTATTACCAATTATCCATTAGTTTTAAGGACAAATCTTAATAATTTTAATAAGTATGATTATTTTTCCAATTACGGAGTATTTTTTGTTCAGTTTACTTGATTCCAATTAGTACATTAAGATTTTGACAGCTCGAAGTGAAGTAATAATAATCGATACTGTAATTGTTTGTATTAGGTACCATAATTGTTAGTACCATTAGTTTTAACGACAAAATATTATATTTTAATAAATAAGAGTATTTTCCAATTACGGAGTATCTTATTTTACCAATCATAATTAAAATTTAATAAAATACTAATTTATTTTGCCTTCCCAGGTATTCTAAAATGTTTAGACAAGGCCATACCAGTTTATCCTGGGTGTGTGCGTGCTTATATTAGGATGAACTAGTTTGGCCTAGCCTAAACTGATTTGTCCTATTGGTCTTAGGATGAACTAGTTTGGCCTAGGCTATACCAGTTCATCCGATCGTGTATAGGACGAACTACACACATCAAAAGTGTCTAGGGATCAAGCATTTTTATGCGGATTTCTTGAGATTGAGATGTGGCTTTGTAATAAATTTATGATTTTATAAATTTATATGGATCCTTTTTGGTGCATTTCATAATTTGAATCAGGAACTGTGAATCAAATTCGAGTAAAAGATGAAAATCAGCTGTCAATATTTTCCCTATAAAAACATACAACGCATTGAAGACATTATTAGTGCTACTGTTTCCCTACTACTGATTAAAACCAACGTTATTATGGAGCGGCGACGTCATTTAAGCAGGGAAGAAATGCTCAGAGCCGTGGGAATGATAGAAGCTGGTTCCCGGCAACGTACTGTGGCTTTAGCTCTGAATACAAGTCAGAGTGTTATCAGTCGACTTTGGACACGTTACCGAAGCACTGGTACCGTGGCTGAGCGCCATGGAGGACGGTATCGCTGCACCACACGGAGACAAGACCGATACATTCAAATCTTAACTCGAAGAGCTCCAACAATAACCGCCATGATGTTAGCCGTGAGGCTTCATCACTCTTCAGGGAACTTAATTAGCGACCAAACAGTCAGAAACCGCTTGCATGAAGTGAACCTTCATTCCCGAAGACCGCTACGGGTACCACCTATAGCAATGCACAATCGTAGGATTCGATATCAATGGGCTCTTGAACACAGAAATTGGGCAGAAGAACAATGGCGTTTCGTGTGCTTTTCTGATGAGTCTCGTTTTGGTATGAGACCGGATACAAGACGTATACGACACTGGAGAACCCCTGGACGCCAACAGCGATTAAAATCCTGCCAGGAAGTCCATCCTTATAGTGGTGGAACCATCATGGTATGGGCGGGTATTTGGATCGGCGGAAGAACTGAGTTGATTTGGATCAGAGGCAACCTCAACGCTCAAATGTATGCTGAGACGATTGTATCAGACGTCATCGTTCCTCTACAAGTGCAAATCGGTCCCTTATTTCAGTTAATGCATGATAATGCACGACCGCACACCGCAAGAGTTGTAAGACAGACTCTCGCCGCAGCTAACATCAATGTCCTGCCCTGGCCTGCTCAGTCGCCAGACTTGAACCCGATTGAGCATGCATGGGATATGCTACAGAGAAGAGCTCTGCCGAATATGGAGGGTATCCAGTCGCAAGAAGACCTTTTTTTGTTGTTGCAACGAACATGGGCGGCCATTCCACAGCGTGATTTGGATGAACTCATTTTGAGTATGCCAAACCGATGTTCTTGTGTTGTTAGTGTTCGCGGTAGAAACACGGATTATTAATTGTTTAAGTTACCCAATAAAATTTTAAAGAAAACTGTTATTTCAGTCTTTTTTTCGAACTTTAATGTTAGTGGTTCAAATGTCAAAAATCCCTTTATTAGGAAAATGGCAAATTTCTTTATTAATGCAAAGGTGACTTGGTTTATCGTTACTGTGACAAACGAAAACACTTTATTTGATGAATCCTTAAAGAATAGTCTAGGGATCAACATATATTGCAAAAATATATGTTGATCCCTAGACGCTTTTGATGTGTGTAGTTTAGCCTAGGCAAAACTGGTTTGTCCTGAAATCGGGTTTGGCCGGTAACATATGCATTGATGAGAGCATGGTTCCGTTTCGAGGACGTTTGATATTCCGCCAATATAATAAGCAAAAACGGCACAAGTACGGGATCAAACTTTTTAAACTGTGTACCTTACCAGGATATACATACAGGATCAATATATACGCTGGTGAACAACATGAACAAATCAATGTCACCCCTCAAAGAGTTGTAATGAACCTTTGCCAGGACTTACTCAATAAAGGGCATTGTTTATACACAGATAACTGGTACACAAGCGTCGGCTTAGCCAGAGAACTCCTTGAAAATGAAACACATTTGGTTGGTACTTTAAGAAAAAACAGAATTTTCCTAAAGTTGTGGTTTCCACTAAGCTGAAAAAAGGCGAGTTCATAGCGAAAGAAAGTAATGACGGGATAACGGTTTTAAGATGGAGAGACAAACGAGATGTTTTGGTGCTTTCAATAAAACATTCAACACGTTTTGTTTCCGTTACCAAACATAATAAAACCATAATGAAACCGGCTATAGTCGTAGATTATAACAAGGCAAAAGAAGCAGTGGATCTGTCTGATCAGATGGCAGCATACCAGACACCATTAAGAAAAACTATGAAAAGGTACAAAAAAAATGCTTTTGATCTGATTTTAAATGTCGCCATGGTGAATTCTTTAGTTTTGTATAAATCCGTCACTGACAAACATATACCTATTGTGGATGTGAGAAAAGAAGTACTGAATAGTTTTTTGGCAAAATCTGCAACATCCGAAGCACCTTCAGAACGGACGATAAGAATAGAATAGATGCATCGGGCTAGTGTCCGCAACTCCACGCCTTGAGCGCGTTTTTTGCGTGCGGGTGGGAATCTTATTCGATCCACCCGAGCTCCCCGAGAAAAGCCAGCAACACCTTGGTGTTACCGGCAATCTCGCGAAGAGTACCTGGGTTACCGAAGTACTTGGCCCTGTATGGGGCAACCCCCGTACAGTGCAGGAGCACGTGGGCTGCTGTTTCTTCTTCCTCCATGCAGGCTCGACACAGAGGACTATCTGTGACTCCTATAACAAAGAGGTGTTTGTTAAAAGTACCGTGTCCAGTGATGGCGGCCGTCACTGTGCAGCTTAGTTAGCCGGAGCGCTTGTTTGGTGAGGCGGGCGTCGATGGCGGGAAGCGCCTCCTTGGCCTGCCTGCACGCGCCGTGGTCTAGCCACAGCTTCGCGTTAAGTTCCCTGGTACGTTTCCTTACCAGCGTGCGAAGATAACCGAAAGGGAGCGGCACGATGGGTTCTGGTCCCACCGCTGCCATGCTTGAGCCCTTCGAGCGAGCTCGTCCGCTGCATCGTTGCCTCGGGAGTCGGTATGTCCTTTAATCCATGGAATGGTTATACGATAAGAAAGAAACACGTGCTTCAGAAAAAAAGAAGGACCTTCTCTGAAGGTGCGTCGGATGTGTGTAGTGTGTTACAAGAATAATGTGACTACATTTGGACGTACACTGGCCAGAAACAAAACTAAAAAAGTGCCTACTTTTTGTGACACTTGCATAGATAAACCTTTTCTGTGTGTTGAATGTTTTGCCAACGTTCATGTATGATTTTGGTGATCTTCAGTATTTTTTTTCATACGGCTACAGATCAGATCCAACCGAAAACATCTACCAAAAGATGTCATTGCCGCAAAACTGAAAAGAGGGGAAATGAGCTGTAAGCAAACCAAAGATGGAATTGTAGTCTTGAAATGGCGCGATAAACGGGATGTGATAATGCTCTCAACAAAAACATCTGGCCTCAAGACAGTGGTCACCCAAAGTAGAAAAAGGATACCTACAATCAAGCCAGTAATTATCAACGACTACAACAGCGGGAAAACATCGATCGATATTAGTGACCAAATGGCTACATATGGCAGTGCTTTGAGACGTTGTACTAAATGGTATCGTAAGCTGTTTATTGAGGTACTATGGGAAACAAGCCTAGTCAATGCCCATTTTCTTTATAACAAATATTCCAACAACAAGAATCTGACAATCACAGAATTTCGAGAGCAAGTTATTACAGGATTACTTGACAGACATTCTCAATCCCGTGTTACAGAATCCGGACCATCTTGTGAAGAATACAGTTGGACGTAGTTATGCAAATTAGAACCAACCCACACTTTGAGTGATATTGAGTTACGTATGTAGACAGACTGTTTATGGTGTATTACCATCACCTCAGAAAAAATCCTGGCCGATATAGCAAGCCACAAAGCAAAAAAAAGGAGCCGTTTAAGGTACCAACCCGAGTTTGAGTCACTTTTTATAAGCAAAACGGACTTATGTAGCATGGTACTTATCGTACTTTAGAATTTTTATTACGCGAAATAGAACCAAGCCACATGGTTTCCAGAAGAAAATAAAAATATAAATTATATTTATCTTTTTTTTCTCTAAAGAGAACCATGTGGCTTGGTTCTATTTTGCGAAAACAATAAATGAGCATAAAAATAACCAAAATGCTTAGTTCCATATTGATAATTATATTTTATGAAATTATAAAAAAATAAGGGTCTATGAAGCTTGGGTTTGGTTTGCGTTTAAAAAAATGAATGTTTGATAGGAATAGAAATGCTTTACCTCTGTTCGCTAATACATATTATGATTATTTACGTATGTGTCATATTTATCCCGGGTGATAATTTTAATAAACATAAACATCTACCATTGTCTACCATAAACTATCGTAATAATAAAATAGCAACACGAAATTTTAGCGGGTAACACTGAGACATTCACTTTTACATTTTCTACTGTGCTTTGATCTTATTTAAAAAAAAGAATGAATAATAAGTTGAGTGCTCGAACAAGGGCACTTGTAAGTGCTTGCCTTCAAAATAGGTCAGATGATGAAGATGAAAACCAAATCAGTGGTGCAGGTAAGTAAATAATAATTTTCAACACACTTGCTCATAAAGTGGACTAATTTCACCGCAATTAGGCATATAATGACACCTGTAATCAAACTGTGAATTTTTCATTATTCACAAGTGAGTTATAGGTTTTTTTTTAATTTTTTTTGTTGAGTTGCTTTGTTCTTAAAAAAGTTTCGATACTAAAAAGATTGTGTTCAATACTACAAATAAATTAATGTACCAATTCCTTGCTCATTTCATGCAACTTCGAATTTAAATAGATAATTTCAACTTGTAAATATGTACGTTTTTAATAAATTTAACTTTTGTTTTCTCTGTAATAAAAACACTTTGAATTCCCCATTTTGTACGTGGCTGCAACACTATCCGCGAAGAGCCAAAAAAAAAACTTAATCTTTTAGTCTATAACCGATCGCCATTGTTAGATGCGCGCGCAGGAAAACTTATTAATTTAAATAGATAATTTCAACTTGCATATACGTTTTCAATAAATAAAACTTTTGTTTTCTCTGTAATAAAAAAAACTTTGAATTCCTCATTTTGTACGTGGCTAAAACGCTATCCGCAAAAAGCAAAAAAAGAAACCTCATTCTTATAGTCTATGGCCGATTGCCAGTATTAGATGCGCGCGGATTATTTTTTCCCGCCATGGCGAAATTTTTTTCACAACTCATTTTAACTGTTGAAAATGTTTTTTTTGTGTTATTTTCTTTACAAGTGTGTTGAAAAACGTAGTATGATACGTGTGTATTGATGATTACCGTCCTCGGCTTTCTTAAGACCCTCACCTAACGGCTCGGGTCTCAATGGCGCCTCAGCGGTAATCACCAACGTTACACACTTATACCATAATGTACTATTACTATATGAGTTTGTTGTTCTAACCTCAAAGGATGTTATTTTGTTGATAACTACAGGCTTAAACAGGCTACGATATTTGATTAAGTTCTATAAATCTAAAGTCTTTTTGACGGTATATCGTAGGTAGATTGTAAAAATTAACAACACGAACTCATTCTGCTAACAACACAAGTATTTTTGTTTATACTTACATTTTTGTTTTGCAGATATTATTGAGAATTCTCCACATAGTAGTCCTCCAAAGAAGTTTAAAACGGGTAAGTTACTTAAACAGCACAAAATACCCACTTAATTTTAATATACAGTATACGATTTTTAACTAGAGTAAAAAGGTCATTAACCTACCTACATTTATAACCGTTTTTTCTTACAAAAACAAAAATATGGCTAGTTAACATCCTGAATGGACGTTTATCGTGATCCATAACTGTTTTTAGCCAAGGAAATATGATACACTAGTCGTTGTTTTGATTCGCGTGAAGAGACATATAAGGGAAACATTGACTTTTTCTCTTGTTAAATGCCACGTACTTATAGGGTTTCATCCGAAAAAACGGTACTGTAGACTAAAGTATAGCTATTATTTACGTAAGATTTAAAATCATCCAGAGGTGATGAGCTTTAATATTTTATTTTGTTAGCTTATAACTTCTTTTAATAAAAACTATACTGGGTATTTATGCAAAACAAGCTAAACAGTTTGAATGAGCTTGTTTAGGTGAATGAAGCTTTTGCTTTTCTAAATGCGAGCATATTTCAGCAGCATCTTAATTTTTTTACTTACTTACATCTGTATCTGCATCTTACTTTTGCTTGGAGACGAATGTGAGTTTATTTGTTTCGCTTTTACGCCTTAGTCATTCAACCAATCGTAATAAAATCTTTGGTATTTTGAGATAAGGATGACCACTCTTACTTCTGAAGTTATGGAGGAGGAATTAAAGTCGGTTACTGGTAGTTTTTACTGCACTACTTGTTTAATACTCTATAAAATTAAATCAGTAGGTAATACTTTTCTTTCTTTTGCAGCTTTGCCTTATGCCGATACCAATCGCCTAAGTGAGCATGAAGTTCCAACTGATGAAGTCAGTTGCGAGAAGAGTGTTGAACTGCTTTTTTCTGGCATGGGGTGCTCGAGGTATTTTAACATTAGATCTCATGAAGGTGTTGAAGAAAAAAGTATAGAGCCTCCACCCTATTCTCCGTTAACACCTAGACCACTTAGCAATCACAATATAATATTGCATGAAAATCAATCCACTAACCCCTCTCCTAACATTGACCAGTTTATAAAACTTTCTGAACCTCATTTTACGCCACATGAAACCATTGCCGAGAAAAGGATCACACCTGTGTCTCATCCCATAAGTCTAAGGCCCAATCAAAGCACCCTCGATCCTCCGTCATCACCTGTGCGTTCAATGTCACCAGATACAGCAAATATACTTAATATTTTAACAGAAGACTTTGAAAATGACTGCGGAGCTTCCGAAAACAAGTTTAATATTAATGAGAACAATCCAATAGTTTCACCGGCATCTTCCAATAGCACTGCAGTGATATTTGATGATGACGACTCAGTACAGAACCCGGATTTTGTTGGAGAAAGCTATACTGGCGGCAGTGATAACAGTTCAGGAGTATCAGAATCACTGATTACCTCTATACCAGACTTTTTTTTATGAAACTAATACTGATGAGACTGAAACTCAAACTTCCAGCCGTTCAAATCAAATCTTGCAAGAGAATATTTCTGAAGCAACTAGATCTCCTTCAAGTAGGCCAAAAAGGGGTAGAAAGAGATAGTATGGTGGTCACACTAGAGAAGAAAGGAAGAAGAGAAAGTACCAAAATCTGTCCTATGTTAACTCTAGGAAACAAAGAATTGAACCAAGGCCATTTGTAGATTATAACTGTAACTGTCCAAAAAAATGTCAAGAGAGGATTTCGAGGGAGAACAGATTATCCGAAATCCAAAAATTCTATGCTTTGGGCACTTATGCAGCACAAAATATGTTTATTGCAGCTTGTGTGAAGGAAAACGCAACAAAACGTTCATACGTGTCTGCTTCTAGTAATAATTTAAAGAAAAAGACCTTTACTCGGATGTATCATCTAAATGATGTACTTGTTTGCAAGAACATGTTTTTTAAACACTCTTTAGACAACATCCAAAAGGGTAAATACTTCTCTGTGCAAAAAACGCGACGATTGCATAATGGATAAACGAGGTTCCCAAGGAGAACACAATAAAGCAACTTATGAAAGCGAAGAGTTTATCATAAATGTCACTATCGGCGAGCAGATTGTAGCGATGCAAAATTTTTGAGATCTGATATCTCCCTACAATTTATAACTTATACGAAGGTGAAGCAAAATTGGCTGGGCAAAAGGTGCTCTCTTTTTCAAAAGTTAAACGCGTGTTCCATACGAAGTTCAATCTTCGCACAAAACCTCTAAAAAAGGATACATGTAACAAATGCGACTACTTTTCTAGCAAAAAATTAAAAAGCTCTGAAGAAGAAAAGGCTATGCTGGATAGTGCTCACAGGGAACACTTACAAAAAGCAAATACACTGCAACAGCAACTAAGAAATGATATGCAATTAGCTAAAGAAGATCGATTCACCGAAACAATAACATTCGACCTGCAAAAAACCCTACCCCTACCGCGTATACCAACTAATATTGTATTCTACAAAAGGCAGCTATGGGTGTACAATTTAGGAATCCACTCAGGAAGCGATGACCAGGCCCATTGTAATGTTTGGGTGGAAGGAGAAGCGGGAAGGGGATCTCAAGAAGTAGGCTCCTGTTTATATAAGCATATAATGGATAAGCTTGGCGATAGCGGCGTGAAAAACTTAATACTTTGGAGTGACTCTTGCGGAGGTCAAAACCGAAATATTAAACTAACGTTGATGCTAAAAGCTTTATTAAACGATCACCCAACACTCGAAACAATCAGGCTACGCTTTTTAGAATCCGGTCACAGTTTCCTGCCGAACGATACTGATTTTGGCCGAATAGAATGTGCTTTAAAATTACAACAAAGATTATATACGCCAGAGGACTATTTGCAAGTAATGCGGGTATGCAAGAAGAATAAACCGATGCAAGTCCAGAGAATGAAAACGGAAGATTTTTTGTCAAGTGCTAACTTAGAAAAGAAAATAACAAACAGGAAGAAAGCTACTGATGGCTCTAAAGTGTCTTGGCTTAATACAAAAGAGATAATGCTCAAAAAAGAAGATGAGTTTTCGATTTTTATGCGATCAAACCTGGATGAGGAACATATAGAAGTAAATATAAAAATAAATTTAGGAGGAAATACGGGGCTATTAACGAAACAAGTAATGGATCCGCTTTGGCCTAATGGAAAACCTATTCCCGAAGCAAAGCTGAATGACCTAAAAAGTTTGATGCATCTTATACCAGATGATGCTCAAGAATATTATAAAAAATTAACCGGAAATTCAACAGTTCAAGACGACATAGATGGGTTTTCTGGTACTATTGATTTTGAAGTAGAAGTTGAAGATGCTGCTTAATTAACTTTATGTACAAGATGATGAATAATAGTGATTATTGACGGCTATAATTGTGTAACAATGTAAAACAAACATGAATAAACCATTTATTTTTCCTAAAATCTAACATTTATTTTTCCTAAAAAAAAATCAACAAAGAACCAAACCACAATACAATAATTATTGAATTATGTTGTTTTCCTATAATCCTGCTAATACAGTCCTTTAACGTTGTAAAGTTATTTATCTCATAAAACTTAAATTGTTTTCTACACACCTTTAAAACAAAAACTTAATTATCTCAAAACTGATATGTTGTGGGTTAGTTCTAGTTTGCATAACTACGTCCGTTGGAGAAAGGACAGTTCGCGGGCGTTGTTCAGAATGCTACAAAAAGTACGGAAGGAAAGGAATTGAAGTAAATGGCAAAGTAGTACGAGCGTCACAAGTTAACACAAAATTTTCCACTTGTGATGTAATAATTTGCAAAACTTGTTTCAATAATACTCATTAACTATAAAATTACTTTCTCTTCATCAAACCTTTGTTACATTTGATTTTTTTTATAATAAAAGTTCTACATTCAAAATAATTGTACTGTTTTATTTCTTCCCCATACATTTTGCTTCATAATTTCCAAAAAAAATTACCAATCCCAACCCCAATACACCAGAAAAATCCCCTAGGCCAGAGCAATATTTTCGTAGTATAAAATGTATAAAAACGTGCGCGTTGACGATACACGAGGTTAAAGACTGGAATGGTGTTCGTGTATCGAAAAAGACAGTGTTTGTACAGGGTGTATCGAAAATGATACACGAGTGTGTTATACTAAAAGGAGGACCGAGAGGCATAGGCATTGGCCGAGGAATTAGTAGCCCGCAAATTGGCGAGCTACCTTGCTGCTTCCACCTTGATCTATCCCGAAAAAACGAATTGTCAAAGTGACGTATGAGCGTTATTTCACGTCACTAGTTACAATAACTGGTTCTGGGGCATGTAACCAAATCACTAGTTTCGAGTCACACATAAACAAGTGATTTTTGTAACTACACTCGGTTCCAAAAATTACGGGTCAGTCACAAAAATTGAAATACCTCCAGAACTGTAAAAGTTAGATCAATGAAATAAAAAACAGAATAAAGACTTTTTAGTTGCGCTTCTAATAGCATATTATTTAAACTGGTTGATGAAAAAAACTTCATTAGAAAAACGAAATTTAAAAAAATGACTTTTTAAAAACAAAATTTTTGTTTCATGTCATTATGGATGCTTTCCATTTCTCTTCTGTCACAAAAAAAAATATCGTGAACGTCTTCCACGTGCATAATTATTATTCTGTGAGGTGAAGCATGGCAGTCACGCTAGAGGAATGTACCAGAATCCTAACTTTTTTTGAACTTGGGCAGAGCCAGCGTGAAACAGCCAGAAACATTGGTGTATTTTTGTCGACTGTTCAGCGGGACCAAGAGACCGGATCACACCTTAGAAGACCAGGAAATGGCAGACCAAGATGCACAACGGCCAGGTAAGACAGACAACTGGTGGCTACAATGCTCCGAAATCGTTTTCAAACTGCTGTTGGTCTAAAATCTCACTTTATTCGCTTTGGAGGTGGCAATTTAAGCGCTCAAACAGTAAGAAGACGTCTTGCTGAAGCAAACTGGAACGGGGACATCGAATTGCAAGACAGAGATACGTGCGCGAGCACCTAAACTGGACAAAGACGATTGGTCTAGGGTAATGTTCACGGACGAGTCTAAATTCATGCTTTATAAGCATGATGGTAGGCAGTTGGTGTACAGAAGACCAGGGGAGCGCTTCCATCAAGCGTGTGTGGAGGAAAAAGTGGCGTACGGTGGAGGCTCCGTACAAGTTTGGGCTGGAATTTCTGCTGAGGCCCGCACCGAGCTGGTACTCATTCAAAATGGAACTCTAAATGCAGATAGGTAGGGTCAAATGTTGTACCTATGGACGGCTTAAAGTTCTTCAAGAAAGGCTTGAAAGGGTCCGAAAATGCTGCAGCGCCGCCACTTACCCCACGCGATCCAAACGCGACTGGGCCGAGACCGACAAGATTGTCCACCGTAGCGACGAAACCTAAGAACGAACCTATGTTCTCAGACATAGACATGATGGGTTTCCCTGGCGTAGCACCCTACCGTAGAACGAACGAATTTGCTGTTACCGCAGAAGGTTTCATACCTCTGTGTGAAAAAGAGTACGATATTATCGCAACTCATCAGCCATACTTTGGAAAATCTGTTCCTAAATCGGCGAGGGTTTATTATTGTGTTATGGGCTTATATGCCCGCCTATACATTGAAACAGGAAGACGGGGACTCGACATATGACGAGGACACGTTTGCAGGTCAGGTTCTTTCCGGGAACCACCAGCTCCCAGCACCAATTGAGGCATACATAAAAGCCTTAGGACATGTAGTTGACAGTACTTCTATTAGGTACAAACTACGAGTTCCAGCATGGTCTACGGAGCAAGGTGATTTCGGTCGTGTAGGACCAACTACACACTGGAAATACATGGCAATGCCATGTCCCGTGGTATGTAAACAACGCATACAAGAGGACCTTAGGGTTACAGCAACACCGGGCGTTAGAGAATGGAATTTACCAGCCACTTTGGTTCCAACTGAAGTAGGAGCAGGTACACCCACTCGAAACTGTCTAGGATAGGCGCGAGCCGCCACACTAACCAATGACCAACTAGCATTCCTGGAAAGCGCGAATATTATGGAGGACGCATTCCCAACCAAATTTCCACGATTTCAATATAACGTGGATCTGTTTGAGAAGATCTCACTGGCACTTGCTAAGACGGAAGAGAAAATAAAGATCATTCCGCAAACAAAGAAGATTGCAGAAGGAGCTTTAGCTCAAGTATGTTGGACTCATGTTGAGCCAACCGAACAGGAGACGTCACCTAATGTTTTCTACTCCGAAAGTAGAAACAACCAAGTAGTCACGGCTGCTGAGTTAGACGCGCGACAAGTATTGGCATCGCTAATATTATCGTTTAGGGTTAGAAAGGACCAAATTGGTAACACCAGACCTTACGCTGTTTATGCGTTTGGGGGTTATACCAACGTTCCGGATACCTGGCATAATACACGCAACACCGTATTCAATTACGGTCGTGCCGATAGGTGGAATGTAATGGAGTACACCGCTCCGTTTACGGATAAGTCGGAGTATAGGTTAGCATGGCTCAAGAGACATGTTAAATGACCCACACCGGGCTTTACCTATGGACACTATCAATTTCAAAAACTAAAAGACGTAAATCCGTCATTTGAAAGCATCCGTAAACGTTTTTGACGAGTGGCAACACTGACTAACTGTCATTGTGCTGTCAGTGATAAATCTGTTGTTGTTTGCTGTTGAAGATTTTTAATGCGAAAAGTAAGTTTTTTTGGACATTTTCAAGGTGATTTTCTGTAAGACAACTTAACCTAGAAGTGTGACTGTAGATGCATTACAGAATTTAATGTTTCCCATTGATTTAAGGATCATTTAGCGATTCTGTTAATGCTCTTTAAAAAGATTCAACCCTTTCTAGGTTATGTGTTAATATTTGTACCTGTGGACGGGGGAATTAATGTACCTGTGGACTGTCCATAGGTACAAATTATCGGTTGTACTTGTGGACATTAATTGACTAGACAAATAGTTACATATATTAAATTTATGTTTTTCCAGTGCCACGAAGTAAAACCGGAGTGAAGCGGGATAAAATTTGTCTAGAAACTATCTCCGAAGCAGTAAGAGAGGTCAAAAGTGGATGCTCAGTTCGTAAAGTGGCTGAAAAATATAAAATACCTAAATCAACAATTTTTAAAGATTTTCAACTCAATAAGGATAATAATCTCAATGAAAATTCTATAGAACTTTTAAAGAATGACGTTAAAAAGGTATTTCAAGAGCATGAGGAGATTTTGTTACGTGAATATTTAGAAAAGGCAGCATACATGCATATGGGTTTAGATTCCAGGCAAGTCCGGGAACTTGCCTACCAGTTTTCTGTGGCAAAAAATAAAGAAAATATTCCTGAAAGCTGGCATCAATACAAAATGGCTGGTATAGGGTGGTTGAGATGTTATCGACAACGTTATCCAGAACTATACCTACGAGAACCTGAAGCAACTAGTTTAGCCAGAGCTACCAGTTTTAATAAATCGTATTCGCCGCCATCTTCACAACAATGTGCAATGACGTCTCTTATACAGCCTAATTTCAAGTGAGCAATCATTAAAATCCCAATATTCATAATCAATTAGCTTATCTTAATTTTAACTATAGTTCTAGTTAAAGACCTCTGTTTAATAAATCATTATTCGAGCCGTCGACCATTCAATTACAAACCATCTCTGTAGTAGTTAACACAAAAGCTAACAGATGGCACTGTCGCTCCTGTCTTTCAATATCGATCCCGTAATAACTGTACAAATATCTCAGAGATGGCAAGTTCATCAAATATTATAAAAAACTAAGCTAAGCTATTATTATAAGCTGGTTATTAATTAGATTGACTAATGATGCCAGCAGATACACCCTCGCGGCGACATATATTTTATTGAAACTGAATACAACTGAAGTGCTGGTGCTCACACCAGTTATTGTATCATACACGGCGATCAAGGCGACATCCACTTCAGGCCTTTTTGGGTGCCGCTTTGCAAGTAGCAACTGTTTGAAGTTTTGAATTTTTACATTTGTGATTTTTCAAATTTTTCACAGTTGATTTATAATTAGATACTAATGACATTAGCATTGCCAGTTAATCTCTAGCAAAGTCAAATGGGTTCTTAGTCACAATTATTGTGCAACCGTGTTCTAGTTCTGAATTTGGTGTATATGAGGGTGCATCGACATACGCAACGAGCCGTTTCACTTGATTAACCACTTCCGAAGAGAGTGCGATCAAGAGACCGCAGAAATTGAATAGCATCACTATGAAGAAATTGAACAGAATCATTATGAAGAAATTAAACAGCATCTCTATGAAGAAATAGAAGAGTGCCAAAATGAACAAACCGAAAATCACTATGAGGAAATCAATTCATAAGCCAGCGTTGGATTCCTTGTGGTTCAACAAATAAGATATTAGCGTAGCTTAAATAATCAAGTAGACATTGTCTTAAACGAGACGTGCCGGATTACATCGAGCTGCTTGAATAATATAAAATCAGTTATACTGACGATATGGTGTCTATCAATTTTCGGAGCTCTTAAAGCAACCATAACTTTTTATACAAGGGATTTTTTCCCGTGGTTTTTTCGTGTATGAAGTTTTATTTATACATAGTTAAGACATAGCCCAGAACATGTTAAATTATGTCAAATTATGTTCCAGACTAGAGGTGGGGTTCCAGGGTACATTCCTCCTAATGACATCCTGCATGGCTCTCTCCATAGCTCGTTGCGTGACTCTGAGCTTCTCTAAAAGCTTTTTCAAATATTTGACGTGGTTAAACGAAGTTGTCGCTCGATTCACTTACTCTATTGTTAATTTATAGCCTGCTACTGTCTTTTATGATGAGAATAAGTAGGAACGACATTGATTATGTTTTTTTTTTACAAAATTGCATTACATCAACTAAGTAACTCATTTGTTACTCCCCGTTAAGTTATAATTTCAAGATACTAATGACATAAGCATAGCCAGTTAAGCTTTAGCGGGGTCAAATGGGTTCCAAGTCACAATAAAATTATATTGTACAACCGTGTTCCAGTTTTGACTCTGGTGTAAATGAGGGCGCATCAACAAAATCAACATCCGCAGCGAGCCGTATTATTTGAATAACCTCTTCCCAAGAGAGTGTGATCAACAGATCGCAGAAATGGAATAGCATCACCATGAAGAAATTAAATAGCATCACTATGAAGAAATTGAACAGCATCACTATGAAGAAATTGAACAGCATCACTATGAAGAAATTGAACAGCATCACTATGAAGAAATTGAACAGCATCACTATGAAGAAATTACACAGCATCTATGAAGAAATTGCACAGCATCACTATGAAGAAATTGAGCAGCATCACTATGAAGAAATTGAACAGCATCCCTATGAAGAAATTGAGCAGCATAACTATGAAGAAATTACACAGCATCTATGAAGAAATTGAACAGCATCACTATGAAGAAATTGAACAGCATCACTATGAAGAAATTGAACAGCATCACTATGAAGAAATAGAAGAGCGCCAAAATTATAAAACCAAAAGTCATTATGACTTATGAGGAAATCAACTAGCTTAGCTTAAAAATCAAGTAGATATCGAGAGAGATTACATCGAGCTGCTTAAATAAAATAACATCAGTTATGCTTATGTGTTGGGAATTGCCCGAACAGACACACACAGACGACACGCGCAGGCGACGTGATCAACTTGCGCAACAAGCGAGCTGAGGTGTGCCGCGGGGCGTCTGCCCGGCCGTCTGCCACTCGCTTCCTCGGAGCCCACCGCGACGGACGTTAATTTTCAAACGATCATTTAATTATTACATGTTTGTCCGGGCAGTCATTAATTGTAATTTTATCGGGAATATACCGAGACTTTTATACAGTCCACTAAGTTTTTATTTTCCCCAACGAGCAAGTCGAACAATATGGTATTGCCGAGTCCGTCGATCGGTGTTCTCGTTAAATATATGCGAGTGCTATGCTGAAGCCCATGGACTAAGGTATAATGCCAAGAAAAGCAATTAAAAAGGCCCATACGCCGTCCAAAACGACATTCAGACCCCACTCACAGCAATCAAAATAATCTAAAATGGGAGTTTTAACAATCACCCCAGGGATAAACCCTCTGAAATATTTTGATTCTTTTCCCGCTCTAGAAAAAGGGGCCAAAGATCATGGAGAACTTGGACGCGACCCGCTTCAAGGCCCTATCCGAGTGGACGAGCGCCAAAAAGGAGTTGGCCCGACTGGAAGAGGAGGCGAAAAGAACGAGGGAGAGAAGCAATCCGTTTCTCGGGAACGTCACGGGAATGGTGACCAAAAGGCCCAAAAAGAAAACCATTCCGCCCGCCAGAGAAAAATCCTCAAAGGGGACGGATGAGGCCGGAACCTCGAAGGAAGGAGTCGGCAAGAGGAAGGCCGATGAGGAACGTGAGAGGGAGAGAACCTCTCGTCCCAGCCGCCGCGGGAGGCGCTCCGGGCGTCGGGGGCACGTGATGGCTTCCGGCCACCGTAGACGCGGGCCTGTGGACGGTGAGTGCTGGGTAAGCTCGCCGTCCGTCCGTCTTATGACGACGACAGGCCGTGACGACGGCGCGTTCGTGTTCCACGGGCGCCTCACAGAGATGTCAGCAACATGGAAGGGGCCCGCAAGGGCCGACGCCCGTCGGGGCTGCGGGTTGTTCGCAAGAGATACCGCGGCCTCCACATGAAGGGCTGAGAAGGAACATGGTGGTTTTTAGTCAGTAGAATGCTGACACTCTGACACTCCCTTTCGCTCTGCCCAAGAGCGGGAGGGGTTATTTGATGATTTTCCATCCGCCAAAAAAAAAATGGATAAACCCTCATCCTGTAACGAGTCCTCATTTATTAAGATAGCCTATTTGAAGTATCCCGCCATGTGGCATTGATTCTTCTGTTGGCGTCGTCGGGAAGAAGACGACACGATCTAACGGCGCGTGCGTTTTCAGTACCCCTCGATGGTCCTCAAGGGCTGACCTTAGTCAAGACATGACTTATTATATCGCTTTCTTCCCTTTGGGGCGAAAACGTCGTATATTTTTTGAATCCAGTGGAAACCAGTGATTGGGTTGAAAATTCTCCCCTTAGGTTTATTTGTGTTGGAACCTTGCTGTCTAAAACTTTCGTTCTGACAGGAAAACCATGTCAGCCCCTTTTTTCGATAAGAAACATCATAAAATATGTATCTATTCCTAAATTAATATTCGCATTAAGTGTTAACAAATTTTGATGTAGGTTAACAAAATAATCCTTGTCTCTGGAAAACTACTACCAGCATTGTTCAAGCCATAAATAGTAAATCATAAAGGACATTTATGATTTATGCTCATTTTGGTTAAAACATCGTACTCCTCTAGTAGAAATCAGTGATTGGGTTAAAATGTCTTTCCTCAGGTATATTTGTAAATGAACCTAGCTGTCTAAAACTTTAGTTCTGACGAGAGGGCTGCTCTTCTTAATTGAGGGGACCAAGACAATAAATAATAAGATAACCAATGCCCAATAATAAAATAAAGGTGTAAGAATGGACACGGATTTCTTCAACGCAAATATGGGCCACCTGTCACCGTACATCACAACTACTGCGCCTTGAGTGGGAAAACTTGAATAAGCACTCACGAAAACGCAGTACTTTACCGGTGACATTTACGAACCTACGTGGTTCGCGTATCCATTAATGGAATCTTTTCTACTGCCAGTATATACCGGTAAGAAGTCGGCCTTTTCGGCCCCATCGACCATCCATTCTGCGAGCAATGTGACCTGCCTATTGCCACTTAAGTCTGTCAATTTTTCGGACTACGTCGGTAACTTTGGTTCCCATGCGGATGTCTTCATTTCTGATTCGATCACGCAAAGAAACTCCGAGCATAGCCATCTCCATTGTTCTTTGGCTTTGGTGACTTTAAGCCTTCTGATGGGACCGAAACGAGGTCGTTCACAATGGGCCGACAATTTAATGTCGACTTACAGAAGACAAAGATCGAAAGTAAGAGAATCCATGGGAACTGGAAGTGGGGCTGACGATGTTTGTGACTGTTTGGTTTAAAATATTACGCGTGTGATTTTAATTTGTTAAGTTATTAAGTACTTACCTACCTATTTAATTATCATGGATAAAGTTAAAAGAGATAAAAGTGCAAACTTACACATGAGAGGGATATTTTAGTACAAAAATAAGCCAAGCTGTGTTACATGAGAGGGATATTTTAGTACAAAAATAAGCCAAGCTGTGTTGGAGAATTAACAAAGTGATGCTTCGACGTGGAAAATGAAAGTAGACGCTTGGGAAAGCAAGCCAGCAAGCAAGAAAAATGAATTTAATGCTCGATCTCGAGGCATTTTCAGACTGACCAAAACATTAAAGGTCAAATATGAGGGCTTGAAACGTAGTGAGGAAAAAGTCAGCTGCATGTCGCTCGGAACTTTACCGTACCGGAGGTGGTAAGAACACAGCTCCTCCACTCGATAATGTGGAAGAACAGATTAAAGCCATGATAACCTTAAGCACCGATGGGTTGGACAGTATTTTTGACTTCGATGTATTGCCACTAACTCAAGAAGGTAAGCTTCGACCCACACAATATTCAACGCAGACGAGACCGCGTTCCTCTTGTCACCAAAACCTGGTCGTGTATTCGCCAAAAAAAGGAGATAAACTTCTTGAATCTTACTGTCCTAATAACTGGAAATGCAGCTGGAGACCTCTCCTCCAATGATCATATTTAATTATGAACGAATTCCTTCAACTATCGCTGTAAGTGTTCCCGCTGAATGGGCAATAGGTAAATCGGAGAGTGGGTGGATGTTTAGCAGCACGTTTTAGAAATATATGACTGTCTTCAATCCTTGGTTAGGCAAAATAATATTGAAAAACCGGTCTTGTTCTTTGTAATTTATCAATTTTTTGCATCCAAATGGTATTGCAGTTGCTGCTTTGTACCCAAATTCTACGCATATTCTACAACCGTGAACCGATGGACTTTTTAGTAAAAAAGCCGTAACGCAATGGAAAATGGAGAACGGCACATGACATTTCTAGTGAAGACGACGATGATCAAACAGAATATCAGCGCAGTGACATCTCAACATGGTGGCCTTTTGGCCTCGTACAGGACTAATTTGTTATGTTTTAAAGATTACTGTTAAGTATGTTTTCTGGGTTTTTGTTTTTTTTTTATCAAATTTTGTTGTCCTGTGTGAGACCAAAAATACATTTAATTTTTTTTTCTTTTTCTTTCAAATTTACCTCTAAGTTAGCAATTTTTGTTAAACACTCGTTCGTTTTTGTTTTTTATTTGATTGTCAAATCTTTGACGTGCTGATTAATAGTGGTTGAAATAAAAAAGTTCTTTATTATATAAAGTATAAAATAGGGTAGTATTTTTCTTTTACTTTGGCGCAAAACGGAAGCAAATACAAACTTCAAAAAATCGTAGTAATTCAAAAAACTAATCGGGGGGCACGGCAGTACCCCCGCCAAGTCGAGTGCAAAGCAAACACTGGCGTACCATTTCGCCGCATTTTCAGGCCCCTATTTGAGAACCTCTGGATAAGACCCGAACGCAGAAATTTTCGTCATCCAGTAAGCTACAAAATCACACTTAAAATAAAAAAAATCAAGTCTGTAGGTCAGTTAGTTCCGAAGTTAAGCGAAAGCAAAGTTTCGCAATGACACTTACTCACTCATGATCATCAGAATAGAACTAGTACTTCCCATAAACTCAGACCGTCTTATTATAAAACGTGGTATGAAACAAGTACAGAGTTTAGTACAAGCTTTAATCCGTGACCTTGACTAAACGTTTTTTTTTTTTTGCTAGCCTACTCTGTCCCACTCCAGGGCAAAGGCCTCCCTCCACTCTTTCCACGTTTCGCGAACCCGCGCGTCCTCCTTCGGAAGGAAGAACGTTATTAGAAAAAGGAATTTAGGGCTAGTCCTAGAACTATCTGTGGTACCAAAACTAAACCATCGTGACCCCTAGTTTAACTAGGGTACTAAATTGTCAAACGTCAAATACTTCATTTCGAGGTTAGCTTTCGGAAACAATTATTTTGTTATTTTGTGATTAGAAAACCAAAAATGGATATTCATGTGTTTGATTTGGAAGATTTGGATGTGTTGGATATACTTGAGAGTTCCCGAGGACCCAACAGATTTCGTCAGCGACGAATAATTCCATTTGATTTACCTGACGAAGATTTTCGGTATAAATACCGATTTACCAAACGTTTTGGTGAAAGAATTGTGGATTTGTTTCGTGAGGATTTATCCCACGATCCTCGAGGATATCCAATAAGCCCTGAAATGCAAGTAGCTTGCGCACTACGCAACTGGGCTCGCCATGAAGTAAGTTGTTACCTTGTAATGCAAATATGGCTAACCTGTGCGTTACGTATTACTTTATTATAATGGTTTTATTTGCAGATTCAAGACGATACTGGTGACTTACATGGTGTATCTCAGCCAGTTATAAGCAATATCTGCAAGAAAGTGGCTGGAGTTTTAGCTAATATGTCACATAGGTTTATAAAAATGCCTAGTTCGTTAGATGAACAAGAAGCAGCGATAAGAAAATTTCGCAGTATTGTTGATTTCCCAACTGTAATAGGTGAAATTGATTGCACTCATATTCGTATAAACAAATAAGAACTGATGAGGGTCAGCTCTACATAAACCGAAAAGGATTTCCATCAATCAATGTGCAGGTAACTTTAAGAAATCTTATTTATAATGAACTAGCTGACCCACGCCACTTCGTCCGCGTCACATAATATAGCTTATAACCTTTCTCGATAAATCGACTATCCATCATATTAATTTGAGTTAAATCGTACTCGTAACAAACAAAAAATCTTACCTTTCCTTTTTAGAATACCTATTTTAGTTTAGATTGGCTTCGATTATATTATTAAAATAACATTTACTAAAGGTATCTCTTACTGTTTAATATACAGTAACACCACAGTATAAATATGGACAGTAGCGAAACTAAGCCTAGTTGATGCGATAACTACCTACGCTCCATTGAAGCCATAGATAGGGTTGTCCCTTTTATGCACGGTTGCTGAAGTCCCTAGATAACTTCTCAACATAACATTTTTATTCTGTTGTGATCAATCAATCAAATTAAAAAAAGCTAGCTTACAAATACAATCTAAATAGGTTATCTTATGGCGTCGGTTAATCTCAACAAAAGACATTTATGTAGTTTAAACACGGAAAACAGTTTAGTACACAACAACTTGTAGAACTATAGATCTTTAACTTTGTCATAACGGCGCACACGGCTTAACCTGTTACAAGTTTTGGCGGGAGCGAGCTGCGGTTGGACGATAGTCGATAACGTTTCGTGCGCTCGTTGGAATGGGCGCTCGCTATCCACGGCTACAACACAGGTTGCGCGCGGGCAATGCTCATGAAAAAAAAGGAAATCAAACAAACAAAAGTCACCGACTTCAGAAGCTGTTTTTTTTAAAGAGTTGTTTTCATTTTTCCATTTTTAGTTGTAATATCCTATACTAATAGTTACGATGCATTTAACATTCAACCAAGAAACCTAACCCTTAACCTTCAAGATTCTCTTATAATTGCTTTTAACTCCTAACCGTTGAGGAGTTGTCTCTTCCACAATCAGCTCACCTAGATAACCTGAAAGAATACAACCCCATAAGATTTTATTTAAGAATTATCCTCCAACTTCTAACCGTTAAGGAGTTATTCCTTCCATCATCAGCTCATCAACATGAGGTAATGACTGCCAGATGTAAATACTTAAATAGCATTAGAAAAAATACGAAACATGTAATACGTGCCTATAAAATTTGAGGGTTGCCCTCGATTTCGTTAAGATTCCATCATTAGATCCAGACATGGTAACAGTGGGACCATCTCGGGAGTATACTTTTTCGATTAAATTTTTTTTTTTTTAATCGGTTCATAAATGTTAGTTATGCGGAAACAAATAAGATACAAAAATAAAACCAAACCGACGAATTCAGAACCTCCCTCTTTTTGGAAGTCGATTAAAATACTTTCTTCTGCTGATGAAGCCGAGTTGACACAGCCGTATACCGCGCAATACGTTCGTTGCATTTAAAAAAATATCGGGAGATATGAACTTATACGTGACCAACTGACCACTCGTCTCGGCGCGGCACGCACAACTGAGCGCACTGCGAAGTCTGCCGAAGTGCCCCGTCGATGCGGTTGTTTGTGGGAGTATGCGGTTTCGAGCGTTTGTAGGTAGTTTCCGTACTGTCCATATTTATATTGTGGTAACACCTTGTCACAGGCTGCGATGGGCGCTCCCGTGCACGAATGTGCCCGATTGACGGCCAGCAGGCAGGGGTGGCGGGACGTCGTACGGCGGGTACTGTCTGCTGCTCAACCTTCTGGAACATGAAAACCACGACCGCTCTGGCAAGAGTGAACCGACTAAGAACACCTTGTACTTGTAAACATTATGATGCAGTAAATATTTTGAATTTGAATTTCTCTGGAGCCCCCAGAGGCCAGAATCCCCACGCACCTACCGCACCGGACCGAATGACTGCCACGCGCTTAATTATTTTGTCGCCCGTATATTTTTACATTGCGATATCTTCTAAGATATTTGTTTAAACTGTATAGAGTAAAAGGAATCTTATATCACCAGAGAGTTTTAATGGCTGTTGGCTGTGATGGAACAAACACAAATACAGGAAAAGAGGGAGGCGTGATTCGTCTTTTGGAAAATAGGCTATCTCGACCATTGCAATGGATAATATGCCTCTTACACGCCAATGAGTTGCCATTGAGGCATTTGTTTACTTATCTGGATGGCCCAACTGCAGGACCTAAATCATTTGCAGGTCTAGTTGGTAAATCATTAGAGACATGCGAGACACTGCCGTTGGCCCACTTTGAGAAGATAGAAGGTGAACTCTCTCCACAAATATCAACAGATCTGAGTACAGACCAGAAATATTTACAAGAAATTACTACTGCTGTCATAAATGGATCGTGCTCTCCTGATTTGTTACACAGAAGCCCAGGTAAGCTATCCCATGCCCGCTGGTTGACAAGAGCTAATCGCATACTGCGTTTGTATATTTCTACGGAAAATCCACAACCAAATCTTGTGACTTTAGCAACGTTTATCGTAAAATCATACGCCCCTGTCTGGTTTGCCATCAAAACACTTGGAAATATGCCAGTCTACTTGAATTTTTATTGCCTTATATGAAAAACCGCCCAAGAAGTGGTAACGTAAATGAAAGCCAGAATAATAAAACAAACAGTACAATGGAAGCTGGCAATGCAAGTGAAAGCCAGGATATTACAGTTTCACATACTGAGACACAGGAAAATACTGATCATGTTTCTAACACTGAATCTATACCATCTACTCGTACATCTCACAGCTCATCGTCTGAACAAAGGCAAAGAAAGAGAAAGAACGATGAATCTTTACATGTTTTACTGAGAGACGTTGATGAAGATTATGAAAAGCGTCGCCGTGAGATAAAAGAGAAAGAGACAGCTGATAGGGAAATCAAGAAGACATCCTTTAAAACTGTTTTTTGACAGTATGAGCGAAACGGCCATAAAGTTTCCAGTGTGGTTCCAGGAAAATCTTTACCATAATGTCTGAAGCGGAAGATAAGTATGACAATTACTTATACGGAAGTCAGTTCTCATATGGATATTCAACATCTTCTGCTCAATCTACTCCACGCTTCCAAGACACTCCAGTCTCCCAAGATAATCCATACTTCCAAGATACTCAAAACAACGAAGGCGGAGTGCCTTTCACCGATACTACTTTCAATTGATATCTTTATACAACGTAATTTTCAATAAATATATCAAAGTAACTGAATCTGTTTAATTTTAATGTTGATACACTTAATTACCTCAAACAAATAGCCAATCTTTCTTCTGGCGATATAGCTTTTCGAAAATTAGTATCAATCTTAGCAGTATCCTTGGCAATAATTGTAAGTAACTCATCAAACTGTTGTCTAGATACACGATAGTACATGTGTTAAATTCTTGCTTGCTTGTTTTCCAGGACTGAATGTGTTGACTTATCCAGTATCTATGTTTCCGTTTTTTCTTCATAAAATAAGCAATGATCAATCTTCTTCTCCTATGACGATAATCCTCCTCTAAAGTCTCGTCATTGCTCGTGTCGTCTTCCATATCATGTCCGGTTAACTCGACGTTCTAGCACAAACTGGCCATCACTAACGTAGTTTCAGCTTATTTATTGGTGGACGGACAACGTAGTTCTATTTTAGCTTAGCTTAGTTCACTGAGCTTAGTTCTTAAATAGTTTAGCTGGCGGTGGACGATCGGCTTTAGCCTAGGCAGTATAGGCACTTAGGCCCAGATTCACAGACCGCACTTTACTTTGATGGAAAGATCTACTTTCACGCAAAAATATATTTCTTAGTCCTGTCAAGCTTTTCTTTACTTTCAAAAAATTATACTTTATGTAATAAAGGCGTACTGCCGCACTCAGAGAGCTTTAATGATTACTTAGGCCAACACTTAGTAAAGGTTTTGACAGTTTTGTCATACTAAAGTATGTCAACCCTTTACTTAGTGACGGCTTAAGTAATCATTAAATATCTCTGAGTACCGCAGTAAGGATAATCATGACTTTGGCCTCAAAGTAAACTTTACATTAATAAGCGTTTAAATTACTTTTAGTCCATGTTAAACTAATTTCCTACAACAGAAACACATTTTATTATGGTTGGGTTATGGTTCGAAACGTCATGTCGATTTGAGTGACATTTTTTATTATGTTAGTCGTTGCGTCGTGTCGTTCGTTTTCTTTCTTAACTTGGTTAGATTTTTCTAACGAATTTTGCTGTGTCTACCGATTTCAGATATTTCTGACAATCTTCCCGACCCTGGCTTGTTTTAACAGACTTGATACTGCTACCCGACTGACAATTGTTGCAAATACTACCTGACCTTACCGATCATGCCTTTGTTATCGACCCTCGCCTGTTTATGGACCCCGACTGCGCTAGAATGGAGAAAAAGAAGCCAACGCACACCGAGTACGAAAAGCAATTGCTAATAGAGTTAGTTGGTGCAAACACGTGTCTCGGTGCTAGACAGTAGAAAGACTTACGGTGTTACTCTAAAAAAGAAGAATGATGCTTGGGAGAAGTTAACGGTCGATTTCAATATCAATATCTCCCCCCCCTCCCCCCAAATATAACCCAACCTGTTAAGTGTTTAATTACATATATTTTTCTTTAGTAGTGTACATAAAACTGTTGAATAACTAAAATAATTATTGAAATATTTAAGGATCTTTTAACTTGATTTGGTATTTATTTGCTTGGATTAATTCATCTACTGATGACCACATTTTGATTTTTGGAAGAAACGGTGAGTTTAATTGTATTTGCTCGTAACCACTTCTGAGTCGATCGCCATTTTTTATCCGCTAACGATTATTCATGTTTGTTTTCAGCCACAAGGCGTTTTTTTCATACTACTTAAATTTTTGAACGCGCGCCCCTACCAAAATACATATATCTTGGACCGCCCGTTGGCAATCTCAGCGAATATCACCAAGATGCGCTTGGATAACCCCTCTGGTTGCTAATTTAGTCGACGGAATTTGGTATGGTTTGTGATTTATAACTTCAATTTTGAAAAGTGCAATAATGACAGGTCTTAGAATAACAACTATTTCATCTTAATTTTACACCTTTATTTAGAATAGCTGTTAATTTTAGAAAGGAATTTTCAAACCAGCAGCCTTCGTGTAATAAAATCGTTCTTACCTTTCTTGATCGATTTTTATTGATACCTTCCGGCTTGAAGATTAAAAGTCTCAAGCTCCCGCAGGTAAGTCTATCCTTGGCATAGTTTTGTGTGTACTCCAGGCGCCCGAATTTTCACTTTTACTTATTTTTATATGGAGCACACCACACAGTTTTAATATCATTTATCTCTCACTCCCTTTTTTTTATTATTACAATTGTCGCTCAGCGAACAGGGACTTGAAGTAGGTTTGTCTGGTACCTTTATACTGTCATTATTGCACAATTATTAATTAACTTATGAGTCTATTGTTTGCATTGGTTTGTTCTACATTATTACTTTAATAACTTTGTGTTTATTATGAAAAAACTTTCCTTCTTTAACTAAATTGCCTGACTTGAAGAAAAGTAGAATAGTTTATAGCGGTAAATCTTGTGTTCGGGAATTTATTACTCAGATAGAAGAATATTTTTTTTATAAAAATTTCAATGAAAACCTGCTTGTGGGTTGTTTTTCAGATTTGCTTGATGGCATAGCACTTAAATGGTTTAGATCTATACGAATTCGTATTCTTTCTTGGCATGCACTTAAGCTAGCGCTTTTAAAACGCTTTGATAAGCTTGACTTTGATTATTTCTTAGAGAATGAGCTCCGCACCAGAAAACAGAAACCGTCTGAGTCGCTTCCTGATTTCATCACTGAAATTTCTGATATGGCCAGTCGCCTTTCTTAACCTTTGTTTGACCAAACTTTAGTTAATGCCATAAAACACAATATGTTACCTGTTTTTACACCTTTTTTGTTTCTTAGACAGATTGATTCAATTGAACAATTTCTAGAACTTGCAAAAGAACTGGAAGTTGTTGTAGGCAGAAAACCCAACAAAGAGTCAGTTAAACCTTCAGTAAAAGTAAATGCAATTTCTAATGATTTAACTTGTCTGAAATGTAAAAAAACCCGGACACTCGTATAAAAATTGCAAGTCCATACCGGGTATTGTTTGTTTTAAGTGTCATAAGGCAGGGGTCACTTCTAAGACTTGTGACGTTTGTAATTCGGCTATTAAAAACTCGCAAGAGCCAAAAAACTGATTCGGTTGCATCGAGCCCACGTTTTTGAGAAAACTTCGAGCGCCTCGGATGTGTAGAAAAACAATTAGAAGTCACAAGCCGGAAAATGTTACTCGTGATAAAGATTTTTCAGGCTGGTTGGATTATTTAAAGACCTTTTTTTAACATTTATCGTTCAGCTCCTATTCTTTTTACAAAACAATGTGATGCTGGACCCTTTTTAGAATTTAAAGTTGGAAATCAAATTTTTTCAGGTTTGTTGGACAGCGGTTCCACTAAATGTGTTTTAGGCTCAAATATTCACGAACAATTTTTGCAGTCAGGTTATAAAATTAGACCTTCTTGTGGTTCTGCTTCTATAGCAGATGGCACCTCTCGGAGAATTATTGGTGCCATGGATTTGCCAGTAACTTGTGATAATATCACTAAGATAATAGAATTTTTAATTATTCCTTCTTTTGATCCACCCATCATTTTAGGTTTTGACTATTGGATTAAATTTAAAATAGCTAGAGACTTGTGGAAAAACATTACACTTGTTAAAGATAATCAAGATAATAAAATACAAGTTTGTTCTGTAACCTATTTCTGAACTTTCTCCTTCAGAGATACAAAAATTAAATAGCACTATTGCTTTGTTCGAAGAGATTTCTGATGAGAAAAGAGGTTTGGGACTCACTCATTTAGTTGAACATAAAATTAACGTTACTAGTGAACCTTTTAAACAAAGATATTGGCCTCTGAGTCCTGCTAAACAAAAAGAACTTTTTGATGAAGTAGAAGTTTTACTAAAAGAAGGCATTATTCAACCCTCTAAGTCTCCTTGGTGTTCACCTGTTTTGGCGGTAGAAAAGAAAGATGGAGGTACTAAATTGTGTTTAGATTCAAGACGATTAAATTCTGTTACTATTAAAGATTCTTATCCCCTTCCTTATACTGTACTGAAAAAGTCACAAGAAATATTTTCTTGATTTATTTTGTCCTAAATTCCATTGATAAAATAGAATTACTCTAGCTGAGTATAATAATAATAATATACTCTAATGATTTTATTCTTAATGAACACTCAGATCGATTTTTCGTTTTTGCACCGAGAAACCTATAATTATTTAAACCTTCCATCATTGCTAATTATCGAATGCCTTCACAAATATTTATCGATAAATTGTAGGTAAAACGTCTTAACACTAGTCAGTATGGAAGACAGTCGCATTCACCCCATAAAAAAAGAAAAGTAAATTTGCTTGAAACTGAACTGTATCTCAGCGACTATAGATAGCTTTTACAGGTAATTCTGTGTGCATCTACATGTTCTCTTGACAACAACATTTAGAAACAGATTACAACAGAGTTATAACGAATAGTCGCATTTACCCCAAAGTGGGGTGACCTTTTGCTGATCTTATTCAACAATAATGCAAATTAATGAAAAACCGTAGTTTATTTTTAACTTAATTTATATCGAAACTGTTTATCGAAAGCTGTGCAATGAAGTACATTTATTAGAATATCCCTATTATTTAAGTAGCTCATGGTGGAGGGAAGCAAAGATTCAAAAAAAGTTTTGTTAGTTGCTTTCGCCCCGGGTGCCCTTAAACACCTTAAACAATACAAACATTTATTGTTCTTACAGGATGACTAGGCCAACACACCAACAGATGGAAACTCTGGTAGATTTCCTGGTACAGAACCCAGGAATTGTCAAGGGGTTATTGCGCACTGCTCATGCTAAGCAGGAGACAAAGAGAAAGTGGAACGAAATTGCAGTATCCTTAAATGCACTAGGCGGTGCACAGAAAGATGGCAAAGCCTGGGCTAAGGTGCTGTATACACACTTATAAACATTTTTTTTTCACTTAATTATATGACAACAGTTACAATAATTATTACGTTTATTTTCCTTTCAGTATTGGGCTGATAAAAAGCATACCCTTAAGAAGACATGTGGGGAGCATGCCCAGTCGATGAGTCGTACAGGTGGTGGGTCTGCAGATAATTTACCTATATTAACACCCATCGACCAACGCCTGGTAGCAGTGATGGGGGGCCTTCAATTTGCTGCAGGAGACAGCCACTCCTGCACTGCCATTCCCATCCACAGTAAGTCAGTTTAGTTGTAAAATTTAAGACATCATTGTAAACTTGATAAAAGTTAACACCTTAATGAAGTACTTATTCTATAATTTCAGAGTCAAAGCCAAAATGTCATCCAAGTGGAAATAATTCCAACCGAAGGTGTTACTATGGATGGAAATGAATTGGAGTCTCATAGTATGAGACTCATACTTCTCCCGTCCAAATTGAAGAGACTGTGAGAGGTAATAATCATTCAAACTATGTATGCCATCTTTCATGATGATATTATTACTTGCATAAATGTTATTTATTTTATTTTGCAGTTATAACACCAAGAGAACATAATCCTGAAAGGACCAGCCTGCCCACGGGACAGCGTGTCCGATCAAGGACTATGTTAGACCAAACCCAGGAGAGATACGCAGATATAGAGAGGAAGAGGGTTGAAGCAGAAACTGTCACAGCGAGGGCCTTATCTCGAGCTGTAGAACAAATGGAGGTACTATCAGCAGCCATAAGAGAAGGCTCTCAAACTGTGGAAAGTGCTCTTAATAATATTGCTGATGCCTTGAGAGAAAATAGGCAGTAATTATATTTATAGTAGTGTATAAATACTGTGTTTAGACCTAACTTATGATGTGAACAAAATAAAAGTTGGTTATGTGTGTGGTAGGAATACCTTTATGTGAATATAAATAAAAATTAGTTAGTAAAAAGGCAATAAATTATATTTATTCAAACAACAAACAAGTTCATAATAATTGGACCTTTAAAACTTAAGCTCTTTAATTATTGTACCATGAACTTCTATATTAGTGCACAAGTGTAGTGATACTAATATATGTAGTTTTAAGGTTTTATTTACTAACACAAGCTGTATTTTATCATATGTATGTTAGTATGTAAGGTCTATGGACCAAAGTAGCCTGAAAACAAATAAATGTTATGTTATTATTTTGATTATTATTAACCCTCAGCACAAGCCATTACTTATTTAATACACTATAGAAATCAAACAACACGATAGAACAATAGTAAAAGAGGGTTGAAGTCTTGGTCACATATTTATTTAGCTACCTATATAATAAATACTTAATATAATAAATAGGTTTTAAGTTACATAGAATGTCTAAGGGCTCCCGCACACGGGCCACCGGCCACAACCACAAAACGCAGCCACTGGCATATTTCCTGTAATTTTCATACATTTTATATGGACTCGCCGCACACGGTTGGCGCCGGTGGCGACCACACGTTACAAATCGTCGCAGCTTGCTTCTTGTGGCCCGCACCGGCTACTAAACGCCGACACAAAAAGCCGCCACACGCCACTCGCGCGATTCCGCGCCCCTCTCTCCCTTACCCCAGTAAACCTGTTAGAGTCGACGGTAACGCGTAGTCTGTGGTTCATATAGGTAGATAAATATGGATATAGAATTATTTATATCAGAGATACAATCCCGTCCTGCGATTTGGGATTCAAAAAGTGATAGTTATAGTAATAGAAAAAGTGAAGGCCTGGGAAGAAATCTGCGAATTGTTTGTAGGAAATTTTTCGAATAAAACTGCCAAAGAAAAGAACATTGAAGGTAAGTTTAATAAAATAATATATTTATATTCTATTTTCTTGCCACGGTATTGCTCCTTCATTCATAAAATAATCTTTTACGGTATCTCTTGCAGTAGACGCTCGTGTTACTGGCCAGCTTGTATTTTGTATATTTTCGAGTCCCACTATTTTCAAAGTGTGACGAAAATTGAAACCATCCCTTTTGCGAATAAAGTTGTGCAAAATGCAACAAGCTTTCACAGTGTCTTCTGAGAAATGAACAGAAGTGTTTAATGGGCGATGTAATATTCTCCATTTGTTTGCTAGTACGCCGAAGGTACACTCAATGCAACGTCTGGCACGGCTTAACCTATAATTGAAAACTTTTTTGTCTAAGTCCAAATATTTTCCAGCATATGGCCATCATATTTTCACTGAGGCCAAATGCTTCATCACCAACAAATGTATAGTTCAATGGTTGTCGATTACCGACCTGTCGTGGTGAGGGGATATTTAATGTCTTTCTGTGTATTTTATTACACAGTTCACTTTCTCTAAATATTGTAGAATCGGATGCTTTACCGTATGCCCCAACATCCATGAACGTAAAAAGTAAATTCGAGTCGCAAGTTGCTAGAAGTACTATTAAAAAAAAATTATAGTAAAGTACAAGGAGCCGGTATCGAATGGATGAATAATTCTTATATCGTCGGTCGGATTCATTACTGGAACATTTCCGAAATCACGTGTTTTGAGTTAAGTTTATAGAATGGTAAGTAATTGAATCTTTTTTTAAAATCACTAATGGTACAACTCTAGATCTTGTTGACATAAAACCATTTATTCCGATAAAGAATAATAGATTTAAATTATCTCTCCATTTTCAGTACCGGTTCATTTAGAAATGTCACGCTACCACTCTTAATTCTACAGTGCATCCGTAGTTCATAAATGGAATATTTAGAAATGTTTCAGTATGACTCTGAAATTTTCGACTTGATTATATTATTTCGTAATTTGTGCCAGTTGCGCTTTGAACGCGCAGTATAGTGGTCGGAAGGAGAGTGTTTTGTTTAAAAAAAATGAGTTCAAGAGCTAAAAAAATGCTCAAATTAGCCATGACCGGAAGAGACTGGGGTTTAGAGACTGAAAATGATCCGTTTACCGGTAAGTTGTATACAATTACCTATTGTTTAAATAACCTAACTTTAGTTTTTGTGTGAAAGCTTTATAATCATTTAACCATTCCAGTGAATAAAAAAGAAGCTTCAGATAGCTTATAATACTAGCATGGGTCTATTGGTTTAAGATAGAAGTACTTTATTTTTTACCTACTGTCTATCTACTAAATACTTACCTACACAGAATTGTATTAAGTAAAAGAATTATAAGAATTTTAAATTACAATCAAGTATATAAATTGGACGAGATAATGTAATTTCTGTAGCATAATATTTAAGTTATACTTCAATCAATGTATGTTGCAACTTTACAGTATCAATAAAGATTCTTATTCTTATGAATCCTAAGCTAGCTTAAACTTTTGTGTGAAAATGAGCTTTCGATAGCATGATGGTATAGCGCTTCGCTGTTTTTCGTTGTCTAGGTGGTAGTTGTGTGGTGGGATTCGTTCCAGATACAAACTTAAATGGTGTTAATAAAGAGCGTCCTGCGCACAATATTGTCGAAGAGCAAAAAAATCTTCAAAGCAAACCAGGTGAGAGAAATAAGCAGCGTTATTTATAAATTTTTTACTGTTAAGCTATTTACGAAAATAATTGAAGTGACGGATAACGTCATAGCTGGCGTTTAACTGACTGAAAAACTGCCTTTTTCAAACTGAGAAAATGAGCAGGCAAAACATTCTTTTTTGCTACCTAGCTACTTACTCCTAAGCTATTTTATTCATTTCTATTATAAGACAGTTCTAATATGGCTTACTATTCAGTAGGTATTTAAGTATGTTTGCTGCACTTGAGCACGAAAAATAATGTTTACAATCTTTACTTTTTAGTTAGTTAATCTGGCTATGTATGTTTGGGGCATAGTTGCTCGAGTGGTGGCTTGCTCCACCTTCCAATCCCTAACTCGGGGTTTGAATTTGGCCGTGCATACATAAAAATCCCACTTACCTTGCAAAGTTTGATGAAAAAATACGCATTACAGTAGGTACACTTATTTGTTTATAGGTATCGAATCGAATCAACTGTTGCAGTCAATTGTAATGGATGAGGAAAATAATTTAAACTTACCTAACATAAATTCGAAGAATTGCTATACTAGGGTACGTATTTGAATATCGAAGATTAAATCGAATTGAAGTCTTCTTGAAGACGTTGATACTAATGCAGTTGAGAGACTCAACAGCATAATTGCGAAATTTGTTGGGGGCAAAAGAATAAATTTTGCTTCTCGTCGTTACTATCAAGCGGGATGCTCGGCTGCTGTTGTTTCTTACAATACAAAAAGACCTCTTTACACTGTGCACAAAAAAATATTGGGTAAGAGCCCAAGAGGCAACTTAAAAAAACTAGAAGCAAGAGAACAGCAGAGAAAACGAGCCAATGCCGTGAAAAGAAAAAAATATAGATCTAAGCTATTTGTAAAGCAGAATGATTATGGCAAACAAGTGGCTGCACCAGACTTGTCTGCCGATGAGTACATCGCAGCGTCTACAGATTTTATGAAAAATTTGGAGACGCTGGTAAAAGACCGGGAGGGCATACAAAACAGAACCACACAGCAACGCGAAAGCACTGAATGGTTGCAAATCAGAAGGTTGATGATAACAGCATCAAACTTTGGGGCAATAATAAAGAGGCAAAAAATTTTTTCTGCCCTAGTGAACAACATATTATATAAATCGAATATTTCATCCGTCGCATCGGTAGCCCATGGGCTCAAAAAAAAAAATTTGCTCTCCAACAATTGAGCAGCCAAGAAAACTTACTCATCGAGGACTGTGGACTATTTGTAAACCAAGAATTTCCTTATATTGGTGCCACAACGGACGGTGTTGTAGGAGACGATACCATAATTGAGGTCAAATGTCCAGTAGCTGCTTATAAAAAGGGCATAGAAAATGCTATCAAAAATAATACGGTCCAAATTCTAAAATATAATAAAAAGAGTAACGAGGCGACCATAAATAAAAACAGCAACTGGTACTATCAGGCGCAAGGACAGCTTCGGGTGACGGGCAAGCAGCGATGTATTTTTGGTATATGGGAAGGAGAACAAACAAAAATGGAAATTCTATACATCCAGAAAGATGACGAATTCTGGAAAAATAAAATGGAGTCGAAACTCGTCAACTTTTACAACTCGCACATTCTACCTGAGTTAGTAGATTCCAGAAGAAATCGTGGGATGCCTCTTATGGCGCATCCACACATGCCCGGCGGCACGGCCGGCGGCATGGCCGGCGGCCGTGCCGCCGGCATTTGCCGCATCTCAGCCGCGGCACGCGCGGCTTTTGGTTGCCGGCGGCAGTTTGCTTGCGGCTTCGATACGGAGTGGTAGTGTTGTCGTATAATTTCATAGAAGTAAATAACGAAATGACAGAATTTAACTGGGATGATAGTGCAGTGCTTTTATTAATAGAAAAGTATCAAGAAAATGAACCATTGTGGAACCCAAGGCAAAAGAAATGATGCTATTAGGGATATTGCTTCTGTGTTCAACATAGCATCATCAGAAATTGAGAGAAAACTGAAGAATTTATCCAGCCATTATTTTTGAGAAAAACGCAAATATGAAGAATCTAAAAGGAGTGGATCTGGACGGGAAGATGTTCAATTGCCGAAATGGTTTGTTTATAAGGCGTTATCATTTCTTAGTGACAAGAATGCACCGGTACCGACTCTGAACAGCCACGCACCTATTGCAAGTACCCATCAAATTTTTATAATCAAGGTGACTAGTTGGTCGCCTATTGATCGAAATTCGACCATAATTAATTTAAAATACATATTTCATTAAGTAATATTTTCGTAAATAGGGGTACAAAGATTTTTTCTCGCGTATTAATATTAGATACCTACTACCTACAACCCGGTAACAATATATAATACCACGGAGAGCGGACGAGCATACTCTCGTATTTGAACCTTATGCAGTCGGCAAAACGCTCACCGAAAGCGAAGTATTCGGGAATAAGCGCTCATCAAGAGTGTAGGTATAGGCGTCATCAATGGTGACTGTATACATGTAATGTTTATAAGCTTGGTTTTTAGGGTTCCGTACCCAAAGGGTAAAACGGGACCCTATTACTAAGCCTCCACTGTCTGTCTGTCTGTCTGTCTGTCTGTCTGTCTGTCCGTCTGTCTGTCTCCAGGCTGTATCTCATAAACCGTGATAGCTAGAAAGCTGAAATTTTCACAAATTATGTATTTCCGTTGCCGCTATAACAACAAATACTAAAAATAAAAATGAAAAAATATTAAGGGGGTCCCCATACAATAAACGTGTGAAATCGCAAATTATAACTTTGTTATTTTAATAACTTTGTTTTTCATACAAATATTATATATTTGTATGAAAAACAAAGTTATTTTTTGTTGCCGAAAAATGTTTGTATTTTGGCTAGTTGTAGGTAATAGATACGTTCATTTTTCATAGATAATTTCACAAATTATGTATTTCCGTTGCCGCTATAACAACAAATACTAAAAATAAAAATGAAAAAATATTAAGGGGGTCCCCATACAATAAACGTGTGAAATCGCAAATTATAACTTTGTTATTTTAATAACTTACAAAGTTATTTTTTGTTGCCGAAAAATGTTTGTATTTTGGCTAGTTGTAGGTAATAGATACGTTCATTTTTCATAGATAATGGTACGGAACCCTTCGTGGGCGAGTCCAACTCGCACTTGGCCGGTTTTTATTAAATATTTACATACTGATTGGATATTTCAAAACATAATGTTAAAGCTTGTTTGCAATTATTTATAAGATTTCCTTTTTATTTTTAGTCTTCTCAAGTTAATATCACTCCCCAGACTACGCTACCTTCGACAAGGAGGTCACGAAAGCGAAACATAGAGGGAGATCCTGAAGTTGATGAAGCTTTGCAATTGCTGAGGGAGATTACATCTAATGCAAGGCAACGCGATGATGCTGCTATATTTGCAGACTATATAAGTAGCAAGTTGAGGAAGATGGATCATTACACGATGTGTACAGTACAACATCAAATCCAGAATATTGTCTATGAAGCAGAAATGAGAATGGGTCCGATGAATTTTGATACCAATAATACTACTCAGCCTCTTCGTTATCAAAATGTTCGTCCAGGATACTTCACAGGCCAACCTACAACGTCAACAATGTCACCATCGCCCTCAACTTCGCGCTCTTACTCTGTTCAATCAGACTATGAAATGCAAAATAGCCCAGATGTCAACACAAGTGACAGTCTGTTACAAGTCTTGGAAAATAATTTAACCGAAAATAGTGTTATAGAAGTGTTAAGAAATGTTTCTGATTCCTAAATAAAACAATTATTTGAATAATCATATTTTATTTCTTTAAAACATTATAATTGATATTGCCAAGGAAGCTGACCTTGTTCCGATAGAAAATAACATTTTAGCTCATTTCTAAATGCACTTGGTTTTACATTTAGAGCGATCTGCGGAATATTTTGTTGCTCTTCGTTCAAAACTCCATCAGTAGTTCTTTCATTTCTCTTCATAAAATTATGCAGATGCACACAAGCCATCACGACAAGTTTTGCTTTCTCATTTTGTAAGCCAATGCGTGATTGTAAAATTCTGAATTTATTAGATAAAATGCCAAACGCGTCTTCTACAACCATGCGCCCGCGACTAATTCTATAATTAAAAACCCTCTCAGGTGATCCTTTTGCATGATATCCAGAAAATGGTTTTATTATATTCTGTGAGATGGGGAAAGCATCATCACCGATGAAATAAAAAGGTACAGGTGTATTTCTCCCTTGTAATGGAATCGCTTGTGGCAGACTTAAAGTTCCATCTCGTATCATATCAAATAAAGTTGAATTGCGTAGAACTCCACCATCAGATATTCTGCCCTGACATCCAATGTCCACGTATAAAAAGTTATAATTGGCATCGATTAAAGCTAGCAAAACAATACTGAAATATGACTTATAATTAAAAAACTCAGAACCGCTCTTAATTGGACATGAAATACGTATATGTTTCCCATCGAGGGCACCTACGCAATTAGGTACATTCCATTTCTGCATGAAACTCCGAGCCACTGATAGCCATTCTTCCTGTGTATTCGGCATCTGTAAAATAAAATTGTTTGTGATATTTGTGTGTGTAGTTCTAGTTATATGTATGTAAAATGTGTGTGAAGTTCCAGGTACAGTATAAAATCATAGATATTATAATTCGACTAGGAATAGATATGTTACTTAGGAAGGTTCAGTTTCTAACTACCTAATGTGTTACGGATATTTTAGTGTTGCCCAAATTCAGTCTTGGTCTTGCAGTCTTGGTCTTGTTCTTGCGTTTTTGCAAGACCAAGACCAAGAACAAGACCGCGTATTTTTAGCAAGACCAAGACCAAGACTGACCGTGCAAGACTTGAGCAAGAACAAGACATAGCCTGCAAGACTCTTGCGTCTTGCAGCTAGGACTTAGCGCTGTTTCACTGAGTAGTTAGGTGTAACAGTTCGGTGTATAGGTAGGTACGCTTAGGAATTCTATGAGACGCAAAAAACTGTAGGTATCAAAGAATATGAAAAACTGGACCTATGCGCATTACGACTAATACCATAAACATAGCGAATAAAAAAATATCTATTAAAATCAAACTGAGTGCATGCATAGTTATGTTTTAACCATCGGCACTTTGGGGGTGCGCACAGGGGTGCGACATATTAAGTATGTAATTATCGTCTTAAATATTTTTTATAAACACCCATATTTTCATTTAATCGGCCAGTAACAACTAAGTACTTTATTTTGGTAAATTACCGTACAGTGCAACCTTAATATAACAAATATCAATTTAACGATTTTCTCGATTTAACAACAACAAACCTCCTCCTCTTATACGCTCAAACCTAGTATGTTTTAAATAATAACACAAGATTTATTGTTTTGTTTCAGTCGGAAAACAGCAGTGACAACATCACGACAGCTACAGTTGATTGGGTGGTGAAAAAATATCTTCCCTTCTCATTTTTCGATGACGAAGCTACACAAGTATATTTTCGACGTATTTGCCCTAATATGGTGTTTCCTAAAAGGTCTACACTTAGAAGGAAAGTCAAAGAGCGATTTGAAGAGCTCCAATTGAATCTCAAGGAACGACTTCAACAATTATCATCTAAAATGTCTTTTACCATTGATGGGTGGACGTCAATTGCTGGTAGGAGTTACTACGGGGTTACTATTCATTATATAGACAACGAATGGAAGTATCAATCTGTAGTTCTTGATTTTATACCATCACGCGGTCGACATACTGGGGAAGATATTGCAACGATTTTCCATGAATGTTTATTGGAATATGGCATAATTGATAAAATACAAGGTATCACGGTCGACAACGCAACTGCAAATACTAAATTTATGTATGAACTGGGCAAACAGCTGCCGCCACACTTTGATTCAGACAATCAACATTTCCGGTGCTTTGCTCACATTTTAAACCTTGGTGTACAAGATTTATTAAAGACATTAGCATTACACTGTGAGTCTGACACTAACGCGCAAGATCAGCAGTACGAAGACTATGCAGACGAAACTGAGGATGAGGAAGATGAAGAATCTGCACCAAATATTGCTGACTCGCGTACATCTGTAACAAAGTTACGCAGTATTTCCAGTAAAATAAAAAGAAGTGAGATAGTGAAGAAGAAGTTTCAGTCTGCTTGTGAAGCAGCTGGCGTGCCATCAAATCTAAATGCCATTCTTGACTGTCCAACGAGATGGAATTCCACACATGATATGATTGGATTTCGTTTAAAAGTGAGAGCGGGCATTGACATATTGTGCAGTTCTGTCACCGAATAAAATGATTTTCAAATCATAGCTAATGAATGGCAGGTACTCGAAAAATTACATAAATTTCTAATAAACTTTAAACTTTTAAGTACAAAACTTGGTGGAGACAAATATGTTACATTACCGCTAGTCATTGTATCATTCAATCTCTTGCTAGATAAAATTGAATCCATGGTAAAACAGTTAGATGAGAAACCTAATCGATCTGAAGTGGATGAAAGGCTCATTCTAGCTTTCCAAGCAGCTCGAGACAAAATGCTTAAACATTACAAGAAGAGCAACTGGATTTATTGTACTTCTTTAATTTTAGACCCAAGGCATAAGGCTCAGACTTTTGACCTGACAATGTGGGGGAAGCAACTTAAAACAGAAAGTCTGCGTAAGTTCAATGAACTTTATGAAGAATATAAAAGTCTACACTCACTGAACAAATCTCTGGAATTACCAGAAAAAGAAAATAAAGTATGTGATGAAGATGAAGACGTAATAGACTTTGATAAACTCTATGAATGTCCCTCGACGTCATCTGGATCTTGTCTTCAAGGCTTAGTGATAGACGAGTTGGAGGAGTACCTGAGAAAACCAAGAACTGCCAGCTCGGAAGACATTTTAGATTGGTGGAGGACGCATGAGACAGAGTATCCGATTTTATCGAAAATGGCCCGTGATTTTCTCTCAATACCTGCAACTTCAGTACCTGCTGAGAGGTTATTTTCTAAAGCATCATTAGTAATTAGAAAACATAGAAATAGGTTAAGTGATGAGTCAGCCAGATGGTTACTTTGTATTAATTCTTGGTCAAAAAAAATTATATAAAGTATCATAACCTAATGATAAAGCTGTTGATTTGTGTTGTATTTTATTTTTTATTCAAATAAATGATAAATCGTAAAACTCTTTTATTAAATTTCTTATAAGTTGAGGGTTCAATCTCTTTCTAGACAGATAAGTATTGTTCTTTAAAATACAGTCAAGTTATTGTAATTAATTTGTTTTTTTACATGTTTTAGCAAATGTAAGCTTATAAATCATAAATGTTTATTAAGAAACAGTTACTTCCATGGAAAACGACATATAGGTCAGTTGATTTTTCGAATTTCTTATCAAATCTTCAGTTATTTATTAATCTGCTTGATCTTTACTATGGCTTTGTTAATTCAAGCTCACAATGTTCCAATTCTAATACGTTTTTCTAAGATTTAAAGTAAACTTTAATAAATAGTAATAGACTAATAGGTAATTGCAAGACTTGCAAGACTCTTGCTGCAAGACCAAGACTGGGAGCGCAAGACCAAGACCAAGACCAGGTGTATTGGCGCAAGACCAAGACCAAGACTGGCTAAGTCTCGTCTTGTTCTTGCATTTGGGCAACACTAGGATATTTGTACTTACCCTTAAATAATTGGATAATGTAGATACCAACGCTTGACAAACATCTGGAATTATTAAAGAAATAACTTGTGGAGACACTTTAAACAGCGTACCGAGTGAAAAATAAGAGTCTCCTGTAGCTAGGTATCTCAAAGTAATTGCTAGTCGATCGGAAGCTGACACAGCATTTCTCCAGCGGGTGTCAGTTTTTGATATCATGGGTCCAGTTAAATTCAGTAATATTTCAAATTCTTCACTAGAGATCCTTAGAAAAGTGTTAAATTTCGAACGAATATTTCTTCGGTTTATGTCATCCTTTCTAAAATCTTAAAGTATCAGGGACACATTAGGCCTATTTCGTAGACTTGGTCTGACCCAATATCTTCGTTTGATTTTGCGGTTCTTTTTACGAATAATAACATACAACACTACACTTGCGATACACGCAACTATATCATAGTCCAACATCTTTCAATCCTACGTACACGACTAACTTCGACGAAAGTTACAACACTACTGCGAAAATTGCAACCGCATCTGCAGGCCGCCGGCAACCGCCGTAAAGCCGGCGGCCTGCATTCAGCGGCAAGGCGGTCTGAAACCCGGCGGCATAAGCCGGCGGCATGTGTGGATGCGCCATTAGAGGTTCTGAAAAAATTGAATAAACCTTATTTTATTGTTGATTGAATATACATATTTTACAAAACCTAATACACCAGTCATTGCTTTCTTGTCATTTCTGGAAATACCGGTTTTTTGGTAAAACCGGTTTTGTCGATATAATAAATTGTAGGCACCCCTTTAAAACAGCGATCTGGTAAATAGGTGAATCCAACAATAATGAAAACACTCATGAATGCCCCTAATGTATGTAAGTACCAAGTACAAATAATTCACATAAACAAATAGATCCTTTTTTTTATTGTACCTAGTAAAATCATCAAATGAGTCCTCAACCCAGCGCAGGGTGGAATACTGTCAGACTCGTACTGACTAAAATCCACGGTGTCCTTCAATAGCCCTTTACGTTCCAGGGTCACGTTAATGCGATAAGTCCAGCGACCCCGGCAGGCTTTGGCTCTCTAACAGCAAAGCCTGCCGGGGTCGCGGGACTGCTCCATTTTTTTAAAATTTATTCTAAGGGACATTCTTAGTCATAGGTACGGTTAATTTATTTATTGCACTACATTATGTACTTCGTAGACACTATTACTAAGGTAAATAGGACATTTACCATATTTATTATTTGTTTTGTGTTTCCGTTATTTCGTATAAATTGTGAAAAAATAAATTAATATATCGCTATAAACACTTGCTACAAACACAACTTCCACAAACTAGCGTATTAGAATTTTGCATTCGCCTACTTATTCTGCGCCGGCCGGCGGGCGCGGCGCGGCGGCGGAGCGCGGCAGGGTGGGGCGCTCCGCGCGCCGCCTTCCTCGCCGCGTCTGCTTCACCCCCTGCCAAACTACGCGACCACGATACCATTTCGTCTTAAGTGACCATACGTTCCATTTTGAACTGTCCTTTTTCTCGGTCACCTGTCCTGTTGTCCCCAAACAAAGCTCTGGGACACAAAATAGTCCCGAATTCCGAAACTGCGTGAACGAACCACGTCGCAAACGCCGACGCCTGTCGGGGCTGCGGGATGTTCGAAAGAGATACCGGGACCTCGCACACAAAGGGCTAAGAAGGAACATGGTGGTTGTTAGCCATTAGAAGTCTGACACTCCTTACCGCTCCGCCCAGACCGGGAGGAGTCATTTTATGATTTCTCACATCCCAAAAAAAAAGCCATACCTAACTGAACCGTTTGTCTCAGGTAGACATAATCGTCTACAACTTCGAGGCATATAGGCATTCAACGTGACCTTGGTTTTTGCTAAAACTGTTATATTATATAAATCCATGTCCCGTTGTGAGTTAAAAAAAATAATGGTCAGTTTAAGTATGTAGCAACCTGCACAGCTCTATCATTTGCTTCTAGTAAGCTTGCAGGATGGACAGGATAGGAGGTGGCGCATATCCTGCAAAGCACACACCACACTGCTCCACACTGGCAGTTTGTTTGGGATGGATCGATAATACCCCATTTGGCCAGATTGTATCTACAGCGGCCAACCTGGGCTCGCTATGTGACTATTGATAGGCCAAAGGTGGTAGGAGAAAACAACCGCCACATGGGTGGTGTCGATCTCATTGACAGTATAATGGGCAGATATTAAATAAAACTACGAAGCAAGAGATGGCACATTCGAATGTTTTACCACTTTCTGGACCTTGCTATGTCCAATGCCTGGTTACTGTACAAAAGGGTTTATAAGACTTAAAATATCGAATGGACCACTGCTGTCATCTGCTGACTTTCGTGAAGAGATTGGTACGGTGCTCTGTAAGATGGGGATAAATGCACACATACAACGCCGAAGCATTGAACCAGACATCCAGGCGAAATCCCGCCAGGGTCCAGCTCAATTCGTGCCTCCAGTAGCTGTGCGCCAAGACCAAGTACCTAGGTCACTGGCCAGTATGGGTCTAAAAAGTATCTGCTGCAAATTCCTTAAATGCTCTGCCAAATCACAGACCATTTGTGAAAAGTGAGGAGTTGCATTGTGCAACAACAAATAAAACATTTGTTTTAAATCATTCTCTTCTTAGTGGACAAATTGCAGCAATGTACCCGTAATGGTACACTCACGTTTTTTTTATTTATGAGGTAAATATTAAAAGTTTTGAAAATTTTAAAAATTCATGTTTTTTTTCTTTACAAAATCCTATGCTTACAGCAAATATTTAGTAAATAATATTTTATTGAGTTATAAAAGGTTATGACCGCGTTTTTATTAGTAGTTGGTGCCAAAGGCATGACTCGCCCAGGGCGCCTAGATGGCTAAGGTCAGAGCTGAATACAACCAAAAATAAGGTGACCATTAAAAATATGCACTGTTCTCAAGTGTTTAAAATATGTAGATGTTACACGGAAGTTTTACCTACTCCTATATTATAGTCAACCAGATTGAACTTATCATGGTTGGACACATCTATTTCTTGTCAATTGTTTTGACACCATTCTTCTAATACAAATACATAAGTATTTTACAGTATTCAAGTTAGGATTGTGGCGAGAAAGGCTCACCACATGATCCTCACCAAGACACCTTCATATCTCTGGAATTCCTTAATGAGCATTTTCAAGATTTGGCACAGCCATAGGACAATTTTCTGAGATTGAAACCAAGTCAACCCCACTATCTTCAAAAACATAAAGCTTTACCTTTGGAATCATAAAGCTACAATTTTTTAACCTCAACAACTTTTTATGACCTTAAGACGATCCTCAACCTAAAACTGTCATTGACAGCAGCTGAGTTGACCCCGCCGGCAGGCGGCACTCTCTTCTCCGTCTAACCTGGTAAGGTTAGACGGAGAAGAGAGTGCGTACTAGCATATTCCTCTGCAATGACAAAACAGTTCACAACCAAACTGAACTAAAGCCGTAAGTGGTCACACGAACCTGAAGTCAAACCAAAAGACCGAAGGATGGACCCCAACACACAGAACCCGGACCAAGCAGCGTCCACAAACCACACACTTCCAAGAAGTGAACCCACTACAACGGAAACCCCTAGACCCACCGTTCTTGACATAAGCCCAGACTTACGTCTACAGTTCGGTCGTGCTCGAACAAGACTAACTAAAGTTACACTAGTCGTTAACATTGACAGGCTCAATAGAGTCGCCGGATCTACTCACACGATTATGGAACACTCACTTAGAGGAGTTCTAGTCTCACCAAACAACCGAGACAATTTCATACGTATCTGTAAAACATTAATACTGAAACGTATACAAGATATATAATGGCCCAGTTTCCAATTTTTAAGAGAAACACTCACATATTAGTATTATTAAGACTAAGTAAGATTCGAATGTATTTCACCGACACCATCTAAGAACAAACAGCCTAAACCTTTGACTATTATTACCAGTACATGGCCGAAAGGTACATTTTCAAAACACATCCTACGATACCAAAGTCAAAACCAACCAATGTTGACTAACCCACAGGAATAAAATTTTAAAAACTTCTTTCGAGATTATATTTTATATACGATAAAACGAGCGCAAACTAGGAGCGACATTTCATATTCGTTCAGGTCAGCTTGCTAGCTTTTACAATAAACAAGCAAATCTACAAAACTTTCACCTAGCAAGGAAGAAAATCCACATTGCCAAGAAAGACACTGCCACAAGCACAACCCAAAAAGTATTGTAGTCTGTGAAAAGTATGTAATTTTAGCACAACCAACCACAGCCTCAACAAGCCACAGATAGTCGCAAAAAAACTGCTATGCTATACTTTACGCTTTGAGACTTTGAGTTGCCAGCTCTTTAAAAAGTTTCCTCTTCACAGCGTCCAGCCAGCGTCACATGACCGTCGTTGGTCACCAACGACAGCCATACCATGTAATAAATTGCAATGAAAACAAAAAAAAAAAAGTAACTTAGAACACGATACTTATGTTTTCATTGCAATCTTTAAAACTAAAAGCGAAATAACATAGCCATATCCCCGTGCTTTTTATATTTTATTGATTAATATTATATATTAATTTAGTTTTGCATTTTCGAAATGATTACAAACTAAAAACTGTTAATTACAAGTAGATCTACTCCGCAGATAAAATAATTAATAACGATTTTAGTAACACATTTGTAGATTTCTTTGGGTAGACGACGATAATTAAGATTATCGTGGCAACACGGGTAACTTCAATGGATTTCTCAGAACAGTCCTGCGGAACAATGAATACGACTAGGTGCTTAGGGGTGCGTTACTCCATAATGTCGATGTCACCCGTTTTGCAAACGAAACACTTATTAACAAGCAACCTTGGCGACTGCAGCTGTGGTTGCGCTAGTGGTAGCTAGGATAACTAGGGTTGGTTCTTCAAGTGGCAGTGCACAAATCTGAGGCCTTTTGTTACATTCCATTGGTTTCAGGAGGCCCCCTTATCCACTATAAGGTTTGCTATAAATAACCTTATTTAGGGGGCATAATATTATTGACTCTTCTGGCATGGGTGCTTTGAAAAGTACCTGTGCCGTATAGATTGGGAGCTGACGCCCAGTTGTCATCAATGCGGTAACTGCTCTGACACTGCACAACGGATGGATTCCAGAGATAGAGAAGTGCGCAGCTTAGACAATGCAATGCTTTAACCTTGTGGCGGCATTCTCGTTTTTCTTGTTTTTATAACGATACACTATGGCTTCATCAGTCATCGATTGAACTAGTTTGCGATAACGTGTATGGTCAAACGTAGATGTCATTTCTATAGTTTATTCCTCTATGGTATAGTTAAACGCACAGACGTGTCTTTTAAGTTAGAAGCAGTGTTGGGTCAATCAACTAAAATTTTCAATCAACTAATTAGTCATGACTAATTTAATCACGATTGATTTAGTGATGATTGATTTAGTGATGATTGATTTAATCATGACTAAAAAATTAAATCATAATAATATAAAATAAATCAATCGTAAATCGTAATCATTAGTTATGATTGATGACTAAATTAAAAAAATTAAGAAGGTATTTTACTTTAAATATCTGATCAAACTCATGTTCACCGGTAGAAAATTTATAAAATCTTTAGTATGTTATTGTACGAGAGTATATTTCTAGACTGTAATGATTTTTTCTTTCAATTTATTATTATATTTTTTTTTTATGGTAAATGGATGGCAAAGGGTGCAGGGTACCTTGTCTATGTGTCCGTGTGCATCACAACGGACACAAACATCAGGTAACATAATCCTCAGATTCTTGATGTTCAGAGGATAGCCGAGGCCGTACCTATGCCACTATGCCTTACTTATCGATTAACCCATTTACGAATTCGTTATCCAAGCATGAAACTAAGTACCCCTACGCAGATATTATTGCTGGGAAACCATTTTTTTTTGGTGAAAGATCATATTTTACGGTAAAACTCAATGTAGCACTCTTAAAACATTGTGGTAGTAGATGCTTTAAATAGTAAACGGGTCTTGGAGGTAATTTAAGTAAAGCTATAACCTGCAAAACTAGTATTTAAAAGAACAGCTGTGAGAAAATTCGAACTTTGGCCCTCAATATCTCCGTAATTAGGGGTATGGCCTGGAACAAAAAAATGATCCCAGTGACAGGTTGAACAAATGCCTTTCGGCTTCGCTAAGGGTACTTTTACAGCCTTTATATCATCTCATATATTATAAATATAATAGCATACGACTACGGCTCTTTGCCGTTTTTAGGTATAAGTGTCAATTTCAACATTTATAATAACGTCCGCGTCGCGTCGCTTTAAACTGACGGTAAGCAATCACAAAATTAGTCGTGACAAATTTAGTCATAATTAATGATTGAAACTAAATCAATCATCAATCCTGACGCGCTGGTAAATTGGGGGAAATATCGTTCTTGGGGTAATATTTGAAAAATAAATTTGCTATGATGTGTATAAATTCCCGGACCTTAGGAATTCCGGAAATTTAGGTCAGCGTGAATCAACCATAACACATTCAGTTTCTAACCGACTTCCCAAAAAGGAGGAGGTTCTCAATTTTGTTCGATTGGTATTTTTGTTTAATGTATGAACAGTACAATACGATTAGGTACGCTGAGATTTATATAAATTGAAGACTTTAAACGGATTAACTTTACGTGGAAAATAAGATAAATTTTATTAGATTTCCCTATATTATGGAATTTCATACTGATGAATTGAACTGGAGCTACCCTATATAAAGAAAATTGCTAACTGATGACTAGGCAGCATGGTATCCAATCCTGACCTTAACCCTGTTCCGCGAGGTTTTTTTGTTCGTTCGTGTTTGTTAGTTGGTACTTTGGTTTCTCGTTTCTTGTCATAGCCATATAAAAAGTATGGACTGGACATACCTACAACCTAGAACGGTACTCAAAATGGCTGCCAATGGTAGGGTTGTGTCAATCATGGAACGTAGTATCACTGTAAAGTCCATTTCACGAAAGAAGTCCCGCAGACGCAGCGCTGTATGTCGCGCGACATAATTTTGTTTCACAACTTTTGGCATCGCAAATAAACCTTATAACGCACTAATCCAATAATAAACTCACAAAATATCTACCACAACAAACGCACCTTGATAACATCGACAAACGACAACATGGCCGATCTGTTAAATTTAGTTCCACAATTGTCCGCGGGACTTCTTTCGTGAAATGGACTTTAACGAGTATCGAGACTGGTACTACTTAACAGTATTACGAGTATTAGTATATATTACGGTTGAATTATAATTAACAGTCTGCTGTAACAGGAAACCATGAGTAAATTTACTTTCCTTCAGATACCTGAGAATAAAATTAATTTAAAGTGGTTTTCTGAACAAAATTAAAGAAAGTTTTTTATGTTTGCGCTTTCGGTTACTGGTCTGTAGATTCTGGTAGGTATGCAGATCCTAGTGAAAAACAAATTCTTCTAATAGGAAGACGATTATGTTTCTATTATGATTAACATATATCTAGATAAATCTGTTTATTGATGTGATAATTATGATGAATGATGTTTATTTTGCAAATAGGTTTTTACATACACTTTCACAAGTCACTTTTTATTAAAACTAGATGGGGCCTGACCGGGTTTGTGATGCCGGTCGTATTTATATGCAGGTTCTTCTAATTTTATATATTTTAGACGAAAGGAAATAAAATGCCGGTTTTCAGTTTCACCAAAAATCATAGAGAGGGAGCGTTTATTTTTTAATATTTACAATAATGTTGGAGCATGGTCCATAGACAAAATTAGACTCTATAAAGGTAAGTCTACATCCTAAAATTAAAGCAAATTACACATTCAATTTGCAACACCCTCCACAGCCCGAAAAAGATAAAGATATGCATTTAACAAAAGGTTACAAACAAATTCAATGGGACCACAGCCTTATACAATGTAAATACAATCATCACTTATTCTAATAATTAATAAGATGTGCAAGTATGTATTAATCAACTCAAACATTTTTATCTTTCATACTTGACTTGTGACACAGATTGACAAATAATAAAGAATTTATCATAAATTGAAATTACAATTTGAAATACTTGTTTACTTCAGAATAATGAATGATAAACAACTAACGCAAATTGATATTATTAACCAAAAGCTCAACCTCCTATAAGAAGTAAGTACACAGTACAACAATTTAACTTGAATGTTGCCTAAATAAAACCCAAATTACCTAGGTGCCTATTTATTAACTAGTTACACCATGGTTTCAGAAATATGGGTTCAGCACACACAACCAAAAAGAAAAAACAAATATTATAATTAGCGAATTTAAAATGGAATTGCTCGACATCAAAGAAACCTGTGAACAGAGAAATAAGATTATTACTTACAAAATATACTTACTAGGTATTTTCACAGCTCTGCCACAACGAGTTGTCTTTTCTGAAGTCTGACCTGTCTCTGTCTTGGAAATGTTCTCTATTTCTCCAGTACTGTCAGCATCTGTTGTTGGTAGATTTTCAGAAAACTCACCTGATGACTGCTGACTATTCTGCAGTTGATCACTTTCTTCTTTGGTAGACATTTCTAATGGATACAACCTCTGGAAGGGTCGAATTTTAAAACCTGATGATGTTTTTACTTTTGCAGCTCTATAATTACCATCCTTGCCTATAAATACCTCTTTAATTACACCTAAAGGCCACTTTATTCTTTTTTCTTCAGTTTCAATTAATACAATGTCTCCAATATTTAAATTATTTGTATTGTTCTTCCCTCTTTGAACTAAAGCTGTAAGATACTCATTTTTAAATCTTTGCTTGAAGTCTTTCCTTAGTTTCAGCATGTACTTCAATCTAGAGTTCATAGCATTAGCATCAGCTGTGTCGAGGTCAGTGACATCTGTGTGAGGAATACATTGTAAAAAACAAGCTGGAGTCAATGGTTCCAGGCAAGTATTCTTGTCATCTTGTACATAAGTGAGTGGACGTTGATTCATTACTGCTTCACATTCGCATAAGATTGTTTCAAGTTCTTCATAGTTAACACGTGATTGTCCTAGTATCCTTTTAAGTAAATCTTTCATTATGCGGATAAGACGCTCAAAGAAACCGCCCCACCAAGCTGCTGTTGGTGCGTTCATCTTCCACTGAATATGGTCAATTGTTGACTGCTTCTGTACTTCTTCCCAGTCTATTTCTGCTAGTCTGTTTTTAGTACCATGGAAGTTGGTTCCATTATCACAAATGAACTGCCGAACTCGTCCTCTCCGAGCAATGAATCGTCGTAAGGTGAGCATAAATGCTTCTGTCGATAGTGACTTCGTTAATTCTAAATGTACGCAACGATAAACAGCACACGTAAAAAATACCACCCAACATTTCTCCTCCTCTCGTAAAAATAGGGGTCCCGCGAGGTCTACGCCACTAACTTGAAATGGAGCTGTACATTGGACCCTCTCACTTGGCAATGGAGCAGTAGGTACTTGTGCTGGTTTTGATCTGAATCTAGCACATACTGTGCAAGCAGCTATAACTGATTTTGCCAGACGTCTAATACCAATAATCCAAAATCTTGTTCGTATGTCTGCGGTAAGCTGATTTGCACCTGCATGCTGTAATTCCTTGTGCCGTTGTTCTACCAATCTTCTTACTATAATATTCTTTGCCGGAAGCAATGCTGGAGACTTGGTAGATTCTGGAAAATCTGATAATAAAAGTTTTGTTTTTACCCTTAATAATCCATCTTCATCAAGGTAAGTATTCAAACTTCTTTTCTGCTCTATAATGTAATCTTCTTCACTTCTTTGTATCAGCTTTACAATTTTCTTTTCTGCTTCTTCATATTCTACTACTGATATTTCTCCATTCTTCTTGGCTTTCGTAGATTGCATGTTATTTATAAATCTTAACATCCATGCCATCATCCTTACTATTTTACTATATTTAGAGAAATAATACAACCTTGCCAGTCCTTCCTTTACGCATATGTCTGCATTGCATGCTGTCTTAGTCTTTTGTAGTTCTTTGCAAGCTTCCTTGCCATCAATGTGAAGTGATGATTTTGGCCATTCTTCTCTGGGTAGCTTCAACCATGCCGGCCCTTCCCACCAGCGAAGAGAAACCAGCTGCTCAGCATTGCAGCCTCTTGATGCCACATCTGCCCAGTTCAGTGTTCCTGGACAGTGATGCCAACATGATATTTCCGTATTTTCTCTTATTTCTTTTACCCTATTATGTACATACACATTCCAAGGTAAGTTTTTAGTTATCCAATAATATGCCACACATGAATCAGTCCAACAGTATTCCTCTATCTCTTTTATGCCAAGACTCTTTTTAACTTCTGCTAGTAATCTCGAACCTATAAGTGTTGCTGTCAACTCGAGTCTAGGAATAGAAGCCTTTCCAGGTGGTGCAACTCTAGATTTTGCTGACAACATTCGAACACTAACATCACCTTCTTTTTCAGATCGTAGAAGTACACAAGCGCCATATGCCAGTTTACTAGCATCACAGAATAGGTGAAGGCTTAATGTACTTTCTGCCATTCTATAGTTAGTCAGTCGTCGTGGGATTTTGCATTCACCTAGATATGACACATGTTCATACCACTTACGAAATTCAGTCTCTAGGTCATCTGGTAGCTTCTCGTCCCATGTGAGACCACGTCTCCATGTCTCCTGCATTATTAACCTAGGTAGGAGTGTAACGGGGCAAGTGAAACCTATTGGATCGAATATTCTTTGTATTAGTGACATAAGATCTTTTTTCGTTATCTTACCAAGTTCTGAATAATTGGGCAAATTACCTAGATTGCAACTAAGTTCATCAGTTTCTGTATTCCACATTAACCCAAGGATAGACACTATGTTACTACTTGTCTCATTTATTCCATTAGGTGAAGTAGCCCACTGTCTCAAGTCGAACTTAGCCTGCCTCATAATTTCTTTTGCCTCAGCTATGAATTTATTTACCTCTTCTTTTGAATCCATGCTTGTAATGCAATTGTCAACATAAAAGGATTTAGCTAGTATCTCTGCTGTTTCTTTTTCTTTACCTGTGACCTGTCTCAGATGATGCGTTATAGTAGCAGACAGTAAAAAGGGACTAGAGGTAAGACCAAATACTACTCGACAGTGTCTAAACTCTACTATGTCTGTCTGAGACTCATCTTGCCACCATAAAAACCGTAAATAATCTCTGTCTGACGGTTTAACAGATACCTGTAGAAAGGCTTTGGCAATATCAGCTGAAATACCTATCACACCTTTTCGAAACCCTGTTAATAAGTGTGGTATTTTATCCAAAAAGTTTACCCCTTTATTGAGATATGAATTGAGTGACCTATTGTTTTTGTCACATGCAGATGCATCATATACTGGTCTTAGCTTCGTCGTCATGCTTGAGTCCTTTGATACACCACGATGAGGTAAGTAATGCGTGCCTTGTTTCACGCTCTGCGCCTCTGGTACTCTCTCTACTATGCCCTCTGTCTCCCAGCTACATATAATGTTATGATATTCATAAAACTTACCGGTAGACATAAGGCGCTTGGTAGATGCTCTCAAGCGCTTCTCGGCTACATCTCTGTTGCTTAGTAGTTCCTCATGTCCCACCTTCAGGGGTAGCGACACCTCATATCTGCCATCTACATTGGTGTTGACGCTTTCCTCAAATGCCATCACTGCCTCAGCTTCAGCCTGGATCTTAGATTTGTTCTCCACAGGATCCCTGATGCCGAGCAACTCCAGTGACCAAAACCCTGAAATATCTGATGAACAAAATAATAATTCTACTAGTACTTTATTTTGTTCATCAGATATTTCAGGGTTTTGGTCACTGGAGTTGTTCTCCACAGGATCCCTGATGCCGAGCAACTCCAGTGACCAAAACCCTGAAATATCTGATGAACAAAATAAAGTACTAGTAGAATTATTATTTGAATTTTCGACTTTACCTTGTAACACCCAACCTAATTTGGTTTTGATAGCAATCAACCCATCTTTCAAAACAACCATGGTGTCTGTCATTATGTAGCCTGAATAATCTGCACCAATTAACAATGAAATTTCAGTACAATCATTATCTGCCAATACAATATTATTTTTACCTAACAACCTTGTCAAATTTCTATCACTATTATTATACTTAGGTAAATTATTACAAATTATTGGTTGATCTAAGGCAGCTAACTCAATGCTAAATGATTTATCAGAACTCTGAACAGATATTTTATAAATATTGTGGACCTTTGACCTTACTTGAACTCCACTGAAGAGGCAGTGAGTGAGAGTTTCTCTACCTGTCTCCTTGAGACCTAGTTTCTGTGCAACATCCTTCCTTAAATAGGACCTCTGTGACCCATTGTCCACCAGGGCACGCACCATCATCTGCTTGTCTCCATTTACTATCCTCACCATGGTGGTCTGCAGCAGTGTCACTGTACTTTCCTGAGCGGTGAAGTTGCTGGCTGTTGAACTCTCAGTAGTCTCAGAGTCCTGTTTCTTTGTATTTTCTGAAGTTCCTGGGCATAGAGTGACTGAGTGCTTTTTCTTGCAAATAAAACATTGTACAAAACTCTTGCACACTTTTGCATTGTGCCCAATTTTTAAACAATTTAAGCAAGCCTTCTTTTTCTTTATATGATCTCTCCGCTGTTCTAGACTCATTTTTGCTAGTTTATAGCACTCAATACTCGAATGATTCTTATCACACCAAAGACATGTCACTTGTTTCTTAGTCTCGCTTGTGCCTGCTGTTGTAGCGGCTACCAATGCTGCTGCTGTGGACTCCTTCGCTGGTGTGTCTTTTTGTTCATGTGAGAATGCTGTTGTAGCTAATTGAATTCTCTGCTCGCTTTCAACTTCCTTTTTCAGAAACTCAAGCAATGACTGGAGTTCATTCTTCATTGCAGCTGGTCTTGCACGTTCCCAAGCCTTCAGTGTTTCTAAGGGAATAGCGGATTCAACCATCGGTAAAATAAATGATGAGTATCCCTCTTGCGTTACACCGAGTATTTCCAATGCTCTGAGCTGGGTACTGATTTGGTCATACAGGCAAGTCAAACTGTTGCTGTTGCTGTCTTTGTGCAATATCAAGGTGAGTAGCTCTCGAACATAAACTTGTGTGAGAAGATCATTGCGTGCATATCTTTCTTTGAGATCTGCTATTGCCTGCTGGTAGCTTTTGCTGGTGGCTGGGTAGCTGTCGATGAATCTACTAACTTCTGTGCCAGGTGTCATGGACTGTCTTAAATACTGCAACTTGTCATTTTCGTTCATCATTTGATCCAAGTGAATCTTCTCAAATTGAGCCCAAAATGGCAGCCAGCTTTTCAAATTACCATCGAACTTTATTTGTTCCAACCTTGGCAACTTATAATTTCTTTCCTCTTGTTTATAAACTCCCACCTGTGGCTTTTTCCTAGCGTTCTGTATTGTAAGCCATCGTAATTTATATGTAGCTACATCATCCAACTCTTTTTCCAATTCGGCGTCGTCGCCATCTTTGTCGAGAAGGAATTTTTCTATTTCGCTGTCTAATACAGCCAACTTTGTAGCGAGTTCTTCCAGGAGAATATATTGTGCCTCACCTTCGGGGGTGAACGCGTCGCTTGACTCCAGCAAATTGGCGATTCTGGTGAAATGCGCCCTCGTTGCTCGCCGGCTCTTCTTTGACAAATCCATTTCTGGAATATAGCCAAAAAAAAACCTTCCGCCCTCTCGATTTGTCCTGTCACGGTCGCCAGATGACCGGGTTTGTGATGCCGGTCGTATTTATATGCAGGTTCTTCTAATTTTATATATTTTAGACGAAAGGAAATAAAATGCCGGTTTTCAGTTTCACCAAAAATCATAGAGAGGGAGCGTTTATTTTTTAATATTTACAATAATGTTGGAGCATGGTCCATAGACAAAATTAGACTCTATAAAGGTAAGTCTACATCCTAAAATTAAAGCAAATTACACATTCAATTTGCAACAGGGCCGGTGTTTCGTTTCTGACTACTCTGAGAAGAAACTTCCGAAACAAACTCAGAGGTCATGGTCTCTTTTAAAGTCCAGACATAATCTTGGTATACACACATGAAGACTATGCCTGTCCTGTGAGAGACCAATAAATACTTTTTCTTTCTTACAGATTAGTGTCTGAGATGGTCATTTGAAGAAAGCACCACACAGATTTTAGTGGACCCGTCCAGTCGGTTGAAGCATGCTGATATCTTATTTTCACAATCTTATAAGTCTGTGGGACGGTATCTCGGTTCTGTGAACCACGGGCCAGAGCTAGCACGGTCACATGAACAGATATCGTTTCAGCGCAGCGAAGAAACTACTTCCAGACTAATACGGCAACGGTACAACACTATTCATGTTTGTAAACAAACGAATGAAATTATGAATTAACAAAAAGGTCTCTTTAACGGAAATAAATCCAAAAATTAACACTTAAGCGATAAATTATTGATCGCTAAGCATTTTTTTCATCGAAAGTGAATTACTCCTAGATACTATTGCATGAAAACCGGCTTCTAACCTGTGCACCGACAATTGAGAATACAACACGCAGGCATATTGAATTACTGTTTTCTAACATGTACATGCAGTTTTAAAGATAAACTCCTCGTAATTTTCTCACAAATCTCAATAAAACAAAAAGTAAATAACCATTTGACAGCAGAACTACCACGACCACGAAACTCGCCGCATAACATGACGGAAACGGCACCTAAAGTCCATTTCACGAAAGAAGTCCCGCAGACGCAGCGCTGTATGTCGCGCGACATAATGTTGTTTCACAACTTTTGGCATCGTAAATAAACCTTATAACGCACTAATCCAATAATAAACTCACAAAATATCTACCACAACAAACGCACCTTGATAACATCGACAAACGACAACTTGGCCGATCTGTTAAATTTAGTTCCACAATAATTGTCCGCGGGACTTCTTTCATGAAATGGACTTCACCTACTATTGTGTGACTCGTAACATCAAATGTTGCCATTATGAGCAACAACTGAAATATTGTTGTCTCTTTCATCAAATACGATTACTGCATTAAAAATAACGAAATAAAACGATATTTCACATTCTGTATCCTATTTCACTCATATTTGTATGCAAATGTCTCTATAGAATTCCGCGTAGCGATGGGCGATTCCGAGATGTTTTAACAATCGAAAGAATCGGAGTCGTTAAAATAAACCATCGAGTCAAACATCGACTCGCCGTTCTACAAAACAATCGAGATGTTTTTCGATTGTTTCGAGTCAATGGAATCGACTGCTATTTTTCGACTGTTCGAATCTCTCACCGAGTTTCGCTCGGTCACCGAGGTCAGTCGATTGCATGCATCAAGCCGAGGTGCATGTTAGTTGGACTCGAGTCGAGCGAGCCGCGCGTACTTTGTGAATGTTTAACAGTTTACCTATACTTGCGATTACTTTGCACTGTTTTATTTGTAAGTAAATAGTTTTTAAATTAATTAAAATGCCACGTTTTAAAAGATCAATAGTGTGGGAGTTTTTTAATAAACAATTGGCAAACAGTAAAGTGACATCAGTGGAATGCAAATTATGTAAAACAGTTTACAAGTACTTCGGCAATACCACTAACCTCAATGATCACCTAAAAAGGAAACACCCCATTCAATTATCGCAAGCATTAGCAGAACAAACTCCAACTGCAACGGAAAATAATCCTTTGAATCCCGCATTACCTCCAACTTTATCATCAGCTGACACCGCAATGCCCGTGGCTTCAACATCAATTGCTGGTTGTAGCTCCACACCCACAACAACGGCCACTACCATTGTCAGCTCGATTAATAATAGTACGCAAGTTACAAACCAGAGTGCACCCCCTCCAAAAAGAATAAAGCAGATGAGATTATACGGCTTAGCGCAGACTGAGGTAAACGACGATGAACGTCGTGAATTCGACAGAGATTTAATACGTATGATTGCAGTGGACTGTCAACCATTGTCAATAGTTGAAAACCGTGGATTCAATTTTTTTGTAAAAAAATATATTCCTCGACACAAGTTACCATCCCGAAAAAAGCTATCAGAGAACGTGTTATCCGAAGAATATGAATTAATAAGCACCAGTTTGAAAAACCAATTTGAAAAAACTGACTACATTTCTGCAACCACTGACATGTGGTCATCTGATAGTAACAGAGCCTATATAACGGTGACTGCACATTATGTATACGACTTTCAAATACGTTTCGCAGTTTTATCTACCGAAGAAGTACAAACTGATCATTCTGCTGTTAATATCGCACAAGCTATTTTAAATATTTTTGCTAAATGGAATATTACCAACAAGATAGTCACAGTGGTGACTGATAACGCTGCAAATATGAAAAAAGCTATCACCGAACATCTTCACAAGTATCACCATCCATGTGTCGCTCACACGCTCAATTTGTCGGTTCAAGATAGCATCAAAGAAAATACATGTCTAGAAACTTTGCTTTCAAGGTGCCGATCGCTAGTCACGTACTTCAAACAAAGTAATTTGGCAGCATATAAATTGAGGGAAATACAGAATCAGATGGGACTTCAGGAATTAAAGCTCAAACAAGATGTACCCACCAGATGGAACTCTGCAGTGATTATGATGGAAAGGTTATCACAAATGAAACTGCCACTGTCAGCAGCCCTTTCATCACTGCCAAATGCTCCGAGAAATCTAGACGGGTCAGATTGGGAAGCAATTGATGATTGCGTTCAAATTTTTAAATTAATTTTATGTATGACAGAAGATTTGTCAGGCGAAATGTATCCAACAATGTCTAGAATAACACCGCTAATCCGAGGACTTCAAATACAAATTAAAAACAAAAACTGCTGTACAGACATTGGAAAACAACTCAAATTAAAGATTTTAGAAACAATATCCAGGCGTCTTGGATTTTTGGAAACGACTAAAGCCGTTGCAAAGGCCACTTTTTTGGACCCTAGGTTTAAAAAAGCCGCTTTTGGTACATCAGTTAACGCAGACAATGCTCAACAATGGGTAACTGAAGAGTTGAGCGCATTATTTGGAACTGCTAATAGTTCTGAAAATGTATCTATGCCAATGCCTACATCAACAACTGCCACATCAAGAAGCACCCTTTCTACCCAAGAAAAAGATGATGACGAACTGTGGAGTGACTTCGACCAAAAGGTTTCTGCAATTCGTTCAACTATCACTCCTAGTACCAATGCCATATGCACTATAAAACAGTACCTTGAAATGCCATATTTAGATCGCAAAAAGGATCCCTTCGAATTTTGGAAAATGCACTCTAATACTTTTCCACACTTATATAAATTAGCCTGTAAGTATCTTAACATGCCCGCAACTTCAGTACCATCTGAAAGAATGTTTAGTAAAGCTGGCATGATAACTAATGATAGACGAAACAGATTGGCTCCAAAAAAATTAGACCAACTTCTTTTTATGAGCGAGAATGTACAACTAATTTAAGTTGAAAGCTTCACGGTAGCCCGCGAAATTCAAATTTCCATTCATGTTTTTGCAATTTGCAGGCCAGTGCTAAGTTGTATGTTGATGAAAATTTGTTTGGCGGTTGTAAGACGTAAGTAGTTACAGAATTATAATCATTAAAATCGTCAAAACAACCCCCGTAAGTTCATGTAACCCGATTGAAGAACTTTTTCATGAAATAGTCATTCAATCGGGTTACATGAACTTGGAGGGTTGTATTGATGATTGTAATGATTATAATTCTGTAACTACTTACGTCTTACAACCGCGAATCAAATTTTCATCAACATACAACTTACCACTGGCCTACAAATTGCAAAAAACGTAAGAAAATTTAAATTTCGCGGGCCACCCTGGATCTTCAGCCTTAAGTAGAATGTCTGAATATTTCAATTACCTAGGTATGAAATAAATTCTACTTATCGTTTATTATAATTTGTACTCTTAAATAATATAATTAGCACAGCTGAATTTTTATTTGTGTTGACAAGTACATAAATATTTTTATTGATTTTATTATTGTTGTCTAAAATATATATAAAAGAATCCCGACTGATTCAGTTCCTTCCTATTAAAAACTCATAACAAGTTTATTATTCTTAAAATAAAACCGTAGAGATAAGTAGTTACCTAAAGTAATGTGTCTGTGATTTGATATTAACAAAGACTAGAAATAAAAAATATTACATTACAGAGATTATGACTTTTCTAAAAAGATTTTGTGATTATTATTTGATTAAGATTGTTGATTATTCCGTGCCTGACTGATTTTACCTTTAGATTTAAATAGGTAAGTATATAAATAGTAACATTATAAAAATATAATCTTAGTACTCTTAGAATGTACCTTTTCATTAGCGCAGCTGTATTTTTATTTGTGTTGACATGTTTTATTTTTGTTGATTTTATTAATGTTGTAATATATATAAAAAAATCCCGACTGATACAGTTCCTATAATACACTCGTAACAAGTTTATTATTCTTAAAATAAAACCGTAGAGATAAGTAGTTACCTAAAGTAATTTGTCTGTGATTTGATATTAACAAAGACTAGAAATAAAAAATATTACATTACAGAGATTAAGACTTTTCTAAAAAGATTTTGTGATTATTATTTGATTAAGATTGTTGATTATTCCGTGCCTGACTGATTTTACCTTTAGATTTAAATAGGTAAGTATATAAATAGTAACATTATAAAAATATAATCTTAGTACTCTTAGAATGTACCTTTTCATTAGCGCAGCTGTATTTTTATTTGTGTTGACATGTTTTATTTTTGTTGATTTTATTAATGTTGTAATATATATAAAAGAATCGCGACTGATACAGTTCCTAATATACTCGTAACAAGTTTATTATTATTAGAATAAAACCGTATAGATAAGTAGTTGCCTAAATAAGTAATATGTCTGTAATTTGTTATTAACAATGACTACAAATTAAAATTATTAATATATGAGAGATTAAGACTTTTCTGAAACGGTTTTGTGGTTGTTATTTCATTAAGATTGTTAATTATCCCGTGCCAGACTGATTTTACCTTTAAATTTAAATAGGTAGATAACTAAAAACATTAAAAAACTATGCTACTTAAATATCTAATTAATAAAAAAACAGATTAAATAAGAACCCTCGATATGTTTTATTTATTTTCACGATTCCTTCTATCTTGTTATTCGTACGTAAGTTAACTACTTACATGTTATTACCGTCGCGGTATTGATTATTATCGATTGCTCTTGTTGAAAGAATTAGTTTAGATTCGCAATCACAAAACGCAAGTCAAGAACTCGTGAAACTAAACCATCGAAGAATAACTCTCGAATGAACGCGTCATGCGCCAGTCGCAATAGAGACCGAGTCGGACTCGAGTCCAAGTCGAAACAATCGAGAACCATCGAGATGTTTGAACAATCGAAACAATCGAATAAAACCTCTCGCCATCGCGCATCGCTAATTCCGCGGCGTCTCCATGTTTTTTCTATCTCTATGTTTCTTGTTGACAGTTGTCACTTTCACTTCACTTCCTAATGATCCTCGTTTTAATAATGTTCTGTGCTATGTGTTTTAGTCCATGGAGAAAGGAGAAATGGCGATATTCTTATCTAAAGGAAACGCCAAGAACGATCAATCAAAATTCCAACACATTGAGTGTTGAAATTTTGATTGATCGTTCTTCGGTTTTGTGTGGTGTTCGTATCGTAGAAAATGTCTTTATAATGCATTCGGCGTCATGACTATTTCCGGTCGAAGGTTTCGGCAACATAAGTTAGTGTGTGTATACTTGAAAAGAGCACATAAAGGTATCGTTGTCTAATGAATATGTAAAGTTGTCGGTTGGTTTTTGAATCTCTGGCCAGGTTTCTCTCTGGCCAGAGATTCAAAAACCAACTCAAACCAGTCTCTTTTCTGATCTGGTCAGGTTTTATCTGAATTATGAAGTAATCCAAAAAAAAAAAACACCAGAAATTTACTAGCTCTGTTATATGCTCACGTTGGTTGGGTAGTGTAGTGGTGATTAGGTAGGTACTGAAAAAGTTGAAATCATTTGGTGACTCGGAAAGGATGTTGTTGGTCCGGGCTGTCATTTGTACTTTGTAGATCTATAACAGTCGATACAGGAAATGAGTGGTCTGAAAGTTTGACAAATAGTTTTACCCAAGGTCAGTGGGTTGTCATAAGGGCAGTTTGGATTTAGTTGTTTTTTTGTTTGGTTTTTCTTGAATTTCAGTTGTAAGTAGTATTTGGCTATAATTAGTGTTAGTTAATTTTGAGAAAACAATGCATGGTATGTTCTTTAAATATTAGTACTTTGTTTTTTCTTATTGAGTATATAATTATGTACACTCATAATCTTCCTGCCTTTAACTCATGGCATTTGGGGTTGTCACTGCACATTTTTTTCTTCTATTCTGCCATCGTAGATTCATGATTTATGTAATAATAAATACCGTATACCGGGGTAAATAGCAATGATTTTCAACTTTGTCCTAAGAATTTGTTGTGTGTTAGGTACTTTTTTTTAATTACGGGTTATTTTATTTCATGTCTGGTACCATAAAGAAAGAGCTGAAACAATATTTTTTTAACTTTATGCAACACTGTCAATAGAGAATAAGCTTCTCATCTACAAGACTGCCCTAAAGCCGGTGTGGACATATGGGATACAACTGTGGAGTAGCTCTTGCCATAGCAACATCAGCATGTTGCAGCGACTCCAAAATGTCATATGGGTGATTATACAAAAGTTGGGTAACTCTTGAGGATATTTTGTTTACTATAGTTATTAAATCAAATTTCTACAAATTCGGGTGTATAAGATGGCTAATCTAATGAATATATTGTTCCAAATCGGGCCAGTCACTTTTTTAAGTAGATTGTGAGATATTTAAAATTTTCAGAATTTGACTGCCAAGGGACTGACGAGGGTAACATAGTACTGACAAAATACACCATTTTGTAAGAATTATAATAAAATTTAATAAAAATTGGTACAAATCTCTTAGGATTTAATAATGGCACATGTCTTTTAAGTATTAAAATCACTTAGTAACAATTAAAAATAATTATTAATATGGTTTTAAAAAATTTCTTATGAAGATTTTTCATGGTATCAAGTAAATATCTCTTCTGTTTTTTGACTTGTTTATGAGACACAAATTCTTTCTTTCCTGCAGCTTGACGGCTGTTAGAATCATCTTCGAAAAATTTCTGCACTAATCCTTGCATTCTAATTTTGCTTTTATTTATTTTTTTATTTGTCAGATTATGTCCAGTTTTTTTGTAGGTGACTGCTTTGTTTTTTATTCTCCATAGTTTGTATTTGTCTACTAAATTTCCAGATCTAACTTGTTTAAATTTGTTTCTTTCTTCATGAGTCTTTAGTTTAGTGTAGTTTTCTTCCAATTGTGTTTTAATAACTTCCCCAAAAAGGGCCTTCTTCACTAATTCTTTCTTTTTAGTGATATCTTCACTCATGTCTTCAATTCTGGTCTTTGGCGTTTTTTCAACAGATGTTATTACTTTTTTTAGCTGCTTTTTGACTCGTTTATACTTTTGACGCTGAGTATTTAGTTTAGTTTTAAGCTTTGAAACTATAGCCTTCATCTTTTTTATTTCCTTGTTTCTAGATTTTCTCTGTCTTTCACTTCTCTTTTTAGCTTCTTTTGCTCTTTGGTCTTCGTTAATAACAGGTCTGATTTCTTCATTAATTATGGGTTGTATTTCGTCGTCAGTTAGTGGAGGACTATTCTGGCGTATAAAATTATTAGTGGTTTGTTTCAATAGCTGTTTTCTTTGCCTGTAGTTTGATGAATAATTTTTCCATTTTTTTCTAGTTATTCGTTGCTCTCGTGGTGTCATGTCTTCAACATTTTTTCTTTGTCCTTTCTCTTTTTTCCTTAAGTACTGAAGTTTTTGTTTTTCTTTGTATTCCGCTAATTTAATGGGGTCGCTTTTAATTCTGGCTAAGCGAGCCTTTTCGGCTTCTCTCTTTTTTTTTAGTATTTCTTCCCTAGTCAATTTGCTTTTAGCGTGCCGCATGTTTTAAACTGAAATATAAAATAGAAATGCTTATACACGGTAGCAATTAAAATAAAAGTGCTCCAAAATAAAAAAAAAAACATCAGTACCATGGAAACACGTCAGTCCTCTGGCGCGATGCCTGACAAAGGACTGACGCCAACGGACTGGCGAAAAAGACATAATTTGAGGTTATAATCAGAACTAATGTTTTTTTTGGTAATTCCGAGCATCAAACTACATTTTAACAAATCATAGTTAACTATGTATAAATGAAAATAAACCTGAGATTAACAAGAAAATAACGACTCACCACAGGACTGAAATTTTGACTGACTCAGCACGTGTATAGACGACAAATACAACCCAAGCACTGGTACAGTTATGGCGGCCATCAAATTGTGCGGTCCGCAGTTAACTTCATTAACAACATTAAAATTCAAACAGCGATTTGACTTTGAGTCGGTGATAATTTGGCGCGAATTTCAAATTTAAACAACGCACAACGGACTGACGAATGAAACAAACACAAAGTTTCTTAATTTTTTTTAACCCTTAATTCGACAGATTTTTTTTTAAATTAAATTTGTAAAATCGATACTGATTTTGGTTCTTAACTTGTAGGGGACCCTAGAAAAAATACTTGAAAAAATCTACCTATTTCAGTTTCCTGAAAAACCTACGTCCATTATACTGGACATTATCAAGTTCATAAGAAACTGATGCACTCAAACCATGTGCAGTATACTTCCCATTGTCAAGGAGAAAGAATAAAAGAAACAAGTGATTCCGTAGGAAATTATTCATATTATTTAATAAAAATAGTCTCATAATTACATTGACTTACGCTTAAAATACTAATAGGAACTCACTTATGTTTAGAACATAATAATTAAGTATAAAATTTTCATAAAAATCAACATTTAGCTTATTCAAAAACAATCAGCCTTCTAGTTCTTAAAAATATTAATGTATAGATCAACTGTCACTTGCTTTTTGGTCGCATTTTTGGTCGTCTGCTTAATTACTTATTGTGGAAATTATAAAAGCAATTTCTTTTGGCCACTAAGCACAACCTCTGCTTGCATTTGGAACAATGCATATTCGTTTTGTTATTCTTGCAGAACTTGCAACGACCATATGTCGTATATTCCGGCCAGTGGTTGTAGCCATCATAACGCACAGAAACTGGGGGCCTCGGTGCACTTGGGTTTTGGATCAGCGCTTTTTTTGGTACAGGGCTTGGTGGTTCCGTCTCAATTGATCTTCCCTTTTGTCTCAATTCGACTGCCAACCTCTGTCTGAACTTTTTCAGGCTTATATTTTTTAGGCTCTTCGTGTTACATTTTCTCCTGTAGAGTAGCCAAGCATTGTTAACCGTTATATCTAACATTTGGCCAAAGATGTTCATGTACCAACGACGGCTCTTGAAAGAGGTTCTGTAAAGAGCTATCAACATGTCGCACAGATCAACGCCTCCCATATGTTGATTGTAATGTCGGACTAACTGCGGACACATAACACCAATTTTCTTTTTCTGTTCTTTGCTCCATCTCTTGATTTCTTCAACTGGGTAAGCATCTGCATAGGAACAGGCTAAAGTCACAACTTTATTGTCATACCATTTGACAATGGCGATCTTTTTGTCGTTGTCAACGACTTGGCTAAATGAACCTCGGCCCCTTTTCTTCAGTTCTTTGTCACTTAACAGTCCCTTGCTGCAACCTTTCAGTCTGTTTTGCCGTATGGTGCCGAGACTGAAAATCCCCCAGTGTTCACGTAGATACCAGATCAAGTCGAGCGTTGTGAAATAATTATCAAAATAAACAGCACATCCTGGAGTCTGAATTGTCTTGCAAAGGGCTAATACCAATTTAGCACCCAGTGTCATCTGCTCTTCTTCCTCGCTAAAATTGATATACCGGAAGGTGTCATCGCCGCCGTACAATAAAAAATCATAGAATATTCCAGACGCACCAGCGCGTACTACGTTCTTGAATCCCCATTTATCAGGTTTCATGGGGTTATACTGTCTCCGGTTTCCTGCTTTAGTACCCTTATACGGTATAGTCATCTCATCTATGCTATACTTCGTTTCTTCTTCCGTTGCAAGGCAATTCCTCCTTATTTTTTCAATGAATGGTCGTATCTTGTAATATCTGTCTTCATCCGAATTGGCGTTGTCCACAAAGTGAATGTGGCGTCGAATCTGCTCGAATCGTTTCAATGGCATGACGTCAGCCACTTGGGCATATCTGAAACCTGTAGACCAATAGTCTAGATAGGAAGGCATTTTCACTATACCCATGATAAGAAGGATCATGAGAAAGTCTTTTAACCCCTCGATGGTCAATTGTATACATTTGCCAGTTCTTTGGGTTGAGTACAAGTTCGTGTTGTCGACGATATCAGCGAGTATATCTGGGGAGAAGAACCGATAAAAATAGTCCAACGGAGAGTCAGTATCCGGTAAATCAAACACGAAGTCGTTTGATGGAATGTCAGCCTTGTGTCTAAATTGTCCTTTCTTCCATTTGTAGCTTACAATGAGTGTTTTCATAGTCTTTTTTGCCCGGACATTTGGCACAGCTCGTACAGGTAGATTCCTCTTACGCCTGGTTATTCTTGATGTTGATGGACTAGCAATAGACGAAGCATTTGATGACGGAATTGACAATAATGAAGCCAAACTTGGTAAAGCATTATAATTTACTTCACCATTTGGTGGTAGCACGTTGTCAATAATAGGAGTCAACGGAGGTCGCTCATGGTTCAAATTGTCTTCGACTTCTAACACAGGGTTCTTCTCACTGCCACTGACGCAAGGACTGTTCTCAGTTTGAAGATTTTCGTTTGTTGTCTCCATAAAAGTATCAGCATCAATGTTAGTCTCGTCACTGTCGATTGAAGTATTGTCTTGTGTATCATTTTCGGAGCTGTCTAATATATTCATGCGCTCTATGCATGAATCGATGGAAGGGCAGGGTGAGGAGGACAACTCTTCAGTTCTATGAACAGCAATTTCCTCTTCATTCTCAGGTTCAGAACCACTATCTACATCCGATGAAGCATTTGCAGGCGGCACCAATGCTACTAAGCGATGTCCTCTAGACTTGAAGCTCTGAAAAATGAAAAGTAGTAACATGTAAAACATTTTATCTGCGGATCCCTAAAAATATTATTACGAGAAACAACAAAACTAAATTTTGTAATAATACGGCAACGGGAAGAATACGAGACATACGATTTTGTATTTAGTTTTCTACTACTTTGACAAGGGGAAGAATACTGGACATAGTATTTGGCAGTTACTTTACTAGTAATTTGACGATGGGAAGTATACTGGACATACAAGTTGTGGGCATCGTAAAAACTAAACAAAACTCAGTAACACAATCAAAACATTATGAGTAGCTTTCTAGGTATGTTATTTTTAGGTTTCAATAAAATTACAAGGAAATAAGCCGTAAAACAATAAATAAAACGCAACTTACCGAGAGCCCGCGCAGCGAGTCCTTCCTCCCCGCCATCTCGCCAGCGACTGCTTGCGTCCCGTCGATGTGTACGCGGTGCTGATTTTTGACAATGTTGTTGGATAGTTCAGGGTGCAATATAGCACCTAAAACTCTAGATATACGGTCTAGTTTTTATATAGTTTTTTTTTTTATTGAACGGGAAGTATACTGCACGGCGTCGAATTAAGGGTTAAATAATGTGGAGAACATTGCATTATGAAAGTTGTAGTATATACAGGGTGTTTTGGGGATGAGTGTAGGCATTTTGCAGATGGATAGGGTCGGTCCATACGATTATTTTATAGTATGGGAACTATGGTCCGATATCCTTTAGTTTTTAAGTTATGGGCAAAAATTGTTTTTTATGAATACTTTACACTTTTTGGGTTATGAAGCTAAAAATAAACACAATTTCATATTAAATACAGTTTTTTTATTATTTGTCGATTTAAACACATAACACACTATAAATTAAAAGTCTTACAACTATTCCGATAGCAAAAACAATCAAATAGTGAAGAAAAGAAAATAAGCATAAAACAAATCTTAGTGACTTTCATAGATATCAATGTGTATTTAAAAAAACTGTGTAGGTGAAAAGTGATTAAAATTACCTAAAAAAATGCTTATCTCTTCCTCTTTTTATTGATGTATCAAATAATACGCTACGCCTCAAATTCAAACAGTTATGAGACTAAACCTCTACGGATAGATCAAATGAGTCAGTCACTCAAGTAACAAAGCTGCAATAATAATACCTGGGTGCCATTACTTTACTTCCAGGTATTATTATTGCAGCCTTGTTACTTGAGTGCAGACTCATTTTGATCTAGCTGTGAATGATAATAATAATAATTCGATGAAGACATGTCTCTATCAACAAACAAATTTAAGCTTGGTGTTCAAAATGACTTCCAGCATTTCGAAGACAAGCTCGCGCACGTCTTCTGACTTCAGTAGTTGTTGTGCCTACTGTCATCTCCGCTCTTATTATTTCGGCTCCTTCATTGATCTTTGTGACCAATTGCTCCCGACTCATTATTTCTTCGTCATACACCAACTCTTTGAGTCTTCCCCACACATAAAAGTCGAGGGGAGTTAAGTCGGGAGATCTGGCTGGCCATAGGACTGGCCCATTTCGGCCAATCCAGCTATTTTCATAAGCAACGTCCAGATATTCTTTTACACATCTTGAGTAGTGCGCCGGGCATCCATCATGCTGGAACATCATCTCTGATAAAAGATGCAGAGGAACGTCTTCCAGTAAATCCGGCAATACATTTTGTAAAAAATCTAGATACACTGCGCCATTTAGACGGTCGGGCAAGATATGTGGCCCAATTAATATTCCTCCGATTACACCGGCCCAAATGTTGACGCTGAATCGCCTTTGCGACGAAACCTGTTTTTTTAGTTTGGGGTTTGCACCCTTCAGCTCCCAGTAATGTTTATTATGGAAATTTGTGATCCCATCTCTATCAAATTTCGACTCATCGGTCCATAGAATTCTTCTTAGAAAATCGCCATTCTCTGCATCTTGGCTGATGAGATAGCGGCAGAATGTCATGCGTCGGGCAGAATCACCTTCCTCCAATGAGTGCACAGGAGTGTAGTGAAAAGGATGTCTCCCATCTCCATGGACTACGGACCATACTTTGTAGGTGGATAGTCTTAAACCATGACTGTCACGCAGTTGCTTTATTACTTTGCGCACGCTTGTTGTGGGATCAGACCGGAAAGCTTGGCATATCAGCTCGTCGACTTCCACAGGGTGTTGGTTCATAGAGACTCGGGGTTCCCGTAAGTTCAAATTTCCGGTTTCACCAAGTCTTCTAAAAGTATTCCTAAACACCTGCGCGTTCGGAATTCGCCTCGTAGGGAAGCGTTCTCGGTACAACTCTCGGGCTCTGGTAGCGTTACCGTCAGCAAGTCCGTACACAAAAATAATATCAGCATATTCACGAAAAGTAAAGCCAGGCATTTTAAAATGCAAGTTCATAAACACACAGTCCAAAACAATACTGTACTGAGAACTCAACGTAAAGGAGATCAACACTCTTAAGTGGACCTACAACTTAATACGGAGAAATAAAGCAAGGTAAGTACGTGTGCACGGTATGAACAGTCAAAAAGTACTAACTAAACAAAGTAAACAAACATTCGTTTAACCGAGGTGCAGCCCCTTTTTTGTGTAAGCGACCTTTTTTGTAACAGTTTTGTTTACCTGAGGCGAACCGGTTTGGCGTATCCCTGCGTGTGAAGTCTCACAACTCAGTGAATTTTAGGCGGAGCTTGTTAGTTAGTACATCAATAGAAAGAGGAAGAGATAAGCATTTTTTTAGGTAATTTTAATCACTTTTCACCTACAGTTTTTTTTAAATACACATTGATATCTATGAAAGTCACTAAGATTTGTTTTATGCTTATTTTCTTTTCTTCACTATTTGATTGTTTTTGCTATCGGAATAGTTGTAAGACTTTTAATTTATCGTGTGTTATGTGTTTAAATCGACAAATAATAAAAAAACTGTATTTAATATGAAATTGTGTTTATTTTTAGCTTCATAACCCAAAAAGTGTAAAGTATTCATAAAAAACAATTTTTGCCCATAACTTAAAAACTAAAGGATATCGGACCATAGTTCCCATACTATAAAATAATCGTATGGACCGACCCTATCCATCTGCAAAATGCCTACACTCATCCCCAAAACACCCTGTATTACTATGTACCTACATCATAGATTGTAGTAGATTAGTAAGTTTTCTTAAATCAATGATAATGTTTAATAGATAGTCACTTGATAGTTGGTTTTCGGGATTGTGACATGCCAAAAGATTGACGTTTTAAGCATTTATTGTGGTTTTTTATTAACTTGTATTTAAAATGAAGAGCTGTGATTGGGTGACCAAATAAAGGACTTTTCATTGTTTTAAAATAAATTGTAATCTCAATAAAATATAATAAGACTTTGCATATATTGACTGATGACATTGAGTTACCCAATTTTTGTATATTCACCCATATTGAGATCGGTGGCGGGAGTACCGTGGTTCATAACTAATGCTGAAATCCATGAGGCATGTAACATCAACACGGTTAAGGACGAAATAACTACATACAGCACAAAGTACAAAAAAAAGCTATTGACACACCCTAATAAGCTTGCAAGTGAATTGGTAAATCGGAAGTACACAAGACGCCTCAAGCGGAAAGTAATATTAGACCTAAGCGCGGAGGATCGGCTCTAAGTCTTAATATTTAATGGTAGCGTACTTTATTGGAAGACGCATACTACACAACAAGCCTCACAGATCAAATCCGCTTATAGCAGGGACCGGACAACCCCGCTTAAGAGTTAAGCCTTTGGACAGGGTAACCCGTACAAGGGGTAACTCATATCGCAGTGTTACCTTTTGTTTGAGTTACATCCTCGAAACCCAGTGAAATGGTTAACACCTTTATTAAGGTAACCACGTGAAGGGGTTAACCCCTTCAATGACTTAAGCCTTTGAAGAGGTTACCTTCTCGAAAAGCTTTTTTTCGTGTTACCCTGGATTACCTAATAAACTTAAGCTGCATGTAGGTGGGGGTATACTTGCACCCGTGCGGCGCCTTATTGCCTTACTATTTTTATTTAGTTATTACGATTTACGAATTTGACAACAAGTGACGCCGTGACGCGTGACATTTAAGCGAACTAACAATTAGGATGAGTAAGACAGGTAAGTGATTATTATTTAAAGTACTGAGTTAAATTAATGTTATTATTATGACAATGACATGTAATTATATTTGTTAAGTAATTATTTTTATTATGTTAAGTTACAAGTGAAGTGAATCACAGTCTTGTACCTACTTATTTAGTACTTATATTATTACTTAATTACCAATATGATTGATTGTGTTTCAGGTGACGCTAGCGATACTGATGATGATGTACAATTCCAAGAATATAGTCAGCCGCTCTTTACGGAGAATCAAGACGAGTTCCCGAATGCGATTACTAGCACAGGCGGCAATGATGGTAAGTAATCGTTAAGCATGAATAGGATAAACTGAGTAGGTATAGCATATTTGGTTCGATGCAAACACTGTAGCGGTTGTGAAGAGAAGCGCCGCCCGACAGGACGCCATGTAACAAGTTTGTAAGTAGCTGTATCTACTGTAGTTAAACCTTTAACCATAACTATTAGCTATTTTTTTCCAACATATAATATTTTATATTTTAGAAGTATGCATGTGTTTTTAATAAAAACGTTTAAAACACATCTGTAGTTAGCTGTATTTGTTTAGTCCTCTCACTAGGTCGACACTTATATCTACTTATTTATTTACGAAATACTAAAACATTCTCCAAACTATTTTAAATAATAGTAATAGCATATTACTAAATCTCCCGCGTCACGGAGCGCATCGACTCCTTAAAGCAAAAAGTGTAGGTATGCATGGGTAAGCCGCATACGTAGGTTTAAGAAGCGGGCGGAGCGATACACCAACCGATCGACCGTCATGCTGGTACCACTACCACCTATGCCTACATAGGTGGTAGTGGTACCTATACCAGAAATGGGGGCAATCACAATCAGCCCGAAGATGTCGCTCGTGCAGTACGTTCGTTGCCTAAGTGGAAATCTCCAGGGCCGGAACAGCTGCATAATTTTTGGATTAAATGGTTTCAAAGATTGCATGATCGCTTGGCGGAACTTTTCCAGTCAGCCTTACAGTCAGGGTCGCTACTAGAATTGCTAACAAGAGGAATATCCCAACTGCTCAACCAGCAGCAAGTAGTACTGCGAAACCCAAAAACTATAGATCAAGAACGTGTCTTCCCATAGTCTATAAAGTCCTTACATCCATTTTGAGAGCTAAAATTTTCAAAGGCAACGTTAAATTATTTATTTCAATTAGGCCATTATAAGCCACTTTTGAACGTAAAATATTAAACATAAGAAAATACAAAAGATTCTACTCCCATTCGGAAAGGTAGGCTCGTATGGAGAAGAATGGGCAAGAAACTCCATTATGCAAAATTAGCAAACAAGCCACCATCATGTCCGCTTCTCAAAATAGATGTAGAAACGGGTCCCACGATACTAAAGAGCTGCTCCTCATTGATATGGCCATTAGCCAACAGGTTCGCCGTTAACGAAAGGAAGGACATGCTGGATGGATTGTAAGCAGGCCGACAGTCTTTCGCTATCGCGCTGTGCTCTTGGGAGGAGTATTAAAAAAAAGCTTAGAAAATAATATTTTTTATTATGATATTAGTGAAAAAGTAACGAACTAAATTAAATAGATACTACTTTTCAGGTTCGGGTTTCGCCGAGTACGGCAGTAATGGCACAGATAACGAATCACAATCTTTAATAAAAAGTAAAATTATCATAAATAAAAGGAAACATGTACCCGAGGCGACAATAAATCAAAACAAAGAAACTTGCGAACTTCAGAATGATTATAGTGAAAACAGTAATCAAAAGAGGAAAAAAGTCGAAGAATCATGTGTGAACGTTACAGATAATGATGAAAAATGTATTCACTGTTTTTTTGACAAGGAGCTGGATAAGAGAAATTATTATTTTGGAAATTTACTTATAGGAGAGCTTCAGTTTTTGCCTCCATGCATGAGATCACACGCCTACATTAACATACTGAGCTACATCGAAAAACTTAAGCATAAGCATTTAAATAAATGATTAAAATTTGTTACATAATCACTAATCAGTCTTTCATTAATTTTGTCAGCTTTTAAATGATGATTAAAGTTACATAATCACTAATCAGTCTTTCATTAATTTTGTCAACTTTTAAATAATGAATATTTGTTACATAATCACTAATCAGTGTTACAATAATTTTGAAATCACATTTGTCAATAATGGTGAATGAATGATAGCGAGTCACAGCCATTCACAGCTGATTATAATTATATTATGTAAGTATAATAAACAAAATATTAATTAAGTAAATAAGTCATGATTGGAACGGATTAACATGATGTCTTGTAATAAGCTGCTGCTAATATTGCTCCTTAATGGATTAAGGATAAATTTTACGGAAGAAAAAAGCCTTTCCACGGATACCTGTGTTGCTGGAGCAGCTAACACGCAATTAGCGACATTTAACAAAGTAGGGTTTTTAGGCACATCTTTACTGGACCAGTAAGCTAATATATTTTTATCCAGGGGCACTCTCGGTTCATATCTCAACTTTTGAACCATTCCTTCAAAACTATCGAGTGAAGTTCTTCCGGGCAGACCACGAAGTGCCTCAGCTTCTTGTAAACGGTTTTCCAAAACATCATTGTCATGACTAGAATTGTCACTATCATGCCGTCTAGTGCAAACTGTAGTGCATATCACTTCTCGAGTTTCAGTGTCAAGCGATTTGAGGCTTTGTAACTGTTTATATGTTTCAGATAATAATTTTTGAGCTTTTAGGCTATCTTGGTCTGATAACAATACATTTAGACGACCATCTATGTACAAGTTTTCCAAGACTAAATCTGTATTTAATAATGTTCTTTCCCGTAATTTCATATTAGTTACTAATTCATTAGCAAATACGCTTGGAATCGATTCAAGCTTGGCTTTGCAATTCAGCCATGTTATGTAAAAATCACCAATTGTTAGCTGTTCACGCTGTAAAGCTTCTGTCGCTGTATTGATAGGCTTAAGGCACGTGAGAACTTCTGTAATTTGTGTCCAGAAGTCGTCTGAGAAAATGTCCGATAGCTCAGACTGGCTGTCGCATATATCTTTTAGTGAAACCAATCGCACTAACATTTGGTAAGTGGAGGACCATCTAGTAGGACAATCAATGATAGGTTTGTTTAAATATTTAGATTTTATAAAGTTTTTCATAGTTGGGCGTCGTAAAACTTTTACTGCCTTTCTTGCAAGTTCAATACAAAGTTGTACTTGTAAATTGCCAGCAATAGCGTCTTTAACTGCGAGTTGCAGTGTGTGTGCCGCACAGAGCATATAATACGTGGTTTGAATTCATTTCTCATTGCGTTAATAAATACATCAACGTTTAATTCCAATGGTATATCCGTTTCAAGTCCAATGTTATCATTATCATCATCATTTTCATCGTCAATCTCACAATCGCTATTCATGTCGGTATTAACATCTCCTGTTATTGTAGAACAATGAGCTGTTAACAATCTTGACATTCTTTTAAAATTACTGCCGTTGTCAGTAGTAATTGAATATATTTGAGCCGTCGGTATCATAAAATCATTTAAGACCTCTAAAACCTTTTCTTTTAGGAATTCGCCAGTTTGTCGTTCTAAAATTTCCAAAACCGCTAAATTTCTAACTTTTATCTGGCCTTCTTTTATATATTGTAAATTAATGCCTAAGAAATTTTTATCCAAATATGAAGCTGAATCAAGTTTAAGGCTTATTAAATTATTTCTAATTTCTGACGCAATTTTTGATTTTATTTGGTATGCTTTTTCCGGTATCATTCCCTTTATTACTTTTATATTTATGTGTTTAGTTTGAATATTAGAAGGAACAGCTATGTTAATTATATCTTGAAATGCTTTATCTTGTATCAATGCAAGGGGTCGCCCATGTACTGTAACTAATTTCACACAATTGTTTATAACTTGGTCTGATGTTGTAGAATGTCGAGATGTACTTGGTTGGTGCTGTTGATTTTCCTTATTTATATTAGTTATAAGTAGGTATTCTTGCACATGTTTCGATGAAATATGATTTTTTAAATTAGTCGTATGCTTGCCCTGGAACAAAACGAGTACTTAATTAATTATAAACATGTTTACTTACTAGTTTAATAAAAATATTGAATAAATCAAGACCTACGTTAAGTGGTCGGGCCACGTTCATTTATACCCATGTATATACCTAATTTGCTACCTATTTTAGTAAGTAAGTAGGTATTAATATCTACGATAATTACACTGCGTTACACCATTTTGGTATCCGTTAAATTGATAGCTGGAATGAATAGGTAATGAGTCATAGATAAAAAGTTCCAAACATATTATGTGGATACCACATCACGTCTAGTTTTCGAGGTACATGTCAATCATTATTTTAACTACCCTCACTTTAGGCGTATAAGAAACAGTTGAGGTTTTCGATGTTATTTTACTTTTTTATTGTTTTGTTGCTTTTGTTTTGCTTGAAGATCGATTTCAAGGCCGTTGGGACAGAACTATGCTAGGCGATTACTGTTGGCGTCTAAAACGAGAAGATCCTTCACAACACAAAAGACAAAGTTAAAATTTAAAGGTATTCCGGCTTTAAATTGTATGAATTGATTTTTTCTTTTATTTTTTATACCTAAATGATAAAAAATAAACTCGATTGATGTAAAAAAATCTGGTATATTTTATTAGATTTCTTTAAATTATGTTTCATTCTTTCAATTTTTAGCATAATTTGGCACATCCTCACGGAAAAAAAAATGAGACGTGATGGAAAGAAAATATCTATGTATTCTTACTAAACGATAGGAATAAATAGGAAACACAAACAACACATGACAAACAAACAAACATGACAAACAACAACAACATGACAAACAAACATGACATTTCAGAGCAGTACCTACTTAATTTTTTTTTTTTCATTTGTAACGCAGTGTTATTAGATTAACACTAAGGTAATGCCATTTTTATATAAGTTCAGACGTAGTAACAAATATAAAATCTTACCTTAATGGCATTTCCACATAAATTACATTTGCTTGTGTTATTTGATGCATCAAACACATAATAACGATGCACAGCATCTCGCCTCGGCTGTGGCATTTTCACAGAAAGACAATTCTTGTTGTAATAGGTATAATAGGGAAGCTAAAACACACACTTACTTAAACATAAACACTGGTAAATTGCTTTTACTTCCGTAGTTCCGTCCGAGTTCCGAATCAAATGACGAATGATGAAAATAAACAAGTATAGACACGAAAAAATAAATATTATTACAATGTTTAGCATGTGTGACGAGCAAAATTGAACTTTATTATCATATAGACAATAGTTATTTTTCCATGTTTACAAGTCGCTCGGCAAGTCGGTACACGCAAGAATGGCGGACCGCCGGGCGCGGTACGATGTCACGTGCGGTCGTGGTTATGCAATTTTCAAACTAATATCGATTGTAAACAGTGCATATATTATTACAATATCTTGAGTTGGAATGGCTTACCCCTGTTACAGTGTTACAGGGTGTTGAAAGGGTAACCCGTTCGTAACGGGTTAACTACACCCGTTCGAAGGTGTAACATGTATCATAGGGTTTTTTTTTGAAGCGCTTAAAAAAACTCCTTCAAAAACCCTTTCAACGAGTATCCGGCCGGTCCCTGGCTTATAGTTGATGACTGATTGCGGATTCACCAAGAAAACAAAAAAAAAAAAAAACTTTATGCAAAGGTTTTCTATATATGTGTCATTTCTATTCACCCGACGTCTGTGTCAATAGAAATGCATAAAGGGATGAATGGAAAAACTGTTAGGGCTGCCAAAAATGAGTTTTTTATTTTGTTTTGATTTGTAAATGCTAAATTAAATTCAAAATTTGTGATTTAACCTCTAGAGCCCCAGCGGCACAAAAACGTGCCAGTAAACAAGTATTACCGTTGAGCCCCGCTGGCACAAATTTGTGCCACCAAACCCCGACCGATTTAAAACTGTATTTGTATTATAGATAAGTCTTAAAATCGTTTCTGAACGAATGTTCTCAATGGCAGATAATATTTTACAACCATATACAAAGATAGAAACTAAAAATATTGTAGGCAACATTTAAAAAAAAAGTGTGAAGTTAGTACAAAAATTTCGTGTTCGTGATTACGTCGCGCGCTAGTGAATTCGTGTGTTTTCGTGATTTTTCATTGATTTTGTACGGTAAGTGGGTGAATATTCATTTATAAGTGTTTCTCGCAACTTTTTACATAGTTTTTCGCATGAAATAATACCACAAAACTTGTTTTATTGAGCTAACAAAATTTACATCGTTCTGGGTTCGTCGAACTTGCTATTGTTATTGTACGATTTTTTGAGATAATTCAACGAAATTTCATCTTTGTGATGGCAGAAATAACGTAAAATCTATTGATAATTCATAATTACACGTAGTCCATGCATATTTCAATAATTTATTCATATTATGATGAAAATTTCATTAGTAGGTAACGAAATCCTATTTGAAAATTTGAATTTTGAACTGTCAAACGTCAAAATGGTTCTTAGCTCAGCTAGTGCTTAGGGTCATGTCGATAAAAGTTATCGATTGTTTTTGTAAAATTGTTCGGATAAATAAAATGAAAGTATTATTTTTCGTAATCGTTTAGTCGTTTTAATTATAATAATTTCTTTTAGTTTTTTATGTTTTGTTTTGTAAATTATGTGTACGGTATTCTAATAGATTTGAGATGGCTGCGAGGCAAAACTGGTGCGTTGGACGCGAGTATGCCCCGGAGGACTTTGATGAGCTCCTCCGGGACACCGACTCGGAGGACGAGGGCGAAGCCGAGTACCTCTATTCTTTTTCATGAATAATGAATAAATCACTCACCTTGTTGTGATGAGGCTAAGTATCATCATCTGCCTAGCCTTTTCCCAACTATGTTGGGGTCGGCTTCCAGTCTAACAGATGCAGCTGAGTACCAGTATTTTACATGGAGCGACTGCCTATCTGACCTCCACAACCCAGTTAATACTAGGTAATACGATACTCTTTGGTGAGACTGGATGTCAGAATTTCAGGTCACTGACTACCTGTAACGACTGCCAAAGCTCTATATATGGCAGCCGGGACCAACAGCTTAACGTGCTTTCCGAGGCACGGAGGAAACTCGGTATGTCAGGCGGTCACCCATCCACAGACCGACCTAGGCAAGCACAGCTTTACCTAAAGATCGACCCGAGTGGCAGTTCTTATTAAGCCACGAGCTCCTCTGTGTGATGAGGCTAAGTATATGATGAATAATCACTTGTTGTTTTTTTTTTCAGTAATATATCTTTTTGTCTTTTAGCAACCTGAATGGATAATATTTTATACATAGGTATGTAGTAACTATATGTGATTGAATCAGGTGCGGGTATTGTTTGTGTTTTCGTCTACACGTTTTATATGGGGAAGGGTGATGGTCTGGAATTGCATGTAAATGTGAACTTCGCATGTAAAACTCATCTGAACTTGCAATTTTTTGTGAGGCGTTAGGTTTATAAATGTGTTTTTTTTTTTCAGTATGTAGAGCCGCCACCGACTATCCTCGGGTTATATACCCAGGAGGGAGTCGAATTTCTACTGGCTCCGACTGCTTCGTCACTTATCTTTATGTAAGTCAATGTTATCATCAAAATGTTTTTTTTGTAAAGTTGTTTATGAGTCTTTTTTAAAACGAAAATCTTTTTTGATAGGGCAAATCCATCGATTTCAACTTCGAGTGTGCCGCACCCTTCCTCGAGTGCGCCAGCAGTCATTCAGGCGTAAGTAATAAAACACGTTTTCATCAAAATAATTGTTTTTGCGTTACATCAGGAATAACGCAAATCTTTTTTTACAGATGCTGCGCGCTCAGCCTTCGCCTTTTGAATTTCACCCAGAGTAATTATATTTTCATCTTCGTCTTTTTACCTATTCTTCTTGATAAAGACATACGTAGATTTATGATATTACTGTTTATTTTTATTACGAGTATTTTGTAAATAAATAGTATTATTATTATTTAACTAATATGCATAATAAGTAAATAAAAGTACTATGTCAATCTAAATTGTTTTTTTATTTTCCTTCCTGAACTCAGTCAAACTTATCGATACTATAGTGGTGTGGTCCCAACCCTACGGAATGTTAGAATTTCATACATTTTTATGACCACTTCAGATGTTGACAATTTTGGTTTTTTCTATGAAAGATAAGGTAAGTATGGGTAGAAATCGGTAGACTACTTTGTTCTTGTTCATTTTCAAGTAACATTCAAATTCAAACGCTTATATTACCTGGTGAAAAAAATCCTACAAAAAAGTTATCAGATTTGTTCCCTACTCTAGGTTATTTTGAGGTTTTACAATTATAGTGGCATATTTTAACGATTTATTGTTAGTAATGAGTCGATGAATATATAAGTAGTATTGTAGAAACATTTATAAAGGGCATCTGTTTGTTATACCTCTGATGATCATTTTACAAAGTAGTGTATCGAACAATGCAAATTCATGAAAACTGCGCCGCGCGCTATGAAGTTCGAGTTTGAATATTGCAGGAATCGGATACAGAACTCGTAAAATAACATTATCTTTAGATTACCAGTCTATTCATGAGTCAGTTCCCAAAATTTCGTGTAAATTGATCACACAGTTTAGTCAGAAATCAACATAATACAGCAACATAACTATATTCGGCAAGTACTCCGACTTCAATAGGATATGTTTATTTCTTGAGTTCTAATCAGAATCTTGTTTACATTGTATTTCATAGTCACATCATTGAACAACCCGACACCGTTTAGAGTGTGTGAATAGAAGCAACAGAAACAGCGATAACAGTTTTTGTGACCAGTGTCAGATTTCGCTTACGATAAGAGACCGCCCGCGGTGCTTGACGGATGGTTGACGTAACTAATGGCGGTACTTGAGAGGTTAAACCTATTTTTGTGTATAAACATAAATTATTAAGGATGTTTGTATTTTAATCCATTTTATTTTTACGAAATGTTATCTCTTTTTCAATAAATCACACAAGATAGGTACTTCTTATTCATATTTTTATTTGAATTAAATAAAATAACAAAATTAAAACTACACAACACTATTTTCTGAATTAAAAGTCGCTTGTACAGTCGAAAGCTTTTCCGCCTGCCCAGTTAAAAAAATTTTCGCATAAATCATGCGTAGGCGCCAAACCCCGCCCCCTCAAAGTTTAGGCCTATTAGAGAAGCGTCAACGTAATTAGTTGCAGGGTGAATCCGCCGTTTTGATTCTTTCTTATTTATTTTGTAATTTTTTTTAAAATCGTCGCAAATGCGTGCTAAACGCAAAAAATAAATAGTTTTTGTAATAATCATTACTGAACTACTGAAGGCACGGAAATCCAACAAGAGAATCAGAAGTTATCGATCTTCAAAGTTATTTAACTGAAGTGGTAATGACGTATTCATCATGGAAATGACTTTTGTTTAATGGGAATGACAAAATGTTAATGGGAATGATGCAAGAGAGTAAATAACACATTTTTCTGCTTTGAATCACTATTTAATCATAATAAAATATCACAAATCAACGATTGACACATACTCAAAAGTATGTATTATACATTTTCTTAACAATAACGACCGAATAGTTTAAGATAAATTAAAAAAAATCCCAATAAAAGTTTTCACTGAATAGACGATTTTTGGTTAATTCTTTGGAAATTAAGGTCGAAAGACTTACAAATTAATATAAAAGAACTATCCTTAACTATGACTTAAAAAAAATCCTAACAATACAATTTTTCACTAATTAGACGATTTTTGGTTAATTCTCTGGAAATTAAGATTGAATGACTACAATAAATTTAAGCTATCTTTAACTATAGCTTAAAAAAATCCTAACAATAAAATTTTTCACTGAGAAGACGATTTTTTGGTTAATTCTGCGAAAATTAAGGTCGAATGACTTACAATTAATTTATAAGAACTATCTTTAACTATAAAACAAATTCAAATTAACATAAGAGCCCAGAATTTTTTTTATTGATGATAATATCGTCACCGGAAAGCCAATAATACTTAAACGCCAAAAGACCATTACAGTAGAGCCATTTGAAGTTATCATTTAGCTAGTTAGCGACAGTTATCTCCAGAATTACAATAAATATAAATGCACAATAATTTTATTATCTCGATTCCAGTATGTAGATAATAATTTCATAATTATTTTTTGTCTTTACCATATTTCGATTACTAAATTAGAAAAAAGTTAGCCACGGTTTTGTATAAAATAAAAAACTTCAAATGCCTAGTACTGTAAAATGGTCTTTTGGCTTTCCGGTGACGATATGAATGATGATTAAAGAAATTAAAAGTGACTTAAACAAAATTTGTAAATAAGCACTATAAAATGAGATCAATTTTGAAATACAGTTGACACTAAAACTATCTATAATATTAGTTTTCATTTTTTTTGTTAATATGATTCTTTTATTAGATAAAATCTTTATGTTAGAAGGTCCCACAGTTGATGTGGTCGCCCGCATCGTGTTAGTAATATTTGCGAATACTTCGTTACCATAATGTCTCTTTGTAGCTATGAGAGGTATCACTTTATCTGTATCAGGAATAGGGGGCGAGCTCAAACTTTTTGATATATTAAAAAATCCTAGGTGTTTCCCATGAGCGCATACCATTCCGCAGTCACACTCAAAGCAGCTTGCATTCCGAAAGGTCAAAGTGGGGATTCCTTTTTTCCACAAAACTTGGTGGACTTCTAGCGTTCCTCTGTATGTCTGCAAGTTTTTTGGCATTTTTTTCTCTATCTCACTGATTTTTTCTTCGGGTACATCAATTAGGGACACATTAGTAATATTGTCTCTGCACACACGCATAAATTGCGCATAGCTGCCTACATCAGTACCATGATTAACACAAGAATCAAGTGTCCTCTTTATTATTCCCCCGACACCATCGGCAGCACCCTTGCCGTGACCAGCTTCACTGTAGTTCCATGTAATAGTACTTATTTGTGGGAATTCTTTGTGTAATTGTGGAATCATATGAAATATGTATTTATTTCTATATTGAGAAGTCGGCGAATCTGTTTGAATATGTAAGGTGTCTATAAATGGGTTGTCTTTGATGGCATTTTGTATCAAAGGAATAAAGTGTGCCCAAACAGCTGGAGCATCATGCCTCAAACAAGAACTCGTTGTACAAATCGATTTTGGTTTTGTTGAACTAGTTGCAAAATCAAAACTGTAGATTATTGCTGTGTGAAGGCAGACTTCTTTTCGACTTCCACCAAAATGCATGGATTGCACTTCTTTATTAAATTTTAATACATAATTTTCAGAAAAGTCTGCATGAATTACAGCACAGTTAACAGGCATTGAATCCTTAAATTTTTTCAGAGTAATATATTGGTTATGGATTTTGTAAATATGTTTGAAAAATGCTGGTAAACTTGCGATCAAAGTATTAATTAATTCTCTTGGCGTGGCTTTTACCTCTTCTTTTTTCACGATTGTTATAACTTTTTGGCCTTTTTTTGTTTTAACAGTTTCTCTCGCACGTATCCATTTACAGTAAGTAATTTCTTGATCATCAGAAAATTCCTTGAACTGTACTAACTTATCTTTACTGTCCAATTTAAGTTTTATAACAAGTTATCGGTTAATTCCGAATTAATGTTATAGTCTGCATCATGCAGCGGCGACATATGTATAACTAGAGAAGAAATGTTAAGGGCAGTAGGCATGCTCCAAGCTGGGGCTACTCAACGGAGTATTGCTGAGGAGTTTGGAACAAGACAAAACGTGATATCAAGGTTATGGTCACGTTATCGTGCTACTGGTGAAGTGGCTGAAAGACACCCAGGCGGGAAGCGCATAACCACTCAACGACAAGACCGATTTTTGCAAGTTGCTGCGAGAAGACAACCAAATGTTACGGCCATGCAGTTGGTTTAGAGGCTCCAGTCAGAGCACCAGTTGCTTGTGAGTGACCAAACTGTGAGGAGAAGGCTGCATGAAGCTAACCTTCGTGCTCGCAGACCGCTTCGTACTCCAGCACTACGCTGAGGAAATCGTGGACGACGACTAGAGTGGGCTCGTGAACATTTGCTCTGGGAAGAAAACCAGTGGTCTGTAGTGCTGTTTACCGATGAGTCTTGGTTCGGTTTCCATCCCGATACACGTAGAGTGCGTGTTTGGCGAGTTCCTGGTCGTGAGAGCCGTCTGCAACATCCTCAGGAAGTCCATTCATACCACGGCGGGACAATTATGGTTTTCTTTATTTGAATAAAAATTTGTTTACGCAAAATAACATTGTTTTCTTTTATTCTGGAGTGTAGTCTGATAAATGGGCTTTATAAAAATATATACATGTTGTATGCTATTGTTAATACATTTTGAGTAAATTGAGTAAATCCAAAATATCCCTAGACAGTGTTGATGTGTGTATGTAGGAGGTACGTCGAAAAGTAACAGTTACAAAAGGTCATTGGGTATTTGACCCACGGCGTACATAAATGAAATAGGGCTAGGTATTAAGATATAATAATATGTATCTGCACCCCAGTGGTACGGGTCGCATTCTTGTGGGCCTTGGGAGAAATGAGAAAAAAATATATTATTATTAAGGCATTTTTATAGCATTTTTGTAACGAATTAACTCAAAACTACTGGACTGATTTCCTTAACGGTTAGGAGTTGGAGGATAATTCTTTAATCAGGTTATCTAGGTGAGCTGATTAATTGTGGAAGGTACTACTCCTCAACAATTAGAAGTTGAAAGCAATAATAAGGGAACCTTGAAGGTTAGGATTAGGTTTCTTGGTGGAATGTTATGTTCGCCACGTACGTTTCCGTCAACTTGATTCTCTATAGGGTACATGCTGCACAGGGCATAGAATTATTGATGCAAAAAATTAATTGATTTCGAAGGTCATCTACAGTTCTAAAGGTCATTGGGCATTTTGTTCGGACATTTGACCCACGGCGTACATAAATGAAATAGGGCAAGGTATTTAGATAAATGTATCTGCACCCCAGTGGTACGGGTCGCATTCTTGTGGGCCTTGGGAGAAATGAGAAAAAAAAAATTATTATTAAGGCATTTTTATAGCATTTTTGTAACGAATTAACTCAAAACTACTGGACTGATTTCCTTAACGGTTAGGAGTTGGAGGATAATTCTTTAACCTTTTGAACGCCAGAGCGTAAACACATCGGCGCCCCTTCTACGCCAAGCCACAAATTCAGTACAAAAACCTACAAAAAAAAATAGTGATTCCAACATCTTAACGAAAAGTTATCGATAACCAATGAATCCGTGCTTTTCGTTCTATATTTTTTAAATAAATATTATTCGTTGCATTGGTCTTTTATTTAACTTGACCCTATTTGGTATCATACTATCATTAAACAGCAGTTACTAAGTTCTAAGCAACCTAAAAGCAAACATTAGAACTACAAACGAATAAATCAATAATAAGGTACATCACTAATCTGGTTCGTGACGTCATCCGCCGACGTGAAGACACGTCTCTGGCGTGGCTGGCACGACTTTTGACAACTTTCTCGCATGCGAGTAGGGATGTGATCATGTGATATTGTGGTACAGTCGAAAGCTTTTCCGCCTGCCCAGTTAAAAATTTTTTCGCATAAATCATGCGTAAGCGCCAAACCCCGCCCCCTCAAAGTTTAGGCCTATTAGAGAAGCGTCAACGTAATTAGTTGCAATCTGCACTGCGCAGCTTAGTGACGTATCCTCTGTACACCTTTTGCGAATTTTACGGACGAACTTTGGCGCGCTTCCCGGACGTTTTGAACATTGACCATTGCTCTGCTTACCTGACCTTTCATTGACTAAACGTTAACCTGTGCAATAATATTGGACTCCTGAGAACCTGTGCTAGAACATTTTGTGCATAATGTCTTCCAGAAATCTCATACAAGAAGAACAAAATGAAATTATAATTTTGCATGGACAAGGATTTAACATCAGTCAAATCGCTGAGCTGAGTCCCAAAATAAAAAAAAAAAACAATATGAATCACATTAAAATGTTTAAATTCTTAAAATGGACTTTCTTTTCATAAACATAAAGTCCATTTTAAGAATTTTAAATTTTGAATGTCATTCATATTATGTTCTGCAAAAGCGGCCATTTTAGGCCCGCTGGCTAGATTAACGTTTCACCGCCCTAAAGCCCCATTATTTCAAATTTTATCGAAATCGTTAAAGCCGATTTAGAGAACACGCTTACAATTGCCTGTTAAATAGCATGGGATTTTATAAGATTCTTATAATAAATTTAAAATTACTCACAGAAATCATTGAGTTTTTAATTTACAATTACCAAACCAACACACACGCACCATTAGTAACAAAAGTCAAATTCAGTTAAAGTTTTTTTTCTAATAATGGCAGTTTAAAAATAACAATAACTCTCGTTCGGCGTGCGTCGGTCTCGTCAGTGCGGTGGAATGGTATTGTATTTCATTCATTATTTCTATACAAAGGCGGGGCGGAGCTAGAGAGCGCTTCATGTTGTAAGTGCAAGCAAATATGAGCTTAGTGGTGGTCAGGCGGGAGTGCCCGCGATAGTACATAAAAAATAATAATATTTTATTATTTAAAACAATTTAATCATTTTACATATAATTATTAGTCGGATTCTTCGAAACTTGGCAAACTTATGTCATCCAAGTCCTTTTGCTGTCTTACTTTTCTTATTACGTTCAGTATATTGACATATGTGACTGACCGTTTTTCTTCTGGCACTCGATCCAATTCAAAAGCGACCAGTCTTGCGAACGCCGCATTTCGTGGGTCGCTAGGTCCTGGTTGGGCAAAATCCAACGGAGGTAAATTAGAAACGTCACACCTTAATTCATTTGCGTCCCATACGCTCCGTTGATAAGTGTTTGCACTCGTTATATCTTCTGCAGAAACTTGTATTTTTATAGTTTTCTTTGTCGTTTCTTCATTTGAAGATGCCTTCCTTTTGCGACTTAGGTCACTTATTATGCTTGGTGAGGAAGGTCCAGCTATATCCTCAGGAGAAGACATAATTATCACTTTTATAAACTTAACAAACTTTTTAACTTGTCGTAACTTGTAATTACGGCAACTACCTACTTTATGATTACTCTATGATCAAAACTTTTCTAGTATTCTATCTTTTTTAGTGTTGCCAACCAAAATGAAAAAAATATAATGAACGAATGAAATCACGTTTGCTAGAATTAACTAACTATGTACATTAATTAAAAACTAATAAATAAACTAACAATAAACTATAAAAGGGCATCAAAAAACTGCTCCTCAACGCTGTCAGCCGGTAATGTGCCCAAAAGACTGGCGGCATTCCCACGTTGTATGGCAACACTTAGCCTCTGGCCAAGATAAAAGCCAGCCCTTGGGTCACGAGAAGCGTCAACTAAGCGTTTAGAAATTTCATAAATGAAATCACTACATAATATAATTTATGGAAAGGATCTGCTGCAGATGTAAGCTAGTATGCAATAAGTTTCATTCAATTAAGATTTTCCTGAATCTGAAATTAAACTAGTTAGTAAACGAAAAAAAAAAATACAAGTAAATAATCAGTCTTTTAATTGTGTTATTCTCGGAATTACTAATAATATTATTTAAAAAAATAAAGCATCAGTAGTGAGTGCTAATCTCTATGGATACTGTTTTGTGCCAGCACGACCTCAGCGTCGAAACTAGTCACAGGTAATCAAAACACTTAAGGTGATAACGTCAGGGTAGCCCGCGAAATTCAAATTTTCTTTGTTTTTTTGTAATTTGCCGGTCAGTGTTAGGATATATATTAACCAAAATATGATTCGCGATCGTAACACGTATGCCTTTATATGATTATAACATTAGAATCTTCAAAACAACCTTCTTAACCCAATGATGGTCCGATTCATAATATTTTCATGAATCGGACTATCATTGGGCTTAAGAACTAGGAGGGTTGTATTTATGATTTTAATTCTTTAAATGCGTACGTGTTACGCTCGCGAATCATATTTTGGTTAATAAATAGACTGACATTGTCCGGCAAATTACAAAAAACGTAGAAAATTTGAATTTCGCGGGCTACAACTGAGTCTTCACCTTAATATTATACTGTAATATTGTAAATTATACAGGGTGTAACACCAACGCGAAAACGCTTACCACATACTCAGTCCATAATAATTCTGAACCCCACATAATAAATTTAAAAAAAAAACAGCTTTTCCCTACAAAACTGCAAAACAACATTTATGGTCAAAATTTATGGGACAGCTGTTTTTTTTTAAATTGCTGACGACAATTTTCTGTTGTTCGGGTTGATGGACTGAGTATGTGGTAAGCGTTTTCGCATCGGTGTCCCTTACATCCTATATGACGACAGTTTTTATAATTGAGTAGATAAGTATACAAACATCATTAGTCTTAAAATATCACAATAAAGTCAACAACTCTTCAAAATTATAATACTTAAAACGGTTTTAATAATAATTATAATATGCACCTACGTAATTGTTAATTAGTCTTAAAATATCACAGCAAAATCAAAAACTCTTCAAAATTATAATAATTAAAACAAAGGTTTTTATAATATAATATTTACTTACGTAATTGGTCTTTAAATATCACAGCAAATCAACAAAACATTGGTAAATATAAAATGTAACATTGATATAAACATACAATTTTGTAATATACCTACAAACTTAAAATAAAAATATAAAAAAGTATTGAAAAAATTGTCATTTATAAATAAAAAAATCATATGAAAAAAAATCAACACCATTATTTAAATTAACAGTGATATTTTACAAATGTACTTTTTACTACAAAAAGTACATTGGTCAATTATCACTCGAGTGATATTTTTCAAAACATGGCGCAGCACACAAATAGACCTTGCATATTTTACAAGCGTACTTTGTTTCTTTTCTTTTTTTTATAACTGCGCATTGTCTACAACGTCGGTATTTGCCCATAAGGGTCGGCATGTGATCATTGTTATTTTTCGACAGTATACGAAGTGGGTTATGACTACTGCTTATGGACTGAGGTAGTGTATTGTGACTATGAAAATTTTCTATAATTTGGCGAATAAGAGACAGATGAAATTTTGCAAAATGTAAATTTGGCATGTTATTTATTTCCTTATAACAGAAAAAAGAATTTAATACGTGCATATCAATTATGTGGAGAAACAACTTTTTATACCATTTTATGGTTTTTCTTATGCACTGTATTGAAGACAGTAACATGTCAGCCGTATCAACGCTTCCCATATTTTTGGAATAGTCCAAAACTGCTTGTGGCTTCATAACTGGTAGCCCCGTCGCTCTATCCTCTTTCAACGATGGCGCCATGATATCACTATGAATTGTTGACAAAATAAATATATCTTTTTTGTCTCGCCATTTTAGAGCTGTCATTGGAGGACAATATTTAGCTTGGATTTCACCACGCTTAATAGTATTATTAAAGCGTGGCATACCGACTCTGTTTTTTTTTACAGTACCACATGCGTATATATTATTCCTGTGCAGGTAATCCAACAATACCGGGCTAGTGTACCAGTTGTCAACATATAAATGACGGTTTGAACCGAAAAAATCCCTAATTAAAGTTGAAACAACAGCGCCTCCGACACCTAAATTACAAGGATCTATTATTTCAGTAGCTGCGCCACAGTAAACAATAAAATCTATGATAATGCCGGTTTGTACATCACACATTACAAATAACTTTATTCCAAAACGATTCCTTTTCTTTGGCAAATATTGCCTTATTGATAATCGCCCCTTGAAGGGAACGATGCTCTCGTCTATGCACAGATTTTTATAGGGTGTCATAAGCTTTTTATACTTTTCCCTAGCGTGATTAATGCAAGTGTCGACTTTTGATAATACGTTAGTCTCTTCACTATGCCGAGAAAAATGTAGCATGCTTAGAATTGTGCAAAAGCGATTTCTAGGCATTAGTTTGGAAAAAATCGGCGATGATAACAACACATCCGTACTCCAGTGCTCTTCTAAAGTCAAATGTCGATTTCGAGTCATTAACATTAATAAAGCAAAAAATATGTACAATTCTGGAATGGATACATCGTGCCACCGTTGTAGGCGAGAATGCATACGAAGGTCTACGTTTAGTACAAAGCGTGAGTGAAATAAATTTGTCATATCTACAATGAACGACATAAAGTCTAAATCTAAAAAATTTTGAAATATATCGAATTCAGTAATATTTTCTGTTACTTCTAAATGGAGACCTGACGTAAACTCATCAAAGCTAGTTAATGCAGGCACGTGTGGTACTGAAGTCCACTGGTAGGACGGCTCCGTTTGTCTTCGACGGGGGTCACGGCGGGATGTTGATGCTGATGCAGATGTCGAGGCCCAATTGTTGTCAGGTGTTTCTTGAGTAGTGTGAGATGTTGAGGGCAAAACAGGTGAGTCATTGACTTGTTCTTGACGATCTGTGATAGACTGTAAACAAAAGCGAAGTGCTTATTACTATTTACGACGACAGAGGCACATAATATAATATTTTGGCTAAATTTATTTACAAATAGGTACTTATACTTGTTATAGTTATCGCTCATTACAAGCTCTCTAGTCCAACTCAATAAATAACTATTATAACATGATTAAAATAAAAATAATAAAACGTGTCAGCTGCCTCCCCACGGCTTAGGTAGCGGTTTCTGTGTTACAATAAACATATACCTACTAAAATGTACATACCTACCATATCAGATGTGTTTGAAACAAGCAATAGTTAAACTTAGTTTTTGTAATTTTTTTGAGTTGACAGTATTCATTGTTCTAAATGAAAAAAAAAATACATGCATATTCCCCTTTTTACTGTGCCTTAGGTGCCGGTTTCATATTTATTAGTGTACCTACCTATAATACTTACTTTGTATAAGTATACCTACTTTTTTTAGCTAAATTCGAAATGGAATTAAAAGAGAAAATATACAAAATAAATGTAAGTAGGTATAATAATTTGTATCGTTAAAAGTAATAGACGGAACCATTTACCTTTTTAATATTTTATATTCGCTTTTGTTTTCCTAACGCATCATTTAATATTAAACAAAAACTACGTACCTATCTATATATGAAAAGTTTGATCATAAATAAAACTTACCTCTAAATCGTCCTCGTATAGAGATATTGCTTCGGAAAATTCGTCATCCTCTTCTACATTTCCTAACACACGAAGGAGTTCTTCAGTAGTCATTTGACTGTCAGCCATTTTTAATATAGCCTCGCACAATAATAATGCTTCAAATTTTAATATTACCACCGATCATAATAATAAATGTAGTAAAGCACTAGCAGACTCCCGTAGCGCTAATGACGTCACCGCTTGACGTCCATTCCCGTCTGTGGCGTACAGGTAACTGTCTATGAGCTCTTACATAGGGATGCGCTAGAGTGGACAGTAAACTATCGATTTAAGGATATCAATTATAAGTTCTTTTCCACATTTTTTTAAATATTATACATTAGGAATATTCAGATACGAATATTTGTCAGTAAAAAGTAATTGTCAAAGTAATAGTAAGCTACTTTCAATAAAATATTTCATAAATTTGGAATATAAGTTACCTTACCTACCCATCACTAGCTGACGTGTCTTGACGTCTGTGGCGTGGGGAAATACACAATTTTACGGATTTCGATTAGCAATATTTGACGATTGTTTTTTCTTGTGAATTCAAATAATGAATATATCTTTGTGTCAATTTACAATATTTCACTAAAGTAGTTTGAAATAATAGGAAAAAGAAACACAGAAAACTTAATTTAGTATATTTATTTTGTATTTAAAAAATGTCGTTTTCTTGACGTCTATAGACGTCGGTGGCGTGTTTGGCACGATTTCGTTAGACGTCTATAAACGTCCGTGGCGTTCAAAAGGTTAATCAGGTTATCTAGGTGAGCTGATTAATTGTGGAAGGTACTACTCCTCAACAATTAGAAGTTGAAAGCAATAATAAGGGAACCTAAAAGGTTAGGATTAGGTTTCTTGGTGGAATGTTATGTTCGCCACGTACGTTTCCGTCAACTTGATTCTCGATAGGGTACATGATGCACAGGGCATAGAATTATTGATGCAAAAAACTAATTGATTTCGAAGGTCATCTACCTGAATTTCCGGGAATCGTGTCGTCGATTCCGGCGTTTGCCTCCCCTTTTTTGTTGCGGTGACGCTGTGTGGATCTTCGAGGACTCGAGTCCGAAGACGAACTCGAGCTGCTAGAGGAGTCGGATGTGTTACTATTCGACGAATGAGACCAAGCTTTAGTTAACATTTTAAAAGGTCATTGGGCTTTTTGTTCGGACATTTGACCCACGGCGCACATAGGGGTATTTAGTTAATTTAGCTGGCCAAAAACATTTGTTTGGGTTTTTGAGTTGCTAATGACGGAAATAAAACAAGCGCATTAAAAACAGTAATAAATAATGTTTATTTTTTATAATTTCCATAAATAGAGAAAAAAAAATTAAAAAAATATTATTCGGTCACATGTCTACACTAATACAGGGTGGCCCATAAGTCCTTACACATGTAAATAATTAATAAATAAAAAACTAATAACAATAAGAAATACCTTTTTATTTCGTTTTAACCTTTATAAAATGGGAATAATTTTTTGAAAATAACATCATCCAAATGTAACCCGTTACGATCACGGCACTCCTTTAAGCGAACGTCTAAAACTATCGACGACTGCGCGGCAAGTCAGTTCTGTGATGTTAGCCATTTCTCTTTGAATATTTTCTTTTAGGGCTTCAATTGACCGCGGGTTTGTGTCACACAAACACGTGTTTACGTTTTAGATTTTCGGGGCTCCAGTAGCGGTTATTTTGTTAACTTACATGCCCATTAATGTGGAAGTGAGCTTCATCAGAGAATAACACGTTATTGAACAAAGAAAAGCGGCTAAACATCTCATTCGCGTAATTTAGTCTCTGGATGGCGTCAGTGTCTTTTAATTCCTGTACCAACTGAATTTTGTAGAGGTGCAGACGTAAATCTTTCTTTAAAATCCGCTGTTTTGATGTTCTGGATACGTTTATTATCCTGGAACGCTTACGAGTAGGTTGGGTAGAATTTTCACGAACAGACTGTAACACTATGTCATTTTTTTCTTCGGTCCTTGATGTCCTTGGTCGACCCGACCGCTTTTTATCTAACGTCGAACCAGTCTCTTCAAACTTTGCAACCCAGTTCTTGATCGTTTAAACAGTTGGAGTGTCATCAAAATCGTGTAGATTGTGATGTTCTCGAAATTTACGCCGCGCAATGGTTGCCGAATTATTGTTCCGATAAAACTCGCGCACACAATAAGCACGGTCCGCACCGGTGAAACTCCATGGCAAATGACTTTCCAGAAACCGAACGTACTGTTTTTGCATCACCCGCGCCCCTCCCGCGCGTCTTATACATTTTATTCGAAATTTACATTTTAAAGGATTTATGGGCCACCCTGTATTACATAATGATGATTATGACACATACATCAGTCAATAATCAGTTTATCTCATCCTCACTTTCTGATTGAAGTGTGTCCGCTGGGTTTGGTGTTGCAGATACAAGCATATTCAATGTTTCAGGAAGAAAAGAAGACTTCTTATTTTTCTGTATTACCCTTGAGGCACTAAAAAAGGGATCTGAGCTTAAAAGTAGCCTATTCAAAATATCTCTGTTACAGGACTCTCTAGAGAATTTTCTTGAGTAATCCTGTCTGTATGACCTAAAATGCTTGTTGCGTGCCTCTGCTGCTTCTTCAGATAGTTGCCCTATGGGTAACAATGCATTTTTTATTATGTCTGATCCGTGCACAAGTACTTTGTGCAGTGTGGGTGTCATTGGGTGCCACGGGTAAAGTTTCACGTACAAGCAAGCAGTTTCTTCTGCATATTTTTCATATTTTTCTAAATTTATCTCGTATCCGCTCGAAATCGTTTCCAAAATCACTTTTAATCTATATATTAACTCGTAATCTATTCCTGTAATATCTGAGGATAGTTTCGGATCTTCAAAAAATCTCCTGCTGGTGTTGCCGTCATTAGTATTTCCGAAGTTTGCTTTCGGCATGTCAACTAATAAGCCAGTTTCATTGCGAAACCTGGTCTGTATTTCGATTTTCTTATTTATCTCCATTTTTTTTTCCTCTTCTGATTTTCTCTGCCGGTACTTTATCACAGGCAATTTATACGCTAAGTGTAGAATGCTTTCAAAAAATCGTATTCTCGCATGTAAAATAGAAAGACCGAATTCAGTAGCATCCTTTGAAATTCTCCTTTTGTCCTTTAAATTGTTGAATTCTTTGGAAGTTTTCCCACAAATATAGCAACGACTTGTGGATGTTGTTCCAGTAGCTGCGTTGCAAACCTTGCAAGTCTTAAATGACGCTATAACACGGAAAAAACTTCTTGTTCGTGTTTCTTATTACTTCATACTGTCCTTGTGTTAAATCTGCATCTATAAACATTTTTAAAGCTTCCATGGGAGTTAGACGCGATGATTTCCCACACTTAGAGGCATCGAAAGCTTTTTTGTACTTCGTTGCACGGGTCGGAGAGCTTGTTATATCTTGGAGTACGCGGGAAGCATCACGTCTTTAGACATGCGAAATGTAGCTCACTGAAAAGAAAAGAGAGATATAGCTCTTTTGATCAAAAGAGCTATATCACTCTTTTAGCTCTTTAGCTCACCAAATAACTCTTTTAACTCTTGAGCTCAATTGACTTACTTGCGAGCTACAGCAGCGAGTATAAAGTCAAACGAGACAACTAGCTCAGTGGCTCTATAAAACCTTTGAAGTTCTTTAGTTCATTTAACTTAGTTGCGAGCTTTAAATAAAATTAGATTCATTAGGTTGTTTTGTTTTTATTACAAATAAATATTAAAATTATGAAAGCCAATGATTTTCCTTCATACTTGAACAGGCTTAGGACTGTCAATCTAGATCAATAAATATTTAAAAAAAGCTAATTAATGGACAGTATAATGTAATGAATGAACGTATATAATTTAGATTGGCGTATTTAAAAATCAGTGGCTATTTACAATAATTGTGCATGGGCAAATCAATACTTATTTACAATAATTATTGTACCTACGTAGGAACCTTTCCTTCATACGTATCTAAACATGATGTGAATTGCAGTTAATAAACAATAACTGTGACAATTTGCTTGTAGTAAGTCGAGTACGTCTTTCATTGAGGGTGTAACCTGCTTTTGAAAAGATTCTTTCGCAGGGAACAGATGTAGCGACAAGGTTTAATCTCTTTTGCACGTAATTAAAAAGATGAGGATATATTGAACGCCTTTCGTGCCACCATGTAAATGGGTCTTTCGTTCTTGGTAGCAGTGGTTCTTGCATGTAGTTGTTAAGTTCTATAATTCCCGCAGCTGTTGCGTTTGCAGGAGTTAACTTCGCCACTTCATCATCAAATTCCTTCCAAACAGACGACGAAGGCTTCGGCGTTTGCTGCGCCTCCTCTGCTGGTGTTACGATAGGCTGAACACATGTTTCTGTACTTGCGCCAACTTTTACTTTTAATGTGTTCAAAACTTTTTCAAAATTGTGACGCTCCTTAAACCCTCTTCCTTTAAACCTAGGATCTAATATTGTAGCTTCTGCATTTAATTGATTTAATTCGACGTTAGCAAAGCGCCGATCTATTTCTTTATTAAGTTCTTCTAACAAACACTTTATTTCTGGAAGGTTTATTTGTTGTGGGTCCCTTATTAAGTGTTTAATGTGTTGTGATATGATTTTACACAGTGGTATAACTTTTGATAATGTTACATTTTTTTCCGAGCTAATTTCTACGGTTATTTCGTAGAACATCTTCAAAATAGGCACCGCGGCTGCAATTACGTCCCAGTCATTATCTGTTAAATTTAATCACTTCTAATAAGTGCAACTGTTGCTATCACTGCGTCCTTCAATGTTAAAATTCGTGACAGCATGTCGTAGGTGCTATTCCACCTAGTCGATACGTCTTGTTTTAACTTTAATTGTGGCTGATCAAGTTGTTTTTGTATTTCCTCAAATTTTTTCTGTGCTTGAGAGCTTCTTTTGAAGTGTTCCACGATCCTTTTTACTTTATTTACTGTAGTGCCAATATGCATTAATGCTCCTTGCACACATAGATTTAATGTATGGGCAAAACATGGTATGTGACGCCAATTAGATCTAATTGCTAAAGAAATGTTTGCAGCGTTATCGCTTGCGATTGCGGTAATTTTATTGTTGATTTTCCATTCCTTGAGGAGATTTTAAAAAAAGTCAACTAGATTTGCACTTGTGTGCCTCTCTGAGTACTCGATGCATCCAATAAGAATAGATTCTAATTTTGTTTCCGACAAGTTTGATTCAATATAATGAGCCGTCAATGCTGTAAAACTGTTATTATTTATTGACGTCCAACTATCTGTGGTCAAACATATTGCGTTAGCTTTTTCTAATTTGACTTGTACTTTTTCTTTTTGTTTTTCATACATTTTCGGCAATAAGGTTTCTGACAACGTTTTTCTTGTTGGTAACGAATATCCTGGACATAGCATGCTTACAAATTTCTGGAATTCTTTATCTTCAACCATACTAAAGGGATAAAATCCCTTGGCAATCATCAGCATTAACTGTTGGTCAATTTTTTCAGCCCTACGAGGTGGCATATTTTTCGTTTGCTGTGTAAACTCTCTGATTGAGGGCTGTGAAATTAATTGAGAAGTAGGTGGAACGGGTACGAAATCTAAAAATTCTACAAAATTCCAGCACTTACCCCTGGCGCTGGCTCTTGTGTTCCGGTAATCAAAACTTGCCTCTCAACAACAAGGGATACAGTAGGATGTTTTGTTTTCATATGTCTTCCTAAATTGCCTATATTTCCTGTCGATATTTTAATAACTTGACTACAATAGTTGCACTTGGCTATTTTTGGTTCAATTTCCTCAAAGTGATTTCACAGGGCACTTCTTTTTCTTTGAGAAGCCATAATTACTTATTTATATTTACACAGTCTTTTTTCTTTGAATTGAAATATAAATATTTACACACAAAGTCTTTTTTCTTTGAAAACACTTAATATTATTTAGCTTAACACTTATTTAACACTACCTATTACTAATTCTAACTAACTACAAGTAATTATTAAAGTTTTAACTGAGAAACTAAAACTAAACTGCGCTTACAATATGCGACACGAATGACACTACATTCCGCCGAAACAATTTGAGTACATTTAAGAAAGAAAATAACGAACGACGTTTGTTTTGTTTACAAAATCACAAACTATTATTCCCTAAGGATTTTCATACTTATACGTGCTAAAGCATTTTTATCTTTAAAACAACAAATATACGAGTTATTTTACTATGACATATTGAGCCGAAGAGTCGGTCAGTGAGCTACATAAGTACAATGCGAAATCGTTCACCGGTTCGTCGGAGAAGTTCGGGCATTGTCGGCTTCTGTCCGCGTTTCGTCGCGTCGCCGTTCGGTATCACTCGTTACTCGCATAGAGTTGATAGAGTGTAGAGTCAATGAGCTAAATGAGCTAGTGAGCTATTCCGTGAACGACTGAGCGACTGAGAGCTAGATTGTGATTAAAGAGCTAGTTCAAATTTATCTCTCATTCGCGAGCTACCCATGTCTACACGTCTTCCCGATTTTCTTAATTCAACTTGAGCTGCGTGAACTATAACACCATCTTCTACATTGGAACGGATCTCTTCAGTTTTTCTTCTTTTGCTCCTTTCGCTAGATTCACCAAATGATTTACGAGGGCGACCTTGACGATTTGTAGTTGTGACTGGAATTTCGAAAGTACCATTCGGCCAAAGATGGTTATTTTTTAAGAAAACCTCTTCTTTTTTGTGCGATTTAATGCATCTTTGCTTTATTTCTGATTTGAAATGTGCAAAATTGTGTTTTAGTTTATTTAACTGACTTTTAGTAAGGTTGTCTTGAGTGAAAAGGTGATTTCCCAAAAAACATAGCTTTTCTTTTAAATTACGTAAATTTTCATTCTTTATCTTATCGAAGAGTGATTTACGAGTCACTATTCTCACTCCAGAGGTACCCCCTGAACCTAAAACAAAATTTAAACATAAATTAATGTTTCACTAATTTCGACTGTAAAAGATCAAAGTACTCTGCTTAGTGTATCCGCGCTATTCCGCGGCTAATTTATATAGCATTCGTTACTTAAGAATCTACATTTTAAACATGAATGACAAAAAAAGCCGGATCTACCCCGATACTAAAACAAATACATCTTCAAAGATAAATTTCTTTAAAAAAATCTTCTCATTTTAGACATTACTACTCGATCACTAAAAATATATTAAACGGGATCAAATTTTAGTAAATATATTACATTTAGATTGCCACATACCTGTAGTCTCCGAATCCATTGCTTCTTTGCACCAGGTTAACACAAAAAACTGCTGTTTAGCTCACAATGTTAACGCTTTCTAAAAATCGCCGATAACTGACACGTACACAAAGTTCCCATTAACCTCAAGCGTCGGACCTTTGAACAATGCATTCTTCCAGTTATGGTCTACGGAGCCGAGTCATGGACGCTGACAAAGCAGGTGATGCACAAGCTCCAAGTCACCCAAAGAGCCATGGAACGGGCTATGTTAGGCATCTCTGTACGTGATCGAATCAGAAACACAGAGATCCGGAAGAGAACGAAATTGGTCGACATAGCCCATGTGATCGCTAGCAGAAAGTGGAAGTGGGCGGGCCATATATGCCGTAGACAGGACAACAGGTGGGGTAATCGGGTGCTTGAGTGGAGGCCTAGAGTAGGTCATAGAAATGTAGGCAGGCAACCGATGCGTTGGACCGACGACCTTGTTGGAGTGGCCGGAAAAGACTGGATGCGAAAGGCGCAAAACCGGGAAGAATGGCGTGCATTAGGAGAGACCTACACTCAGCATTGGGTGGTGACAGGTTGAAGAAGAGAGAAGAGAGACACAAAGTTCGATGATCAAGTACCGAGTGAGTTTGCCGGGTAACGCACAACGGGAGAGGGGCGGGGACGGCGGCCTATTGTTCGTTGGAGTGTCCCCTGCCTCAGGTAGTCGAATGCAGTAGCATTTCTTTAACTTTGTTATTCTGACTTTTGGCTGCGTAGATAATTAAAATACCCGTATGTGCGGCGTACACAAATTAAATAGGGCAAGGTATTTAGATAAATGTATCTGCACCCCAGTGGTACGGGTCGCATTCTTGTGGGCCTTGGGAGAAATAAGAAAAAATATATATTATTAAGGCATTTTTAAAGCATTTTTGTAACGAATTAACTCAACTACTGGACTGATTTCAAAAATACTTTTACCAGTCGAAAGCTAGTCATCCCTAAGTGGCATTGGATAATTTCACATGGGGATTTTTCCACGGGAAAGAAAGTAGAATGTGCTAGTTTTAACAAAAGCAGTTGTTTTAAACTATTTAAGGGACATAAAAATAAAATCCAGTTCTACTTAAATAATATTTTTATTCTGCTTGATCAAAATCTATTGTTATTTCATCTTAAAAGAATGCAGGGGCATGTAATAGATGCCACTGCAGCAGATCTTGGTGCCTGGCCCATGATAAAAAGTAAACTAGGCTTACAACATGCGCACAGCTTCCAACAGTGCGGCCGCCGTGTATACACGAGCAGTAATACTGATCAATGCTATTTCTTCCAATTCGATTGGGATCTACTAAAATATACGTATAATATTGTTTACTACGGACGTGTCGCGACTGAATTCGGCGATTGAATACACAAGCGACACCTTCTGTAGGTGGATAATTCTACAGGCCAATGAGCTCCCAGCTCAGAAAAACGAATTTCTCGAGGCACGCCAAATAGTTTCTTTTGCCTTGATTCATTTTCTTCGGATTGTACCTATAGACTTACTTTTTTTGGACGCGAACTTTGGCATGGTGGCAAAGGGTCTTTTTCGGAATGTTGCGTTTGCTACTAATTCTCGAGACAATGTCAGCCTAAATTCCTTTTGAGACAATACTGTGTGAATACGTATTTTTTTCTTTTAGTATCAGTCAATACAAAAATATTGAGATATCACATCACAAAGTTTTCTATAAAAAGTTGTTGATTCTGGACACCGCCGCGCGGTGTGTACACGCTAGGCAACAGCGCGGGCGTTTTTCCGTTTCCGTCCTGTAGCGCATCGAGGATCGGTCGACCCCGCGAACGACGGGCCGGCATCGTCTTCCGTCCTCGATGACGTTTGTTTTTTGGCGAGCGATTGTTTCGGACCAGGGTCACCTCGTGCCTCGCCTGAACTGAGGGCGTCCATGCCCTCAAACATTATTAGCCGGTTTGAAACTTTGGGTTTTTCACTCCCAGCGTTTCCTTCAGCAATGCTACCACCGTCCGACAAGCACGTGCCCGATTCCTCTGCGGTGCTCACAAGCGTTTTCTTCAGCTCTGGTGATAAATCAGAGCTGTTACCTAAACAAGACAAATATAAAAGTGAGAAAGATAACATAATGCAAATGCAAGGAAATACTTAATTGCGTTGCTGGCTTTGACTAGCTGGTTTTGTTTTAGTTGCGCAACTTTTTCACTTGTATCATGGCGCCCGTAGACTGGACACAAGAAGTCACACCCCGAGCATGCGAGAGCTCGCATCAATTTACATAAACGTGATGAAGGTAGGTAGAAAATATCCAGCTAAACACCGTGACGAGAGAGATGATATAGATGATCCCTTTCGTGGCTCGTCGATGGGCCGCCGCCGGTTGGTGCGGACCAAGAGGTGTGCTGTCGTTTACTAGGTGGTAAGCTGTCGTCGGCCTCAGGTACGATTAGAGGTCCCCTCCTCTCTTTCCTGATTGGGCCAGGCCCACTCCTGGGAGGAATCAATATATTTCCGTTTCCGTCCTGTAGCGCATCGAGGATCGGTCGACCCCGCCAACGTCGAGTCCGCGAACGACGGGCCGGCATCGTCTTCCGTCGTCGATGACGTTTGTTTTTTGGCGAGCGATTGTTTCGTACCAAGGTCACCTCGTGCCTCGCCTGAACTGAGGGCGTCCATGCCCTCAAAAATTATTAGCCGGTTTGAAACTTCGGGTTTTTCACTCCCAGCGTTTCCTTCAGCAACGCTACCACCATCCGACAAGCACGTGCCCGATTCCTCTGCGGTGCCCACAAGCTTTTTCTTTAGCTCTGGTGAATAATCTTTTCTGACGATTACAATGAAATTCAAATATCAATTTCATTGTAATCGAACTAGTGAAGACAATATTGAATTGTGCGGACTGATGAATTTTACCTGCTAGATTATTCGATGCTACAGTTTTGCTGAAAACTTGTGTTGCATTTTTAACTTTCATCCGGGGAATTTTACTTGGGTCACAACAAAGGAATCCGATAGGTGCCCAAATTGACAGATGCCCACCTGTCAATTTGGGCACCAATCGGATTCCTTTGTACCCTGGGTTTTCCCTGTGTAAGGCCATGACATGAGCCCATTTTCCCAATTTTACTTCCCCGTGTTTTTGATATTTCAAATGTTTTGTTATTAAATTATTTCTTATGCATTTTATTAAATAAGGAGGGTCATACAATGGTATGATTTCTTGTTCATTTATAATACTAATGTTGTTCCGGGGCTCTTCTCCCTTTCTCAATAGGTTACCCCTTGTCTCTCGTAGATGTTTAATGCAGTTTACATTATTTGTGCCTTGGTCGCATTGAGACCTGCATTTTGTAACTCTGTAATTAGAACTTTTAACTGCTTTGCTAGTTCAGGCCCCTTTGTTGCAGCTTGTGAAAAAGTGTATGCATCAGGTTGCTTATAGTTTTTTAGTAACCCTCTTACCATAAACGCCGTTGGTAACAAAACCACAAACTTTGTCCTTACGCTCGTTGTATGTCACATTGGGTTTGAGTGACATTTCGTTAAACGGAACAATACATATTTTATGTTCTAATTTCATTTTTTCAGTAGCTTTTTTATTTGCTGAATCATATTTTTGTTGATTCCTGGATTTTTATCTGCCATATTAAGCAACCTTAGGAGAGTTTGGCGAGATGGCAAGATAAATATTTTCCTAAGAAATCTGTACCCTTTTGGGCTCTGTTTAACCCTAGAGTACTAATATAAATTTATTACTGCTTAATACTAATTATCGCCTGGGAGGCTACTTTATAAATAAAGCAAAATTTTAGTACTAAACTTTTATTAAAATGTAACAAAATTTATAACAAAATAACAGGCATACCTCTGCCTTTATGAAATGCAAAAAAAAAATATATCTGAGAAACTCTTATTTGTCTTAAAATCAGCCTTACACATAATACTTAATTTTCTAACACAGCCTAAAGAGATATTTTTATTAAAAAAAAAAATGTTGACATTGGACCACTGTTTTGGTATAAAAACTACAATATAATATATAAAGTATGAAAAACATAACAAAAAACTATTCTAATCATCACATAGCTTACTGCAGACTAAGTCGAACTCAGTCTTCTATTTTTTATCACACGAATAGCAGTTAGGAGATCGATGTTCCAAACAATATTTTTTTTTACATTTAGCACAGTAATAAACACTCATGCGTCTTTTTTTAGCGGGGCAATAACTGCACATACTGCGCTTGCCTTTTTTTATACTTGGTTCTTCATTATTTTCTGTAGTTTCAGTGTTTATCACCTCATGTATAGCATCTCTAACTCGTTTCCTCAGTTTTGGTCTTTCTTCAGCTCGTTTTGCACACCACGGTCGACACAATTCATCGCTTAGTTCTTTCATGAAATCTCTTCTTTTCATTGGTTTAGCCCCGCAAGATTTCGAATTAGATATATGCAATATATAGCTATTCAGTACACCCATGTTTATCATTCCATAAAAGAAGCAAAGCGGCCAACGTCTAGTTTTGCGATTACAACTCAAGTGACCACACATTTGGTCAAATGTATCTACAGCACCTTTAGTTTTATTGTAAGACAATATGATTGCAGGTTTTTTCGTTACAGGATCAACAGTTGGTTCATCATGCATCGTAGATAACAATAGTACTGTTTTTTGAGGCTTAGGTTTATGACTAACTAGTGTCAATTTATCGTGAAAACCAAACATAGATGTGCCTACACGGCGTGATGGGTCATGCTTGAACTCGGCTGGTATTTCTTTTTTATTGGCTTTGATAGTTCCCAGAAATGTTAATTTGTATGGATCTTCGAGAAGTTGTTCTGCTAGAGGCACTGACGTAAACCAATTATCTGCAGTGATGTTACGATTACTCCCATAAATTGTCTTTGTAAGCAGTTTGCAATAATGAGTACCTAGAGGTTCGGTAGGGGTGATTTCTCCGGTTTTTCCTAAGTATGGACAAGCATCAAACATGTATTTACTGTTGACATCACAAGCTAAAATTATCTTCAATCCATACTTTGCGGGTTTATTTGGTATGTACATACGAAATGGACATAGCCCTCTGAACGCCAGTAACTGTTCATCAATCGTTACATACGAGCCTGGTTTATAAAGGTCTCGACATCTCTGTATAAAAATCTCCCAGATGTTTCGAATTGGTGCAAATTTGTCATGTTTTTTTCTATCTTCACAAGTCCTACGATCATCAAAATGGAGACAACGCAAAAGGAACTCAAAACGATCTAAACTCATTGCTGCTATATATTTTGATCCGCAAAGTACAGGATTAAAAAGTTCTTTAGTTGGTAAATCGTTATTGCCCATAGCGCCACTAAAAATTATAAGTCCGAGGAGAGCCTGAAGTTCTGCTTGTCTAGTCGGTGCAATAGTCGAGCTTTGCTGTTTATATTTGCTGGCTTTGACTGAAATATCTTCATTGGTGCGTAGGAGTATTTCATCCCACATGTCAGGAGTGAAAAACTTTTCAAAGCATTCTAAAGGTTTTATGACATTCCTTCCATCTAGTTTTGGACCAGGAAAAATGTGGAGTATGTTCCTGGCAACAGTTCTATTAGACCTTGGTCTACCAGAAGTATCTCTAGCCCAAATATAGTTGTTCTTACCTCTCACAACAGGCGTAGAAGGCAAAACAATGAGCTTTTCCGTCGTCTGTGTTTCTGAAGTAGTTGATGTTTGTGGATTTGGTAAAGTGCTTCCGGATGATGACGGTATTGGGGAGCTTCGGTCTTGAGGATCAGGGTCATCTAGCACAATATTTTGTAACTCATTTTCAAGTCGGTATGGAACAAAAGTGGGATCAACCACACTGTCATCAGAATCGTAATCCGCGACTTCTAAATTATCCTCGGTCTCACTATCAGAGGTGTCATCTTCCAAGTAATTTGCTATCTGCTGCTCGTTGAGATCCATCTATGAAATAAAACATGTATTTTATATCTTATAATAGTGAGTAAACAAAGAAAAAACTCAAAAATATAAATTAAGTCAATAGTAAAAAACCTACCTTTAATACTAATGATCGCCTCCCAGGCGATCACGTAGGCAATATCTCGGGAACGCTGTATCCCTGCCGAGCGCGCAAGCTCTCCCCGCCGCGTCGTGGGCTACACTGAGTTGGCGCGAAAGCACGGCGCGACACGTCCCCGCAATTTCAAAATAACCAGAAAAAACCAGATCCTATGATCTGGAATGAAAATAAATGTATTCATTATTATAGTTATAAATTCATGTGTAAATAGATAATTAATTGTTATCAACTGTTACATCCTCGGCCAATATTGAAAGTGTTTAATTATATCGTCAGCGAAGTTCTAACAGTACGAAAGTCAAAAATGGCTACTTTACAGGAGAGTGAAAAAACTGTTTAAAATGCATGTAATTTACGGCCGTGTTGCGTTTAATTATTAATACAAATGAACTCTGTGATGATTTGAACTCGTGCAAATCGCAATAATCTTTTTCATTGAAGTAATTTGGTGAATTCCGCAGTGTTGCCAGTACTTGCCACTAACTTACGTCATGTTTCATCTTAGTAATATAGGTAAAGGAGATAATTTGGAGAAGGCAAATCATAAAATTGTTCGACAAAATGGTGTTAAAAGTTTATTTTATAAAAAGAAAAGAAAATATTTTGTATTATAAAAAATGGTTTTGCTTAAAACGAATCAACTTCTTATCTATAATCAGACTTAAGAGATCAATAGGGTATGGAATCATAGTACCCGTGACAGTCAGAAGGAATAACAGTCTTTAACTCCTGTAAATGTTTCCATTTAGTTACTGATATTTTGATGCGACTTTGGTAGAGTTTTGGTCTAGGGGGTAAATTTCGGGCATTACTACTCTGCGTCGAATTCTGCGTGGCAGATCTAGATAATGTTCCTCAAAGTTCAATTTATATTTGATCACTCCACTTGGATTATACTGCAGTGCTCGTATATCCGTTACTGTAGGATCATTGACGGAGCGACCAGGCCGTATGGGGTCATACATGAACGAATTCCTGTCTGAGAAGTCATCAAAAAAACTGTAGTCTAAGTATTCAACCAAATAAGGTTTTTGCGGTCGAGCTTGTTTTGACAACGTCGCAAATTGACTTGGTAAAAAGATCTCCTGGTTTTTTAATTTTTGCTCGATTGAACTATGAACCGCATCACACTCATCTGTGTGTGACCTTTCTCCAAAAATTTTTGTTCTATAACGATGTTTTTTCCATCGATAGTTGCAGCAGAGCATTTGAAGATAAACATTCCGATTCTGCGCCGTACAACCATCAGAATATAAAATGATTGGCATGCATTTCTTCTGTAGTGTTTTTTTGAAACAGTCTATGATGCATGATATAAACACAGAAGCAGTCAAACCAGCGTTGCTCTCGTCAAACCAATAGCAGGTAACTTCTTTGTTGCCAAGATTATTCATCGTAAAATTATGCACACATAGTTAAGTTTTACAGTATAAAGCACTGGCTTGAAGTTGTGGACATAACTTTATGGCCTGTAAATCTTGTGTAAAAACATGTACGTCATCCAATTAACGAGCCCTTTCTTTATCTTTCACTTTCTCGCTTCTTGCCATGTTTTTTTTCTTAATATGTGATCTATATTCGAACTAAGTTATAGTGTACCTAAACGAAAGTACAATACATATGTACCTGGCTGGAACAAATATGTGAGTGGTGCACACAGGGAGGCTCGACTTTGTTTCCAGATGTGGCTTTTACAGGGTAAACCTAAATCCGGATATACTTATGACAAAATGTGTGAGTCTAGAAAAATATTTAAATCAAAATTAAAATACTGTCAAAACAATAAGGATCAGATCAGGATGGATATTATTGCAAAACATCACACTGACAAGAAATTCAATAAATTTTGGAAGTCAACCAATAAATTAAACCCAAAGTCGAGCCTTCCGGTGAGTGTAGGTGAAGCTCATGATCCACACGACATTGCTAGCCTCTTTCTACGCCATTTTAAAGTGGAGTCCCCGCTTGGGCCGGCGGCGCAAGTGCTCGATGCTGAGTGTCAGAGTGGCAACGTCCGTGTTAGGTTCACGGCCAAGGATCTGGCTGTTACTATTAAGAATATGGTAAGAGGTAAGTCTCCAGGTCATGATGACCTTAGCATCGAGCACTTGAAGCACGCTGGTGTACATCTGCCAAGGGTACTGGCCATGCTGTTCAATCTGTGTATCAGCCATAATTACTTACCTGATGATCTCATGTACACGGTGGTTGTTCCGATCGTTAAAAACAAAACTGGTGATGTCTCGGATGTTTCTAACTATAGGCCTATCTCGCTCGCTACTGTCATAGCCAAGGTGCTGGACAGGCTGCTTGACAGACAGCTGGAGAAGCACCTTCATATAAATGACGCGCAGTTTGGCTTTACGCCTGGTTTGTCGACTGAGAGTGCTATCCTCTGTCTCAAGCAGACTGTACAGTACTACACAGCTAGAAATACTCCTGTGTACGCTTGTTACCTGGACCTCTCAAAAGCGTTCGATTTAGTAAATTACGACATGCTGTGGCACAAGCTGCACAGTGAGACACAGGTACCGAGTGAGATAGTGTCGATGTTTGGGTACTGGTACGGTCACCAACGGAACAGTGTGAGATGGGCGGGAGTGTATTCCGACGTGTACGGGTTGGATTGCGGTGTGAGGCAGGGGGGGTTAACCTCACCCCGCCTATTCAACCTGTACATGAACCGGCTGCTCAGCGAGCTCAGCAGTGCTAATGCGGGTTGTTCAATAGGCGGAGTGCCTATTAATAACATTAGTTACGCGGATGATATGGTGCTGCTGAGCCCGTCGGTCGGGGGGTTGCGGAAACTCTTGAACATTTGTGAGACATATGCTGAGGCTCATGGGCTCAGGTATAACCCTAAGAAGAGTGAGTACATGGTTTTTAAGGCCGGTACCAAATGTCCCTCTTTTATACCCCAGATCACTCTTTGCGGTGCTAATCTAAATAGGGTTAACCGTTTTAAGTACCTGGGTCACTGGGTCACAGACAACTTGTCTGACAACGAGGACATCGAGCGGGAACGTAGGGCGCTGTCTGTTCGCTGCAACATGTTGGCACGTAGGTTCGCACGCTGTACTGAACAAGTGAAGGTGACCTTATTTAAAGCCTATTGTCAGTCTTTTTACACGTGCAGCCTATGGGCCAACTATACGCAGCGAGCATACGGCGCCCTGCGCGTCCAGTACAACAATGCGTTTAGGGTGCTGCTGACGCTGCCGCGGTTTTGCAGCGCTTCGGTGATGTTCGCGCAGGCGCAAACTGATGATTTTCATGCAATTATTAGAAAGCGGAGCGCCTCGCTACTAAGTCGCTTACGGCGCAGCACCAACAGTATCCTGAGCGTGTTGTCCGAGCGGTGGGACTCGCCGGTGTTGGAGAGGTGGATGCATCTACATTCCAGTTCCTCACCATTTATTAAGTGACCATTGATGTACCCATTTTTATGAATGTAATACTTATTTAATTTAAATTGACAGACATTTTCTAAATTTTGACATTGTATTTTTTGACATTAATGAATTTAATTTTAATAACTAAGTATTATTGTATTTTAATCTATAATGTATTGTAATTTGTATTTGTATTTGTAATCGAATTTTATACTTATGGGAAATTTCCTGAAATAAATGATTATTATTATTATTATTATTATATTCTTCCTCTGCTATGTTGCCTACCTTGTACGAACAGCAAGTATCGCACTGATGTTTTTTAGGCGAGAACAGGCTTAGATTCAACTCATCAAAAACTCTGCACATAGTCCAGCGACTGAGTGGACTTTTTGACTCTTTTTCGCACTCTTGGATGTACAACCTAAAAAGACAGTTCTTGTTTTCAACAATCGGCTCTAAATACTGTTGCGATGTAGATGCCCTGCAATAGTGCGAGGGCATTTTTGGTAACGAAGCGAAGAACTGTTTGAGGAATGTCATGTCTTCTTTCTTAATAACGCGTTTATCATTGTCGTTTGGTCGTGGTGTTGTTTTAGCAATCCCATGTTCAGATATATCGATCCAGTGCCTTATAGTCGACTCTTTCAAACCCAGAGTGTTCAAAAAAGTCTTCAGACAAACTTGGGTACGTCCCTCTGATGTACTGAGAAAGTACTGTTTACTCCCACTTCTACGAGAATTAGATTTTACTTTTACTTGCTTTTTTTCACAAACGGAGACGTGAGATACAACGTACTGTTTCCGTTGCTCCCAAGTCATGCTTTTCCAGAACTTGCCAAATAATAATATGTTCTCTCTTTCGATGTCAGACAAGCTAGAACAGCCACGTAACTTAAGACTTCGAGCAAAACATAGAAGTGCAACGTGAACCAATTGAACGTGCTGGACGTTGCACATCATGTAGTACTTGAAATTTCTCTTGCCCTGAAACATTCCTGTCCCTACGGTACATATTGTTCACCTAGCATACGTTTCAGTTTTGTTGTTTTTATTGCATTTTTTAGGTTGTGCGAATCCCTTCGATTTTTGGAACGAAGTTCCTTATCGCGCGTTGTGAAAGGGGGGCTAGACGGAAAAAATTCTTACGAAAAGTTGTCACGACACTTTTTGCTATAGTAAGCTATTGTAAGCTGTGCGGCGTCGCATGTTTCTCTGTCTGTCTCTCTCTCTCTCTCTTATAGAAAGCAAGCCAGATATTTTCATTTCTACATTTCTTTTTTTCTTATTTCTTTTTTTTTCGTTTTTACATAATAAAAAATAATAACAATAACTTCGTTCCATCCGGGTGTTCCTTGACATCTCTCAAGTTTCTTTTTCTATTAGAATTGATATGTTCCATCCCACTGTCAGACGGTAGCTGCTCCAAGGTTGATGGAGCTGAAGGTAGGAATGTTTCTTCAATGTAATTTTCAGGTGGTTGTGTCGCTTCTAATGGCGGTGAAATCTCAACAGAGGAGGACAAAGCTTGCAATTCTTCACTTGGCTGCAAATGTATTATGGTAACTTGTTCAGATGAATAATAATAATAATAAATAATAAATTCATTTATTCAGGTAATTTAAACCCGTTGCCATTTGTCAATCACAATAATATAGACATGAATGAAATAAAATAAAATAAAATATTAAAATTTGGTTAAATACAATAATGAATTACATTTGGAATAGAATTATATTAAAAACAAAACACACAAACATACAATTAAAAGTCAAATTACATTCAATTAAAATTCACATAAGAAAGAGGTATGGCATCCTGAATGTTTTGAGGGCTCAATAGTTCCAGCAAAGACGGAGATGGAGGCTCGGACACTATTTCTATTGGTAAGTTATTAATATCGATATTTTCTAAGTCACTCAATGTGACCGGTAATATCTTCTGTTTTTTCGTTAGAACTTGTATCTTTAAGTCGCTGCAAAGAATCAACATGTCATCATCAAGTTCCTCGCCATCACTTGATAGAAAATCCATCTTGTGTGTAGGCAATCACCTTGTAAAAAGAAAAAGAAAGTAGGTAAATGAAATGGAAACACAGCGTAACTCATAAAAAATATCACAGTAAACACTGCGTAAGTCACGACTACTTTTCGATTAACATTTAGGCGACTAATAATCGTAATAATAAATAAACACACTTGTTTTAACAGTTAAACTATGACCACATAACATTAAATCGATATTATTAGGAATAAAACATCAAGATATATTGCAAATAATACCTTAAATCGAAATCACAACATCGGAGAACTTGATGCACGACGAATTTGTACGTGAATGGCTGACATACGCAGTATTAGCACCACCAACTGAGATACGCAATGTAACTATTTTTCAAATAACGCGTTGGTATTGGTCAGTTATCGTGTTTTGAATGGTCGACACGATGCGCGCCACTATGCTTTATCCAATAACATTCAAATCTCAAAACAAGAACTCTTAGAACTTCACTGACGTTATGTCGAATTATACATTGCTTATATTGCATGATGCAATATTAAATATAAAATGTCACTTACCGCCTAACTTCTATGATTATTATTAGTTTTCAAAATGTATAATAACCACGGAAGATATTCCGTTAGCGACATTTTAAGTTTAGTTATAAACCGTGAAAGCTTAAAATATTGTTTAATGCAATTTAAGTCTTATTTAATGTAAAAAAATAATACATTTTCACTACTGTTAAATTATGTTTTGGGTAGTGTAAATTAAACAGTTTTGTGCTCATTAATACACAATCGGGATTTTAATTCAAACATTACAATGCTCACATCATGGCTGTCCATAACTTCAATTTATATTTGAGTGTTTCTGTTGTACCTGAGCTTTCTTCTTGATGTAGTCTACATTTATACTTTCCTCTTTGCTAATTGATTTATATAACCTGTGGCAATTTCTGCTGATTTGCACACATTCTAAAGTTATGTTTGGTTCTCGGAGGAGTCTTTCCTTTAAATTTGTATCTTTTATACCTCCTATTTATACTACTCATGGAAATTGAGCGAAGGTTGGTCACACTAAAAAGTCGAATGCATGACGGTTTGCACGCCATCTTGCGTATACCTAGTAGAACAACGTAGTCACATATCTTGTAATACTGCCATCTCTTAAGGAGTTTTGTAAAAGTAGCACAATATAATGTAACCAAATTAAAATGTTTAAATGAAGCCATAATTCTGATGTTCTGTTTTTTAACAATGTGGGACATTTTTCAATACTCAAAAAATAGTCTTTTGACGGCTGGTACATTTTAAAACATATCTAAGGCCAGGTGGCTTGCGCTTATTGGCCAGATAAGCGCAAGCCACCTGGTCTTACTGTAGCCGAGGATTTGGTGATGTTCTATTTCAGCTTCAGTGCAAAATTCCACTAAAGCTTCAATTCGAACCGTGTAAATATTAAAAAAAAAATACAATAATGCTTTCGTAATATAAAGGTGGTCTACCTTTATATTACGAAAGCATTCTGACCATCTGCAGCAGATTTCATTGCACTATGAATTATAATATGGTCTCCACATCTAATACCTATCAACGGTAGTGGTAGGTCGTTGTCGAATTTTTGGCGGACGAAACGCAACCGTTTTTCCTTCGTAATTCAAAAGTATTTGAATATAAAATGTTAATGAAAATATCAGAGAAAGAATCAAACAACACCTTTATGAAATCAAAACAGTATTAACATAAATTGCTTCAGCTCTGCAATAAAATTAGAAGTAGTCATTAATTACATAACCGAGTCATAAAACCAGGCGTATGTACTAGGGATTGCGTTAGTTCTTACACGATAACTCAAATCTTTCTTATTATTTTCTGCAAGCTCTATTTTGTTACTAGTAGCCTTCGATAGTGTAATTTCACCCACTTCTTTCATTTATTGCGCATGTGTACTTTATTTTTAATCTTTTTCAGCGTTTATAATTTTATAGTAAAATATAAATAACTCGTCCTTAACTTTTAACACTTTTATCTCACTATCTGAGTCCCTCCAACCCATTGCATTTTTATCAATATCGTGATTAAAGTTATACCCACCCCCATTCGCTCTGTAACATTTTTAAGTCTATAAAAAAATGTAATCTAATTCTTTTACTTGAAATGGGGTGCCCGTTTTTCTAGCACCTCTTAGTAAAGGCACATATTGTTGAGGTATGTAAATAGGACCAGAGTGCTTACTATTAAAACTAATTTTAATCCCAATCATGTTCCAATACGATTCCAATTTTAATTTTGAAGTCACGTGATTGGGTACTTGATCAGAAATGATATTCTAACTTAGCGGGGTGGTGTAGACTGTGATCGGCGGAGCGGGTGGAGCGGGAGAAAGATGAGGATGAATGGACTCACCAGTGTTCGAAGCTAGTTTCCTGTGACCTGCTTCTCCAGCATCAGCGTCTCGTGGCAAACGCGAGCGTAGGTACCTCGGGTTCACAGAAAGTTCTCACTTTTGGTTTTTAACTGCCGGCCGGCTATGTTTACACAAGATTAAGCACTCAGAACCAAAACAGATCAGTTTAACGCGGTAATAGTCTTCCTTTTTTGAGTGTTCGTTATAATTGCAGCTAAGACGCGCACGCAGCGATGACCACAGACTCGCACTGAGTTCTTTTTTTTTCTTTTTCCTTTTTAAAGCTCTGTCCTTTTCTCGCTCGGCGTTTGGTGGTCCGTGTGCGTGGGAGAAGGACAGGAAGGGAGGGATACAAGATTCCACAGAGAGAGTGTACAGAGCGTGAATTTAAATTAATAGGAAAACGGCGTAAACAGTACTCTTGAATACAATCTAGTTAACATTGGGATTGTTCCGCGGATCGTTTTGTTATACGTGAAGTTAGCTATGTTACGGGCCGCAATAGTGGTGTTAAACTCATTGCGATAAACCGTTAATAGGGCTCCTGTCGTACGTCCGCGAATATTGCTTGAAAATTTCTTCAATGTCGAAGCATTTTGTAGGTATTTAATTATTTTGGGTAGACCTTCAGAAAAATGAAGATTTCGTCATTATACAGATATTAACACAATATAAATTATATCTTCGTGGATTCGTTATGAGTTTACCTGTTCATTGGTATATATATATCTAATAAATTAAAACTAACCTGACTTCACAGCGACGTGATATGTTTTCATTTTGATATTTTTCGTTCACATAACCTTGAAACTTGATCTCAATACACCGAATTCACACACATATTCACCTAAATAACACTATATTACGACAACACATGTTCAGGCATTCATATTACACCATATTTCACTTCCAAACATAATATTTGCAGAAAAAAGGTAATAATTCCGAACAGAGACAACACACGCACGACGTTGACCCGGCGAAATTAGCAAACACTGACAAACACAGAGCCGTTAGGTACCGTTAGCGCAAAAATGTTACGTACAAAATATTTCAGTGTTATAATTTTCAAGTATGTTTTTTGTTATTTTTAGTATTTTGGTGATTTTGTTTTGTTTGTAATGTTACTTTATTCTAAAAACAATATTTATTTATTATAGACTTCAAATAAGATGAATTATGTATGTTCATTGATATCTCCGTCGATGTTATTTTTTATTCGAAAGGATGTTCTCCCGTGACGGTTCAACAGGCATAATGTAAAGATCTGATGTAGGCCTTCGGAGTTAGACGGAACTGCTAAAAAACGAACAGTTCATGTATTGTGATTTAGTTATTTTATTATTGATCATAGATTACTGACTACCGGAACCGCAACTACGGACTACCGGGATTGGTGACTGGTTAGTTACTGAAACTAAATCATTGTAGGTTTTCCCCTTTGTAGTGTTTGAAGATAAAGAATCGTCTGTCTTGGTATGGTCATGATATGAGGGATGAATGTTGATGAGAGAAGGGGGGAGAGGAAGACGAACAAAAATGATGGATGGAGTGTGTAAAGAATGATATGAAAGAAGGGAGTATTATGAGTTTTTGAAAGAAATAGAGATTATGACAAATAAAACAGTGCTTCGAAATGATGAAAATAACATTTATTTTCTTTTCAAGGAATATTGTTATGTAATAAAATAGTGTATAAATTAAAAATATATTTGCTCAATTCCATCAGAACAAAATTTTTACACAGACATTTACTTATTATGTAGGAATGCAAAAGTATAATGCGAAATAATAGAATATACTTTATTGTACACAATAACTGTAATGTAATTCGCTCTTTATTATGTTACATTGTTCAAGGTAAACAAACAAAATTGGTATAGACCACATGTTATCTAAGGGAACAAGAAAAATTTTAATATTTAGTAAAATGTACACACGTGATAAACAAACCATGTTCGTAGATTTATGAATACATATTGTAAAAAATTAAACAGAGTGTATACTTTATTGTACAGTGGTAATTGTAACATAGCTAGCTAGTATACTAGGGTTTCATCCTGTATCGTGGCTATCTTTTACAAATATTAAAAATCACAATGCACAAAACTAGACTGATGTCCTGTGTCAGTCTAGGTTTGTGATTATAGTATCGCAGAAGGCAAATTGTAATTCAAATTCAAAAACCATTTATTCAAATCAGCAATTTTTGAACGTCAAAAGAAGTTACATGAGACAGCCCCCAAAACGCCCACCCCGTTGCCAGTTCCTAGTGTTATAGCTGGGAAATTAGTACGCCACGGTGTCGTTCCCTACAGCTAGCAAATCAAATCAAAGCATTTATTTCAAGTAGGCCAGTTACAGGTACTTTTGAATTGTCAAAAGGCAAAATAAAATGTTACAAAATTATGGTGCTACAGTCCCAGTCACAAGACATAATAACTGTGAAAGTACCGTAGCAGCTAGCAGCAGCGATAGTAAACGAGATCTAATAAACGGTTAGGCATCCCAAAACGTCGAAACGTAACCCTCGTGCGAGGGCCCGGATAATCATCCCACTCAAACAAAAGTCATACTCCACATCCACACAACAAAAATATTTACTCTCGACGCTTCCTTTTCCGCCCACGTACATCTTCGGCTGGGAGTTCTGCTGCAGAATGCCAAACTCTCCAGCAATCCCCAAAACAAAGATGTACGTCACAAGTGACACATTTCGAGTAAACAAATTTGTTTTCTTTCTTTCGGTAGCACAACACACATCGACTTCTATTCGTACGACCTGACAATCTCTGGCTCGTGCATGATATTCTGCCTCAGCCTCATGAGGCCAGCTACTGGCGTACTAATCTCGACTAAACAGGGGGGATGCCGTTTAATCAGAGATTGAGCAAGCTCATAGCGAAACTCACGATGCGTTATGGGCAGTTTACCGTGCCGCGCCAGTGAACCTGAATACAAAACAAGAGCATTGTGAATGCTCACATTCAGCAACCTTTTAAACATTTTGATATACCACTTCACACCTCTCTTGCGCTCCAACAGATACATGGAGAGCTTTTGATCTTTCAGATCAACTCCCCCCATGGTCATGTTGTAGTCCCTTATACACACAGGTTTCACAACTCTTTTACCCGCCCTAGTTCCAGTGTAGGTATCGGAGTTGTGATAGGTGGAAATAATGTTCACTATTTTGGAGTCCTTCCATGCAACTATGGAAACATCTCCACAATGGCGAGATATTATTAGTAGGTATAAATTGGGGGTTCTGGATCACTTGCTCTCGCGTCGCTCGAGCAAGTGATCTAGAACTCCCCAATTTATACCTACTATCATGATGGGAGTTCTAGATCATTGTACTATTAACTAATCGATGTCTTTTTTATCCACGGCGGTTTTTTAACTGATGAGCGAATGTTGCTACCGGTTCGTTGTAATTGCCTCAACAGTTCACGGCAGTTCGCTCGAACGGATGACCCAGAACTCCTCAATTTATACCGTCGTGTACCATCGTGATCTGTGATTCGGTCTACGATACAGCTGAATGATTGAATAATGTGTTTCGATCACTGGCGCGGCGTCGAACTACAGTGGAGCAAAATTATCGCGTGTAATTTATAAACAACAATATCATGTTGTTTATAAACTTGCTCTCGCGTCGCTCGAGCAAGTGATCTAGAACTCCCCAATTTATACCTACTATCATGATGGGAGTTCTAGATCATTGTACTATTAACTAATCGATGTCTTTTTTATCCACGGCGGTTTTTTAACTGATGAGCGAATGTTGCTACCGGTTCGTTGTAATTGCCTCAACAGTTCACGGCAGTTCGCTCGAACGGATGACCCAGAACTCCTCAATTTATACCGTCGTGTACCATCGTGATCTGTGATTCGGTCTACGATACAGCTGAATGATTGAATAATGTGTTTCGATCACTGGCGCGGCGTCGAACTACAGTGGAGCAAAATTATCGCGTGTAATTTATAAACAACAATATCATGGGTCGATAACTGCACCGCGTTGAATCGAAACGATGTGGTGCACCTGGCACACATAATGTATTAGGCTTTTTTTCCGTTAATGAGAAGTTAAGGACTGTTTACTGGAAATTATAACTTGGTGTGCAAAGCCGTGTGTAAAAGTACGTCGCGTTCAAATAAAAACATTAATAACAAAACGTTAGCAGCATATTGCATCCAATAAATGTATTCATCAGCAATGTGAAATGATGTCAACAAACTTAATATTTAATTTATTAAGTTTTTTTTGGGACTACAAACATAATGTAACACAGCAATTTTCTAATTCCAGTGCAACAAAAAATTATAGATAAGACCTTTTGCTTTGGACTTCAATTGTTCCAGTTGTTCTAAAATAGATCTAATTTTTACAAGCTTATAGTTCATATTGCTTACGAAACAACGAAACGGCGATCGCGAAGTATAGACAGTGTGGCGGCAAGACGCTTCGTAAAATAACATTAGATAAACATATTTGAGAGTTATAGCGGGAACAGTGGTGGCCTAGTGGTAACGATTGCGACTTACAAGTTGCAGGTCGTGGGTTCGAACCTAGGCTAGCGCTTTACTTTGTGTGAATTATTTCACCACCACTGTTCTCTGTGAGAGAAGCCTTTGTGCCAGTAGTGGGGGGGGGGGGAAAAGAGAAATTGAAATCTTATACGTAATCATAAATTAATGTAATCATATTAGCCTATCTGACCGCCTTGGTCCTCTGGATCAACCAGGATCCGCTCATGCAAGCTTGTGAGCATATTGATATAAACACATTTTTTATGACGACCAGATGGTTCTTTTATAGTCTTACGACGCGGAAAACTTTGCTTGTGAGATGTAGGATTTGAGGTTTTTAGTTCATCCGATGTGTCATAGATGGCGGAGCTTATACTTTTTGTAATTACACTAAATTCTGAATGTTTAATTTCCCAACGCTCTTGCAATCTCTTTCCATTAATATTAAAAATGAGCAGGATAGCTATATCTAACACAGCCTTTACGACTTGAGAGTTTAAAGAATAATAATAATATATAATAATATTCCACAACTATCACACAACGCCATCTAGTCCCAAGCTAAGCAGAGCTTGTGTTTTGGGTACTAGACAACTGATAAACATACTTATATATTTCTAAATACATACATATTATAGATAAATTACACCCAGACACAGAACAAATGATCGTGCTCATCACACAAACATTTGTCCTGGGTGGGAATCGAACCCACGACCTCCGGCATAGCAGTTAGGGTCACTAACCACTAGACCAACAGGCCAGTCGAAGCCAGTCGTAGAATAAGGTAGCGTTTCTTTATACATGACAAATAACTACCAGAGACCTCATTTTATTGGTTTCTTATATGTTTGTATGTATTCCGCCAGAGTTAATGGACACCTCATTCCTTTTACGATGTTCGTCTCAAGTCGCCTCCAAAAACTCTAATAAGGATAAAGTGCTGTGAAAACACTTTCCTTAACTAGAGTATTCGGATGCATTCACATTGCGATTTCAGTACGAGAAATGAATAAAATAAAATCTACTTTAAGTGCTCAGGTGTTAGAGATGAAATTCTAATAACAAGTATTGTTTTAAATAAAATTTCGAAGTAATTATTGTTGTAAACTCACTTATGACTAAGGCTTTAGGATTTACGTCTATAAAATAAGCATCTAAGATATCATTCCTTACATCTTGACATTGTTGTGCTGAAGTGCATTTCACTGGACAGTGAGTTTAAATTTGTTTGTGGTTGTTCATAAGTGTTGCAGTTGAAACAAAGTATGTGAGTATTCTATTTTATTTATTCATTTTTTTTTTTCAGCAATATATACGACTGTAATAGTTAATTGTTTTACGACTGAAATTAATTAAGTTTAGATAATATGTATTTTATTCGTTTAATATTTCAAAAACTATTATAGGTTGGTACTTGTACTGTATTTGTTGTTTCATATTAATATTTTTATTACAAACGTAATAACTCTTGCTTCGTTGCTATATCATGCAATAAACATAAGACCTGGGGTTCGATTCCTAAGTTATTCAAAGTATTTTATTTTTCTGATACTGTAAATATATTATTCCCTATTCGATGAGATTTCACAACGGGGGCGAACAGTATACCTCTACCTAGCCTTTGAAGAATACGGGTGCTGTTGTTTCATGTTGCTACGAACTTTGGTAACAAATATATTTATTGCATTTTTAATAATGTTTTCAGGGCTCAGTCGATGAATAATCCTTTTTGGTTTGAAGAAGAGGACATCGAGCCTTCAACGTCTCGAGCAACAAAAGAAAAGCCCTCGGCGGCTCAAAATAAAAAAAAACCTGTGAAGAGAGCTACAAAAGTGACTCAGAAGAAGAAGGCTTTGGTTTCTAAAAACCCTTTCGCTTCAGAATCGTCAGATAGCGACACCCCACCAGTTGTTACAACACCGGTTCCAAAAAGAAAACGAAATACCATCGTTTCAGATTCTGAGGTAAGATTTTTTTTTATAAACATATCAAATTTTCATTTCATTATAAAACATTCATAAACTATCAGTATACTTATTTTTGCAGACATAAGTTTAAATAGACTTTTCTAATACTTAGATTATTTATAGTAATGGTAACGGTAGATAAAACAATGTAAAAGTCTCGAAATTTGCATAGGCAACATTTATAGAAACGTTTTTAGTCGTTTGTCGGTAGTGCTCATTTTAAAAAGTGCTCATTTTTGAGAAGTGCACATTTTGCGTTGTGCACATACTGCGTCAAACCCTTATTTTAAATTTGTTTTTAATTACTTGCTCTCGCGCTTATTATTTTTAATTAAAACTAGATATCTTATGTATTTCAGGATGAATCATCTCGACCGCTGATCCGTGCTGCCACTCTGAAGAACTGCTTCACTCAACGAGTCGCTGATGGCTATACCTACCAATCAGACCCGGGCAGGGTTGGAAAATATTATTTTGAATTAAAAGTTTATAACACGAACGAAGTGGAAAAACTTGCTCCAAACGAGCGTTGGAAACAATCGCTTGCAACGTTAAAATTATCAACTGATAAAGATAATGTTGTGTGGAAGGCTTTAACACACCTTGTGAATACTGGAAAAGCTGAATTTATAGAAATTCAGCCTATTCTATACAGTAAACCTTCTTAAATTAAATTTCATTTTATTCAGTTTTTGTAACCACACTTCTTTTGTGCAAGTTTTTGTAATTTGCTAATAACTTTAATATAAGTCTGTTTAATCTTTTTTTTTTATAAGTAGTAAACAAACTGAAATATTTTATAATAATCTATACAAAGAAATGTGAGAGTATTTTTTTGGATTAAAAATAATTATTTTACATGTACTCTTTCAGAGGCTCGAACTATGAAATTTGAAACTTCGAAACTTTGAAATTTGAAAAACACGAAATAAGAAATTCTGAAATTAAAAAAACTGAGAAGTTTATATTTTACATGTACTTTTTCAGAGGCTCGAACTATGAAATTTGAAACTTCGAAACTTCGAAACTATGAAACTTCGAAATTTGAAAACACGAAATAAGAAATTCTGAAATTAAAAACTGAGAAGTTTATATTTTACATGTACTTTTTTCAGAGGCTCGAACTCTGAAATTTGAAACTTCGAAACTTCGAAACTTCGAAATTTGAAAAACACGAAATAAGAAATTCTGAAATTAAAAACTGAGAAGTTTATATTTTACATGTACTTTTTTCAGTCTCGAACTATGAAATTTGAAACTTCGAAACTTCGAAACTTCGAAATTTGAAAAAAACACAAAATAAGAAATTCTGAAATTAAAAACTGAAAAGTTTAAAAACCTGAAATAAGAAATTTCGAAATTGAAACTTTTATTTTACATGTACTTTTTCAGAGGCTCGAACTATGAAATTAAAAACTTCGAAATTTGAAAACACGAAATAAGAAATTCTGAAAATAAAAACTGAGAAGTTTAAAAAAACCTGAAATAAGAAATTTCGAAATTGAAACTTGAAAAATTTTAAAAAACCCTAAAAATAAGAAATTCTGAAATTAAAAACTGAGAAATTTTAAAAAAACACAAAATAAGAAATTCTGAAAAAATAGTTTTTTTTTTTAAGATAAATTTTAAACATGTTTTTTTGTAAAGACTGTAATATTTATGTTTCAAAATTATCAGCACACAGTAGAACAAATATTCATAAATCTAATCGATTGCTCTGCTCCGAATTCGAAAATATTCAAATTATTGCTACAGCGTTTAAAAATAGAATCATAAGTTACAAAGTGAATCCACCTAAATCTAGTGAAGTAACAATAACTCCAGAAACGTTTTTAAATCAAATTTCCAAATCTGTATGTGATATTATCAATCTTATGATTCAAAAACATAAAGCAATTAAAGTCAATTTTGAATTATTTGTGTCATATGTTTTGCCAAAAAATAATGAAAGCTCTATGAAATCTTTCAATACCAAATATATGATAGCAGTTCCGAATACAAATATTTATAACATGTATTTTAAATGCTCTGAAAACTTAATATCTAAATGTTTAGAGTTTGAACTTGCCGAATCTGGCTGGACTATTGTTTGTATAAACCATTTGGAAATAAACATAAATAAGTACAATCCTTTAAGAGCTGGAACATACTTAGAATTGCCTAAGGTTATAAAAAACACAAAGTCATGTTTGAATATACGCAACAATGACAATCATTGTTTTTTGTGGTGTATTATTGCCCATATGTTCCCAAAAAGACTAAATGCTAATAGAATGCAATCGTACCCACACTATACGTTGCTTTTAAACATAAATGATATGTCTTTTCCACCAAGTTTCGATGATATTAAAATCTTTGAGAAAAATAATCCTTCTATAAGTGTGAATGTGTATGGTCTTGAAGCTAATAATCATGTAACGGGTCCTCTATATTTGACACGCAAACGAAAGCTTACACATGTCAATTTGTTGTACATAACGAAAGACGATAAAGCCCATTTTTGTTTAATAAAAAACTTTAGTCGCCTTGTGCATAGACAATTAACCAAACATAAATCTAAAGTATTTTTGTGTGATGAGTGTTTTTTGTATTATGACAATGAAGATAAATTATTAAATCACAATTGTAGTAGAATAAAAACAGTTTTGCCTGATGAACATAGCAAATTAAAATTTTCAAACTTTGAAAAAACCCAAAGAATTCCAATTGTTATATATGGAGATTTTGAAAGTTTGCTTTGCAATTACTCAGACAAAAATAAATCACTTTTTACTGAATCTGTACAGTCACATCAAGCATCGTCGTATGCTTATTATATTTGTTGCAAATCTAAACCTGAATTAAATGGTTTTGTTAGTTATAGAGGTCCAAACTGCGCACAAAAATTTGTTAAAACCATTACAAATGACATAAAAAGGCTGTATAAAATTTTACAAAATAAAGTACCAATGCTACCTCTTACTTCTGATGAGTTAAAATCATTCAAAAAAGTTCAATTCTGCCACATATGTAAAACCAAGTTTGCACAAAATGATATAAAAGTTAAAGATCATGATCATTTTACAGGTAAATATAGAGGTCCTGCCCACAATGCTTGTAATTTAAATTTGAAACAATGCCAGTTCATACCTATAGTTTTTCACAATCTATCTGGATATGATTCTCATTTATTTATAAAAGAGCTGTCGGATATAATTGGCAAAATAACTTTAATTCCGAAATCGAAAGAAAAGTACATATCGTTCACTAAAATCATGCCTATTGATAATAAAAATATAGTTCAGATGAAATTTATTGATTCGTTTAACTTTTTAAGTACTAGTTTAGATAAATTGGTAATAATGTTACACTCGGATGATTTTCAACACATGCGCTTGTTTTTTAATCAGGATCGTTTATTTAATTTAGCGTGTAGAAAAGGCGTATATTGTTATGATTATGTAGACAAATGGGAAAAATATGATGAAACCCAACTGCCAGAACAGTCAAAATTTTTCAATAAACTAACGGGAGAAAATATTTCAGCTGAAAATTATCAGCACGCTTTAAAAGTATGGCAAACTTTTAAAATAAAAAATTTAGGAGAGTATACAGACCTTTATTTAAAATGTGATGTGCTGTTATTATGCGATATTTTCGAAAAGTTTCGAGAAATGAGTTTACTTTATTATAATTTAGACCCATGCTATTATGTTTCATCACCATCGTTAAGTTGGGATGCTATGCTAATGTATACTAAAGTAGAGCTTGATTTAATATCTGATGTAGAAATGTACCAAATGTTAGAAAATGGAATTCGAGGAGGTCTTGCCCAATGCTCATTAAGATATGCCAAAGCTAATAACAAATATCAATCATCGTATAATAAGGACAAGGCAAGCACATACCTTATTTATCTGGACTGTGTGAATTTATACGGCTTTGCAATGATGCAGAAACTTCCAATGCGTAACTTCCGATTTCTTAATGATAATGAAATAAATAACTTCAATATAAATGATGTTGACAAAAACGATGATATAGGATACATTTTAGAGGTAGATTTATATTACCCACCTAACATTCATAATGCTCATTCGGATCTGCCATTTGCTGCCGAAAAATATTCTCCTATGCAAAACAAATGTAAAAAATTAATTGCAAATTTACACAGCAAACATCGTTTTGTTATCCATTATATACATTTACAAGAGTGCTTAAAAAATGGTTTAATATTGTTAAAAATATATAGAATATTATCATTCTATCAAGATAAGTTTTTAGAACCATACATTTTATTAAATACTTCTCTTAGGCAAAAAGCTAAATCGGATTTTGAAAAAGATTTTTTTAAGAAACAAAACAATTCTATTTTTGGAAAAACAATTGAAAACAAGCGGAAACAAGTTGATGTAAGGCTCGTAAAATTATGGAAAGATAAGTTAAATACAACCAACAAATTGTATGGCGCTGAAAGGTATATTAGTGCACCGCATTTTAAAGACTTGTCAATTATATCCGAAAATTTAGTAGCTATTCAATTAAATAAGACAAAAGTTATATTAGATCGTCCTATTTATATCGGATTTTCTATTCTTGAAATTTCTAAAACACATTTATATCATTTTCATTATTCTGTAATTAAGCAAATGTATGGAAATAATGTAATTTTATGTTATACTGATACTGACAGTTTACTTTATTTTGTAAAAACTGATGATTTTTATGAGGATATGAAAAACAATATTCGTTATTTTGACACAAGCAATTTTGAGGATAACAATATATATGGGTTACCTAAAACCAACATGAAAATGCCCGGCTATTTCAAAGACGAATTGGGTGGAGAGATTATTTCAGAATTTGTAGGTTTACGAGCTAAGTTGTATTGTGTACGCACTGAAAAAAAAACTATAAAGAAAGCAAAGGGAGTAACAAAGCCGATAACGAAAAAATTGGATATTGAAAAATATAAAAGGGCATTAATGTTTAATGATAACCTGCGAGATGATATGTATGTTATAAGATCTAAAAATCATCAAGTATTTACACAAAAATTAAATAAGCTCATCCTTAATAGTGATGACGATAAAAGGCAGAGAATTGAACGTAATTTTCACACTTTACCTTGGGGACATTATAGTTCAATACTTTAGTACTTGTAGGGTTATTCTATTTGTTCTACTGAGCTGAAACTATGTTGTAAGTTACAAAAGCTAATAACAATTGAATTAAATGTGTAATAAGTGTATAATCGAATAAAAAAATATGTAATAAATGAATGTAACTACATAAAATTAATAAATATACAATCAATATTTATTTGTTTTTTTTTTTTTCTTCCTTTCCGAAAGATTACTTTTATATCTAAGACTAAGCTTGTCATAACTAGCTTATGCCTTTTTTTTATTTTATATAAACTGGGAATAGAAATCAAACTACAAATAGTTCATATTAAGGATTTATTAATAATAGTTATATTATAATGCTCTTTCAATAATTAGGCTGATAGGAGTTTCTCATTAAGTTTCTAATTGTCAAGACTTACAAAGAATTAGGTACACTTAATTTTTTAACTATCTTACCAACTAAATGTTCAGTCTCTTGCATGATATCATCATAGTCACTTCTTACTAAATATTGCACATTTACACTTGCACTATCGGGATCACTGCAGTTTATTTCACTGTTATCATCCAAATCATGTATTATAATTTTGACTATGTGACGAATGCGTCCTGTATCTCTCTTCATGATATAAGATGTATTTTGCAGAGACTTTGACTTGTTTTTTTTCTTTAAAGTTTGTTCCTTTTGTTTATTTATCCGACTCTCCTCACAGGCCTTTGCTGCTACTTCAGAGTACCAAGTCTCCCTATCTTGAGCATAATAAAATGGATTGGTAACTGGGTCTGAGTCGTCTATCAAATTCTGAAAGAATACCAAGAATATTATAACTAAACAGCATTAACTATGGATTTAATGTTTGATTTAAGATAATCCTAAAAATTACATACCCTTAAATGTTGCGGGTCGACGGGGCTGTAGGATGGCGAGTGTGACATGATTCTGCATAACAAAAAAAAGATGCAATACTTAATTATTACTATTACTTTAAATAATTAATTTAACAAATTAAAAAAAAAAAAACTTACCTTGAAAATATAAAATCGTAAACAAAATGACCTGCTAATGCAAAGAACGCCTGCGAAGTGATCGCTTATTTTATGATAGGTGCATACATAAGTTATTTGGCACGCGATGTGTAAACAAGATGAGACTAGAACCGTTCCTGTAGTGACAAGTCTAAAGATAGTGCAAAATGAACTATATATGTATATGTTAGGTAATAATTAAATTAATTGACAAGATGAAGTTGATCAAACAACCCATATCACTAAACGTTAAGAATATACATTTTGGCGAGTCTCCTCAAGAGATTAGACATAGTGCTTTGTTGCCAAATACGATTCGTTGTATTATTTGCGGTCCCTCTAATTGCGGTAAAACAAACGTTGTGATCAGTTTGTTATTGCATGAAAATGGGCTCAAATTTCAAAACCTTTACCTTTACTCGAAGACTAATTTTCAGCCAAAATATTGTTTTTTACGAGAAGTAATAAGAAGAGTACCTCAGATAAAATTCAATGAGTTCAATGACGATAAAGATGTCATATCTCCGAGTGAAGCTTTACCAAATTCTGTGTTTATATTTGATGATGTCGTGTGTGAAAATCAAATAAACATCCGGAATTATTTCTGTATGGGTAGACATAAGCAAATTGATTGCTTTTACTTATCGCAAACCTACTCAAAAATTCCGAAACAGTTGTTACGCGATAATGCCAACTTTCTTATAATATTTAAACAAGATGATGTGAACTTAAAGCATATCTATGAAGAACATGTAAATTCTGATCTACTATGGTATCAGTTTAAAAACATTTGTAAATCTGTTTGGAGTAACCCTTTTAACTTTCTTCTTATTAACAAAGAGTCACCATTAAACAATGGAAGGTATAGACAGAATTTTGATATTTTTTTAAACTTTGAATGAAGGTTCATACTTAAATATGAATTACATGCATGAATGCCGTTAGTATTATTTCTTTCTTAGCTGAATACAGTTGTTATTTTTATTGAAAGATGGAGACAAATATTAAAATGGAATTAGTGAAGTCTGTCGACTCCATAAAGAACAAAATAAAACAAATGAAAAATCAGGAACATACAATGAACTTGTCACTTGATAAAATGCTAAAACCTGTCACAGATCCTCTAAAAACTCTAGTTGATTCCAATAGATCTAAAGAAAAAATGAATCAAATTGAAAATACAACTCTAAATAACTCTGAAGGAATCGAATCCGATGAAAATAATACTAGTTCATCTACAAAGATCGATGACTATTACGATGCAAATCTAAATTCGCCCCAATTCATTGAAGAAAATGATAAAAAGGAATCTATAGATCATTTAGAAATGTCGTTAGAGGGTGATGATATCTTTGGTATTTATGAGGGTGTTAGTATACCATTTGGAATTAGAAGTGAAAACAAAACATTAATGATGGGTAACTCAGCGGTATCATTTTCTAAAATTGATAGTTTGAATAACGATACTATCATTTTGATCAAAATTGGCGACAAAGCTTACAATTTAACAACTGGTCTAAAAGAACTTTTACTTCGAAGAAAACCTGATTTAAAGGTAATATCGAGCGAAGATAAAATTGTCTATAAAGATATGTTACATTATACAAATGCGCATAAAAGAGATTTTAATCCTAAAGGTCAAATAAGAGGTGACAAAGGTATAAAATATTGTAAAATAATTAAACCCCTATTTTCTGAATCGTCAAACGATGATAAACTTTCTCACACTAAACTTGGTGGAAACTTGCCAACGCTAAAAAAATACAAAAACAACACCGACTTGGTATATTGGGATGATCCTAACGAATTAGTCGAGAGATTGAAATTATTAGTAGCTTCAAGAGATGCTGGCAATACGAACCATGATAATGAAATTTTATCAATAATTGAAGAATTAAAAGAAGCCGGCATAATTCAAGAATAAATAGTCGTAACAATATGCTTTACATTCAGTATTATACATGAATTCAAGACAAATGTACTAAATTCTGAACATGAGCAAAGCCGATGTGGTAAACGAAATTCATAAAAATGTAAGGGTAAACTTTCCTCGAAGACATGTTATTTTGAAAGATATAGACGACCTGTGGCAAGCAGATTTAATTGATATGCAATCAATTTCAAAAGAAAATAAAAATTGTAGATTTATTCTTGCTGTTATTGATACATTTTCAAAGTACGCTTGGGCCTTTCCTCTGAAAACTAAAACCAAAGATGATGTGTGTAACTGTTTCAAAATTTTCCTAGTTAAAGGACGTGTTCCTAAAAATCTGCAAACAGATAATGGGACAGAATTTTATAATAATAAATTCCAAAAGCTTATGAAGTCAAATCAAATTAATCACTATTCAACATTCTCAACAAAAAAAGCTTCGATAGTTGAACGATTTATCAGAACATTGAAATCTAAACTTTATAAGGAATTTAGTTTAAAAGGCAACTATAATTGGGTAGATAATACCCTTAATGACGTTATTTACAAATACAATCACACTTACCATCGGACAATTGATGAAATCCCCGCTAACGTGGATAACAGTAATAAACAACGAATATTAGAAAGATACTTAAGGTTGGTAAAAAATGATAGTATAAGAAGCAAGTTTAAAGTAGATGATTATGTACGTATCAGTAAGTACAAAGGAACATTTGAAAAAGGATATACCCCTAACTGGTCAACGGAAATATTTAAAATTAGAAAAATACAAAATACAACTCCTATCACCTACTTAATTGAAGATACAATCAGAGGTCAGCCTATTTTAGGGGCATTTTATGCGCAAGAGCTTCAAAAGACAAAACATCATAATGTTTATCTAGTCGAGAAAGTTCTTAAAAGAAAAGGAAACAGGGTTTTAGTAAAATGGCTGGGTTTGTCTTCTGCTGAAAACAGTTGGATTGATAAATCGAATATAGTATTATAAATAAAAAAAAATTAACTCAGAAGTTAGTCATTTGATTGATGAAGTGTGTAAGTATTTATTATAGCGCTCGATTCAGTTTTATTAGTCTTATGATGTGTATTGGAGAGAGTAGTCTTCTCAATTGGCTTATAAACAATTTACCATTTGAATTACACTTACCCGGATACAATTACTGCGGCCCTGGTACAAAATTAATTAAAAGGCTTGCAAATAGAGATAAAGGTATTAATAAATTAGACGAATATTGCAAAGAACACGATATTGCCTATCACAAATCATCAAACTTAAAGGATCGTCACAAAGCTGATTTAATTTTGTTAAAAAGGGCAAAAGAGCGAGCAGTTGCCTCGGATGCGAGTGTATGCGAAAAAATCATGGCACGTTTAGTAAGCAAGGCAATGTCTGCCAAAATTAAAACTGGCTGTGGCATAAAAATATGCAACAAAAAGCGCTCTCGGAAAGTTACATCGGGAAAAGGGTTAAAAAATAAATTTAAAAATATTGTTAGTAAAACGAAAAGACGCTTTAAAAAATTAAAGCCAAAATGCAAAAAAGTGGCGATAGAATTAGCTATGGCGGCCGCCAGAGAATTAGCTGACGATTCATCCATTAAACTTCCTCGGGTTATTCCAATACCGAAAAGTGGTGGTGTATTACCTTTGATTCCTATTTTTGCTGGATTATCGGCGGTGGGAGCATTAGCAGGCGGTGCAGCTGGTATTGCCAAAACTATAAATGAATTCAAGATAGCTAAAAAGCAATTGACTGAATCGAAGAGACACAATGAAAAAATGGAAGCTCTTTGCATTGGAAAAGGTTTACACCTTAAACCGCATAAACATGGGCTTGGAATCTTTATATCAAAAGAAAAAAACTAAGATATCGGCTACCCAAACGAGCCTTAACTAACTTTGACATTTTGAAGTATGGAAATAATATTCCTTATTTTCGAGGTGTATTTATGAGAGATGAGCTCCCTAAAAAACCTTTTAAAAAAGAGTGTGGAGTTGTTAATTTAGATAGTTCTAAAAATCCAGGTTCTCATTGGGTAGCCTATGCAAAAAACAATGATTATATTGAATATTTTGATAGTTATGGAAATCTTAAACCACCAAAGGAGTTTATAAAATACATCGGTGCTAAAGTACACTATAATTTTGATAATATACAGCGCGATCACCCTTACAATTGCGGACACCTATGTTTACATTTTTTAAATAATTTTTGGTGTAGTCCAGGAATAAAATGATCAGGATCTCCTAAAAGTGTTCAGTCTACTAGCATGTCTATAACGGTAACCATCTCTGGAAATAAATCAGAATTGGATACATTTTTTCAACCACCTCTGTATTTATCTGGTCAATATGAGTGTGGTTTGTTATACTTTTCAGTATTAAATTCAATACCAAATGTGCGTATTAATCACGACATTATTCCGGTGATCAGAATCGAATGCGATCTTATACACGGCTCATACTCTAACGGGTTACCAACTCATATAATTCATGAATTTGTATCTAATGCTGCTACAGGTCAGCAAATCATAGAAATACCGCAAAACCTTATTTACTTTCCAGTGAACAAAAATACTATTACATCGATATCTATTAAGATAGTTGATCAGTTTGGGTTCTGTATTAACTTTAGAGAAGAACACAAAAATATTGAACTACGCCTTCATATAAGAAAAATAAAATGATATTATATTATAAAAACCCTGTAGTTAACAAAAAGCGTCCTATTTCTTATACAACCACTAAGGTGCAAAGACGTAAGAAAAAAGTTATAAATTTAACTAAAGCAAATAAAGATTTTCTTAAAGCCCTAGGTTTAAAAGTATGAATATGCTACAGATTACTGAATTACCACACTTCGATACTTCGATTGAAAGTTATGAAGTCCATTCGTACAATCCCTACAACAACAGCTTTCGAGAAAACGATGAAATCAGAATTCCCATACACCAGCAAGACGTTTATGTGTTGCCATCAGCCAGCTCAATTTACGTCGAAGGGCAAGCAAGGTTCTTCGGTAAAGATGGAAATCCTATTAAGAAAACTATTACGTTCAGTAACAACCCTGTTATGTTTTTGTTTCAAGATATCAGATACGAAATAAATGGTATAGAAATAGATCGAATTAAAAATTCTGGAATAACATCAACAATAAAGTCATACGTTTCAATGAATGATGGAGAAAATAAAGTCGCTGCCTTGTGGGGTTGGAACATGGTTGGATTTAAAAGCGATGGTTATTTTAGTGCTATTGTTCCTCTTAATAAGATTTTAGGATTTGCTGAGGATTACAATAAAATTGTAATAAATTGTAAACATGAACTTATTCTGAATAGAAGTAACTCTAACTTAAACAGTTTTATATTAACTGACGATGTTGCGCATTTTCAAATAGATATGCAAAAAGTGCAATGGCGGGTGCCGCATATAAAAGTATCAGATCGGGAACGACTGACACTACTTAAACATTTAGAAAGAGATAAATCTATTCAGATAGCCTTTAGAAATTGGGATTTATACGAGTATCCTTTGCTCCCTAAAACTACAAAACATTGCTGGTCTGTTAAGACTGCCTCACAATTAGAGAAACCTCGGTATGTAATATTTTGCTTGCAAACCAGTAGAAAAAATAGTAAAACGAAAGACAGTTCTCTTTTCGATCACTGTGGGGTTACTAACGTAACTTTGTTTTTGAATTCACAATATTATCCTTACGAGCCTCTATGCTTAAATTTTTCCGAGAACAAATACAGTATATTATATGAAATGTATGTGAAATTTCGTCAGTCATATTACAACTGTCCTGCAGACCCCTTGCTTGACTTAACCGGTTTCAAGGAGAAGGCTCCTCTCTTTATTATAGACTGTTCAAGGCAAAACGATAGTTTAAAAAAAGGTCCCGTCGATGTGCGCTTGGAGATTGAATGTTCAGCACCAATACCAGACAACACAACTGGTTATTGTTTAATTATTAACGATCGACTTGTGGAATACAAACCTTTGAGTAACATAGTGCGCAGGTTATCATGACTGCCATTGTAGATGTTCAAGGGTTCAAAACAGAATCAAATTTATTTATCATTAAAGAAATTTCTATATTATGTAATAATAAAATTCAGGTGTTTTTAGTTAAGCCCCCATTTCCATTTCGCGGTTTGACGGAGGCAGAAAAACGTCAAGTTACTTGGATTGAATGCAATAGGAAGATATACTGGGATGAAGGATTTGTGTCTTACGTAAATTATCAGAATTTGATTGAAAATATTTTAAAAGATAAATGTGTTTACACCAAAGGTATAGAAAAAGTATTATGGTTAAAAGATATTTCAAATAATAATAATGTAAATAATTTAGAAGATAAATATTGTCCTAGTTTGATAAGCTTGTACAAAAAATATGAAGATTGTCATGATTTGTATAGTTGTATTTATCATGATTCAGTATGTGCTTTAAAAAATGTTTTATGTTTAAATAGATGGTGTATAGATAATAAAATTTTGATATAAATAATTCCTTGTTTAATTTTTCTTATCCCTCCCAAACCCATAAATGTTAATCTATATAAGTTGATAGCAACAACTTTACAACCCCATTATGCTTTTATAATTATCTACAGTAAGAAGTAGAAAATAAGTAAACAGAACATGTCGCAAAATAAATACAATCCGCGCTATGACATGTATAACACGTATAAAATGCGCGAATTATCATTTAATCATTATTGGGCAACGGTTGATTCGAGGAGAAGATTAGTGATGGAAATGGCTGACGCAGGATTTTTTTATTGTGGAAATGGTGTAAATGATAAAGCAGCTTGTTTCTCATGTGGAGGTGTTATAGAAGATTGGGAGATTTACGATGATCCTTGGTTGCAGCATGTTCAAAACTTTCCTGATTGCTTTTATTTAAATGCTGTGAAAGGAAAATACTATGTCGAAAATACAACGTACCGGTAGTAACATTCGCTCATCAGTTAAAAACCGCCGTGGATAAAAAGACATCGATTAGTTAATGATAGTACAATGATCCAGAACTCCCATCATGATAGTAGGTATAAATTGGGGAGTTCTGGATCACGCGCTCGAGCGACGCGAGAGCAAGTGATCCAGAACCCCCAATTTATACCTACTATTATTGTCCCCTTACTCACTTTCTTCGACATCTTAGCAATGTCACTAGGGACATTTCGACGGTTTGGACGAAGAGTCCCTAAGCAATCAAAGCCCAAACTCTTGAGGTATCGTGCTAATGATGGACAATTGTAAAAATTATCCATTACCACACAATGCCCCCGACGTTCAAGACCTTGCAATAGGTCAAGGACTACTTTCGTACTTTTGCCCCCCAAGTTGACGCCAAGTGATGGATCACTGTCGGGACTGTCATTTTTGCCCATGTAGATTTGGAACCTAGCCATATAACCCGTCCTGGCCTCACAAAGTTCATATGACTTGATTCCAAATCGTGCAGCCTTTGATCTTATTGTTTGGGCCCAGGACAAACGGCCCTTGAATAATGTCAAAGACTCATCGATGCTAATGTCAGACCCTAAATGATACAAGGAATTGAACTTCTTTCCGAGATGTTCAATAACAGGTGCCAACTTACGCAGCTTACCCGACTGCCTTGTTGAACGGGCTTCTTCAGTTTGCGACAATTGACTCTCAAGAGCGTCATTGTCTACAAAATGAAGAAACTTATTCAGCAAAACATACCGATTATAGGACATCAGTCGTCTGAACCCCGGCATTTCGAGAACTCCGTCTGATGTCCAATATTCAGATAATGACGTCCGCGCGTCGATAGCCATGTACATGAACACTCCGAAAAAAATCATTATTTCGTTTTCATTTGTGTCAGTCCACAAATGTAAGCGAGATGATGGTTTCAATAATCCTCGCGCACGCATATCCTCGATCGTCTGCTGGGCATAACGGTTAGTCTCGGAGGCGATCAACTGTATGATGTCTTTATCCCATATATCGGTAAAGGCATCATACGGCGAATCGTAGTCTTTGACTGGCCCTGGGGTAGGACCTGAAAACTCTTCACGAACAGCCCTGAACAAGTCAAAGTCTGATACCCATTCGAAACTAGCCGAGGTACCCAATAAGCGATCGGCAGCGTCATCCATCCCCGTTTCGATCTCGTTTTCTATGTGTTGCTCACGTTCGTCCACCTCCTCAGCGTCAGGAATGTTCCTGGCACTTGACATGACTTCGATATCGAATTCGCTATCGAGGTCACTGTCATCACGCCTAGCCAAACTCTTTGAAATTGCTGTCATTCCCGAAGTTGATGGGACAACATCAATTTCGGTGGTGACAGTGTCGTGTTACTTACCCCTAACAAGTAAAAGAGGGTAAGTAATTTAACAATTGAATTTAATATAGAGGTAAGAGGTAAAAAATACAAAGAAATCTATAAAAACACGAACCTTCCTAACTCACGCTTTGCACAGAATAGAACAGCTCCAGGACAGGTCAATCTCGAAGCCAGGCCAGCAGATTACGGGCGAGTCCTTTAGGGAGGCCTGGAGAATACGTTGGAGGTACTTCGCGTCGCGAGGATCACGGGCGAGTCCTTTAGGGAGGCCCGGAGGATACGTTGGAGGTACTTCGCGTCGCGAGGATCACGGGCGAGTCCTTTAGGGAGGCCCGGAGGATACGTTGGAGGTACTTCGCGATGGTTCTTCTTAAGAACTCAGATAACCACTTGTAGACGTGATCATTCTTCTTCAGAAACCAGATCTCAACTGGAGGGCATCCTTCAGAAATCCCTTTTTATAAAACCATCTCTCCGTTTTTTCCACCCAATTGTCTTTTAATTCTTTCCAGAATTTAAGTTCTTGAAATCAAAAATTGTGAGTTGCCTGTATTTAAAACGGCCTGTATTATTCAGTCAAAAACTTCCTCAAAGAATTTCTGTGAGCGTGTTAATTAATTTTATAAGCGTGAGATAAGTTACAGTAAATAGAAATTATCAATAAATTACATTATTTGGGCTAATATATTAATAAAAATAAATTAAATTATATAAATCAAATGTAACCTTCATAGTTCTAACCACTAAGAAAAACTATGACACAAATTAAAAGAAAAAGTAAATGACATATTGACAACTGACGTTATGTCACACGAAAAGTAAACAATGAAAAATTATAAGATTTAATATTTTAAAACAGTAAAAACAACGTTAATAAATCGAATAAGATCGATTATAAGACTGCCAACAAAAATAGTTGTCGCCAAGGCGCGACATGAGACGTAAAAAGGACATTTTATGAAAGATGAGGATGATTAGTAAAAGTGTAAGTATAAATCTCAATAAATACTATATTTCCCCAACGACCCCGAGAAAATTTTTGGTCTAGAACAAAAATTTTGTAAGGTTAAAGTATAACAGCATTCACAAAACGTACATACTTCATTCAAATACACCGACATCTTACGAAGTTAGGTCAGGTAGGATTCACATTCAATGATCACTACGCAACCTGATAAGTTAATAACTTTAAGGCTTATTTTCGGAGTTGTAATCCGCTCTCGTCTAAAACCCATTAATAACATGAAGTAAAAAAATTTTTTAACAAAGGCTTATTTTTAAAGGAGTTGTAATCCGCTCCTAGTCAACTTTAGTTGATAAATAACAACACCGCACTCGGTAAACTCCGAGTTAACGTCAGGGCAGCTCCCGCAATAGTAGTCGGTATGCTCCGAGTAAACCGTCAAGGGCAGCTCCTATCAACTTTTAGAGTTAATAGATAGAAACAAGAGTCATACTAACTTGTAGAGTTAGTTGAAACGAAGGTTAGGTAATATGAAACTATAAACATTTCATAGTTATCTGATAAGAACAGATATAAAGAAAGATTAATAAATAATCTTATAATGGTTTAAGAACCGATGAATGAATTTGAAAATAAATAGAGTTTTAATAAGCCGAAAAGGAACTCTATTTTAGAAGAGGGAAAGAAGAAAGAGATGAGTCATGTGTATAAAAAAAAAAAATTATATACATTATATTTTAAAATCTTTAATATGCCATTTGGCTTGGTTGCCATTAGGATCCACAAGTATGTAAACTAACGGGGATAGTTTCTGCAATACATTTAACATATTTTGGCGCTAGTTTTGCGCTGAAATAAATCCCAGCCTGACTATGTACATAGTTTCTTCGCCAGACTGTATCTCCTACGTTATATTCTTTAAAGGAACGACTTTCGTTATAACGAGAAGAGTTACGAGCATGAGCAATATGAAGGGCTATCTGAACTTTATCGAAAATTGCAGATAATAAACCTATGTTAGTAGCATAGATGTCCCTAGGTAGAAAAACGATTTCATCAAGATTATTAGTTGGCGTATAAAGTGAGCCAGTAGTAACTGTCTCTCGTCCAAAGAGTAAAAAGTTAGGTGAGAAACCAGTGGTAGCATTAGTTGTGCTGTTCATAACGTATTGGACTTTAGGAAGGTGGGTGTCCCAAGATCTATGGTCATCACCAATCAAATTTGGTATATAATTATTTTTCATCATTATTCATCACTTCATCAATCTTTACTACTCTTAATACTAAACATACATTATACTACACCCCCACACCCATTCCTTTTACCTCTGGTAATTGGCACTCTTTCGGCCTCTTGGATGTGTTAACCACTTGTGGGCACTGCCAAGGTTGGAGATTGGATACTTTACGACAGCCGCAGGACAATATCCTGTGATCGTTTATACAAATCTAAATATATTTATGTAATACCTATTACAAATACTTATCATTATATCGGATCCTCTAGTCTTCTTAAACTCTCTTTCTTTAACTCTTGAGTCCTCCTCTTAAACAATTATATTGAACTACGTTTAGTGTCGTGGGCTCTTGAACTTTTATAGATACTGGGTCAATACAAAGTATAGAGACTGTTAGTAGGATATTTTAGAATCCTCCTTCAGAACTTATCTCCTACTCTTTGTCCCTCCTCGGCCCTCCCTTACCCTCTTAAACTCTTTCACTCTCTTACCCTCTTAAACTCTTTCACTCCCTTACCCTCTTAAACTCTTTCACCCCCTTACCCTCTTTAAACTCTTTCACTCCCTTACCCTCTTAAACTCTTTCACTCTCTTACCCTCTTAAACTCCTTCACTCCCTAACCCTCTTAAACTCTTTCACTCCCTTACCCTCATAAACTCTTTCACTCTCTTACCCTCTTAAACTCTTTCTCACTCTTGAGTCCTCACTTTTGAGTTTTCAATACAAAGTATAGAGACTGCTAGTAGGCTATTTTAGAATCCTCCTTCAGAAATTATCTCTTACTCTTTGTCCCTCCTCAGCCCTCCCTTACCCTCTTTTGGAACCTTTATTATTTTTTCTAAATATTTTTTTTTTCTTTTTTTTTTTTTTACACAAAGACCGAGGCAAAAACATTAATCACTACTACTATGAATGATTGAGGTTTCTACCATAGTCTTTGCCCTAACCTAGCTTATTCTAAAAGAAACACAAAAATGCATATTGCTTCTATGGATTATATAAAACATTGATTAAAAATTATGTTTAAAGATATGAAATTATGCTAAATACTAAGCTAATAATAAGACCCAAATACCAACTAACTTAAATAGGCATAAATGAAACTAAACCTAACTTAACTAAGACATACACAAAACCCAACACCAATGATTTAAGCTACTTATTACTACAAGAAGGATCACAATGACCGGATTCTTCTTTTGCGTCACTCTTCTTTCCCCTTTCCAGCCTTGCCTTCCTCTCACTCTGCTTCCTCTTCAACTCTGCCATGAGGTCATCACTTTGCTGACTTCTAGGTCCTGATTTGGATTTGGATCCTGAAGCACCTTTCTTACCTACAACCTTCTCAAGCATAGCAGTCCTGGAAAGCTGAGGAGGAGGTGGCGGTGGAGGCATAGGTGGTGGTGGCGGTGGTGGTGGCGGCCGATCTGATGTATGGTGCAGGTCATGCATGCCTGCTACGGATTTTAAAACGATTCCCTCCAAGAAGGCAATCCTTTTTGTGCTCTCGATCAGATCCGCCCTAAACTGATCGATTACTGGTTTGGGGGCACCACTGCAGCAGAGCCAGGAAGTTCTACAGCTGTACGCTGACTGCTATCCCGAATCATTGCTTTAACCGCATCCCTATACGATAGCTCCTTCATGTCAAGGAATTTCGAACATGCGTGATAGATTATGGAGCAAGTGGGCGTCAGATTACCGTCAGTGCTAATCACTCCTGCTTTCTTAAGAATCCTCCTCTGGACCTCACTTGTGCAAGTGGTCCCATTGATGGCAGCCAATACATACTTAGAAGATATTTCTTCCAGTTCATTTATATCCCTGCCTTCCATCTTCCTTTTGTCCTTTGGTGTCTGTAGCATAACTGTCATTTCTAGGTTTAGAGCTGTTGCTATCTTCCTCAGATCAGGGGTGGCAATATCATCAGAAGGAATCATTGCTGAAAATATGGAATGCTGCATGATCAACGGAAGTGTGCTCCCCATCAGCCATTTGGGATTCAGTTTCCCAGACACCTCTTTCCCAACTATGATGGTTGCAGTCACCTGAGGGAAAGCCTGCGATAACCTAGCTAATGTTACAGATGTTGAATTAAGCTTCCTACCCACATCTTTTGACGTCATTATGCCAAGATGTGAGCACTTCCTTGTGATCACATCCTTAACATCCACGTTGGGCGCCAAACTGTCGTGTTACTTACCCCTAACAAGTAAAAGAGGGTAAGTAATTTAACAATTGAATTTAATATAGAGGTAAGAGGTAAAAAATACAAAGAAATCTATAAAAACACGAACCTTCCTAACTCACGCTTTGCACAGAATAGAACAGCTCCAGGACAGGTCAATCTCGAAGCCAGGCCAGCAGATTACGGGCGAGTCCTTTAGGGAGGCCTGGAGAATACGTTGGAGGTACTTCGCGTCGCGAGGATCACGGGCGAGTCCTTTAGGGAGGCCCGGAGGATACGTTGGAGGTACTTCGCGTCGCGAGGATCACGGGCGAGTCCTTTAGGGAGGCCCGGAGGATACGTTGGAGGTACTTCGCGATGGTTCTTCTTAAGAACTCAGATAACCACTTGTAGACGTGATCATTCTTCTTCAGAAACCAGATCTCAACTGGAGGGCATCCTTCAGAAATCCCTTTTTATAAAACCATCTCTCCGTTTTTTCCACCCAATTGTCTTTTAATTCTTTCCAGAATTTAAGTTCTTGAAATCAAAAATTGTGAGTTGCCTGTATTTAAAACGGCCTGTATTATTCAGTCAAAAACTTCCTCAAAGAATTTCTGTGAGCGTGTTAATTAATTTTATAAGCGTGAGATAAGTTACAGTAAATAGAAATTATCAATAAATTACATTATTTGGGCTAATATATTAATAAAAATAAATTAAATTATATAAATCAAATGTAACCTTCATAGTTCTAACCACTAAGAAAAACTATGACACAAATTAAAAGAAAAAGTAAATGACATATTGACAACTGACGTTATGTCACACGAAAAGTAAACAATGAAAAATTATAAGATTTAATATTTTAAAACAGTAAAAACAACGTTAATAAATCGAATAAGATCGATTATAAGACTGCCAACAAAAATAGTTGTCGCCAAGGCGCGACATGAGACGTAAAAAGGACATTTTATGAAAGATGAGGATGATTAGTAAAAGTGTAAGTATAAATACTATAACAGCCACCTCAGATGTGGAGCTAGGCCTGAGAGGAGAAGAACGAACCAAACTGCTGGCTCCCGGCAGGTCCTCTATCCACCGCTGCACGTGCCGGGCATTGGATGCCAACAGGTCCTCGGTCTCCTCCTCCGACATGTCTAACTCCGCCACCCGCTCGACCACACTAGACCTGTAAGCAAATATAATATCGTAAAAATATAACCTAATTTGAAAACGTACCGTGGAGATACTCTATGAAGAAATGCAACTTACAAAAAAGGCAAGGCTGGCTTGTCTTGGCCAATGCGGACACGACCACCTGGGGTCTGCTCCACGGGCACAGGCTTGTCCTGCACATTTAGCGAACCACCAGGAGTCGCTGTGATCGGGTAGGCGTAGTAGCTACAAAGATAAGAAATACAAATTACTGCACTGAAACAAATTAAATATAATACGTTATTTACGCTATGAAAAAGACTCTCACCGCAGCGGGGGGGACCGAGGTAATTCTGCATCGCGAACGGGGCCCTCGTGCAGCAAGTTCATATAAAGAGCCCGCCGGGCAGCACTGCTCCGGTTTTCCAACCTGTCGGTCGCAACCGGGGTCACGCTTCGCGACCTTGATTGCGCGGCTAGTCTCGCCATGCTAAAAAGATTATAAAACTTCACTATTTGTACCATGCCTGGTAATCAGCCATAACTACAGTGTAAACTCTATATAACAACCCTCAAGGGACTGTATTGCATAGATTGTGTTAAAAAATATTTTAAAGATATATAAATATATAGTCTGTTATTTTTGTCTGACGTCTTAGTAATTTTGTTGTATTTTTGTGAGTAACTAAGAATATGATAGCGTATAGGTAATTCATGACTCCTGTCTCCTACTAACAACAGTAAACACGTGCAAGCAAACCCAATTTGTAAACACAGCTGTTGTATTTGTAAATCCCATGATTCTAAAATAATTTTATTTAAGAATTGCTCTTTTTTGGTATAAGTCAAAAACTCCACCTCAAACATTCATAGATATGACTGATTAGAAAGTAATTTCATTTTATTACATACCTATAAAAAAAATCAAATAACAAAAATAAAAAATCCTTAAATTTTTTTTGCATACTGTACTTTATCGGCTAATCCATCATGGCGGAAATATCTGCGGACTTATACTCTTTGAAAAACGATTACGATGTAAATACGCAACCATATTATGACCTAGAGGCCTAAATATGTTCATAGATAAATAAGCTAGCAACTTATGTGTATTTAAAACTATAAAAAAAGAAAATTTATTATAAAATATTACGAAAGCCGGCAGCCATTGTTCACGAAATGAGTACGTTCCAAAAGTTTCGTTCTTTTTTCACTGATATATTTATTACTTTTCGAAAAACTATAACTCAATACGGAACCTACACTTATTTCTCAGTAATTCTACATAATTTGTTTTAACAATACTCACCGTTTCCTTTGTGATTTCATCTTCTTTTCTAGTTGAGAGAGGCACCAATTTTCAACAAAAACAGTGTTCACGTCACAAAATGTCAGATGAATGTTTTATTTTATTTATGGTACCGAATAAGGTTGTGATCAAATAAATGTTACTAAAATCGGTTAACAAGGACTCGATTACTTTAAATATAGCCATATTGTGTTGCTACATGCTAATAATCGTCAAAAAATTACATCCAATGGCAACCGATTCCTTATGATCCACCGGGTGCACATACGACATTTGGAGCATTTTTTCTTATGATCCACCGGGTGCTCGTAAGGACACTCAAGGGGATAAATGTTTTTTTAGTAATGACATACCTTTTATTTGATTGAATATTTCTATTTTTGTTTCCAACTCTGTTTTTGCTGATTCCAGTTGCAATTCATATAATTTTCTTTTGAATTCTATTTCGTCCTCCAACAACTTCTTTTTTAACTAATGTTCTATGTCCAATTTTATATTATTCACTAAGGAACATAAGGTGGACACAACTTCTGCCTGAGGATTACTTGCTTCTTTGTGAAGTATAGGCCTACGCCTTTTCCAGAAGGGAGTCATTGTGATTTCTGGTGTGTCTTGTTCTAATTCTGGAGCTTCAGTTTCCTTTAAGTCATTAGACTCACCCTGAAAATCTGATTTACCGTCCAAAACTACCGTCTGCGATTGTTCCCCACAAACTTCTATATCTGGTATGGTTGGTATGGTTAAGACTGCATCAGAGTCTAAAACATTAGCAATACCACTGCAGCCTCGACCCATTAAATCGCAGACTTGTTCGAGGATAGGGTCTGTTTTAGTGTATGATGGTCCACCACCCGTTCCAGTTGTACAACTCCTGTTACTAGTGTAGTATATCTTGGCTTCACTCTTCATTTTCTCCCAGACTCTTGTCAGCGCATCTTTACTCCTAAGGGAAAAAAGGAAATGGGTTATATTTACCTAAATAACACATGACATGTATTGGTTGTGGTTGGTAGAAGTAGAAGATAATGTAAACTAACCTGTACATGTTTCCTGTCGAATTGTATTGGTTACACAGCTTTATCCAAGCTGCGTTTTTGGCTTGGTTAGTGGTACCATCTGTTTTTTTATTAAGAATAACGCTTTTATAGGCATACACCAATTTCACCAACTTGTCTTTCTCATCCATTGAGAAATTTCGGCTACGCTTCCTTTTGTTCTGCCATTATTAATTCACCGTTAACGATAGATTGTTTTCAAACGAAAAGATTGGATTAAGTATGGAAAGTAGAAAATATAAAAGATAATCCTCTAGAAAAACAACACGCGACACTGAACTCTCACAACAAATAATAACACGGAATACGAATGTCAACAACAAAAAAATAAAACCACAGATTATACACAATATTTCATTTCAATGGATGCACACAGTAAATTTGCAAGAAAATCTAAAATTAATTAAAAATTTGAATGAAATCTTATTTGATATTGCTATTAAAACATGATGTATTAATAAATGTATTCATTTATGTATATAATTAAGTGAAATGCTAAAAAACTGACATGTTTCAAAATATCGATAAGTTCAAAAACGAATCAGTCACTACTATCGAAAACATAACGTCACATAGCTATGTGTCCCCTAGCTAAGTGACAGAAATGATGGTGAAACGAAATTTTATTTAGGGGCTAGTTTAGGGGAGCTTTTAAGCTAAGAGTCCCATACATAGGTGGTACTTTAGGGGATGTCGGTGAAAACGGGCATAAGAGTATGCATTGATGAAAGCCTCATGGAGAGGTCGCCTTTTGTTCTGTCAATATATCTCTAACAAACGTCATACAACGCCTCAAAGCAAATAAAAAAGCAAATTGGAAATGTTCTCCGCAGTATAATCTAGCCAGTTTTACAGCCTTATTCATAAAAAATCCTTAATTGAGGTTTGAAGGGTCTGTTAGTTAACAGACTGATTAAGCTTGTTTGACGGTTGTCAAGAAGTATGATTCATAAACGCTTGCTAGCAGTCTGATAACTAATGAGCTGCTGATAGACGGATTAGACGCGTTATGTTGGCTATCTTGACAAATCAAAGACAAAAATTGGCCTCCTCGAGAATTTAAAAAAAAGCAAATTAGCGGGAAAACGCAAATTGAAGACACGAGAGCTTAGTAATTTCTTGTGATTTTAAAAATGAATACCACAAAAAAAAGGGGTGATAATTGGACAGCGGAGGATAAAGTAACAAAAGCAATTCATTTACCTTTGTTTCGTATTATGTGTGAAGTGGATCATTGCTTACCTACGTTCCTATTGAACGTCTTACGTCCTGAACGTCTTTTTCAGGTGTTACTTCAAGAACTCGTCAGAGAGAGAGTTGGAGTAATTGAAAATAAAAACACTGACACGAACACTAACAGCCGCAAGGTCGCTGCGTGGGCGGACCTTCTTAAAAGGTAGGTTATCAGCCCATCAAATCGTTGGTAGTATTATTTTTTATTATACCTACATAAGTTACACCTTTTTTCCAATGAGAGTTCATAAAGTTACAAGTACTTAGTTAAATTACTGTCATTCCAAACACAGAGTCGTTAATACATACAGCTATTACCTATTCCTCTTCGGTTTTAGTTTCAATATCATGCGGAACGGGGCGGAACGAACGGCCGCTCAATTAAAAAATCAGTGGGGGACAATTAAATCCGCCGAGAAAAGAAAAGTTAGTGCTGAAAAAAAAGAAAGGCTTATGACCGGAGGAGGCCCGCCCCCGCGAGAAGACCCCACTGATTACAGCGCCATACGAGCCTGGTTGCCGCAGGAGTTTGAGACTGATGTTAATGAGTTCGATTCGGATTCAATCAATCAGGTTGGTACGATTTGGAGTTTATAATATTTTTTTATACCTATTTTACTTTTGTTATAATTCTGTAAATGTCCACAAGTTTCAGTTTGAAATACCTAGCTAGCTATAGCTTGGACTATCATCAATAGCATGAATGATATAATTCAGGGACTCAGGGTCGTACTAAATGAAAATTGTATTGCAATTATTTCTGCACGTTCAAAGGTGAAAAAATGGTTGACGTTGACACTTGATTTGATGTTTTAAATTTGACGTATGTAACTATGTACCTAGTAAAGTATGTTATAAGACGATCTGATAACAACGAACAATATCCTAATTATAAATAAAAGTTTATAATAAAACGACTTTCTAGCGTATCAAGGAGTTGGCTGTGTGTGTGGTTTGCGAGCGACTGCAAGTTAAAGTACTGTTGTCTATAATTTTCTTGCTGTGAATCAGTTTTAACTTAGAAGTTAATGCTACTCGATCATAATCCTTATAAACAGCCGTACCTACCTACCTAAATCCTACTGAGGAAGGGCTGTACATGAAGATAATGTTGGTAGGTTAGTATTTAAAATCATGTGAATAAGTCAATATGATATATTGTGTGTGCGTGTAAACATATTTGTCCGAGGTTGGTTACCTGTCTAAAAGGTACCTAAACTAATCGGTATTTTCATATCCATGACCCATGTTTTCTTGTGCAAAGTGCCTAAGATTTCCTGCAGGGAAAACATTACCTACAAGTATTTAACAGAACAAAACAAATATGTTATTTACTTTGTCCTGATAGGTAGCTTTTGATTAGATTGTCCCAAAACAATACCTATCCCACTATAATACATAGTCACATTAGTACCCATAACTAATGCCGCTTTAAGTAAAAAATAAAAGTATGTCAGTTCAAAAATTATTTTAATTAAACATTGTTTTTTTTTCAGATACCAATTATTGTAGAATCTGCAAATTCTGCAGCTTCTGCTACTGCTACCAGTGTAGTATTTGAAGTACTGGAAGCTCTGCCAGAAGAGCAAGAAGCACCACAACCTGCCCTGGGAGTTTCACCAGCTCCACAAGCTCCACCTACTCGGGAAGTACGGGCACCCAAGCGAGTGGTCTCAACAGGGCAATCAAGCCTAAGAATAAAGAAAAGAAAAGTAGGTTACTTTAATTTTAGTTATGAAATTTTAGGCCTGTAGATAGATAAGTTTATATTTATGGTTTTTTTTCAGATTTCTCAGCCTTCTGCAGCAGATATTGCAGCCAACGAAATAGAGTGTCGCAAGGAGCTGCACAAAATACAATTAGAAAATGAAGAGAGAAAAAAAAGAATTCTGGAGTTAAAAGAACAAGTACTTTTAACCAAAATAGAATATTTTAAAAGTAAAATTAATAAATAGATTAGTTAAATTTGGTTGAAAGTAATTGTTCTGACTCCAGAATTATTTTTCCTTTTCTCTCTCTTCATTTTCTCTTTAAATTTTTTTGGATTTTGTAAATTATATGGAAGAATTCATAAAACATATTTGAATAATATTTATAACTTGCAAATACCATTGAAAAACCATAATTCCTTTGAAAATTTATTATAAATACAAGACAATTATGAACAACTGTTCCACTAGGTAGAGGTACTTTAAAGTATATTTTCTAATTGAAATTATACAAGAAATTGTTAGAAGCAAACAGGATTAAGATAATATCTTTGTGCAACATACGGATTGCCTCCATGACAAAAAATAAGATATTTTTAAGCCAACTATGTCATAGGTATTAATTAATATTATTAGCTTCAACAGTCCTACAAATTAAGGATAAGTAGCTAAGATAGTAGTTTTTTTTTAGTAATAAACAGATTTTTTTTTACAAAATAAAACTATTTTGATATGTCATGATGTTTTTTTTATAATTATTAATGTTATTTTCTCTGGCAACTTGAGCAACTGTTTTTCATTAGTAATAAACATTATTCATCTCAAAATAATGATGTAGTCGGATGGTTTAGAAAAAAAAACATGTTTTGCTTGCAGAGATGATGCCAAAAATGTGCGGTTACAGGTACGGAGGAACACATTTTTCTTCTTAATAATGAAATAAGAAGTAAAATTGTACCTATACATCTTTAACGTCAACTTTATACTTTTGTATACATTATTTTGTTTTGTTTGGAGATCTGTTACTTAAATGATTGCCCTAGAGGTTTAACACCATACGAGACGCACCACATTTTTGACTCAAGTAAGGTAACCGGTTGTGTCCAGGTTGGTGGAAATCTTATTGATAGCTTTATTTATTGGAAGTGTCGATGAATAAAAGCGCGAAGATGTGCATTGTTTGCCGCCCTGCTGGCTGCCGCAACAACCACTTCCTCGTCAGCCTCTTCTTCATCTGCACCATCTTCATCAGCTTCTGAAAAAAATACCTACCTACTTATTTATAATGTCAACAATCATTACCCACGAACCTACAAAAATACATTCAATATATAGGAAACAAAGGTTGAGTTGAATAAAGGTTAGTAATTTGGTTCTGATTATTTGATTAAATGATTAGTTTTATAATTTTATAAATGTGTGTTTTTTTACCTACTTATATTAGAATAATGTCGTGCTATGTGAATGTGAGCAAATGATAAGAGATGTTAAAATGAAATACTTAAGAATCATTGTGGCTATTCTATGTAGGATATTATTACCTGGGAGCAAATCGTTGTGCTCGATGGCAATGTTGTGGAGTACTGCCAGGGCGATAACTGCAGTTTTTACATTCTGCAGCTTTACCGTCATGCCTTGCAGCAGGCACCGAAAGCGCGCTTTCCAGACTCCGAAGCAGCGCTCTACGGTATTGCGCGTTGCTATATGGGCCGTGTTGTAGCGCTCTTCGGAGGCAGATTGAGCCCTCAAAACAGGGGTCAAAAGGTAGGGTTCCAATTTATACCCAGTCTCCCAGCAGCCTCTTCCCTCTGAACTCCCCTGCCTCAAACCGCTCCTTCAGCGAGCACTCGTTGAAGATACGGGCATCGTGCGTACTTCCGCGCCACCTGGCCACAATGCCCTGGATTTTGAGGTCAGCGTCACATGTAACCTGATAATAATTCAAAACGTCATTAGTGTTAGCAGAAGGTACCCATGTTAAATGGTATTTAAAAAAATTACATTAGGTACCTACCTAAGTAAGGACTTTGTAATATTTATTCTTTGTGTATTTACCTGGACATTCAAAGAATAGTATCCTTTGCGGTTTATGTAGTATTGGGCTGCATTGCCGCCGTATTTGTTAATTTTAATATGGGTGCAATCAATGCACCCAATAATTGTCGGAAACGCCCGCAGCGCGTAAAATCGCCGACAGGTCTCTTCCCTCTCGGCCGCGTTACTGGGCATTTTTATATAGTGAGCAGAGTGATTCGCCAGTGCTCGCGCCACCGCTGCACACACCCTGCTTACCGTCGGCTGCGAGAGCCCGTGAAGCTCTGCAGCATCATCTTGGACCTAAAATGTATGGTTTTATCAGCATGTAAAGTTAGGTCCTCGGCACAGGTTATTTATTAACATAATCGGGTGACATCGTAAGAGATCTTAAAAAAAAAAAAAGTTTTATGGCAGATAGTAAATAGGTAATGCTGGATATGCTTACTTCTTTGCGCCCCCAACATCTTATTGCAGTAAGAACCTGCAGCTCTGGTGTCAGGCTGGCGCCTCTTCGGTCCTTGGTGAGGTCCGCCCTCACCAATTGAACAATAAATTGGACAGTCCCCTTGTCAAACCGGTACCGTCGCCGAAATTCTATATCGGGCAGATCCTCTATAGGATCTGCCCTTTGATTATACACCTTGCGACGCCGCGGTTGTGGTTGTAAATTAACAACTTCCATAGCCCGAATTGCCCGGATAGCTTGCATTGTCACGAAAAGATAAAATTTGACGATACAACCCCAAGATCAACTTTAAAAAAAAAGTGAAATGTTTGTTTTCCCGCCATTTCCGATCCGCATGTATAAGTTGTAGTGCAAAAAGCCGTAATTATGTTATTCATCCTAATTTTATTTTTTTCATATTCATTGTTATTACACGTATCATCTTAAATACATAATTAAGAGGATTTTTAAATACAAATGCCTGAAAATAAATTTTCCTGGATTTTTTTAAATCTTTGCGTAACTCTCCCTTCACTAAAATTATCTTCGTTATGGTTTTTTGCTCTTGTCAAAGTCAGCTGTTCAAATTTGTGGCGGCCATTTTGTGACTTAGCAGGGAGATAAAGGAGGGTCAACAGTCCTCTAACTTTAGCAGAGCCTTGAGGGACTGATTAGCGTTAACAGACGTTTATGAATCATGTTTTTTAGCATCAGTCCTTCAAGGAGCTTTCAAGGAGGCTCTAACTTTTTATGAATAAGGCTGTTAGTTGGTACGTTCCCAAAGCCAGTACAACTATTTGATTTTCGGTAAACCTTGGGAAGTTTTCAATGTTGTTAGCTTCCAATCTTTGAAAATCAGCACTTCGGCTATTCAAACGCTTTCTTTCAAAATTATTTGGCAAATCGACTGTTTATTGCATTCGGATCCAGAACTCTTCTGCGTGTACGTTGTCTAGAATTGGTACGTGGAAGGTGTTAATGAGTGATGCAGCAATTCGGAAATCGTCAAACATGTGCGGCAGAGATTTATTAAAATATTTATGACGCAGCAGTTTGTAATCTCGTTTGAATCTTCCGTTCACCACTTCCAGTACCCATCTGCATTTTGTAACAGCTCGTGTTTCGTTTGCTTGCTCAGTAGTGAACTGTGACTCTTGACGATCTTTACTACGGAGGCATATAGCTTTCATAGCCACAGGCCTCGATTGCATCCAAGCTATCTCGAACCCCACGGTCTAAAATAAAATATGTATTGGATGAGTTCCATCACCCATGATGTCTAGCATTATCTGCGCATCAGTTTTCGCGGCGGCATATGGCCCCATAGCATCAATGATGTAACCATCTGAACACACAATCAAAAATGGCTTATTTTCATCGCATCAGTTTCAGTCAAAAGCTTAGCCCCAAATATTTTCTCAACAAGAGTTCCAAATTGTGTGCGGCATTTAGAAGCTGCATGCGCTTTCGATGCAGTTACTCGCCCATACCGCATTTCAAGCCAAAAGTCTGAACTGGCTTGCGTCTTGGTTGCTGATTCGACGAGTTGGCATCTTTCATCTGTCATTTCAGTTGTGCAATAATTTACAAAAGATTTAATACTGTTTTATTTTTTAAGTGTTCCTCTTGTTTTTTTTTTGTTAATCTTTTATTATTGATTTCTTGACCTGTGTGAGACCAATAAATACTTTTTCTTTCTTACTTAAGGTTATGCACAGATAATTTTTGTACCTTTGAATAATCTTTAAAGTAGGCTGAAAGCTGGCAATCAACCCAAGATCATTTATTTTTTGCACAATTTTGTCAATAAAGTTGTCTGTATTATGTATTTCTGTGACCTTGTTATTTTGAGCAAAATCCTTGGCTTTGATGAACTTCATTGTAGTTCTAATACCTGTAAACAATAATATAATGATAGGTACCTACTCTACTAGCTATATAAAAAAAAATATCGCCGACGAATTGAGAACCTTTTTGAAGTCGGTTAAAAATTCATCAGCTGTAAGCTATTTTAAATCTCTATTAATCACCTGAAAGAGTGGACTTCTTCCATTAGCATTTAACTGAAGTCGGCGAAGGCTCTTTCGTTCTGCGGTGAAGCCACATTAAAAATGCCGCAGAATTTTTACATCCGTCTTTGCTAGCTGCGCAGTCTTCACAGGATATGCTTATTATCTCCTCTTCCTTCTCGTCGCATTGGAAAACAGTGGTAAGGTTTTGAACGCACTTTGTGTTCAGGAGTTATTCGGCACTTGACGGTACATACGTCTCCCTCTCTTTTTAACTGTATTTACCCTAGGGCATCATCTCCGTAGCTCTCTCCCTGACCTAAAACCATATGACACTTCCAATTAAAAAAAACCTACAAGGCGTACGTTTTTGATGTACTATTAGAACGGCTCAACCGATTTTGATAAAACATGTGTATGAAAAAATAACATTAAAATAAAAATAAATATGTACATCGAAATCGAACTTCACCAGCTTATGAGCTACACAGACAAACACACAGCGGTCACTTAACTTATAACACCCATCATTTTGCATCGGGCGTTAATAAATAACCAATAAAAATGATAAGTAAAAATTTGCTGCTCGCAAGGTGATCAGCACTGATTTCTTAACTATTATTTATTTTAATTAAAAAAAAAAAAACTAAATGAACAAACTAAAGCGGACGTTGGGTAAAATTAATCAAAAATATCTGGTTTAGTAGGTATAAAAATATAATAATAGGTATTTGCCTACTTACAAAACTTTTTTGCAAAAAATAAAACCGACTTCAAAAACACAAAAAAGTGAAAAATAAACTTCACAAGAAAAAGCAGCTTCTGAAGTCGGTGACATTTTGTTTGTTTGATTTCGTTTTCTTTGCCACCGACTTCAGAAGCTGCTTTTTCTTGTGAAGTTTATTTTTCACTTTTTTGTGTTTTTGTGTTTTTGAAGTCGGTTTTATTTTTTGCAAAAAAGTTTTTTATTTTTCCATTTTTAGTTGTTCCCAAACAAATAATAGGTTTTATTTATCCCCAATAAATGGAACATTACATAATATCTTACTGTCCAAATCTGGGTGTACACATCTGCGTACCCCCTCAGATCATACAGGCGTGATGTTACGTCATGATGTTGAATAAACAATAAACATCCAAGCGATTGCAGCAATCACGACAGATTTGCCGTCTATTTTTGAAGAGTTCTATTGTATATCTCCGAAGATCAGGATCAGATCTTCACCAAATTTAAATGGGACCACCTCAGGAGTATACTCTTTCAAATAAAAAAAGAATTTTGAGAATCGGTTCACAAATGGAGGAGAAATCAGGTAACATACATAAAAAACAAAAAAAAAATCCATACACACGAACATATAACCTCCTCCTTTTTTGAAGTCGGTTAAAAAGTGATAACTACGTAAATACCTACTAAGATTTACTATATATCGCGTCGGGGCTGCGCGTTGTTCGCAAGAGATACCGCGGCCTCGACATAAAGGGCTAGGAAGGAACATGGGTGGTTTTTAATCAGTAGAAGTCTGACACTCCCTTTCGCTCTGCCCAAGAGCGGGAGGGGTTATTTGATGATTTTCTACCCGCCAAAAAAAAAAACACTTACACTATATATATATTTTGTATATGAGTAAATAGTAACATTTTCTTTTAGTTTATACTAATAAAACGCATAAAATAATCATCGACAACCTCGAGATGTTGATTGCGATTACCTACTTACCTAGTATTTTTTTTATCGCGGCCCTTAACGCCTAGATACTAAATAAATGAAACCCACACACTTTCAGTTAGGTTTAAGTTTGAACAAATACCTACCCTAGAGTAGGGAAGGTAATCGATTTTTTTTTTCAAAAATGGTGTTAGTGAACGATACCTTATGCCTAGAAAAAATTTGGACGGTGACTAAAAAATCATGCTGTATATTTTTGATTCTTAAGTACTTTGTTATACTTTTTAAACAATACATAAAACAACCCAGTTGTCGGAAGATTCCGATTTGTGGACAAATACAAACCGTTTTGAAACTGTTTGAAGTGAAAAAATAATTCTTGGAATCTTGGATGATTAACATCCAATAGAATTATGGTTTCTTTTCAATTAAATACGACATCCATCTACTGTACAAAAGACAACTTTTTACTTTTTATAGCTTCTCATGGCGTCAACGCAGAAGCAGAAGATGGACATTTTATTTCGACAATTCCGTCGTCTCCAATCAAACCATCTGGACTTGCACCAAGGAAACAGTAATCATCATCAACAAATAACAAGGAGTGATAGAATTGTTTTGATTATGGACGTGCATGGCGTCGTAGGCTTCATTTTATTCTTTTTCTACGTTCCACAATCCATATATCAGAGTTAAATTGGTCAATGGTATCTCTTTCTAAGGATAATATTTCCGAATGTGTCTTTTGCAGTGACTCATGTAATTCAGATTTTTTGTAATGAATACGTCCATCGGCAAATCAGGCTCACTTGTTACGATGCCGTAATACTGGTCTGCCGGCTTTGACTCCTTTCCATCTTCAGCTCTCCGTTTTATTTTATTTTTTATTACCTTTTGATTTTTTGCCACATATTTTTGAGTATAATGTATTTTTTATATTGTCGTCAAGATATTTTTCTGTATCTCTTGCACTAGCTCGTAGTCTTTGGTGTTGTACTCGGAAACTGCAGCGTAGCACCTTTTTTCATAAATTCCTCGAAGGGAAAAAGTTTTTTCGCTTCTCAGTAAGAAACTATGCTATGATTCAGTTAAAATGTTCTGCAGGGTTATTTGTTTCTTTTAAAAGGAGACTTTCTGTATTCTGTGTCAATCATCCCAGATTGTCATAAATGCCAGCCCTTATGCCCCACGCACGCACGCACGACTTATGAAAACCAAAAACGTTACATGGTACGGACCATGTAAGGTTTTTAGGTTTCAGTAGGTTCTCCTTCGAGCTCTGAATTTTTCCTTCTAATGGTAAGTCCAGCTTTGTTGAGTGTTCTATACCTCCAGTGACTGTTTTATGTAGGCGTCGAATACGGTCACTCAGTGCTTTGCTTAGTGCGACAGGTACTGGTCCGTTCTTACTTTCAAACTTTTTTACAATTTTCCTCCAAGTGATTGGAGCATTCTATTTTTCTTATATAGATATTTGGTCCATAGGGCATTGTATCTCTCAAATCATTACACAAGCTGCTATCGCCATCGCCAAACAATTTAGAATACTTTAGTCCATGCATACTGTAGGCGACGCGAGTACCTAATATTAATTTTGTAATTTGATTTATTGACGCGGAACGTAAACGTTACACTTTTATTTTACATGTTCATGTTATTGTGATTTTGATTTTTACCAATAAACAGTGGAGCGCGGTTAAGGAGGCGCACACGAATAGAGGGGCGCGGGGGTATACGGGGTTCTCATCGCTCGCGCCACACAAGACGGGGCCGCGCGCGCGTTACGGGTCGCGGCATTCAGTCGTTTAGAAACCTATCAAATAAGAGCACGTACGCGCCTCAAGCTTAATTTCGTTAAGCTTGAGCACTCTTTTTACTGATCCACCCTCCACATCAATGGTCCTTCGAACCGGATTGGCAATCAGAATCATTTGTCAAGTTTCATTCGTTTATTTGCTTCGCTTCAACTAATTCACGCACGACGGCGATACATGTATCGCACGCCGCCGGCTCCCGCAAAAAACAAAATGGTGGGCACGCGAAGCACCGTGCGACGGGAGCGCGAACAACAATTGGCGATCGCAAGTGGTGTGAAAACTGAAGAACAACTAGCTCATCCTCCGTCTGGTTCAAGTAAAAAACCTGGCAGCAGAAACATCATGGCAAAATCTCCTTCTGCGAGCATATCACTGAAGGCGAGGAGGGCGCAGCTGCTCTTTGAAGCTGCACAAGAAAAAACGCAGCTACAAATGGATTTGATAGATAAAAATCTAGCCGTCGACCTGGCGGAGCTGGACACTAACTGCTCACAGTCACTGGCAGATATTGAGCCTACTGAAAGTGAAGTTGGTTCCCGAGTGGAAAAGTGGTTACAAACGAGTCAGGAGGTGAAAACTCAGTGTGTCACACTATTGGTAACGACGACGCGCTGTGCCCAGCACATCGGCAAGACGCTGTCTTGCAGCAAATGGGGGACGCCGGCCCATTACCATCCGTAACAGAAAACACAACCCAACAACACAGACCGCTGCCAGCGATGACTGCAATGCAGGGGGGCACTGAAGATAACATGCTAGCGTTTGCACTCAAGAACCTAGCCGCTGCCGCAACTACCAACGCCAGCCAGCAAGGAACTAACGTGAAAATGCTAAATCGATTGTGTACGCCAAAGGACTTTCCTAAATACGATGGTGACCCGCTCGAGTGGCTACATTTTAAGCAAGCTTATGAAGAATCTTCTTAAGTCAGCAATTTCAGCGACCGAGAAAACTTATGGCGACTAAGAAAGAGTCTCCACAGACGTGCCAAGGAAGCAAACACAACCCAACAACACAGACCGCTGCCAGCGATGACTGCAATGCAGGGGGGCACTGAAGATAACATGCTAGCGTTTGCACTCAAGAACCTAGCCGCTGCCGCAACTACCAACGCCAGCCAGCAAGGAACTAACGTGAAAATGCTAAATCGATTGTGTACGCCAAAGGACTTTCCTAAATACGATGGTGACCCGCTCGAGTGGCTACATTTTAAGCAAGCTTATGAAGAATCTTCTTAAGTCTGCAATTTCAGCGACCGAGAAAACTTATGGCGACTAAGAAAGAGTCTCCACAGACGTGCCAAGGAAGCAGTCACAGCGCTGCTGATCGGCGCCACCTCTCCTGACGTCGTGATGTCCACGTTGCAATTTGGAATTAATGATGTAATAATATCTAGAATATTACAAGACATCAGCAAGTTACGTCCAATGTCACAGGAATATCATAAAGAAATTGTTTCTTTCTCGATCAAAGTTAAAAAGTGTGTCACAGCGGTGACCGCCATAGGGGCTGCGAAGATTATCTAAAAGGAATGAACATTGTGTCTACTGTGCTGTCTAAATAGCCGACAGTATTGATTTCTAAATGGACTGATTACTGTTATACGCTACTCAATGAAAACACAAAACCGAAGCTCGTCATATTATCCGAGTTCCTAAGTGCAGAAGCCCAGAAGATAACACAATGCTCAGTGAATATATCGTATGTGCAAAATCATAAGAACAGTAACAACGATAAACATAAGTCGCAAATAGTTTTGTTAAACGAAAACAAACACAGTGAAAATGAAAACAGAAGTACCAAGAGCGGGTTTTCTCCATTGAACAATCATGCGTTATCAGACTGTAAGACGTTTAAAAAGGCATTACGTAAAGACCGATGGACCTACGTGAAACGTCATTGTGTCTGTTTTAACTGTGAATTCAGCGGAATACGTCAAGATGTTGCAAGACTTTTTAACGCCGCAGTTGCATGAATTTCAAGGGTACAACAGCAGGACCTGGATGCAACAAGATGGAGCAACATGAAATCCGGATCTTTTAAAAGTAATTCTAAATTTTGCAACTCGTTTTCGTTACCAATAGGTTCGAAGTCAGAAATCTTCGAGGCACACCCCTTTGGCTTACAAGATAACTTTACAAATTCTTCAAAATGGGTTTGGTGTTTTGTAAAGTTTAACAGTAGACTATTCTGATGTTCATATAGTGTTTGCTGATTTTCAGTAATAGTTTTCATATCGCCAATTAGTGTTCTAACGTCTTCTTGAACTTGTTCGATTTTTTGTATGATTATAACCAGAGCTTTATTTGTGCCGATCGTATTATTACCAGTAGTCGTATTCTGTGAAAATGGAGCCGGCAATGGTATACTGTTTTCAGACATTATCACATTTGACATCGAAATTTATGTTGAGCAATAAATTGAAAATTTGGAGTTGATGTTAAAATGTCACTATTTGTCATAACTGACTGAGGAGCTTCGGAAGTTATTACAATCATGTCTTGCAAATTGTGTGAATCTGAAACTTGCGTGATCGCATTTTCGTTTACTGACTGAGACACCTGAAAAAATATAAGGCAATTTAGTTATAATCGTAAGCACATAATAAGGTGTGTGTGTTGTTATTTTAATAGCTAAGCCAGACATATCATTACAATTTTAAAGCCAGATTTAGACAATGCAAGAACTTGCATGCAAGTTTCACTACATTGCGGTATTTGTTTGATCAACTGAATTCATTGTCCGTCAATAGTCCGCAACGTAACGCAACTCGCAAGCAGGTTCTTACATCACGCGATTAAAAGAGGCTTAAAACTCGCTGATGAGGCCTTAACCCTAAATAAATAAAGTGACGATAGAATAGTTAAAAAGTGCTGTTATTTTAAATATTGGATAAAACAAGATTAAGGTAGTTTAGTAATCAAACAGGAAAATGATAATGAAATGAAATATTATACTGTTTGCCGTTTTTAAGTTAAAGTATGCCGTGCGTGTTACTAAATTAAGTAGATAATGTCATACTTACTACAGAGCACTCTCTAGCCAGTTCGCTGTAGCTTTGTTGTAGAATATTTTTATTTTGTTTGTTTGATAAGTAATCTCTAAAAAGGCTGTTTTCGGTCTCATTTTCAGTATCTGATAAGTTGTCCATTTTATCAAGTTCGTATTCAGCTTCTGTTAAAGTCAATAAATTAGACCTCTTCAAGATGCATTTGATTTGCCGCCAATTTGTATCTGGTGCTGAATTCTCTATTTTTCTCAGTTTTTCATGCTTTTTTGGCCAGTACAAAATTCCATTTGCTTCCCATTCTTGAGGCACTGCAGTCAACATAGGACGGCCTTTTTCAAAAGTTTGAACAATTTTAAACGCCGTACCTACTTATTTATAACGTGCGTAGGTATCTGAAAAAGAAAAAAATATCTACTAAATTCTAATTACATTTTTTTAAATTAAACGAAATTGGCTCTGCAGTAACAAATAAACACCGACCGGCGACGTTTGACCGTTTGACGTATTCTATTCCTTCTACATCTAGCTCCATGTTTATCTTCAATTATGTATGATCTTTTATATTTATTTAACGCCATTGTTAGATGCCCGCGCAGAAAAACTGATTAATTTTTCCCGCCATGGGGAAATTTTTTTCAGAACTCGTTTTAACTGTTGAAAATGTTTTTTTTGTGTTATTTTCTTCACAAGTGTGTTGAAAAACGTCGTATGATACACGTGTGTATTGATGATTACCGTCCTCGGCTCTCTTAAGACCCTCACCTGACGGCTCGGGTCTTAATGGCGCCTCAGCGGTAATCACCAACGTTACACACTTATACCATAATGTACTATTATATTCAGAAATCTTAATGACTTTTGGTTGTAGCTTCTTTTGCATGACAAGAATGTTCATTCTATCTAAGATTTCTGGACATTTAAGATAACTGAGCAGGTGAAGGCTGATTATTTTTAGGTGTATTTCTGTAATGCAAAAGTGCTATGTAGGGATCACTATTATCCTCTTTACATGTTTTCTTTACTTTTTTTTAACACGTTTTTGACTATTTTGACTAAACTTTCAGCTTGACCATTTGACTGTGCATGATATGGACTGTGTTAGAATAATTGTACTCTGTTAGAATTGTGTTACTGTCAGACTTATTTAAAGTGAACACTCTTTTTATTATACCATTTTTTTGACAAGTGGGTAGACCTAACACAGTAGGGCAATCTATATTTGTTACAATTTTAATAGTTTCTTTCATATCACTGCAAATTTTGCATTCTATTTGACATTGACCAATGACTATGTTCAAAACCATGCATGTAAGAAACCCGCTTACCAAGGGCTTAGTTCAAACATGTCAAACAATTTCTTACAAGAGTTGTATTTGCATAAACAACTTTTCGTATTCCTTATAGCTGGAGGAAGCTCGATAAACGCCCCACCTCTCATTGGACAATATTTTCTTATATTCATTTCTAAGTGACCAATAGAGATAGAAATCCAACCGTAATCACGTTGGTTAAATTCAGATATTTTTCCCTGAACATCTCTTTAGCATTAATGTATAATTCATTTAAATCAGTATTTAGGTAAATATTAGCATACTTTGTATTCATTACAAGATTATATAGAAATTAATACAAGAAACAGCAGCACAGCTGCTCACCTGTTTTTGGTAATAAGAAGTAAGCAAATAGCTCAAAATTGACTTTTATACAATTATGTTTCAATAAAAGTATTTTAATTAGTTTCAGAATATCGCTTTGGTTCCCAATCAGAAAAGCCTTTTTTTGGCGTGTGGAAAATCATCAAATAACCCCTGTCCCGCTCTTGGGCAGAACGGAGTGTCAGACTTCTACTGACTAAAAACCACCCTTGTTCCTTCTTAGCCCTTCATGTCGAGGACGCGGTATCTCTTGCGAACTACCCGCAGCCCCGATGGGATTGATGGGAATCGGAAAAGCCTCAGGTGTTAAATACTCGGCGTCGTGTGCTGTATTTAAGCGATACGTCTTTATTCTGTTTCGAAAAGCAGTTTCAATTATTTCAACGTTTCTTAATTCAGTTTTAAGTAAACAGTTTGATTTATGCATGTTAGTTCTCACATGATAATTATTTATATTGCTGTTTCGGTAATTCGATTTGATATTTATCACATTCTATTAAAATATATTTTTGAATTGTGTTGGTGGTTGGTATAACTGGAAAGAAAACAAAATTGTATAAGTATGATGAATGTTTAATAAAGTATAATTATGAGGATAACAAACTTGATTACATGAATAGCTTAACTATTAACTACCTATTGGGATTATAAATGTAGATAGAACCTATAAGTTATACTCATGTTTTATTTGATTAACATGTTTAATCAATACTGCATAATAACTTACAAATTAACATCGCCAGGTACAATGAGTGTGCCTAAATATTTAAGTGTATCTAAAAAATAAAAACTCAAAAAGGTCTGAGGGCTGCATTTACATTATTTGCGCGTTGCGCATATAAATTTGGTTAGATGACCCTAAGCCTCAGTCCCCTTATCCGTCCGGTTTTTAACAGCTACAACGGCCTGACGCCATCGGTTCATCGGTGCTACATTTTCGATTTCATCACACCGATAAACCTTCAGTTCGATGTAATGCGTGCCCGCATTGGTAAGTGAGGTTTCCGTTGCCAGCCTTCGAGTTATGGACGAACTAAGAACAGTACTGAGTTTTTTACCAGTGGTTGCATGCGTGATCCCGTCTTCATCGCTGTCGGTGCCGAATAAATCTGTTGCGGTGAGATGAGGCTTGCTGACAGGATTAATTTTCACCTTTTTTGAACATGAAAGCGACGATGTAGACGGAGTAGTTTTTGGTGGTTGATGGGTTGAATCCCTCGAATCCGAGCTTGACGGCTTCAATCGTTTCTTCTTTTTTTCGCTGATCGCCACATCATGCACAAACTCTTATCGTCATCCGACAGAAAGAGGTCGTCAGCAAATATGGACAGTAGTGTGTTATTGGGGGTTCTGCATCACTTCACTTGCTCTCGCTTCGCTCGAAGCGCGTGATGCAGAACGCCCCAATAACACACTAATCTGATTCTGGTCTGATTTACAATACAGGTTGAATATTTTTTTTGTTTCATTCAACTACTATTGTATTGAAAGTGAATAAAATTCACTGTTGATGCTGCGATGCAGAGCGCTCAAAATGCTTAAATAATTATGTAGGATTTTTGCATTGATTCAAGCGCCTGGTGATTTTTTTCATCACTTGCTCTCGCATGCGCTCGTGAGCGCGTTAAGCAGAACGCTCTAATAATAATAAAATTTTGTCTCAAACCAGACATTAATCTACACACAACGTCTAGCGTCTTGCTGGTGTGCGGGAATTCTGGTTTCATCGTTTTCTCTAAAGCTGTTCAGTAATCTGTAGCATATTCATTTCATACTGGGCTTTAAGAGAATCTTTATTTGCTTTAGTTAAGTTTATAACTTTTTCACAGCCATCAAATGAAAACATAATAACATTGAAGAAATTATAATCATGCATCAGCGGTCCGCGGAAACGTGTAATGACATCCATCCGTTTGTCTCTTTCCATGTGTGGAGCGCACTACAGCGCTCAATACATATATTAGCAATCGCACAAGTTAATGTCATCGGTGCTTAGATACGAGTACGCATTGCATCGCTCTATGTATTGAGCGCTACAGCGTGCAATATATTAGCAACCATGCAAGTTAATGTCATCGGTGCCTTGTATACGGATAGAAATCCAGAAAAAGGATTGAACCCAAGATCTAGTACTTAACAGATATTATTGAGACAGAGTTGTTGATTATAATATAAAATAATGTAAAAAATCATAAAAATCAAAAGGAACAAATATTCATTTTTGTTCTGTGCGGGAATCGAACCCGCAAAAACACTTTTGACGCATTCGTTAAGGCATCTATTAAACCTACTATTTACATTGTGATGTAGCACTCTTAGCCAATGCACCAAATGTGTCTCTATAGATGTGGCAAAATATTGGACCACTTTGCCCGATGGTTACTAAACTTAATATTTAATTTATTAAGTTTTTTTTGGGACTACAAACATAATGTAACACAGCAATTTTCTAATTCCAGTGCAACAAAAAATTATAGATAAGACCTTTTGCTATGCACTTCAATAGTTCCAGTTGTTCTAAAATAGATCTAATTTTTACAAGCTTAAAGTTCATATTGCTTACGAAACAACGAAACGGCGATCGCGAGTAGACAGTGTGGCGGCAAGACGCTTCGTAAAATAACATTAGATAAACATATTTGAGAGTTATAGCGGGAACAGTGGTGGTCTAGTGGTAACGATTGCGACTCACAAGTTGCAGGTCGCGGGTTCGAACCTAGGCTAGCGCTTTACTTTGTGTGAATTATTTCACCACCACTGTTCTCTGTGAGAGAAACCTATGTGCCAGTAGTGGGAAAAAAAAAATGATAAATTGAAATCTAATAGTTAATTATAAATCATATTAGCCTATTTGACCTATGGATCTGGATCAACCATGATCCGCTCATGTTAGCATGTGGGCGTATTGATATAACCACATTTTTTATGACGACCAGACGGTTCTTTTACAGTCTTAAGACGCGGAAAACTTTGCTTGCGAGATGTAGGATTTCATGTTTTTAGTTCATCCGACGTGTCATAGATGGTGGAGCTTATACTTTTTGTAATTACACTAAATTCTGAATGTTTAATTTCCCAACGCTCTTGCCATCTCTTTCCATTAATATTAAAAATGAGCAGGATAGCTATATCTAACACAGCCTTTATTTTTTCTAAAAGGAGGAGCTTTTATGCTCTCCTGTTATTTTATTTGTTTTCATTAGTTTCATGTGATTTGGTTACAAGTATGAAAACTATTTTTGGTATCTATTAAAACAGCCATAATAATGCTAATTTGTATTAAAAATAGAAAAAAAATAATCACCTTATTTATTCAGATTTATTATTTTCTCTGTTCACGATTACTTTTCAAATTTCCAAAATGTGGATGTTTCAAAATTTTTATTAATATCGTTGTCGTAATATGAAAGTCAATTTATAATGGCAATTAATTAGGTTAGTACTATAAACCATTTTAAATTAAGCTGCTTCAAGCATTTAGTGTTACTTGCGAGTACATATCATTACCTTATAAAAATTTCGTCTCGAATATCAGCGACAGAGCGTCGTCGAGATAGTATTGCTCCCAAATTGGTCTGGTAAGACTATGTTTACATTGAAGTGTCTAATTTTAACATACGATAATTAAAACTAAGTCCTACACTAGATGGCTATAGAGCTTAATTTAAAACAAATAAATTCATCGTCCTAGCTTGAAAATTAAAATCAATATAAAAAGTAATACTCTGATCGCGACTTTATAATCTCGGTCTATAAATATAGGTGCTTGAGGTGTTTTGCAACACATCATAGACATCATTTAGTGTGCAAATATCTTCCGCAACAAGTATGTAAGTATAACATTTTTTTTTTACAACTTACTACCCTTTCAATGAATTGATGGTAAATTGTAGTAATCGAAAGTTAAGTCTAGAGTTCGAGTCCCAATTTTAAGTATTGTTTATTTACGGGTTTAATTACCTACTAATAACTCAAGGACGTAAAATCTTCGGTTCGACTCCAAGATAATATAATTTAATGTGTTAATTGTTTTCTTTCTTAAGTTCCCTGTAGCCCATCGACATCAGTGTGACTGTCGAATACAAAGTTTTGGCTTCGATTCCCCAGATGTAATTAAAATGCATTATTGAGTTATTTTACTTGCTTCTCCTCGTGCAGTGGTTTAATAATCGTTACTACTATTGCACAATATGAAGTATTAATATCGACTCATCGTCGACGTCGTTCTAAACCCAAATAACGACTTATTCAATTTACGTTTTCTATAGCCCAGTCAACATCATCGTAACTGTAGAAAGCAAAGTTTTTGGGATCACTTCCAGATCTAATTAAAACGTGTTATTGAGCTATTTAACTTGCTATGCTACTAATAATGTACAACATGAAACATTGATTAAATTTTATAAGCATCGATAATAATTCAAGGATTGATTTCTAGTAAGAGAAAATTCTTATAGAGGTTCTTCTATTTCTTTGTCTATCCTTTTAGGAATCGCTCATTTTATTATTTCTTACCCGCTATTTCTTTTTATTTTAGGGCGACATTTGTGAATCCATTTGAATCCGATGTAGAGTCGCATCCCAGCGAGCCCTCTACATCGTTTAAATCAAAGAAAAAATCTTCAAAGCCAAAAATCAAAGTGGCTAAAGGCAAATCGAAGAAAGTAGCTGTTCCATCTGTAAAAGAGTTATTTGCTAGTGACTCGGATTCCGAAACAGATACTTCGCCAAAAGAGCCTAAAAAATTGAAGCGCAATCGTGTGGCTGATTCCTCGGTGAGTACACACACACACACACACACGGGTTTGGTCCTAGGACATGTCGGCTTCCTTCACCGTTTTAAAAGCAAACTCAAACTCAAACTCAAACTCAAATTCTTTATTGCATTCATGTGTTTTAAAGTTGTTACAATGAATTTGGTTCCAACAGCAGTGGCAACGAAATAATTTACACAAAGTAAAGTGGCACCTGGGTTCGAAACAGGTCGCGATCGTTACCATGGAGTCACCACTGCTCTCCTCTCCTCCTCTCAAATATGTTTATGTATCTAATGTTATTTAATGAAATAATTTAGACAAAGTAAAGCGCAGGCGCCTGGGTTCGAACCCCATGACCAACAACTTGTAAGACGCCGTCATTACCACGGGACCACCACTGCACTCCTCGCCTCCTCTCAAGTATGTTTATCTAATATTATTATATAACAATGTTTACAGGAGGAAGAGGGAGATCTTGAACCGGTGAGGGCAACTGCACTGCGATCGTCCCTGTCCAGAAGAACAGCTTCTGGAAACTCCTACCAACAGGACTTAACACGGAGCGGTGATTATTATATCGAGCTTCGCATTTATAACCATAAGGACGCTGCAAAATTCGGAAAGGATCGATGGAAGCAAGCGCTCCTCACGTATAGGGCCTTTGTATACTCCGATTCAGCGACTTGGCGGGCCACTAATAATCTTGTATCAGCAGCGAAAGCAGAATTTAAGGGTGTGCAGCCTGTCCTATATCCAAATAATGTTATTTGAAGGAATAAAATAATATTATTGGGATACCTATTTTACTCTTATACTCTTCTTTTTTACTTGCATTAAAATATTAAGTACATAATATTAAATGTAACCCATAAATTATGATATACTCGTAGGTGCTTATTACATATTATTTTCATTATAATAACTTGTGATTTACTTACAGGAAGCTCAAATATATGAAAATTTCATATATTTGAGAAATTTTTAATATTTAATATTAAAAATTTAAATACTCGATACTAAGAAAACTCGATACTAAAAAACTCGATACTAAGAAAACTCGATACTAAGAATACTCGATACTAAGAAAACTCGATACTAAGAAAACTCGATACTAAGAATACTCGATACTAAGAAAACTCGATACTAAGAAAACTCGATACTAAGAATACTCGATACTAAGAAAACTCCTTATTACATATTATTTTCATTATATTAACTTGTGATTTACTTACAGGAAGCTCAAATATATGAAAATTTCATATATTTGAGAAATTTTTAATATTTAATATTAAAAATTTAAATACTCGATACTAAGAAAAACTCGATACTAAGAAAACTCGATACTAAGAATACTCGATACTAAGAAAACTCGATACTAAGAAAACTCGATACTAAGAATACTCGATACAAAGAATACTCGATTCTGAGAAAATTCAACACTGATAATACTCGATACTTTTTAATAATAATAAAATTCAACATATTGGTCATAATTCGTTTACATTTCATCCACTTTAAAATTCGAATTTAATAATAAATTTACAGGAAATTAATATCAGAAATCTGCAATATTTAGATAAGTACTTTAAGATAGTTTTTTTTTGTAATTATAAATATTTAAATATGTTTTTCTGTGAAGTCTGTAACGTTTCAGTACCGAAATATTCTACACACAAAAAAACTAATATACACAAATCGAATTGCTTATTACAGACACGTTTTGATAATGTTTATTTAATAGCAACGGCTTTTAGAAATCGGATTATCAGTTATAGAGTGAATCCTAGAATAGCTAACATTTCACTTGAATTATTTTTAACGCAAATTTCTGAAACGGTTTGCTACCTTATCAAAGACCAGGTGAAAAAACATAAGTCGGTAAAAGTTAATTTTGAACTATTTGTTTGGTATATATTACCAAAAAATTATGAAAAATCTTTAAAGTCATTTAACACAAAGTATAATGTAGTATTGCAAAACACAGATATTTTGTTCCTATATAAATCATTTTGTGATAAACTTATTTGTAAATGTTCCGAATTTGAACTGTCCGAGTCAGGCTGGACAATTGAGTCTATCAGTCATTTAGAAATTAACATCGTAAAATATAATCCTTTGCGAGGTGGTTCTTATTTACCATTGCCTAAACGTATAGCCAATACTAAATCGTGCCTAAACATACAAAATAAAGACCGGCATTGTTTTCTTTGGTGTATTGTAGCTGATATGTTTCCGTCAAAGACCAATCCAAACAGAACTTCTTCATATCCACATTATTCCGACTTATTTAATATTTCTGACATGAGTTTTCCCCCCAGTTTCAATGACATTAAGCGCTTTGAAATAAACAATTCTAATATCAGCATTAATATATATGGTTTAGATAATAATGGTGCAGTTACAGGTCCATTATATAAAACAACATCACATCGTTTATACCATGTCAATTTGCTTTACATTACCAACAATAGAAAGAGTCATTTCTGTTTAATTAAAAGCTTTGCAAAACTTGTGCACAACCAACTGACTCAACATAAAAGTAAAATATTTTTATGTGATGAATGTTTTATTTACTTTCACACTGAAGAGAAATTGTCTTGTCACGAATGTGCTGGAATACAAACCATATTACCTGAGAGGGGTACTGAAATAAGTTTCACAAATTATGAAAGAACTCAAGCAGTACCAATAGTGATATATGGTGATTTTGAAAGTTTATTGCGTGAATATTCTGACAAACATAAATCCACATATGTAGAAAATATTCAAGTTCATGAGGCTACCTGTTTTGCGTACTATATTTGTTGTAATTCAAATCCCGAATTAAATGATTTTGTATCTTACCGAGGGCCTGATTGTGCCAAAAAATTTGTCAAATCTTTGACTAATGATGTAAAACGATTATCTGAAGTATTATTAGAGAGTAAAAATATGATAACACTAACTGAGGATGAGCAAATATCTTTTATTAACAGCACTGAGTGCCATATTTGTAAAAATACGTTTTCGGGTAATGATAATATTGTTAAAGACCATGATCACTTTACTGGAAAATACAGAGGACCTGCGCATGACTCATGCAATTTAAATGCAAAGCAATGCACTTTTATACCAATAGTGTTTCATAACTTGTCCGGTTATGACAGTCATTTATTTATAAATGAACTTTCAAAGATAAACGGTCGAATTCATCTCATACCGAGAACTAAAGAGAAATATATTTCATTCACTAAATTCATAAACATCAACGCAACAAATGTTGTACAATTGAAATTTATTGACTCGTTTAGTTTTTTAAGCTCAAGTATGGAAAAATTGGTTAAGACTATGAACCCCGGAGATTTCATACATTTAAAATCTTTTTATAACAATAATACTTTATTTGAAATCGTTCGAAGAAAAGGCGTATATTGTTACGATTACATAGATTCCAGGGCAAGATATGATGAGGATAAATTACCAGAACCATCAAAATTTTTTAACAAACTTACATCTGAATCTATATCTGATGAAGACTATGAGCATGCTTTAAATGTTTGGAAAACTTTTGGTATAAAAAATTTGGGTGAATATACCGATTTGTATCTTAAATGCGATGTTTTACTTCTGTGCGATGTTTTTGAAAAATTTAGGAAAATGAGTTTAAATAACTATGGTCTGGATCCTTGCTATTACGTTTCATCACCATCCTTAAGTTGGGATGCCATGTTATTGTATACTAAAATCAAGTTAGAACTAGTGTCTGACGTAGAAATATATCAAATGATAGAGAAAGGTATAAGAGGAGGACTTGCTCAATGTTCGCTCAGATATGCTAAGGCAAATAATGAATATCTTACCGACTATAATAGTGAAGAACCTGATAGTTTTCTAATTTACCTGGATTGTGTTAATTTATATGGATATGCTATGATGCAAAAGCTTCCAGTAGGAGGATTTAGGTTTCTCCTTGAGAATGAAATATTAAATTTTGATGTTATGAGCTTATCATCTGATTCTGATATTGGATTTATATTAGAAGTAGATCTTCATTACCCTGACAACTTGCATGATAACCATTCCGATTTACCATTTGCGCCTGAAAAATTTGTCCCGTTCTTTAGTCGAAATGCTAAACTTATTGCTAATCTTTTCGATAAACATAGATATGTTATTCACTATATTCATTTAAAGGAATGCTTAAATAATGGTTTGCAACTGTTAAAAATATATCGAATATTAGCATTTAACCAAAATAATTTCTTAGAATCATATATTTCCTTAAATACTAGGTTGAGGCAAAATGCAACTTCTGATTTTGAAAGAGATTTTTTTAAAAAACAAAATAATTCTATATTTGGAAAAACCATAGAGAATAAAAGAAAACAAGTTGATGTTAAGCTCGTAAATATATGGAGAGACAATTCTAATCAAACTAAAAAGTTTTACGGGGCTGAAAAATATGTTAGCGCGCCTAATTTCAATAACTTTTCTGTTATTTCAGAATCTCTTGTGTCAATTCAAATGAATCAAACAAAAATTGTTTTAGATCGCCCAATCTATGTTGGATTCAGTATTTTAGAAATTGCAAAATGTCACTTATATAAATTCCACTATTCAGTCATGAAAAAAATTTATGAAAATAAATTAAAGCTTTGTTATACAGACACCGACAGTCTGCTATATTTAATACAGACAAAGGATTTTTACGAAGACTTAAAAGTACATTTAAAATATTTTGATACTAGCAACTTTGAAAAAGATAATATATTTAATATACCAAAGGTAAATGTGAAAAAACCAGGCTACTTCAAAGATGAGATGGGTGGCAAAATTATTTCAGAATTTGTAGGTTTAGGAGCAAAATTATACTGTATAGATTCTAAAATTTCCACGTTAAAGAAAGCTAAAGGTGTTAAGAAATGCATTACCAAAAAACTGAATATAGAAAAATATAAAAAGGTTTTACTGAACAATGAAATACTCAGAGATGATATGTGTATTATTAAGTCTAAGCATCATAGAATATTTACTCAAAAGATAAATAAAGTAATTTTGTCAAACAGAGATGATAAACGACAAATAATGAATGATAAGATAACAACTTTACCATGGGGTCATTTTAAAACAATATTTTAAATGAAAACAAATTATTGATGTATAAGGATACTATTTAGTGCATATGTTTGAGCATTTGTTATAATTTTATGTTCCTAACTTGAATTGTTAGTTTGTAGTTTACTTATAATTATATTTAAGTGACATAAATAATTGTTGTACTAATACATGATAATAAAATAAATATAATTATAGAAATAATGTTTGTTTAACTTTACCCTTACTCTTTACAAATCGCAGTCAAAAGGTCCAGACGCCTGCACATCAAGCTATCCGAATCCGAAACTGTCAAATTTTCCCAATCAACCTTGAGCCTTATGCTTTAGCGATAAAGTTGAAAATCTACTAAAGTAATTTGGCAGATTTTAGTAGCTTGATATGGTAACGTCTGCGCCTATATCCCAAAAAGGAAAAGTAATAAAACAGCTATATTGATATTATTAAGAGTTAGTTTTTTATTTTTTTTAAACATTTCCACATCATTTAAATTACTACAATTTTTTTGCTTAAATATTACAATTATAATTAACCCAATAATCTAAGTATTAAAGTTACATATTAAAAGTATTTAACTCATAAACACACACTTCCATGTTCACAATCTCAAAACAAACTTCATATTACACATTAATTACAGCTTGTTACTTATTTTTTTCACTATTTTACCGACTAGATGCTCAGTTTCATCTAAAATATCATCATAATCATCATTCACAAGGTACTGGATGCTTACGTCAGCACTATCAGCAACATTATCGTCAATTTCACAATATTGTTTAGTGTCTTTATCACATCTGGTTAGATCATATATTTGTATTTTTATTAAATGATGAGGTTTTCCTGTCTCCTTCCGAATGACATAAGATGAAGGCTGTTTATGATACTTTCTTATGGTCTTCTTATTAATAATACATTTCTTTCTTTTAAGGTCTTTAGTTTCCACTTTCTCCTCTTCCTTTTTTTTATTTAAATACTCCTGATGTGCTAGTTCTGCTTCAGTGGTGTAAAAAGTTTCCCTGTCTTCCGCATAAAGAAATGGATTTCCAAGAGCGTAGGGGTCATCTGAACAAAGATTATTCGTTTCCTGTAATAAATTAAAATAATTATAACATAAAGTAAATTCAAGATGCTTTAAATAACGATAAATTAAAATGAATACGCACCGCAAAAAAAGCACTCTCCACAGGAGTGTACGATGGGGAGGTAGACATAATTCTGTAAAAAGGAAAAATAAAGGTTATACATAAATTCTAATCACTAAGTATTGGAACATCATAATTATAGGAATACCTACTTACCTTGAAAATATAATTAAATTGTAATTCAGTTGTATAGGTCCTACTTATTGGAACAATAGTAGTAAACTGAACTATGTGCCTGTTTTGGTTTAAGTCGTGGGTGAAGTGCTAGTTAAACATACAAAAATTATTAAATGCACGATGTGTAACACGAGTCATTACCTAGTTCATTTTTATACATACGTATCTTTAATCTCCTGCGGTGACATGTTTAGACTTGTCACTGCAGGAACGTTTAGGATAGCTCAAGATAAAGTATACATGTATATAAATGTTACGTAATAATTAAATTTACTTATTGCAAACCTACTCAAAAAAAAAATATTTTAATCAATTTACTATCTGATTTTAGGCATATCACCTCTTGTTTCACTTGCTGGCGTCTATAAAAGGATCTGAACTATTCAGTTAACGATAGTGGTAGACTAGGAGCCAATCTGGCTGTTTGGTTGGTCCCCAGCTACCACTGATAAATCTTATTATGCACCAGTATATAATATATATTTAGAAGGATGGTAGTTTTCGGAAGTAGTAGGCAAGATGAAGTTGATCAAACAACCCATATCCCTGAATGTGAAAAATATAAATTATAATGACTTTAGTTGTCAGATCAGACACAGCGCTTTATTGCCTAATACGATTCGTTGTATAATATGTGGACCTTCGAATTGTGGTAAAACAAACGTTATGATCAGTTTACTGCTGCATGAAAATGGGCTTAAATTTAAAAATCTTTATCTTTACTCGAAAACTACTTTCCAGCCAAAATATCGTTTTTTAAGTGAAGTATTAAAAAGAGTACCTCAGATACAGTTCAATGAGTTCAATGACGACAAAGCTGTTATAGCTCCGAATGAAGCTTTATCAAATTCTGTATTTATTTTTGATGATGTTGTGTGTGAAAATCAAATAAACATTCGGAATTATTTTTCTATGGGAAGACATAAGCAAATTGACTGCTTTTACTTATCGCAAACCTACTCGAAAATTCCGAAACAGTTGTTGCGTGATAATGCTAATTTTCTTATAATATTTAAACAAGATGATGTGAACTTAAAACATATCTATGAAGAACATGTAAATTCTGATCTACTGTGGAATAAGTTTAAAGAAATTTGCAAAACTGTTTGGAGTAACCCTTATAATTTTCTACTTATTAACAAAGAGTCGCCATTAAACAATGGACGGTATAGACAGAATTTTGATATTTTTTTAAACTTTGAATGAAGGTTCATACTTAAATATGAATTACACACATAAATGTTATTAGTATTAATTCTTTCTTAGCTGAATACAGTTGTTATTTTTATTGAAAGATGGAGAAAAATATTAAAATCGAATTAGTGAAGTCTGCCGAGTCCATAAAAAACAAAATAAAACAAATGAAAAATCAGGAACATGTAATGAACTTGTCACTTGATAAAATGCTAAAATCTGTCACAGATCCTCTAAAAACTCTAGTTCATTCTAATAGATCTGCAGAAAAAATGAATAAAATTGAAAATACAACTTTAAATAACTCTGAAGGAATCGAATCCGATGAAAATAATACTAGCTCATCTACAAAGATCGAAGACTATTACGATGCAAATCTAAATTCTGCCCAATTCGTTGAAGAAAATGCTAAAAAGGAATTAATAGATAATTTAGAAATATCGTTAGAGGGTGATGATATCTTTGGTATTTATGATGGTGTTAGTATACCATTTGGAATTAGAAGTGAAAACAAAACTTTATTGATGGGTAATTCGGTGGTATCATTTTCTAAAATCGATAGTTTGAATAACGATACTATCATTTTAATTAAAATCGGCAACAAAGCTTACAATTTAACGGCTGGTCTAAAAGAACTTTTACTTCGAAGAAAACCTGATTTAAAGTTAATATCGAACGAAGATAAACTTGTCTATAAGGATATGTTACATTATACAAATGCACATAAAAGAGATTTTAATCCTAAAGGTCAAATAAGAGGTGACAAAGGTATAAAATATTGTAAAATAATCAAACCCCTATTTTCTGAATCGGCAAACGATGATAAACTTCCTCACACTAAACTTGGTGGAAACTTGCCAACCCTAAAAAAATACAAAAACAACACCGACTTGGTATATTGGGATGATCCTAACGAATTAGTCGAGAGATTGAAACTATTAGTAGCTTCAAGAGATGCTGGCAATACGAACCATGATAATGAAATTTTATCAATAATTGAAGAATTAAAAGAAGCCGGCATAATTAAAGAATAAATAGTCGTAATAATATGCTTTACATTCAGTATTATACATGAATTCAAGACAAATGTACTGAATTCTGAACATGGGCAAAGCCGATGTGGTAAACGAAATTCATAAAAATGTAAGGATAAACTTTCCTCGAAGACATGTTATTTTGAAAGATATAGACGACCTGTGGCAAGCAGATTTAATTGATGTGCAATCAATTTCAAAAGAAAATAAAAATTGTAGATTTATTCTTGCTGTTATTGATACATTTTCAAAGTACGCTTGGGCCTTTCCTCTGAAAACTAAAACCAAAGATGATGTGTGCAACTGTTTCAAAATTTTCCTAGCTATAGGACGTGTTCCTAAAAATCTGCAAACAGATAATGGGACAGAATTTTATAATAATAAATTCCAAAAGCTTATGAAGACTAATCAAATTAATCACTATTCAACATTCTCAACAAAAAAGGCTTCGATAGTTGAACGATTTATCAGAACATTGAAATCTAAACTTTATAAGGAATTCAGTTTAAAAGGCAACTATAATTGGGTAGATAATACCCTTAATGATGTTATTTACAAATACAATCACACTTACCATCGGACAATTGATGAAATCCCCGCTAACGTGGATAACAGTAATAAACAACGAATATTAGAAAGATACTTAAGGTTGGTAAAAAATGATAGTATAAGAAGCAAGTTTAAAGTAGATGATTATGTACGTATCAGTAAGTACAAAGGAACATTTGAAAAAGGATATACCCCTAACTGGTCAACGGAAATATTTAAAATTAGAAAAATACAAAATACAACTCCTATCACCTACTTAATTGAAGATACAATCAGAGGTCAGCCTATTTTAGGAGCATTTTATGCGCAAGAGCTTCAAAAGACAAAACATCATAATGTTTATCTAGTCGAGAAAGTTCTTAAAAGAAAAGGAAACAGGGTTTTAGTAAAATGGCTGGGTTTGTCTTCTGCCGAAAACAGTTGGATTGATAAATCGAATATAGTATTATAAATAAAAAAAAAAAACTCAGAAGTTAGTCATTTGATTGATGAAGCGTGTAAGTATTTATTATAGCGCTCGATTCAGTTTTATTAGTCTTATGATGTGTATTGGAGAGAGTAGTCTTCTCAATTGGCTTATAAACAATTTACCATTTGAATTACACTTACCCGGATACAATTATTGCGGCCCTGGTACAAAATTAATTAAAAGGCTTGCAAATAGAGATAAAGGTATTAATAAATTAGACGAATATTGCAAAGAACACGATATTGCCTATCACAAATCATCAAACTTAAAGGATCGTCACAAAGCTGATTTAATTTTGTTAAAAAGGGCAAAAGAGCGAGCAGTTGCCTCGGATGCGAGTGTATGCGAAAAAATCATGGCACGTTTAGTAAGCAAGGCAATGTCTGCCAAAATTAAAACTGGCTGTGGCATAAAAATAAGCAACAAAAAGCGCTCTCGGAAAGTTACATCGGGAAAAGGGTTAAAAAATAAATTTAAAAATATTGTTAGTACAACGAAAAGACGCTTTAAAAAATTAAAGCCAAAATGCAAAAAGGTGGCGATAGAATTAGCTATGGCGGCCGCCAGAGAATTAGCTGACGATTCATCCATTAAACTTCCTCGGGTTATTCCTATACCGAAAAGTGGTGGTGTATTACCTTTGATTCCTATTTTTGCTGGATTATCGGCGGTGGGAGCATTAGCAGGCGGTGCAGCTGGTATTGCCAAAACTATAAATGAATTCAAGATAGCTAAAAAGCAATTGACTGAATCGAAGAGACACAATGAAAAAATGGAAGCTCTTTGCATTGGAAAAGGTTTACACCTTAAACCGCATAAACATGGGCTTGGAATTTTTATATCAAAAGAAAAAAACTAAGATATCGGCTACCCAAACGAGCCTTAACTAACTTTGACATTTTGAAGTATGGAAATAATATTCCTTATTTTCGAGGTGTATTTATGAGAGATGAGCTCCCTAAACAACCTTTTAAAAAAGAGTGTGGAGTTGTTAATTTAGATAGTTCTAAAAATCCAGGTTCTCATTGGGTAGCCTATGCAAAAAACAACGATTACATTGAATATTTTGATAGTTATGGAAATCTTAAACCATCGAAGGAGTTTATAAAATACTTAGGTGCTAAAGTACACTATAATTATGATAATATACAGCGCGACCATCCTTACAATTGCGGACACCTATGTTTACATTTTTTAAAGAATTTTTGGTGTAGTCAAGGAATAAAATGAACAGGATGTCTTAAAAGTGTTCAGTCTACTAGCATGTCTATAACGGTAACCATCTCTGGAAATAAATCAGAATTGGAGACATTCTTTCAACCACCTCTGTATTTATCTGGTCAATATGAGTGTGGTTTGTTATATTTTTCAGTATTAAATTCAATACCAAATGAGCGTATTAATAACGACATTATTCCGGTGATCAGAATCGAATGTGATCTTGTACACGGCTCATACTCTAACGGGTTACCAACTCATATAATTCATGAATTTGTAACTAATACTGCTACAGGTCATCGAATCATAGAAATACCGCGAAACCCTATTTACTTTCCAGTGAACAAAAATACTATTACATCGATATCTATTAAGATAGTTGATCAATTTGGGTTCTGTATTAACTTTAGAGAAGAACATAAAAATATTGAACTTCGCCTTCATATAAGAAAAATAAAATGATATTATATTATAAAAACCCCGCAGTTAACAAAAATCGTCCTATTTCTTGTACAACCACTAAGGTACAAAGACGTGAGAAAAAAGTTATAAAATTAACTAGAGCAAATAAAGATTTTCTTAAAGCTCTAGGTTTAAAAGTATGAATATGCTACAGATTACTGAATTACCGCACTTCGATACTTCGATTGAAAGTTATGAAATCCATTCATACAATCCCTACAACAACAGCTTTAGAGAAAACGACGAAATCAGAATTCCCATACACCAGCAAGACGTATATGTGTTGCCATCAGCCAGCTCAATTTACGTTGAAGGGCAAGCAAAGTTCTTCGGTAAAGATGGAAACCCTGTTAAGAAAGCTATTACGTTCAGTAACAACCCTGTTATGTTTTTGTTCCAAGATATCAGATACGAAATAAATGGTATAGAAATAGATCGCATTAAAAATTCGGGAATAACATCGACAATAAAGTCATACGTTTCAATGAATGATGGAGAAAATAAAGTCGCTGCCTTATGGGGTTGGAACATGGATGGATTTAAAAGCGATGGTTATTTTAGTGCTATTGTTCCTCTTAATAAGATTTTAGGATTTGCTGAGGATTACAATAAAATTGTAATAAATTGTAAACATGAACTTATTCTGAATAGAAGTAACTCTAACTTAAATAGTTTTATAGTAACTGACGATGTTGCACATTTTCAAATAGATATGCAAAAAGTGCAATGGCGGGTGCCCCATATAAAAGTATCAGATCGGGAACGGCTGACGCTTCTTAAACATTTAGAAAGAGACAAGCCTATTCAGATAGCCTTTCGAAATTGGGATTTATACGAGTATCCTTTGCTCCCTAAAACTACAAAACATTGCTGGTCTGTTAAGACTGCCTCACAATTAGAGAAACCTCGGTATGTAATTTTTTGCTTGCAAACCAGTAGAAAAAATAGTAAAACCAAAGACAGTTCTCTTTTCGATCACTGTGGGGTTACTAACGTAACTTTGTTTTTGAATTCACAATATTATCCTTACGAGCCTCTATGCTTAAATTTTTCCGAGAACAAATACAGTATATTATATGAAATGTATGTGAAATTTCGTCAGTCGTATTACAACTGTCCTGCAGATCCCTTGCTTGACTTAACCGGTTTCAAGGAGAAGGCTCCTCTCTTTATCATAGACTGTTCAAGGCAAAACGATAGTTTGAAAACAGGTCCTGTAGATGTGCGTTTGGAGATTGAATGTTCAGCACCAATACCAGATAACACGACTGGATATTGTTTAATTATTAACGATCGACTTGTGGAATACAAACCTTTGAGTAACATAGTGCGCAGGTTATCATGAATGCCATTGTAGATGTTCAAGGTTTCAAAACAGAATCAAATGTATTTGTCACTAAAGAAATTGCTATATTATGTAAAAATAAAATTCAGGTGTTTTTAATTAAACCGCCATTTCCATTTTGCGGTTTGACGGAGCCAGAAAAACGACAAGTTCGTTGGATTGAACGTAATAGGAAGATATACTGGGGTGAAGGATTTATGTCTTATGCAAATTATCAGAATTTGATTGAAAATATTTTAAAAGATAAATGTGTTTACACCAAAGGTATAGAAAAAGTATTATGGTTAAAAGATATTTCAAATAATAATAATGTAAATAATTTAGAAGATAAAGATTGTCCTAGTTTGTTAAGCTTGTACAAAAAATATGAAGATTGCCATGATTTGTATAGTTGTATTTATCATGATTCAATATGTGCTTTAAAAAATGTTTTATGTTTAAATAGATGGTGCATAGATAATACAATTTTGGTATAAATCTTTTCTTGTTTAATTTTATGATTACAGTTTCCTATCCCTCCCCAAACCCCTAAATGTTAATCTTTATAAGTTGCTAGCAACAACTATGACAGACTCATTATGCTTTTATAATTATCTGCAGCAAGAAGTAGAGAGTGAGTAAACCGAACATGTCTCAAAATAAATACAATCCGCGCTATGACATGTATAACACGTATAAAATGCGTGAATTTTCATTTAATCATTATTGGGCAACGGTTGATTCGAGGAGAAGATTAGTGATGGAAATGGCTGACGCTGGATTTTTTTATTGTGGAAATAGTGTAAATGATAAAGCAGCTTGTTTCTCATGTGGGGGTGTTATAGAAGATTGGGAGATTTACGATGATCCTTGGTTGCAGCATGTTCAAAACTTTCCTGATTGCTTTTATTTAAATGCTGTGAAAGGAAAATATTACATCGACAAATCAAGATGTCTTTATAGAAAAGAAACAAAAATATAAAACTATTAGTTAAAATTGATACATCTACAAAAAAACCATAAAATAAAAAAAAACAAAAAAAAAGAGACTCGTGAAGGATTTGAACCTCCGACCTCCGTTTCTCCGAACGTATTCGACGACGCTCTTACCAAACTGAGCTAACGAGTCTCATTGATACCCCTCTAAAACAATGATCGCTATCGCCAATATGACGTCATGATTATTCACCCTTTAAACAGCATCAGCAAATGCGAGTGAAGAGCTAATATTTACTCAAGATATGACTGGTCAGAAAAATATTGAACACTAGTTCACCAAACCATCAAAAATATTCAACCTGTATTGTAAATCAGACCATGGACGTATTAGTGTGTTATTGGGGCGTTCTGCATCACGCGCTTCGAGCGAAGCGAGAGCAAGTGAAGTGATGCAGAACCCCCAATAACACACTACTATGGACCTTAAATAATATAAATAACTGCGATTAGGTTCTATTTGTGAGCAGATACATATAAAAGAACCGTCTAATTTAATAGACATTAAATAGTATGATTAAAACGTTGACTGACCTAAGGAATCGAACCCAGGGTGTAACGCTCAGCAGTTACACTTGCTATTCTGATCATAAAATAATCACCTCACAAAAATAGACACTATTTAGTATGATAAAAACGGTGGTCAAATATGGAAAACGAACACATCGTGTTATTATAAGTAACGCTTTGCTTGACTGGGATGGAATCTAACCCATAACCTCATGTTTGGCATTTCCACTTGTGTGAATGAGCTTTATCAAAGAGATAGTTAAACTGTTAAAACAATCATTTGTGTGGTATACTACAACTAAAATACCCGACTACTGAATAAAATGTAGCCTACGTTACCCGGGTCATAATAACAAATCGATTGACACCTTATTCATAAAAATCGAATGAATAGTTTAGGCACCACGGAGGAACATACGTAAATACATACATACATAGACTGCTAAAACCATAACCCTTCCTTTTGGCTTCTTCGTAGTCGGGTAATAATAACTAAAGTCCATTTCACGAAAGAAGTCCCGCGGACAATTGTGGAACTAAATTACCAGATCGGCCATGTTGTCGTTTGTCGATGTTATCAAGGTGCGTTTGTTGTGGTAGATATTTTGTGAGTTTATTATTGGATTAGTGCGTTATTAGGTTTATTTACGATGCCAAAAGTTGTGCAACAACATTATGTCGCGCGACATACAGCGCTGCGTCTGCGGGACTTCTTTCGTGAAATGTACTTTATAGTAAACAATGCATGCCAGGCGTCATGCAGTCGCAGGTGTCAGATAGCTTGACAGATATGGTAATGAATTAAATAGTTTCGCTTATCCGATGACGTTACAGAAAATATTAAATCAGACATGCATCAAAATGCATGTTTTTTGAAGCCCATGTTCCAAGAAGTAATTCAGTTATAATCGTCACATAAGCATCATATTAAACTATTTGACCGTAACTGGAAGCTTTATATTGAGAGAGCATATCCGTTTCCGTCGATTTTTATCTGTTTTAGTACTTGTTTGACCTACTCAGTGGCGCCACCTGGTGGTTGCTTGCCATTTTAGTTTCTTGAAAGGGGTGCGAGCTACTATTTTGTTCATTGGCGTTTCGTTCTCCGTCGAAGCAACTTGTACGCATTGGTTCACGACCAACGCTAAAACATAACACTATATTTTAAAATTCGAATTATACAATTTCATAAAAATAACGTGATCATACTTTTAACGGTTTTTCCGTTCGGATCACTACCTAAAAATTATAATTTAAAAATATAGTGCTGTTTTTACGGTGAGTTAAATTGAAGACAAACTGTAAGTACCCTACTTTATAAAACTAAGACAGTCACTGTCTTAGCTCTGATCACTGTGATCATTACTTTGAACGGTTTTTTCCGTTCGTATCATTACTAACATTTTTATTATTTACTGAGATATTTTGAATATTTTATGTGTGCTTTAAACTTTTTAGATATACCTACTGTCTATCTAACGTTTATTTTTAATAATAATGAATGACGTAAATGCTTCGGCTACCGAGCCAAAAGTAGTGGCCGGCCCGAGTGGAAGGGCCCGGAAAAGAAAAGTAAGCTGCTCTAGCAGCAGTAACAGCACGACGAGCAGTAGCTCTACAAGCTCCTCTGCTACAAAACGTGGCAAACGGTCGCGCCGCGCACGCCGCAAAATGAATAAGCGCGCTTAACAGTCTAACGCGACATTGGACAAGCTTATAAAATAAGTTAATGAGCTATGCCAACAAGTTTTTGCACATAATATGCATAATGCTTGCCATGATGGGGTATCACTTTGTTCTGGGGTCAATGTGAACTAACTACACTCAGGGGCACATTTAACCGGCCACCTATATTTTGTCGATTATTTCAAAATTCTATCGGATTTTAACTAATTTTGTTACAAAATTACTTTGGGTGAATCTTTGAGAACACAAATAAAACATGTGTAAGTTGTGAAATTGTTTAATCAAGATAAAAAAATTCAAAATGCGAATATGCAGTTTTCTGATCAAAAATCCATTTAGCAAAATTTTGATTTAAAAAAAAAGTATGCTCTAAGTTATCCCACTAATAACGTGTATATCCTCCTCTGGCCCTAATCACCTCTTGTAATCGATTTGTAAGCCCGTCCATTATGTCTTGGATGTCGCTTTGTGGAATTTTCCTCCACTCCTCAACAGCTGCAGTTTTCAGTTCACTGATGGTCGTAGGAGGTGGTGTTCGACTCCGAATTCGTCTTTTTAGGTTGTCCCATACATGCTCTATCGGGTTCAGGTCAGGACTCCGAGCTGGCCATGGTAATCTCTGAATATTGATGGCGTCCAAGTACTCTATGACAATTCTCGCGGTGTGTGCACGAGCGTTGTCGTGCATTAACACAAAATTGTCGCCAATGAATGGAGCAAATGGCATCACATGTGGTTCTAGGATTTCTGTCACGTGCCTGTGAGCATTAACGCTGCCTCTATCGAAGACCACCAACTCTGTACGGGCCTCGTAACAAATGCCACCCCATACCATAATCGAGCCGCCCTCGTAGCCTACCGTTTCAACCACAGCACATTCAGCAAACCTTTCACCACGACGTCTATACACCCGCTGACGTCCATCAGGACCTCTTAAAGCGATTATTGATTCATCAGAGAAGAGAACTGCTTTCCATTGCTCTGACGTCCAATTTAAATGTTCTCGAGCAAAAGCAAGTCTCGCTGTTCTGTGAGTTGTCGTTAGCTGTGGTACTCGAACTGGTCGAAATGATCCCAGATCCCTCTCTGCTAACCATCTTCTTATTGTTCTTAGGCTCACACTTACATTTCGTACCTCAAATAAGCGGTTACGAGCCACAGAAGCCGTTGTGAACCGATTTTGAAGAACGTTCGAGGTGATGTAACGGTCATCTCTCTCTGATGTACACCGTCTACGACCTTGTCCTGGTCTCTTTGTGTAGGAACCGGTCTCTCTGAAACGCCGGATAGCATCTTGGATAGTGCTTCGTGGATATCCAAGCATTCGTCCAATCCGACGCTGGCTGAACCCAGCGTCTGCAAGTGCCACAGCCATTGCTGCTCCAGCTGCGTCTAGTGGCATTTGTTTGGTGTAAATAAGGTCACAACACTTGAATACCTCGGTTTTATTCGAAACAATGGTAAGACAACCTTGTAAAACAAATTTATCCTTCACACAAAACGAAGGGAGAGACTGTCAAATTTCTACTGAACTGATTTTTGTTGAATAAAAACCACAAAAGTAAAAAAAAACGCGTGTAAATGAGTTTTCTTTATTTCAGATATACCACTTATAAAGTTACGCCTAGTAGTCAAAGCGCAAGTTAACATAAACAAACGATATGGAATTTCGAATGAGTGGACGGTTAAATGTGCCCCTGAGTGTATATTCCCAACATAATATTGAAGAACAGTGCCTCGATGTTAAAGGTCGAAACTCAAATTCAGCACTTTTGATATCGAGACAAAGCTTAAGGAACCATCAGTTCCAAAAACTCCTGATAACTTTTTAAAAATGCTACTAGATGTCCAGCGCTTAGGTAGCACAACTTGGTCTGAGGCAAGGTATTCTGATACTCAAAAGCTCTACAATCACAGACCAGATTTCATAGACTAAGACTCAAACGAAGAGATTAAAATGTATGATACCTTACGCCATTCGGCACATGCTGATAAGTCATATGCAGCGATTACTTTTTGTATCTTAAAACAAAAAATAATCTTGGCAAGAAGCAATTCGTAATCTGCTTTTGTGGGCAAAAAATACAGAAATAAATTGTGATAATTTAAGCGGGAAGATTGAAGAATTATTTCAAAAAGGTGACTTGCATAAAATTTCTTCAGACCTGTTACAATTAGTGTGTGGTCATCGAGCCGAAAGTATAGAAATGCGTCGAGAGACCATTACTAGTCAAATTCGGGATCCATTAGTAAAAGCAGCTGTGAACAGAATTCCGCCATCATCTAATTATTTGTTTAGTCCCGAATCTTTTACGACAGCATTAGAAAAGGCCGGTGGTGTACGCAAAGCCTTTTGGCCACCAAAAACTGATCCAAATATTAGATTTAATCAGTCTAACCACCGTACCTCGCGGGTGCAAGGCGTATATAAAACAATAGCTCCACCGCGTCAAGCTCAATATTTTTGTAACGAACCAGGCATACCGATGCACACACATGCCTATGATAACTCACCCTCGCGGGGTGGATATTTTCGCACTAATTAGAACAACAAAGGGCAGGGTCTACCACCCTTTCAACCCGACCAATATACGAATAGAAGAGGTTCATTTCACAACCGAGGCTCGCGGCCCGATCGTGGAAGTAACCAAGGGCGAGGACGATCAAACCCTCCAAAATACTCTCGAGGGACCAAAAACGGTACAAGCAATGACTCGAACCGTTTTCGAGCAGGTCAGTTATCCCACTACCTTCCGAATTGGAAGGAAATGGGGGCACCAGAAATTGTTCTAAAATTAATTCAAGGGTATCGCATACCTTTTTTCCAAAAACCTCCTCTGACATACCCAAATGTAACCAACGTTCCCTTTCAAACACCTGTCTCAAAAGAAATGTCGGCAATAATAAACAAAATGAAAGCTCAGGGCATTCTAAAAGTGGTTCAACCCTCGCCGAGTTTCATTTCCCCTCTATTTTTGATACCAAAACCCGACGGATCGACCCGTCCCATATTCAACCTAAAAACGTTAAACAAATTTGTAAAAGTCCAACAATTTCACTTAATAAACATGTATCGCATCCCGGACTTTCTGCAACCACGGGACTGGATGTGCAAGATCGACCTATCACAGGCATATTTCCACTTAAAGGTTGCAAAGTCACACAGGCGCTTCCTTCGTCTCGTCTACAACCAAAACTTGTTAGAAATTACCTGTCTTCCGTTCGGCTTGAGCACTGCACCCAAAACCTTTTCAATACTAACTAATTGGGTTGCCCAAATATTACGAGAACGGTGGAACATCACAATCATAGTCTATCTCGACGACTATTTAATAGTAAATCAAAATGTACACCTTCAAGATCAAATCGAGCTCACATTATATTATTATTTCTGTGCTTACTAACATAGGTTATAAGTTCTAATTGTTACTAACCATTATGGATCCTTGTTATCTGTTAATAAATAAATTATTATTATTATTATTAAGTACATTACAAAGTCTTGGTTGGCAAGTAATTTCGAGAAATCAGTTCTTGTCCTCAAAAGACTATAACATATTTTGGAATGTTATGGAGTCCCTGGGACAATATAAAATCCCTGCCAAAAGAAAAAACTTCTTCACTAACCTAAAAAGTGAGTCAAGTTCTCGATCGCGGAATAGTAACTTTAAAGGAACTACAGAGAATAATAGGACTCCTGAACTTTGCCAGTTATGTCGTCCCACGAGGCCGGCTCAATCACCGGCAATTATTAATGTTCATGAACTCGCTACCAGACCCATTATCAAAATCTTACCCACTACCACAAAATGTTCGAATGAAACTGGAATGGTGGACTCAAAATTGTCAGTCATCAACACCTCTACATTACCCTCCGCCAGTGAACTTCCTGACCACAGATGCATCAAGTCAGGGTTGTGGAGCGCAACTAAACAATCTGACTGTGTCGGGCAATTGGTCGCAAGAGGAACCCTACACTGCAATAAAAAACAAATGGTAGCCATATTTCGCGCCGTTCGAGACAAGGCTCACTTTCTTCGCAACAGCTCGATCCTGATACAATGCGACAACAGGACTGCTGTCAGCTATTTAAGGAACGAAGGAGGTACGAAATCATTACCACTAATAGAAAATGGAGTTTGGAAAGACAAACCTAGAAAAATTCGATGGAACGAATTTTAAACAATGGAAATTTCAAATTAAATATGCCCTGCGTGCCAAGGGGTTAGATATCAACACGCCAAAACCAGAAGGAAATGCGATTCAATGGAATAAAGATGATGGCATGGCGATGTTTGTACTGACGTCTGCTATGGATTTGAAAACAAATAGCACTCGTCGAAAATTGCGAATCAGCACTAGAGGTGTGGTCATCACCTCTAGTGCTGATTCGCAATTTTGAGCTTGAGTCCATTTATGAACAAAAATCCGAGATGACTAAATTGATAATACATGAGCGTTTTTATCAATATAAAATGTCACCAGCAGACAGAATAGCTCAGCATATAGCTAAAGTAGAAAGTTTGGCTAAGCAACTTAAAGAAAGTGGAGAAGTAATTAGTGAAACTGTAATCATAACTAAAATTTTGAGTTCACTACCTCCCAAGTACAGATCTGTTCGCCAGGCTTGGATGTCGCTTGATCCGAAGAATCAAACAGTAATCAATCTGACAGCTCGTTTGCTAGATGAGGAGGTCAGTTTGAATGTTGAAGAAGATAATGAAACTGCTTTATTAGTGGCAAAACAAAGTATTACGAAGAAAACTGTTCCACTAAAGAAAACAAACAAAGAATTTTATGAAAAGTCAAATGGAGGGTCAGATGAAAAGTCACATGGCTTTACATGTTACAACTGTAGGAAACGCGGTCAATATGCAAGAGATTGTCGTGCCCCAAAACAAAAACAGCAAGGAGAAAAGAATATGTTGGCATTCAATGTAGCAAATGACATGGCCGGATTCTGCCCTCAAAACTCAATCCAGATTTCATACTGTACATTAATAACTATTTTATGAAAAATTCTTCTAAAATAAATAAAAAATAGTCGCAACAATTACGTTTCTCTAAAACAGGCGAGGAAAATTCTTAAAAAAATAAAGGTTTTTTGTGTGATTTCCCATTTGATTCATTGCTAGGAAGAGACAATTGCATCGACGTTCGGAAACACGCACAAGACAATCAGTGTACCTGTGTAAACTATGCTTGATGGTCATATTAAAATACCTATAAAACGACCGTGACTGCCAGAATTGTATGTTAATGATCTTATCATTGGGATAATTTACCACTTTTCGAATGGCGCGCGTCTTGACGCGACTCACGTACCACTTTATAAATCGATAATATACACGCATCAAAAGTGTCTAGGGATCAACATATATTTTTGCAATAATTTTTCTCCTGATTGATATTAATTAAAATTTTCTTTAAGGATTCATCAAATAAAGTGTTTTCGTTTGTCACAGTAACGATAAACCAAGTCACCTTTGCATTAATAAAGAAATTTGCCATTTTCCTAATAAAGGGATTTTTGACATTTGAACCACTAACATTAAAGTTCGAAAAAAAGACTGAAATAACAGTTTTCTTTAAAATTTTATTGGGTAACTTAAACAATTAATAATCCGTGTTTCTACCGCGAACACTAACAACACAAGAACATCGGTTTGGCATACTCAAAATGAGTTCATCCAAATCACGCTGTGGAATGGCCGCCCATGTTCGTTGCAACAACAAAAAAAGGTCTTCTTGCGACTGGATACCCTCCATATTCGGCAGAGCTCTTCTCTGTAGCATATCCCATGCATGCTCAATCGGGTTCAAGTCTGGCGACTGAGCAGGCCAGGGCAGGACATTGATGTTAGCTGCGGCGAGAGTCTGTCTTACAACTCTTGCGGTGTGCGGTCGTGCATTATCATGCATTAACTGAAATAAGGGACCGATTTGCACTTGTAGAGGAACGATGACGTCTGATACAATCGTCTCAGCATAAATTTGAGCGTTGAGGTTGCCTCTGATCCAAATCAACTCAGTTCTTCCGCCGATCCAAATACCCGCCCATACCATGATGGTTCCACCACTATAAGGATGGACTTCCTGGCAGGATTTTAATCGCTGTTGGCGTCCAGGGGTTCTCCAGTGTCGTATACGTCTTGTATCCGGTCTCATACCAAAACGAGACTCATCAGAAAAGCACACGAAACGCCATTGTTCTTCTGCCCAATTTCTGTGTTCAAGAGCCCATTGATATCGAATCCTACGATTGTGCATTGCTATAGGTGGTACCCGTAGCGGTCTTCGGGAATGAAGGTTCACTTCATGCAAGCGGTTTCTGACTGTTTGGTCGCTAATTAAGTTCCCTGAAGAGTGATGAAGCCTCACGGCTAACATCATGGCGGTTATTGTTGGAGCTCTTCGAGTTAAGATTTGAATGTATCGGTCTTGTCTCCGTGTGGTGCAGCGATACCGTCCTCCATGGCGCTCAGCCACGGTACCAGTGCTTCGGTAACGTGTCCAAAGTCGACTGATAACACTCTGACTTGTATTCAGAGCTAAAGCCACAGTACGTTGCCGGGAACCAGCTTCTATCATTCCCACGGCTCTGAGCATTTCTTCCCTGCTTAAATGACGTCGCCGCTCCATAATAACGTTGGTTTTAATCAGTAGTAGGGAAACAGTAGCACTAATAATGTCTTCAATGCGTTGTATGTTTTTATAGGGAAAATATTGACAGCTGATTTTCATCTTTTACTCGAATTTGATTCACAGTTCCTGATTCAAATTATGAAATGCACCAAAAAGGATCCATATAAATTTATAAAATCATAAATTTATTACAAAGCCACATCTCAATCTCAAGAAATCCGCATAAAAATGCTTGATCCCTAGACACTTTTGATGTGTGTATTAAGAAATTTTTTTAGATTGGACGTGCAGTGCTATAGGAGTACCTAATGAAATACGATTTTTAAACGATGTACTTGCGTACCTCTAATATAATGGAATTGAAAAAAATACAATAAAAACATAACACAAATCATATAACATCTTCCATCATGCATGAGTTTCAAAAAAAAAAAAAGTCTGAGTTCTTGTTCTCGATGTACCGAAACTAACTTAATAACTAGCAATAACAATAATAGACATAAATAAGCAGTAACTATTTTTCTTTCGCTGTTTTTTTTCTTTTGGTCTTTAAATTTTTCAGGATTCGTAGTTTTTAACTTTTCACGATATCTTCTTTGTCGTTTTGCGACAGTTAACGGCATTGTCTAAAAAATATGGAAAGTTACTATATGCACATGAATAGATTATATTTCAATAGAAGAAAACAGTTGACCGCTCGATTACATAAGTAAAACATACTAAATTAGTTTGTTGCCAAAGAGCCTTGCGTGCCAGTTTAACTTGCACTTTGAAGTATTTCACTATTATAAAGTAGTAATGTAAGTACTCGAATTCGAACCCAAGGCACGCACCTCTGGCTGCGGGTTGTCCGCAAGGGATACCGCGGCCTCGACATAAAGGGCGAAGAAGGAACATGGGTGGTTTTCAGTCAGTAGAAGTCTGACACTCCCTTTCTTATATTTTTACTATTGACATAATTATCACTATTGTATTGACATAATTTTAAAACATGCCAATATTATCATGTTTACTTCTAATGTACCTATTATTTCATTTTGCATGCTAGTTTTAGCGAATTGTGTGAGCTTCTGTTACAAAACCTGACCATCCATATTGTACTACAATTCTAGCAAATAAAGCTCATTTCATTTCGCTCTGCCCAAGAGCGGGAGGGGTTATTTGATGATTTCCCAACCCCCCAAAAAAAAAAAAAAAAAAGGCACGCACCTCTGCTTTTTCGGATTCATGTGCGCATTGTATAATTATCACTTCGGTGAAGGAAAACATCGTGAGGAAACCAGCATGTCTGAGAGATATTTCTCCAGTTAAGCCAAGTCAAAGGCCCATGGACGGCATAAAAACTCTGACACCAGGTTGGGCACTGACCACACCACAAAGAAAGAAAGTACCTACTGCGTTTTGTCAAACCTACAAAATCACACTCGGATACATTACTTTCAAAAATCAGTCCAAATACCACTATGTATGCGGCTTTATAGATCTATTGTGTTACAATAACACAAATGTCACACAAAAGTAACACAAATGTAACACAAGCGTAATACAAATGCAACACAAAAGCTAAATTTTTACAACAATTTTAGGTTATATTTCGGTTATTTATTACAATTAAGCACTAATGGGCTATTCTAAGTATACTTTTGACCTCAACGGCAACAAATATAATACAATAACATTAAAATATCTGTTTCTTACCTCAGAATTCACATTAAATCATTTTTTTTCCACACAAACAATAACGTGACGCGCACTTCAGACTCATTTACTGGCGAAACCAAATGGCTGGCTTTTTTTTTAATTTTGTGGATTACAGTGTTGCCATATTAATACTGCGTTTTGCACTTTGTCTCTTTAAATAATAGCTTTAGGGTAAAAATTTGTCACACAAATAAATCGTAACACAAAAGCAAAAGCCATTGTTTTATTTTAAACTATCGATAAAACAAGTAAATTCAAGGATTGTCGAAACAATATTATTATTATAGCAGAGGACTATCATCTAATTCTTCGATGGTATACATATAATTCAGATATACTCTACCATTTATTGAATATTTTAACCTTAAGATACTGCAAAAAAAAAACGACAAAAATGTCACACAAAAAAATTGACAATTTTGGCGGCCTTACCCAGTTACAGATTCTAGAGGTAGATAATAATTGTACTTACAAAAAGACGTACTCGATATGCTGAAGATACAGTGAGTCGATTGGAATCGTTGGAACCAAGAAAAAACAGTGATTCTGTGTTATTGGTGCTCTTACATAATTCGACAACAGAATATTGTTTGATGTATCTAAATTTTGTTCCGGAAGAAAACATTTACTTCAGATTACAGCGAGGATAGACTAGATGGTGCATATGGTTACCGTTGTGCATTCGAACGTGCTGCAACACAACAAAACTAAAAGTCCAGTACACAAAATAAAATTGATTTGTTTAATTTAAACTCTAATATGTATAAATCAAATGTTAACATTTATTTAATACTTTATGGGTAAAGTATTACTATGCACCGGGAAAAAAATACTGCACAATTAATATATGAATTAATAATTAAGGACTCCTCGGTCCTTAATTATACTGGCTATCATTAATCCAAAATCAATGAAAAATTAACTGTCATGATTTTCACTTACAAAAGAGTTCAAAGTATGTATTAGGTTTGGTATTCAGAATTCTCTCGAGGTCGGGTCGCAGCATCCTGACAAGTCTGTGCTCAGGATGATGCGTATTTCTCCAATAATGGAGAAGATGTAGATGGCGCGAATCGAGAATATCTTGTTGTGATAATACGTTTAGAACAAATTCTAAGGCTTCATTCTTGCTGTGGTCATGTTTATCAAATTTGGGATCAATCGTCGAGACAATCGTGCTATGAATGGCAAGATCTCGTGCGCATTTGTCGGCCTTAAGTCGCGTTATCGCTTTCCGCCAAAGCGAGTGCGAATGTCTCGCTGAGGTGCTAGAGGTGAGCCATTTAATTGGATCCGGCGAACTTCTCCCACGAAGAAAAACATACATATCCGATGCGATTGCATATATACTGCGATCGGGATCATCTGCTCTTGCTCCTCCTCTACTCATAACGAGAGGTGATGGGTTGCTAAAGGCACGATTATAAAAGCTGGATATTTCGGTACCCGGTTGAGAACACACTATTACACGATCAAGAAATGCGCAAGCAAGCTGTAATTGCTCGCGCTGATGCTGGTTTGGATTTTTAAGCCGAATGGCAGCCTCAATGCCCAAGATCCACTCCAATTTGCTATGCCAAATCGTGGGAGGAGAGCGTTCGAGTGTGCGTTTGGTGCTTCCATGATGCCTAAGGATGGTATGGAAGACTGAGTTCTTCGGATCAATCTGCGAATTCCCAATTTCTTGTCGAACGATGCTTCGTTTATAATTTCTAAAATTATTTATGATTTTCTGAATCAACATGCATATTGAGGCATTTCCTTCAATATATTCAATTGCCATCCGCAGTGCATGGCCTGAGGGAGAGACCAAACCCTCTGTAATTGAGAAAGAGTTAGGAAACTTCGGAAAGCATAATTTTCGTGTGGAGCATGCCTCCATTCGCGAAATGTCGTATGCAGGTGTTCCAGACCGGTTTGCAATTGCATACTCGGTTCGACGTATTTTATAGGTTTCTGATGTGAACGTTTCTTCATTCATGATCAGATATCAGCACCATGCACAAATTAAAAACTGTTGAACATTTACCTGACGTGGTGCAATTTGATGAACAATCTGAGTTCCTCACGTGAAGAATCGGACCCATGTTATCTTTTTCTCAAAAGTGATCTACCACAGCTGATGCATCTGTGACCAACAATCGGTGCATTTTGCTGTTCACTTGTTGGATTTTGTAATTACTAAAAATTTCGTAAATTAATAAAAAAGCCATAATTATTAGATATTGATAATATATTAAGTCAACTCAAAAAGTAACTCTCATTGGGAGATATGGCGCATGGTGAAATGAATTTTACCTGCTGTGGTCGAAGTTGTACTGTTGTATAAAATTTCGGACTTCTGCAATTTCCAACAAATGTCCTCGAATTCTCGTGACGTTTAAACCATAATTGACACAGTTTAAATGTTCTCTTGAATAAGTTATTGAGGACTGCGAAGAGCTCTATATATATTTTTAATAGTCGCGAAGCTTATTTTATTCATGCATTCTTTACGAAATTATAAAAAAAAACATTTATGAAAAAAAAAAATTATGATCATTTATTTATAATAATATGTTGTTCCATACCTGGGTCTTCCATATTTGTCATAAATATCACACTAATTATTACCAAAACTCCTTAAACAGTAAATGTTATTAGAACAAAAAAATAATGTTTTCGAGAAAACAATAGAGCGCACTCGACGACGACTGAGTTCCGACCACAGAACATTGGTTCAGACTACCTATGTGCCGCGCGGTGAAAGGATAAGGGCGCGGGGGGTACAGTACGTTATGAACAGGTTATTCAGCTATCAAGAGATAGTTGCTTTGAGGTTAGCCATATTTTAAATTATAACTTTTTGTTACCAGTTTATTAGTATAAATACTCTTATGTGCAACGTCTTGTTTTCATACGATTTCTGTACAAAGCAGTCAACATGTCTGCAATATCGACTTTGCCCATATGTGTGTTGTACACTTTTTTACATTTGGACATGGTACTCTAATTTTTTGCTTTTTGTCATATCGTTCTAGTGCTCGCTGGGTCTTGGGCACAAAACGAACTTGCTATATAAATACACTTATTGTCCATCCAAGTTACGGGTATTTTTTTGGCATTATCGCAAACTATCTCAAATAATCCTCGTCCCTTTTTTATCATAGATTTGTCAGTCATCAGATTACAATTTCGCAATCTAACTTTTGACAATAACAATCCTAAAGACAAAATTCCCATCTCATTACGCAAATAATATATTAGTTCAAGTGAAGTAAACCAATTATGAAAATAGACTGTGCTTAGAATTGGATTAGAAATGGTTCTACACAGCCAGATAAGTGTTTCGAGTCTTAACCCCAAGAAAGTCTTCTTCCCATTCACTATTTTGGATACCTCGAAACGTGTTTGCGCCATCGTAAGCAAAAAAACATCACACAATGCCTGAAGTACCAGCACGAACCAGACATTTAGAACCCCATTTGTTTGGTTTCTTTGGCATGTATTGCCAGAAGGCAGGCTGGCAGCTTTTATACCTTTCTAAGGTATTATCATCTCACCGATTGCAAATAACCGTTCGTCTTCTATCTTCAAGCACTGCTTCCGAACATATTCCGTGACAGGAATAATTTTATGGTAACGATCATTGTTGTCTGCATTTGTATTATATCAATAGTGCATAGCGTTTGATAGATCTATATCGTTTAAATGGCGGATGAAATCTGCTCATACTTCAGATCTGCACTCCAGTAATCTTTTTTCTATTTTAGCAATTTCTTCCATTTTATTTTCTACATATTTACGTATACTTCTGGTAGGTGTTGTTGTTTGCAAGTCATGGATAATAGACATGGAAGTTATATTTTGTCTCCTGGGGGGGTTTAACGTAATATTTAGCTCACATTCCTGCTGTTCTTCTGTAGTTATATTTGTGACCTTTGCCATCGTCGCATCATTTAAATACCTGGTATTTGCAGTATAATTATCAGATTTGTCAGTTGTAGATGTGGATTTATTCAAACTTACGTACAATTCTTTTAAAGACAGTAATTTCGTCGTTGCTGTTTGAAAAGCTGTTGCATCAGGGATCTTTTTTAAAAAAATAAAAGGGACTTTGCAAGTATTGTAATTTGTAAGATATTTTCCTTAATACGTCTCGTGTACACAGTGGTAGTATACTCTGATTCAGTGAACTCTATTTCGGATCCCACATCAATCAAAGCTTTTCGAACGCATATCTTTATTTTAAGACATCGGTCAAGCATTTCAGCTAAACTGGACTGTTGGAGAATATAGTTATGGGTCACACACATACTTAAAATAATAGGCGACTCTGCTTTAATATAAACTAAATAGGGTGTAAAAGTACCCTAAACGCAAACGAAGGGCACTTGTTCTCCCCACCACTGCGATCATTTTTTTGTTCTAGACCATACCTGGGAACCCCCTAGTTACGGAGATATTGGGGGTCAAAGTTCCAAAGGAGAAGGGGACTTAAAGGGGGCAGTTAACTAGTTGAAATATGTATTAAAAAACCCGTTATATTTTTCTAAAGGAAATCACAAAATATGGTACCATGTTTCTATTTACGAAACGAGAAAACTTAAAATAAGTTATGAAACTAAATAATCGATTAAGTAATGCCTGAATTGCTGGTAATCGATTATAAATAAATCTCTAAAATCTCAGAATTCGATTATGTATGAAAATCGAGTGACAAGTGTTTTTTTGTGGAATCGATTCATAGCGAATAGAATTCCTTTAATTTTTTTTTCTGGCAAAACTTCTGCCTGACATCAGTCAGACACTAACTGACAGATGGTACTCGTTTGTTGTCTTTCGTTTCGAGTGCGCACGTATGTATTTTTTTCCATGTTCTATTGTTTAACCCCACGACCTCCACTTTGCATAGGACTTTTGACGGATCTTGATACTCCAAATTATCTGGCTCTCTATTCTCGACAACTGTTTACGCCTTTAGCGTTGGGTAACTAACTGGACCAGGTCTACAATGTTGATTTGAAAATAAACTCTTAAAGATGGTTAACTTTTTATTTGCAAATATTTTCAGAGAAACCGTAAAACTTTTTCATATTTACAAGTTGCCTAGCAACCGAAGTTACAATAGACTAAAAAAATCCAGCATTAAACTTCTTTAATACTGTGTTACTACATCACTCCCCCTAAGCGAAGCGTACGTTGTGTTTGACTGCGCGGCCGGATCGAGTGACGTATGTGTCGCGCGGCGCACTAGGATTCGCTGACCACGGCTCGACGCTCGCGGTAGGTGTGCTTTCCGTGCTCGGTGCTTGTTGTTGCGCGCATGTTGTAGGAGTGGTAGTAAAAAATCCTTCTTCGTTAAGTAGGTGTGCTGGCTTCAGCCTGTCTATTGAGACAACTGTAGTTCGGAGTGGCATCTGTATGGTAAAGTGTTTGCTGTCGCGTTGAATCACCTTGAATGGGCCATCGTAAGGAGGGGTCAATGGACGCACGGTATCATTTCGTACGAAAACATGAGTACACGTTGCTAGGTCCTTGTGTACAAACGTGCTCCTGTTGTTGACATGTGACCTGCTGTTAGGTGCGAGTGACGACATTGTTTCGGTCAGCTGGCGGACGAATTCTGCGTCTTCATTTTTCGGCTGTAATAGTCACGCTCGCGACCGACAGTCATTCTCTCGGCGTGCTGTCGGTCACTAGCGCGCGCATGCCGCTCACGTTGCTCCCACGACGCAACACGACTCGCCTCTGCACCCATCACGCCGAGTAGTGAACCTGCACTCGCCAGTTAGGACCGGGGAGTGCGAGGTCCGACTCGAAAGTGAGCACGACTAGGCCACGGTACTTGAACCCCTCCACTCTCAGCGCGTTGAAAGCCGGGTTGATGGAATCCGGCGTGCAAGGGGTGTCACCCTGCGACTTCGGTGGTATCAAGCTAGCGGAGTAAATTTGCTTACCACCGACGTGGTTCTGCAACGCCACTCCGGTCACAGTGTAACCCCAAGTTGGCTGCGACGACAACGCGTCTTTTACTGCGGCGTTGAACGCAGTCAGGGACATCACTGTTGCGGCTCCTCAAACGTCTTGCACAGCCAACCCACAGGACCTCGCGTCACAAACCAGTAGCGCACAAGAGAGCAAGATTAACCGAGCCCGAAACCTACTGCGAAGCTGGCACCCCAAGCCGCATAGGTCCACCACGGAAACGGAAAGCAGGCGCACCGTCTCACAAAGCAAGGTCAATAAAGCCCTGCAGAGATCCAACAGCGCGTCAACGACCGAATCCAGGGCTGACGGAACGCGACTAGCGGCTCGAAGGAACGAACCAACCTCCTTAGTACCACCTTGCCGTCTGTAAACGATGACACTCATCGACACCAGTAGCACGTGGAGAGCGTCGTAAATACAATTTCTCACCCTAACCCCGTCTAACCTTGCCGCGTCTTCGCGGTTATACAATACTATAGATGTAGTTAGTCGAGCAAACCCGCAGTGTACGTGTCGAGCACGCGCCCCGTAACCGCACGCGCCCTGGGCTTGAAGACTTCCCTTGACGGGTCGCTAAGCAGTTTTCCATGCTCGGGCACGCGGTACAAGCTCGCAAACTCCTCCGGCGAGTTGAGCACAGAATGCAACACGCAGAAGAACTTCACGAGTTCGATGTCTTTCAACTTGTACCTCTCCACAACGGCGTCGGAAAGCACCTGGTGCCACTCCGCGTTTCCTAGCGACGCCAGGTTGTCCGCTATAGACCGTCGGTACTCCTCCACGTGTCCCTGGTCTCTCAAGTCACGTCTGCCAAGTTTGCAAAGTGTCTTCATCGGATCCGGCACTAATTGCAGTCGGTGTTCACCCAACACCAGAAACTTCGAACAGAAGTAAGCGTGCTTAAAGCCCGTCAATAGTTTCGACTCCAGGTTGAACAGCGCGGCCAACTTGCCACCACGTCGTCCACATCGTACGTCGCCAACACCACCACCATACAAAACAATGTATTTCCCAGGAACGTGCTCGCGTCACCAGAACGACGTTGGAACTTCACGTCCGCCGCTATACCGTTGTGCTTGTCCACGAACCGACTTTCCGCGTGCGAGTTGTATCATATCTCGAGGAGGTGCTCCGCAACTCCCATGCTCCTCATGATCGTGCACTCGAACTGCAGCACGGCCGCGTCCTGCGACTTGTCGTACTTCCGCATACGTACAGCCGAAAAGCGCCCGCCGAGCGTGAGGCGAAGCGGTTGCAGGAAAAAAGGAGCGCGACAGACGCTACTTGCAGCTGCGTGAGGACGCGGAAAAGCGGCGACTGGAGGCGAAGGAGCGTTTCGAAATACAACAGAAGCGAGTCGCTGAGGCGCGCGCCGAGGGTCGCGCGCGAGAGGCTGCAGCGCAGATGCGGCACGACGAGCGGATGCGAATGGAGCGTGAGCGGCTGGACAACCAGAAGCGACAGTTCGAGTGGCGTCACAGTTTAGTTTTATATTTGTTTTATTTGTTTTAATTTTATTTTATCTTATGTTAGTTTTAATTTATTAAGCTTAATGGACAGGGTCCACCTTCAAGACACGAGGGCGCAGTGCGGTTCAATTCCCCCCCGCACCAGGGGTAACATTGTACCATTTTAGCGTTGGGTAGCTAACTGGACCAGGTCTACAATGTTGATTCGAAAATAAACTCTTAAAGATGGTTAACTTTTTATTTCCAAATATTTTCAGAGAAACCGTAAAACTTTTTCATATTTACAAGTTGCCTAGCAACCGAAGTTACAATAGACTAAAAAAATCCCAGCATTAAACTTCTATACTGTATTACTACACGCCTATCGATCGGATATTGACGACATGGATCGCTGTGTAAATTGTATGATTGCGACTGGTCGCAGTATCTCTGTTATTTGTAAAAATATAGTATAATGCATCGTTTTATCCATGTTAAAACGGAGTGTTTTAAGAGCATCAAATCTACTTTCTCAACGCGTATTTGAAAGAGGTTTTAATGTCAAAGTAGGTATCTGTTTCAGAATTACATCCCAGCGTGATGTGGATGCTGAAAAAAATACATAGATTTCTTGGACAATAAAGAAAAAGTTTGTAATTTCCAATGAGCTTTTAACGGCGTCATTCACTACTAAATTAAGGGAGTGAGCAGCACACGGTACGTAAAAAGCACGAGGATTCATGTCCAATATTTTTTTTTTGGAGGCCTATATTTTTCCCCCTCATATTGGCCCCATTATCATATCCTTGGCCTCGCAAATCATCTAGTTCAATATCGCATGATTTTAAGAAATCTAACAAATATGTCGCCAACCCTTGTCCGGTAGTATCAGTTACAAGTAAAAAACCTAAAAAATGTTCTCGTACCTCAGCGCGTTTTGTCGATGGATTTAAATAAATAAACCTCACAATAACAGTAAGTTGTTCTTGGTGTGAAATATCAGGTGTGCAATCTAGAATTACAGAGTAGTATTTACATTGCTTTAGAAGACTAATTATAGTCGTTTTAATTTTTTCAGCAATTATACTAATCAGTTCATTTTGAATGTTATGACCGAGATAATGTGGCATGCGATGCTGAGCTCTTTGAATTCGTGTACTATCAAAATTAGATATGCTCTCCACCAACTTGAAAAAATTACCATTATTTGGGTCATACAACTTCTCGGTTGTGCCCCTAAATGCTATATTTTGACCTGCCAAAAATGTTATAATTTCGATTATACTTTTCAAACTGCCGTCCACCTTTTTCTTTCGCGGTCTATTTCAGTTTGATTTACCGAGTCTACTGTTTGCCCTTTCAATAAGTAATTTTTTAGATCCAAATATTTTTTTAAAGAACATATGTGCCCTGAATTTTTTTCATGTCGTTCTATATTTCTCGACAAATGCCCCCAGTCTTTGTAACCAGCATTAAATGCAGTGACATTATTATTAAAAAGCTTACAGTGAAAACAAAATACAGAATCAGTAGATGTGGAATATATATTACAAGCCAAACTCGATGAATAATTTCGTTGTTTTGTAACTTTTTACTGTTCTGTATCTGAAAACGACCTCATGTTACCATCTGAAGGATAGTTATTTTTTTGAAGTGAAACTTCTTTATCGGCGTTGGAAAAAAATTTACCGTCACATTTTTCGGTTACGCGTCACATTTTTCCGTTACGCGCCATCTTTTTCTTGCCCCTACCACGGTTGGTTCAGACGAAGAGTACTTTCACTTTCTCCAACGGAGTAGGGATAGCATGTCGCTTAAGCGGACTTACTCCCACCACCAGACTTTACCGTTCAAAAATACACGTGCAGTCCCCTTCCAGTCACCCAGAATCGTGCGAGGGTCAAGCCACGTTTTTTTCTTGCACCCTTATTTATTTCTGAAACGCAATAGCGACGTGATAAATAATATATCAATACTAAAGTGATCAACAAAATCAAAGGCTTTATTTTAATTCTAATTCCAGTGGTTTTTTAACAAAAGTAAGTAATTATATCTCTTTTTCTAATACTTGGGTGGGATTGTGGTATTTATTTTTTTTAAATTTAAGATATTTTTGGTCAGGTTGAGTGAAACGGTTTGCAAATGTAGATCGGGTATTTTAATTTAATATTATAATTCGAGTTGTGCATGAGGCGAGGTTTTGTGTGCACATACATTTCACAAACCATTCATATTATTGTTTTCATTTATCATATTCTGTGCGGGTGCAAGAAATGAGAGATACAAATGAGAGGAAATTTCAATGGAGGAAAATTTGGAGAAATATTATGGCAATTGTGTTCTCGACAGAGCAGAACCTAATGGACAAATTGAAGTCGGTGTTTAAAATTATATGTGAGGAAGTTAAATTATTGTTAATTAGTAGTTTTATGGACGGAGATATGCTAAACTTGTTTACATCTAAGAATAATGGCTTACTCTGGGTGAAGTTCAAAAGGCGAGGGCTGAGCGCGCAGCGGGCTTGATCTGTAAAAAGAAGACGTGTGGCACTCGGAGACTGCCGCGGTAAAGCTATTGCATAGCATTTTTTATCAACTTATGCAATTATAATTATTTATTTATTTTATTAATGCAGTATTTAAATATAGTATTTATACTTACACTTTTACTAATCATCCTCATCTTTTATAAAATGTCCTTTTACGTCTCATGTCGCGCCTTGGCGACAACTATTTTTGTTGGCAGCCTTATAATCGATCTTATTCGATTTATTAACTTTGATTTTGCTGTTTTAAAATATTAAATCTAATAATTTTTCAATGTTTACTTTTCATCTGACATTACGTCAGTTGTCAAGATGTCATTTACTTTTTCTTTTATTTTGTGTCATAGTTTTTCTTAGTGGTTAGAGCTATGAAGGTTACATTTGATTTATATAATTTAATTTATTTTTATTAATATGTTTGCTCAAATAATGTAATTTATTGATAATTTCTATTAATAGTATCTTATCTTACGCTTATAAAATTAATTAACACGCTCACAGAAATTCTTTGAGGAAGTTTTTGACTGAATTAAATACAGGCAACTCACAATTTTTGATTTCAAGAAATTGTCAAGTGTCAATTCGTTAGGTTTTTTTTTTTTTTTCGTTACGGAATTTCTGGATTCGGTCCCCACGCTCAAGGCCCGCGATAGAAGCTATGCAATAGCTTAAAGTTATTCCTGATGTAACGCAAAAACAATTATTTTGATGAAAACATGTTTTATTACTTACGCCTGAATGAGTGCTGGCGCACTCGAGGAAGGGTGCGGCACACACGAAGTTGAAATGGATGATGGATTTGCCCTATCAAAAAAGATTTTAGTTTTAAAAAAGACTCATAAACAACTTTACAAAAAAAAAATTTTTGATGAAAACATTGACTTACATAAAGATAGGTGACGAAGCAGTCGGAGCTAGTAGGACTTCGACTCCCTCCTGGGTATATAACCCGAGGATAGACGGTGGCGGCTCAACATACTGAAAAAAAAACACATTTATAAACCTAACGCCTCACAAAAAATTGCAAGTTCAGATGAGTTTTTCATGCGAAGTTCACATTTACATGCAATTCCAGACCATCACCCTTCCCCATATAAAACGTGTAGACAAAAACACAAACAATACCCGCACCTGATTCAATCACATATAGTTACCACATACCTATGTATAAAATATTATCCATTCAGGTTGCTAAAAGACAAAAAAGATACATTACTGAAAAAAAAAACAACAAGTGATTATTCATCATGTATGCTTAGCCTCATCACAACAAGGTGAGTGATTTATTCATTATTCATGAAAGAGAATATAATGATTTACCTCAGGATCCGGCTCCGAAAATTCCTGGTCCAGGTATTCCGGCTCATAATATGCCGCCTCCTGCTCCTCTGGTTCTTCCTCCAGGAGGTACTCGGCTTCGCCCTCGTCCTCCGAGTCGGTATCCCGGAGGAGCTCATCAAAGTCCTCCGGAGCATCCTCGCGTCCAACGCACCAGTTTTGCCTCGCAGCCATCTCAAATCTATCTAGAATACCGTACACATAATTTACAAAACAAAACATAAAAAACTAAAAGAAATTATTCTAATAAAAAAAAACATCTACATTCAAACTACACTAAACGAAAATAAAACTATAAAATACGAAAAAAAAATACTTTCATTTTATATATCCCAACAATTTACAAAAACAATCGATAACTTTTATCGACATGACCCTTAGCACTAGCTGAGCTAAGAACCATTTTGACGTTTGACAGTTCAAAATTCAAATAGGATTTCGTTACCTACTAATGAAATTTTCATCATATTATGAATAAATTATTGAAATATGCATGGACTACGTGTAATTATGAATTATCAATAGATTTTACGTTACTTCTGCCATCACAAAGATGAAATTTCGTTGAATTATCTCAAAAAATCGTACAATAACAATAGCGAGTTCGACGAACCCAGAACGATGTAAATTTTGTTAGCTCAATAAAATAAGTTTTGTGATATTACTTCATGCGAAAAACTATCTACAAAGTTGCGAGAAACACTTATAAATGAATATTCACCCACTTACCGTACAAAATCAATGAAAAATCACGAAAACACACGAATTCACTGGCGCGCGACGTAATCACGGACACGAAATTTTTGTACTTCCCTGCATATATTCTGCGGCCAACACTTCTGGTGGTTTTTCTGAGATGTGGTGAGAGACGTCTAATACGTGTTCAGGTAAACTAGAAATTGACTTCTCAGCCACGAATACCTCAAGTGTTTGTGGTGGCAATAATTCGGATTCTCTGACATTTTCAGGTTCGGAAAATGCGAGACTTGTATTGATGGCTCCGCGATAGTTGCGGTAACTCTCTGAAGTAAATTTCCCTGCATAATTTTCGTAGCAACTTCTAGTGGTTTGTCAGAGATATGGTGAGAGACGTCTAATACGTGTTCAGGTAAACTAGAAAATGAATTGTCGGCCACGAATACCTCAGGTGTTTGTGGTGCTAGTGGTTTTTCAGAGATGTGGTGAGAGACGTCTAATACGTGTTCAGGTAAACTAGAAAATGAATTGTCGGCCACGAATACCTCAGGTGTTTGTGGTGCTAGTGGTTTTTCAGAGATGTGGTGAGAGACGTCTAATACGTGTTCAGGTAAACTAGAAAATGAATTGTCGGCCACGAATACCTCAGGTGTTTGTGGTGGCAATAATTACAACAGATGTTTGACGACTCCGGTTTTTCGAGAAGAATTATGTTATTGAGAACTTGAATATCAATACGTCTCGAAACTTCCGATTCTATGACAAGTTACATTAAGTACTCAAATTATTGAGACGGGCAGAAATTATCAAGAACTGGTTTTTTGGTGAATGATGCTTGGATTTTCTGGCTCGCTGTTTTGCAAATTACGGGGGATGTCGTAAAATCAAAATTATTAGAACTGTTCGGAAGTGAAGCCAGCATGTCAATCAAAAAACGAAGTCGTTCATTAAAACAGTAAACTCATGCAATGAGTGGGTCGGGGTCGGGTACACAAGTTCATGATACAACAACAAACAATTCGAATGCGTTTTCTTCCGTGTATTTAAGCGGAAACTTCAGGAAGAATTACTGGTATTTGGATTCCGGTGCGAGTGTGCATATCACGTCAAATGTAAACAAAATTCGAAACACATCAGAAAAGACGAGTATAAAGGAGATTACAGCGGCTAATAGAGGAATGATGCCTGTGTTATGCTTGGGTGATGTTGATATTGTTACACTCACGTCGGAGAGCAAAAATTCTATCACAGTAAAGAACGTGTTAGGTGTGCTAGGGATATTCACTTATCATCGATATATCGAATTTACTCGATGTTTGCCGTACGATATATCGGATTGAAACGATGTTTTGACAAAGAATTTTTATATTCGATGTAGGGTAAGTCAGGGACAGTTGCCTATAGTTAAAAAAAATCATTATTAACTATATATGTAAGATACTAAATGAAATACTCACAGTTTAGTTGAATCACTGTTTATTAATGCAATTCAGATTTTTGGAACTATTGTGTATCCTATTTGATTACAGGAATATTTTTTTAAAATAATGTATAATAGGCATCTCACCCAGGCATGTAGGTGAGTTGCCTATAGATATCAGGTATAGATGCCCACCAATAATTAAAACATAATCAGACGTTACACGTTAGGCATTCCGCTAAATTTTCACTGCAGTCTTCATGAAACCACATTTCACATTGAACATACCGTAACCAGTCGCATTTCTTCGTAGTGGCGTGATAATACTCTCCACACACTACGCAAATATCTCCAAGAATTTCGTATTCTATGTCCCTTTCTGGTGAACTATCATGAAGAAAAATACTTTGAAATATATTTTCACGAATCGCATCTGTGAAACGATAACAACTGCGTTTACTATTATTTGATTATTTGACAAAAAAGGCCAATTTTCCTTACCGGTACAATTTTTTTATGTACTTGAGTAGTATGCTGTTTGCCCGTGTTTTTCTTAAGCTGGTTAATTTTTCTTACAACTAGTTTTTTTTTATTTTGGTTCTTTCAACTTCTCGTGGCGACCCCTCAACTTCAAAATCTTTTAAGTTGTGTTTCTGACGGCAAGTCATAGATTTCGAATTCTTCTAAAATATGCATAGAATTGTCGGCGTGTTCTACATCTTGAGTCTGTGTTTCTGATGACAAGCCATAGATTTGTAAGTTTTCTAAAGTATGCATAGAATGGTCGGGATGCTCTGTATCTTGGACCCATATTTCTGATGACAAGACGTTGATTTGTAATTCTCCTGAAGTATGTATTGAATTGTTTCTGTACTCGTGCTCTTTGTTAAGTAGTTTTAAATGTGTGGATCTCTGTCGCATCAATTCAAAATGCTGTTCACAAGACAAATCTTGTGAACAAATGAAATGATCCCAGCATATAAGTATAAAACTCCTATGGCAAGAGCTAAATACTTCAGAACAGCATCCAATAACTTCGCAACGTTGTTCACGTTGACAATCTACAGATTTTTTTTTAAGTCGGAGATACTAGCTAAATCTGGTTCACATGGTAAATCTTGCAAACACATGGTTCTTCTTTGTCTCTTGGGTTCTATGACATAGTCAGGATCCTGTGGATCTTCTAAGTCAATATCACAATAAAGATCTTTTTCCTCAGTCTCCACAGCCATTGGTTTGTCCTTCCTGGTTTTACTTATTAGAGGTTCGTCATCTGACGAGTCTTCGCATTCGATGTACTCATTATTTTTCGATTCTGTTTGGATGTCCTGTTCTGTCATTATTACCTCGCCATAGTACCATTTTTTACTGTAACATATTTTTACCTTGGAACCAACGCAGTTTACTCTCTCTCCTTTGCGAAGACATTTCAAATCTTTTATTCGTACACAATTTTTTGAGCCATCTCTCCACTTTACGATAACGTCCATTTCGGATTTGATTCGCATTATTCTTCTTAGTAATAATCTGAAGCAAACAGAAATACCCAGATTAAAAAAATTGTTAGTTTCGACTTTGGATAAAGCTAAAAAGGTGTGTAGAGGCAAAATTATCAGTATTAAGATTCTAACAGACGGCACGTAATTTCACGGCATTGTTTTTTGCACGCGAAAATGGGCAACTCAAAATTATAGTTGCAAACACGGCGACGTGTAAAAATAACGACGCCGACGTGCAAAATGAAATAATATAATAGGTACTTACCAGGGATGTAACGGAGGTAGTTTTATCGGAACCGAAGGTAGAGTCGGAGTTTTTAAATTTGCTTTATCGGAGTCGGAGGCAGGGTCAGAAGTGGTGGTGGTGCGTATCAAATTAACAACAAGTGAAAAAATAATTGACGATAGAGTGCACATAGTGAGAGTCGGGGGGATTCCCCGCGCGACATGTATGAACCTGTTCATAACAGTCGACTCAGGCCGCCGCCGCCGCTATGTTATGCTTCGACCTCCGATTAAAACCTTCGATTTAAGTGTCGGAGCCGAAGTCGGAACCGAAGGTGTAATAATAATCGGAAGTTCCGACTTAACGGAACCAGAGTCGAAACTCCGTAACATCCCTGGTACTTACGAACAAAATCCTGTCTTTCTCGATGCGGCCTCGACGCAGCCCGCGATCGCAGAGACGCGACCTGTCACTCTACGAAAAATTGGTCGACTGAATAGATTTGATTCATTGCTCATTCAATGTCCAACCTCCGTCCATATTGCAGTGTGACTTAATGAAATGGCAATAAGCTTCATATTCGTAAAAAAGCTTTGATCTCTAGACGACGTAAATGCAAAAAAACAAATTGTAAACATTGTTAAAAAAAATCTAGCTAAGTGCCCTATATACATAGGCCACTTAGCTAGATTTTTTAATCAACTACGTATTTACAATAATGTTCAATTAAAAATAATCATGTCACTAATCACTGCAATAATTGTTACATGTTAATAATTGTGCAAAATGAAGTCCTCCTCTTTCTAGGCATAAACGTGCCCGTTTTAAGAAAATTGACATTTAATTTGTTGAGAACACTAATGTCACTTTTCACTTCATCAAAAGCGTTAGTTGTCTTTAACTTTAAGTCGTGTAGGGTTTGGGCCTCCGCAACATGAACTCCACGTTTTACTTCTCCCCAAAGAAAAAAATCTCAGGGAGTAAGATCCGGGGACCTAGCAGGCCACGATATGGGGCCGCCGCGGCCGATCCAATTTTGCCCGTATTTTTCATTTAGGTAATTCCGTACTGGTATGGCGTAATGAGGTGGAGCGCCATCGTGCTGATAGTAGAAATTACTATGATAGGACAACGGCACTTCGTCCATTAAGTTTTCGATTGTTGTTTCCAGCATTTCTAAATACCTTGGCCCGTTCAAGGCGCCACCGTGAATAAAAACGGGCCCTATTATTTTATTTTTGATTATTCCAGCCCATACATTGGCGCTAAAACGAACTTAGTGATGCGTCTCTCGCACCAAATGTACGACCACCAATGTTCATTATGTACATTGTACAGTCCCACAGGTGTAAATAATGCCTCATCTTTTTTAAAATAATTAATTTATGAAACCACAATTTGTTATTACAATACAGACTATCGGTGCATGTCGAACATTTCAATACTGAAGCCAATTTTCTGGATACTGTTGGAAGAGTAACGCTGGCCACCTAGAGAATATACTTCAGATTCAAATGTGAAAGCGTGTGTTTGTTCGGTTTTGTCATTCGGCAACTATTTTTCCTATGTAAAAATGTCATGTGTAATTTTATAATAATATACAATTAAATATTTCACTTCTTTCCAACTGTGTTTATCACTCCACTCCGCTATAATAACAACAGGTTATGGGCTACATGTGTGAAGTGTAAATATTTTGTGAAAATATTATTATTTTACTCGAAATATGGATGAGTATACAAATTCGCAAGTTACGATGGAAAAGCTGAAAGGTACCATCAACTATCGCGATTGGGCATTTCAAGTGCAAAATATACTAGTATTCGAGGATTTGTGGCAATGTATTACTGGAAAATACGAAACCTCAGGTAAGAACGCTAACAAATTAGCTCGTAGGGAGGAGAAAGCTCGAGCGAGGCTATGTTTGAATGTTGAAAAATCGTGCTATTCTCACATTGTGCAGGCGAAAACTGCGAAGGATGTATGGGATGCCTTGCAGAAGGCTTACGATGATACCGGGTTGCAAAGGAGATTGTCGTGTCTGCGAACTTGATGCTCGATTAAGCTAGAAAAGTTCGATAGCATGGAGATTTACGTCAACGAGATCTTGTCACTTGTTGAACAACTCAGTAGCATGAAGAAACCACTTGATTATGAATTTTTGGCTGCTATTATGCTCCAAGGGTTGCCTCAAGATTAAGACCCAATGATAATGGCTCTGGAACATTCTAGTATAAACATAACTACAGATATGGTAAAAACAAAACTACTTCAAGATAAGAGATGGAAAGGGAGCGCCGCTGATAATGGCGATGGCTGCTTATTTACACGGAATCATAGTAATGAAAAGGCTAGCTCTCGAGGCGAGAAGAAAAATGCCTCAAGTACCTACATCAAAACACGCTAGTACCTCGTCAAGTACGAACAAGTTGTGGTGTTGGAAGTGTCGTTCTAAAGGACATGTCAAGAAGGATTGTCCTCAATTGGACCGTAATGGAGCGATGTCGACTTCCATGGTATTGTCTGCACTTAACACTGATAGTTCGTGGATTATTGATTCTGGAGCGACAGGACGCCAAGAATGGTTTCAAGCTCTTGATGAGTCGTCGACTAAGGAGGTTTGTGTTGCTAACGGCAAGAAGTTAGATGTGAATGGGAAAGGTGACGTACATTTTACGGTTAACTCTCGTGGACATACGATAGATAATACTTTAAAAGATGTAATGCTTGTACCTGACCTTAATGTTTATTTAATATCTGTGTCTACTCTTGCTGAAAAAGGATTTAAATTTATTTTTGATAAAAATGGATGTAACATACTTAAAACTGGTAAAGTAGTTTAATATGCTAGGAAAGTAGGGAGAGTTTACAGGCTTCATTATGTGGGTAAAGTCAATCTGACAACGTCATCTACGTCTAAGGATAATTATGATGTTATGGCATCAACGTTTAGCTCATATTAATTTTGACAGCTTGGCATCACTTAGGAAGGTAGCTAATGATATTGACTTTCAGGTTACTACTAGAGGTTGCAAAAATTCGATAGTTTTAATTTTCGAATATTCGAATATTTTTTCAGTGCTATTCGAATTTTATTCGAATATTTTTTTAAAATAAAAAAACACTTATAATAACAGCGTTTATTGCTTTAGGAACTATATTTTTATGCAGATAAGTAAACCTAGCACAATAATTATTTACTTATTCAACAAAATTTTAAAATAATTATACATGAAAATGTTAATCAAAACAATTATATTTTTTTTAAACAAATTTAAAAGTCTCTCTCTCGGTAATAAATAAAAAAAAAAATGTCTGTCTCTCCTGTTAATAATAAGAACAAAATAAACATCTCTCCCTCTCTCGTTAATAATAAAAACAAAATAAAAGTCTCTCTCGCTCGTTAATAATAAAAAGAAAAACTATCACAGTCATATCACTAAAAAATCAAATTCGTCAATATTAATTCGGAAATAAATCAGATTTACATATTATAAAATTCTTAAATAAATTTTTAAGTCGTTCTCTCTCTTTAATAATAAGAACTAAATAAACGTCTCTCTCTCTCTCTCTCTCGTATATATGACATCCACCACTGCACACTGAATTCCATGTGCGAGGCATTATTGGTGAAATGACGGTATTTGACGACCCATAGCAGTCATAACGCTAGCACCATCTGTTACCACACCTACTACGTCATTTTCTAATGATAGATCATAGGACTCTAATTTGACCCGCAAAATATAAAAACATCTTTCCGATGTTCCTCTACCTGTGATTCTTGCCAATCCTAAGTTTCTGAAAGGCTTGTCATTGAAAATAGGGCAATGAATATTAAATATAACGCCGGTTGCTAGCTGATGTCCACTCATAAAGAGAGACGGAGAATTTCTGTCCTTTTGACTTTAAAACAGACAATTCTTTTCTCAGATCTTGTTTTAACTGATCACTTTTTTCTATTACTATATTCTTAATTGTGTTCGGAGATTTCGGCAAAGCTTCGTATCCACTTTTTAAAAAAAGCATACGTATAGATTCTGATTTGCAAAAAACGTTAAATGGTAGACCATCACACGCAGCCATTTTGGAAATCACAGTTTCCATATTATCTTTAAATTGTTCTGATAGTAATCGTCAATTCTGGCTTTTTTTTTCTTGGGCTTGGGCTGCTGATCTTGTTCTTGTACTACCACATTTGTGGAAGTGGTAGGCGTAGTAGTTGTAGCCAGTGTTGTTTCTGGAATCTGTCGAGTATTTCTTCTTGCATCTAGTAGATATAACAAAAATACTTATGATTAAAAGCACTTTTGGTCAAAAATAATAAATGTAGTTAAGTAGAACAAGTAGTTAACAAAAGTAAAACTATGTTAAGTGAGTGACTAACCAGGTACACTCGGATGTTGCTTCTTCAAGTGATTGTGTAAGCATGTTGTGGTACCTATTTGAGCATTGCAAAATTCTTTGGCATAATTTGCATTTTGCATGATTTCCATCCTCAGTCCGTAAGAAAGAGTTCCATACTGAATATTTATCAAACGTACGTTTTGTGTACTCTTTAAAAACCAATTTATTCTTATCCATCATCAACTGATCTGCAATGTAATTCAATTCAATTTATTGCAAACACAAAAAAAAACAAAAATTTAATTGCATACCATGTAACATAGGTATTTAGCGATCAGTGCATAGTGAGTGATACTTATGTACATAGTTCTAGGCTTATTGAATATTATTCGAAACCAAAATGTAAATATTTTAGGTTAAGTCATGATTTCGTCACTGTATTAGCAAAAAATTAACAAAATACTCAATACTTACATAAAAACAATTCTTGAACGCATTTATATAAAACATCAGAATAAAATCACTTCAAAAAAGACAATGCACCGCGAAAATGGCGTCAAGTCAAGCAGTGTTGCCAACAACAATTTTCAAGTTGTACCAACATAGACTTTAGACTGATATTTTTTTTGGTAATATTCGAATAAATATTTATTTACTATTCGAATATAAATTTGGAAAGAGAATTCGAATAATTCGAATATTCGATTGCAACCTCTAGTTACTACTCAGAAGAAAGTTTGTGATGTGTGTCTTAAGGGTAATACCGCGCTCCCTTTGTGACCAATCATAACAAACGGGTGGCCGAGGCGCGGCTAGCGCTCATTCACAGTGACGTCATGGGGCCGATGCCGACTACTTCTCTCGGAGGCAAGCGCTACATCCTCGCGTTTCTAGACGACTACTCCAGGAAGGTGTTCGTCTGTCCCATTACAAAGAAGAGTGAAGTGTGTAAGTACACTAAAGATTTTATAAGACTGGTAGAGAATCAGTGTAGTGCTAAAGTCAAGGTAATAAGAACAGATAATGGCTCTGAGTACATTAATGCTGAGTTGACGGACTTTCTTAAAAAGAAAGGCATTGTACATCAGCTGACGGTACCCTATTCTAGTCAGCAGAATGGATCAGCGGAGCGCCTGAATCGTTCTTTACTTGACAAGGTCAGATGTCTACTGTATAATGCAAATCTCGATGACAAGATGTGGGCACAGGCTGTAAACACTGCGGCGTTTCTGATCAACAGATCGCCAAGCTCGAGACTTTCTGGTAGATTACCAGAAGAAGTGTGGAGTGGTAAGAAAGTGAGCCATCCTGAAATATAACCGATAATATGTTCAGTATTTTTTTTAACGCTTTCTTGATTTAACATTGTCGAAAATACTTCGACATTTGTGTTAATATCATTTTCTACAGCAGTTGTATTTATTAACTCAGAGTCATTCTCGATAGAGTCAATATCCTCATCCATAGTTCTTCTACTTACTGTAGAACTATTGTTGTGAACTGCAGACGAACACGTTAATACAGTTATGTCTTCTAATGGTAGGCAGTTTCCTAAAAACGAAGATTTCATTTCCAGGTGTTGAAGGATTTTTTTGAATTTTTTTTTAAACTAGATAACGTTTGGATTATTGTTATAACCTCCATGTCGCCTGATGGCACCGAACAACATTTCAATGTGATTAGCGATATATCGCAAACGTGGTACTTAGACCAACGTTGTGTATAGATGTTTTAAACGGCATTTAAGAGCATTGGATAGGGATAAGTGGAAAGAGGGAAGGGAGGCCTTTGCCCTGCAGTGGGACATAAATGGCTAGTTTGATTGATTTGATTTGATACAAATGAAGAAGCCCAAAAAGCCTGTTTTATTTGGTTCGTTGTCACTAGTACCATTAATAGTTCCATGATGGAACTACTGATTGTTTTTTTTTATCACTAGTTCCATTTTAAAAGAATCTGAAAATAATGGAACTAATGTTGAATTTGTTATCATTAGTTCCATTTTCTTTTTCAGATTCTTCATTTTCAGATTCTTTTAAAATGGAACTAATGATAAAAAAAAACAATCAGTAGTTCCATCATGGAACTGTTAATGGTACATACTAGTGACAACGAACCTTTTATTTTTAGATTCAACAATTTTTTTCTTAATTATTTTTATGGTGATTCGTTTACGAACTTCGCGTCTATATTTAACATAAATGTATAGATTCAATATATAAAATGCTTTTTCTAGAAAAGCTATGATGTCACTGGTGTTTTTTAGAGAAAGTGGTTTTTTCATGCCGTACAAATCGGACGATTTAAAGTTAAAAACATCAAATAAATTATTAAAAAATTCTATAAAATCTACCGTCCCTTTAGTGTCCACGATAAGGGAAGACGTTAAAATCTCATCACACAATTTCAGAGCATTTGCCACACTCATGCTCATGATTTGTGTTGCCAATTTGACTTTCATTACTTCATTTCTAAAATAAATGTGAAGAGAGGTGATTTTGTTAGCAAATATTTTTTGAAGCTTGACTAAATTTTCTAATAACTGCCAGCGAATCTTCTTAGATTCAAATGAATTTCTTACTAATTTAATCATGTGACAAAGGTCAAATATAATTGCAACCTCTAAATCACATTCCGGGTGTCTTAATGTTGATTTTAGGTGTGATGGTTGTTTAAGATCACAACCTAATAAATAACCTGCTACTTTACGTTTATTTTATTTAACATTCTATTTTGATTGATTATTCTCAATTTTTTTTTTTGTATTTTCGTTTCCCAAACTTGCTCTCGTCTATTTGAACAACTTTGTCGAGACCTCCAATCTTCCCGGCAAGTGTTTCTCTGTGTTTTTGGTAAGTTACAACTGCCTCTCTACAGTAATTAAACCAATCATTTATTGTTGCGCTAGAGAGGCAGTGTTCTCCATCAATAAAATTTTCTTTTATTGTGCGATCGTAGCTAAATTTGCTAGCATAGGCATACATGAAGTAAAATACGTGTGGCATAGAGATTTTAATGTTGTCAAACCAAGTGCCTTTGCCTCGGCTTGCTTTTGATTTGGCTTTGCATGGCCCTTTGTTACAAACAAAAGAGCCCACCGTTTTTTTAGTCGAGTATTCAATAGTCATTTTTTTTATGATAGTGACACATTTTTTCTCGAGATAACATTCCTCTTTCCTTTGCAAATGCCACAGCTTGCTCACGTGTGCCCAGTCTTTGATATATTTTAAGTCAAATCCACATTGCGCGCACTCCCTCTACAAGTAAACGACGACGGTTCGATGGTGGTTCGTCCTCTGCTGCAGAACGGCTCGTGGATGGCCGAGGTTCGTCCACTGCCACAGAACGGCTCGTCGATGGCCGAGGTTCGTCCTCTGCCGCAGAACCGCTCGTCGATGGCCGAGGTTCGTCCGCTGCCACAGAACGGCTTGTCGATGGCCGAGGTTCGTCCTCTGCCACAGAACGGCTCGTCGATGGCCGAGGTTCGTCCTCGGCCGTAGAACGGCTCGACGATGGCCGAGGTTCGTCCTCTGCCACAGAACGGCTTGTAGATGGTTCAAACTCCTGTCTATGTGACTGTGGAACACACTTAATATGATAATTATGATGGCATAGACTACATTGAAGTATTTTTTAACATCTTTGGCATAGATTTTACATTTTAAACACATAACATAAGATAATTTTTCTTGCTTCAATATTTTAATATTTTTGGTAAGAGACTTTGATTCTTCTTACTGCGGTACTCAGAGATATTTAATGATTACTTAAGGCGTCACTTAGTAAAGATTTGACATAGTTTTGTATGACAAAACTGTCAAAACCTTTACTAAGTGATGGCCTAAGTAATCATTAAAGCTCTCTGAGTGCGGCAGTTTGTGGTCTTTTTTAAAGATTAATTTAATTTAACATCCTTTTCTGGCGTATCTGTTAAAATTCTTGTTCCTCCAGGTTTCCGTCCTCGCGCAGCAGCTTTTCGTACGGTTTCAGGCGTAATTTTTGCTGGAGTTAGCAAAACCATTTCTCTTGATTGCAGCTGGTAATCATTTTCGATAGAAATATTGAGTTCAGAAGCAGGATCATTTTGAATGGTAGTTTGACTATCTAATTGTTGTAGTGAAAGTGTTGTTGAAGTCTCTTCTTCACTAACAGATTGTGTCTGTTCATTATCAGGTATACTTTGGCTTGGTTCTGGACGATCGGTTACATATGAGCATAAAAAGTCTTCTTCTGAGAAGATATCTCTGTTATATGGATATATCCCGGAAACTTCAAAACCTTTCACTATATTTTTTGGTGAAAATGAGACTCCATAAGCTTCTTCTGCTATTTCTGCTACATCGTAAATAGTTATAAGTTTACCGGGACGATTGAGCATCCATCTATCTGCAGCTTGACTGAATTGGGCTTTGAAAGGCCCAAAAACTGTTCGATCTAATGGTTGCAAGTTGCAACCGGTTTGATGTATGTGGGGGCAGTGTCAAAAGGATGATTCTATTTTCTTTTGCTTTGTCAATGATTTCTATGGAAATATGGGTTTCGTGATTATCCATTATTAAGAGAACTGGATCATCTTTACTTGGTTTGGCAATTTCGATAAAATGGACCAAAAACTTACGGAAAATTGGCTCTGTTGACCATCCAGACTGATTAGCAACACCCGGTGAACCTGGTAGAGCTCCTTTCGTCATGTTGTCGTTGAAGAAAACCATCGGAAAAATAAATACTGAAGGTATGGAGTTACCAACAGCATTGATGCAGGCAATCATTGTAGTATTCACTCCTCGTTCTTTGTCTACCTACGAGTCAACGAGTGAAGATTTGAAAAAACCATCATCAGTGCTTAACATGTGCACCGATCTATTGTGCCGTAGTGCCGTGGCATCACTGTCTACGAGTGAAGATTTAAAAACCATCATCACTTCATCAGTGCTTATCACGTGCGCCTATCTATTTGTGCCGTGACATCGCTGATTTCGAGAAGGAAATTACCGAACAATTGGAATCTCCAATGCATCAATTGGATAAGGACAAGGGCGTGTTGTGAGTTCGTTCCAATTTTTCCTATATTCCACACTTCTGTGCGTTTATTGCATTAGTCTTTTATATCCAATTCAACTACATTCCCTCTATTTGAGTTGGCTCAAGCTAATCACTTCTCATGTACCTACATAACCTCACTTCGCTTTGCTAGGCGAGGGGCCAATCGCATTGACGCCATTTTTGATGCATACAATTTTTTCACGAAATTGTTTTATTTCCGTGCTTATTTTTTAACGAATAGGTTACGCATTCGGGACAGATAACGGCTAACTATTATGCATGTAATTAGCTGTTAGACCGCATTGGCTAAGTGTGTGTGCGTGTGCGCCTATTCATTGCATTCACTTGCATTCTTTTGTTTTCTTTCTTGTTTTTTTTTTTTATGTAATTTCTATTGTATATTTATTTTATTGTACACATCTCGATTATTACATATTATTTAAGTACATATTCACCACCAACATTGACAGAACATATAAAACTGTTTTACATCTGTGACCACTCTAATTTAGGTTCAGTTGAAAACCAGCGTCAGGCACTAGTTGCCCGGCATTTTGATGAACTGGACCTTTTTGGCGCAGCCGTGAGGCACACAGTGGCACGATTTGTTTAGTTTTAAGTTCTTTTTTGTTCTACATTGTGTGTACTTGTGGCATGTACCAAATAAATGCATTTTCTTTCTTTTCTTTCTCTTTTAATAATAAGTGCATAAACTTCTATTGTTCGTCTTCCTATAAAGCAAGATGGCAGACAAACTAATTAAAAAACGCAGTTCGATGAAGGCTAAGCTAACTAATTTCACTAATTATCTCAACACTTTGGAAAATAGTGATCGATTGTCTGACCTGCAAGTACTCGAGAAAGTCGGTTCACCAAATTTGAGCAATTGTATGACGAGTTTAATGCATTACAGACCGAGATTGAGCTGTTATCGGACAATCCCGACGATGCCTACGCGGATCGCTTCAAGTTTGAAGAAAGTTACCACAACTTGGTTGCCACGGCCCGGACAATTATTTCTGCTGAGCAAGGGCAGCGACAGCAGGACAAGACTTCTACAGGTTCCGTATCAGGCTCCGAGGTGACAGGTGGGACAAAGAATAACTTTATACGTTTGCCTAAAATAGACTTGCCCCGTTTTGATGGCAGCTATCAGTGTTGGCTGGAATATAGGGACACTTTTCTATCCTTGATCCATAAAACTAACAACATTGATAACATAAACAAATTTCATTATCTACGTGCTTCCCTCAAGGGACAAGCTGCTGAAATTATCAAAAATATAGATTTTAAAAGTGACAATTACGGGTTAGCTTGGGACTTATTGTGCGAGCGGTATGACAATAGCCGCCTGCTAATAAACAATCATGTCAAGGGACTATTTAACTCTGCGCCGCCTTGTTGATGTTACAAATAAAAACATACGAGCATTAACATTGTTAAATGAGCCAACACGGGATACTCTCAAAGATGGACGCACATTATCTCGCGTTTAGCAAAAATTGCAATATTAAGTAAATGAAAGTGGTTTTTGATGTGATTAATATTAATTTGTGCAAACGAGAATTGTAACATGATTTAAATGGAGTTTCTTAAACCCATTCTTCTCCATAGTAACAATGATTTATGTGAATGTGTCTCAACCTCTGAAAAGTTTATAAGTGCCTGTAAATGGACTATCTATACTAATATTATAAAGCTGAAGAGTTTGTTTGTTTGTTTGTTTGTTTGAACGGGGTAAACTCTGGAACTACTGGTTGGAATTGAAAAATTCTTTTAGTGTTGGATAGTCCATTTATCGAGGAAGGCTTTAGGCTATATACCAACACGCTACGATCAATAGGAGCGGAGCATACATGAAAAATGTTGCAAAAACGGGAAAAGATATTCCTTTTTGAGAGATTCCGTTGCGTGCGCTGCGAAAACAGTTTAAGTTACGTAAATACCATGTATGAAGGGATTGTTCCTCTTTAAAAGTTCTAAAAAAAAGTCCGCGACAGCATATGTTTATCTTTTAAGATTGACTCACTGTAACCATTTTTTAATAATTAAATGTTAGGTTAAAAATAATGATATTTTGCGAAGCTTATTTAACCCATATGGTATTAATCACATATATAAATGTGTTTGTTAGCACAGAAATTTAATATAGAATAATTGTGCTTTTCACTCTATACAGTTTAAACAAATATCTTAGAAGATATCGCAATGTAAAAATATACGGGCGACAAAATAATTAAGCGCGTGGCAGTCATTCGGTCCGGTGCGGTAGGTACGTGGGGATTCTGACCTCTGGGGGCTCCGGAGAAATTCAAATTCAAAATATTTACTGCACCATAATGTTTACAAGTACAAGGTGTTACTGTATACTAAACAGTAAGAGATACCTATAGTAATTGTTACTTTAATCATATAATCGATATCGAAGCCAATCTAAACTAATAGGTATTATAAAGAGGAAAGGTAAGATTTTTTGTTTGTTACGAGTACAATTTAACTCAATTTAATATGTTGGATAGTCGATTTATCAAGAAAGGTTATAAGCTATTTTATGTGACGCGGACGAAGTTGCGTGGGTCAGCTAGTTCTAAATAAACGTTTGGTGTTTGAGTCAAGTATTGTGTGTGATTTCAACTACCCATTTACCCATCTGCCACGAAGAGGAATCTAAGGCGAAGACAATATGGCGGAGGCCATTGATATTTAGGAGCAGCGTTCCTCAAGTGGTTTTCCCGCCGTAACATGTACAATTAATGGATATAATCATATGTTTATTGTCTAAAAAAAAATAGTAAACTTAAAATGTTGAAAAATGTTCAGAAATGTACGACTATATTTAAATAATTTGACCTAATAAACAAAAATTAATCTCTTAAAATTACGTCTGCTATTATTAAGTACCATTACTTTTAACAAAAAAAAAACATTGTATTATTCAACTAGCTCTAAAGCTTCATCTATAAGTTCCATAGACTTTTTACTAGATGGTTTTCTTAAACGTGTTATGTAAGGGTCCGAAGTATACAAAAGTGTATGTAGAACATCTTCATTTGTAGCTATTCTAGAGCATTTCCTAGCATGATGAAGTCTGAATCGTTTATAGTCTTTGTTCCTTGATTCCTGGGCATCTTCGGAAAGTTGTCCTAGGGGTAACACTGAATAATGCCGAATGACGCATTCCCCGTGAATTAGGACTTTATGAATACCACATATATTTATTAACATATCTTTGTGCTGTATCCAAAGCATACTGACCGAATTTTGTAGCATTAATAACTTTTCCACTTGACATAACTTGAAGTAAAACATAAAATCGTTTAATCAATTCCTCGCCCACACCAGTAATTTCTGCACTGCACTGATAATTTTGAAAACATCTTCTAGCTGTATTACCGTCATTGCTGTAACCAGTACCTTGTTTAGGTTTATCTATATTTAAACCAAGTTCTTCTCTGAACCTTCTTTGTACATATGCTTTGTTTTGTTTTTTCAAATCTTTGTTTTCATTTGTTGTAGCAGACCATTTTTCGAAGCCTAGGTTACAGGATACATGTAAAATTAGCTCCATAAATCGAATCCAGCAATGCAATGTCGATAACCCATATTGATAAGAATTTTCATCAACTGGTTTATTTTGCACTTTTTCTAAATTATTCATCTCTGTTGGTCTTGCACCACAAATAGTGCATACAGCACCTGAAGAAGTTTCTGACAAAACTTGAGCCACTTTCCCGTCAACCATGGTTAAAAATAATGTATGTTTAATTTCGATACCTTCTCCATTTATATTGACTTAAGTTGGTGTAAGAGCGTCCTTTTGAGCTTCAATTTCATTAACTACACTTCTTGTCTTCTCTGGTGTCTCCTTTGAAAACTCTATTAAAATGGGCCCACAAAATCTTACTGATGATGGAACAGGGTTTTCCCACACAGTTTCATTTGTATTAATATTTACAAGTTTTAGAGGCACTAATGAAGCTATAAATAAATTAGTGTCAGAAATTAACTCACTTTCTTCAGCTAAGACTTGCTTGTATTCACTTTGTCCGCTTGAACCATCACAGCCCCATTTAGAATAAAGCATTAAATGTGTCTTGCCAACTTTGTATACACCATCGATTTGTAAAATTCTTGCAATAGTGTGATCCAGCAGATCTTGAAGTTTCACCTTTGCTTTAATATTATTAATTTATATGCTTGATCTTGGTGGGTAACACTTTCGTTTAGCTTCCTGAATTGATTTGTATGATGGAAATAATAAACAATTTTTCGCGATTAAGTAACCCCTCATGTTTTCATACTGTGCCATATTAAGGTCCAACTCGATGAAAATACTGAGAGCTTCGTCTTTAGAGTACGCTGTTAAATGTGCGGGTTCGTTTAAGAGATTTTGACGTATATCACTTTTTTTTTCCGTGGGCAATACTCGTAACATTTCGACAATGAATGCTTCTTCGGTTTCCCCTTGAGATCTCAATCCCTGAAGATATGAATTCAGTATAAAATGAAGGCCACATGTTTCAAGCAACTCCTTGTTTTTTCGTCTTTGAGTTCTATCTGAACTGTCTTCGTAGGTTTTCGAAGCTTTCCTGTCGATGTCGAAGGTTCAGATTCACAAGTAGGATCTTCCAGATTCATAGTAAATATGACGTCCAACCACGCGCTATTCTTGTTTAAAAATATTTGCTTATTTCTGCCAGATATCGTGTAACGTTGACGAAAGTTTGTAATAAGATTTGATTTGACAGATGAAATCGCATCCATAATGCCAATCAAAAGATTTAAAAAAAATCCTCGAAAACATGCATTTGAATAATAATGAGCAAACGCCTCAAAGAGCTGCAACAAATTTTGATAAATTATTCAAAGTAAGACCAATACTGGATTTGCTGAATATTGCATGTCAGCGAGAAGCGAAAACAACATCGTCACAATCAATTGATGAATCGATGATTCGATTCAAGGGACGTTCAACACTAAAACAGTACATCAAACCCATCAAGAGAGGATACAAAGTTTGGGTAAGAGCTGATAGCAAAACTGGTTATGTTTACGAATTTAGCATTTACGCTGGTAAACGTGAAGACCAAGCTACTGAAGTCGGTCTAGGAGTCAAAGTAGTGAAATCTCTCACACAAAAACTCATTGATCAGGGCTTCCGAGGACATGTAGCTTTTGACAATTTCTTTGCATCTTATGAGCTCTTGCAATATTTGTTTGAAAACGGAATATATGCCACCGCAACCGTCAATTCTGGGAGATCTGATTTGCCACTAATACTAAAAAACGCTAAGAAAAAGAATGTATCAAGACAAGAAAAGATACATTTAGAGAGAGGTGAATATAAATGGCGTACTAAAAATAATGTTTCCTTTATCATGTGGCAGGATACAAAAATAGTTACAGTTTTGACCACCGCATTTCACCCCAAAATTTGCCAAACTACATGTGAAAGAAAGCAGAAAGACGGTACAAAAAAAACGTATCCTTGTCCAACAGCGGTACTTGAATATACAAAACAAACGTATGGGCGGTGTGGATCGTTTCGATCTGAAGCGGAGTACCTATGAAGTCGGCAGAAGAAGCAAGAAATGGTGGCTTCGCATTTTTTATTTTTGCATAGACCTAGCAATAACAAACTCGCACCTTCTCTACAGTTCAAACAGCCGCGTCCACAGTATTATGCCACAATTAGCGTTTAGATTATCTGGCACGTGGTCTTATAAATAATTTTTCATCAAGGAGAAAGAGCTTGGATACCATACCAATGTATCTTACTAAGAAGCCTAAGATGTCAGATAATTACCAAAAAACCGGCTCTGTAATCGATGACCTTCGTTTTGCCAGTGTTGGAACACATAAACATGAACGTTTGCCAACTTATCGGCGATGTCGTGTATGTAGCACAAAGACAAACAATAAAAGGTCAAAAATTCAATGTTCCAGATGCAAGGTTCCACTCTGTGTGGTACCTTGTTTTGATATTTACCATGAACAGAAATAAAAAGTTGCATTAAGAATAAACCTTATTTTATTTTTGATAGTCTTTTACAGGCAGCGGCAACTATATTGCCACCAAATTTTCCAAAATTTTCCCTTCGATTTTCACGAAAAAAAAAAAATACATAAGGCATTCATAACATATTGGCTTACAAAATCCGTTTAGTTTAAATTTGTAACTGTCCTAGTTCCCTCTGCCTTATTAAGGGTTAAAAGCGTTTGAAGTTAAGTTGGACTTGTGAATCAATCAATTTAAAAAAAAACGTTACCACACACTTTCCAAATTTGTCGTCTTGCCAAACTTCAAACATGGACAAATATATTACCGCGCTGCAGGATCTGAAAACACAATTCGACTCACGTTTTAGCGACTTCCAGAAAAATGAAATAAACATGAATTTGTTTGCTCGCCCATTCAATGTTTCTGTCGAAGATGCCCCTGAAGAAGTTCAGATGGAATTGATAGAATTACAGTGCAACTCTACTTTAAAAGACATTCAATTTAGGGTTGATCGAGTTTTACTCTAAATACATCCTTTCAGACTTTCCTAAACTAAGAGATCATGCACTGAAAATGACATCTCTGTTTGGCACCTCATGTCTTTGCGAACAATTATTTTTTCGAATGAAGAACGTAAAGTCGAAGACAAGAACTAGAATCACCGATGTTCACCTTGAAAACAGTTTGAGAATTGCAACGACTACTATAGCAGCAGATATTGATAAATTAGTTAAAAGTAAACAATGTCAGACGTCTCATTGATTAATTTTTATTAAAACAATTTCTACTTAGTGTGTAAAATTACGTAATAAATAACTTCAATGATTATATTATTACTTTTTAATTACTTTTTGTTTACAATGGAATGCCTTTTTTGTGTTGCGGCCCGCCGAACCAATATCAGAGTATACTAGGCCCTTGTCCTAAAAAAGGTTGAAGACCCTTGATTTACAACAACGAATCATATGTCTAATATCCACCAGTGCTTTAGGGTTATTTAACCCCTATGATAATGACTCCAGTATCAAGACCAAGGGGCAATGGTTGCGGCACAAACAGAGGATTTACCAGAAGCAGAGACAGAACACATAGGTTAGTTTACCCTTTACGATTTTCACTGAGGAAAAGTTTAGGCTGTGCATTGATATCTCATTATCACTCAGTTTATTCTTTTTTATTATAATTTGTATTAAATATGCCTACTATGTTTGCCCTGTCTTCATTTTAAATTTTACTTTTATTTTCAGATACCGCAATGCTTCCTACAACATTTTTTGTGCAAGACGCAAGTGACACAGATGTAGTCTGTGAAAATAAAAATATTCTAAAAAAGGTAATTAACAGCTGTGTATAAAAAAAAAACTAAAGGAAAACATTGTGAGGAAACATCCTAGAACGTCCTAGAACCAAAAAATTCGAAGACATGTGACATCTACCAATCCGTACTGGGCCCACGTGGTAGATTATAGCCCATAGAGAAGGAGGCCTGTGTCCCAGCAGTGGGAACATTAATAGGCTGATGATGATAAAAAAACTGTGACTGCTTGAATGACTGAACTATTAGCTCACAGACCCAACATGTGGACGGTTTTTGATTAAACTTGGTAGCTAAATATGGGACAAATTTAACTAAAGTTGAACTATGTATGTCAAGTTATTACTTTACCCTAATAATTTCAATATTTTTATAAAAGCTTGGAACTTTTTCTTACACTACTAAAAATCATTGACATTCTTCTTTGCAGAGATATAGACTGTAATACTATAGTTTGGCGCTGATAGTCGAAATACAGGCTCTGCCTAGTTCGACTACAGATACTCTGACTTGTATTCAGAGCTAAAGCCACAGTACGTTGCCGGGAACCAGCTTCTATCATTCCTGCGGCTCTGAGCATTTCTACCCTGCCTAAATGACGTCGCCGCTCCATAATAACGTTGGTTTTAATCAGTAGTAGGGAAACAGTAGCACTAATAATGTCTTCAATGCGTTGTATGTTTTTATAGGGAAAATATTGACAGCTGATTTTCATCTTTTACTCGAATTTGATTCACAGTTCCTGATTCAAATTATGAAATGCACCAAAAAGGATCCATATAAATTTATAAAATCATAAATTTATTACAAAGCCACATCTCAATCTCAAGAAATCCGCATAAAAATGCTTGATCCCTAAACACTTTTGATGTGTGTAATATGCCCAAACTGTTATTAAATCACTTTTGTAAAGGTTTGTATTTAAATAAATATTTATATTCAAAAAAAAATATGCGATGATACGAATTAGACGATGCTTGACATACGGGGTTGCCAGCTATTATTTATTATTCCCTTTATTTATTTGTAAACAAACTTGATACATTTTTAAATATTTCTAAAAACAATAAAAAACATTTAAAAATATAAAAAATTGTAGCCCACCGGTATCGGGAACAGGGTCCAAGCTACCGGCGGTCAGGGCTCCAAAGAAAGGAACCTCCTAACGATACGAGCCGTGTCCAGGAGTACCGCTGTCTGCATCAAGCCCTTGATCCAGCCGCCTAACGAGAGCCTCCTCAGATGTTGGTCAAGGCTCTTGGCAATTAAGCCATTGGCTGTAACGACTATCGGCACAATGACCGCTGAGTCCACATCCCACATGTCGACAACCTCGCGAGCCAAGTCAAGATATTTGATTTGCTTATCTTTCTCGGCTTTCACGAGGTTCTCGTCATGTGGGACGGTTATGTCAACAATCATTGCGCGCCGCTCTGATCGATCCACCACCACTATATCAGGCTTATTAGCTATAATAGTCCTGTCAGTGATGATGGATTGATCCCAGTACAGTGTGATACTGCCCTTTTCAAGAACTGGGTACGTGAACCTGTAGTACGGCACTTCCGATTCCACAAGGTTGTATTTTAGAGCAAGTTGCTGATGGATAATCCTGGCTACAAGGTTGTGTCTATGCAAGTATTCTCCGTTAGCCAGACGAGAACACCCGGAGATAATATGACGGATTGATTCGCCCGGACGGTGGCATGCCCGACATATGTCAACCGTACCGTCCGTACTTCACAATAAATCTCCGGTAGTTATTCGTCATCATAACTTCATCCATAATTGCACAGACAAAACCTTCGGTTTCTTCGAAGAGTTCCCCGGAACGTAGCCAGGCTACGGACGCCAAGAAGTCTACATCAGGCCCGTGTAGGGCCCGGAAAAAGCGTCCGTGAAGCTCCTTACTCTGCCATACCTCCATACGGTCATTAGTGTCAAGCACCACAGGTTTGCGCCAGTTCTCTTTAGCCAAGGAGAGCGGGGTAAGGCCCTTGTCCACCGCGACAACATCTCGATGCATCCCCATGTCGGCTTCCAGGAAATATTCCCTGAGACTGCATATCTCACGATTGTGGACAGTCTTAGTATTTAAAAAACCTCGACCTCCACACTTCCGTGGGATATACAGTCTCATAACCGAAGAACGTGGGTGATGCATTCGATATGTCGTCAACAATGTACGGACCCGCCTATCCAGGGCGTCTAGCTCTGTTTGAGTCCATTTGAGTATGCCGAAAGAGTACATCAAAACCGGCATGACCCAACCGTTGAAGGCACGCACCTTATTTCCGCCTGATAAAAGACTATTAAATACTTTTCTCAGGCGGCCAAAGAAACGCTCCCTCAACGATTGTTTCATGTCAGCTACATTGATGCCCAGCGCTTCCGACATACCCAAATACTTATAGGTTTCGGTTGCTGAGAGGGATCTAAGATTTATGGAATCCGTAAGCTGGGTTCCCACAGATTCCACAATCCCCCCTCGCTTGACATGCAAGACCGCACATTTGTCCACACCGAATTCCATCCTGATGGCGCTACTGAAAGCTTCAGTGACCTTCAGTAGCTCCATCAGTTGCAAATCGTTGGGGGCAAAGAGTTTCAGGTTGTAACAATTAAAAAGTCACATTGCATTTACAGAGGCAGGTAGCGACCTCTTGTGTACGTGATGGAAAACTATTCTGTTGTTCGTTCCAAAAAGCATGCCTAGATGGCGTTAGTAGCAAATCGATGGAGTCAATTTCTTTATTCTTCCGGGAAAAAATCATTATAGCTTAAATAATTCAATTAATTCATAAAATAAATCAATATTTGAAATAAAGCTAAATTAAATAGCTAATTGTGATCGACTGTATAAAAAGGCAGGCTTCGATGTAGCCATCAATGAAATTGAGATTGACGCGTGGCGGTTTTCGGATAGCAGCTTTTTTTGCATGGCGTCTCTAAGTGAAGGTCACGAAAAAGGAAATATAATTGAAATAAATAAATTTAAAGCATATCACCTGACCACTATGTGGCATAATTAACCGCAAGGAGCCAGCGTATGGTTCGAGGTCTTTATCAAGTGCCCATCTGATGTCCACGCTGGCTCCACATTACGTCTACGGCATGTCTAAGACGCCATGACGCATTAAATACATATAACCATAAAAAAAACAAAAAATGTCATACAACATGGTACATGATTAATGAAGGCAAGTCCATCGGTTCCAAACAACAGGGATAAAACCAGAGTGCGCTGCCACTCGTTGTGAGGATACGAAGCATCTCCACACGGGCAACGATACTGGTTGGATCAGCGTGTTCCCTGTGTTGAAACAGTATATGGTAATCTTGTAGATAAAGTAAGTTTCAAACCTGCATATTTATGATCTCCACAGTGTTTTGAAGAAGGAACTTTAGGTGTTTGTGTAAATTGACATTCATCATAATTAAACCATTTGTATGACAATGTTGTATGTTTTCTTTCATGAATCCCTTCAAGCTCATCGCCCGTTATAAGTCTCATGCTTAATATACTACCCTGACTAGCTGGTTTGGGTAAGGAATAAACCAGCCTTACAAGGTCATCCATGTTAAGGAGGTGAGATATAACCTGACCACCTCTCTTCAACCGATAGCCTAGACCTGAATCCTCCAGCAGTGTGCTTAGAGGATTCAAGGCTAAGCAGAACCAAAGAGGACTCAAACTGTCGCCCTGAAATATACCTCGCTCTATCCTTATCGGCTCGCTATTCCCGTGGACTTGCCGACATCCTGGATAGCAAAGGACTGTTCTCCATTGCCCCATACACGACATCAGGAAGGTGCGCGGAGTTGCATCAATTTTATACAACTCTAGCACCCTCATGAGCCATGTATGTGGCACCGAGTCATAGGCCTTCTTATAGTCCATCCAACATGTCGACAAATCCTTTCGGGAACGGCGAACCTGTTGGCTAATGGCCATATCAATGAGGAGTAGCTCCTTAGTACCACGGGACCCGTTCTTACATCCATTTTGAGAAGCAGACAATATGTTTATTTATTTTAGCTCTCAAAATGGAGGTAAGAACTTTATAGACCGTTGGAAGACAAGTTATCGGTCTATAATTCTTGGGTTCCGCAGTACTACCCGATTTATGGAGTAGGTGGGTTATTCCGGTCGTCAGGAACTCTGGCAGCGACCCTGACTCCAAAGCTGACTGGAATAGGGCTGCCAAGCAAGCATGCGAGCTTGTGAACCATTTTATCCAAAAGTTGTGCAGTCCGTCCGGCCCTGGTGATTTCCAATTAGGCAACGGACGAACTGCACAACCTACATCTTGGGGGCTGATCGTAATTGCCCTCATTTCTGTTATTGGATCGCATGCTCGCTCGACCTCCCGAGTCCATTCACCCTCGGAATGACCGACAGGTACCGACCAGATGTTGCGCCAAAATGAACACATGGCGCTATCATCCGGTAGGCACGTGTCAGTCACACCTTGGTCCGGTCGCTCCCATGCTCTGTAGACCCACCTTTCATCGCTTTGGAAGGTGCGATTAAGAGTGTACCGTTCCACCCGACGCTTATACCTACGGATACGGTTTGCCCATGCATAAACTTTCTGCTTCCAGAAGTCGATGCGCTCTGTGATACGGGACATGTAGTCTCGAGGACTGATATCAGTCCCCGTAAATGCCCGCCTCACAAAGCGGATCACTCGAGGGCGATTGTTGCCCTCCCGGAAGCAGATTAGTTTACCGATGAACGTTCTGGCCCCAGCAATGCGTCATTCAATCCTGTTCTGCCAAGCCGGTACGGCTGGTTTCGGTCGTGTAGCTCTGTCATCCGGAAATTTGACATGAGCTACACGACATGCCGTTACAGCCGCGCAACACAGGATTGAATGAGCATCAGTGAGGTTTTCGCAGTTATCAAAATAGCTTGACAACTGCGAATCCAGAACAGCCACCAGCGCCCTATTTCTGTTATGCATGGGCAAACGAGGTAACCGTGGTCTAAGTTCGGGCGTCATGAACCGATACTCTCGGATCGCACCTTCCAAAGTACTCCTCATCTCCTCACTGCACTGGTTACTTACATTAGTAACCATGTCATTACTTACGTCGTTTTCACGAATATGTGTTGTTGTAGGCTGTGGTGTTACCACAGTCTGCGATGGCGCAGTAATGACACGGTTACTCTGCATTTCAGTCCGCAAGCGATCAAGTACGGTGACATCTAACATATGATTACGTTGGATGACTCGCACCTGATCCGACAGTCGTTGTGCCGATACGTTGACAGCTGGCTCAAGCACCCGAAACAGAGAGAGCATCCGAACACGGTACGCGGTCAGGTTGTTTCCTCCCTCTGTAGCCCCATAGTATGAGCGCATGACATTTACGTTGATGGATTGCGTCCATCGCATGCGCTGCAAACTTCCGCCGGGAGCTGGGACCCTATCAGAAGCCGGTGGGCCTCGAGGTCCTAAGCCGTCCGGCGGCCGGCGTCCTCTTCGTCGCCGAGCAGGTGGTGGTGTCGGGGACATCGAGAAATACTCGTCGCTCGAGCTCGACGCGACTGCCGCGGCCGATGTCACAGCACTCACGATGGGGCTGGGTTCCGGCGGCGGCGAGGCGGAGCTGAGCGACGAGTCCGGGGATGGTGGGCGTGCACGTCGAGCTGCTGCTCTTGTTATCATAGTATTACGTCGTCTTGAATTTTCATTTTATATTTATTAATGTTTCTTCGGAAAATCTCCATGACATCTGTCATGGAGTTGTTTGTCATTTTTTGGATCCTTTATTTTACTTTTAATTAGTAGCAGGTTAGGTACAAGGCTAAGTATGAAGCTTAGTATAAATTCCTACGAAAGGTCCGAGATAAAGCAAGCCACATTTGAATTTTTTTTAATCGGCTCGGCAGTCGATTTCGTAAAAATATTTTTGGATAAAGGTCCAGACGCTAATTGACTCTAGCGGGTACTCTGCATTGAAAACTCTTTAAGTAAATTGTCAATTTTGTAGATTACCGTTTCGAAATGAACGTAAAAATCCGTTATCTCTTCTATTGACGGCCCCAATGCTACAATTATCGGTTCGCACGTAAGGCCTTTAGCGACCCTGTCGAGGCTGCGGGTTGTTCGCAAAGGATACCGCGGCCTCGACATGAAGGGCTAAGAAGGAACATGGGTGGTTTTTAGTCAGTAGAAGTCTGACACTCCCTTTCCTGGCCAAGAGCGGGAGGGGTTATTTGATGATTTCCCACCCCCCAAAAAAAAAAAGGCCTTTAGCGAGGTATTCGTCTTGCCGTAGTTTCGTTTGCGTTAGTATTTCGCTTTGATTCTGTTAGAGAAAATTCATTATTAAAAATAAAGCTTGTAAATTTGGTCCTTTGGTAAACCGTGCCTTTCAAAATCAAATGACTTTTATAAAGGTACCAGAGTAATTAATACATACCATCACATACACACATCAACACCGTCTAGGGATATTTTGTATAAAGTTCTTAAACTCAAAAAATACTGGCCACTTTTATATTCTTTTGAAGAAAGTTTATTTTGTAAGCCTTTTTGAACGATTCTAAATTTGAATTTGAAAAAATACATTAAAAACAAAAGATTTACGCGGCATAATGGTAGCGAAGTCCGAAGGTTTCATTTACCTATAGTAGTTTGTGGCTATTTTTTTGTGTCCAATTTAAGTTTTATAACAAGTTATCGGTTAATTCCGAATTAATGTTATTGTGTGCATCATGCAGCGGCGCCATTTAACTAGAGAAGAAATGTTAAGGGCAGTAGGCATGCTCCAAGCTGGGGCTACTCAACGGAGTATTGCTGAGGAGTTTGGAACAAGACAAAACGTGATATCAAGGTTATGGTCACGTTATCGTGCTACTGGTGAAGTGGCTGAAAGACACCCAGACGAGAAGCGCATAACCACTCAACGACAAGACCGATTTTTGCAAGTTGCCGCGAGAAGACAGCCAAATGATACGGCCATGCAGTTGGTTCAGAGGCTCCAGTCAGAGCACCAGTTGCTTGTGAGTGACCAAACTGTGAGGAGAAGGCTGCATGAAGCTAACCTTCATGCTCGCAGACCGCTTCGTACTCCAGCACTACGCCGAGGAAATCGTGGACGACGACTAGAGTGGGCTCGTGAACATTTGCTCTGGGAAGAAAACCAGTGGTCTGTAGTGCTGTTTACCGATGAGTCCCGGTTCGGTTTCCATCCCGATACACGTAGAGTGCGTGTTTGGCGAGTTCCTGGTCGTGAGAGCCGTCTGCAATATCCTCAGGAAGTCCATTCATACCACGGCGGGTCAATTATGGTTTGGGCGGGAATTCGTGTTGGTGGAAGAACAGACCTCGTTTGGATCAGAAACGCCATGACGGCTGAAAAATACCGTAACGAGGTGCTAGTACCAATAATCTACCCCCATCGACTACAAATGGGCCAAGAATTCACGCTCATGCACGATAACGGTCGTCAGCACACAGCGAGAGTGGTGACGAGCTGGTTGCAGGAGCACGACGTATCGGTCTTAGGCTGGCCCGCTCAATCGCATGACCTAAACCCCATAGAACAGGCGTGGGACATGCTCCAAAGAAGGGCTTTGAGGAATTTCCCTGCAAACGTTGCGACGGAAGAGCAACTTTTTTTGCATCTTAGCCGGACCTGGGACAATATACCGCAGCAAGACTTGGATAACTTAATCCAAAGCATGAAAAACCGTTGCAGGACCGTTATTAACGTCATGGATCGTTTTACTGACTACTGATTTTTCACAGAACTGTTAAAAACAAATTATTTTTTCCTTATTTGTAAATTTTTCTTGAGAAACACATTCGTTGTTAGTTTTACCATTATTTCATGTTTCTTCTTTATTTGAATAAAAATTTGATTACGCAAAAAAACATTGTTTGCTTTTATTCTGGAGTGTAGTCTGATAAATGGGCTTTATAAAAATATATACATGTTGTATGCTATTTTTAATACATTTTGAGTAAATTGAGTAAATCCAAAATATCCCTAGACAAATATCCTTGATGTGTGTATAAAATGAAATACTTTTCGGACTCTGCTATACTGGGCTTTATAATTTTTTTTTTGCCGTCTCCTTTCAAAGCCACTTTAATAGTGGGTGGCATCTTTCTACTCAATAGTTTTAAGTAGACATAATCCCTGACATCTGAAAGAAAATTACAATAACCGTTTATTCGATCTACGTGGAATAAAGAAGGCAAAAATCTGTAAGAGTTGTAATGGCTTCGTAGTTCAAGTAAAATTGTATTTAAATGGGCTAAATCGAGAACATCGCAAGATCCCAGTTTGAGTCGAAACACAAGTAGGTACGGTACAGTCGCGGTCTTTTCCGCCTGCCCAGTTAAAAATTTTTTCGCATAAATCATGCGTAGGCGCCAAACCCCGCCCCCTCAAAGTTTAGGCCTATTAGAGAAGCGTCAACGTAATTAGTTGCAATCTGCACTGCGCAGCTTAGTGACGTATCCTCCTCTGTACACTTTTTGCGAATTTTATGGACGAACTTTGGTGCGCTTACCGGACCTTTTGAACATTGACCATTGCTCTGCTTACCTGACCTTTGATTGACTAAACGTTAACCTGTGCAATAATATTGGACTCCTGAAAACCTGTGCTAGAACATTTTGTGCATAATGTCTTCCAGAAATCTCATACAAGAATAACAAAATGAAATTATAATTTTGCATGGACAAGGATTTAACATCCGTCAAATCGCTGAGCTGAGTCCCAAAATAAAAAAAACAATATTAATCACGTTAAAATGTTTAAATTCTTAAAATGGACTTTATAGTCATAAACATAAAGTTAATTTTAAGAATTTTTAATTTTTAACGTGATTCATATTATGTTCTGCAAAAGCGGCTATTTTAGGCCCGCTGGCTAGATCAACGTTTCACCCCCCTAAAGCCCCATTATTTCAAATTTTATCGAAATCGTTAAAGCCGATTTAGAGAACACGCTTACAATTGCCTGATAAATAGCATGGGATTTCATAAGATTCTTATAATAAATTTAAAATTACTCACAGAAATCATTGAGTTTTTAATTCACAATAACCAAACCAACACACACGCACCATTAGTAACGAAAGTCAAATTTAGTTTAAGTTTTTTTTTCTAATAATGGCAGTTTGAAAATAACAATAACTCTCGTTCGGCGTGCGTCGGACTCGTCAGTGCGGTGGAACGGTATTGTATTTCATTCATTATTTCTATACAAAGGCGGGGCGGAGCTAGAGAGCGCTTCATGTTGTAAGTACAAGCAAATATGAGCTTAGTGGTGGTCAGGCGGGAGTGTCCACGATAGTACCTATTTTAAAGTTTTACAGGAGCTTAAAACTGGTCCTATTCTATGCCCGCAACCACCACGGCAATGATTGCTCAACCTCAAAAAATTTGCGCGTTTGCTTGCTTACCTTCGCCGGGATTGTCGGCAAGAATTTTCAAAGTTTCTTCGCATGCTGTAAGTTTTTTATACACATTCAACGATTTTTCCATAAAATGTGGGCATTTTTTGAATAACTTCAACTCGCAGTTTGGAAAGAGGACGTCAAAATCTGATTCAACCTGAAAATGATGAAAAATGTATATTAAACTTAACACTGTTTTTTTATCAAGTTTAATTTCAGAAATTATTTATTTAGCTTACCAAAATGTAGCCTAGGCTCGACTTAAGTGACGGCCACTCATTGCAAATATCCTGAATGGAATTATTATTAGACTTCAAATCTAGGCTTCGCAGTCTTTGTGAAAGTTTCCATTTTTGTTTAATTTCTACCCAAGGTTCCTTATTAAACTTGAGCCACAATTTTATTGAGTTTTCATCCTCGAGACATAAATCAGGTTCTGAAATAAAACTGTCATTTTACTATATGTTTAGGCAGCCTATATTTAGTGGCGTAACTAGCCTATACGGGCCCCAAAGGAAAAAATGAAAGACCACCGTTTGCTTTCATAGGCAAACGATAGTCTTTTATTTTTATGACGAACGAGGGTCACCGTCCGTTGTGCAAGTACTCGGCAGCAGACACAAGACACTTGAAAGCTGGGTGCTGGGATTTGATACGCAGCTATCATAGCTCGTAGATAGTTGCTAGTAGCACAGAATACAAAAGAGAGGTTGGAAAGGCCATCATACGCCGTTTTTTGGCTAAACAAGTACATAATATATTTATATATAAGTATATAGTACTCGTAATATATCAGCTATCTGGTTCCCATAGTACCTACAAGTTTTGCTTATGTTTTTTGTCTGGCCATGCAACTTAATATTTATTAAAATTAACTTAATGGTTTTCCGCAGCAAACTTCTCCCATAATGAGGTGACATTGAATCAAAAAAATCCCTCCGGCAAGCCGCAGGAGGTAGATTTCAAGGAAGGTACCACCGTTATGTTTATAATCCTTAATTAACGGGCAGATGATGGTTTTACAGCTGAAAAATGGTTGTCATAAATTTTAAAATCCTCCTATGAGAGTTTTGCATGGAAACGCCCTCAATTTTTCAGTTATAATTTTTTATTTCGAAAACTATAAGTTTTATCGCTAAACTTATAAGATAAGAATTATAGAATAAATAATTTGCTTTGAAATAAAAATATTTTCTACGGTAAAAATAATTACCGTTTTGGATATAATTTTTTTTTTTTCGAAAAATTTGGAAATTTCAACCCCCTCCCCAAGTTAAGGGTTGCACCAAAAAGTTAAATATTTAAAAGTTGTCCGTATTCTTACTCAAAATGATAAAAATGCTATATGGTTCAAAAATTTTCCATAGGAAAAAAGTTATGGCCAAAAAACTGTTTTTCGAAAAACTGGTGCTTGTCGCCCCACCCCACCAACCAACCAACCAACATAGGTATACATATACCTGATACATAGGCTGCACTAAAAGTATCGGGAATGGAATATTTCCACTGTTCCTGTCATATTAAAATCTTTTTAATTGAAAACTCCTTGGTTTTAAAAATCGAATACCATTTAAAAAAGATTCTCGGTCTTGTCACAAGGTTTTGTCAAACTTGTTTAGTCGTTGAGAAAATGGAATTGACTCGAGAAAATTCAAGAGCGATGATTTATTATGACTTACGAAGTGGTTTAACACAAAAACAGGTTTGGTGTGTTGACCGGATGATTTCTGCATTTGGTGATGAAGCCCCATCCAAAACCACAATTTATCGCTGGTTTGCCTAATTTCAACGTGGACGTGTCAACCTCAGTGATGATCCCCGTCAAGGTCGTCCAAAAACTGCAGTCACCCAAGAAAACGGTGATGCTGTGCGTAAGCTGATTGGGGAAGATCGACATGTGACATACCGCGAAATTCAGGCAACTTTAGACATTGGCATGAGGCAAATACAAATAATCTTGCATGAACAATTACCTGTGTAAAAAAGTTGTTTTCCCGATGGATACCGCATTCGCTCTGTGAAGAGCAAAAAGCGGCTCGCGTTACTCGGTGCGTCAGAACTCAAGAGTTTTTAGAGCAAGAAAACATAGAATTATTAGACCATCTGCCGTACAGCCCCGACCTAAGCCCTAATGATTTCTATACTTTCCCTAAAATAAAGAATAAATTGCGTGGACAGAGATTTTCATCACCTGAAGAAGCTGTGGACGCCTACAAAACGGCCATTTTGGAGACCTCAACTTCCGAATGGAATGGTTGCTTTAATGATTGGTTCCATCGTATGGAAATATGTGTCAAATTTCGCGGAGAATACTTCGAAAAGCAATAAATACATTTTTAAATAGTAATGTTCCCGAAATTTTCAGTGCCGCCCTCGTATGTTATTTTCAAATTTAACTACCAAATTACTTTTTTACAAATTTCAATTTAACAATTAATTTTTCAGCTGCCAACTTACAAAGAAAATGGAAAAGCATAAGAGACTCTTTCAACAGAGACCTTAAAAAACAAAATTCACAGAGAAGCGGTTCAGCAGGTAGTTCAAAGAGATACTACTGATTTTGTCAATTATTATTTTTAAAGCCATTGTCTGAAAATCGAAATACAACATCGTCTCTACCAGTACAAAACAAAGACGATGACATCGAACAAATCGATAATGAAGACGATAATACTACTCAAACGAGTGACTCTGAAGTTTGGAAGAGACCAAAAAATATCCAAAGAAAAAAAGATGATGCAGAATATGGGATAATAAAAAAAATAAGTCATTTGAGCGATCAAGTAACTGCACATACTCGTACACCTCTCATTACCTCTCATTCCTATGTCATCTGATGTAAATAATTTTAATTACCTAACGCCAGGTCATTCTCTAATAGGAAACTCATTAACATTACCCTGAAAATGATGTAACTACTGTTCCTCAAAATAGATTTAAGTTTTGGCAATTATGTATTCAAATTAAACAATCCTTCTGGAAGATGTGGTATAAACAGTATCTTAATACATTACAAAATAAGCCTAAATGGTTAGATATCTTGCCTAACATAAAGATAGGCACAATTGTAATTTTAAAAGAAGATAATGTACCTACCCATAATGTCGTGGCCTATGGCCAGAGTTACCAAAATATTTCCTGGCCATGATGGTCATGTAAGAGCAGCAGAGGTCACAAATTCAAAGGGGAATACCCATGTGCGATCTGTCGCAAAAAATTGTATATACCTATACACACACACGATAATTGACACATGATAATTTTAATTAAATTTTATTTTAAAAACTTAATGTAATTATAATATGTTATATCTATTTATTTATATTGATCCTCTTGTTCCTCTCGTTGGCCGGAGCATGTTGGAATCCCAACACTTGAATTTAGTCGATGCGATATACGCACATCACTAGCGCGTCGCGTCGAAACGCGTAGCAATCGTATTCGCTCCAAAACTAGTTGCCATCTTCAGCTTGTACGTTCCACACCGGCTCGCCATAGTAATAAAGGGATCGTTACATATACTTTATACTTAATGGTTAATTAAAAGTGTAAACATTACAAGTTTGGTTTGACTTCTCAACCTATTTTCCACACAAAACGAAAAAGTGTTTTTTACGAAAGTAAAATGTCAAATTGTTTAATAATTCAACATCAAATTATAGTTGAATATACTAAATCGTGCATGTTGAATTGCGTTTAGTAAAATTAACATCCAAGATCATTAATTTTACATGGAACTTTAGTAGCTAAGCATACTTTTTTTGACGATGCTCCTGGCAACCATTTTACAAAACGTATGTGTATTTAACACATAAATTTCTTAATTTTACTAAACAATAGATAGGTTAATGTTAACCTTTGAGGGTTTAGTGAAATGAACAACGAGTATTTGTAAAATCAACGAGGAATTAGGTTGATTTTACTAGTTGAAGCCTCAAACTACTCTTGTTTTGTAAATTTAACAATTTTCATTTTTTCAGTGTATGTAATTCTATAAAGGGTGTAAAAGTACTCTTAACGCAAACGAAGGGCATTTGTTCTCCCCACCACTGCGATCATTTTTTTGTTCTAGACCGTACCTGGGAACCCCCTAGTTACAGAGATATTGGGGGTCAAAGTTCCAAATTTTTCACAGCAGTTTTTGTAAATACTCGTTTTTCAGGTTATACTTTTACTTAAATTACCTCCATGGCCCGTTTACTTATCAAAGCATCCAATAGCACAATGTTTTAAGAGTGCTACATTGAGTTTTACCGTAAAATGAGATTTTTGATCCCAAAAAAAAATCATTTCCCAGCAAAATTTTTTGCGTAGGGGTACTTAGTTTGATGTACAGAATGCTTGGTTAACGGCTGTGTGATGGGTTGATTTACACCCTGTATAAGTAGGATCAAAACACATAACATGTCGCGGTACTTGTAAGTTACTAAGTGAAGATAAACTATTAATAAAACGTAGCCAAACTTGCGCGACGTCACTTGGAACCGGTTCATCCCATTCTAATTTTAATAACCAACATTTTTGTAACAATGTCTTAGCTATTGTTATTACTGGACTAATTATTAATCCCAACGGGTCATAAATCTGAGACGAATGCGATAAAATAATACGTTTAGAAATTACACTCATATCAGTTTCAACTTGTGAATAATAGTTCAGTTTGTCCGACTTGTTATTCCATCCAATACCTAATGTTTTGTTTTGAACATTCTCGCCCACTGCAAGTTATCCAAGAAAACGAAGGAAAAATAAACCAAGGGGGGGGGGGTGTAATAAACCAAGTCAACCTCACCGGTGTCTTATCTTATTCAACAAGCCTACAGAACATAACAGTTTCGTTACATTTTGTGAATCGTTAGGGTTCGCGCGTTCAAAGTTAAAAACCCATTTACGTAAGACTAAACATGCGGAACTTAATGCTTGACTAGTACCAACGCAAATTTCATTTAATTCAGAGATACTGTTCGCACCGCAAATAAGATCATTCAGAGACACTGTTCGCACCGCAAATAAGATCATCAACGTAAAAGTTAGTTTTAATGGTTTCCGATACGTACGGAACCTCACAATCTTCAGCTAATTGTTTTAAACATCGGCAACTAAGAAATGGTGCTGAAGCGGTACCATACGTTACGGTATTTAATTGGTATACATTTAGTATATCGAACGGGTTATCCCGCCACAAGATTAGCTGAAGCTCACGTTGATCTTCATCTATCAGTACTTGGCGATACATCTTTTCTATATCAGCGCAAGCCACGTACCTGTTTTCGCGAAATTTAAGTAATATTGAAAGTAAATCGCCTTGAATGGCTGAACCAACCATCTGCAAGTCATTCAATGACACACCTGTACTAGATACCATTCCAGCATCGAAAACAACACGCAACTTGGTGGTTATGGCGTGTTCGCGGAACACTCCATGGTGCGCTAAAAAATAATGCGGTGTATTATAACTGTGAATAATACTCATATGCCCTAACTCAATGTATTCGTGAATAAAATCAGTGTACAACTTTTTGTAGTTAGGGTTGCGTTCCAGTTTTTTTTTCTAAAGCGTAGAAACGACGTTCTGCTTGGTTACGAGTGTCACCAACTTCTCCGGTGAAAGCTTCAACGGGATTCGAACGCTGAACCTCCCGTCGGCAAGACGCTTTGTTGTTTTAACAAAATGCTTCTCGCAGGCAAGCTCCTCGTCGCTGCAGAACTTATTAGTACTGATGGGTAACTCTTCTATTTCCCAAAAGTTGCGTAATAATTGATCAAGTGAACACGAATCACTTTCAAATGTTGAATGCGTAGGTTACATGAAACGTGTTTCACTGCGTTGCGTGTAGAATGTTGAACTAAACCCGATACTATCCAACCTAATTTTGTGTTTTAAAGGTAAGGGCCATTTTTAAGGCGCATTTTACCTTCATTAATTAATTCCCAAAACAAATCCGCGCCTATTAACATGTCTGTCTGTTGACTGTCATAAAACCTCGGATCGGCTAAAGCAATATTATCAGGTATATTGAAATTAGTCAAAGTTGTTGTAGGTAACTTTGATGATATTTTTGGTAGAATAAGGCAACAAATGCGTGCAGTGAAGTTACCGTTGCGCGATTTTAACTCAATATTACAGGATTGCGAACATTGTGTTATTGAGTTTCCTACGCCGTGAATTTGTTGAGTGGACTGTATAATTTGCGTATTTAATTTTTCACAAAATTATTGCGTAATGAACGAACGTTCACTGCCGCTGTCGAGAATCACGAGCGCTTTGTGATAAACACCCGACTTGCCACATATATCTACTATGGCAGTTGACAACAACACATGTTGTACTGAAGACATAATATTGTCTTTGTTATAATTATTTGAGTGGACATTGTGTACCTGTAAAGAATGATTGTGTGTAAGCTTGTTACTATTGACAATTCCAGTACTAGTAACAGCTGATTGCTCTGTAGTTATAAGTGTAACCACTCCTGAATGTTACTAATTACTTCACAAATTAATGAATTGTGTTTTTTGTCACATTTCCGGCATGGACCAAACACACAAGTACCCACAGAGTGACCGACCGCATACAATTGATTTCTTTAACTATCCTTTCACAATTCCTTTTCTTTAACTATCTTAAATCTATCCTCCGCACTCAAGTCAAGGAATTTTTGACAAGAATATAATGGATGTTTTTCATCACACACAAGCAAGCTTTGTATAGCCGTGTGGCTTTAGTTTGTGATTTATTACAAGATTTATTAGTAACTACATTACAATGAACCTTAGGCGATGAAACATTATTATTAGTTTGTTTCTTATTTTCAGTCCCGCTGTAAACAGATTTGCTGTGTGATGCTATAAGGCTCTGCAATATATCACAAGAAACTCCAATAAATCATCTAATTTGACCCGGTACTTTGACTTACCATTCAATTTTAATATAGTACTTCTGTGCTGTTCCCAATCCCGTTCTGTAGCAGGATCTAATTTAGAAACTACAACGTATATTATCAATGTATCCCAGTGTTCAGTTGGTTCTTCTAGTAATTTGAATGCACGTAGATTCTTTAGAATATTATCGGTTAGCTTGCGCAGTAGTCCTGGAGATTCCTTGGTTAACGCTTGCATTGTAAACATTGACCTTACATGATTCTGAACCAATAACTTGGTATTGTCAAACCGATTGATCATCAACTCCCATGCAACTTCATAATTGTCCGCAGAGAACTCAAGATAATCTATGACAGACTTAGCAATGCCTTTTAAAGAAGATTTTAAATAGTGAAATTTTTGAATCTATGTTATTGATTTACATTTGTGTACTAGTGACATAAATGTATCACGGAACTAACCAGTGTTCATAGGAACCGTCAAAGTTGGGAATTGTAATAATAGGTAACTTTATTGAATTTGAGTTTGTGTTTGGCAGATCAGACATGCTAGTCGGCTTCTCATAATTAATCGTCATACATTCAACAAGCGCAAGAACACTATAATATTCCCGCTCGAATTCCTCGCGCGATTCGAGCTGCTTTTCTATATCAGATTCGGAACTAATATCCTCTATTTTGCCTTGAACCTGATTGAAATCATTTATAAAGTTTTAAGATCCTACCACACGTAATTTTAATTCTGCCTGCTGTTGAACTGATAAACCCAGATCGATGAATGAACTCACATATTTCTTAAAATTCGTAAGCCGATATTTTATCGACGCACGTTTCTTTTTCAAACCTTTCATTATTGCCTCTACTTTAGCATCTGATGATTCCATCGTAGAAATATTAGAAAGGTACAGCTTACAGTTTAGTCAGTCAATATGTACTTAGCGAAATCTATGCAAATATGTGGCGAGCTAAAGCGTAGTATGCATCACCCCACGACGTGCAAGCTGGCATGCAAAATGCAAAGCACTGAAATAACAAAAGAACAGTATCACACAGGTGGAAAAGAAATGGTTAGGATAGGACACCGAATTTCTAGTTGGAACGTCTCACCAAAGCACTGTAATTCACTGAGTTCCTTGCGAATATAGGTTTTTCTTCGTAAATTTAGGTTAGGTACCGAAACGTCTCTCAATCGTCCGGTTTTTAAGCGTAGAATTCCGGCTCAAAGGTCCAAATATGTGTCGCTTAACTTCAAACTCGGATAAATCCAATTCTGAGACTTTTCAAGATTTTGGTATCAAATATTTTGGTATCAAATAAAAGGTAAAATAAAAAGTTTTGTCACTATTTTTGTCAGTTATGGATAAATCCGCATGGTTCTTTAGAAATAAACAAATTCAAAACAAAAAAACCGTTAAAATCATAATATTTTATCGAAGTCGGATAGATCCATGAGACAGTTTTTTTCAAATGTAGATAAGTCCATGATAGCCAATCAGCGAATTGCATTTGTTCAACATGGCCGTCAGTCGACGTAAAAGTCTGTGACATTAGCACCGTACACTCCCGCATTTTATTGTTTATTTTTGTATTTAGACGGTTTCCATGGATAATTCCATTAAAATTGTGTCCCCAAGCAAAGCCCGCAAGCGGCCTAATATAAAACTTCGCCGTAAGAAAGAGGAAAGAGCCAAAGTTCGGTAAGTTTGAAATCCCTATACCTATGCGTTGTTGGAAATTCTGAGTTGGCATTAGTGGTGTGCTAATGAATATCGATTATTGTTGTTCTACTGTTACAGAATAATTTGGATATAATAGAGTATGTAAGAACATAATAATATGAACTGTTCGATCACATTTTTTATACAGTTCAGTACGGTAGGTATACAGGAACAAATGTAAGTGTTGGCGACTGGCTGGGATGCCACCTTTTTTTATAAACTATGTACAAAGCAATGGATCACTGACACTTGTCAACATAAGAAAAAGTCACAGAAAAGGAACCATTATTCAAAATACATATAGTTCATATCGTCGTTCAGGTCGTCTTCGGCGACCGTCCGCGCTCAGAAACTGGCCATCGAAGCTGACGCAATGCGGCGCCAAGTGGAGCGCGAACGTCAACAAGTGCAGCGTGAACACGAGCTTGTGCGACAGAAGGCGGAACGTGACCGCGAGCTTGCCCGCCTCGAGGCTGAGGCGGAAGAGACGGAACTACAAGCCAGACTAGCCGCTTTGGAAGCATCAGATAAGTCATCTAAATCTCATTGTTCACGTTTGTCTAATTGTAATTCCGCAAAACGCACCACGACGTGGGTTCTCGAGCAGAACATGACCACGGTAAGTAACGCGAACATGCCTGGTGAGGCACCGACTGTCACCTTGGGCAACCCCCAAGGACAATATTCACAGCCGGCTGCTCCTACCAACACGGTATCGTTCTATGTACCGAATGTCAACCATGCAGCCCCGTCGTCAGTTACACGCGCCGACGGTAACAACTACCACAACGATGCAACACAACAATTAAATACGTCTGAACGTCCTATCTCAGACCCCGTAACTCAGCTGACTCAAGCTATAAACGCCCTTTCCAACAAACCAAAGAGACCCGAACTCGTCACGTTCTCGGGCGAAGTTAGTCAGTGGATGGCGTTCAAGAGTAGTTACGAACGAACTAAATCTAATTTTTCTCCGTCAGATAATTTAGATCGTTTAAACAACGCTGTGCGCGGTCCGGCGTACCAGTCCGTGGCGTCTCTCCTGTGGACTTCTGGGGAACCGGACGACATCGTGAGCGCCCTAGAGCAGACGTACGCGCGCCCGGAACTTCTAGTCGCTCGCGAGGTCGCTGAGCTGCACAACAGTCCTAAGCTAAGTTCTCCTGAAGAATTAAATCGTTTAGCAAATAAATTACGAAACTTCGTAACAACGCTTAAGCTACTTAATCAGAGTAAGTACTTATGGTCACCAGAGCTCTTTCGGTGCATAATGATGAAGTTGAGCGAGCACACGCGCGCTCGTTTCACTGACTTTGCTTCCGTTTATGCACCTAATCAACCAAATTTGACAAAATTGGATATTTTGTCACGCTTTCTTTTAGTAGAAGCTGATAAACAGTTAAAATATAACTTTGTTGCCGACAATACGGTTAAGGCACAGAACACAACACATCCTACTAGATTCCAATTGAAGAAGGAAACAATTCATGCCACCGTATCTAACAACAAAGTGCTCGAGCGTTGTACCTATTGTAAACAAGGACCTCACAACATAAAAACCTGTAAAGTTTTTTTAGCGCTCTCAATAGACGACAGATGGCGTTGGGTCCGTGAGACAAAAATTTGCTACCGGTGTTTGAAGTCCAGCCCACACACTTGGAATTTTTGTCGCGCCAAACGTTGTGGAGTAGACGGATGTCCGAGACGTCACAACGCGCTCCTTCACGGCACAATGACAGCGAACTCCAAACCTAGCGTAGCATCCAGCAGCCAATGCAACAATACTCAAACTTTGTTTGCTGAACCGACCACTCTTGTAAACGTGGTCAATTCAACCAACGAATTTGAACCATCTGTCAAAATTGGAAATACATCTGATACCTTAATTGATGTCACAGGGACTTCGCGGTCAACCGATCGCCCTCGCGGGCTGCTAAAGGTGGTCCCGATCGTGCTCGAGGGTCCTGACGGCGAGTTCCACACGACGGCGTTACTCGATGAAGGCAGTACTGCGACGCTCATTGACGGCGAGGTTGCTGCGCGCATCGGCGCGAAACCCACTTGTCAGGAGCGGCTGCGCATCGAAGGCGTCAGTGGTATGACGAAAGAAGTTGACATAAGTTACGTAGACTTTTACATTCGAGGTCGAAATTTGTCTGATCGTTATTTAGTAAAACACGCGCGGGCGATCAAACCTTTGGGGTTGCGCGCGCAACACCCAGGCAAAATTATATTCTCAGACTATGATCACTTGATAGACTTATCCGACGAACTTTCATACACTGACGTCACCCCTACTGTCCTCATTGGTGCGCCCGATTGGCACCTGTCTTTAAGTCGCGAAGTGCGATGTGGCAAAAAGAGTGATCCTGTCGCCTCAAGAACTTTGTTAGGTTGGGTACTTCACGGCGCGCTTTCCGTTTCGTCTAAGCCACTCGAATTTGTGAACCACGTTTCGGACGACTTAGACATTCTCATCGAAAGTCAATATGACATCGATGCCTTAGGCATAACGAAAAGCGCCCCTCGCCCAAACGATGCCGATAAACGAGCCGTAGACATTGTCGAATCTTCGGCGCGTCAACTTGATGATGGACATTTTGAAGTTGGCCTACCCTGGAAGAAAGAACTGCCGAAGACTATACCTGACAGTTACCCGCAGGCATTATCGCGCTTAAAGGCCCTCGAACGTCCGATGACAAAAGATGTATCGTTCGTCACAGCCTTTAACAAATTCATAGACGACGTCATCGCTAAAGGCTACGCTGAAGAGTGCGAACCGATCACCTATCACCAACGAAAACCACCAAATGGTTTCGGCGTTGACGTAGAAGCTGGTATTCGCTGGTACCTGCCTATTTTCGGCGTTTTTCACCCCCAAAAGAAGAAGCTCAGAGCGGTCCACGACGCCGCCGCGGCGACGAAGGGTGTAAGTTTAAACAGCCTGCTCCTACAGGGTCCGGACCTACTTTGTTCTTTACTGGATATCTTGTTCCGCTTTAGAGAAGGCGCCGTGGCTCTAAACGGTGACATAAAAGAAATGTTTCCTCAAATAAAAATCGCTCCAAGAGACAGAGACGCCCAGCGCTTTCTCTGGCGTAACAAAGAAGGCGAACTGAAAGAGTATCGTATGTCGTCTTTGATTTTTGGCGCAGTTTCGAGTCCGTTCATCGCGCTCTACATTAAAAACAAAAATGCAAGAACACTCCAAGCCGATTACCCCGCCGCCTGTAAGGCAATAATTGACGACCACTATATGGACGACTATTTAGGTAGCCACTCCAATATTGCCGACGCGGCGCAGCTGGCCGCTGACGTAGTCACCGTTCACAAAGCCTGTGGTTTCGAGATGCGCGCGTGGACGTCAAACGATCCGGAGGCACTTTCGCTTATCCCAAAGGAATTTCGAAGCGACGCAACCTCCGACGTCTATTTACCGCCTAGTAGCGAGGTTGGCGTATTGGGTGTTAAGTGGAACCCACTTCAGGATTCGCTGGGTTTCCGAGCAGTGTCGCAGTTACCGGCCGACACCTTAACCAAACGTAGTCTCTTATCAAACGTCATGAAGGTCTATGACCCCCTCGGCTTATTAATGCCGGTCATCATCTGGGGCCGTATTCTGATACAGAAACTATGGAGGGCAGGGGTCGGCTGGGACTCACCGCTTCCCGACACGTACGTAAATGAATCTGAAGACTGGTTTTTACAATTGCAGGTCGCGTCCAACATAAAAATACCTCGTTGGTATATGACTAAGACAGATGTAGTGGATACCCAACTGCATGTATTAGCCGATGGTGGCGAACAAGCTTATGCATGTGCTGCCTATTGGCGTTTTAGATACGATGACGACTCCGTGTCGACAACTCTAATCGGCAGTAAAGCACGCGTTTCGCCCTTAAGGCCGGTCTCAATTCCACGCATTGAGCTACAAGCTGCGCTTATAGCCTCTCGTTTCGCGCAAACAATTTTGCAGGCTCATCGAATTAAGCCCTCCGAGATCACTTTTTGGACAGACTCTACCACCGTCCTTAAGTGGATTCGGAGTGATGCTCGGACGTTTAAACCATTCGTGGCGCACAGGTTGGGAGAGATATTAGAAACCACCAACCCGTCTAACTGGAGGTGGATTCCTACCTCTCTCAACGTCGCCGACGATGCCACAAAACCTAAAAAATTAAACCTCACACAGTCTCATCGATGGTTTACGGGCCCTCCATTTCTGTTACAGCCACCTACGCTTGGCCGACCGAGCGAGTTGCTGACATCGAGGAGACTCCACCAGACCTCGAGTTGAAATCGGAGCTGGTGGGGTTGCTCCTCGACGTTCCGTTATCGAGTCCAGTACCCGACGCGACGCGTTTTAGCTCTTGGCTACGCCTTTTGCGCGCTACCGCCCGTGTTCTCCAGAGTGCGCGATTATTCCGTCTTAAACTGTCTCGGCCAATAGATCAAAATTCTAATATATACATCGACAGCACCAAATCTCCTTCACAACTTCACGCGGCGGACATCATAACAGCTGAGAAGATGATACTCCAACGAGCTCAGAGGGACAGCTTCCCCGACGAGCTGAAAGCAGTCGAATCTTCACAGCCCGTGCCCAAAAACAGCCGAATAGCAAAACTTGCTCCAACTCTTGGTCAGGATGGCTTGATGCGACTGGACTCACGGACAAAGTATGCGCCAGGAGTGAGTGAGAGAGCCATATCACCTGCAATTCTGGATGGTCGCCATCACGTCACACGACTCCTCATCCTTCACGAACATATTCACGCCGCACATTGTTTCAACGAACTTGTCCTTAATGAGCTCAGGCAGAAGTTTTGGATACTCAAAGCAAGAGTCAGCATCCGTAGCGTAGCCAAAGCCTGTCTCCAATGCAGAAGGTGGAATGGCCAACCTGCTCGACCTCAAATCGGCAATCTACCGGAAGAGCGACTCGACCATCATAAGAGGCCGTTCACGCACGTGGGTCTAGATTATTTCGGTGCGATCACTGTTACAATATTCCGACGCCACGAAAAACGCTACGTCGCGCTGTACACATGCCTAGTAACGAGAGCCATCCACTTAGAACTTGTCACTTCACTTTCATCCGATGCTGCCATTATGAGCCTAAGACGTTTTATTGCTCGCCGAGGATCGCCTTCAACAATATTTACAGATAACGGCACCAACTTTGTCGGAGCCTCCCGAGAGCTACGCTCGTTACAAGACGACGCAGTGCAAGAATACGCCACAAACCACAAAATCGAATGGCGTTTCATCCCACCGGCATCACCGTTCATGGGCGGAGCATGGGAAAGATTAGTAAGAACCGTGAAGACAGCCCTGAGAGCCTGCCTCGCCGAAAAAGTATTAAAAGAAGACGTACTATCCACACTACTCCTTGAGGCAGAGGCCATAATAAATTCGAGACCTCTCACGTATGTGCCATCTTCAACCGATTCACCAGAAGCGATCACTCCTTTCCATTTCATCCTGGGTTCCTCTTCAGTTGCACCTTGGACCAGCTCTACAGACGCAGACTTAGACAGAAGGGTGCTATAATATGCACTGTCCCTCTGGCTGAGCAAGTCTCCAAGTACGTCAAAGAGAGAGAGGAAATCAACCGAATGATGGAAGCAGAAGATATCCCCTCAGCTGATATAGTTTACATCCACCTGATAAAGCCCAACATCCAGTGCTTCCGATCTGCGGACTATCCTGATCTGGTCAAGACTGCACGCATCATTGATGAGTTGGACCACCCCAACGAAAAAACTCTCGAAAGCTATAGGGCCAAGACACAGGGGGCTACTTGTGACGAGACTGCGATTAAACAATTCCTCCGCGCTCAATCTAATAAACATGGACTTCAAATCGACGAGCAAGCAAGAGCCGACATCCGGACACTCCTGGGACCTTCAGCTGATACAATATATGATGAAGCACAAAGAATTGTCGACACAATTAACAAAAAGAATAGGATTAATGAGCTGTAGTGTTCTCGAGTTAAGCTTATTAACTTGCAACAGTTTAATAGAATTTTGGTAGAGACGCCTTCTCTAACACAAAGAAGTAATCGTCCACGGACTGTCCTCGGTATCTATATGACCAAACTAAGAACAGGAGAGTCAAACGAGAGATTGTCAACATTGTTCAATATATCTCGCCGAACACTGGAACGAAAACTTGTAATAGCTAGAGAATGTTTAATGAATGACTTCGTTAACAGGCACCTCGGTATTGGTCATATTTCGCGAGAAAATATACTGCAAAGAAATCTGCTATTAGCAAAAGGCTTGTTTGGCAACGAAGAAAATACAAAAGCCGTTGTTATAGCTGACGGCACCTATATGTACATAGAAAAAAGCTCTAACTTTTTATTTCAGAGAAAAACTTACAGCTTGCACAAGTTTCAAAACCTTTTGAAACCTTTTCTGATGGTATGTAGTGACGGCTACATTATCGAAGTTTATGGTCCATATGCAGCTACGGACTCTGATGCATCAATAATGAACAATATACTAAACAACGAGGAAAATCTTTTCCACTGGATGTTTCACCAGAACGATGTGTTCATCTTGGACAGGGGCTTTCGAGATAGCCTAGAAAACTTAGAGGCATTGGGATATGAGGCACACATCCCCGCGACAAAAGACAGATTTGAAACTCAATTGACAACAATTCAAGCAAACAAATCACGATTAATAACATTGTGTCGGTGGGTTGTAGAAGCCGTAAATGGAAAGTTTAAAAATAGATTTAAACTACTGCGACAGGACTACTTCAATAGAGCCTTGCCGCATTTATTTGTTGATTTTAAAATTGCGGCCGCTCTTATTAACGCATTTTACCAGGTAGCGGTTGATAATGAACATGCAAATGACATTTTAAGAATAGCCAATGAAAGGCTCCATACACCTAATCTTTTGTACGACTATGTACAGCTAAGGAACCTTAACAGACAAAGAGCCGCATTTATTACAATGGAAGCCAATCAGTTGGAAGACTTTCCTCGGCTAACAATAAATGAGATTTTTATGATATCCCTTGGGTCATATCAAATCGAACTTGCTAAATCATATTGCAGCGAACATTTACGCAATGGTTTATATACGATAGAAATATATCGTGAAAATGAATTAAACGATTTAGCAGCATGCAATATCCCCGTCCCGGGGAGGGTGGAGACGACAGCGGGAGACAAGAGGGGAGTCTTCCGATTCCACGTAACGAATGAGACTCTGTCACCCGCTGTTTACTCATCATCCTCCCCCTCCGTCCACAGCCCTCCTCTAAGGAGGGTGAGACCTCGGACGGCCCCCGCTCCTGTAGCTCCGATACAGGAGTTGCAAAACGGGATTTTGCTGAGTCCGCGATACCCGGGCCTCCCGAAATGTATTATTAGGTATGGGAACCACGGGCTCACCCCGGAGCTCGTCGGTAGGGTTAGGCAGGCGAACCCAGAGATGAATCTAAATCAGGTACTGGAACATTGCCTGCGTCAGACTGGCCATGGAAGACGTGCCTTAGGACTCTATTCATTCCCGTCGTCATGAATCAACAACTAAGATCATTGATTGAATATCCATCACCAAAATGTGTGGCTATTAAGAGGAAGAATACAATCCAGACATGTTCGAGCACGTTTATATTACGTATATATTCTGGTCAACAGAAATGAAATAGGTCCAGACGCCATCGCTCATTATTACTGCTCGTGCCTAACAGGTAGACGCACAGTAGGAACTTGTGCACATACCATTTCAATAATATGGTATCTAGGGTTAGGTAGGCACATACAATTTAATCCACCGGCAGGTCATCTAAACGATATTATTATTGATATTGATTGAAATGTTAATAAAAATATTTTTAACTGATAACAGCTGTTTTATTTTTTTACCAGCTGTTCCCCGCGGTGTCACCCGCTGCTCAGCCCGTAAGGGTCGTAGCGTGATGTTATATACAGATATATCGAGGAAGGCATAGGCCGGACTAACCAACACAAAAATAATTTTTCAATTCGAACCAGTAGTTCCTGAGATTAGCGCGTTCAAACACACACTCTTCAGCTTTATAATATTAGTATAGATGTATGTTTTACACCTGGAATTAAAACAAGTCTAAGATGTCAAACAACAAAAACTACAACTTCTTAACAGCATTACTTTGAAGGATTTATAACTTATTTATGGTAGGAGAAAAATATTTATAGCAAAATAACCCCATGGATTCTTCACAAAAATGAGTTTATATCTTTATATTTAGTGTTGTACAAGTATATTTAAAGTGATCTTATCTCTGTTGGTGGGTGAGCCCAGGCTTCATACATTTTTGCCCATGGTCCTTTAAGTCTAAAGGAGAATGGCAGAAGCTCATAGAACGCTGGCATTAAACTTTTTTAGTTTCTACAGAAATGAAAGTGGCATGGGTTGATGGGAATTTAATGCGCTTTTATTTAAAAATAACAAAAAAAAAATAACAACGGGGTTAAAGAGAAATCTTAATTTTTGTAAAAGTGTGGTTAAGTGCATTAATGGTACTTTAATAGATTATTTTACCTCTATAATTACTATTTTAACGCAAAAATGTTTATTGTATGCGTAACATATTGCTTAATACGCTTTGTAATGATTTGAAAATGATAACCATATACTTGTTGAAGTTTTTTTTAGTTCAATGATTTAGGTACTCACTGATCATACACATGAGTTTAAGTAAGTGTACGCTGTCTGTTTTAATTAAACTCAGTAGTCACACTAGTTACAGAAAACTCAGGAGACTTTAGACTCACTTATCGGAATCTAAGCATAGTTATAATAATAACAGGACCGTCGGGGCCGCGGTATTTTGTACTAGATTACGTGGCCTCGGCACAAGGGCAAAGTAGGAACATGGGTTCGGTTTTTAGTCAGTAGAAGTCTGACACTCCCCTTTGCTCTGCCCAAGAGCGGGGGGGTCATTTGATGATTTTCCACCCAACAAAAAAAAAAAAAGGATAACAGGATGATTATAGGTACAATAAAAAACCAGTAGGTATTTAATCAATATAACGAAGGTAGTTCAACCGTTTCGGGTATTTCGTTGTCAGAGTCCAAGTTCGACATGGTGGAGGTACGAAATAATAGTCTCAACACTGATTACAACTGCCTATTTATTCACTTCCGATAACAAATTAACAAAATCTTAAACAATCAAGCCGATGGAAATGGATTTAGTAAAGAAACGCGGTAAGTTCGATACAGGCGGGCAGAACGACCGTTCGCGCTCGTGTCTCACCAAAAAGTAACGTCCCTCAAGTCAAATGCGTCTAATGTCAACGACAACCGACCACTGACAACTGACATCTGACAGCCGTCAAACCAGACCTGCCACCCTCTGTATCGACCTCACCCAAGCACACTGCTTGACGTTTCTGACAAACGATGATAGATGGCGTTATTCTAAATTAACAATAATCAATAACAACTCTATTAATTGTGCCTCTGTGTTGATTCTGCGACACGGCCATCTTGACATTTCACACGTCCGCGTGTGAGGCATCTGCAACAAGAATTTAGGGAAAGTATATCGTCCCTTGCTCGGCCTCCCTGACCAAGACGTCGGGGAATAAACACACACGCACGCACACAATTCAGAATTAAATTTCACATTCGCATCAAATCTTTTAACGAAAATCGAACATCGAAATCAACACTCTTCAAGAATCATCAATTTTAAACCAATTCAACTTTCCGATCAAATCTAGTATGCAATGCTCTACTCGGTACCCAACTTCGCCACATACAACACACAAAGCCTCCATCAGGCAACCATGGGACCTCCCTCCGGTACCCAACCTCAACACATCTCATTGCCTCCATCAGGCAACCATGGGACCTCCCTCCGGTACCCAACCTCAACACATCTCATTGCCTCCATCAGGCAACCATGGGACCTCCCTCCGGTACCCAACCTCAACACATCTCATTGCCTCCATCCGGCAACCATGGGACCTCCATCCGGTACCCAAACTCAACTCAACACATCGCATTGCCTCCATCCGGCAATTATGGGACCTCGATCCGGTACCCAAACTCAACTCAATACAATGCCTTTATTAAGCTTCTTGAGCTATTACCTACATTGCCATGCTGGACGTTGGTCACCGCCCTTAAGTAAACACTTACACGCGTGCAGCAACGGACAGCATTGCAATGCATGCAATCCGAGTCACTTGCATACTACATTTGCATCTTTCACCTCTCACTTAAGGTCTAACACCTATAACATCAGCCGGTCTCATTTCGTCAGTCTTGCTAGTGTTAGGGTCAGAGTCGGAGTCGGAGTCAGAGTCCTTGTCGTCAAAATTGTCGCTGTCAGGCATTTTTCGAAGACGGTCGTGCGCATATTTGTAGGTTCGATTTGAATTAAGAGCTTTGAGTACGTACCGGTCACCTTCCAGTACCTCTATAACTTTGAAAGGCCCTTTGTATTTAGGATCGAGCTTTGTTTGATTTCGTTCTTCGTTCTGCAGCAATACAAACTCTCCAACAGAAAATGGTTTTAGTTTAGCTTTGGTAGAATCAAAACGTACCTTATCATAAGCTGAGCCTTTCTCCATATTCTCCACTGCCTGCAATCTGACTTCCTCAATGTCAATTTCGGGGTCGTCATCAACCACTGATAAAACATCTAAAGGCCTCGCAACCTTTCCAATGAGAAGTTCCAATGGGCTAGCTTGCGTGACTCGATTCATCGTACAGTTAAGAGCGAGCTGCACGTCGGGCAGAGCATCCTGCCACGAACGACTACTCGTTTCTATGGCAGTAAGCATGTTCTTTAATGTGCTCATGACGCGTTCTACCTGGCCGTTAGCCCTTGAACTACCTGTCGCTATTAGATGGAGCTTAATGTTAACGGACTCACAATAGTCCTTAAAGTTTGTACTGGCGAAGCACCTACCTTGGTCAGCGATAACGCGGTTGGGCGCACCAAATAGTGAAACACTAGATTTTAAAGCCTTGATACTACTAGCTGTATCGATGTTAAGCGTATGGTGAAGTAATACGTACTTAGTGAAGGCATCTATGAGTACGAACACATATTCCTTCCGGTCATTCTTGCCACTTAATTTTCCCGTAGCGTCAATATGTATAGTGTGCCAGGGTATAGCTACCTTAGGGATGGGATGCATTTCTGCCTGTACTTTACCGGAGTGTGACTTAGAAATTTTGCACGTAGCACAGCTGTCTACGAACTTTCGCACAAACCTCGTCATTTTGTCGAACCAATAAAGTTCGTAAACCTTTTCTAAGGTTTTTTCCCATCCCAAATGCAGCAATCCTTCGTGTACATTATTAACAACAGACCACCGGAACGTTCTAGGAATTATGGGCAAGCACAGAGTCTTACCACGTCGCTGAATTTTCCGATGTAAAACATTTGACCGAAGCTCGTACGTCTTAGCCACATCAAGAGGAAGCTTTCCATCCTTCAAACCACACACGAGTTTTGAAAGGTCTCCATCCTTCTGCTGTTCCGCAATTAGCCAGTTGTCATTAAGTTCAGCTAGATTAATTTGTTTGAAGTTTACCTTCTCAAAAGAAGCGCTCTCTCCATCGTCTGGTAATGGATTTCTTGAAAAGAAATCTGCATGAGACATTCGCTTACCGCTACGATGAACAATGTCGAAATCAAAGGCTTGCAAGAATGCCCACCATCTGTGAACACGTGGCATTAAGTCTTTTTTCTTACGGGTAGACTGCAATGAACTGCAGTCAGTCACCACGTCAAATTTGCGACCATGCAAGTAATGTCGGAAATGTTTTACCGCGTTTACAACAGCCAGAGTTTCTAACTCGTACGAGTGATACTTGGACTCTGCAGCAGTTGTGCGCTTGCTGAAATAAGCAATAGCGTGTGACTTACCTTCTTTTAGCTGAATAAGAACTGCTCCATATCCAACCGCGCTCGCATCCGTATGCAGTTCCGTCCTTAGAGCTGGATCATAAATCGACAATACTGGCTCACTAGTTAGAATAGAGATTACCTGCTGTCTTATCATCTCATACTCGGATTTCCATTCAATTCGGCCATTACCGGAGGTTAAGGCATATAGCGGGGCCATAATCTGCGAAAATTTTGCTACGAACTGACGAAAATATGACGCTAAACCAATAAATTGGCGCAATTGTGTCACCGTCTGGGGTGGTGGTAACAAAGTCAAACAACTAACCTTACGAGGATTAGGCCGTATCTGCCCTTGACTGATTTCGAACCCAAGGTACTCCACTTTCTGTTTGAGGAAGGCACACTTTTTATGATTGAGAGTAAACCCTTTCTCAGAAAGGACCCTAAGTACTACCTGAAGTCGCTCAAGTGCCTCGTCGACGTTTTCTGCAACGATGAGCACGTCATCCATATAGACTACAACGTAAGTATTTACCAAATCCCCAAGTGCGTGAATGAGAGCTCGCTGAAACACCGAAGGGGCGTTTCGTAGTCCAAATGGCATGGTCAAATACTCGAATTGCCCGTCAGGCGTCACAAAAGCTGTTCGCTCTATCGATTCAAATGAAATGCGAATTTGGTGAAATCCCGACGCCAAATCTAAAATTGTAAAGAAATGACCTCCATGCAACCTAGCTATTTGGTCAGAGATAAGCGGTAGTGGAAAACGATCAGGTACTGTATTATCATTTAGCTCGCGGTAATCCACACACATCCTATCTGTACCATCCTTCTTTTTAACGAGAAGGACAGGACTCGCAAACGGTGATGAACTACAGCGAACTATATTGGCCTTAAGCAATTCATCAATTTTACCTCGCACAACCTGTCGCTCCTCTGGGCTCAACCTATAAGGGCGTCGATTCACAGTCTTATGAGGGTCTATAAGGCGAATTTGCATGGGTTCAGTATCTGCAGGGGATGTAGGTACACCAGTAATAAAACTATGTTCGAAAGATAACAAAATATCAAGCAGTTCAGTTTTTCTTTCAGGGGGGATGTCGGTGTCTATCGTGTCAAAGTCAAATTTACAGTCAACAATTGCGTCACATGTCTGAACCAACCGTATTTTCTCAAATCGTATCTTATTTGACGACATATGAACTGCTAAGCCAATTGATAAAACTTCGCGTCCAATCATGATTTCATGTCGCAAATAATTGTCGGGTAAAACGTGAAATAGAATTTCAAAAACAATTCCATCGATCTCAACAGTAGTCAAAATTTGTACAATTGACCTTACAGAAGTCTGTCCAATACCAGTCAATGTTACATTTTCAAAAAGTCGTTTACCACTAAATTTACAGGATAAAGTTTCTTTAACAAGTGAACATTCAGCACCAGAGTCATAATAAAAATCAAATCGCTCACCAGAATGTCGTAAGGATCCAGCAGGTGCGTCCACAAGGCACACATCAACTCGCTTTTCCCTGACGGGATCAATCGCCGTGCTGCTGCTGGCCTCCTTGGCATTCCTCTTGGGGCAGTTGGATGCGTAGTGTCCTTACTCACGACAGTTGAAGCAAGTGATCCAGTCTGTTTTTCCTGTTGCCTGGTTACTCTTGCCACTGCTAGACGCCGTCGATCTCGATTGCTCTTCGTGTGCCCTCGAGTTTCTTTTCAGGCGACATTGCATCGCTCTGTGGCCTGTTTTGCCGCAGTTGAAACATTTAGGTCCAACGTAGGGCTCATTGGGGCGGTTCCTCTTCGCGTCAGGACCTTCACGTTCGTCACCAGCCGACGGGGTGCTCCTCTTCAGAAATGAAACAGCCTTCAGTTCACGTTGTAGGTCACTGCGGGTTTTGATGTCCGTAGTGAAGGATAGACGCTGGACACGTGTATCGTTCTTCGCGATATGAGCTAACACGGTCGCGATGGCAATCTGCTCTGTTGTGAGGCCGTTCCATTTCGACATAATGGATGTCATGAGGGTGGCTGCATATGCGGCCAAACACTCATTTTCCTTGGGTTTACTTCCATGCAAATTGATTAAAAAAGAAGCACTAGTCTCTGGACAATCATACCTGGCTATAAACAGCTCCTTAAAATCGCTCCATTTCATCCCAGGATAAGATATGGACGACAGCCATGATGAAGCTTCTCCCTTGAGTGCGCGGCTCAAGGCAATCATCAACGATGCACCTTGACTATTCGGATCGATAACACACATGTCTGCTGTTGCCAGCCAAGCACGCGGGTCGATATTCCGTTTTTCAGGGTCGTAATCCGGTAGGCGAACATCCATACTAGCAAAAGGTGATTTCATTGCTTGCACAATAGTCATAAAGTTTTTGTTTTGCTGCTCTAACAGAAAACGCCATTTTTCCGTTTCTGTGTCACTTTCAAACGCACGCGCATTGTCTTTACACTTTTCCTGGCTAGCACTGTCACTTACACCATGTAGGGCGTTTGAGTTACATCCCACTTCTGATAACGAAGGTAGTTCAACCGTTTCGGGTATTTCGTTGTCAGAGTCCAAGTTCGACATGGTGGAGGTACGAAATAATAGTCTCAACACTGATTACAACTGCCTATTTATTCACTTCCGATAACAAATTAACAAAATCTTAAACAATCAAGCCGATGGAAATGGATTTAGTAAAGAAACGCGGTAAGTTCGATACAGGCGGGCAGAACGACCGTTCGCGCTCGTGTCTCACCAAAAAGTAACGTCCCTCAAGTCAAATGCGTCTAATGTCAACGACAACCGACCACTGACAACTGACAACTGACATCTGACAGCCGTCAAACCAGACCTGCCACCCTCTGTATCGACCTCACCCAAGCACACTGCTTGACGTTTCTGACAAACGATGATAGATGGCGTTATTCTAAATTAACAATAATCAATAACAACTCTATTAATTGTGCCTCTGTGTTGATTCTGCGACAAATATTTTATTCATGCTCATCATCATATATTAACAATATATTATCTAAGAAAGGTGCAGGGGGAGACAGGCTATCTTGATGCCGTGCCCATGCCAAGTACCAGATGATTGACATGACATGAGCACAGCATCCTACTGTTCTTCGTCCAACAATGCAATTGCAACAGTATTGCTTTATAGCTTCCCGGCCACTTAGAGAGCTGTCAATCAAAATATAAACAAAGTATATCTTTCTTCCTACATGCCTTGACTTAATTCTTCCCCGTAAAATCCACAACGTGTTCAATGTTGACAGCTCTTCCAGTAGACTCCTGTCAACCTCCCTGCATACTTCTATTATATATGTGCCATTTGCCCTTACGTGCTCTCCATAATAGGAACGCGATTGTTTTATTTGATACGTTCCAAGAGAAATTAATATAAGTTCACTATAAGATAACCGGGGAAAATCTGTTACATTATCATTTTCAACGGTAACACTTACAAAATCAGCTCGTCTTCTGTTTAGTTGATTTATATTAACAAAATCAGATAAATTATTATTTACAAACATGTTTGCATTTATTATACTTAAGATTTCCCCGGCATCATTTCTATTAGTTATTGGAGGGTGAAACCGATTAATTAATGCAGCAGCTATTTTAATATTAATCATTGCATGTTTTGAGGCTAAATTAAAATATTCCTGCCTAAACAATTTAAAATCTCTTTTAAACCTACCATTGACTGCTTCTACAACCCATCTACAAATAGTAACTGACCTAGATTTGTTTGCTGCTAGTGTCGATAGTTGGGTTTCACCCGTCTGTAATGAAGCTGGAACATGGGTTTTATAACCACAAGCATTCAGTAAGGGCAAGGCATCTCTGAAACCCCTATCCAGTACAAAAGCATCACCTTCTTGAAAATGTCTGCGTAAATAACTATTTTCGTTTTCAAATTCCTTTAGCATTATAGCTGCATCTGATGTTGTAGCTGGATAGGGGCCCAGAATATCTATAATATATCCATCAGAACATACTAACATAAATGGTTTCATTAGATTTCGATATTTATGTAAGCTGTAAGTATTTTTTTGATAAAGATAATTAGAACTTTTTTGTATATAACAATATGTGCCATCAGCTATGACTATAGGGTTTTCCTGACCATCACTTTGCACTCCAAACAATCCTCGGGGTATCAATAGATTTCTTTGTATTATTTGTTCCCTCGATAAATGCGCTACACCCAAGTGAGTTGGAACGAAATTAGTAAATAATAGTTCTCGAACCTTTGACATCAGCATCTCCAAACTTCTCCTTGGAATATGAAATAATGTTGCCAACCTTTCATTGGGTTCACCTGTCCTCAGTTTCATTAAGAATGCAGCGAGAGCCGTTTTACCTCTTCGCATTTCATTTATGGTGGTAGGTATTTCATTTATTAATTGATTAAATTGATCTTTTGTGAAGCCAATCCAGTGACGTACTAGATGGTCTTCCATATTATTTATATTCGAAAAATCTAATGCGTTAACATTTGTGCTCTTTAAATGCAACATATCTTGTATATGCATTGCATTAAATGCATTTGAATAAGCACTAATTCCAGCTTGGAAGTCCCACGTTTCTGTGTTTAAATGATTACTGCACACACGACTATTGACTGGTACATAATAATTAAACTGTAAAAGCAGCATTTTTCTTGTTGACACTGGTAGCCTGAATCTTTCATTCCCCTGACAACCTTCAATAATGCACCTTGAGCCAGAGTCTACAGCTCGGATATAATCAGGCAACACAATTGTCTCTTGTCTTCTTGATACGGGCTGATTGATTACAAGATCAGGTTCAGACTGCTCTTCAACAACAGGTTCGGGATGATCTTCAACATCAGATGCAGGTTCATTATCTGCATCAGGTTCAGGCAGAATTTCAACATTAGGTTGAGGGCGGGTTTCAGGGTCATGTTGGGGCATAGACTCATTATCAGGTGTACCTTCAGAAGTTTCAGAATCAAGATGAGAGCGCCCACTCGAGGATGTGGATGCCCTGGATACGAAATGACGAGAAGCTTTGTCTGCTCTCACCCAGCAACGGTGACAAACATTGTTTGTAGTCCGCAGCTGCAACAATAAAACATTTATGTAAAACATAAGTACTTAAATGTGGACTTTATATAAGTGTAAAAGAAACTTATCAAGTACAACTGTGGAACCCACATCTGCATGAACTTATGTTCTTGTGTTGAAAAAAAAACGGTAGTACTGTTTCAATTATTATGAAATGGAGTTTAAACAAAGAACAAAAAATAATAAAATGATCAATAGGTACTTAAATACAACAATATAGTTTTAATAGAGATTAAAGTAGTGCAATAACATAAAAGTAAACCTTAGCTTTGTTCTCTTATGGTTCTGTAATATATTTTTGATATTCCTAACCCTAAAATAAAACATTAATTGTCATCTAAAACAAACCAACGCAAGGGGCTGGGCTGGCTGGCTAGTTCAGTTATCTAGTTTCCAAAGTACAAGCTCTGATCAGTTAGGAATCAGATGACCGTGTGTAAGGAATGTCCCAGGTTATTTATTTGAGTGCCCGCGAATGTCTTGAATAAATAACTTTTCAATTAATGTCATAATTAACTTACTTGTCGGGGCAGTATCCATTCTCGAATCACATTATATATGCCTCGTTCTCTGTCCGTGTCAGTCCGTAATTGGTGATTTCTTGAACGTGCAGTAGAAGTTCCACAATAGACACACACCTGTTGGTGCCCAACGGTACAAGAAGGTGGATGTGGTTCAGGTGTAGTATTTGCTTGATTTATGTAATTGGTTACAAGTACCCAACAGGCATTACATATATGATCCTGATTGCTCACCTAAAAAAATAAAATCGAAATAAGATTTAACCAAAAAAACAATCGAAATGTTTATCTAATAAAATAGGTCCATAAAAAATGAACTTACAGGCTCAGGAGCAATCCATAAGCGAATGACCGATAGAATGGATTCATCTTCCAAAGCATGTGTAGTTATCGTACTGCAACGATTTGTAGATATTCTACAGTTTACGCAGCGGTCCGTGGTTGACATCACGTTGACTCGTAATATACACACAAACAAATACGAGATGATCAAAGAAATATCAGTGTCCAAGATAGAGCGCCAAGGTCGGTCGTAGAGGTAGGAAACGTCGAGGTTCAAGTCTCGCAACGGCTGTTCAGAAAGGTAGGAGTCTTCGAAATCCAAAGGCAAGCCAGGTCGTTGTAAAAATCCACGTAAAACTTTGGGAGCGCAAAACATTCACACGAGCACAAAACACAGCAGCGAGCGATGCGACCAAGATGCGACTTGTGAAGTTGTGTCAACTGTCAGTGAAAGTGACGCGAAATGTCATCTACTTTTTTTTGTGTAATCTACAGTCTATGGTTTGTCAATAAAAATAAAATCGGAACAATAAGGTTGAATAAAATAAAAAAAACAATTTTCTAGCTACATCAAGAGTCCTCGTATACTGTATGAAAAAAATTAAAAATGCTTTATTCGTTTAAACAAGTAATCCTTAACAACTAGGGGTAGGAGCCTCCTTTTAAGCAAATAAGCCTGTGCTAAGAGACTCCGAAGAACTGTATACATATTTTGATTTTGTTATGATTTTATTTATGCGCTAACAAACTAAACATTATATAAATTAATTTATTAATAATTTAATTGTTTTTTTTTTTATGACAACACTGTCATACATAGTATGACATGACCAAAAAGCTCTGTGGTAAATCCGGTAAATCAAATCAAGTTAGCTGCTCATTAAAAACGAGATTTTATCCCAATTATGAATAATAAAGTTAATCTGGCTATCAATATATAAAAATAAGCACTTTTTTTTTAAATAGCTTTGAATTCTGTAACTTTTCAAAATCAGTAATGCCAAAAATTGCCTTCTCCTTTATGTTTAGAAAAAAAAAAAAAAAAGTGTGAAGAAGCGATCCCACAAGAATGGTGCAATAGTTCGCTAGTGCCCATCTTTAAGAATAAAGGGGATGTGCAGGACTGCAACAACTATCGGGGAATAAAGCTCATGTCACATAGTATGAAAGTATGGGAGAAAGTAATAGAGAAAAGAATGCGAGAGGAAAGTGAGATAACTCAAAATCAGTTTGGGTTTATGCCAGGTCGAGGAACAATGGACGCCACTTTTGCACTCCGCCAATTGTGCGAGAAGTACAGACGTGCACACAAGAACTTGCACATGGTGTTTATTGATCTGGAGAAAGCGTATGATAGGGTACCTCGGGATGTGTTGTGGTGGGCTTTGAAAGAGAAAGGTATACCTGGGAAGTATGTAGAGTTAATTCGTGCGATGTACAGACAATCTTGTACCTACGTCCGGTCAGCTGTTGGCAACACCGACGAGTTCAATGTGGCTGTAGGCTTGCACCAAGGGTCGGCTTTGAGTCCGTACCTCTTCCTGTTGATTATGGATGCTTTGACATCGGACATGCAGGAAGAGGCACCCTGGTGCATGCTTTTTGCCGACGACATTGTTCTTGTCGGTGAAGATGGACCTGAGATCCAGAGTAGATTGGAGAAGTGGCAACAGAGGCTGGAGAATGTAGGCTTGAAAATCAGTAGAACTAAAACCGAATACATGTTCTGCGATTTCGGCGGTCTCTCCAGCCCTGAACTCATAGCGCTAGATGGCGCGTTTCTTCCGGTCTGCTCCGACTTTCGGTATCTCGGTTCACTCGTGCAAAGCGACGGCGAAATAGATCGTAGTGTTAAGCACAGAATTAACACGGGATGGATGAAATGGCGGCAGGTCACGGGAACAATCTGCGACTCCCGCTTTCCCCTTAAACTAAAGGGGAAGATTTATAAAACAATGGTTAGACCTGCTGTCTTGTATGGATTAGAATGTTGGGCCACAAAAGGGATGAATGAAAGGCATTTGCATGTGGCTGAGATGAGAATGCTTAGGGGGATGTGCGGTGTTACGCGAATGGATAAAATAAGGAATGAGTACATAAGAGGAAGTCTGAAAGTGGCGCCGGTGACTGAAAAGTTGTGTGGAAATCGGTTGTCGTGGTATGGGCATGTGATGCGGAGGAATGAGGAAAATGTTGTGAGGAAGGTTTTAAATATGAATGTGGAAGGATATACGAGTAGAGGAAGACCAAAGAAACGATGGATGGACTGTGTTAAAAATGATATGGTAAAAAAGGAGGTGTCTCATGAGATGACGAGAAACAGAGAAGTATGGAAGAGGAAGACATGCTGCGCCGACCCCAAATGAATTGGGATAAGGGCAAGAGAATGATGATGAAAAGAAAAAAAAAAAAAAAAAAGGTGGCATCCCAGCCAGTCGCCAACAGTAAGTTTTAAAAATAAGTGCCTTATGGAGTTGGGTGTTTGGATATGTTATGCGATTCTGCTTATGTCTTTATATGCGCGTTATAATAACTGTGTGAAATGTTCGATATTATGTTTTTATTGAAATTATAATGGCTAACATTTGTTTTTTAAGATAGGGGCAAAATTAAATAATCTCAGAGTTTCATTTTCAAAACAGTGTCTTTCGCACCTCATTCAGCTTCGCATTGAGTTAGGGCTCTCGCTTATAAATAGGTTTCTTTTACTTTTGTTCGCATTCTTTTTTGGTTGGTCTTGCCTGGTCGCATTTTGGGTGGTTATTTTGTGCATTGGCTGCTTAGGCTCGTTACATGACAGAAGTTAAAACTAAAGCTTTGATTTATTTTCAGATATTCAACCGATCAACCACCAATAAAACCAACATGCGGACATAACACCAGGGCTTATCAATGTAGCAAACTTAATTCAAACGATGTCCTTTTCTTTAATAGAGCATTTTATGCAACAAATGACAAAATTAAACAGGATAATTTTATTCTAAAGCATGTCATATCTACAGCCATAAGAAGACGACGCCCAAAGACTGGAAACAAACCAGGAAGGTTAATGGCTCTTAAATACTTCATTCGCAAGAAAAAAGACAAAGCGTTGATCCCTGTTTGCAAGAAAGCGTTTTTAAGCATTTTGAATTTTAAAAAGGGACTAGATGGTGTGGCTAAGCGTTATTATGTAACTGGCTCAATGGCTGTCGAAAACCGTGGTGGAGATAAAAAAACGCACACATATCGCTCACGCAAAGAAGCTGTTGAAAAGTATATTCAAACTTTGCAACCTCTAGAAATCCACTGCTGCCGGGATAAAGTACGGCAACGGCAATATTTACATCCAGAGCTTAATATAAAAAAGTTGTGGAAAATGTATTCCGATGAAGTACTTCCTGGTTTTTCAGTTAGTTTCAGTTTCTTCCGTAAAATTTTCGTTACAAGATTTAATATTGGATTTGGTAGTCCTAGGCAGGACGTGTGTTCCACGTGCCTCCAACTTAAAGAAAAAATAAAAGTAGAAAAAAATGGTAGCGAAAAAGTAAGACTTATGACGGAATTGCGGATACATAAGCTTCGTGCAAAGGCATTTTTTAAACTTCTCCAAAAAGAAGAAGAAAACGAGATACTGTTATCTTTTGACTGTCAGAAAAATCTACCAATGCCCAAAATACCCGATCAATCCGTTTATTACTCACGACAGCTGTACTTATATAATTTTACCATCGTAAGAGGGTCATCTCATCACAATCTGTCCAAAGATAACGTATATTCGTACATTTGGACGGAAGAAACTGCACATAAAGGGTCAAACGAAATTTTTTCGGCCGTTATTGATTGTTTGGACAAACTCGATACAAATGGAATTGAGAAGATACGTCTCATGGCTGATGGTTGCGGAGGCCAAAACAAGAATTCCATTTTGTTGAGTGCTCTAATGAACTGGCTTTATATGAACTCGCAGGACGTCAAAAGTATAGAAATAAATTTTCCCGTAACCGGACATTCTTTTCTGCCACCAGACCGTGTATTCGCATTAACTGAAAAACAAATCAGGGAAATGGAAACTATATTATTACCCGAAGACTACATGGATGTCTTAAAAGAACACGCGACGGTTTTGCGATTAGGAACGGACATTCCGATATTTGATTTTAAGACACAAAGCAGAAATGTTTTGAAGTCAACCCAAAGCTTTCATTTTCAAATAACAAAATGTAAAAGATTTATCATAATTTTACATGGAGGAGAAGTCAAGATACGTGGGGAAATGTCTTACCATTCTGATATAGGTACGTAATTGACATCCTTATTTATTATTATCTTGTGAATTTGTACCTAATTCATGATTGATTGATGAAGATAGTAAGTTTGTACTGTTATTTTAATATAGAATTTAATTTCATTAATTTAATTTCAGGTGTCGCTAAAATAATCAATAAACGCGGCCAATCGTTTGAAAATTTTAGTCCAGAAATGCTGCCAATTGGAGTTCCAGTTATTGAAGCAAAACTAATTGATGTTCGCAAATTGTTGGAGACACACTTTGGCCAAGATTGGGCCTCGTTGCCGCAATTAAAATATTATAAAAAAGTGCTAAACAGTGAGAATGTGATAGGTCGACCAACTCACGAAGAGATTGAAGAAGATGATTCAGAAGAAATATTGAATTTTGTTTAAAAAAATTATATACGCTCTTAATATAATATATAAAAAATAACAGTGGAACTAGTGTTGTGGTAGTGGCGAAATCACGGAATGCTATCGACAGTCAAATTCGTAGTAGCTAAGCGAAAAACCAAAATAAAAAATGGAAATCTAGTTTTATTTTATAAAAAGAGTAGGTTCTTTTTATAAAAAGGAAAAATTGTAATAAAAATAATTAAAGCATGATTATTAACACTTTTTTTTTTACATATCTCCCAAGAAGGTACAGTGGATTTATCCGAGTTTGAAGTTAAGCGACACATATGTAGCTGCGCGTTGGCTACTTAAGGTGATTGAGGTCGGTGAAATGATGACGACGATTTGTTGTAACAATAAACTCAGTATATTGCATAAAATTAAAAGTTTTACAAAATGCGTGTGCGCAATGAAAAAGGTGGTAAATCGTAGTGTGTAAAGATGGCACACGGGTTCCCACGTCGGCCGCCCTGATGTCCTCTGATTGGCTCGCTGGACATCGTGTCATCGCAATGAAGCTAATTGCTGCGGTTGTCTGGTGATGGCCGCTTTTAGTACGTTTTATAGTGTTGTGCGGCAACATCCAGGCTTATATGCCCCCTACTCTTTCTCCTGAAGATCACGGTCTCCTGGACAAGGACCTTACAGTTCTCTTCGGCTTGAGTGACTCCGTTATCTTAGCGCGATCTCAACACCAAACATCCTGCCTGGAATAGCGCGACCACGAACCCTAGGGGGAAAGTCGTGTTCAACCTTGGCGAGAAGCTTCACTTCGACATTATCGCTACTATGGAGCCTACCCACTAACCGGGTACCATCGATTACCATCCAGACGTGCTCGATATAGCGCTGCTCAAGAACGTCAACCTCAGGTTGCGTTCCACCGAGACGCTACATAAGCTCCCATCATCGTTCAGTGTTAATGCACCTGGTTCCTCGGTCGGGTTATTCTAACCCCAGCCAGCCCCCTGCCACCATCACGATCACCGACTGGGAGAAACTAGGCGATAAGCTGAAATCGACCACGTCACCGCACCTGGACGAGATTCCCGATCATATTCTCAGTCGCAGACACGACGGCGCCATCAACTCGTTTACGGCTCACGTTCAGTCCGTTATTATGGAGTGCTCGCAGGAGGTTCCGGAGATGAGTGATCATCGATGGAAACTACTCGCGGACATACGTGATCTGATAACCGAGAAGACATACGTCCCTACAGTAGTTGGCCTAATGAGTCGAACAAAACCCACATGCGTAACTTGCAGCTTGCTGTGAAGAAACGCACTAGTGAGTTTCGTAACACTCAGTGGGACAGCGACCTCGAGCCAACCCATCAGGCTTACTGGCAACTGCAACGCAAGCTGCCAGCCACCGATGAGGCTTCAATGCCCCCTCAGAACCGACCAGACAAGAGCGTCGCTTTTGACGACTCTGAGAAGGCCGAGTGCCTGGCTTACAGCCTGGAAGCCCAATGCACCGATAGCTCTTAACCTGTAGACAAGCGTCATCTTGCCAAAATGAACGCAGAAGTCGAATTTAGATCTAACCTACCCCCTGTAAAAGACCCGGATCATCCTCTGCTTGAAATGACTCCCGCTGAAGTGCAAGACATCGTTAACGGGCTTCTGCCTCGAAAAGCACCTGGCTCCGATGGCATCACCAACAGGGTGATTAAACTCTTACCCCCTCAGCTTAGTAGTGCTACCGGCTGGCATCTTCAATGCTGCCTAAGCTAACAACATTTTTCCGCAAATTTACAAAGAGGCCAGTGTAATTGGTATTCCCAAGCCAGGTAAACCTAAGGCCGAGCCGTCGAGTTGCCGGCCAATCAGTCTCCTGTCCACACTCGGCAAAATCTACGAGAGGCTTATTTATAAGCGGCTCAAAGATTATGTCGAAGCTAAGAGCCTTATTCCCGACGAGCAGTGCGCATCGTCGAACACGTCAGCTCTAGTTTCCAGCGTGGTATGATGACAGGCAGTCTGAGACAGTGGACGATCGAAGTAAACCCGGACAACGTCCCCCCCACGTCCGATCACAATGTACGCCAAGTCTATACACTGGGAGAAGCAAGTCAAGTACTTCGGAGACATACTCGACCACCACCTTTCCTTCGGGAAGCATATAAGAGCAGCTCCTAACAGAGCGGCCTTTGCCATGAGCATACTCCATTGCGAAGAGCAATTTGTCGCTGAAGTGCAAGTTGCGTCTTTACACTGCAGTGATCCGACCAATCATGACATACGCTTGTGTCGTATTTGCCCACGCTCATCCGCGACACATCCACCCACACCGATTTCTCCGTAAGATCACCGCAGCGCAGCACCTTGGTTCGTCCGTAATGTCAGTCTTCATTTAGATGCCCACCACCCAAAATGCCCACCGTTCTTCAATTCATGAAACGCCTTTCCAAGCGCTTCTTTGATAGAACGCGTTCGCGCCGTGATATAACTCGTTCACGTTCGCGTTGTGATAAAACTCGCAAAAAAACTCGCGTAAATCTCGATTCTACCCTCATGATGTTTCCGTACAAAGTGCGTTGGGTGGGCAATATCATGTCGCGACTAAGTGCTATTGAGGAAAACACCGCTTCGCATGTTACACCGTCAATTCGTGATAGCACACCTCCGCTGGAAAAAAGTGTTTCTACGACTCAAGCACTTGTTGATGCGTTGGGACATTTAACAAGAAGCAAGTCTAGCAATTATTATGTTTCAAATTTTGATCCGGAAATAATTTTGAGGTGTGGTGTAGCGAAGCCGACAGGGCTAGGAATTTCAATCGGTGGGACGATCTCGAGTGTTTTCGGCGTGTGGCACACTATTTAAAAGGTGACGCGAAAACGTGGCTAACCGAGTGGGCTACAAACGATCTCTCATGGTCCAATTTCACGAAAGAATTTAAGTCGTTGTGCCCGCAAAAGAATAATTATGCCCAAACTTTTCACGAGGTTTTAAACACCGCGTCCGACAAGTTTTCATCATACGCAGAATACGCGCGGCGTTCTTTATTAAGGTTACGTGTAATAAAAGGGCTAAGCGAAGATCTTATGACCCAAATAGTGATTCACGGTATCAGTGATGTACAGGTACAAGCAGTAGCTACTAATGCTAACCTAACAACAGAAAACCTAGTCTCATTTTTATCTACGTACGTAAAGCCTGTTCGCAAACCCGATATCCGAAACACCGATAAATCTGCGACATCCAGTGCGACTAAAAAACGTAATGTTAACGGTTCTAATAAGTCTGAAAACAAGTGCTTTGTTTGTGGCCAAACAAGACACTATAGGGACAAGTGTCCCAAGAAGCGTAATGTCTATGATAAAACCGATAGTAGTAGTAATGCCAAACCCGTTTGTTCCTTTTGTAAGAAGGCAGGGCATAAAGAGAGTGACTGCTTCGCTAAGGCTCGATCTGAGTCTCAAACTAAGAACAGCAATCAACGTAAAGTTAATTTGTGTAGCGAACTTTCAAACACGAAAAACAATAACGATATAAGTACAGCAGTGATACAAGGTATACTTATCGGTATGAAAAATATTCTACCTGTGACAACATCGTTCATCTGTCATTATCGAGACAAGATGTCAGGGAAACGCGGGCAATCGATTCTCCGCAAGGTAAATATTTTTATTTTACATGTTTTACATTTCTAAACTAACTTTATTGTTATTTTAATTTACTACGAGTAAGTAATGATTATGCTTTGCTTTGGAATGGGTTTTACGTAATGTTTTGTGTTTTTCGTAACATTTTTATGGACGCAAAGTTGTATGTTTCTCACAGTGAACATTGCCAAATTAGGTATAACTTTTATTTACAAATATTATTTTTTTGTTTGGTGGGCTTATTTGTTTTTTCCTGCTTGTTAACAGAATACAATATAAGATCGCACGCATAGAATACTAGCACTTATACCTGCCGAGCATGCACCATCCGATACCAGTGATAAATCCGAAACTAACAGTGACAATGAATTGCTACCACCTTCTCCGAGCCCTGTTTCATCTTCTGCTCCTTCCATTGATTCTTCTTTAGAACGCTTAGACATCAGTAGTAGTCCCGAGCCTGAACATACTCAAACTGACGATGATCAGCCATTAGAACCATCCCATTTATACCACCCCGAAGCTCTTCAATTAACTCCAGTTTTGCATGAAATTTGCCCGAATACACACACCATCCAGAGGACAAAACTATGACAATGTTCCATCATTATCTTCCATAATTTCACTTTCATCTGAGAAACAGACACCTACACCTGGTACGTCTAAATTTAGAAAAACCAGAGCAAGAAAGCAGATAGCTCCAGCTGCCAAGAAATCGAAGAAAATTTGAAATTTACTCTTTCATACAGATGGAAGAAAGGTATTTTTCGTCATCGAGCCGTGATAGAAGAAATAAACGGAACATTTGACGATTTTCCTAATGATGACCCTCTCGATTATTTGAACTTATTTTTTTTGAAGATATATTCACCGATTTAGTAGACCAGACCAACCTTTACTCTGTTCAACAAACCGGAAGATCTGTTCAAGTATCAGAAAATGAGATGAGGGATTTTATAAGTATTCATATTCTGATGGGAATTGTTGAAATGCCATGCTACCTGGACTATTGGAGCAATAGGTTCCGATACGGCCAGATACACATTATGACATTAAAACGCTACCAACAAAAATAAAACTAAATTTTACAGACAATAATCTGCAGGACTCGGACAGGTATTACAAAGTAAGACCCATAGCCGAGAAAATTCGAAAAAATTGTTTGATGCAAGAAAATAAAAATAAATTTAGTATTGACGAAATGAACGAACCTTACAAGGGCAGGAAAGCAGGAAATAGAAAACAGTACATGAAAGACAAGCCAAATAAATAGGGCTTGAAAAATTATGTACGTGCTGGTGTAAGTGGAATCATTTATGATTTCATTTTATATGCAGGAGAAGACACCTTTCGTTTACATAAGTTTACAGAGCAAGAATCTTCACTTGGGCTTGGAGCACAAATAGTTATAGCCTTGACTCAGACTATACAAAAAAAAACCAGCTACTATATTTTGTGATAATTTCTTTTCATCACCAGAGCTTTTTTACATATTGAAAGAAAACTATGGTGTCTTTGGGTTTGGTACAATACGAGGCAACAGAATTAGAGGAGCTGAAAAAAATTTACCTGATGAAAAGTCGATGAAGAAAAAACAGAGGTGTGCGTTTTCACAAGTTGTTTGTGACGCAAACAAATTAGTTATTGTTCGCTGGAATGATAATAAACCCGTAAGTCTTATAAGCTCATTTGTTGGGTCTGACCCGTGCAAAAAATAAAAAGGTATTGCAAAGATCGGAAACAAAAAATAGATGTTGATTGTCAGCAAATTGTTCGTGAGTACAATAAACATATCGGGGGTGTGGACCTGGCTGATATGTTAATATCTTTATATAAAGTTCCGTATAAAACGAGAAGGTAGTGCATAGGGATATTTAGTCAATTGCTAGATATAGGTATGCATAAATAATGCTTGGTTATAGCATAAACGTAACTGTCATAGAAATCAACGAAAATCTAAGTTATTGAAGGTTTTTCGATGTGAGATTTACTTAAGTTTAACAAAGAAAAACAGATCTATACCTCTTGAAAACATGCAGGAATGTAAAATTATAAACCCAAGATCAGCCAGGCCTACAAGTCCCATCAGGTTCGACAATACAGGACATTATCCCAGTATTAAAGAAGATATGGGGCGATGCAAGTTTTGTCAAAAAAATACAACCGTGTATTGTATAAAATGCGATATGAGGCTTTGTTTTGTCAAAGGAAAAAATCCTCGCAATTGTTTTTTAAATTTTCATATACATAGAGTTTTTATTTTACCTATTAAGGTGACACTAATTTGGCAATGTTTACCACAGTGAACATTACAAGTTACTTGTTATTCTCAACGTATTTAGGGGTACGTATTTGAATATCGAAGATTAAAATACCTACGCTTAAAATATCGATGTTCAAAACATCGAAAATTTAAATATCGATTGTATCAAAATGTCGAAAATTGTTATACCTACGCTTAAAACATCGAAAATTAAAATTCCGAATGATTAAAATTTCGAATGATTCAAAATATCGAATGACATTATGCCTAAGTTCATAATATCTACGTTCAAAATACCTACTAGTTAAAATACCGAAAAAAAATTATACAGGGTGTAAATCAACCCATTCTGTACATCAAACTAAGTACCCCTACGCAAAAATTTTTGCTGGGAAACGTTTTTTTTTATGGGGATTTTTTTTTAACTTTGACCCCCAATATCTCCGTAACTAGGGGGTTCCCAGGTATGGTCTAGAACAAAAAAAATATCGCAGTGGTTATATTGTACATTTGCGTACATATGTGTTTTATTTTGGGTTTTTATTATGTAAAAATAATTAAAGTACCTACATTACATGAGGTTTTCCTTGTTTTTTTTTTGTAACCCACCTAGTAACTGATTACCATCTAGCAAACAAGCTTGCAGCAATCATGCAACATGCAAGCAAGCATGGTTTCTGTCACGGCTCCGGCGCTGCAGGGCTCCGGCAGTCCCACGCGAGCTTAACGTCGCAGATGATCTAAACGCTCACCACCGCAGCTTCGGCTTGTTGGCCGGCTTCGCCGGCCAGCCTCAGCTGCGGCGGCGGGCGTTAAAACCACCTGCTCCTCAGCTCGCGGGCTGCCGCGCCCCTCCGCGCCTACGCGATTCTAAATTACACTCTAGGGGGGTAGGGCATACAAGACTACGTGGAGTCGATTTTGCAGCGATACGTTTCTGTCACTAACTTTAGTAGCACAACATATTGACTTTCAAAAATATATTTTAATTTAAAGACCTAAATAATACCTTCACGATTGACCTATGCTTGTACACTGGACACTGACTTTCATGGATAAAATAGGTCGAAATTGTTTCAAAACCAAATTAGGGTACCCCGAATTTACGTAGTCTTTTGGCTGTTACCCCTAGAGTGTATATAAAAATCCGGAGGCGCAAAGGGAGGGCAACCCCCGCTCGCTGTAGGGCGAAGGGGTTGCACTTCCCGTAGCGCCGGAGACGTTGCAGAAGCAACCTTTTTCCACTTATACTACTTACATCAAAAATAAATTTTCGATGTTCAAATAATATATGTACCCATCGATTAGGACGTTCGATAGTTTGTACTTCGATATTTAGGACATTCGATAATCTGTATTTCGATGTAGCTTTTGTAGATATTTAGATTTTAGATGTTTTGGACGTAGGTTATTTAACCATTCGATAATATAAACTTTCGATATTTTATGTTTCGGTTTTATGGTCGTTCGATATTTCCATTTTCGATGTTTTGAACATCGATATTTTAAGCGTAGGTATTTTAATCTTCGATATTCAAATACGTACCCGTATTTAGCAGTGTTTACTGTGATGAACATTGATTTCCTGAATACCTGTAAATAAAATATTTTTTTGTCTATTTTTCCTAAGTTTTATTTAACCCTAGGACTTCAGAAATATAACTTATTTCATAAAATCAAACAACTCGGATCTCTGCCAAATTAAGGGTTAAGAATATTTCGCTTGAGATGGACTTTGTCATAGTACCCGCATCGTGTATGAATACTCCCATTTTCATAGGGACTGACGTACTAAATCGCGATGGTGTTACGTTTATTCGCACGACACACGGACAGTATAAATAACGCTTTGAGTGTTAGTGAGTCTAACCAAATAAATACGTCTCTCGGAAGTGCGGAACTTGTTACGGTGATGGCTGTGATTAACGAATTTTCTTCGTTTTTAAAATTCGGTAAAGCCACTACTACTGTAAACACTGGCAAAATGCGCATCAATTCAACAAGTGACGTACCTGTGGCATACTATCCATATCGTTTGTCGTTTCAGAAGAAACTTAAGGTTCGCGAGATATGTCAGGATCTTTTGGACAAAAAGATTAATAGGGAGTAAGATTCCGAATACGCGAGCCTGATAATTTTAGTCAAGAATAAGGGTGGCTCAGACAGAATGTGCGTAGACTTTCGCGCACTGAATCGCATCACTGTCAAGGATAGGTATCCCCTACCCTTGATTGGTGACCACATTGATCGGCTCGGGGGTTCGAAATTCTTCACTTCTCTGGACATGGCTTTAGATTTCCAATACTTTAACACCAGAAGCTCACTATGAGTATTTAAAAATGCCCTATGGTTTGTACAACTCTCCCACTGTGTATCAACGTATCATCAATAATACCTTGCGTAAATTTATAGACGCAGGAAGTGTTCTGGTATACAGGCTGAATTTTTAGTCACCGTCCAAATTTTTTCTAGGCATTAGGTATCATTCACTAACACCATTTTTGAAAAAAAATCGATATGTAAAATTTTCATATTAAATCATTTTCCCGAAAAAAATATCCGCGGTCACTAAGTTATACGTTAATAATACTACACTTGCCGCGCAAACATTCAATGAAGGGCAGCGCGCACCCCGCGTACCCCCGCCCCACTACACTGCGCGACCGGACATAATTATCTATCATTAGTCGGCCCCGCGCACCCTTTCGCGACGCAAGCGCTTACTTCCGTGTTCCCGCGCATCCCGACGGCGCGCGGCGGGCGGCGCCCCGCGCTATCGTGATTACAATGTATTCTCACCGCGAGTATTATGAAATGGTGCGATCTTACATACTAAGTGGTGAAAGTTTGAACGGTGCTCAGAGACTGTACGAAGCAGTAGGTATTCCTCGCCTTCGCAATCAAGGGATCATCAACCCTTCAGTACCTAATCGCCAAACGATTTTAGCCGCTACTCAGAGGTTATTAGACCATGGCCAATTTAATGTGTGTCAGGATTGCTCTGCCAAGTTATCAAATCAGAAAATGGTTTCAGCCAAAAATTTGTCGATATTTGTCAAAATCGAAAGAAACAAACCCCGTATTTGTCAAAGCAGAAATAAAGAAGTTATAAGCGTTTTAAGTTGGCCGCGCAATCCTGACGTCAAGGACTGCGCGGCCACGGAGATCTCAGCAACTACTTGGGATAGAGAAATAATTCCTTTTGTCAACTCAAGTCTGTATTTGTCAAGATTTGTCGAAAAATGAATTGTTCAATGTTACCTTTGGACATTGACTCAGCACTCTGCCTGCCTCATGCGATCCAGTTAAAATATTGACTTGGTTGCATATTACACGCATAGGACACATAGAATTAAGTATAATAGTGTGTGTTAAGAGAAACTAGTATATAAGCAGAACATTTTGTAAATAAATCAGATTTGAATTTTATATTCTTGTCTCATTACCCCTCACTGTGGCCAAGACACCTTTAGCCATCTCCGATCAGTCTCGTGAGTCTGCGTGACTGGCAGTGAGTGTACCCTTCCCGAACCTGGTATTCCTGTCTACTATCCGTCTGTTACCTTAGGTCGCATGGTGCAGACATCCTGTACTTATCTATATATTTATTTATCACACACTAAGTATATGGTAGGCTAGGGACTGTTAGGCTTGTAGGTCTTTGTAGGTTCCTTAACTTATCATATATTTCCATGTACCGTCACACCCTTGACAATATTGCGGCCTTACGTGACGTTTGTTAAGGGTGGATGTACATGAATCAAAGCTCTATATCAATATTATAATTAAATATTCGCCTTGAAAGTCATGGCCGCGCAGTCCTTGATTTGCTATTTTGTTTTTAGTATTTTTTTTATTAAAATTGAAGACTTCATATAGTATAGGAGTTAAAAGGAGAAAGGTTTTAATTTGTCGAAACTGACAAAAGCTTTAAAATACGACTAAAGTGTAATTAAACAGACGAAATCAATTTAAAACACAAAACTCGTGGCCGCGCAGTCCTGACGTTACTTTAAACCATGATATCTCAATAACTATAGTAGCTAGGATTTTGCTGTAGACGTCCATATAATCCTTATATTAACCCCATTAAAATGACATATCCTTTTACCCTCAACACTGTTTGGGACGCGAGTAATCTCAAGAATTATGTTACCCCATACAATGTTCTAGTAGAGTGACCATAATTTCAAGACCATAAGTTCAAGACAATACAGTCTAAGCGCATTTCTGTTCTGGTTTCTATTGTTAACTGATAAAAAACTTTTTTAATATTTAGATATTCTTATACATTATAAACAAAATGTACAGAATTATATTAATAGAATCTTGCAAGTTACTGCTCGTGGAAATGTTAATTATATCTAAAATAACGTTATAAATAGATATACACTATTTTAACAATTACTTACAGTAGAAGCACTAAAAAAAAATATCATTTAAGACGTGCTCAAGAATAAATGCAGCGTTACATTCACAATTATAATGATATATTTTAAAATATATCGAAGCAATTCTTATTCTTAATCTGTTTGATTCTTCACTGTTAATATAACGCTGTTATATCGTTATTTCTGTGATTATTGTCAAATAAATTGAGTATACATAAATACTCTTTATTCCCAGGGTCAGTAAAAAAAAACACTGAATCAAATGCACGAGTAAATTTAATATTTTTTACAGATAAATCAGTAAAATTACTATTTTAACATTATTCTAAGTTGGTCTCTTCGGCCGCACTACAGGAGCATCGACGCGAGTTTGCCTATTGCGCTCTCTTTCTAATATTGCTCTTCATTCGCACAACTGCTGGTCAGCGGACCACCGCGCTCGCGTCGAATCGTCACGATACCAGTATTATATCTCAACGGACTGTTACTGCTGTACGTTGTGGATCCGACAGTGATATTCCGATAAAAAGGACATAAGTGTGTATTCAGTGAGAGACTTAGTGTATATTTAAACGTGATATAAATAATTACGTGATATTAATCAATATGGTGAGTTATTTATTTTTGAATTAAAGGTGATGGCCCAAAAAAAACCCAGAGTCGACAAAAACTTCTTATGTGCGGTCTGAATGGGCTTAATGTGTACATAAAAAAAATTATTTTATTTCCTCGAAAAAGTATGGGGTTAAGTTTTTTTTTACATAAACCATACACTACAAATCCTTGTTAATAAACAGTGATATTTAGTAACGTACCGTTGAAAGGCAGCTACTATTTTATCTGAATCTGTTAGCCTTGTTTTTGTTCAAGCTAGAAAGAGACAAAGTCTTTGTTCCCTACCTACGCCCGGCGGCTTAGACCCGGCGCGGTGGTGGCCTGCTCCGAAACAATGGTTTTTTTTTGCGCTCGCGCTTGCTTTGTAGTAAACCTGTTTCTACCTGCTTCTGATGGTAACATAAACACTGTTAGTCAACGATTCAACGCAGTCCTTCGTTTGCTATCGTCGTGATCTGTGCGTTTTGCAATCCTAATCATCCGTGAATATTTTTACCTTGACCATCGCTTTTTCTTTACTGGACTCCGATTTTCCTTCCCGATTCGATACTGTGGCGTGTTATACTGAACTGAAGTTTCCCTGTGATTGAACATTGTTGAAAATGGCTACAAATAACCATTGTGTGACCTGTGACCGTTCCGTTCTACGAAGGAGGCACCATGTGTTGTCTTTCGAGTTTTTGGAATCACACCGAGATTTCGTCGAGTATATGTTTGGCCACTTTGCAACAGCAACAAGAAGTAAGTATTTAGTTTTAAAACTCCATTTTCATCTCTATGTACTACACTTATACATACATATTTTGTAGAAATCCAGTAGGTAGTTTTTTGTTAAAGCTTTGATTGATGAGATTTTAACACGATACATTAATAATAAGTGATAATAGCGGATTAAAAGTAGGTACTGGCACGTTTGTCATTGTAAGACCCGTTTTAGAGCTCGGCCTTAAGGCCTAAGGTTAAAACACTGTTATACTTGATACAATAATGTAGTGTTTCAGTATCAAGTGTAGACTGCAAAATCAATTGAAAATAATATAATCTTGATCACTTTGCTATAATAAAATAATAACGTTTATACATATAAGTAAATTGTAGAGTGCATACGCGACAGATGTGTCACTTAGTAGTTGATAACGAGGGAGGAACAGTCCACCTAATTATAGTAGGTTCCGGAAGGTTAGGAATGACTTCAATGAGAGAAAATATATACAATTATTTGTGTTTTTCGTTCATTTCAGATTGTATTTGACGGATCCAGAATGATATGTCATCCATGCTGGCAGCGTATTGACTACGGCTTAAGGCATCTGCCTACACCACAGGCGCCACCAATAGAATCGTTTCCAGTATCAGGTTTGACGCGCGCGGCAAACACATCAAGACGATGTATGATTGACAATTGTCATAACTTAGAACTTCGTTCTGTGTCCAATACTATGAAGGCGTATCTATTGAGCTACTATCGATTCTACATACCACCTCTCACCCGCATCTGTCAACACCATTTGAGGAACATGACTTGGGAGGATTTCCCGGAACATGTCACCCAACGTCAAGATAGTTTCAGTAGCGAGTGCATACATGATATAATAGCGATGTATACACAATGTCTCGAAAAAAAAGGTCAGCTCGATTTTGAAAACTTAGATGAATTGAGTCCTGATACCCTTCACTTTTGGACTGGCATAAGTCACCAGCAATTCAACACCATATTTAATGAAACACCTTCTTTAAACGAATATTCAAATGGGAAAACGATGTTGGGCATCTATTTATGTAAATTGAGAAGCGGTGAACCTAACCGAAGACTTACGTCAGTTTTTGGCTTGCCTAGGTCAACTATTCAACGTAAAATAAAACAAGCGAGAGTATGTCTCGAAAGTGAGTTTCTCCCACGACACCTCGGATTCGACCATATCACTCGAGACGAAGTTGTAGCGAGAAACAGGATTTTGCCAAATAATATTTTTGGAACTCAAGACCAAACGAGAGCAATTATTGTTTTAGACGGTACTTACTTATTCGTGCAAAAAAGCTCAAACTTCTTGTTTCAGCGCATGAGCTACAGTCTACATAAGTACGACAATCTCATAAAGCCATTTATGATTGTATGTGGAGATGGCTACATTTTAGAAATCACAGGACCCTACGATGCTCGAACGTCGGATGCTAATATATTACGACAGATATTGGATAATCACACTGGTGACATGGAAGAGGCTCCAATACGATGGTTTCTTGAAAGTGATGACGTGATGATTTTAGATAGAGGATTTCGGGATGCATTGCCATATGCCGAAGAATGTGGATTTACGGTCTGTACGCCACAGTCGCTAGGCAGACACGAAACACAACTGTCCACTGAAGCTGCAAATAAATCGAGATTAGTAACATTGGTCAGATGGGTGGTAGAAACCACCAACGGAAAAATGAAGAGGGACTTTAAGATATTCCGACATAGATATTTTAATAATACTTTGACCAATGCAATAGTAGATTTTAGAATAGCTGCAGCGCTAATCAACGCAACCCAAGAGAATTACAGCGACAGTCGCCTGACTGAAAGCTATTTAGAAATGATAGAAAGAAATATGAATAGGCCAAATGTACTAGCAGATTACGTTGATCAACACCGTCTAAACGCACAAAGGAATATTTCATTTCAGAGGATGGAGGCAACGTTACAAGACGTAGCAGATTTCCCAAGAATGACTTACGATGAGCTGCTTATTTTTGCTATTGGAACGTACCACATCAAGCTGGCAAAATCCTACTGCTACGAACACGTCAGAGCAACCGGTGTGTATTCTATTGAAATCTATAGGCATCCCGAGAGACTGAACCTTAATAACGAAGAAGGAAATAATAATACGTTAGTACGGTGCCGAATTAAATCGAGACACGTTCAATCAAGAACTTATTATTGCTACGTACTATACAATCGCCAAGCAATCACCGATTATTGCTGTAGCTGCATACATGGTCGCCGCACATTAGGCAGTTGTGCCCACATTATTTCCATAATATATTATCTTGCCTGGGCCCGACATGAAGGCGACTTGAGTCAACCTGCAGGATTTTTAGATGCAGTGTGCTTAGACATAGAAAATATATAATGTGTAATACAAATAAAATATTTGAAATATTTTTTTTTGTTACTTATTACACCAAACCCGTAGCAGGAAAACGAAACAACAGAATAATTAACAATTACACACAATTACAACATAACAAAATAGTTTTATTATTTTTTATAATATGATATAGCTCCTATACCCCACGGATTTCCGGGATTTCCCTTTGGTATCATTCTATTATAATTAACCCGTTGGTAAACATTTCATTGCTGTCGATTCTGGGTTTTTAGTGTATGTATTTTGAGCCATCTCCTTTGTTAACGATATTTATTTTGTGTTATCTACCACCATACCATGTTAAAACTTTTACCAGTTTTGCTGTAGTCAGTACTTTTACATAGGTACCTAGTTAAAAAGTAGATCGGAATAAAGTCCTAACAAATTAGGCCTTAATGAACAAGGATGGAATTTATTGTGTTTTATATAATTAATAATAATAAATAAAGCCTGGGTAAGGTAAACCTTTCCCAGGCTCTCTATTTAAAAACTAAATAGAGCGTTTAAGGTTTTGCCTAAACCAGACGCAACTTTTAACTCCTGGTAATCTCAAATTATTAAAAAGCAGTTATAAATAAATAGATATTTAAAAATATACTTTTTAATTTAATTTTCAGATAAAAGCGGGTCGCAAAGGAAAAGTCAATAGTGAAAAATTAAAAAAAATATTTCTTAAGTACGGAGATGTATGCAGAAATCGCAGTATTAAATATAATGATCCAGTATTTAAAACAATATCTAATGAGTTAGATAATACGATAGCTCCTTATGCAATCTACAAAGCATTGAAAAGGCACTACGACGAGTATTTTCAAAATGATGAAGATGATAACCTTTATTCACCCCGAGTTCAGAGTAGTTCATCTTCTTCACCGTCGCGTCATAGTGTGGCTTCATTATCGCTGACATATCAAGACAAGGTGAAAACATTTAGTTTTACAATGGACGAGCATGAATGGAAAAAAATTCAACCCGTGATGGTACATTATGCTAGAAGAGATATAAGGACCTCATCGACACACCAAAAATACAGGAGTCTGCCAAAGTTTAAGTGGGCGACTTTTTTGAGAGAAAAGCTCTGGGAGTTATCTAAGCTACCATGTACTTGGAACTTTAAAAATAAGAAAGTTGACGGTGAAAATAACATTTCGTTATTTGGAAAGTGCTCACAATGTCAAAGAGAAACAATAATAAAAACCGAAGCAATTTCTGAAAAAACTGTAAGATTTACATGCGATACTTACTTGTAAGGAAGAGAATGTACCACACAATCCTAAAAAAAAATCAAAATTAACTCCATACAAAAGAGGTAAATTAGCAAAAATTCTACAGTATAAGCCTGCCGTAGTCGTACAAAAAGAACTTGCGGCCAAATTAATTAAAGACCCAAATCAAGTTTGCCCACCAGTGCTGCCAAGTTTAGCAGCTCTCCGCCAGATCAAGTATGAGAAACGACAAAGCAAGAGACTTCATGCTCACCCAATTTTAAGTATACTCATGATGACTCAAGAGGTACAGAACTTTATCCGTGAAGTGACATTGATACCGTGTTTTCATTTATATTATTGGTCTGATCAGCAAATAGAGTACTATACTAACTATTGTAATAGTTTTTCTAAAGTGACCATTACTGTAGATGCAACTGGATCTTTTTTTCAGGCTATAAAGCTTCCCGATGGAACTACACTAACAAAACGACTATTTGTATATATTGGCATGATTGCTTCGGATTCAATTAAATCTACTCCAATTTTTCAAATGGTTACCGATTCTCACAATAAAGATTCAATTGCAGCGTGGTTAAAAAAATGGTTAATTCAAGTAAGGAGCCCGCCACATGAAATTATTACCGATGACTCATCAGCATTAATTGCAGCTAATGTTTCAGCATTTACTACGTTTAGCAGTATAAAAGATTATGTTAAACGATCTGTTTTAGTCTTAAGTGGCCGCAATTATGCATTACCTGAAGTATTTATTAGGCTAGATACAAGTCATTTTATCAAAACAATTTATAATTTACGTTGCTTTGAAAATAGGGATATAAATGTTAAAATGTTATACGTTCGTTGCATTTTGTATATGAAAGAATGTGAATCGTTTCAGCAAATTAAAACTCTCATTACTGATGTTGTAAGACTATGTCTAACCGAATACGATAACCCAGAAAACCCTGTTTCTGTTTATATTCAGAAAATAAGTTGCACCTTAGGTAATACTACATATACGGAACCTAATGAAGACACCGATGAGAAGGAAAATATTCACGAAAACATAATCCTCGACGATGATGACGGTTTGCTCTCATGGTTTGATGAAATTGTTGAGAGGGAAAAAAGCCTAGATAAAACAAAAAGTTCGTCAGAATCACAAAACTCTTTCTACATGCCTCATTTAATAACAACGCTCAAACGGTTACTCCTAAAGTTACCCCTCTGGAGTAATATTATGTGCCCATTATATAAATCACAAAACAAAGTACCAACATCTTCAGCTATAGAGAGCTATTTTAAAACTATGAAAAATTTGTTATTCACAACAAGGTCGAAGAAATATAACATTGATGAATATTTAAATATGCATTATGATTATTTATTAGGTGAAATAAAAATTGCTTTAAATTGTTTAAATAATTTCGCCGACATTGTAGACAAAAAGGAGAAAAACATTAAAAGAAAACGAGGTAAGACTAGGAAGCGAAAAATGTTAACATTTGAAAACAAATGCTGCAAAAAAGAAAAACCTAGTGTAACCAAAACGTTTTTAAATGATTCGGTATTCTCAGTAATTCCTACGTATGTTGAAAACTGGAGAGGCGAAGGTGTTCCTAAAGATGATTCTGCAAATAAACCTGTAAATATAATGTTTTTAAAAAATAGTAATTTTACTGTACAAGATATATCTGAAAAAAATATTAAATTAACAAACACTTGTGCATTTGATTCCGTATTTTTTTTATTGGCCCACGGATTTAAAGAGTATTCATGCATACGCGATTTATTTGACAATAATTGCAGAAATAGGGATATAACAGCGTTTTTACAAATCCTCTGTAACTCTGATAATAACAGTGAAGAAGCAAACAAATTAAGAATAAGAATTGCTTCGATACATTTCAAAAACAATCATTATGATTGTGAATGTAACGCTGCATTTATTTATGAGCACGTCTTAAATGATATTATTTTTAGTGCTTCTTCTGTAAGTAACTGTTCAAATAGTGCATGCATAAATTCTACCCCATCAAGAAGAAAACATGTGTTTATACCGTTAAATTTAGATATAATTAATATTTTCACCATCAGTAACTTGGAAGATTCTATTATTATTCATGATTGGGAAAACAAGCAATGCAGAAAATGCAATGAAGTAGTTCTATTTCATTATACCTTGTCAAAAATTGTTACATTCGATTTAAATGGCACGCAAATGGTGTTTTTACATGATAGTCCGGTCAATTTAGACCAAAAAATGAGAGTGAAGTTACATAAAGTCCCAACAAGCTGAATTTCTGTGAAGTTGTTCAAAACATAATTATAAACAATGTCTAGAAGTTCCCCATCATTCCCCTGTAAGGAAAAAAAATAATTCAAGGTCAAAGGTCAAAAAATGAGTTTTTCGCGATTTTCAGCAAAACGGTAAGTTTTATCATAAAAGTACCTCAGACAAAAATTGTAGATCATAAAATTATCTATAAAAATGTATCAATACTTTTTTCTTACGAGCCACCGTTTCTGAGATATAACGATTCAAAAAGTTATAAAAGTTGTTATCGTCATAATATGCACACGTTTCCACGCCACCTATGAGGTAGTGTACTTAGCGCGTTTTTTTTAACGTGGTTTCCCCAGTAGGCCTACTCCACGGGTCAGCTGTGATCCTATTTAATGTAAAACTATTGCAAAATAACGGAAATTTTCAAAGATTGGGAAAGATAAAAGCGATGTAAATGAAAAAAAAGTGTTGAAGTTTATTCGTCTTATTCGTAAGTTTCAAATTCTTGTTCTTCTTCTTGTTCTTCTTCTCCTGCTTCTTCTTCATCTTCATTTTGGATGCAAGTAAATTGCGTCAATAGCGATGTATCGCATGATACTTCGTCGGAGTCAAACGAATCCTCCATTGTTTGTGATTCAATATTAGAGCACGACCGACCTTGACAATTTGTGCATGCCAAAGAACAAGACAGTCCGACTTTTTTGCAACCACATTTAGCACTGCATCCCTTTTTGCAGTTGCAAAAAATAGTGTTCAGCAGTTTTTCCGGCGCAGGTGGAAGTAAAGTTTGAACTGGCTCTAATATATTGTTGACCAACTTCCAACCCCAGTCTGTAGGGTCTAGCTGATAACCAAGCCACACTTGAACTTGGTAATATACTCGAAAAAGATGTTGGTGAGCAGCAACTGAGGTTGGAGGAAGACAAGCTAATTGAACTTGTTTTTTATTTTTAGTATTTTTAACGAAACATGCATATCGATGCTTATCTAAACAGGTAGTTTTTTTAGGAGCTCCGTACATAGAAAGAAGAAAGCGGATGCCGTTGGTAATAACTTCTTGTTGAGTTGAATTACTCTTTTTAAAAACATTGAATTAAATCTTGTTTTTCAAACATTTTGAAAACTGCTGTTTTACCCCTCCTGTAAAATGCAGATGTCGTATCACAGCCAGTTATTGCGTGTAAAAATAGTACATGATCTTTACACTTTACTAAAGTAAATAAACTTTTTGATGAAAAAAAAACAGCAGTTTTCAAAATGTTTGAAAAACAAGATTTAATTCAATGTGCTGAAGTTTTTAAAAAGAGTAATTCAACTCAACAAGAAGTTATTACCAACGGCATCCGCTTTCTTCTTTCTATGTACGGAGCTCCTAAAAAAACTACCTGTTTAGATAAGCATCGATATGCATGTTTCGTTAAAAATACTAAAAATAAAAAACAAGTTCAATTAGCTTGTCTTCCTCCAACCTGTTGCTGCTCACCAACATCTTTTTCGAGTATATTACCAAGTTCAAGTGTGGCTTGGTTATCAGCTAGACCCTACAGACTGGGGTTGGAAGTTGGTCAACAATATATTAGAGCCAGTTCAAACTTTACTTCCACCTGCGCCGGAAAAACTGCTGAACACTATTTTTTGCAACTGCAAAAAGGGATGCAGTGATAAATGTGGTTGCAAAAAAGTCGGACTGTCATGTTCTTTGGCATGCACAAATTGTCAAGGCCGGTCGTGCTCTAATATTGAATCACAAACAATGGAGGATTCGTTTGACTCCGACGGAGTATCATGCGATACATCGCTATTGACGCAATTTACTTGCATCCAAAATGAAGATGAAGAAGAAGCAGGAGAAGAAGAACAAGAAGAAGATCAAGAAGAAGAACAAGAATTTGAAACTTACGAATAAGACGAATAAACTTCAACACTTTTTTTTCATTTACATCGCTTTTATCTTTCCCAATCTTTGAAAATTTCCGTTATTTTGCAATAGTTTTACATTAAACAGGATCACAACTGACCCGTGGAGTAGGCCTACTGGGGAAACCACGTTAAAAAAAACGCGCTAAGTACACTACCTCATAGGTGGCGTGGAAACGTGCACTGACGATAACAACTTTTATAACTTTTTGAATCGTTATATCTCAGAAACGGTGGCTCGTAAGAAAAAAAGTATTGATACATTTTTATAGATAATTTTATGATCTACAATTTTTGTCTGAGGTACTTTTATGATAAAACTTACCGTTTTGTTGAAAATCGCGAAAAACTCATTTTTTTGACCTTTGATCTTGAATATTTTTTTTTCCTTACAGGGGAATGATGGGGAACTTCTAGACATCGTTTATAATTATGTTTTGAACAACTTCACAGAAATTCAGCTTGTTGGGACTTTATGTAACTTCGAATGTCTAAATTGACCGGACTATGAGGTACCTAAAAGTATAATAATTAAACAAAACATTTATAAATTATTAGGTGCCGTAGAATATGTTCCTCCAATACTTGGAACAATAGGGCATTATAAGTGTCATATTATAAGAAATAGCGGAATGCTTTGTTACGACGATAACAAGAGTAAATTAGAAGAGAGTACAAACGATTCTGTATATATCCATTTTTTAACTTATGTTTTAGTAGAGGTGTAAGAGCCGATGAAAAACATTTAAAGTTGAAGAATAATGATTTTGTTGATTTTTGAAATCTTTATATTTGTGCAATGAATAAAAATATTCAAATATTAAACAAGTTTTTTATATCGTCTTATTTAGTATTTTATTTAAGTTTTTGACTAACAGAACAGAATGCCCTTGAACTGTGCTGTCATAGCCAGTTTGACAAAGATTAAAAACAAATCGAAATTATGGTCACTCTACTAGAACATTGTATGGGGTAACATAATTCTTGAGATTACTCGCGTCCCAAACAGTGTTGAGGGTAAAAGGATATGTCATTTTAATGGGGTTAATATGAGGATTATATGGACGTCTACAGCAAAATCCTAGCTACTATAGTTATTGAGATATCATGGTTTAAAGTAACGTCAGGACTGCGCGGCCACGAGTTTTGTGTTTTAAATTGATTTCGTCTGTTTAATTACACTTTAGTCGTATTTTAAAGCTTTTGTCAGTTTCGACAAATTAAGACCTTTCTCCTTTTAACTCCTATACTATATGAAGTCTTCAATTTTAATAAAAAAAATACTAAAAACAAAATAGCAAATCAAGGACTGCGCGGCCATGACTTTCAAGGCGAATATTTAATTATAATATTGATATAGAGCTTTGATTCATTTTTCGACAAATCTTGACAAATACAGACTTGAGTTGACAAAAGGAATTATTTCTCTATCCCAAGTAGTTGCTGAGATCTCCGTGGCCGCGCAGTCCTTGACGTCAGGATTGCGCGGCCAACTTAAAACGCTTATAACTTCTTTATTTCTGCTTTGACAAATACGGGGTTTGTTTCTTTCGATTTTGACAAATATCGACAAATTTTTGGCTGAAACCATTTTCTGATTTGATAACTTGGCGGAGCAATCCTGACGCACATCCAATTTATAGCTCCTACACACACTCAAGGACGTGGCAGGCCGAGACTCGCAGTAGAGGTCGAAGAAGATATCTTCGATTACTTTGAACGGAGCCCTAGATCGAGCACGCGAGATGCAGCGCGGCGCTTTGGCGTAAGCCAATATGCCGTGTGGAAACTTCTCCATACATCTGGGTTGCACCCGTACCATTTTAAAAAGGTACAGGCCTTGAATGACGCAGACGCCGTTCCCCGTCGAGCCTTCTGCGAGTTGCTGATTGCACACCCCGAAGCAAACTTTTTGTGGACTGACGAGGCCCTGTTTACTCGAGTGGGGCTGTATAATCAGCATAATGAACATTGGTGGTCATTTCGAAACCCACACATGATACGAGAAACGTATCACCAAGTGCGGTTTAGTGCAAATGTGTGGGCTGGAATTGTTGGTAACAGAATACTGGGGCCATATTTCATTGAGGGACGACTGAACGGGGCCACGTACCTAGATATGTTACGCACAGTAATTGCTGATTTTATGGATGACGTGCCGATAATCTTCCATCGAGATTTTTATTATCAGCAAGACGGTGCACCTCCTCATTACTCTACCGCCGTTCGTGATTATTTAAATAGAGAACACGGTGATCGTTGGATCGGTCGCAGGGGGCCCGTCGCCTGGCCACCCCGGTCGCCAGATCTTACTCCATGTGACTTTTTTTGTGGGGTGAAATAAAACGACAAGTGTATGTGGAGGAAGCCCAAAGCCTAGCTCAATTAAAGGAGCAAATTATACGTGCATTCGATCAAGTGAAAAGTGACACTGTAGTGCTCAACAAAATTAATAATAATGTGCAAAAACGTGCAAGACTCTGTTTAGAGAGAAACGGTATGCATTTTGAACATTTATTAAAGTACTGTTAATGTGATTGTGCTAATTTGATTTTGATTAGATTTTTAATTATTTGTACATAAGTTGATTCAAATTTTTTAAATACGCCTAATAGCAAAAAGTTCTGGCACGGTTTTAGTAAGGTCTAAAGTTGGTTTTTATTAATCTAATTTATTTTTACTTAATTTGTAATTGATTAATTAAGGATTACATTCTAATAATAGTGAACATAGCACAAACCTTTTGCTAATTGACGGTCCTAAGCCCGTGAAAGTATGAAGGGAAAATTTGCAACTTTGTTTATTATTGTGTTATCAATGAATGTCGGGGGTGCGCGGGGCGGGCCGGCCCGCGCTGTTGCCTAGCGCGTACGCACCGCGCGGCGGTGTCCAGAATCAACAACTTTTTATAGAAAACTTTGTGATGTGATATCTCAATAATTTTGTATTGAGTGTTCCTAAAGGAAAAAATACGTATTCAATGATTTTCGCCAAAGATGAATATATTAGAATTTGGACGGTGACTAAAAATTCACGGTGTATATTGACGATGTGTTGATCCTAAATCTGACAGTCGATGAAGGAATCACCCTGTTACGCGACGTCTTGTCAACTTTGACTTATCAGACGGCGGTTCGTCAGACAGAACTGATGAAAGAGTTTTAAGCCAGCTCGTTTATTTGTTTTGTTTACCTTTTTGTTATTGTTAAACAACGAACGAATCCTTGTTTATTGTTTTATTGCAGTTTTATTTGTTTAAGTGTTGTTTAACGTAAACAGATTACAATACTAAAGTTGTTTGCAAGTTATGCTCCTGTCAGTATAAATTTAGTGGAAATACCACTACTTTAGTGAACCACTTAAAAAAGAAGCATATTATTAAATACAATGAAATCGTTGGCGCAAATTTACCCAGAAACGAATGTGCAAGTATTGAGCGTGAGGTTTCGAGAATTGACTTGCCAATGCAAAGTGTGTACCCGGTGTTTGTGTGTCGGAGAGTCGGGAGGAGAATAATACCGATAGCGGTTCTGCTCCTGAGCCTCCTCAGACTCCTCCAAAGCGGGCGCGACAGATGCGCTTAACTGCTCCTTATCAAATAAACCAAAAAGCTGGTGACGAAGGCTTACTAGACCTCCTACAAATTGTTGAAAACGAGGGTTTTATAAAATATTCAAAGAAATTAAATCCTGATTATGTATTGCCACCAAGAAAAAAAAATAACTCAAATTCTGGAAGAAAAATGTAACATAATGAATATATTGCCCTAACAACGGACACTTGGATTTCAGATAGTCAAAAAAGTTATATTAGTGTTACTGCTCATTTCATTCAAAGTTCAAAATTACAATCGCTTGTTATATCAACATCTGAATTTGCATACCAGCATACGTCTTTAAATATACACACATCAAAAGTGTCTAGGGATCAAGCATTTTTATGCGGATTTCTTGAGATTGAGATGTGGCTTTGTAATAAATTTATGATTTTATAAATTTATATGGATCCTTTTTGGTGCATTTCATAATTTGAATCAGGAACTGTGAATCAAATTCGAGTAAAAGATGAAAATCAGCTGTCAATATTTTCCCTATAAAAACATACAACGCATTGAAGACATTATTAGTGCTACTGTTTCCCTACTACTGATTAAAACCAACGTTATTATGGAGCGGCGACGTCATTTAAGCAGGGAAGAAATGCTCAGAGCCGTGGGAATGATAGAAGCTGGTTCCCGGCAACGTACTGTGGCTTTAGCTCTGAATACAAGTCAGAGTGTTATCAGTCGACTTTGGACACGTTACCGAAGCACTGGTACCGTGGCTGAGCGCCATGGAGGACGGTATCGCTGCACCACACGGAGACAAGACCGATACATTCAAATCTTAACTCGAAGAGCTCCAACAATAACCGCCATGATGTTAGCCGTGAGGCTTCATCACTCTTCAGGGAACTTAATTAGCGACCAAACAGTCAGAAACCGCTTGCATGAAGTGAACCTTCATTCCCGAAGACCGCTACGGGTACCACCTATAGCAATGCACAATCGTAGGATTCGATATCAATGGGCTCTTGAACACAGAAATTGGGCAGAAGAACAATGGCGTTTCGTGTGCTTTTCTGATGAGTCTCGTTTTGGTATGAGACCGGATACAAGACGTATACGACACTGGAGAACCCCTGGACGCCAACAGCGATTAAAATCCTGCCAGGAAGTCCATCCTTATAGTGGTGGAACCATCATGGTATGGGCGGGTATTTGGATCGGCGGAAGAACTGAGTTGATTTGGATCAGAGGCAACCTCAACGCTCAAATTTATGCTGAGACGATTGTATCAGACGTCATCGTTCCTCTACAAGTGCAAATCGGTCCCTTATTTCAGTTAATGCATGATAATGCACGACCGCACACCGCAAGAGTTGTAAGACAGACTCTCGCCGCAGCTAACATCAATGTCCTGCCCTGGCCTGCTCAGTCGCCAGACTTGAACCCGATTGAGCATGCATGGGATATGCTACAGAGAAGAGCTCTGCCGAATATGGAGGGTATCCAGTCGCAAGAAGACCTTTTTTTGTTGTTGCAACGAACATGGGCGGCCATTCCACAGCGTGATTTGGATGAACTCATTTTGAGTATGCCAAACCGATGTTCTTGTGTTGTTAGTGTTCGCGGTAGAAACACGGATTATTAATTGTTTAAGTTACCCAATAAAATTTTAAAGAAAACTGTTATTTCAGTCTTTTTTTCGAACTTTAATGTTAGTGGTTCAAATGTCAAAAATCCCTTTATTAGGAAAATGGCAAATTTCTTTATTAATGCAAAGGTGACTTGGTTTATCGTTACTGTGACAAACGAAAACACTTTATTTGATGAATCCTTAAAGAAAATTTTAATTAATATCAATCAAAGTTATTGCAAAAATATATGTTGATCCCTAGACACTTTTGATGTGTGTAGTAAACGCTTTGCGAGCGATTTTATTTAACTGAATGGAACATTTTCGACAAAATAGTTACTATTGTGACCGACAATGCCTCGAGCATGAAAAAGGCTGTAAAAATTTTTTAAATAAGAAAATCATGTCTGTGTTGCACACACCATTAATTAAGCCGTCAAATACTGCATTCGAACAGAAAATTACGCATACCCACATTTAAAAAATGGCGCTGTGTTAGAGATCATTTCAAAAAGTCGCGCCACCTATTGCAAAATAGTGAATATTGTGTTGAAAATCTTAGATCAATTATTAATACAGTAAAGAAAGAGCAACCAAATGAAGTAAGATATGTTCAATTTTGTAGGTAGTTTAAAGTCTGTACATTGTAGAAATTGTTAATAATACGAGTAGAATGTACCTACTTACAATCGATTTTTATTTTTATTTTTAGTGTTTCAGACACAGATGACGATTATCAACCGGACCCAGCACACATCGAATCTTCGACTGATTCAGATATTTTAACATCGGTGCTTTGTCAAATCCCGGTACTGGATAACGTAGATAGTGAGCGGCTACCCAAGAAAAGAATCCGAAATGAGAAAAATGGGCAAAAAACAAAAAGAAGCTTTTAGTAAATACTGATCAAGCTTATGTGACATCATCTGGACGTTAAAAGAGAGCCAAGAAAATGGGAATGTGCTGCGGTCAAAAGTGTAGATTACAGTGTTGCTTAAAATTTAATGAAGATCAGAGGCAAGCTATATTTGATCATTTTTATTTTATATCGATACAATATTGTTCTAAATTCTAATTAAAATTTTCCTTTGTCTTTTCTACACACTGTGTCTATATTTCTAATCCAACTTTCCTCTCGCAGGTCAGCTTGAAGAAATTTCTTATGAAATAAGTAGTAGGTACATTTGTGCTCTTCCATTTTTTTTTTGTATTTTATGTGTACATAAATAAATAATATAGGTAATAGTTCTCGTCAGCGTGATTTTATAAACAAATGTAAGGAAGTATTAACACCGCGAAAATACAGACGCGAAGAGGCTTCCAGAAAATTTAATTACGCGTACTATTTATATTTCGATTAGGTATACTAAAAGGCGTGTTTGGAAACTTTTCCTTAAAAATACACTTGACATCACTAACAGCGCAATAACTACTGTTCAAAATGTTACAAATACTGAAAGGTTCACTGTAAACGAGCGCAGAGGTACGCATTCTCAATATCATTCTCTTCCAGATACTGCCAAACAGTCTGTCCGAGATCATATAGACAGATTCCCTCGTATCGAGTTCCATTATTGCAGAGCCGTCCCTAGACGAGAGTATTTGGAAGGAGATCTTACAATTTCTACAATGTACAGTATTGTAAAGAACATGGTTTAGAAACAATCAAACATTCAATGTATGCACACATTTTCAATACGAAATTTAACATTGCTTTTTTTTTTAAAAAAAATAATTAGTTTTCTTCTGAAGTTTGTTTAATTTTTTTTTCAATTTTGTGTTTTTGAAGTCGTTTTTTTTGCAGTTAAGTAAAGTTAAAATTTATTTGCGTTAATTGTAGGTACATAAAATAAGCTGGAATAACAATATGGATGAGCCTTGTACAATCTACCTAATATTAGGCATGCAAATTATAAAATGTTAACTAAAGCTAGGTCTCATTCGTCGAATGGTAAAACATCCGACTCCTCCAGCAGCTCAAGTTCGTCTTCGGACTCGAGTCCTCGAAGATCCACACAGCGCCACCGCAACAAAAAAAGGGGGCCAAACGCCGGTATCGACGACACGATTCCCGGAAATTCAGGTAGATGACCTTCGAAATCAATTAATTTTTTGCTTTAATAATTCTATGCCCTGTGCCACATATACCATACAGAGAATCTAGTGGACGGAAACGTAAGTGGCGAATTTAACATTCCACCAAGAAACCTAATCCTAACCTTCAAGATTCCCTTATTATTGCTTTCAACTTCTAATTGTTGAGGAGTAGTACCTTCCACAATTAATCAGCTCACCTAGATAACCTGAAAGAATAACGATATATACGCCCCCATAATATTATATTAAAGAATTATCCTCCAACTCCTAACCGTTAAGGAGTTTTACCATTCATCATCAGCTCATCAACATGAAGTGTAGACTGCTAGATGCGAATACTTGAATACCTTTACAAAAAGCACGAAACACGTAACAAGTACCTACACAGTTTGAGTGTTGCCCTCGATTTCCCTGGGATCCCATTATCAGATCCTGACTTGGTGACAATGGGACCACCTCGGGAGCACACTCTTTCAAATACACACATCAACACTGTCTAGGGATATTTTGGATTTACTCAATTTACTCAAAATGTATTAAAAATAGCATACAACATGTATATCCTACTAATATTATAAATGTGAAAGTTTGTGAGAATGGATGTGTGGATGTTTTTTACTCTTTCACGCATAAACGGCTGGACCGATTTGGTTGAAATTTGGTATGTAGATAGGTTATACCCTGGATTAACATATAGGCTACTTTTTATCCCGATTTTCTCTTCCCGTGGGATAATTTTCGAGTTGTAGCGGGCGAAGCCGCTGGCAACAGCTAGTATTTTTATAAAGCCCATTTATCAGACTACAGTTCAGAATAAAAGAAAACAATGTTTTTTTACGTAAACAAATTTTTATTCAAATAAAGAAAAAACATGAAATAATGGTAAAACTAACAACGAATGTGTTTCTCAAGAAAAATTTACAAATAAGGAAAAAATAATTTGTTTTTAACAGTTCTGTGAAAAATCAGTAGTCAGTAAAACCACCCACGACGTTAATAACGGTCCTGCAACGGTTTTTCATGCTTTGGATTAAGTTATCCAAGTCTTGCTGCGGTATATTGTCCTAGGTCCGGCTAAGATGCAAAAAAAGTTGGTCTTCCGTCGCAACGTTTGCAGGGAAATTCCTCAAAGCCCTTCTTTGGAGCATGTCCCACGCGTGTTCTATGGGGTTTAGGTCAGGCGATTGAGCGGGCCAGCCTAAGACCGATACGTCGTGCTCCTGCAACCAGCTCGTCACCACTTCCGCTGTGTGCGGACGGGCGTTATCGTGCATGAGCGTGAATTCTTGGCCCATTTGTAGTCGATGGGGGTAGATTATTGGTACTAGCACCTCGTTACGGTATTTTTCAGCCGTCATGGTGTTTCTGATCCAAACGAGGTCTGTTCTTTCACCAACACGAATTCCCGCCCAAACCATAATTATCCCGCCGTGGTATGAATGGACTTCCTGAGGATGTTGCAGACGGCTTTCACGACCAGGAACTCGCCAAACACGCACTCTACGTGTATCGGGATGGAAACCGAACCGGGACTCATCGGTAAACAGCACTACAGACCACTGGTTTTCTTCCCAGAGCAAATGTTCACGAGCCCACTCTAGTCGTCGTCCACGATTTCCTCGGCGTAGTGCTGGAGTACGAAGCGGTCTGCGAGCATGAAGGTTAGCTACATGCAGCCTTCTCCTCACAGTTTGGTCACTCACAAGCAACTGGTGCTCTGACTGGAGCCTCTGAACCAACTGCAAGGCCGTAACATTTGGGTGTCTTCTCGCGGCAACTTGCAAAAATCGATCTTGTCGTTGAGTGGTTATGCGCTTCCCGCCTGGGTGTCTTTCAGCCACTTCACCAGTAGCACGATAACGTGACCATAACCTTGATATCACGTTTTGTCTTGTTCCAAACTCCTCAGCAATACTCCGTTGAGTAGCCCCAGCTTGGAGCATGCCTACTGCCCTTAACATTTCTTCTCTAGTTAAATGGCGTCGCTGCATGATGCACACAATAACATTAATTCGGAATTAACCGATAACTTGTTATAAAACTTAAATTGGACACAAAAAAATAGCCACAAACTACTGTAGGTAAATGAAACCTTCGGACTTCGCTACCATTATGCCGCGTAAATCTTTTGTTTTTAATGTATTTTTTCAAATTCAAATTTAGAATCGTTCAAAAAGGCTTACAAAATAAACTTTCTTCAAAAGAATTTAAAAGTGGCCAGTATTTTTTGAGTTTAAGAACTTTATACAAAATATCCCTAGACGGTGTTGATGTGTATACATACAAAAAGCATATTGAAAATAAAGATTTTATAGCATTTTATTTATGTTTGGACTTTTGAGCATGACTTTATATGAAAGGGCCAGTGTTCGTCGTTTCATTGCCACAAGAAGGTAGAAACTTCTATTCCGAATCAAAGTTAAATTTAATTTATTTCACTGTATGTACTTACTCCGAGCCACCCAAGCAACAACAGAGGCCAACTAGTTCACACAGCACTTACTCCGAGCCAACCCATGCAACAACAGAGGGCAACTAGTTCACACAGCACTTACTCCGAGCCACCCATGCAACAACAGAGGGCATCCAGTTAGTTCATGCAGCACTTACCGCGAGCCACGCATGCAATAACAGAAAGTAACTAGTTCACACAGCACTTATTCCGAGCAGCCAATGCAGCAACAGAAGACACCTATACAACAGCGCATCTACACAAGAGTCACTACCATTACAGTCACCAGAAATTCATATTCCAGAAGAAGCAGCAACCGCAGGAGATTCATCAGTCATTAGAATAAGTAATGATATTCATTGTTATTAAACACCTGACCGTTATTTGAAGCTTAAACATATTTATAATGAGATAGGCCTATCTGTTTTCCGCTCGTCTTACCTCTCTGTCTACCCTAGTAGCTCACTCTCAAATTTTAAATCAAACGGTGTTACCTTTCGGTAGGTTTTTTGACCCACCTTTTTTACTTTAATTATGTATTGTGTGGTTTTCTTTCCTAGATTTTAAAGCTCGTGTTTACATGGAAAGTGACGAAAGAATCAAATCCGGGCTCGAAAGCCCCATGTGCTAATGCTAGTGCTCCCGCTAATAGTGACAATAAAAAACGATCGCGTATTCGTCGTCAGTCGCGAGCTAGGTCTCATTCGTCGAATAGTAACTCATCCGACTCCTCTAGCACCTCGAATTCGTCTTTAGACTCGAGTCCTCGAAGATCCACCCAGCGTCACCGCAACAAAAAAGGGGGGCATTGACGACACGATTCCCGGAAATTCAGGTAGATGACCTCCGAAATCAATTATTTTTTTGCAACAATAATTATGTGCCCTGTGCCACATATACTTTACAGAGAATCTAGTTGACGGAAACGTAAGTGGCGAACTTTACGAAGATTCGATTGTAAATTCTGTCGAGGTGCCTGTCACTCAGTCAGATTTTACTTTTGAAATCGAGACAAAAGAACCTAGTATTCCAAAGACTCTTCAGGAGTTTCTTCAAACAATAAAGGATTTGCAACATTTAGATAGTAGTCATTGGTGCGAGGTTCGTTATGCGGAAACCCAAATTATAATTCTACCCCCGGTTTTATCGACTTCGAGATGAATGAAGAAATTAGGGCGTATGATTCGTTACGCCATCTTGCTCACGCTGACAAGGCATTCGCTGCCTTATCGTTCTGCAACCTTAAACAGCGCGAAGCTTTACGAACTTCTGTAAGAAGTTTTTAACAGCGGGTGCGAGGTTCGGATTTGTCTTACGAGGGTATTAACGAAAAATTTAACGAGCTATTTTTGAAGGGCGATTTTTTCAACGTTTCTTCCGATCTTTTACAATTAACCTCCGGTCACCGTGCGGAGGTTGTTCAGATGAGTAGGTTAAAATTGGGGTTTCCAGATCAGATAAGATCTGAAAACCCGCAATTTCAACCTACTTTTCACTCAGTCATCATTTCATTCATTCAATTTTATGTATTATTCACTATTTATATATTCAGATTAATCCTAAAGCCAACAGAGATCTGAAAACCCGCAATTTTCACACATTCATCATTTCATTCATTCAAATTATTCACTTTCAGATTACATCCTTAAACCCACAGTTATCAGTTATCTATTCAGATTATAAATATGAAAATGTTTTCAGCGATCAATAAAATCAGCTTGAGGTTTTTGGTAACTAGTTGAAATTGAGTATCTATAGGCTACTTCTTATCTGGGTATTAGTTTCCGCGGGCGAAGCCGCTGGTAGAAGGTAGTAGACATTGAAACAAGAAGTTTATACCATTGTATAATTAAATTTTTGTTGTTAGAATACATTCTTTTAATAATTCAAATATTGTAACAATTAAAAAATCACATTGCATTTACAGAGGCAGGTAGCGACCTCTTGTGTACGTGATGGAAAACTATTCTGTTGTTCGTTCCAAAAAGCATGCCTAGATGGCGTTAGTAGCAAATCGATGGAGTCAATTTCTTTATTCTTCCGGGAAAACATCATTATAGCTTAAATAATTCAATTAATTCATAAAATAAATCAATATTTGAAATAAAGCTAAATTAAATAGCTAATTGTGATCGACTGTATTAAAAGGCAGGCTTCGGTGTAGCCATCAATGAAATTGAGATTGACGCGTGGCGGTTTTCGGATAGCAACACTCTTTTTGCATGGCGTCTCTAAGTGAAGGTCACGAAGAAGGAAATATAATCGAAATAAAAAACTTTAAAGCATATCACCTGACCACTATGTGGTATAATTAACCGCAAGGAGCCAGCGTATGGTTCGAAGTCAATAACAAGTGCCCATCTGATGTCCACGCTGTAAGTACTTGAACGTTTTCCCAATGTGACGCGTTGTATCTCAAGCCTAATTTACTCTGAATTTCAATCTCGTTTTGTTTCTTTGTCAATCAGGGCTCCACATTACGTCTACGGCATGTCTAAGACGCCATGACGCATTAAATAAATATAACCTTAAAAAAAAAACAAAAAATGTCATACAACATGGTACATGAATGATGAAGGCAAGTCCATCGGTTCCAAACAACAGGGATAAAACCAGAGTGCGCTGCCACTCGTTGTGAGGATACGAAGCATCTCCACACGGGCAACGATACTGGTTGGATCAGCGAGTTCCCTGTGTTGAAACAGTATATGGTAATCTTGTAGATAAAGTAAGTTTCAAACCTGCATATTTATGATCTCCACAGTGTTTTGAAGAAGGAACTTTAGGTGTTTGTGTAAATTGACATTCATCATAATTAAACCATTTGTATGACAATGTTGTATGTTTTCTTTCATGAATCCCTTCAAGCTCATCGCCCGTTATAAGTCTCATGCATAATATACTACCCTGACTAGCTGGTTTGGGTAAGGAAAAAACCAGCCTTACAATTTGGCGCCCAACGTGGGGCTTGAGGAAGTCATGAATGAAAAATAATTTAAGTAAAATTAAAGTAAAAATTCAGACCACATGGTTTGTGGCTGAATAATGATATATTAAAACTAGAATATTAACTGTATTTTGATTAAAGTATGATTTAAACACATTTCTTTGTAAGTGTCGCATATTAGGTTATATATGCCACATGTTCATGTTCATAAACTGCAAGCCACTTTTATATTGTTCAACTAGTAGGTAAGCAGTACTGGTGCTGGCTGTAACTTCGTAACAGTAGAAATTGTTATTAATCGTATTCTTATTGACTTGCTATCTATTAGATAAATAGTTTAAAAATTAATTATCACTTAGGAACTTGTAATTTCTCCTGATCTTAGTATATAACTACAACTTAGTAGTCGAGAAATTAACCTTGTTGGTGTTTGAATTGATAAGGAACAGAGCTCCTGTTTTTTTTCAAACATGAATAGGGCAATGTGGATTGACCACCTCCGTAAAGAGGAATTGTTACATGAGCTTAAATATTTCAATGTTTCTACAGATGCTGGATCAACCAGGGACGCGCTCCGCAAGCAGTATCGTTGCTTGTGTGGTCTGCAGCGCAGAGGCAGCATAAAGCAGGACGAGTATCCGACACCCTCTACTTCAGACGAGGTACTCTTATGTTCGGAACCGATTGACGAGTTGTATGCCTCATTCAACAATTTAACTGAGGAAGATATTACCTCAAAGAAACGAATATTAGCTCGTGCTCAATATTACATAATGAGAATTGCGCGTGTAACCAGTTCATCACCAGAAATATCTGGGCTTAGAACTAAATTAGTTAATGTAATTACCTCATTGCAAGACGACTCTGATGATGAAGACACGCGACCTACTCGTGGACCCTCATCAGAAAATGATGTAGTGGAAAAACCACAAGTGGTATTTGTTAATGACAGACCTATTAATTTATGTTCGCTGAACCTAAAGTATGATGGCACCACTTGTGTAAGAACTTTCTTAGAACGTTTAGAGGAGTTAAGGCAGGCTAGGGATATACCAGAACAACGTGCATTAATTGCTTTTTCGGATCTGTTAGAGAATTCGGCATTACATTGGTTTAGATCGAATAAACAAACTTTTACGTCCTATCAACATCTACTTACTTGTCTGCGTGAAGACTTTGATATTCCTGATTTGGACTATAGGTTGACACAAGAAATACGCTCGCGTACACAGGCTAAGCAAGAATCCATGATGATTTATTTATCTGTTATGAAGGGTATGTTTAATCGATTATCGCAGCCTCTCTCTTCAAGTGAACAGCTTGAAATATTAATGCACAACATCAGACCGGAGTATATGAAGGAAATGGCCTTACTCGACATTAAATCCATTAGCGATCTCCAATTATATGGAAAGAAATTAGAGCTTGCTCGTGCTAGGGCAGATCAGTTCGTTGAACCCAACCTATCAAACTTGAAATTATGCGCCGACTTCCACCCTTCTAAAAAAGGGGACAAAGGTCAAAGAACGGATAGGTACGGGAAATCAGTTGCTGCTGTTGACAGCCCATCTACCTCAGGTCCATCAGCGAAGAAATGTTTTAGGTGCGATAAGACGGATCATGACACCTATAAATGCAAGGTTTCTAAGGACTTAATTTATTATAGGTGTGGTGAAAAGGGTTTTAAGAAGCCTGACTGTCCTAAGTGTACAAAAAACTAAATAGGCTGAGCCATAAAGATCTAACGATAAATATTACATCTAGTTCACCAGACTATGGTACTATGGCTCTCTTTCAAGCAAATACTGGTGACATTAGACCACATTTGTTAGTGAACATATTGGATGTGGACGTATACGGCCTATTAGATACTGGAGCTGTTTGCTCGATATTAGGAAATAATTCCCATACATTAATTATGAAATATGGGTTTATATTGAATAAATTACCTAAGGGACAAAATGTTAGGACTGCTGACGGTTCAAAGGTACAATGCCTGGGTTTTATGCGTTTACCAATAAAATACTTGGACCAGATTAAAATAATTAAATTCTACATAGTTCCCAACATAATAACTTCAGTTATCTTTGGAATGGATTTTTGTAAGTCATTTTCAATAACAATTAACTCATTAAATAACAATGAAATTTTTAGTATACCTGATAACTACATTAACTTATTAAATACAGACCATGGTTTGGAGTGTTTTGAATCATTGACTCTTCAACAACGATCATCCTTACAGAAAGTCATTGATAGATTTGAAAAAATAAATACAGAAAAGGTTGGTCTAGGTAGGACTAAATTGATTACACATAAAATTAACACTGGTGACAGTCCCCCTATTAAACAAAGGTATTATCCTTTGTCACCGACGAAGCAGTTAGCTTTAGAAAAAGAACTTGATAGAATGTTGAGTCTCGGTGTGGTTGTGCAATCTACCTCACCTTGGAATTCCCCAGTTGTTATGGTAACCAAGCCAAATGGTGACTTAAGGCTTTGTTTGGACTGTCGTAAACTAAATGCTGTGTCCAAGGCTGATGCCTACCCTTTACCATACATCCATCAAATATTAGACGGCCTGAGAGATGCGAAGTACTTGACATCAATTGATCTCAGTGCTGCATATTGGCAGATTGAATATGATAGCGAGGAATCTGCTGAAAAAACTGCATTCACGGTTCCTAGACGTGGACTTTTTCATTATGTGACCATGTCGTTCGGTCTGGTGGGAGCTTCTGCCACTATGCAGCGCCTGATGGATAGATTATTTGGTCCGGAATTTGATAATAAGGTATTTGTCTTTCAGGATGATATTATATGTATCTCAAATGACTTTAATGAGCATATCAAGTTGCTGGAGAGGGTACATCAGCGTTTAGCAAATGCGAACTTAACAATTAATATGAGTAAATCGCAGTTTTGTCGAGGGGAACTTAAATATCTTGGTTACATGGTGGATAAACATGGTCTCCGAACTGATCCTTCCAAAGTGGAAGTAATACTAAATTATCCTACTCCTAGTACACCTAAGGAGGTTAAAAGATTTGTAGGTATGGCGGGCTGGTACCGTAGATTCATTCAGGATTTTTCGAAGATTAGCAGACCATTATGTAAATTAACATGTAAAAATATAGATTTTATTTGGACTGATGAAGCTGAAGAAGCTTTTAATAAACTGAAATCAAGTTTGCTCTCAGCTCCAATTCTTAAATGTCCTAACTTTGACTTACCTTTCTCAATACAGAGTGATGCTTCATCATATGCTATTGGTGCAGTATTGACACAAACTTATGATGGATTTGACCATCCTGTTGCATTCTGTAGTAGGTTACTCAATAAACATGAGGTTAACTACACCACTACAGAACGTGAATTATTAGCAGTTTTGTTTGCTTTGGAACAGTTTAGGATGTACGTAGAAGGTCAAAAATGCAATATTATTACTGACCATGCGTCACTGCAATGGTTTTATAAACTAAAAAATCCTTCAGGGCGACTAGCTCGTTGGAGTATTCGTCTGAGTCAATACGATTTTAATATAATACACAGAAAGGGCAAAGAAATGGTTTTACCGGATGTATTGTCAAGAATTAAAGTAGAGTCAATTGAAATTTCGGATAATGTTAAAGATAAATGGTACTTAAAAATGGTAGAAGAATGTGAAAAGTATCCTCATAAATTTCCTAACTATACTGTTAAAGATAACAAATTGTTTAGACATTCCAAGAATAAATATAAATTAACTTCACAATTTTCTTGGAAACAAGTGATACCGAATGAGGATGTGGGTCCTCTACTGAAACAGTTTCATGATGAACCCACTGGCGCCCATAACGGAATATTTAAAACACATAAGCGAATAGCACTACACTATTTTTGGAGAAATATGTATGAAGATGTAAAAAATTACGTTGGCAATTGTCAAACTTGTAAAGAATATAAACCGGTAAATACCTCTCGCCCAGGTTTAATGGGAGATCCCAAACAGGTGGAGAAACCTTTCGAAGCAATTTGTTGCGATTTGTTAGGACCCTTTCCAGTCTCAACAAAGAGAAACACCAATTTACTAGTTGTTTCAGATTATTTTAGTAAATATGTCATGTTGTTTCCTATACGGAATGCAACAGGCAATGCTATTGTTAAAATACTGGAAGAGAAGGTGTTTCTTGTACATGGAATCCCTAAATTTGTATATGTAGATAATGGTCCTCAATTTATTTCCAAACAATTTCGAGACTTAATGTTTAAGTACAATGTGCCCAATATTTACTATAACCCTAGATATCATCCACAAGTCAATCAAGCAGGTTGAGGGACTTCAGAATTTTTATGCAATTTACCATCTATAAACATTTCTCGCCCATGGACGAGAAAGAAAGGTGAGAATCGGGTAGATTCATTCACTGAGGTATTCAATGCACACTGAATTTCTGATATGTGATTGTCCCATTGTCTATGATTTGATTTTACATATGAGGCAATAGCATACAGAACATTTCTGATAGCTCTTTCTGCTTGTATATATGCTACTGAAGCCTTACTGCAGGCTGTGCATCCATAAGTGGCTAATAGAGTGAATTGGCATTCAGCTTCTATAACGTTCAATCCGAATTCCTTGGTTGTTGTTACAAACATGCTGAAGCTCATCCTGGTGCTCCTCTTCACAATTTTATCTGAACCAAAGCTGATTGTGTCAACTGTGTAATTCCTGTACTGCTTCAAACCTCGCATCAATCCAGATTCAGGTAAGGAACATTGGGTTGAACAACTGTTAGGCTGACAATCCAAACCAGTAGTCATGTAAGCGATTTGCTTGTCATCATAGAGACCGATTTGTAAGTCCCCTATCATTGCTTGTGATAAATCACCCAACTCACTAGCATGTACATTCCAGCTAACATCCTCAGTGTTAGTAATTAAATATTTTTGATAATGGAATTGTGAATACGAGGGTGCAGTTAGGCCCACTTTCACAATCTCTCCGCCAGTTATGATTTGGTTTGAGATAGTCTGGAACTCAATCGATCCATCATGATGAGTTATTTGAACTCTAGCTTTCCAGTTGGTTTCTAAGAGTCTCATTACAATGTATTTTGAGCCCTTCGGTTTGATGGTTGCTTTATAATAGACACATTGCTTGTTATAAGTGCAATGTGAACAGTAAGCTGCAGACTGGAAGCAGCCGAAGGTGTTGAGAGTCCCAGTTACTGCAGAAGAAGCCCAGTCAGGGTGCATGGAATCCTTTTGGCAGTATCCACTCCAGCATAAACCGGCTCCCATACAATTCCATTTTGTTTCTGTAGTTAGCTCATAATTCGAGGTTCTATACATTGGAGAATATATATCCTCAAGCCAGGTGTTTACAATAGTTATTCTATCAATGGAATCATCTGTGTATTTCAAACACACACTTTGGCCAGAAGATACAAGGAAAAGCCCTGAGTACTGTTCTGTTAACCCTGAGTCCCTATATATTAAATTGCTACTTGAAACATAGGCAGTTGTATCACAGCAGTCCACTCTGCCAAGCATTAGGGTTGGCAAAAGACCAGCAACTATCGCCGTCTTACTAAAAGAACTAACTGTTGGCCTTCTGCTGACATTATGACTATCACCAATGGATGGACTCGGTGCACTTGGGATTTCTTCCCTCATAGCACTTCCCCTAGGCCATGAAGCCTGAACATCCTTTAGCTCCATATACAAATTTGGGTAAAATCCAGGTTTATCATGGTGAACTTGATTTTCTCTCTCCCCTGCCGTAGTAGGTCTTGGAGGAATCTCTGGTGTTTGTTGATTTGTGACAGTGGATTGAAGCAATCCAGTTTCTATCAACTTCTTAGCTGACCTCTTCCTTCTTTCCATGCGACGTTCCGCTCTATAAATGGAGAATGTTGCCACCCTCTTTGCCATCTGATCTGGTATATTAGTGCACCATGCTAGAAGCATAAGAATAACAATCATAATCAAAGTTATTCCAACTGCTATCAAGGTAGGCACGACCACAGCCCTACATCCTTTGATATGTTCATTGTGGAGGCAGAATGAGCAGTCCTTGCATTCATTGTACAAGCTCACTTCTACTGACTCACACACACCACAGTTGAAGTGAACTATACCATACACAGAGTAGGCTACTATCTCTGTTCCTTTAAATTCCCTACCGCCAGTGTCCCCCATGGTGAAGATACATCCCGAAACATCATGGGGGACACTGGCGGTAGGGGTTAATATTTGGACGAAAGTATGACAGACGTGGAAATATGACTACAGGTGGTAGGAGTCCACTGGAATAAATGCAGGTTAAAGCTTCCTAATGGTAATGAATCTAGGTGTCCAATTTACTTCGTTAACGCGGTTATTCATATGGACTACCTAGTGAACTAAAATACTATAACTCTCTGGTAGTTATTTGAAAATGTGCTGTGATAGGTAGAGAGCACTATTAGTAATTAATTTATCATGACTCCTTGATTAGGGAGGTTGTGTATTGTGTCGACCTGCGAAATTGCGAAAGCTCATTTCGGGTCAGTGTAGTCTTGTTTATTGCGATTAAGCATAAGCTTTGCAAGCATGTACTTTATTGTTTAGGTCATGCAATTTTAGTAGTTAGTAAAAGAAGATAAGTCTACGCGGTCTTATCGTACTTACCCTATCTTATTATTATTTTGGGATTACAATTAATGTTGTAGGTTTATGACTCAACATTTGAGTATTTAGGAATAATTTATAATTAAGATCAATACATCTCACTTCTTAGTGCTCTAGCTGGACAAGGGATTGAAATCCAGTGCTAGGTGGGTGGAAACAAAAAAAAAAATTTTTTTTACTTAAAAATTTTTTTTTTTAAACAGGGTAAGATGTGCTGTAACAATTAAAAAATCACATTGCATTTACAGAGGCAGGTAGCGACCTCTTGTGTACGTGATGGAAAACTATTCTGTTGTTCGTTCCAAAAAGCATGCCTAGATGGCGTTAGTAGCAAATCGATGGAGTCAATTTCTTTATTCTTCCGGGAAAACATCATTATAGCTTAAATAATTCAATTAATTCATAAAATAAATCAATATTTGAAATAAAGCTAAATTAAATAGCTAATTGTGATTGACTGTATTAAAAGGCAGGCTTCGGTGTAGCCATCAATGAAATTGAGATTGACGCGTGGCGGTTTTCGGATAGCAACACTCTTTTTGCATGGCGTCTCTAAGTGAAGGTCACGAAGAAGGAAATATAATCGAAATAAAAAACTTTAAAGCATATCACCTGACCACTATGTGGTATAATTAACCGCAAGGAGCCAGCGTATGGTTCGAAGTCAATAACAAGTGCCCATCTGATGTCCACGCTGTAAGTACTTGAACGTTTTCCCAATGTGACGCGTTGTATCTCAAGCCTAATTTACTCTGAATTTCAATCTCGTTTTGTTTCTTTGTCAATCAGGGCTCCACATTACGTCTACGGCATGTCTAAGACGCCATGACGCATTAAATAAATATAACCTTAAAAAAAAAACAAAAAATGTCATACAACATGGTACATGAATGATGAAGGCAAGTCCATCGGTTCCAAACAACAGGGATAAAACCAGAGTGCGCTGCCACTCGTTGTGAGGATACGAAGCATCTCCACACGGGCAACGATACTGGTTGGATCAGCGAGTTCCCTGTGTTGAAACAGTATATGGTAATCTTGTAGATAAAGTAAGTTTCAAACCTGCATATTTATGATCTCCACAGTGTTTTGAAGAAGGAACTTTAGGTGTTTGTGTAAATTGACATTCATCATAATTAAACCATTTGTATGACAATGTTGTATGTTTTCTTTCATGAATCCCTTCAAGCTCATCGCCCGTTATAAGTCTCATGCATAATATACTACCCTGACTAGCTGGTTTGGGTAAGGAAAAAACCAGCCTTACAATATTCATTAAACCAAACATTGTAAATAATCAAATTAAAGGTTCAAATAGAAGGCATTTCATCTTCTGGTAGCATAGAATATCTTCATCTAAATCAGGAAATACTATATCATGCACTTTACTTCTTATCAGCCATAATATCTTGAGTAAATATTATCTCGCCATTAACATTCTTGAAAATATGTTAGAAATATCTTTCAAATCTTTGTTTTCGTTATTTTTCATTGTAATATCCATTTATTATCGTTTGTGATGACGACAATATTTGCGTTACTTATTACTTGGTTATATTAATTAAGATCGATCGATCACACTGAACTGATAAGAGTCAAATTCTATGACGGAGATGCGTGTATTAATTATATATTCGTGTCCTTTGACAGCATTCAAATAAAAACATTTAGGATAGTGTATAGCATGTTGCATCCAAGGATCGTCATAAATCTCCCAATCTTCTATGATACCCCCGCATGAGAAACATGCCGCTTTATCATTAATACTATTTCCACAATAAAAGAATCCAGCGTCAGCCATTTCCATCACTAATCTTTTCTTCGAAGTCATCGTTCCCCAGTAGGAATGAAATGAAAATTCACGCATTCGATGTGAGTTATACATATCATATCGAGGTTTGTATTCAATAAGAAGCATTTTTACTAACTTACGTTCTAATTCACTGACACGGATAATTATAAACTTATAATGAGTTGGCCCAGCTATTGTTAGCAACTTATATGTATGAAATTATTGGGAGGGGATGTAAAATTCTTAGATATAAATATTTTATCTTAAATAAAATTAAACAATAAATATTTATTTTAAAATTTATTTTCAAAGCACCACTTGTTTAAACACAATACATTCTTTAAGGCACAAACAGAGTCATGATAAATACAATTATATACATCTTGAGAATATTTATATTGATCATACAAACTTATCAAACTAGAACAACCTTTATCTTCTAAATTGAATATTTTACTATTACTATTTTCTAAAATGTGCTTTAACCACAAAACCTTTTCTGAACCTTTGACGTAGATACACATTTCTCTTAAAATATTTAGAATCAAAGTCTGATAATTCGAATAGGGCACAAAACCTTCATCCCAATGTATCTTTCTGTTACGTTCAAGCCAACTTACTTGCTTTTTTTCTGATTTCGTTAATTTTTTAAATGGAAATGGTGGCTTAATTAAAAACACTTGTATTTTTTTATTATACATTATAGCAATTTCTTTAATTATAAATTCATTTGCTTCTGTTTTAAAGCCCTGAATGTCTACAATAGCAATCATGATACCCTGCGCACAATGTTACTGAGAGGTTTGTATTCCACAAGTCGATCATTTATAATCAAACAATATGCAGTCGTCTTATCTGGTATTGTTGTAGAACATTCAATTTCCAACCTCACGTCTACTGGACCTGTTTTAAGGCTGTCGTTTTGTCTTGAGCAGTCTAAGATAAAGAGAGGGGCTTTTTCTTTGAACGCCTTTAAGTCGAGCAACGGGTCTACTGGACAGTTGTAATACGACTGACGAAATTTTACAAACATTTCATATAATATACTATACTTGTTTTCAGAAAATTTTAAACTTAAAGGCTCATATGGATAATATTGTGAATTCAAAAAGAGTGTTACGTTAGTTACTTCACAATGATCGAATACTGAACTGTCTTTAGTTTTATTATTTCTCCTATTAGTTTGCAAGCAAAAAATTACATATCTAGGTTTTTCCAATTGTGAAGCAGTTTTAACTGACCAAGAATGCTTCGTGGTTTTAGGCAGTAATGGATACTCATATAAATCCCAATTTCTATAAGCCATCTGAATAGGTTTATCTCTTTCTAAATGTTTTAAAAGTGTTAGTCGTTCTCGATCTGATACTTTTATTTGCGGTACTCTCCATTGAACTCTGTGTATATCTATTTGAAAATGAACAGTATCATCAGTAAGAATAACGCTATTTAAGTTAGTATTACTTCTATTCAATATAAGTTCATGTTTACAATTTATCACAATTTTATTGTAATCCTCCGCAAACCCTAAAACCTTATTAAGTGGTATCACGGCACTAAAATTGCCATCACTTTGAAGTCCCTCTAAATTCCATCCCCATAAGGCAGCAACTTTACTTTCTGCTTCATTTAGTGAGATGTATGATTTTATTGTTGACGTTATTCCTGAGTTTTTTATGCGGTCTATTTCAATACCATTTATTTCGTACCTGATGTCTTGAAACAAAGACAAAACAGGGTTATTAGTGAATGTAACAGTTTTCTTGATTGGATTCCCATCTTTACCGAAGAGCTTTGCTTGTCCTTCAATATAAATTGAACTGGCCGATGGTAACACGTATATGTCTTGCTGGTGGATGGGAATTCTGATTTCATCGTTTTCTCTAAAGCTGGTATTGTAGGCATTGTATGAATGGACTTCATAACTTTCGATCGAAGTGTCGAAGTGTGGTGATTCAGTAATCTGTAGTATATTCATACTTTAAACCCAAGAGCTTTAAGGAATTCTTTATTTACTTTAGTCAATTTCTTAACGTTTTTCCTACGTCGTTGCACCTTAGCAATCGTTGAAGAACTAAGATGTTTTTCATTGACTTGGGTGTTTTTATAATGAATTATCATTTTGTTTTTCTTAAATGAAGACGCAGCTCAACATGTTCTTCGCCAAAGTTAATACAGTGACCAAATTGATCTACAATCTTAACAGATATCGAAGAAATTATATTTTTGTTCACTGGAAAGTAAATAATATTTTGCGGTATTTCCATACACCGATGACTTGGATGAGTATCAGACACAAATTCGTGAATAAAATGAGTTGGTAATCCGTTGCAGTACGATCCGTACACAAGATCACATTCGATTCTGATCACAGACAGACTGCCGTTAATGCTAGAAATATTTGGTCTTGAATTTATTACTGAAAAGTATAGCAAACCACACTCGTATTGATCTGATAAATGCAGTGGTGGTTGAAAGTATGAGATCAACTTCGATTTATTACCCGAGATGGTAACCGTAGTAGACATGCTTCGACACTGACCTTTTTTCTTAGATGCTGTTTATTTTATTCCTTCACTATAACAAAAATTCTCCAAAAATTTTAAACAAAGATGTCCGCAATTAAAAGGGTGATCACGCTGAATATTATCATAATTATAGTGTATTTTGGATCCCAAGTATTTTATAAATTCCTTTGGAGGCTTAAGATTTCCGTAACTATCAAAATACTCAATATAATCGTTATATTTTGCATAGGCTACCCAATGAGAACCAGGATTTTTAGAGCTATCTAAATTTATAACTCCACATTCTTTTTTAAAAGGGTGTTTAGGGAGCTTATCTCTCATAAAGACACCTCTGAAATATGGAATCTTATTTCCATACTTCAAAATGTCTAAATTAGTCAAGGCTCGTTTGGGTAGCCGATATCTTAGTTTTTTTCTTTTGATACAAAAATTCCGAGCCCGTCTTTATGTGGTTTAAGATGTAGTCCTTTTCCGATACAGAGAGCTTCCATCTTTTCGTTGTGTCTCTTCGATTCAGTTAATAACTTTTTAGCTATCTTGAATTCATTAATGGTTTTTGCAATACCAGCTGCACCACCTGCTAAAGCCCCTACCGCTGATAATCCCGCAAAAATCGGAATCAAAGGCAATACTCCACCAGTTTTTGGTATAGGAATAACACGAGGAAGTTTAATGGATGAATCATCAGCTAATTCTCTGGCAGCGGCCATAGCTAATTTTATTGCCACTTTCTTGCATTTTGGTTTTAATTTTTTAAAATGTCTCTTCGTTTTACTAATAACATTTTTAAAATTATTTTTTAACCCTTTTCCACGTTTAATTTTAGGAGAACACTTTTTGCTGTCCTTTTTTAAGCCAAATCCAGTTTTAACTTTAGTTGACATAGCGCTGCTCACTAAGTGCGCTGCTAGTTTTTCCCCTACACTCGCATCCGAGGCAAGTGTTCGCTCTTTAGCCATATTTAATAAAATTAAATCTGCCTTGTGACGATCTTTTAGGTTTGAAGACTTATGATAGGCAATGTCGTGTTGTTTGCAATATTCGTCTAGTTTATTAACACCTTTATCTCCACGTGCAAGCCTTTTAATTAATTTAGTGCCAGGACCACAATAATTGTATCCTGGTAAATGTAATTCAATTGGTAAATTATTTATAATCCAATTGAGAAGACTACTCTCTTCAATGCACATCATAAGACTGACACATTTTGGACAGAACACTTAATAAATATTCGATTTATCAATCCAACTGTTTTCAGAAGAAGGCAAACCTAACCATTTTACTAAAACTCTGTCACCTTTTCTTTTAAGAACTTTCTCAACAAGATATAAATCAGGATTTTTCGTCTTTTGAAGCTCTTGTTCATAAAATGCACCTAAAATGGGTTGACCTCTGATTGTATCTTTTATTAAGTAGGTGATAGGATTTGTATTTTGTATCATTCGAATTTTAAATATTTCTGTAGACCAGTTGGGAGTGTAACCTTTTTCAAATGTTCCTTTGTACTTACTGATACGCACATAATCACCAATTTTATATTTGCTTCTAATATTATAATTTTTTACCAATCTTGAATACCTCTCTAATATATGTTTTTTATTAATGTTATTTACATTAGCGGGAACTTCATCAATTGTCCGATGATAAGTGTGATTATATTTGTTAATAACATTATTAAGCATGCTGTCTATCCAATTGTAACTGCCTCTTAAACTAAATTCTTTATAGACTTTCGATTTTAATGTCCTGATAAATCGCTCAACTATTGAAGCTTTTTTTGTTGAGAAGGTTGAATAATGATTAATGTGATAAGTTTGCATAAGCTTTTGAAACTGATTATTGTAAAATTCTGCTCCTTTATCCGTTTGTAGATTTTTAGGAACACGTCCTTTTGTCAATAATTTCTCAAAAGAGTTAAATATATCATCTTTGGTTTTACTTTTTAGAGGAAAAGTCCAAGCATATTTCGAGAATGTGTCAATAACAGCAAGAATAAATCTGTAATTTTTGTTTTGCTTTGAAATTGATTGCATATCGATTAAGTCTGCTTGCCACAGGTCATCTATATCTTTCATGATAACACATCTGCGTGGAAAGTTCACCCTCGCATTTTTATGAATTTCATTTACCACATCGGTTTTGCTCATGCTCACAATTCAGTGCATTTGTTTTGAATCCGTCTATAATACTGAATGAAAATTTTATGGTGCTGAGTATTTATTCTTTAATTATGCGAGCTTCTTTCAATTCTTCAACGATCGACAAAATTTCATTATCATGATTTGTGTTGCCAGCATCTCTGGAAGCAACTAATAGTTTCAATCTCTCAACAAGTTCGTTAGGGTCATCCCAATATACCAAGTCAGTGTTATTTTTATATTTCTTCAGAGTTGGTAAGCTTCCTCCAGTGTGAAAATTTTCATTAATTGATTCGGAAAATAATGGTTTGATTACGTCACGATATTTTATTCCCTTATCGGCTCTTATTTGGCCACCAGGATTAAAATCTCTCTTATGAGCATTTGTATAATGCAGCATGTCTTTGTAGACAAGTCTATCTTTGCTCGATATTAATTTTATATCAGGCTTTCTTCGAAGTAAGAGTTCCTTTAAGCCAGGGGTCAAATTATAGGATTTGTCACCAACTTTTATTAAAATGACACTGTCGTCATTCAAACTATCGATTTTAGAAAATGAGACTACAGAATTACCCATTAGCAATGTTTTGTTTACACTTCTTATTCCAAACGGTATATTTACACCGTCATAAATATCATGGATATCACGACCCTCTAGTGAAATTTCTAAATCATCCAGTATTTCTTTTGTAGGAGACTTTTTAAGTACTTGTGCAGACTTTAGATTTGAATCGTAGCAGTCTTCAAACTTTGAAGATGAACTAGTATTAATGTCATCGAATTCAATGCCGGCAGAATTCGGGAGTGGTATATTTTCGAAATGCTTTATTTTTTCCTGTGACATATTCGAATCGACCAGTGCTTTAAGGGGTTCTGTTACAGTTTTAAGCATTTTATCAAGTGACAAGTTCGTAGAGTGTTCCTGGTTCTTCATTTGTTTTATTTTATTCTTTATGGATTCCACAGACTTCATTAATTCTATTTTAATATTCTTTTCCATGTTGTATTGTGACAAGTGTATTCAGGCAAAGAAGATATACTACTAAGTTATATTTGTCTGTTACTGGTTTATATAATTACACATTATTTGTTTAAAATTCAAAAAAGCTATCTAAATTCTGTCTGTACCTTCCATTGTTTAAAGACGAGTCTTTGCAAATACTAACAAAGTTAAATGGCTTTCTCCAAACTGTATTACAAATATTCTTGAATTGAGTCCAGGACATATCAGAACTAACATGCTCTTCATAAATATGTTTCAAGTTTACATCGTCTTGCTTAAATATTATGAGAAAGTTTGCATTATCACGAAGCAACTGTTTCGGAATTTTAGAGTATGTTTGACATAAATAAAAGCAATCAATATGTTTATGTCTACCCATAGAGAAGTAATTACGAATGTTTATTTGATTTTCACATGCCACATCATCGAAAATAAATACAGAATTAGTTAGTGCTTCATCCGGGGCTATGACTTCTTTATTATCATTAAATTCATGAAACTTAACTTGATGCACTCTCTTTATAACTTCTCGTAAGAAGTTGTATTTTGGTTGAAAGTTAGTTTTCGAATACAGGTAAAGATTTTGAAATTTTAGACCATTCTCATGTAACAATAAACTAAGCACGACGTTTGTTTTTCCACAATTCGAGGGACCACATATAATACAACGTATCGTATTTGGTAACAGAATGCTATGCCTAATGTGGTTATCGGAGTCACCAAGATTTATATGATTAACATTAAGTGATGTGTGTTGTTTGATCAACTTCATTTTGACTATTAATTCAATTTCACCCAAACATACATATATAAAGCCTAAGTATAATAAAAACAAATGATTTAGATTGGTTTAAATTTGTCATGTCAAATGTAAAGCAAAATTTAAAGCTACTTAAAGTGCTTAACCATTTCATGTTTATGTCTGCTGTAAATAATATTAGCATGGTATTTATATTCGTCCTTAGTGATCTATATGATCATATAGATTATTAAAATGACGAAGACTGTAAAATAAGAAAAAAAAAACATGCATCAGTTATTAAAAAATGTATTTAGATATTACAATTGATTTAAATACGACAATCAACACTACCACTCACTAAATTAATAATGTATGGTATACGTAGACTAATCATAAACAAATGTTATAATAATATTACAATTTATTAATATAAAAATAATTATAGAATGATGTATAAATTAGTTCTTAAAATAAAGTTTCATAGTGACCCCAAGGTAAAGTTTCAATAAGGTTCGTGAGTATTTGTCTCTTATCATCATTTCTATTTAATACTACTTTATGAATTTCTTGAGTGTACAGTACATGCTTGAGTGATTTAATTATATTCATTTTACATTTGAAATTGACATTATTTGTTAAAGCTTTACTATAGTGAGATAATTTTAATCGATTAGTAACAGCTTTAGATATTCCTTTTGCTTTTGTGATGCGAGCTTTTGAAGTGATTATACAATATAGTTTAGCTCTCAGTCCCACAAATTCGCTTATGATGTCACCCCCGAGTTCATCTTTAAATAGTCCTGGAATTTTAGTATTTACTCTTGGTATGCTGTAACAATTATCAGCCTGGAAATTACTTGTATCAAATTTTGCAATATCATTTTTAATGTCTTCATAAAAATCCTCTGTATTTATAAAATAAAGAAGGCTGTCTGTGTCTGTATAACACAGTCTTGCGCGAGTTTTATATTTATTTTTAATAAAGTTGTAGTGAAATTTGTACAAATGTTCCTTTGCTAATTCTAGAACCGTAAACCCAATGTAGATAGGGCGATCTAAAATAATTTTTTCAGGGGTTAATTGAATAGCAACAAAATTTTCAGAAAAAATCGCAATACTTTTCAGATTTGGTTTTGCAATTAATTTTTCTGCACCGTGGTGCTTGTTAGTTTTATTATTGTAATCATCCCACATGGTAACTAATTTGACATTAACCTGTTTGCGTCTATTTTCAATAGTTTTCCCAAATATAGCATTATTAAGGAGTTTGAAAAAGTCTTTCTCAAATGCGGTTGTTGAAGCTTGACGCAATGTAGTATTCAAGTCAATATATTTTTGTAAATAATTTTCTTGTCTAAAAGTTAAAACACGGTGAATTTTTTTCAAAATTAATCCATTCAATAAGCATGCCTTTAAATGAATGTAATGTATTACATAGTTGAATTTGTCGTATAAATTAGCAATTAATTTTGGTGTTTTGCCTCCAGGAGGTGTGAACCTCTCGGGTGCAAAAGGTAAATCACTATGCGTATTATGTAAACTCTCAGGATATATTAAATCAACTTCTAAAATATATCCATATTCAGAATCGTCTAATATTGATAACACGTTTATTGTTCTTATCTCATCGATTGTCAAAAAACGGAAATCTGAAATAGGCATTTTCTTTGTCATTGCGTAACCATATAAATTGTTACAATCAAGATAAACCAAATAAGATGATTTTTGAGAAGCATCATAATTTGGTAAATATTTATTATTAACTTGAGCATGGCGAAGAGAACATTGTGCCAAGCCTCCACGTATTCCCTTTTCCAAAAATTCATACATTTCTAAACTATGAATCAATTCTAATTTAACGCCTGTGTACAGTAGCATCGCATCCCAGCTTAAGCTAGGTGCAGTAATGTAATACGTTGGATCAAGTTGATAATGATCTAGACAAGTCTGTCTAAATTTTTCGAATACATCAGAAAGAAGTAATACATCGGTCTTTAAATATAAATCTGTATATTCTCCTAGTGATTTAATATGAAATGTCAGCCAAATAGATTGGGCATGTGCGTATTCATCATCGCTAATGTGTTGACAATTCAAACTGTTATAGAAACAAACTTTTGATGGAAGTTGAGTCTCATTATATTTTGAGAACGCATTCATATAATCGTAGGGATAAATTCCTTTTTGTCGTAACAACTTTAACTGATTATAACTTATATCTGGAAATTCTTTTGATAAATTAACAAAGTCGGATTCATTCAAGTTATTAACTAATGTGCTTAAACTTGAATTAAGAAATTGATAAGAATCTATGAACTTAACTTGAATAGGCCTTGATTTTAATGCATTCTTAGTATGGAATACCTTTGTGAATGACATATACCTTTCTTTGGTTTTTGGTATAATTTTAAAAGTACCTTCATACTTCGATAATTCCTTTATAAATAGATGAGAGTCATAGCCGGACAGGTTATGAAAAATAACAGGCACGAATGGGCAAACTCTTAACATTAAATTACAATGAGAGTGTGCTGCGCCTCGGTATTGTGATGTTATGTGATCATGATCCATTACTTTATCGTCAAAAAGCAAATGATTACAGATATGACATGTAGTGGCATTATTGTAATCGTTTTCTTGGTCCTTAGTTAACGATGCCATAGGTATTTTATTTATTAAGATACTATGAATGTACTCCAAATCTCTTATTAAATATTTTATAAATACTTCTACACAATCAGCTCCTCTATAAGTAACATACTTATTCAAATCCGTATTGTGAGAACAACAAATATAGTAACCAAAACATGAAGGCTCGTGAACCTGATAGGTACGAGTATTTTCAGTTACATTTATGTTGCAGTTTAGTAAAAGACTTTCAAAATCGGCGTATATAACGAAATTAATTTTTTGTTTTCTTTCGTAGTTCTTAAATTGAAGAATACTATTTTTTTCGGGTAACATTGTCAAAATCATAGGACAGTTATTGTGGGCATTATATCTCGTTTCACTCGTGAAAACTTGTAAGCATGTCTCACATAAGTACATTTTACCTTTATGTTTACTTATTTGACGTTTAATTAATCTCAACAAATTTTTTATTAAGCAATAATGCCCGTCACCTTTCTGTTCAAAGTACAATAAATTGACATGATGGATTTTTCTTAAACTGGTCACATATAAAGGACCAGTGACCATGTTTTTATTATCTAATCCATATATATTAATACTTATGCGGGGATTTAAAGTTTCAAATATTTTAATATCTTTACATGATGGGGGAAATGATAGACCATCTATGTTTAAAACTTTTGAAAAATGTGGATATGAACTTGTTCTGCAAACATTAATTTGGGTGGGATATAATGCTGCCACGATACTCCATAAAAAGCAGTTGTTATCGCTGTTTTTAATATTTAAACAACTTCTATTTTTTTTTATTATTGGCGGCAAATCTATATAGGTGCCACCTTTCAAAGGAGAGTATTTGTTAATGTTATTTCTAGATGACTTATAAAGTAACAAGACCAACCAGATTCACGATGCTGGAACTCTGAAAGCTTTCTATCAAATGTATTTATTGTTTTCAAATATAATTCCTTTATATCTGTATTATTATTATATACAATTTCATATTTTGTGTTAAATGATTTAAGCTGAAGCTCATCAGATTTCGGAAGAATGAAATAAGCAAAAAGCTCAAAGTTTAATTTAACACAATTATGTTTTATCAAACAATCATTAATTAGTCTTAAAACCTTATCCCGATTATCAATTAGAAATTCCTCAGGTGTTAGGTATTCCATTGATGGATTCAGTTTATAACTTATTATTCTCTTTTTAAAAGCCGTGGCTATTATATCAATATTTTCAATTTCAGTTCTTTGTATACAATTAGATTTATGCAAATTCGTTCTCAAATGATACTGATATTCAATTTTAGGTATTTCAATGTGACATTTTTGACATACTATTATTATATCTTTGTTATTTTTTCTGATACCGGGTCTAGGCGTAACTGTAAGAAAGAAAAAAAAACAATGAGCATTAAATCAAATTCGATGTAATATGAATAACTATATTAATGCTTAATATCTATAAACGATTACATGTGATTACATTATAATAGAATACATCATTATATTACACGATTACATTATACTAGATTTACATCTTAAATCTATTTATTGTTATTGACTACAAAAAAAATATTGATTTATAAACATAATAAGTATAGCAATAGTGTCTATCTATAATAATGAAATCGCGATTTGCCTTTTTTATATGTTATATTGTAGGATAAATAGGTACCTACTTTTTTAATTACGTACAAATTTAATAATAGTTACTTACAAACGTGGGTGGGCACTTAACATACTCTTTACGTGTAGCCATAATAAAATTAGACAAATGTTGCCAAGCATCTGTATTGTCAAAGGTCGAATTTTTAACCGTGACAATTGCTTGGCGCCATCTATTCATTGGCGGAACTTTTTCTATTTCATCGCACCGGTATATTTTTAAATCAATATAGTGCGTTCCCGGCTTTTTATCATAGATTTGGCGCGAATGGCCGTTTGCAAGACGTCGAGTTATATATGAAGCTAACGGTGCATTACCAGTAACTGCAGGGGCCTCTTTCTCATCGTCCTCGCTATCGGTTCCAAACAGATCATATACTGTGCACTTCTTCGGGGGGATGGGTTTAAAACGGGTTTGATGCGCCTTCTTTGAAGCTGATGGACGGGACGGCGGCGGTGGCACCGGCGACGGCTCGACAGGCGTCGCAGATGTGGACGGCCCTGGCATCGGACTTGCTCTCGATGGCGACGACCACGACCTCTGTGCTGGCTCCGTCGTTCGAGTTGATGCGTGCTTCCTTTTCCGTCCGTCGTGCTTCTGTTTTGGAACCTGATGTTTCTCGTCAACGTCGGAGGGAAAGAGGGTCTCGGCGTTTTCGTACGACCTGAAATGGAGAGACACAAATACATATTAATACAATCAAAATAATTATTATTCAAGCGCACTTTGACATCTCAAAGTCAAAATCAAAAGTCATTTATTCAAACTAGGCTAATAATCAGCACTTTTCGAACGTCAAGATTTACTTTACTTATTTACAAGACTTTACTTATTTCCCAGTGTTTTCAGTCAGGTTGGTACACTACTCTAATGAATTCATTTTCTATTTTAATTGTCTTTCTACACATAGTATTGAAATAGGTACATATTTTTAGGATACTGAAGCATATGAACAATAATTATAAAAAGATGCCATCATCACAGAAATAATAACCACAACACTGAATAGAAGAGAAGATTTATTACTATTAGGAATAATAACTCATAGCTCGATTAGGGGGATCGAACCCCTTGACACTTAGCTGTTGCTGCAACTACTTACAATACATTGCTACTACTGCTATAGTAAAATAAATTTATAAGTTAATGTATATGTTTTAAAGAACTACTTACATTTTATTCCTTATTTATTGCAGGTTAATTCTTGGTAAGTACTTGTCGTTTATCTGGAGGTCCTGACACTGAAGTGATGCACCTAATTCACTCTCCCGTGTTTAAATAGCCGGGATCTACGTCACATTTTTCCATATATGTAATGCACGTGTGCCCCTAAAATCCTGACTCAGGGCTTCTTCACGGGACAAATGCTTTGCAATCACAACCAAATCAACAAACCTCAACCTTAACTTATGATGTCTAAAGTGTACATTAATATTTGACTAGATATATTAACTACATTCCAAGTCTTACATACTAGTTGAATACCGCGACTTCGTTTATACAATATTTATTTAATTTTATTACAACATTACTAATTTACAACAACATATAACACAGTAACTGCCATACTCAGATATATTTAATGATTACGTGGCCATCACTTAGTAAATATTTTGACACATTATTGAAGGTTTTGTAAGTCAAAACTTTACTAAGTGACGGCCTAAGTAATCATTAAATATCTCTGAGTACGGTAGTTAGAGTATTACCCGACTGCATCAAGCAATACAATACCGGTTACCGGTTACCACTGACATTGCTGGTGTAAAATTATAAGTTTAAAGAATGAGATAGTAAATAAATAGCAGGTAAAACTAGGAGTAACGATAGTATGTCAATATTTCTATTTTGTTTTGATTCTATCTCCTTAAATAAAATTAGAACTTACATTGCAAATTAGACATACTACTTACATGCCATGGTTTCGCTTGCCGAATATTCTCATTAAAATGTATGAAAAAATTACGGTGAACAAACGTACCGCAGTGTTTATTTTATCGATATATTTTTATTGTAAACATTAATATAATTGGCGCCGTGATGTTCTGAGGTTTCAATTTCACCATACAATATTTGTCCGGGATATCAACATCTATCAAAAATGTACGACTTTGAACTCTATAGATTAAAATTAAATTTTATATAAATTGAGAGAAATTAATTAAAATCGATCATTTTTTTTCTGCATGTGCCTGGATAATATCGTGAAATATCGGTAAGTGTTACTAATATATTATTATAACTACAAATAAAGCGTTAATAGGCGAACTTTATTTAGGTGTCTGGTACACCACTGTCATTAATTATTTCTACATAACACTATGTTTCAATAACAAATTGTTGTTTTCAGAAAGTATAATAAAATGAAATATTAATGTAGACTTTTTTCTTTTTTTCCAGGTGTGTAAAAAAGTCTGGACATATAACTAAATATGTCAATCTCACCATTCCCTCTCAGCAATGTATGTATCTAAGTGACCATCGATGTTAACAACTGAATTTAAAATATTTGGTGCTGTTTAATGACACAAAATAATTCATCAATATCATTTTTTTATTTCAGAATTTGATAGATAGCTCTGATCCACTTCTAAATCCATTTTACTATGCTCAAGACCAAGAAAACTGGTACACTGAAGTGGCAGCAAAAGCGTGTGAAGAGAGTAGACAGCAAGAAATAGAAAAGAAAACATTAAAAAACAAGAAGAAGAAAATAAAGAAATGTAAATCTTTTAAAAACACATCCTTTATCATGTGTAAAGAGCCCGGGCGTGTTCAACGAATAATCAAAATAATTGTATATGATGTGGATGGTAGTCATAATACCGAAGAAATAGACAGTGACTCTGATAATGCAGGCGTGAAAATACAATATTTAGTACGAAGTGATTCTGATGAAATCATGAGTGAAACTGAATGTTTAGTTAATAACATTGTTAAAAAGTTAAGTTCAACTTAATGTAATTGATATTCAAATATAATCATTCTAAATATTATTTTGCATTTTATTTTATCGTCAGAAAAATTTCATGCGCGTGTCTTTGAATACTTAGTTGAATGAGTGTCATAATTTAACAATGAACAATTAGAATGTACATAATTATGAACGTTACCATTTAAAGATACCTGATAACTGTTGGCTTTAGGATTAATCTGAATATATAAATAGTGAATAATACATAAAATTGAATGAATGAAATGATGACTGAGTGAAAAGTAGGTTGAAATTGCGGGTTTTCAGATCTTATCTGATCTGGAAACCCCAATTTTAACCTACTCAGATGAATTTCGCAAACGGGTCAAAGCAAGCCCGCACGCAGGGGCAGGCTTAAGTAACATATCCTCGCAGGGTACTGCTCATGGATGTTGTGCGCCTATGAATATTTGCCATGCTTACAATCAACCCTCGCAGGGTTACTGTAATGCTCGTCCCTCGCAGGGTCATGGCTCTAATCACGACGATAATCGCCATGCATTGCATGTATCGTGTGTGCGTTCAAACATTTAATTTCACATACACGAATATTCAGCTGTCTGCTGAAATTTAGTATGCAGGGGGTTTTGGGGGCGATAAATCGATCAAGCTAGGTTTCATTTAAAAAAACACGATTTACCAAAAGAACCAAACAAATTTCGGTCATCCAGGTACTATACATTTTAACATTATTGGTGTATTGTTGGTGAAGGATAAGTACCGCAACATCGCTGTCACCAAAGCATTCTAAATTTGAAAAATCCTGTGGATGCCTCGAGTTTAAGGCCTCCTGCCAGAGGCATATCTTACTTATATTATAATTGCGAAAGTTTGATACTCGTTTACGAAAAACTACTGAACGGATTTGGTGGAAAAATATCGCATATTATTATAGATGGTTTACAACCTGGATAAAAACATTGGATACAATTTTATCTCGGTAGTATGATCCCGCGGGGCCATTATCGAACTCCTCGAAGCTAGTAACTGATATACTATAAGTGACCAATCGCTAAGTGCACCTCCTGTGGGGTACGGAGCTCAAAGTAGTAGGGAAACCAGTACACTTAGAAAGAAGAAATACGAAGATAAAGAATAAAGAAGAGATAGCCGCGGTCCGACCCTTGCTAGAGCCAGCCTGCGATGCTGAGACACTAGTATTAAACCAGCCCCTAAATAATCTCTCTCAGATTCAGCCTGTCTCTTTGTTGCCCCCCCCCCCTCACTGACCTCCTAATGTAGAGTACCTGGACGATCGAAATGTACTTGGTTGTTTTGGTACATCGTGTTTTTTGTGAATGAAACCTAGCTTGATCGATTTATCGCCCCCAAAACCCCTGCATACTAAATTTCATGAAAATCATTGGAGCCGTCTCCAAGATTCAGATTATACTATATTACAAGAACTGCTCGTATAAAGGTATTCGATAGATACGTTTAAATTTTTTTTTTTTTGTTGTAACTCGATATTTTTTGCGAAATTTTAATAAATTAACATTAAACTTACGGTGAAAATATTATTTCTCAGCTCTAAACATTGTTTCTGCCCTTGTCCCTCTCATTTTTCAGTACATTGTTGAATTGAAAAAAAAAAAAAGAGCGCGCTATTTTTTTTTAACTTCTTTATTTGGGCTTTTACCAATGCAGTCCAAGTCTTTATGAATATTCATTGACCGGCCCTGGATTCCGAGGTATAAATCTTACGGCACTCCACTAATATAGAATAAAATAATTCACAATGTTGTTGTTTTATTTGCAATATTTTTTATGTTATCTTCAGGCAAGATTTATAAATCACACGCACACATACATGACGCATTTGCTCAAGCATTCTCACATTGTTGGCGACCAGCTACCAAACTCTTTTGATAAATTTACATTTATTTTTTTTTATTTTCAATTTATGATTTGTCTTACAAAAAGTCAGTCTGTGAAAATATGTGCTACGACAATAAACGAAAAGCTGAACTTTTGGTTTCTTTGCTTTAAAATTTATCCTGAGGAGACTACCAAGCGCTTAAATTCTGTCAGGTACGAAGTGGGCCTATTATGGTGCGATAATTTATTCTACGCCGAACGCTAAAAAGAATTTATTGAAAATTAACACAGAAAATATAACACAACAGAACAACAATGAAACAAACACCAGTTTCACCAAAGAAGAACAATCGTTCTTCAGCTTTGATGACGTAAAAGTTATGCCCAGCGATGAGTCTTCGGATCAGGAATCACGGGATATAGAACCTCTACTTTACCTCGAGAGTTTAGAACACCGAGTAAGTAAGGCTTTAAATTCTAATAAAGGATTTCATTATCTCGTTACTCTTGCAGAAGCATACGACGACGATTCAAAGATAAACATCCGATTAAACACTTCTAGAGTGCGATCAGATGACTTAGAAGTCTTGTTGGAAGATATGACCGTTAAAGAGATTGTGACTATAAACACGCCCATGGGTGATTTTAGAGTACCAATTCCTACAACGCAGGCCATACCAAAATACCAGACGCTTCTAAACAGAGCAGCAGCCGCGAGCATGAAGACACTCAAAGATCTCTCTAATTTAACAGAAGATACGAGTATCGACATGAAAGCGACAGCCGCAAAAATCACAAAGATATGCGAAACAGCAGTCCAAAAGTATTCGAAAACAACAGCCAGACGAGATATATTAACAAGTATACATATTGTCTGTGATGATGGTCGAACGCATCAAGGAACGCGAACTAGCAGATATTTGTGAACATTATAGTAAGCCAGAGATGTGGGTTGACCCACTGACCGAAGGCTTATGGATAATAAACCCAGATCGAGACCATCCTGCAAGAAATGCAGCGCGATCTAGGAAGATTGTCTCTTTTTATGAATTAGACGACAATCAAACACAAAGCTTAATTGCTTTATCCTTCTCAACCATACCAAGAGAGACAGCAGCTGCAAAGCTAAACTTGTTCTCTAAAGTTAAAGGTGAGAAAAGATCTGATATCAAAGCAAATCCGAGGAAAGTACTCGCCAGAGTATTCTCGGAGGCCGAATTAGATCAAAACGAAGTAAAGGCGATGATTTTTACAAAACCCAAAGACATAAACGCAACCTGTCCAGCATGTAATACACATGTCGAAATAGAGGGCGTGACGTATCATAGTGAATGCGTAGTGATCAAATGGCTTGTAAAGAACTTCTTCTTTAAATACGATCAAGAATTAGGTGTATTGTCTCTACAGACAATCATTTACTTAGATCCTAATCAAAGGTGTCTTTTGGAGTCAATCCAGAAGTACCACCGTACTTTAAACTCACCCTTTAAGATCAAAGGCGGAGCGAAGTACGCTGTTATGCAAAGAGATGGCCAAGGTCTAAAAACTCTTACTAGCGTAACAACCAATCCAACGCAGGTTCCAGGTACCAGCGAGTGGCTTGAAAAGAGACGTCAGGAAGAAGAGAGGAAACGTCCTCGAACATTCCAAAGATGAGCTCATAGAACAAAAGTGCATCACACATTTGTTCAAATGATTATCAACGTAGGTTGATAAACATTGAGATATTTAAAATTTTTTTAAATTTAAAACTACTAAAAGACATTAAGTCTCAGTATTAAATAATAATTCAGTATCTTTAATTTAACAAACTAATTTTCTTTTAATTTTCATTATTAATAAACTAGCATAGGGATATTTTTTATTTGAATCCGTGGACAATAGTGTGGGCTATACGTTTATCAAATTATTCTAATAAGCTCCGATATACAAATTGTAACGTGTAACTGTTTTTTGTCCCTAAATAAATAAAAAAAAAAAAATAAAAATAATATCTCTACCGTCCCTAAAAGCCGCGACCTAGCCTTATCTAGATTTGTTAGCCTCGAGCGTAAAATGGCTAAGGATAGTGCTTATGCCAATGCCAACACGCAAATAATTCAAGGTATGATTAGCAAAGGGTACGCTGAATTATGTTCGGGTCCACCGTCCGGCCAGGTCCCGTGGTATCTTCCACATTTTGGAGTTACCCACCCAATAAGAAGAAGCTGCGCGTTGTCCACGATGCAGCAGCGAAGTGTCTTCTGCCTTAAGTGTAGAATACTCGCTATTAGGAAAGTCACAATTGGTAGAAAGAATATATAGAACTCTACACTAATATTTCTAATTCGTGACATCACACAATTATTATTGTCTTCATCACACAATTATTATTGTCTTCATCACTACTGTAGCAGTGAAAAGAAAAATCAAGATCTCGTTCAAGAGTTAAAAACTTCGCGTTTTGGGCCAAAATCAATACATTGTGCCTAAGCATAGCATTATGGTTAGGGGCAAGTCTCCGGGGCATGACTACCTCAGCATCGAGCACCTGCAGCATGCAGGAGTTCACCTGCCAAGGGTGCTGGCGATGTTCTTCACGCTTTGTCTGAGCCACGCTCATCTACCGAGCGATCTAATGAAAACTGTGGTTGTACCTATTGTGAAGGATAAGACTGGGGACACATCAGATGTCTCAAACTATAGGCCTATAACGCTTGCTACTATCATTGCCAAGGTGCTGGACAGTTTGCTTGATAAGCATATGGCGACCCGAATCGAGTTGCAGGATGCGCAGTTTGGGTTTCGACCTGGTCTCTCCACGGAAAGTGCCATACTGTCTCTCAAGCATACTGTCCAGTATTATACGTCTAGGAAAACGCCTGTTAACGTGTGTTTTCTAGACCTTTCCAAAGCATTCGATATGGTGTCGTACAACTTACTGTGGCAGAAGCTGCTGAACGAGACCACAGTGGATAGGGGAGTTGTATCAATACTAAGGTACTGGTATAACAACCAGACCAATTGTGTGAGGTGGGCAGGCTCGTTATCGAATGTGTATAGGCTGGAGTGCGGGGTGAGGCAGGGCGGCCTAACCTCCCCACGCCTCTTCAGTCTGTACATAAACCGGTTGATCGTTAAGCTCAGCAACACCTATCAAGGTTGTTATGTAGACGGAATATGCGTCAACAATATTAGTTATGCTGATGATATCGCACACCTAGATCTAAAGGGAGCTAAGTCAAAAATCTAACATTTTGAGTTATGCACACCATCAAATTCATTATCTGAATACCTATCCACCAATAAAACAGATTTAAAAATAAGTCTACTATTCGACGCGAGATGGCGCCGAGTGTCCCTTTTGTTAAACGAGTGACCCCCGCTCCCCTCCCACCTAAACAGGGACATTGCTAGTTGCAATCAGAATTACAAGTGGAGTCCACGTACCCGTCTTCAACAAATTGGAGTTATTTTGAGTTGTACCCGTATTAGTGAAATTTTAAGCAGTAATATTTTGAGTTGTTGACTTTTAGATGGTTTTTGTTGAGGGAATCAATACAACATTTTGAGTTGAACTCGTATTGCTGGCAGGGTGAGTAAAGTTTTTATTTTTATTTTGAGTTGTTACCATATTGTTGAAACATTTTTGAATTTGTAGTTGAGTCTGTTTTGTTGAGCCATTTTTTAAACTCTTATATTTCTTTAAAAACCAATTTAAATTGAACTCTTTTGCTATTGGCCATTGGAATCATTTCATCTTAGTATAATTTTATTTTAATACTTTAATTTATGGAGTTTGTTCCCTTTTAATTGTTAAGTTTTTGAGTTAGATCTCTTTAGATGAATTCCGCCAAATTTAATTTTACAAAATCGCTACGGAGATCAAAAATGTTATATTGATGGCCTTTTAAATCGATTTGGTGCACATGGCCCTATAAATAAGTAATATAAACATTATCTATTTCAGCCAAACAATGAAACGTGGACGGTTTTTAGTAGATAAAGAAAACATTAGTCACTCCTCCTATCATTTTTCCACAACATGCATCCCTGGAAGATGAGTTTAAGAAGCCATCAAGTGACGAAGTCTCACCTAAGGAAACTCGTGCCGCCTTATCAGTGGTTGATACATCTATGCCCAGCACGTCTATACAACAAAATTCTGGTGCTCTGAACTATGTAGTATCTTTGCCAATTCAGAGCGATGAAAGTGATATTGACCAAGTAAAAGCCCACCTATTATCTCCATCCCGTTGGGACTGCGAGTTGTTCGAAAGAGATACCGTGACGTCGGCACAAGGGCTAAGAAGGAACATAGGTGATTTTAGTCAGTAGAAGTCTGGCACTCCCTACTGATCTGCCCAGGGCGGGAGGAGTCATTTGTTGATTTCCCAAAAAAAAAAATAGGTCGTATCTTCATCGTCAACTTCATCCAGCACTAGCAGTAGTAGTTCGAGTTCGTCGAAATCTAGTAGTTCATTGGATATCGAAGATGATAGTGAGAAATTAAACCCTCAAAATGCGACGGTTCCTGAAACTAGTTCCGAAAATCCCGAAATCGATAAAAAGAGAGTACGCAAACCAGCAAAGTGGCAGTCGAAAGTCGCAAAACAGCTGAGGAATTATTTCAAAGCCTACCAGTCTTTGTCAAAATCGAAGAAACAAGTACCAGGGTGAAACGTTGAACTACCCTGTAGAGAAAAATGTCGACTGAAATGCAAAGACAAGATGGACGAAATGTCAAGGCAACAGGGTCTTTGATGCATATTGGGGACTTGGCAATCTTGAAAGGCTAATATAATTTGTAGTACGGCATTCGCAACAAATAAAGCCAAAATATCGGTACATATGCACAAAGATTTGAAAGCCCTTAACACCGCCTCTTATTTTGAAGTTAATGTATCCAAATAAAAGTATGCAAGCCATTTTTCAAATTCACTCATGACTTGAGCTATAAAGGGACAAAAACAGGTCTGTCCTAGAAAACAGAATCAGGGGTTATTCAAGCCGATTTAAGAAGAAAATACAACAATTGACCCACAAATTAAACAGAGCGTTAAAGATTTTATAAATTCTGTTCCTAGGATTAGGACAGGACTACTATAGAATTTATTTCTGTTTTGTTAAAAAAAAAATGTATATGTTTTATAATTAAAAGGGACATAAGAGACTGTCATTAGTTATTTTGTAGTATTATTAATAAATAATATTGATTGATTTCAGTACCATTTCAGTACTACTAGTGTTTTCTTGCTAAATCATCATCCAATAAACTCCTACTACACACTGACTAATTAAAATAACACAAAATGCTTTTGCGTTTTAAATGTATGGTGCTTGTTCAAAAGAGAGTCAACTAAAAACTAAGTTCACCAACACAGGCTCAACTCAAAATAATAAAACAAATATACATACATTGATAAGCAATAGGGAAATAACGCCAAAAATCCAATTTTTAGCCCCGAAACAGGATTGAAATACGAAAATCCTACAATATATCTCTTCTAGTTGCGTATAAAAAGCATAACTTCATACAAAACACTCCTGTAGTGCACAGGGACAGAGTAATCAGTTTTTCGTCTTTTCTGAAAAAAGTGCTTTTTTGAGTTAATACCTCTTTAGATCTAGGTGTGCGATATGGTGTTGCTGATGATATGGTGTTGCTGAGCCCATCGATTAACTCAATGATGAGTCTGCTCATGATATGTGAAAGGTACGCGGAGGCCCATGGGCTCAGATACAATGTAAGGAAGAGTGAAGTACTGGTTTTCAAGGCAGGCACTAAAACCTACCCAATAGCACCTAAGCTAAAACTTTGCGGAAGTCCCTTAAATCAGGTCACCTCTTTTAAGTATCTGGGCCACTGGGTATCCGAGGACCTAAAAGACAGCCTCGATATTGAGCGTAAGCGCAGAGCGTTGGCTGTTCGTTGCAATATGTTGGCTCGCAGATTTGCGAAATGCTCGGCTGACGTAAAGGCTACGCTATTCAGGGCGTACTGTCAGTCGTTCTATACATGCAGTCTGTGGGTCAACTACACGCAGAGGGCATACAGCGCTCTGCGCGTACAATACATAAATCATAAATCATAAATCATTTAATCATTTGTTAACACAGGTACAATAAATAGTTGTTATAAAAAATTACAAGCTCGCCATGTTATACCCGGAGGTGTACAAATATTTATAGAGGTCATTGACATTCAAATTCATAATAATTAAACTAATGGAATTAAAAATATAAATGTTATAAATGTCAAAAAGAAAATCTATAAAAAATGTCAAAAGTAAAAATAAAAATAATGTCCAAATAAAACAAAAAATAAAATATAATAAACGACAAAATAGTAAAATAATAATTAAAATAATACAAAAAATGTCACGTGGAATGTCAAATGGAATAGAATTTTATAACATACTAGGTCAAATGAATACCGAAGTCAAAAAACACAGTCATTGCAATTTGTCTGAGAAAAATTCCGAAATGTTGTAATACGCTTTATTCAAGAGCAAAGATTTAAGTCTTTTCTTAAATAAGGATACATTTAATTCTTTAATTGAATTTGGTATCTGGTTGTAAATGATTGGCGCCATACAAAAAACACTTTTTTTCATTAATGCTGTGTTGGACCTTCTTACGCACAAGTTATTGTTTTGTGGTCGAGTTCGTGTGTTGTAAAATGTTAGTTTGGTAAACAGATCTGGATTGGTCCTAACAAATACAGCTACGTCGAAAATATAAAGGCACGGAAATGTCAATATTTTGTATTTGATAAAAAATGGCTTACATGAATCTAAATAGTGGAGTCTAAACATTGACCTAATGCACCTTTTTTGAGCTTTAAAAACTATTTCTCTGTTGGTTGAGTTACCCCAGAAAATGATACCATACCTTAATGCTGAACTCACCAAACCATGATATGCAGTGATTAAAGCATCGACGTTAATCACTGGGGTCAGTTTAAATAGGGCATAGGCTGATTTGCTAATACGTTTAGTTAGCTCCTCCGTGTGTGCTTTCCAGTCTAATTTTTTGTCAATCGTTAAGCCTAAGAATTTTGTTGAGTCTACTTGTGTTATAGTTTTATTGTTATAGTATACTGTCATATTGGGATTCGCACGTTGGCTAAACATCATTAAATTCGTCTTATCAATATTTATTTTGAGATTATTATTATCTAACCATGTCACTATGGAGGTTATTGTCTGAGTAACAACGTCGTCGTGGTTGCGATCATCAGTACTCGAAATGGTCACAGTGCTGTCATCAGCAAACAGTGACATAGGGTGACTTGTTACTTTTGGAAGATCATTTATGTATAGTATAAATAATGGTGGCCCCAAGACGCTGCCTTGGGGTACACCATAAGTAACTGTGCGATGACTAGACTTATAACTTCGTTCGCATTTAGTCTTGGGATCTATGTCAGCTAATTCTACGTACTGTTTCCTGTTTTGCAAAAATGAACTTATCAAACTGAGGATATTCCCTCTAATACCATACGCATCCAGCTTATTGAGCAAGACATCGTGATCGACATAGTCGAACGCTTGAGTCATGTCACAATAAACAGAACAAACAGGTATTCTTTTGTCAACATTCGTGACGACATTGTTCAAAAAGTCATATATTGCCATATTAATGGATTTGTTTTTGCGGAAACCTTTCTGTTCATCGGCTAATATATTATTTTTATCTAGATATTTCAAAATTTGACTATAAATATATTTTTCAAATATCTTTGATATCACTGGCACAAGCGCTATTGGTCTATAAGACTCGATACATTGCTTGTCGTTTTTTTTAAATAACGGTTTAATTACAGCTGTTTTTAGGTTGGTTGGGTAAGTACCATGTAATATGCAGAGATTAAGAATATGGCTTAAATGTCGACTAATGCAATGTGCAACATGTTTAATTACTTTAGTACAGATACCATCGTTACCTATACTGCCAGAATTTTTCAAACTTTTTATTATAGCATTAATGTCAGTTTCATTGCTTGGTGCCATAAACATCGAGCTGCTAGTCTTTTCTATATTAGAAGTCACTTGTATGCCGCAGTTAGCAATAGGTTTTATTTTGTCAACAAAGAAGTCATTAAATGCGGTCGCTATATCTATTGGATGTGTCACTATTTTATTTCCTATTTTAATGCTACGGATTATATTATTATTGGGTTTATTTAATTTACTTTGATTAATTATTTCCCACGTAGTTTTAGATTTGTTAGATGATGATTTGATCTTGAAGTTATTCTGAGCACGTTGCGTTAATTTAATTATTTTATAATGAACTGCTGAGTACTTTTTAAAGGTTTTCTTGTCTTTTTCATTGTGAGATAATCTGTAACGCCACAGAAGAGTTCTTTTTTTCTTGCTGCATGTTTTGATACCTCGGGAAACCCATTGTGGTCTTTTGTGTAATCTTATCGTAACACGCTTAAAGGGAAAACATAGGTTATATAGAAGACTAAATGTCTCTAAAAAGTTATCATAGGCTATGTTCGGGTCATCAACCTGATATATTTCTGAAAAGGCAACACTTTGCAAACATTCCCTAAATTTATTCATGTTATCTAGATTATAGTCACGGCGTTCGATATACCAATGCTTTAATACACATATTCTTTTGGTGGGGACCTTGAGTATTTGACAGGTGTGGTCAGAAAGAGCAAAATCAATTACGTCACAATCACATTTCTTACTCAGATTATGTGCAAAAAGGTCTATGCATGTGTCGCTGGAAAGTCTAGTCGGCTGATTAATAGCTAATTTGAGATTAAAATTGAGTAAAATACATTCTAGTTCTAAGGTGACATTACTACGCTTCAAAATATTAATGTTAAAATCACCACATAATACAACATTTCGCTTATTTTTCTTTGTTATAAGTTGACATAATTTGTACAGTTGCTCAAAAAAACAGGTCAAATTGGTTGCATTTGGAACTCTGTAGATACAGATTACAATGGTACCAGCCTGAGTCAATTCTATAGCACAACATTCGAATGTGCTACTTATTGCTATGTTCCGAACTTCAGGAATTTCTTTCCAGTGGTGCCCCTTTTTTATCAATATACATGAACCTCCTCTTTTAGTATCTTTCCTGCTAAAGCAAGTAGCTAAATTAAAGTTTGTGATTGAGAGATACTGCTCATAACCAGACATCATAAAATGTTCCGTTATGCAAACAACATCAACATCAATATTTTTGGCCAAGAGTTCCTCTAAACACACAGAGAATGCGTCAGCTTTACTTAAAAGTCCTGCAATGTTTTGATGTAATATGTTTATACAGGTATCATAGAAAAAACTGCGTGTCTAATTGTTGACTATCGGGTATTATGTCATCGTCTATCATCAATAAGTCATATTTGTTAATACCGTCAATCAACTCATCAATATCTTTGAAAATTGTCTGCATTCCATGATTATTTACAAGTCCTAGTTTGGTAAACATTGTTGAATCAAATGCTAGATTTTTGTTCGAGTCCAAAAGATATGCATGCTCATATGTTAATATGTCAAGATACAGTAAGTTATTGAAATGCTCTACTCTCCAATTATACATATTTCTTTGGTAACTACAGCTAAATGTCGGTGTGCATACAATTATGTTTGTAAAGTTCACTTTTTGTAAAGTAGCTCGTAAGTGAATAGTCAGTTGAAGGTAGTCACATGTAGTCTTAAAATCAATAATGCGTTCAGAGTGTTGATGGGGCTGCCGCGCTACTGCAGTGCTTCCGGCATGTTCGTAGAAGCGGGCATAGATGGCTTCCACGCCATCATGCGCAAACGATGCGCCTCCATCATGCGCAGGGTACGCGTCAGCCCCAACAGCATCCTGAGCACTATAGCGGACAGGTGGGACAGTCCCATACTGGGGCATTGGGTAAGCCTACATGCCACTGTGGCGTGTAATAAATAATGGTTTTGTTCCTCTGGTAGATGTAAGTACTAACACTAGTGTCTAAGTTGTGTGTTCTACTAACCAAATGGACTTATAGTCTGTGCAAAATAATGTTTATTTATTTGATGATGTTTATGATTTAATTTTGTAATGTAATATTTTCAATTCCCTATTTAAATGTTGTAATTTATATTTTATGATTGTTTTTTGTGCCTACTAACATAGTTTATAAGTTCCAATTGTTACTAACCATTATGGATTATTGCTATCTGACATTGAATAAATTATTATTATTATAGCTGCCATAGTTGCAATTTAATAGCATAATTGCTAAATTCGTAGGCAGTACAAGAACAAATTTAGTACAACGGCAAACATATCAGTCTAGATGTGCAGCTGCAGTGGTGGTATTTAATACCAAACGGCCATTGTATAATATACAAAAATCTTTGCTGGGTTAAGCCCCAAATAAAAAGTAAAACATTTGAAGACATAAAAATATTAAAGAACAAGCTAAGAAGAAAGTTAACACGAATCACAAGGATAAATAATGAAAAATTGACAACCACAGACAAACATTATGGAACAGACAGCTGCCATAAACCCGACATGGAAGAAGATATTTATAGGATAGCCAAATAAAGTTTGTTAAAAAAGTTTAGAAAAGTCGTTATCGAACGTGCAACTATTTTGCAAAGAGATAGTAGTGAGTGGTTGAAACTTCGTAGGAACTTACAGTGTCAAACTTAGGAAAAATAATTAAAACGTCGTCCAAACACCAGCGCAAGTATCGTAAAAGCTACCTATGCTGTATAAAAGCGATATCTCAACGTAGTTTTAATATAACACGGTGGGGACAACGAGACTATAGCGCTCAACCAGCTAGCGGCACAGACAGGAGTGGACATTAGCCCTTGTGGCCTGTTCATAGACAGTGAAATAACTTTTTTAGCTTCTACTCCAGATGGTCTCGTGGGAAATGACACAATCGTGGAGATCAAAGAAGCTGTTGAAAGAAGAAAAAATAAGTATTGGTACAACAAAGACGAGACTAAGGTTGTCAACAGCAACGATACTTGGTATTATCAAATACAGGGCCAGCTTCATATCACCAAAGGAAATGTACGAACATTTCTCTTTGCTGTACGGCTTTTTTATTTTTTTTGGAGGATGGGAAATCATAAAATGACTACTCCCGCTCTGGGCAGAGCGGTAGGGAGTGTCAGACTTCTACTGACTAAAAACCACCCATGTTCCTTCTTAGGCCTTTGTGCCGAGGCCGCGATATCTCTGTCGAACAACCCGCAGCCCCGAAGGGCGTCGGCCCTTGCCCCTTCCATGTTGTTGCTGACATCTCTTAGAGGTGTGCGTGGAACACGAACGCGCCGTCAACACGGCCTGTCGTCATAAGACGGACGGCGAGCTAGCCTATTACTCACCGTCCACAGGCCCACGCCTACGGTGGCCGGAAGCCATCACGTGGCCCCCGACGCCTAGTCTCCAGCGGCGGCTGGGACGAGAGGTTCTATCCCTCACGTTCTGCGACCTCCTTCGCTAGTGTGACTGTTCCTAAATTACCCCAGGCTGATAAAATTTTCGTTTTTCCTAAATCATACTAATATTAAGTATCACAGTCGGTTTCCGTTTGTTTTTGTTTCGGAAAGGCCATGCCCCGCCCCGCATGGTCCTGTGAGACTCGACCCAGACTGGTCATCTCCCCACCGACTAAGAGGACTGAATTCCCAATTGGGGCAGCCCAGTCCCAGCTATCAAAGCTAGAGACGGGGACGGGATACAAGATTACGTTAATATTGGGAATTCTCAGTTAAGACATTTACATGAACAAATTCAAATCAAATAAGACAAAACAATCGTAAGGTATGAAGCTAATAAGACAAGAGGGAGGGCACAAAGATATGATATAAGACAAAAGGTAGATAAGGGAAACGTTACGCTTGCGCTTAAGAAATTATTGATTGTTAATTTATTTGATTCCAATATATTAGATGCCGTTTCGCAAACGCAAACGGTTCCATGTTACAACATGGAACCATTTTACAACGTTAGCTCGGCGTACGTGTACTGTTAGACCTAAATGCATAGCCCTGCTAAGGACACTGCTACGAACTCTAACAGATCACGTTCCCTAAGCACTATTTACATGTCTCTCCCAATTCTAAGGCAGTGGGTTGTGAGGCCAGCTGCCATTGAGGAAGACAGGTTTTCTGTATGTATTTCCAATTACTCGCGCACTTAATAACACCCTTACGGCAGACTACCCCAATTACTATATTACAACACAACTTGCACAAGCGCACCGTAGACTCGGTCTGTAGCAGAACATATTGCGATAGTATTGGTGAACGCCGAAGTGGTATTTCTATCGTCACTTCACATTTCCTTAATCTGCCCCATGTCGTGTTTGCGTGTCTCGCTAAATAGTGTCGATTCAGAATACAGCCTACAAGAACGGCCAGGGTTGATTTTAACGAGACACAGTCCCTAGCGTTCCTTAGAACGTAGCTACCAATTCAGGTTGGGATACTTGGTGAAGCCTACCCCCCTCCCTAGAAATGTACGTCATCAATCTCTACACAATGTTTCTGAGCTAGACCATTATAGGAAGCAGTATTTATCAACAGCGTTTGGGTGACTCGTACTACAAGTACGAGTTGTCATGTTATAACTGATCATAATTAGTTGTATTCTCAAATATTACAGGGCCATATGGTTAAGCGGTGAACCACCAAACCATAGCTTAAGTGGTGAACCACTGAACCATAGATCAAGCGGTGAACCACTCAACCAGGGATTGTTCTAGTCAAAATGTGAATATTACGGTTCTGCCTTCCATTTGTGGTGCGTCAGATAATAGTCAATATTCGTCAATAGTCGGGTGTATAAGTGTACAGTGTACATGACGCGCACGAGAAGTGAATGTAGAGTGTAGCGGAAGGCTTTCACCGTCTCCCTATAGCCAAACGCAGGTGACAGATATCCGCCTAGGTATGGATTAGGAGGTGGACACATAACACATGAGATAATAATATACATTGAGAAGATCAAGCTGAAATAAATGATTAATAACAGCTCCTCTGCGTTACCGTCAAACTGCTACTAAGAGTTAAGATTAGATTATAGTTAACACTTACCACGTGTTTATTAGAGCAGATTAGTCTACAACGCACTTACAGGATACTGTAGATATTACCAGTGTCGTCTCCGCCACAGCTTCCTTCCGCGTCTCGACACTGATTCTCACTTATCGTAAACACTGCTTGGTACCAAATCTACATTAACTTCACTTTACAAAAATAGAACATCCTAGTACTTTAGCTGTTTTAAACCGGCTACCCTGACTTAGACCCGCTAGTCTTAGCGTCCGAGCTCTTCCGCGGTTTTCAAACAACTGCCTTCTATTACGGTGTAAAACCGACTCCTCGCGTTCATTCCCTTTCCTTCATCCCTAGCATTTCTAAAAACATCAGGATCGGCGGCATCTTCCCACACTTTCACAGCATTGTTTTATTGCCGTCTTTTGTACAATTTTTCTAAGGATTACTTTGGGCAATAAAACCCCGGAGTTCATTGCAAACAGATGTGCGTCTCCTATTGTGAGTTGCGCTTAGAAATCGGATATTTTATCTTTTCTTTAGAAATCTTTAAAACTTTACATTTGTTATTAACTACAGTCAGGCCGTCAAGTCATAAAACAGAAATTCAATGTGTTTGTAAATTGCCGACACCTCGTGGTGATTTTAAAACAAGAATCAAAATCAAGATATTTACTTGATAATTAGGAATAAATGACAGACAGTCACACTAGCATCACTGCTTCGCAGGAGGAGGCGACGGCGTTTCATTCCCTCTCGCCCCGGACCATGGCTTGCACCAGGGCCAGACACGAGAATAAGGCTTGCAATCCGGATATCCGTATTATCCAGATATACGCCGACTATTAAATCCGGATTTTACTTGCACTTTCCGGATTTTTCGGATAGTTGTAGTTGACTCCACGTGAATCAAAAAGGGCTGTTTGTGTTTAAGCATTAAGTTGTGATACTACAAAAAAAGTACGTAGTAGTTAGAAATGGAGGAAGAACTAAAACGTAAAATCGCCACACGTGGCTATGTTAAAGGTACGATCACAAGATTACATAATATCGTTGATGTTTCTGATCTATCTAAAATAAGTTGTGACGAGCTGATCACTAAGCGCTATTTCCGAGCGAGACGACGGAAGCTGCGGGACGCGCGCGCGTGGAGCCGGAGACGGGCGCCGGCAGCGCGCGCGCCACCATTATTCGGCAATAGAACACCGGCCCATCCGTACATTTTATGTCGCGTCCATTACAAATGTAATGTGCCGTCTGACTTTAATATTTTACTGAATATACCAGTTTTCATCTAAAACAAGGTTGAGTAGTATCATTTATTACTATCCTCAACAATGAGTCTTTATGTAAAAATATTCTGTATTACGATACTGCCGACAACGCAAATGTCGAGCAAATATAAAATAATTATTATAGTATCTTGGCATCGGGAAGAGCAAATTAAGACCCAGGAAAATGCAGGCCCCTCCGGCTCCTCAACATATTCTGATGCACATCAGACACATAAAAAGTTACCACCAATTTCCATCAAACCGTTTGATGGTACATTCACAGAATATACGTATAACCATATTCAAAAGTTACCTTATTTAACTTACTCTATGACTCTACTAAACTAATACCTTAAATACACTAAGCCTTCAATACACTTATTGTGCTTCACACTATTTAAGGACTTAGTAAGAACATCCGCAGGGCATATGAATTGTTGGCAAATATTCTAAACTAATAATTTGATTGCTAACTGCATCCTTTAAAAAATGATATTTTATATCAATGTGTTTACTTTTTCTATGACATACTCGTACATAATTTGCCACCAACTTCTGTGCACTCAGGCTGTCATTGTATAATTGCACGGTACACAGATTGCCAGTAAGTTCACATAGTAATGATCTCAAATTTATAGCTTCCTTGCAAGCTTCAGCTATAGCCATATATTCAGATTCCATGCTTGACAACGCTACAGTTCTCTGTTTCTTACTTTCCCAGGAAATAGCTGAATCTACTGGTCAGCGCGGCGAGCGTCGGCGGCATAATTACCATTGTAATTTCGACCGTATGCCGAGGGCGTAAAGTAACTTTTTCCTTGTTGGTTCTTTTATCTTCAAGTTTATTTTTTAGTTATTTTTCTTTGTGAATGTTGTATTCATTTTTAGTTAACAATAGGGAATTTTCTCGAACTTCTTTTGTGTGTTTGGATATAAAAGGACCGACAGAGGTCGGAGCGAGTCAGTCTACTTTTAAAGCGAGACAACGAAAGGTTCGAAGAGATATCTAGTGCGATAAAGTGTTCAGTAGTGTTTTTGTGATTGTGTTTAAGTGTTTTGTGAGTAATAAAGTGAATTCGTGTGTTTAATTGGTAGTGTTTTTATTTATCCCATACCCAGCTCGTAACAATATTGTATTTTTCCAATAACTGATTTACATATTGCTCTTAATCTAAAGTGATAACATTCGACTTTTTATCAAATTTAACACTCAAACCTAAACAGTTTTGAACCTGTCCTAAATTTTTTATCTTAAACTTAGAACTCAATTCTGAAATCAATTTATCGGATTCTTGTTGATTATTTGAATATTATAAAATCATCAACGTATAACGCAATTATAACTTTTACATCATTATTAATTTTGTAAAAACACATGGCTCTAAACGACTATTTTTAAATTTCCAATCACATAAGCATTGCTCTATCCTCTCATACCAAGATCTTGAAGATTGCTTAACCTTTTGAACGCCACGGACGTTTATAGACGTCTAACGAAATCGTGCCAAACACGCCACCGACGTCTATAGACGTCAAGAAAACGACATTTTTTAAATACAAAATAAATATACTAAATTAAGTTTTCTGTGTTTCTTTTTCCTATTATTTCAAACTACTTTAGTGAAATATTGTAAATTGACACAAAGATATATTTGTCGCAGCGGGAGTCGTAGATTTAAGAAACTTGCAACATTTGTTACAAGATGGCGGTAGTGATGTCATTGTTGGCAAGTAAAAGTGGGGTGGGCGACAACGGTGCGGACAGTCTGCCTGAGAACGTGCGCGTGAGCGGACGACCTTACAACCTCCATCCATTTTCTATCGTGATTATTGATTATTGTGATTCTATAAAGTTTGTGAAATTATTAAAGAAGGTCTACGCTATTTGTTCGTGGTATTATTTCTTGTTTTCTGAAGATGTATGAGGAGGAAGGTTTGCCCAAAAATAACATTCTTGTTACCTCTCCGTTATCAGAAGTGGGATGTGATCCACGTTCTGTACTACAGCCCACGTTGAACAATAGTGAATGGAAAATGATATTAGAGCAATAAAATCAAAATTGCAGCAGGAATTGAAGGCACTATCCTACTTAAAAAGAACGGTGCCGAATAGTGACTACAACAGTGACAACCCTGGTCCAAAGCAACGCAAGCTGATGTCGACCCCGGTTAAATGTGCGCATTGTGGGAGAGTGGGCCGCCATATTTCTGTGTGTGCCTCACGGAGAAGCAAATAAACTTGCAACCACTTCGAAACTTACAACAACAGAGATCATAATTACGTTACAACTGTCGGAACGTCATCGGACACAAAGCATCAAGATGCCCTCGGGGTGCCAGTACAGAAGCAACGACGACCGCTGCTAGTCCAACTAGCAAGCCGGTAGAACGGCGGCGTGTTGAAATCTGCGCAGTCAGTACACCAATGGGACGTCTAGAACACCTCGGTGAGTTCTTTTCATTTTGTTATGATTCTGGAGCGTAGTGTTCATTAATGAGAGATTATATTTTGTGTAATTTAATAGTGAGCGTAATTATAGTGTCGTTACTACGACGGGTATAGGTCAAACTTCCGTGAATAGTAACCTGAACATTTTAGCTAATGTTGATATTGGTAACATTAGTTTGGATATTGTTTTTCATGTTTTACCTGACAACATAACACAGTGATTGGACGTGAAATTTTGATTTATGACTCGGTAATTAACATGACGTCTAGAACTTTAAACATTTCGAAAAATTTACCGGATGTGAATACCGTAAGTGTAGAGTCGAGTGTAGAGTCGAGTGTAGAGTCGAGTGTAGAGTCGAGTGTAGAGTCGAGTGTAGAGTCGAGTGTAGAGTCGAGTGTAGAGTCGAGTGTAGAGTCGAGTGTAGAGTCGAGTGTAGAGTCGAGTGTAGAGTCGAGTGTAGAGTCGAATGTAGAGTCGAATGTAGAGTCGAGTGTAGAGTCGAGTGTAGAGTCGAATGTAGAGTCGAGTGTCGAATTACGTACCATTTTAAATGTAGAGTCAGGTGCAGTTAAAAATGTCATTGATACCGACGTTTCTCCGGATATCAAAGCAAGACTAACTTTAATTTTAAGTCAATTCTCAAACAACTTTATTATTGGAACAACACCTAGCTCTCCTGCAAATACTGACCCTATGGAAATATGACTCAAAGATCCCAATAAAACGGTTTATCGTTGTCCTTATCCGTTGAGTCCCCAGGAAAGACAGGTAGTACGCAATAAAATTGAAGACCAGCTCTCCTTTAATGTGATCCACCCGAGCTCGTCACCTTTTGCCAGCCCTAATCTTCTGGTGAAGACGAAGGAAGGCAGCGACCGCATGTGCGTTGATTGTCGCGAATTGAACGATAATACCTGAGAGATTTCCATTGCCATTGATTCCGATCCAATTAATAGAGCTAGTGCTATTCGTGCTTTAAAAAAAAAATGTTTGATCTTGTTTGGCGCGCCGACGTGAGTAATTGTAGATCAGGCACGTTTTTTTGCAAGTACTGACTTCTGCAAGTTGGTTCCTCTCAAAATATTAGTTTGCAAGGATTATGAGCACTCTAAAGATATGCTCACGATCGCCTTAGAAAAATGCCTGATTCTAATGTTCCAATGGAAATTAATGATGATGAGACTAATGAATGAACCTGTTTAATCTTTGGAGTCGTAAATCTTTTACTTTTACCATTACGCTATCTCTGGCTAAGCGAGTTATGTTGACTGTCGCTGGTTAAGCGGATTGAGCTTTCGCTGTTTAAGCGTTAGTGATTGAATCGCTTATTAAGCGTGTTATGATGTACTTTCACTGGTTAAGCGTTGGTAAGTGTAATCGCTGGTTAAGCGGATTACGTTGAGCTTTCGCTGGTTAAGCGTTAGTGCTTAAATCGCTGGTTAAGCGTGGTATGTGCTTTCGCTGGTTAAGCGTTAGTGGATTAATATCGCTGGTTAAACGTGTTATGATGTAAATTTCGTTAGTTAAGCGTTAGTGGGTTAATATCGCTGGTTAAGCGTTATTATTATCACTGGTTAAGTGATGCCGCTGGTTAAGCAATGCCGCGGGTTAAGTGATGCCGCTGGTTAAGCGATGCCACTGGTTAAGTGATGCCGCTGGTTAAGCGATGCCACTGGTTAAGTGATGCCGCTGGTTAAGTGATGCCGCTGGTTAAGCGATGCCGCTGGTTAAGTGATGCCGCTGGTTAAGCGATGCCACTGGTTAAGTGATGCCGCTGGTTAAGTGATGCCGCTGGTTAAGTGATGCCGCTGGTTAAGTGATGCCGCTGGTTAAGCGATGCCGCTGGTAAAGCGATGTCATGGTTAAGCTGACCATTCCTGGTCAGGCATGGCCGAAACAAAGTAATGTACACAGAACTTTCTATTTCAGATGAGCCACACGGGGACGTGTGAGGCGCAGGACGGCCGTGTCGCAGCGGGAGTCGTAGATTTAAGAAACTTGCAACATTTGTTACAAGATGGCGGTAGTGATGTCATTGTTGGCAAGTAAAAGTGGGGTGGGCGACAACGGTGCGGACAGTCTGCCTGAGAACGTGCGCGTGAGCGGACGACCTTACAACCTCCATCCATTTTCTATCGTGATTATTGATTATTGTGATTCTATAAAGTTTGTGAAATTATTAAAGAAGGTCTACGCTATTTGTTCGTGGTATTATTTCTTGTTTTCTGAAGATGTATGAGGAGGAAGGTTTGCCCAAAAATAACATTCTTGTTACCTCTCCGTTATATTTATTATTTGAATTCACAAGAAAAAACAATCGTCAAATATTGCTAATCGAAATCCGTAAAATTGTGTATTTCCCCACGCCACAGACGTCAAGACACGTCAGCTAGTGATGGGTAGGTAAGGTAACTTATATTCCAAATTTATGAAATATTTTATTGAAAGTAGCTTACTATTACTTTGACAATTACTTTTTACTGACAAATATTCGTATCTGAATATTCCTAATGTATAATATTTAAAAAAATGTGGAAAAGAACTTATAATTGATATCCTTAAATCGATAGTTTACTGTCCACTCTCGCGCATCCCTATGTAAGAGCTCATAGACAGTTACCTGTACGCCACAGACGGGAATGGACGTCAAGCGGTGACGTCATTAGCGCTACGGGAGTCTGCTAGTGCTTTACTACATTTATTATTATGATCGGTGGTAATATTAAAATTTGAAGCATTATTATTGTGCGAGGCTATATTAAAAATGGCTGACAGTCAAATGACTACTGAAGAACTCCTTCGTGTGTTAGGAAATGTAGAAGAGGATGACGAATTTTCCGAAGCAATATCTCTATACGAGGACGATTTAGAGGTAAGTTTTATTTATGATCAAACTTTTCATATATAGATAGGTACGTAGTTTTTGTTTAATATTAAATGATGCGTTAGGAAAACAAAAGCGAATATAAAATATTAAAAAGGTAAATGGTTCCGTCTATTACTTTTAACGATACAAATTATTATACCTACTTACATTTATTTTGTATATTTTCTCTTTTAATTCCATTTCGAATTTAGCTAAAAAAAGTAGGTATACTTATACAAAGTAAGTATTATAGGTAGGTACACTAATAAATATGAAACCGGCACCTAAGGCACAGTAAAAAGGGGAATATGCATGTATTTTTTTTTTCATTTAGAACAATGAATACTGTCAACTCAAAAAAATTACAAAAACTAAGTTTAACTATTGCTTGTTTCAAACACATCTGATATGGTAGGTATGTACATTTTAGTAGGTATATGTTTATTGTAACACAGAAACCGCTACCTAAGCCGTGGGGAGGCAGCTGACACGTTTTATTATTTTTATTTTAATCATGTTATAATAGTTATTTATTGAGTTGGACTAGAGAGCTTGTAATGAGCGATAACTATAACAAGTATAAGTACCTATTTGTAAATAAATTTAGCCAAAATATTATATTATGTGCCTCTGTCGTCGTAAATAGTAATAAGCACTTCGCTTTTGTTTACAGTCTATCACAGATCGTCAAGAACAAGTCAATGACTCACCTGTTTTGCCCTCAACATCTCACACTACTCAAGAAACACCTGACAACAATTGGGCCTCGACATCTGCATCAGCATCAACATCCCGCCGTGACCCCCGTCGAAGACAAACGGAGCCGTCCTACCAGTGGACTTCAGTACCACACGTGCCTGCGTTAACTAGCTTTGATGAGTTTACGTCAGGTCTCCATTTAGAAGTAACAGAAAATATTACTGAATTCGATATATTTCAAAAATTTTTAGATTTAGACTTTATGTCGTTCATTGTAGATATGACAAATTTATTTCACTCACGCTTTGTACTAAACGTAGACCTTCGTATGCATTCTCGCCTACAACGGTGGCACGATGTATCCATTCCAGAATTGTACATATTTTTTGCTTTATTAATGTTAATGACTCGAAATCGACATTTGACTTTAGAAGAGCACTGGAGTACGGATGTGTTGTTATCATCGCCGATTTTTTCCAAACTAATGCCTAGAAATCGCTTTTGCACAATTCTAAGCATGCTACATTTTTCTCGGCATAGTGAAGAGACTAACGTATTATCAAAAGTCGACACTTGCATTAATCACGCTAGGGAAAAGTATAAAAAGCTTATGACACCCTATAAAAATCTGTGCATAGACGAGAGCATCGTTCCCTTCAAGGGGCGATTATCAATAAGGCAATATTTGCCAAAGAAAAGGAATCGTTTTGGAATAAAGTTATTTGTAATGTGTGATGTACAAACCGGCATTATCATAGATTTTATTGTTTACTGTGGCGCAGCTACTGAAATAATAGATCCTTGTAATTTAGGTGTCGGAGGCGCTGTTGTTTCAACTTTAATTAGGGATTTTTTCGGTTCAAACCGTCATTTATATGTTGACAACTGGTACACTAGCCCGGTATTGTTGGATTACCTGCACAGGAATAATATATACGCGTGTGGTACTGTAAAAAAAAACAGAGTCGGTATGCCACGCTTTAATAATACTATTAAGCGTGGTGAAATCCAAGCTAAATATTGTCCTCCAATGACAGCTCTAAAATGGCGAGACAAAAAAGATATATTTATTTTGTCAACAATTCATAGTGATATCATGGCGCCATCGTTGAAAGAGGATAGAGCGACGGGGCTACCAGTTATGAAGCCACAAGCAGTTTTGGACTATTCCAAAAATATGGGAAGCGTTGATACGGCTGACATGTTACTGTCTTCAATACAGTGCATAAGAAAAACCATAAAATGGTATAAAAAGTTGTTTCTCCACATAATTGATATGCACGTATTAAATTCTTTTTTCTGTTATAAGGAAATAAATAACATGCCAAATTTACATTTTGCTAAATTTCATCTGTCTCTTATTCGCCAAATTATAGAAAATTTTCATAGTCACAATACAGCAGTAGTCATAACCCACTTCGTATACTGTCGAAAAATAACAATGATCACATGCCGACCCTTATGGGCAAATACCGACGTTGTAGACAATGCGCAGTTATAAAAAAAAGAAAAGAAACAAAGTACGCTTGTAAAATATGCAAGGTCTATTTGTGTGCTGCGCCATGTTTTGAAAAATATCACTCGAGTGATAATTGACCAATGTACTTTTTGTAGTAAAAAGTACATTTGTAAAATATCACTGTTAATTTAAATAATGGTGTTGATTTTTTTTCATATGATTTTTTTATTTATAAATGACAATTTTTTCAATACTTTTTTATATTTTTATTTTAAGTTTGTAGGTATATTACAAAATTGTATGTTTATATCAATGTTACATTTTATATTTACCAATGTTTTGTTGATTTGCTGTGATATTTAAAGACCAATTACGTAAGTAAATATTATATTATAAAAACCTTTGTTTTAATTATTATAATTTTGAAGAGTTTTTGATTTTGCTGTGATATTTTAAGACTAATTAACAATTACGTAGGTGCATATTATAATTATTATTAAAACCGTTTTAAGTATTATAATTTTGAAGAGTTGTTGACTTTATTGTGATATTTTAAGACTAATGATGTTTGTATACTTATCTACTCAATTATAAAAACTGTCGTCATATAGGATGTAATGGACACCGATGCGAAAACGCTTACCACATACTCAGTCCATCAACCCGAACAACAGAAAATTGTCGTCAGCAATTTAAAAAAAAACAGCTGTCCCATAAATTTTGACCATAAATGTTGTTTTGCAGTTTTGTAGGGAAAAGCTGTTTTTTTTTTTAAATTTATTATGTGGGGTTCAGAATTATTATGGACTGAGTATGTGGTAAGCGTTTTCGCGTTGGTGTAAAATTACAATAATTGTAATATATAATTTACAATATTACAGTATAATATTAAGGTGAAGACTCAGTTGTAGCCCGCGAAATTCAAATTTTCTACGTTTTTTATAATTTGCCGGACAATGTCAGTCTATTTATTAACCAAAATATGATTCGCGAGCGTAACACGTACGCATTTAAAGAATTAAAATCATAAATACAACCCTCCTAGTTCTTAAGCCCAATGATAGTCCGATTCATGAAAATATTATGAATCGGACCATCATTGGGTTAAGAAGGTTGTTTTGAAGATTCTAATGTTATAATCATATAAAGGCATACGTGTTACGATCGCGAATCATATTTTGGTTAATATATATCCTAACACTGACCGGCAAATTACAAAAAAACAAAGAAAATTTGAATTTCGCGGGCTACCCTGACGTTATCACCTTAAGTGTTTTGATTACCTGTGACTAGTTTCGACGCTGAGGTCGTGCTGGCACAAAACAGTATCCATAGAGATTAGCACTCACTACTGATGCTTTATTTTTTTAAATAATATTATTAGTAATTCCGAGAATAACACAATTAAAAGACTGATTATTTACTTGTATTTTTTTTTTCGTTTACTAACTAGTTTAATTTCAGATTCAGGAAAATCTTAATTGAATGAAACTTATTGCATACTAGCTTACATCTGCAGCAGATCCTTTCCATAAATTATATTATGTAGTGATTTCATTCGTTCATTATATTTTTTTCATTTTGGTTGGCAACACTAAAAAAGATAGAATACTAGAAAAGTTTTGATCATAGAGTAATCATAAAGTAGGTAGTTGCCGTAATTACAAGTTACGACAAGTTAAAAAGTTTGTTAAGTTTATAAAAGTGATAATTATGTCTTCTCCTGAGGATATAGCTGGACCTTCCTCACCAAGCATAATAAGTGACCTAAGTCGCAAAAGGAAGGCATCTTCAAATGAAGAAACGACAAAGAAAACTATAAAAATACAAGTTTCTGCAGAAGATATAACGAGTGCAAACACTTATCAACGGAGCGTATGGGACGCAAATGAATTAAGGTGTGACGTTTCTAATTTACCTCCGTTGGATTTTGCCCAACCAGGACCTAGCGACCCACGAAATGCGGCGTTCGCAAGACTGGTCGCTTTTGAATTGGATCGAGTGCCAGAAGAAAAACGGTTAGTCACATATGTCAATATACTGAACGTAATAAGAAAAGTAAGACAGCAAAAGGACTTGGATGACATAAGTTTGCCAAGTTTCGAAGAATCCGACTAATAATTATATGTAAAATGATTAAATTGTTTTAAATAATAAAATATTATTATTTTTTATGTACCACAATATCACATGATCACATCCCTACTCGCATGCGAGAAAGTTGTCAAAAGTCGTGCCAGCCACGCCAGAGACGTGTCTTCACGTCGGCGGATGACGTCACGAACCAGATTAGTGATGTACCTTATTATTGATTTATTCGTTTGTAGTTCTAATGTTTGCTTTTAGGTTGCTTAGAACTTAGTAACTGCTGTTTAATGATAGTATGATACCAAATAGGGTCAAGTTAAATAAAAGACCAATGCAACGAATAATATTTATTTAAAAAATATAGAACGAAAAGCACGGATTCATTGGTTATCGATAACTTTTCGTTAAGATGTTGGAATCACTATTTTTTTTTGTAGGTTTTTGTACTGAATTTGTGGCTTGGCGTAGAAGGGGCGCCGATGTGTTTACGCTCTGGCGTTCAAAAGGTTAAGGCCATAAATAGCTTTATTTAATTTAACTATATCCGTCTTTACATTTTTATCACAAGAAATATCTGGCTTATACATATAAATATCTTCCTTCGGAACACCATTTAGGAAAGTAGTTTTAACGTCTAAATGAGTAACTTCTAAATTTAAATGAACAGACAGTGCAAATAATAATTTTAGTGTGGAATGCCTAACAACCGGTAAAAACGTCTCTTCGTAATCTATACCAACCAGGCCTTTGTGTAAAGCCTTTCGCCACCAATCGCGCTCTGTACCGCACACTATTGTCACTGTTCACTTTCCTTTTAAAAACCCATTTACTCTGCACTAATGTTTTGTCCGAACGTAACTCAATCACTGTAACCCAAGCACTATTTTCTTCAAACGCCTGCAGCTTATCCTTTATAGCTTCAATCCATTGGTCTCTTTCTACTACTACTACTGGACTATTCAGTGCTTCTTGGACGCTGACTGGGTCACTAACAATATCTGGACTTGATGCTGTACATAAGTTTGAGTATCCGTATCGTTCTGGAATCTTCCTTACATGTGGTATTCTTGGAGCTGGTTCTGATACAGTCTCATTCTGTAATGTAATATCTAAGTCAGACATAACATCAAGGTACTTGGAGTCTGATTCTGAGGAAAATTCCCTACTGGAGGGACTGTAGACGGATTCATCCCCCTCTTCCTTCACATCATTACAGCCAGACTGTTCCGGTACTACTTCCTCAACTGAAACTGATACAACAGGATCACTTATACAGTTTCTTTCTGTATTTTCATGGATAATCACATCTCTACTTGTTACTACACATTGTTTGACAGGATCATACACTCTGTATCCTTTGATATTCTCAGAGAATCTAACTAAAATGTGTTTCTTTGACTTAATATCCCACTTAAGACGTTTCTCTTTTGGCACATGGACCATCACTTGGCTGCCAAAAATACGGACATGACTTAAATCTGGTTTGTTTTAAAGATAAAACAGAAGTCGATTCTACGACTACTGTCGTCGCTATTTATGATCTTGAAAAAGTCTTGACGATCCCTCAATTAGAAGTAGGAATCTTTCATTACAAGCGAAAGTATCCTATATATAACGTGACAAATTTACAACTCATTAAGTGGAAGAGGTTACTGCTATCTTTGGCACTATCAAGTGGCCAAAAGGGGTGCTAATGAAATCGGCAGTTGCGTCCTAAATTTCATTGAAACTGAGAGCCAACGTGGTATCAAGAATTTTATATTTTATTTTGATGGTTGTGCTGGGCAGAATATAAATAGGATTATCTTTGCAATGTATCTATATTTGTCCAAAAAGTATGGAGTTAACATAATACATAGGTACTTTGAAACTGGCCATATCCAGTCTGAAGGAGATTCGATGCATTCTCTTATCGAACGCGCAAAAAAGAACCACACGATTTATACTCCTGATCAAATGTATGGCATAACATGAATGCTAAGATCAATGGTGAAAAATTTAATCTTAAGGAAATGGAACAACATAATTTCTTAAAGGAGATTGCCCAGGGACAGTACTCTTGATAAATTACTTGTGTCTCTTGAACGGCATGAAATATCTAAAATAAAAATATATTTTACAAACGACTTAATGATTATTTAAAATGAGATAGTTTTTTGAACAATAATTAGTACTTTTATGTTTCCGACGGTTTAGTACGCCATTTTTTACTATCGGCTGTCAATACTAGGGATGTCCATTTTTAACCGACTTCAAAAAATTAACTTTACTTTCGGAAGTCAGTGGCAAAAAGTAAATGAAACAAACAAAGTCACCAACTTCCGAAAGTAAAGTTATTTTAGACTTTTTTGTGCCTTTTTGGAAGTCGGTTTTTTCTATTGCGGGTAATGTGCGTACCACCTACCTACACACATCAAAAGTGTCTAGGGATCAAGCATTTTTATGCGGATTTCTTGAGATTGAGATGTGGCTTTGTAATAAATTTATGATTTTATAAATTTATATGGATCCTTTTTGGTGCATTTCATAATTTGAATCAGGAACTGTGAATCAAATTCGAGTAAAATATGAAAATCAGCTGTCAATATTTTCCCTATAAAAACATACAACGCATTGAAGACATTATTAGTGCTACTGTTTCCCTACTACTGATTAAAACCAACGTTATTATGGAGCGGCGACGTCATTTAAGCAGGGAAGAAATGCTCAGAGCCGTGGGAATGATAGAAGCTGGTTCCCGGCAACGTACTGTGGCTTTAGCTCTGAATACAAGTCAGAGTGTTATCAGTCGACTTTGGACACGATACCGAAGCACTGGTACCGTGGCTGAGCGCCATGGAGGACGGTATCGCTGCACCACACGGAGACAAGACCGATACATTCAAATCTTAACTCGAAGAGCTCCAACAATAACCGCCATGATGTTAGCCGTGAGGCTTCATCACTCTTCAGGGAACTTAATTAGCGACCAAACAGTCAGAAACCGCTTGCATGAAGTGAACCTTCATTCCCGAAGACCGCTACGGGTACCACCTATAGCAATGCACAATCGTAGGATTCGATATCAATGGGCTCTTGAACACAGAAATTGGGCAGAAGAACAATGGCGTTTCGTGTGCTTTTCTGATGAGTCTCGTTTTGGTATGAGACCGGATACAAGACGTATACGACACTGGAGAACCCCTGGACGCCAACAGCGATTAAAATCCTGCCAGGAAGTCCATCCTTATAGTGGTGGAACCATCATGGTATGGGCGGGTATTTGGATCGGCGGAAGAACTGAGTTGATTTGGATCAGAGGCAACCTCAACGCTCAAATTTATGCTGAGACGATTGTATCAGACGTCATCGTTCCTCTACAAGTGCAAATCGGTCCCTTATTTCAGTTAATGCATGATAATGCACGACCGCACACCGCAAGAGTTGTAAGACAGACTCTCGCCGCAGCTAACATCAATGTCCTGCCCTGGCCTGCTCAGTCGCCAGACTTGAACCCGATTGAGCATGCATGGGATATGCTACAGAGAAGAGCTCTGCCGAATATGGAGGGTATCCAGTCGCAAGAAGACCTTTTTTTGTTGTTGCAACGAACATGGGCGGCCATTCCACAGCGTGATTTGGATGAACTCATTTTGAGTATGCCAAACCGATGTTCTTGTGTTGTTAGTGTTCGCGGTAGAAACACGGATTATTAATTGTTTAAGTTACCCAATAAAATTTTAAAGAAAACTGTTATTTCAGTCTTTTTTTCGAACTTTAATGTTAGTGGTTCAAATGTCAAAAATCCCTTTATTAGGAAAATGGCAAATTTCTTTATTAATGCAAAGGTGACTTGGTTTATCGTTACTGTGACAAACGAAAACACTTTATTTGATGAATCCTTAAAGAAAATTTTAATTAATATCAATCAGGAGAAAAGTTATTGCAAAAATATATGTTGATCCCTAGACACTTTTGATGTGTGTACATAAAATAAAATTATATCAATTTTGTTTTGATTGTTCAATCTATTATTGTAAAGTAATAACTGCTATTGACTGGGTGCAGCAAGGAAACCATGCCACTGCACGTCACACGGACTCTACGGGACGTATCTTACTTAATTTTATAAATATAATAAATGGTTTACAATTCCATTACACAAAAAATAGTTTAGGTCGTGTACTGGACTTGATAATCTCTAACGCAGACCCTCAAATGATGCCGTGCAATATTCTGCTGAATCCCGATAGCCTCCACCCACCCTTTTCTATATTAACTCACTTGTGATGATGTGTGATGTGCGTTTCAAACCAACGTAATGCCACTTACTCGTAGTTCGCAGGTATAACTTTTTCAAAGCAAACTATGATTGCATTAAACATGACTTAGGCAATGTGGATTGGGAAGAGTCACTCTCTCATCATTCGTCTGAGATGGCTGTTAATTGTTTTATGAAACAATATATAGAGTTATCAGGTCACATACTCCATTGACTCATACTAAAAACTCAAAATTTCCGATCTGGTTTTCACCTTCACTAATTAAAACATTTAAAACTAAAGAAAGTGCTTGGATTAAGTGGAAGACATATGGTAATTGTTAAATTAAACGGCGTAGCCAGGTTTTATTTAGCTGTTTATTATAAATTTGCAAGTAATTCAGAGTAGTACACGGTCGCTTGATGTCACAGAAAATAGAGAGAGACAGCGATATGTTAGAACGCGCAACTAGAAGCAACACATAAAATAGGCGCGAAATTCGAAACAAGAATATTACATTCAACACTCTTCCTGAATTTAAGCCTTTTTATGACAATAACAAGTACATACTTAATAACTAATTAAATTAGACAGTAACTCAAAACATGACAAAGAAAAATGAGTTATACATTATGTTATACAAAATTGTAAACTGAATTATACCTTATTCTTGAATCAGTAAGAAAGTACATGTTTTATAATTAAAAGTAAGTAAGTACTCTAAAACAATACACACAGTATACTTTATTTAATTGAGTAACAAAAACTGGGTTATATAATAACATTACAAGTTTTAACTCTAAACATAAATCCTGAATCAATAGGAAACAACTTTGTTTTTAAAAGTAGGTACTCTAAAACAATACACATACATAGTATACTTTATTTAAATGAGTAAACAAAAGAGTTATATAATAGGAATAACATTCCTAGTTTTACCTTTATACATAAATCCGAACTCAATATACTAAACTGAGCTATGTGATAACATTCCAAGCTTTGACCTTAACAATTTAAATTTATCTTTAGACAATGCTTTTGTAAGAATATCTGCAAACTGACAATTACTACTGTAGTGTATAAATAAATACCGACATGCCTTACTGGTGGGCGAGCAGTGGTGGGGGTGCGGTTGAGTAGTCGTTGCACAGACCGCGCACTCTCTACTGGTCGGCCGTGCGAGTAAGACGTGCGCGTGGAAACCAAACTGTGTTGTTTTACTGAATTCACTACGTACCTAACAACCTAATAGTGACCTGTACAAGTGGCGATCCTGCCAGGATACAAAATAAATAAGGTACGTGCCGAATTTAAGAAACACTGAGTGTAAACAAAGTAACTACGAGGTAAATCGGTAACAAATCAGTTTTGCCGTATAATCATGCCTTACATAATAATTTTCTTATTTTATATTTAAATTGTATTTAGGCAATCATTGAAATAAATATTATGTTTATTGAATTGTTATAATACAATGTTGAAGGCAATGGTTATAAAAACAGAACTGCTTTAGTTACATTGATTGGTACCTAATATTCGTGTGAAAACTAAACTTTACGTCAATGATGGATGCTTTGATTGGTGACAGAGGCGAATTAGTGTGTTGCTATGAATACTAAGTACATAAATATTTTGTGTATATTTTGGGTTCAAATTGAAGACGGTTGTTATTCAATTATGATTGCAACAAAGTTAGGTCAAGGTATTATTATTAGGTTATACTGTGCTGCCAATGGGATTACCAATTATAAAATATTATTTGCGTTCTTGAGTAATCTTGATACCAGTGATAGACATGCCCTGTATCCAAATAAACGTTTTTTCTTCTGCCAACAATCAAAGTTAACATTGTCGTCAGTGGTAGTTTGCTTAAGCAAACGGTACCTAAATGATCTTGTATAAATTACAGTCCAAAGGGACTGGGATGAAATACAATAAAATTAAGAGGTAGTTCTATTAATTTGGAACGGTACCTAAAGACGAGTTATGTCGTCAGAGGTAGTTTGTTTAGCAAACGGTACCTAAATGATCTTGTATAAATTACAGTCCAAAGGGACTGGGATGAAATACAATAAAATTAAGAGGTAGTTCTATTAATTTGGAACGGTACCTAAAGACGAAAGTTATGTCGTCAGAGGTAGTTTGTTTAGCAAACGGTACCTAAATGATCTTGTATAAATTACAGTCCAAAGGGACTGGGATGAAATACAATAAAATTAAGAGGTAGTTCTATTAATTTGGAACGGTACCTAAAGACGGAAGTTATGTCGTCAGAGGTAGTTTGTTTAGCAAACGGTACCTAAATGATCTTGTTTAAATTACAGTCCAAAGGGACTGGGATGAAATACAATAAAATTAAGTGGTAGTTCTATTAATTTGGAACGGTACCTAAAGACGAAAGTTATGTCGTCAGAGGTAGTTTGTTTAGCAAACGGTACCTAAATGAGTTTGTTTAGATATCAGTCTAAATGGACTGGAATAAAATACAATAAGATCAAGAGGTAGTTAGATTAACTCGAAACGGTACCTAAAGAAGGGAATTACCCCTTCCATCCAGGTAGTCCACAAGTATATCGCACTTACCACCTCAACAGTCTTTGGACTGTGGTGACCTAGTTTCAGTTGGTTTACGCTGGGAAAAAACGTGCACTAGGGTTATACCTGACGGCTACCAAAGTTACCACAATCAGGTGGCCTCAGGGCAAATAGAGTTTTACTCTTCTTATTCATGGGTGGGTTAACCCTTCCAAAAATATAATATTCCTGGTGCACATGTAGAAACTACTAGGAAGAGCTCGTGGCTTAATAACATCTGCCGGTCCTAACATCTCAGGTCGATCTTTAGGTTAAGCCGCGCTTGCCTAGGTTGGTCTGTGGATGGGTGACCGCCCATTACATACCGAGTTTCTTCCGTGCCTCGGAAAGCACGTTAAGCTGTTGGTTCCGGCTGCCATTTAGATCTTTGGCAGTCGTTACAAGTAGTCAGTGACTTGAAAGTCTGACAACCAGTCTTACCAAAGGGTATCGTATTACCTAGTATTAACTGGGTTGTGGAGGTCAGATAGGCAGTCGCTCTATGTAAAATACTGATATTCAGCTGCATCCGGTTAGACTGGAAGCCGACCCCAACATAGTTGGGAAAAGGCTGGGCAGATGATGACATGTAAAAACTACTAGTGGTAACAATTATGTATTTACTGTTGCATGCTGCTATCAACAGCCTCGATAAATATTTTGCCCTTAAACAAAACCGTGTTTATAAGCGTCACTTGTTCAGGCTCATCAAACAAGAAAATGTGGAAAATTGACAAGTTTCTCGTCAGACTTAGACATCCGAGCTTAAATGTAAATTTACTGCCCCAGGTGAACACATGATCGATTCAAACACCGAAAAGTGTGAATCAGCCAAATTAAGCAAAACAATTATTCTGACTTATGGTGATCATGTTACCCTTGACTATTTCCGATGCAAATGCTTTAGAGACTGTAAATCGGGAACTTAACAATTTTGGGTTGCCGGGGTCGGGTTGTCGGTTTTTGAGTAAAAGCTTCTAAAAAACTTTAGAAGTATATTTATGTGAGCGTTGTGGTGGCAGTCATTCAACTGATACTAAAGTTTGTTCAGCCCGAGATAAGAAGTGTCTATAGTGTGGGTTTGTTGTACATTTTCAAAACAGCGTAAGATTAGGGCGCTGTGTTGAAATTGAGATGTAACGTGGCGCATTCTCAAGGACAATGGAGTCCTTGTTGAAAATGAAGTAAAATCTCCAAACAGGAGATTTATGGCCTACGTTAGTCTTAATACTTTAACCGTACTTGGGTCTATTGACTCTCCAATAACAATTGGTGACTGTTTTTGTAGAACTAAAGCCACAATTTATATTGTAAAAGATGGGACTAGAAACTTCCTAGGGAAAGACACCGCCAAGTGGCAATGCAGTCAATGGTGTGTTCCCTAAATTTAAAGATGATCAAATTCATATTCTAATAAATTAATTAAACCAGTTGCTCAGCTTTATCGAAAAGTATACTCTAACGGGCCTGCCGTAAGAGAATAAAACGAATAAAAATAAAAACGGACAAAGACGGCACGGTTGGCGCAGTGGCCAAGCAATTGGACTGCTGCGCTGCGTGTCGCGGGTTCGATCCCCGCACGGAACAAATATTTGTATGGCCTGCAGATAGTTATTTCGGGTCTGGGTATTTGTGTATGTGACTTTATATGTTTGTGAACGCACCCACGATACAGGAGAAAATCCTAGTGTAAGGCAACGTTTTTTGACACCAAGAGTTTGTTGCGAGTGTTGCGACTGGATCTCTCCATTGGTACCTGTTTTAAAACCGGATGGCGATGTTTGCATCTGAGTAGACATGAGACCAATCGAGCTACCATTAGGCTAAAGCATCCTTTGCCCACTATGGAATAATTGATTCCAAAGTTTAGAAATGTCAAAGTATCAAGTAAAGTAAGTAAAGGATTACTAGTAAGTAATAAGAAGAATTATATATCATATTTTTATCTTTTTAGTATTTATTCTTGTACAGGAGTCTTTAATTTCATTGACGATATGTGACCAAGTCGAACATAGCGCAATGCTCAAAGAGCCTTACGGTTTAAAAGATAACAATGTTAGCAAAATGTGCATTACAGTTAATCAAATTGGTTTCTCGGTCATCAGTTCATTACTTATCTTGTAAGGGAGTTAAGTCTCTCGATAAATATGTAATTGCAATATAATAATTTCGAAAACCAACAGTCATTGAGGAAGTACCAGCTTCTTAGGGATAGTTAATTATGTAGGAAAATAGCTCCTTTGCGCGAACTCCTAAGATTAAAAGTAGGCAAAGGTGTGATATCACCTTTTACTGGTACGATAAATGAACACAGGCTTTTAATAGGTTAAAATGTGTCAGGACTCAAAACATTAGGCTACTGTGATCCGCTTGACCGTACTCAAGTCTATGCCGACGCTAGCCCTGTTAGTTTGGGAGCTGTGCTCGTCCAGCATGGCTCTTGTGGTCCCCAAATATTTGCATATGGCAATAATAGAGAAAGAGGCTCTTGCGTTGTTTGGGCACTGGGATATTTTCATATGTACCTGTTTGGGAAGGATAGTTTTAAACTAGTTAGTGGCCACAAGCCGTTAGAGGTGATCGGAACCGATTCAAAACCATGCGCCAGTACCGAGCGTTGGGTTCTGCGCACAATCATATCTCAAAGCTTTGTGGTATAATAAGTCTCCGCAGCCATTTACTAATGATAATTATTTGAATCTAGTTGTTAATCAATATTATCCTGTAGCAATTACTTTGCCTGAGTATAGGCCTGCTTGTGAGGGAAACTCAGAGCTGAAATTAGCCAGGAATTTCCATTCCATTTTATACTATTATAACTGGACCTAGAGTGTCAACGTTTAAGTATAGGATCTTTGAAACAAGAACTTTATTTAAATACAATTTACTGTTGCGCGAAAATAAATTAGTTACATATGTGAGGTCAAATGATTTAGCAGCTGCTCATGAAGGCCACCCGGGCTTAGTAGCCATGAAAATGAGACTACGGTCCAGAGTGTGGTGATCCAAAAGGGACAGAGATGCTGCACATTATGTAAGTGCTTGTAGCGGTTGCACTCTGGTTTCCGACTCTAGGTTAGAGATAAGCTGGCTTCTGTTGTAGGTAGAACTTACAGATGTTAGAGCTAGAGACAAAGATAGTAAAATAAAATGCAAAGAAAAGGATGAAAAGATAGGAAGAGGCAAGCAAAAGAATCTAGTATAAATATTGGAGAAAACCTCGTATGTTAAGAATAGAATAAAAAAAAACAAGTTGTCCACCTCATTCGAGGATACGACACATACATTAGTAAATAAAGAAGAGATAGATGTCAAAATGGTAAATGATGATAGTGGATAACAGTTACGTAGAACATTTAGAAGTACATACATTTGGAGAGGGTTGAAGGAAAGTGGGAAGTTTGCACAAATGAGGATGATAGATTGTCAGGAAATAACGACACTTTCGATAACAATGTGTGTGACGAAAATTAATATGTTAATTGTTTTACAGACCATTATTAAAATGATTTGATGATTGTTCTGTTATAAACTGTTTTGTATTTGATTATGCTTATACAATAAAATACTATTTTTCTAATTTTGTAAAAGGTAGATGTAGTGTATCAATAAATACCGACATGCCTTACTGGTGGGCGAGCAGTGGTGGGGGTGCGGTTGAGTAGTCGTTGCACAGACCGCGCACTCTCTACTGGTCGGCCGTGCGAGTAAGACGTGCGCGTGGAAACCAAACTGTGTTGTTTTACTGAATTCACTACGTACCTAACAACCTAATAGTGACCTGTACAACTACTAACAAACTTTAATACAATTATCTTTTGATGATACTTTTCTTTAATAAAGTGATATTTGATTTCAATATGTTTACATCTATTATGGAAATTAATATTTTTAATGACACTAATAGCACTTTGATTATCTAAATTAAGACACATAGAGTCCTGTTTATATTCATTAATGTCACATAAAAACTGTTAGATCCACATTGTCTCTTTGGTAGCAGCACAGGCTGCCATAAATTCGGCCTCTGTTGTAGACAGAGCCACTGTTTGCTGTCTTTGGTTGGACCAAGTCACAGCCGCCCCATTCTTGATGAATACATAGCCAGTGACTGAACGGCGGGTATCCATATCATTTGCATAGTCTGCGTCACTATAGCCTGTCACTACTGATGCATGTGGAGATTGTGTATAGCACAACCCATACCCTTTTGTATCTTTCAAGTATTTGAAAATTCGTTTTACTGCATTCCAATGGGTCTGATTGTAACAATTAAGAAAACGGCTTACCAGACTGACAGCAAACATGATATCTGGTCGACTCACAATGGCCAGATGCATCAGAGAGCCCACTGCTTCTCTGTAGGGTACATCCTTCTCACCCTCTTCATTTCCTCTTTGCAACTTAATGTGGGTCTACTGGAACACTGTTGGAGTTAGCATTAGCCATGTTAAATTTGGCCAACATTTGTTCTATATATTTAGTCTGATGGATAAAAATACATTTACTAAACTGTTCAATTTGCATTCCCACAAAGTTTCCAGGTTTGGTTAAGATTTTAATTTCAAATATGGTTCTCAATTCTTTAGTTATTTCCAGTAGAGCCCTTTCTTCTGAGGAAAATAACAACCCATCATCAACATATAAGCATAGATAGCATTTCTTTCCATTGACTTCACCAACATACACACATTGGTCTGCTTTGCTGTTGACAAAGCCAAACTTCTTGAGCACATAGTCGAATTTACTATTCCAACACCGTGGAGCCTGCTTTAGACCATATAATGATTTATTAAGTTTACATACCATATCGTCTTCATGGTGCAGGCCCTCGAGTGGTTTCATGAATATGGTCTCATCAAGTTCTCCATAAAGAAATGCTGTTTTAACATCTAATTGTATAATTTTTAAATTATTTTGTGCTGCAACTGAAAGAAGCAAACGTATAGAATCATACCTGACTGTCGGAGCATATGTTTCATGGTAATCAATACCCTTGGTCTGTGAATACCCTTTTGCACACAGTCTTGATTTAAACCTTGGACCCGTTGGTTCAATGGACTTAATCCATTTATCTTTATTAACTGAGCTCACAGCTTCTTTATATGTTACTGGAACATCTGAGTGATTGTCTTCACTTTGACACAGGTATGTACACAAAGCAAACGTATTAAGTATACATCACGCACACAAGCTATTGAGTTAACACTTTGCATGTGTGAAGTCATAGTTATGCCACACAAACGCTAAATAAAGCGAGCAAGCTCGGTTTTTATTAGTGTGCGTGCGGCACATCTATAATACCATAAGTATACCAATATATAGTAATCATTCATTTGACAATGAATCAGATGTAATATTTCGCAAGTGTAACAATAGCAATCTTGGCACAATAGTTATCACCTTTAGTTACCGAACGAGGAGGCGTAAGATCAAACCTCGGGTGCGGCTTTTCTTTTTGTATTCATTATTTTTAACCGAATTCATGTTAAAACATTATTTAAAGTAGAATCTATAACGATTCAATCCTGTTCATGGATGAGTTATGAAGTTTGCAACGTTTGAGAACCACGGCACTCTCAGTCCATTTTATTTTGGCTGCTTATAAACTAACTACCGACAATTTGAAAATAATATTGTTTTCGAACACCTTCATTTATAAAAATTGAGCATTCTTAGTGGTCAATCTATGATTATTTGCATTACTTAGTCTATTGCTAGCACATAATTACTCTAAATATATTCGTTTGTAATTTATTTCTGCATCCAAACGTGCATCATTTAATAACATTAAAAAAGACAGAAATCGTTGTTTTGCAAGAGCAAAACGTATCTATAAGTGATTGCAAGGCGCTTAATGATACCGGTAAGTAACAGATACTATACCTACTTCAACTTAACTAACTCATCTCACCTTTCTGTTTACCTAGGAATAAATAAAATTAACGTAACCTTAGTGCATTAACCATTGTTATAGTATTAGCCCATTTTTGTTTGCTAATGTTTATTTGAACTATATCTAAAAGTATTTTAACTTGTATTATATTATACGTTATGATTATTGAAGATAAATAATATTAATTTTGTTTATATATAAGTATGTATGTATGTATCATAGTTTATATATAGGTTTATATACTTACCTATATATAAACCAAATTAATATTATTTTATCATTTATTATATAGGTATACATTTAGGTATGTAAATTAAGTGCATTAACCATTGTTATAAGAGCCCCTTTTTTGTTTGCTAATATAAATATTTAAAAGTATTTTAGCTTGTATAAATGTATATGTATATAATTATTGTAGGCATATAAATAATATTAATTAGGTATATATGAAAGCATCATCATCTGCCTAGCCTTTTCCCAACTATGTTGGGGTCGGCTTCCAGTCTAACCGGATGCAGCTGAGTACCAGTATTTTACATGGAGCGACTGCCTATCTGACCTCCACAACCCAGTTAATACTAGGTAATACGATACTCTTTGGTGAGACTGGATGTCAGAATTTCTGTTTAGTATATATGAAAGCATAAATATCTAAATATATATAACTCAAAGGTGACTGACTGACTGACATAGTGATCTATCAACGCACAGCCCAAACCACTGGGCGGATCGGGCTGAAATTTGGCATGTAGGTAGATGTTATGATGTAGGCATCCGCTAAGAAAGGATTTTGATCAATTCTACCCCCAAGGGGATGAAATAGGGGATGAAAGTTTGTATGAAACTTTGTCAATTTTAAACCGATCGGGCTGAGACTTTGCATGCATAAAGCTACTATGACCTAGGCATCCCCTAAGAAAGGATTTTGATAGATTCCACCCTTAAGGGGATAAAATAGGGGATGAAAGTTTGTATAAATCTTCTTAGATTTTCGACTGATTGAACTGAAATTAAAGATTAGAGTTACTATGATGAAGACGTCCGCTTAAATAGGATTTTCATAAATTCAACCCCCATGGGGATAAAATAAGGGATGATGGAGGATGTAAATGTATTAGTTTGAACCCAAAATAATTTTTAGTTCTAAATGTTGAAAATAGATGGCGTTAGTAGTATTTTTAAAAAAGAAATAAAAAGAAAGAAAAGTATTTATTAGACTCACACAGGACAAAACAAATAACAGATGGTTGAATTAACAATAAAACAAAAGTATATAAAAAATATATATTTTTTATTTATTTATTTATTTAATTTGGCTCCTCAACAATGAGTACACTGTTACATTTACAAAAAAAAAACATTTCAAATTTAAGTCTAAGTGCCCCATCACTTAAAAAAGAGCACTACATGCAACATAATTATGCGCCTTAACACCCAAAACACGAGATAAAAATAAAGAAAATATATAAATACAACATAATGAAAACGACAAAAGAATAATCAATCAAAATATTCACTAAAATAATCAATAAAACAATCAATAAAATAATCAATAAAATAATCAATAAAATAATCAATAAATTACTCAATAAAATTATCAACAATCTTAAGTTAAGTTAGGCCAAACAGAATCAGACATAGTATTAGATAAATTACAGTTTAACATTTTCTTAATAGAAGGCACAGATGTATTACATAAATCGATGTGTTCATCGTGTTCCTTGTACACAGCATACATTCTGTACAGAGCGCAATGCTGCCTCAAATTTGTATTGCTTTTGGGCAAGCAAAACAGTTTCCTATTCGATTTTCTTGGTAGATTTCGTGGCACATGGAAGGATACTTTACTGAGCAACTCGGGACAGTTCAAAGAGCCTGTTACTAGTTTTTTAAGGAAAATCAAATCAAACATATCTCTTCGCTTCTCCAAAGAGACGATCCTGAAATATTTTAATCTTTCCTGGTAAGATTTCAGGTTTTTACCCATATTACAACGGTAAGTCAGATGCCATAGAAATCGTTTCTGCAATCTTTCGATACGCTTGATATGCACATTATACTTAGGGGACCAGACAACACTACAATACTCTAGGTGACTTCTGACTAGCGAGTTGTACATAATTTTTTTAGTTTTAACATTTTTAAAGCTTTTGCACTCTCTCATAACGAAACCTAGTAGCCTTGTTGCCTTTAGTGTAATTTGGTCGATATGCTCAACAAAGCTTAATTTTTTATCAAAATGAACGCCCAGGTCTCGAATAGATGCCACTTCTTCAAGCTGTTGTTTATTAAAGCTATATGTAGTGGGTGCAACATATTTTTTTTTAGTAAATTTAATGTGCTTACATTTCTTGATATTTAAAGACATTTTATTGAGCTCACACCACTCACTCAGTCTATCCAAGTCGCTCTGAAACTGTACCGAATCAGCAGGCTTTCTAATTTCTTTTATGGCTTTGAGATCGTCAGCGAATAGATAAATGTTTGAATTATGAAAGCACTTGTATATATCGTTGATAAAAAGGATGAATAATGGTGGTCCTACATGAGATCCCTGGGGAATACCTGAAGTGGCTATGTATGAGTCCGAATTGCAACCATTCACCACAACCCTAAGCGTCCGCTCTGAAAGATATGACTTGAACCAGCTCAGCAAGGGATCCGACACACCATACATTTTCAGCTTTCCAACAAGCAAATTATGATCGACTGTGTCGAATGCCTTGCTGAAGTCGGTGTAGACTGCATCAACCTGAATACGCGCATCAACTGCTTCAGTAATATATTCAGCATAAGTAACCAAATTAGTAGCAGTTGATTTACCCTTCATAAACCCATGTTGGTTATCTATTATTAGTTGGGACATATGTCTGGACAATATAGGGCATATAAGTGCTTCAAAAACTTTTGCCAGTACAGAGAGAATAGCTATGGGTCTATAGTTGGCAACATCAGACTGATCACCGCTCTTGAAAACGGGGACAATTCTAGTCTCCTTCCATATGCTTGGAAAGGTACCCTGAAGTAATGAACTATTGAATATTATACTTAATGGCAACGAGATACTATCTGATAATTTATATAAAAGCAAGGAAGGGATATTATCCGGGCCAGCGCCCTTGTTAACGTCTAATCTCTTTAATTCTCTGAGGATCTGGTTTTGTGATATGGTCATTTCACTCAAAACAGTATTGCTCAGGCAGCCAGCCAGCGTTAAAGGAGCATCACTTTGATCAGTACGATACACTTTAGAAAAATGAGCTGCAAAAAAGTTACAAATGTCATGAATGTTTTCAGAACTGTTCATACCATCAGTCATAGAACTGGGGTAGCTACTGGCTCCACCTCTTTTCATCTTTAAATAACTCCAAAAATACTTTGGGTTCGATGTAATTTTAGCCTCTATATCTGCAATGTACATATTATAGCAGGAAGTAGCCATACGGTCGCATCTTTTTTTTAGTGTCTCCAAAGTAACAATGTCTAAGGGATTTTTGTATTTTTTAATTCTAAGTCGTAGGCGGTTTTTTTCGTTGAGTCTTTTAATGAGGTCTTTAGAGAACCAGTACGGATACTTCCTTTCCCTAATTACAACTTGTGGTACGTATCTCTGTATTAGTTCATACAATATTTTATAGAATTTGTCCACCATCTCATCGACAGCCATGGAAAACAATTCCCCAGTCCAATCTACGTCCTTTAGTGCTGAATTAATGGCTACATAATCCGCCTTAAAATAATTTAACCTTGTTCTAGGAATACATTTCTGTGGCTTTAAAACATGGAGAAATGAGAGCTCACACAATACAGGGGGGTGGTGTGGATCGACTTTAGAGAGAACATCCACTGGTGAACTTACAATAACATTTTCTAAATTCGTAAATATCAAATCAAGAGTTCTATTATTATGATTGCACAAATAGTTACACTGAGACAGATTGTTAAGCAAAATAAAATCCCAAAGAGTCTGTTCTAAACTGGAACAGGCTCTCTGAGGTACCCTTATCACTGTACCATCGGCTCCGAGCCAGTTAATAGATTTCATATTAAAGTCACCTATTATTAAACAGTCGCCAACATGCTCCAACATCTTGTTTGTATTGTCAACAAAATGCTCCAACAATCTGGGCTGTATTGGTGACGGTAGATATACAGTACAAAGATAAATATTTTTTGCCTTTCCACCCATCCCAAGCGATAACTTTACCCAGAGATCATCGCATGAACTTTCAAAGTTGATCAATCTATGTGATTTAAGTTTTTTAGTAATAGCAATAAGGACCCCGCCACCGTCGGTTTTGCTATTAAAAATATTGATGGTCCGATCACGCCTATAAATGGTATATCGCCCGTCCATGATCTCTGAGTCAAAGATACCACTCAGCAACCATGTTTCAGTAAACATAATAATGTCGTATGAACAGCAAGCGACCTGCTGATAAATATCATTTAATTTTGTTCTGATGCCCCTGACATTCTGATAATAAATCTTTAACTGATCGAAATTTACAATATTATTCTAATACGATACCTTATAAAAAAAAACTAAACTTCGGCCTATTGTAGTTTGTCTAATGTTTCGATATCCTTAATATATTTGTAGTCAGCGCCATCCACTTTCCTCACAAAAATCCTTCCACCGCGCACCCAAACATACTGATAACCCAAACTCTTGGCTTTTATTCTAGTTGCAGCATGCAGGGCTTTATTCGCAGGAGACAGATGTTCCACAATGAAAACATTTTCCTTTTTACCACCAATTCCAAGAAGAGCAGTGTTGAGCTTCTCCTCTGTAGTTTTGTTCTTGTTGAACTTAATAGAAGCAGCTAGAAAGCTGTCTCTCACTCGTGGACAGCTGAATTGGACTATATACTTTTGTTTCAACTGCCTCCGTGGTCGAGTGGGATACCGTGGCCCCGGACACAAAGGACTCATAACGAACATTGGTGGGTATTAGTTAGTAGAAGTCTGATAATGCCTTCCGCTCCACCTACAGCGGGAGGAGTCATTTGATGATTTCTCACCCTCCAAAAAGTCTATTGATGATTTCCTTCAAAATAAAAGGCGCTCACATGTTTGTATGAAAGTTATGATTTTTTTTGTACTACCGACCTGAAATTTAGTAAGTCTAGAGTTTCTGAGACTACCTGAAAATTGGTAGAGAGAAAGAGTATACATAGTCAAGACATGTCAGGTAGCAACAGATTTTACGACATGGCTGGTTTAAGGGAATATAATCAAGATTGGCATTTGGCATTCGATTTGACAAAGTACATCCAGAGGCAGTCCCAATATCAGAGAGTCAAAATTTCCACGCGAACGAAGTCGCGGGCAACAGCTAGTTCTTTATAAAATAATCCCAAAAATGGGAGATAATAATAGAAGTATAACATTGTATACGGATGGGTGTACGTATCAAAACAGAAACGTCACTATAAGTAACGCTCTCCTCAACTTGACCATGCTGCATAATGTAACCATTGAGCAAAAATATTTAGAACTAGGCCACACCCAAATGGAGGTTGACAGTATGCACGCGATGATTGAAAAAAAACTAAAAAATCAAGTTATAAACGTTCCAGCTGAGTACATTTCTATTTGCAAGAATGCAAAAAAATCAAAACCTTATACTGTTGAATACTTAAGCTATTCTTATTTCAAGAATTTTAAAAATTTGCAATTTTACAACTCCATAAGGCCAGGAAAGATGAAGGGAGACCCGAAGGTACATAAACTACTATTAAATTACACATTAAATTTGTTATTAAGACTAAAATATATACTGGATGGTACTTTAAATAATATTTCTATGTTTCAGGTTACCGACATAAGAGGTCTTAAGTATACACCCCCTGGAGAAATATTTTATAAACTTAAATTCACCGAAGAATACCAATTACTCAGTCAACGCAGGAATGGTCGGATTAACAACATTCCTTTTCATAATTTACCCAACTTATACGACGAACTCAGGAAAATTACAAAAAAAAAGTTCTTAGATTTACAGCAACTAAAGAACTCTGCCAAGAGATTACCAAAATTATTATGACAACCTTCCTCATGAAGCCTAAAATATTATACCTACCTATCTTTGACATTCTTTGATTATATCATTAAATATTTGATAATTATTACATTAAGTAATTACCTTTTCTGATTAAAATTTAAACAAAAAACTATCTTTTTTTTTAATAATCCTTTATAGAGCTATGCAGCCAACTCCAGTATCTCATAGTTTTACAGGAAAGGAAAAACAGATAACTCCTAAAAACGCTGTAGTTTTGTAAAAAAAAAAATTAAAAGATCTGACAGTATAAAAAATAAGAATTTACGTTAATATCTACCAACGGGATTTGAGATTTCTTTAAAAGTAGTCTACAAAAAATATTATAGAGTTTTAAGTGTCTCCTGAAAAATTTGCTCATAAGGAGTTAGCTGGTTTGCCAATTAAGGTATCGATATACATCACAATAAAGTATTGAATTGTTTTAACAGGTTATATCAAATGAACCAATTCGCATAACTTGTTGGGAACAAAACAAGCACAACAAGAACTTCTGAGAAGACACGAAAACCAACTTCGAGCTCAGACAATCACTCTGCCCAACTTAAGAAGAGTACCAGAAGCACCCAGGCACTGCTTATTTAGTGGATGTCGCAACTCTGAACGTTTTCACGTCCCTGACAACATACGTCGACGCGTTTTGATTGAAAATAACTTTTTCATTCCTAGAGGTTCTCGTGTATGCGCTTATCATTTGGGACGCAATACATACAGTGAACTATATACTGCTGAATATGCAATTGATAATTTCAACCCAATCCAAATTGAAGATATGCTTTTTATTTTGATGGAAGAAAATGTTCTTCAGTTTGATGACCTACAAAGACTTCGTGATCATTTGGTTCATTACTGGGTTGGAATTAGTAAAGAACAGCACCAACATATGTTAAACGAAACACCTACATTAAGAAACATGCGTCGAGGAAGTCTTGCACTCACAGCATTATTATGCAAGCTCCGCACTGGAGACTTAAATGAGCGACTCTCGGCACTTTTCCAGGTCCCAAGGCGAACCTTGGAGACATTAATGAATGTAGCAAGGGAGAACTTGGTGCCTGAATTTGTTGCCCTGCATCTGGGAATGGGACATACATCCCGTGAACGAGTGTGTGAAAAAAACTCGATAATAGCAAAAGGCTTATTTGGTAGTACAGATGGAACAACTGCTATAGCTGCTGCCATCAGCAATTATGCTGATGGCACATATATTTATACTCAAAAGAGTTCGAATTACCTCTACAAAAAAAAAACATATTCACTCCGTAAATACCGGAACTTGGTCAAACCATTTCTAGTCGTATGTTGTGACGGATATATTTTAGATGTGTTTGGTCCGTATGCTGCCACTGTAAACGATGCCACGATACTAAACAATTTATTAGATGAAGAGACTTTTATACATTTTTTTAATGACGATGATGTATTCATATTAGACCGTGGCTTCAGGGACTTCATGGATAAATTGCATGATAAACATTTACTGGGTCATATGCCCGAAACAATGTCACCTGGTCATTCACAGCTTACTACTTTAGAAGGAAATCGATCGCGATGCGTGACAATTAATAGATGGGTTGTGGAAGCTGTGAATGGCCAGATAGAGAGAGATTTCAAAGTCTTCAGACACGAATATTTCAATCGTGCGAGTCCCCATCTTATGAAAGATTTAAAAATCGCTTGTGCTGTATTAAATGCATTTGGAACTCGATTTACTGACCCAGAAAACGCTCAAAATATTATAAATGAACGTTTATTTTTAGAGAACGAATAAGCCGCGATTGTAGCCATGGAGCGCCTGAATCGTCGCAATATTATGTTTACGAATATACACTTCTGGACACATCTATTGGCCCACCTTGTATTTTCAGTTTCGTTTGGTCCTAGCTAAAATTTTATATTAGGTCGAGCAAAAAGTTTTTATGCAGTTTTGAACCTGGCACATTTACAATTTCATTCAATAGTCTTTTTTTGAATTTCGAACACAGAATTTAAAGAAACAAAAGACAATTTGGAGCCTGTTTGTTGATATCAAACAATCGAATACTAAGAAAATTTTTATTGGTTTACTTGGATTTAATTCTTGAAAAAGTGACTGATATCTTTGGTTTTGCAACAAACATTACTTATTCTTAACATTAAGGTGAGGTTCTATCAATAATCTATGGATACTTCACCTGAATTCGCCGCCTAAGCTGTGGCACTTATTCAGGCCGGACACAGCCAAAGAAACGTGAGTGCTCAACTTAATTTAAGTCGATCTGCGGTCCGAAATGTTTATCGGAGGTACCTAGAGACTGGCGGCTTTGTTCGTCGCCAAGGAAGGCCACGATCTCGGGTCACAACTGAAAGGCAGGATCGATTCATCGTGACGACCAGCTTGAGAAATCGTCACCTTACCTCCATTGAGATACAAAACCAACTTCGCGACTTCCACGGAGTATCTGTGAGCGCTCGAACTGTTCGGAGAATGTTAAAAGAACGCGATATGGTACCACACAAGCCAGCTAATGGGCCCAAACTAACGCGAGCCCACCGAACAGCGCGCCTTCATTTCGCACGCAGTCATTTAAATTGGACACAGCAAGATTGGAGCCGTGTACTCTTTTCTGATGAATCTAAAATTGTGTTACATGGCAATGATGGAAGGAAGAAGGTCTACCGACGTAAGGGAGAGCGTTTCGCACAATGCTGCTTTGAAGAGAGGGTTGCTTATGGCGGTGGCTCATGGACTGTCTGGGGCGGTAAGTCCGCGAGCGGCAAAACTCAACTTGAGGTTGTTACAGGACCACGGCTGCCAACATTAAATGCTGAAAGGTACATTCGTGAGTGCTTAGAACCTCACGTGATACCATACGCGGACTATGTGGGCCCAAATTTCCTTTTTATGCATGATAATGCAAGAGCCCATGCGGCCGGCATCGTCAGGGAATGTCTTCGGGATGTGAACATCACAGTTATGGACTGGCCAGCCAGAAGCCCAGACATGAACCCCATTGAGCACATGTAGGACGAGCTAAAAAGACGTGTTAGGGCTCGTCAGCCAGTTGCCCAGACGATGCAGGAGTTGAAAACTGCCATAGAAGAGGAATGGGAGATGATCCCTCAAAATTTCATAGAGCGGTTGATAAACTCTATGCCTAATCGTATGAGAGCTGTGGTAGATGCCCATGGAGGCAACACGCGTTATTAAATTAAACCTTTATTTGATAAAACATGTTTTTTATTCAAAAATCAATTGCCTTTAACAAGGCGCATATCCGACTTGTTAGGCGTAGCTCCATGTCGTATGGTATTCTGAATTCAAATTTAAAACAATACGATCGAAAAAGATGGTAAAATGTATCAGGTTTAAAACTGCATTAACAGTTTTTGTTCAATCTACCGAAATATGATTTATTTCGGTAGGGGCCATCGAAACCTAAACTCTAAGGTGGGCCAATAGATGTATCCAGAAGTGTAGATGTCTCAAATATAGCATTCCCACGGCTCTCCATACAAGAATTGGTGTTGTTTGCGTGTGGCACATACCAGATCCGTCAAGCTAGATCATACGTTGGAGAACATTTCCGCTTTCACGGAATTTACACCTTAGAAATAGGTCGCGACCAGCTGGATTTGACCAGTTTAGGAGGAGAAAATCCTTTTTTGTTAAGAGCAAAAATAAAATCCCGTCATGTGGGACAGAAGACATATTTTGTTTTCATAGCCGTTGAATGGGAACAGCAAGGTCTGAGCGCCATCATCGGCTACTGTTGTATTTGCTTAGTAGGTCTCAAAACCGTGGGTTGTTGTTCACATGTCATGAATGTAGTGTGGTATTTAGCTTACGCTCGACACGAAGGAACAACCCCCCCTGCGATATTTCTTGACAATGTATTGTTATCATTAGAATAAAAAGTTATTATAAATACTATGGTTTTATTTTTTACCTATTCAATTTTAAATTATTCATTATCTTTTATCCTGTTGACGACCATCTTGTGAATGGACCATCGACGAATCACGCAAACGGTACGTTATTACTATTGTAAGTGACGTCATAGCAATTGGATGGCCTAAAATAATTCAAAATCTTCTTATGTATAATTGCCGTTTTCTTATCTCAACTTAGAACACCCTACTTTAAAATCTTACTAGTACCTACTTAACACAAAAATTCTTCTATAGTTAATGAAGTACAATCTGTCCACTTTATCTGATTGAAATGTATGATCTAAAAGGGTCTGCCTTGGTTTACACTAAGTAGGTAGGTACCTACTTTTAAGTATTATTTTTGATGGTCCATTTTGAGGTTATGTATTAATCAATTTAATATCCCCAAGTCTAATGTATGTCTTACCATTACATATTTTGTTATACTCTATTGTAGCATTCAAATCCATATAATCATTCCATGAAACGGTAAGCATGTATGTGATACTGAAAATATATGGGTTTCTGCCAATCTCCTTTAACTAAACAAAAATTAGATAGTAGTAACATCAAAAAAAGTATGTATAAATTTCATAAAATACTGTCTAAAATGGTTAAAAATAAAAATGAATAAAAATAACATTATGAGGTCGGTCTGTTACAATGGTTACATAAAAATATGTTTCATTGATACGATTCTAAAATAGCGATTAGTGGATGATACAGCTTAGCTTTGGCTATCAAATTTCCCTGAAGAAGGTGGTAATCGGCTGGTACGCTCTAGATTTAAGTCTTCGAGCGTCCTTATGATCACCCGGTGGATCATAAGACATTCAAGCAATGTTAGCGGACGTTCAAGAGGTTAAAGCGGAAATTACATCGTATTATATTCTTACATTCCTGAATCTCAGTGGTCGGTGTTTTTATTAAGTCATTAATGATGTTGCAATTGAAACAGTATCGTCTATAATTTGTATTATACATTTTTTGCAATTATTTCATTAAATATTTATACTATTACAATTATTTTTAAAAGGCTAGATTGGTAAAAAAATTAGCTTTCATTTGAAATTTTGAACGTCTATTTTGAATCAGTGTACGCTGCACTATAAACAAATTAGCTTCTTTTATTTCTCCTGTAAAATTCGATTTTTGATATTACCGCTTTATTGCCCGGGCCCAGATTCTTGAATGTTTTGAGAAACGGAACGTAGAAAAAAAAATATGGCGCCAAGTTAGTTCAAACAGATGTTTGATGTCATCTGTCAAAATTGTGGCGGTTTTAATAGTGTTACGTAAATCTACATAAATCTTTGAAAAAAATGAGTTGACAGGTTTACGATTTGAATTAAAATTTGTTAGATATATTCTAAATTTGATGTAATACAGTATATTTTTGCGGACACGAATCTTTTTGATGGGTACGTATTTGAATATCGAAGATTAAAATACCTACGCTTAAAATATCGATGTTCAAAACATCGAAAATGGAAATATCGAACGACCATAAAACCGAAACATAAAATATCGAAAGTTTATATTATCGAATGGTTAAATAACCTACGTCCAATACATCTAAAATCTAAATATCTACAAAAGTTACATCGAAATACAGATTATCGAATGTCCTAAATATCGAAGTACAAACTATCGAACGTCCTAAATATCGATGGGTACATAATTATATTATTTGAACATCGAAAATTATTTTTTGATGTAATTAGTATGAGAGGAAAAAGGTTGCTTCTGCAACGTCTCCGGCGCTACGGGAAGTGCAACCCCTTCGCCCTTGCGTAACAAAGGATAGGCACCCATGTTCACCTCCGCAGCTTCGGCTTGCTGGTCGCCACCGGCGACCAGCCTCAGCCGCTACGGCTCCCACGGGTGCCTATGCTTTGTTACAGCGAGCGGGGGTTGCCCTCCCTTTGCGCCTCCGGATTTTTATATACACTCTAGGGGTAACAGCCAAAAGACTACGTAAATTCGGGGTACCCTAATTCGGTTTTGGAACAATTTCGACCTATTTTATCCATGAAAGTCAGTGTCCAGTGTACAAGCATAGGTCAATCGCGAAGGTATTATTTAGGTCTTTAAATTAAAATATATTTTTGAAAGTCAATATGTTGTGCTACTAAAGTTAGTGACAGAAACGTATCGCTGCAAAATCGACTCCACGTAGTCTTGTATGCCCTACCCCCCTAGAGTGTAATTTAGAATCGCGTAGGCGCGGAGGGGGGCGCTAGATGGTAATCAGTTACTAGGTGGGTTACAAAAAAAAAAAACAAGGAAAACCTCATGTAATGTGTGTGTGTGTACTTTAATTATTTTTACATAATAAAAACCCAAAATAAAACACATTTGTACGCAAATGTACAGTATAACCACTGCGATCATTTTTTTGTTCTAGACCATACCTGGGAACCCCCTAGTTAAGGAGATATTGGGGGTCAAAGTTAAAAATTTTTCCCCAAAAAAAAAAACGTTTCCTAGCAAAAATTTTTGCATACTACTTAGTTTGATGTACAGAATGCTTGGTTAACGGCTGTGTGATGGATTGATTTATACCCTGTATAAATTTTTTTCGGTATTTTAACTAGTAGGTATTTTGAACGTAGATATTATGAACTTAGGCATAATGTCATTCGATATTTTGAATCATTCGAAATTTTAATCATTCGGAATTTTAATTTTCGATGTTTTAAGCGTAGGTATAACAATTTTCGACATTTTGATACAATCGATATTTAAATTTTCGATGTTTTGAACATCGATATTTTAAGCGTAGGTATTTTAATCTTCGATATTCAAATACGTACCCCTTTTTGATACTAATTTGGAGTTTTGTTATGACGTCCATATATTGCCCGGAGCCCGTCTGAGTCATAACATTTTTTTCTCATTTTTTTGGTTACAGAGAAAAGCGATTCCTTTAGACAAAATTGAGGAAACTTTAGAGAGTCTTTTTGCGTTATCGGATGGCGAGGAGTCTGAAGATGGTCACGAAAGTGATGAAAGGGAAAGTGAGGCCATATTCTTGCCACCAAATTCATTGGATCTTGAGGATATTTTAGCTTCTCCGTCATCTTCAAATAACGGGAATGCCGCCAATTTTGAACCAGAGGATTCCGTAGTCCCTTCAGTAAGCGGAATTTCTATAGGACGAAATCAATCGGAAACAGCTGATGGTCCAAACATCAATGTGCCGATAAACAATAGTCCTGTGTCGTTATCCATTTCTGATTCTGAAGATGATTCTTCTGAAGATGAAGATTGGAAGAAAGTAGTGTTCCCTCACGTTGTACCAAGAAATAAGTTTGATGATATTCCTCTAAAGCCTCACCAGAATATTCCCAACAAAAGTGGACCTCATGTTTATTTTCGGTTTTTTTTTCAGTGACGAAGTTTTACGTCTAATTGCAGAGCAGACAAATTTATATGCTACGCAAAATGAACAAAAAAAACTGGGTAGATGTCACAAATGAAGAAATACGAGCTTTTTTAGGAATGTTGGTTTTGATGGGGGTGCACCCTCTACCCAATATTGATTTATACTGGTCAACAGATCCATTTTTTTGTGTGAGAGAAATAGCAGACGTAATAACTAAAAAAAAACTACATCTAAACGACAACACGAAAATGCCTCAAAGAGGAGAGCCTGAATTTGATAAACTCTATAAGATGCGGCCCCTTATAACCTCAATGAACACTGCTTTTCAAAAGGGAGCTAGGAATTCGTCATCCCAAAGCATTGACGAATGTATGGTAAAGTTCAAAGGGCGCAGTACATTGAAGCAATATTTACAAAACAAGCCGATAAAAAGAGGCTTCAAGATATGGGCGAGATGTGACAGTAGCACGGGTTATTTATTTGAATTTAAGGTGTTTACGGGAAAAAAAGACAATGATACTGAATTTGGTTTAGGAGCAGCAGTGCAAGTACGAACTTTGCATCGATAAGACATCGAGATCGTTATCGTTGTCAGTTTTATCGAGCTTGTTATCGAATTTGGAAGTACGTAACACGCGTTGACAAGATTTATCGTGGGCCGACTCGAGTCGATAAGGTTCGACAGTCAAATGGCAACACTGAGGACGTCCAAAGACAAAACCACAGATTACTATATTAGTACTACGACAAAACATTTAAGGTGGGATTTCAGTGGCACGACTAATGTCCGAGAAATCTATAAAATCCTTTTTTTCATAGATGTTCGGCATTGTAAACAATGTTTAAGGGTTTATTTCAGAGAAACTACTAGTATTTACCAAAATTGCCGTTTATTTTAGTAAAAATACAGAAAATATCCCATCTTCTTAGCGTCGTCGTGTTTACCTTTGCCAAAAAAAAATTGTCGTTGACACTGTTGACACTGACAGATGACATTACTTTCTAGTTTCTTGAGAAATATATAAATATCGTCGTGTATAATAACAATAAAATTCTATTTTTAGCTTTTCAAACATTAATTAATAGTGTTCTTTGGTTCTCCGAGATGGCTGAATCAGCAAGGTAAGTACATATTTTTATAGGTTCTCTAATGATATCAATGGTTTCTGGCACTAATCTCTTTAATGTTTACTTATAATAGACGGCGCTGTAACATTCATCAAAAATATGCATTGGTCAATTACATGCTCGCCAATAAGGACCTCGCCCTCGGGACCTTAACAGGACCAATGGGCGTGGTTCAGCAAAATTTAAAGTGGGCCAAATTGGCGGAAGAACTTGCAAACCTTGGCCCGAACAAGACCGTGGATCAGTGGATAACTGTGAGTGACTATTTAGATGACAAAACTATTCATTGATTTTATATTATTTGTTTGTAATTTTGTCAACTTTGGTTTCACATGTTACTTTTTTTGATTAAACAATAATGAACACAACATTATAAAGGGTGTAAAAGTACCCTTAACGCAAACGAAAACCTCATATTCTGCCCATCATTAGGATACTTTTTCGCTTCTAGACTATACCTGGGAAACCACAGATTCCGGAGATATTGAAGGTCAAAGTGTCAACTTTTTTTTCAACTTTTTTACACTATCGAATACCAAGCAATATTACAAATTTTTCATCCAAACAAACATTATCATTTTTTTTTAATTTTCTTAACAAATTACGAGTTTGAAGTTACAAAATAGTCTTGGATATTAAACGCGCGCACACACGCAGCGAAGTCGTACACGCACACAAGCGCGCCGTATCAGCTGAGCCCGCTGTGCGCGTAACCTCGGGTCATTCGAGTTCAACGTATGAACACAGTACGAATGCGAGCAGCCTTGTAGGAGCAGTGGGACTCAGCTGATCGGTTGAAGGACATTTATTTATTTGCAACAATGAAAAAAAAAAGGTTTATTTGCTCTGCGATATTACACACATGAGATTGGTCTGCTGATTTTTGTGATACCTACTGCAAGTTGGTTTGTGTATTAACGAAGAACACACAACAAACCGTTAAAAAAATGAATAAGTAGCTTCTTGCAGATTCAATTTAAAATGTTTTGACTGGATTAGCAAACGGAGTTCGCATAACTGAATTGTGGGCCAAATTTATGTAATGAAAATTTCCCATTGACACGCTAAGAAGAAGTTAAAGTTAAAATGTTTGACAAATTATTTTTGTAATTATTTGGGACTTCACATTGACACTATTACTTGCGAAAGGTGGGTGTACCATTCAGTACACCCCTGCCTAACGCTTCGGGGATTACAGGGGTGATGTTATGTTATCATTGAATTCTGCCAAAAGATTAATAATTGTAATTAAAAGTCATCATAACCATCATCCCAAGATGAAGTCTTGAAATTAATTTTTGAAGCAGGTATTTAAATGAAATAAACTAAACTTTATTAATTCAATCAAACAGTTAACGCCTTAGTGAAAATCTTTAGCAATTTAGTCATCTCAAAGCAAGGGATATTGTACATGTACTGCAATATCTACTTACCTTCTCGCCGCTTACGCGCTTCTACCGCGCGCTACGCGCCATAGCGATAACAAAATTTTATTCACAAAATTGTAATGATAAATCGAACTCTAAAGACATCTACATCCTATTCCACTTTTAACCCTTATAACCTTTGCAATAAAGTTGAAAATTGGTCATCAGGCATGTTTGTGAATTGGTAAAAAATAGCAGGCGTTTATCGTTAGATGTGAGGACTTCAAAGCGGCCGCCGCATACCGACTCGGCGCGTGCGGCTAGGGATGCCATCCGTCCGGGTTTCCCCGGATTTGTCCTAGCTTAGAGGACATCCGGGGAGTGTCCGGGCGGGGTTTCATTTGTAGTCCAGGTTTAAAAATTTAACAATTACAATTGAAAAATAAAACAATTTGTAACAAACTGTTAAGATAAGACTTGTTTTGTTAGGTACCTACATTCAAAATTAAATACGATAACTAAATTAAATTTTAATATCTGAAAATAAATAAAAAGGTTTTCCATAACATCTTCAGCAGTTTTTTTACTCTGACTAAGTTTTAAAAAATCTGTTGACATGTCCGGGTTCTGGGCCGGGGTCTTGTCCTGGTTGCCAAACTTTTGAGATGGCCACCCTACGTGCGGCGGCGTGTCTTCAAAGAAAATTGTAACTAAATAAATTTTAAGAATTTAGTTCGGTTTCATGCGTCATCGAGTTTGCATGTGCATTTTTATTACGCACTTTTTTATTTACCTTCCTGTTTCTTTTTATTTTTGCTTTAGTTTAGGGACATTTGTGATCGCAATACGCATTGCATTGTTAGACATTGTTAGACTAATGAATAATTATCGCGGTTGTGTTGTGTGTGTTGTGTTGAGTGATAGTGATAATGTGAGAGAAATGGTAGGTAGACCAATGTTGCTACTGACAATCCATGGTGTTTGTGTTGTGAGCGAGTGTGTTTTGGCTGGCCTGGTTGGTGTCGTTCTTGAACGATGCCAGCTGTTATCAGTACTCATCGCAGAAATACGTAAGTACCTACATGTTTAACTGTAGGTAGCGGTATGGCATCTGGAAATACCATCGCGTTATTTACCTTCGTGTTTCTTTTTTTGCTTTATTTATTTAGGGGTATTTATGATCCCAATGCGTATGATCAGACTCAGTCGTGTTATGTTAGCGAAATGGTGAGTAGATCAGTGATGCTCCGATAGTACATTGTGTTTGTGATCGAGTGTGTTTTAGCTGGTTGGTCTCATTCTTGAACAATGCCGGTTATTAGAAGTCATCGTGGGAATACTAGTTCATGTTTTACTGTTGCGGTATGGGCTAAGTCTGTTTTCACGTGCAGTGGCCATCGATGCTAGATCAGCTAGATGACAGCAAAGCGATAGACAGTAGGTAGGTACATAACTAGTTTTAAACAAGTATCTTTTCTTGCAAGTAGATGAATCAAATTTAATTTACCTAATAATTTTAGCTAGGTAAGTACTCTGAGTAGCGTACCTACACCGCTACACGCTTGACCGAGGGGCGTGGCGTCGCGCCTCCAGCTGTGTGCCATGGCCGTGTAGCGTGTCCGTGAAGACGCACGCACACATGAATAGCCGATTGCGGCCGACACTATTGCGCGCGACAAAAATCAGAATATTTTTGAAGTCAAAAAAAAAATTTCGTTTCCCAGCAATTATTTTTGCGCAGTGCTACTTAGTGGGATGTACAGAATGCCTGGTTGGCGTATGCGTGAAGGGTTCGTTTACACCCTGTATTGTCACAACATGAATCCCCGAAGGGGAGTCAGGTGTTCCCATGGACACTGTGAAGCAAGTCATAGTCGACGCTTGGTACACCTGCTTTTCACTGATGATTATTGCATTCCAAGATTGATGGGTGGAGGAAGAGCCTTATTAACTATAATGATTGGACCACCAGCTTAATGTACCTTCCCCAAGGACACAGACCAAACACAAATTAATGTGTACTATGGGGATTGAACATAATAATTACTGTGATTAAGGTTTAAGATTACAATGCTGTTAATGCTTTTCATACAGACATGGAGGGATCTAAAGTCAAAGGCCAAGAATGCCAACGCGAAGAGGGCTCGAGCGCTCCTTGAAACTGGCAATCCTGACAGGCCAGTGCCAGAGTTAGGAGACCTACACTTAAAAATCCTGGATATTATTGGTCGGGTAACATCAGAGGGAATGGAGGTTCCCGAGTCATCCATATCTGGAGGTAGGTGATGTTCCAGTGACTATAAATTAACTGATTTATCAAAATAACCATTGTAACAGTGCCCTGTTGTCCTTTCCCTTGTCTATCTATAAATATAATAAAATACACTTTGTAATCCTTTTTTCAGCCCAACCTCCACCTGCCATACAATCTCCTCCTCCACCTCTGCAAGATATCTTAATCGATGAGTTCTTGGACACAGAAGAAGGTATTACTTATTGTTTTTTTAGTTTTATCTCACCTCTTGTTATTTTCATTTTTGCATGTATGGTATGTTGTCTTCCCAGTCTATTTCCATACTGTATAGGCTGTGATATAGGAAGCCTCTATGTCATACTATGTCGTTCGTACATATATTGTAACAGGGTGTGCAATGTCATTTTACAATATAATAAGAACATTTTTAATTATTCATTGCAAATTTATTGATGTCTTATTTTTCTACATAAAAGGAAATCCTCCTTCACCACCACCACCAGCAACACCACAATTACGAACTCGTGGACCCATAAGAAGGCTGCCAGCTCGTAGACCAGTGCAGGCTATGCAGCAGCCTGCAATATCGAGGGTTTACGAGCAATGCCAAATAGAAAATCTCTCTGTTCTCAAAGCAAGTATTTGTAAATTGTTTATTTCTATTTTGTGACATTTTTAGGGTTCTACCAAAATGGCAAAACAGAACCCTATTAATGCCCTCTGATATGTCTGTCATTAATTTCCAATAAGTACAATCAATCATTTAATTATTATAGGTATGATGAAGAGTAGTTATTGAACAGACAGAGACTAAATTGTGCATACATACTACCTATTTTACATATTTATAAATATTTTCCTTTATATAATAGGACATTTCAAACCACCTTAAACGGCGGAATGAAATTGAGGCAGAGAGGAACGAAATAATGATCAAAAGGAACAAATTAATTGAATTTCAAATGTAAGATAATTATTATTTTCCTAGTAGGTAGGTAGACAAAAGTGGGACTTCAATCTAGGTGTACTCATGCATGTTTGTCGTTCTTAGGGAAAAAAGTAGGTAGTGTTATTAAATAATTCATCCATTTATGTATACTATTATGTAGGTAGTTATTTATTTGGTAAACAAGTTTTTGTAGTGTAGTCTGTCGTAAATAGTAAAGTATTTAGTAGTAAGTAAGTAAATTTAATTATTATTGATTATATTTATAATTTCCTGCTGTCTACGTAAAGCAGCTGTTCTTGGAGCTATTGCCGGTGCAGCATCATCCTCGATTACAGCTTCTGCAGCAATGTCATCGTCATCATCCTCTATACCAGGAAGTGGTAACCTGTAAGAATAGCTAAATTTAAAATAAACGTAATCATCATCTGCCTAGCCTTTTCCCAACTATGTTGGGGTCGGCTTCCAGATGCAGCTGAATACCAGTATTTTACAAAGGCCCGTTTCTAGTGCTCACCCCATAACATAGTATATTATGTAATAAGGATCACTTACAACAAGTCATCCACACTTACCTATGTTCATGCATCATATTATAGATGGTGCAGCATGCAATTATTATATAGGCAGCTGCAGTCGGTTGGTAGTGAAGAGTCCTGTCCTTCCGCAGACATCTAAACACGGCTTTTATTATGCCATTTGTTCTCTCTATGCAGTTCCTTGTTTGTGAAAGGACCATATTATAATTGTATTCTGGAGAGCCAACTTCTGGTGTGGGCAAAATAGGTGTCAGCAAATAGGGTTCTTTTACATATCCGGAATCACCTGTAACAAAAAATTAATAAATAATATTATTTTTCAGAAAACAGCAGACTGGATACTCGGTGTTTGAAGAGGTGGAGGGTGAAGATGAAAATTAGTAAACTCAAACGCATTTATTTCAATTAGACCATACAGCACTTTTGAATGGCAAAAAAAACTAAGCTACAGTCACAGTCACAAGGCATAATAACTTGAGAAAGTACTGTAGTTGCCCAGTAGTTTTAGAAATGTTTTTTTTTATACATTTTATAATATTTGTCTTTCTAAATCGTTCTCACAGTTAGGTAAAACTCAACATGAATGATGTAACCAAGATTTTGTAACAATATTTTGATTTAAAAGTGTCCATGGAGTTTCTTGCCCGTTCTTCCCCATAGAGATCTACACTAGGGAATGGGCAACGTACAGTACTTTCTCAAGTTATTATGCTTTGTGACTGGGACTGTAGCTTTGTTTTTTTTTTTGTATTTGACATTCAAAAGTGTCGTAATGGTTTAATTAAAATAAATGCTTTGAGTTTGAGATTTCTTTCTATAATAACTTTCCTTTTAATAATAAAACAAATGTTTTTAATGTGTTGTTGACATTTATTTGTAATTTACCATTTCAAAATACTATGTATTTTGGATTAAAACATGTTACATAAGATAATGTATTACTTAATAAACCATGAAATGAGTATTCGTGAAAAAAGTAGAAAAAATTAAATGTCTTACCAATTAAATAATATTTCCCAATCCTGGCATCTGTCAATCGATTCATTTCCCTCATAACTGAACTACCATTAAATATAAATTGGTCATGTGTGGACCCTGGGAATCGTGCATTAACATTCAGAAGCCTGCAGTTAACATCACACACCTAAAACAGATTAGGAAAATAAATTAGCATACTTGTATGAGTAGTTATAACTTGATTGTGAACATTGTTGGGTACCTAGATACTCAGATGGAATAAATATATCCTCTGAATGACTTATTAGAATGTTCTAAATGCATTTATCTTTACCTAACTTGATAGAAATATTGGATGAATTAATTACGGCTTTTCTGTGACTGAAAATTGCTAGGTTACTAGGTAAGTGATTATAAGTCAATACACCGAAGTAAATCGGAAAATAAATAAGTACTCACAAACTGTGTGTTGATGCTGTAGTACCCTTTTCGATTTTTATACCCATATGAGGGGTCATCAGGATTGTTGTTATAGGGTGTAACAATTGCAATATGGGTGCAATCAACACAACCAAGGCAATCTGGTATTCGAAATTTGTGCTGGAATCCTTCCACGACGGCCCTCCTTTCAGCTGCAGTTCCTGGGAAGTTCACGTAGGTGTGGAAGAGGCGGCGAACTATTGCCCTCGACACTTCTCGCACAACCTTGCTTACGGTTTTTTGGCCAAGGGCAAGATTGTACTCCTGCCCAATGCACCTTTGGTAGCTCCCAACAGCGTAAAACCGTACGGCAGTCAAAACCTAAAACATGCAATAAATTTGTCGTGTTATGTTCGTATTTGGACTAGAAAATCTAGGTACTTTAAAGGGCGAGTTATTTTTAATAGGTACCATAATACTCTAATGGGTAAAATTTAATTTTATTTTATTTAGAATTTGTAGTGCATGCTAAAAAATAAATAATTTTAGGTTATGTATGTTTTCGAATGAAGTACTTAGATTACCTTTTTTTACTTGATCTGAGACCTATAGTAAAAAAACACTGGGTACTTACCACGATATGGACAGGGAGTCCAGTGGATCGTGTCCTCCGTACGTCTACCTCTATTCCGTGAATTAAAATTACTGCCACTTCTCGAGTCACCCGAAAGAGACGAACAAAACAGTCCTCTGGAAGTTCCAGAGGATTGTTTGTATCTCTGAGACGTCGCCTCCGAATACGCATCACATTGTGATGGTGCTGCCGTTCTTCCTCATCACCCAGCAATAAAAGTTCTAAATCCATTTAGTGTTCGATAGGCTTATCGCGCTTTGACAAGGTGTCGATAAATTATCGAGATCGACAGCGTAAATTGTCGATCTCAACTGTCAAAATGTCGTTTCGTACTTGCATTTTCGATAAAATCGTTTAAATTTTAGAGTATAACTACCGATCGTTATAATATTAGTTACGTACTTGCGACATCGATTCGATTCGATAAAAGCTCATTTTATCGAGAATAACTGTCAGATTTATCGAATCGAGTGCTACGTACTTGCACTGCAGCTGTGGTAAATAGTCTTTGCAAAGTACTTATTGAAAAAAAGATAGAAAACGCACATGTAACATTTGATAATTTCTTTGCTTCCACCCAACTAATGCAAAGCTTGTATAAAAATAATATATATTCTACAGCAACAGTTAGATCTAAACCAGATAGAGATAGATCAGTCAGGTAGAAGTTAACTTACCCGGACACTATAGACTACGTTGCACTTTTATTTCTATTGTCAAACGTCACCACTGTCATTTGAGGTTGACGAGTGCTCCGATATTTGGCAGTGACTGATTTTTTTTTCTAATCAAGCTCTATCTCAAAAGTGTACTTCTAAATTGGTAAGTTTTTTATATTACTTTTTTGTTTTAGAATACTGGCTTTTATAATAAGTTATCATTTTCGTGTTTGGGTCGATAGTTTGTAAAATAATAACTTTTTTTTAGGTGGCAATATAGTTGCCACTACCTTGCTATGTGTGTGCATGGATTGGTGTTGGAATCGGTCTTGGTTTTCTTTTACAGATAAAAATGCCGTTTATTATTAGCGATGATAAAATAGAAGAAGAGTTACAACGATTATTTGGTCTTTTCGATGAGCCCGAGGAATCTGAAGATGAAAATGAACCGGAACCTGAAGAAGTAATAACGGACTTAGATGTTAGTAACATATTGAATGATTTTGGTGTGGCTGATTTGCCTTTATCTTCCGAAATTGAGGTGTCGCACCAGGAGAGCAACAACTCGTATGCTGAACAACCTTCAACAAGTACTATAGCAGAAGTTCACCCATCTACCTCGAGTATCCCTTTACACTCTTCTCCGCCAGAAGTTTCATTCCATCATCGCCGCATTATTCCAACGCCTTCCCCAACTCTTTCAATTTCAAATACTGCCGTCGCATTATCTGATACTGATGACTCTGATACAGATGAAAGTCAATGGAAGAAGGTTTTATATCCACAAAATCCAGATGAAGAATATTTTGATAGTACATATATGCTTAGAGCACAAACAATTTATGCCAAGCAGGACTAGGCCAATTACTTACTTCAGTAACTTTTTCGAATTAATCTCATAATAACACAAACTAACCTTTATGCAGAGCAGAAACATAGCCATGGTTGGACGAATGTTGATTCTGCTGAAATCAAAGCTTTTTTTGGGTATCATTATTCTGATGGGACTTCATCCACTACCAACAATAGACTTGTATTGGTCGACTGACCCATTTTTTCGCGTAAGTGAGATTGCATCAGTAATGACATGTAAGAGTTTCAAAAAAGTACTAGAAAATATTCATCTCAACGATAATACAAAAATGCCTCAGCGAGGATCATCTAGTTACGATAAACTATTCAAAGTTCGTCCGCTTCTCGATTTCCTCAACGCAGTTTGTCAAACATCAGCAAAAAGCACAACATCTCAATCGATAGACGAATCTATGATTCAATTCAAAGGAATCTCCTCGCTAAAGCAATACATGCCTCTAAAACCGATAAAAAGAGGCTACAAAGTATGGACAAGAGCCGACAGCGAGACAGGTTATGTATTTGAATTTCAAATATATACAGGTAAACGTGACGATCACTCAACAGAATTCGGATTGGGTGCGAACGTAGTAAAATCCCTGACGCAGAAGCTAATCGATGAAGGATTCCGTGGTCATGTGACATTTGACAACTTCTTCGCATCATATGAAATACTACAGTATCTCTTCAATAACGGTATTCACTCCACAGCTACTGTTAACAGTAACAGATCAGATCTTCCTATTGTAATAAAAACTGCTAAAAACAAGAGTGTACCAAGATCTCAGAAATTAAATCTGACAAGGGGCGAATTTAGACGGCGCACGAAAAATAATGTTGCGTTCGTCATGTGGCAAGACACAAAACTTGTCACACTTTTGACTACCGCTTTCCATCCGAAAATTAACAAAACATTTTGTGATAGAAGACAGAAAGATGGATCCAAACACGTCTTTTAATGTCCATCCACAGTCCTCCAGTACACTGAGCGAATGGGAAGAGTTGATCGTTTTGATCAAAAACGAAGCACATACGAAGTTGGCCGACGGAGTAAACGATGGTGGCTTCGTATTTTTTATTTCTGTATAGATCTGACCATTACTAACTCATTTTTACTTTACAGTAGTAACAAAAGGTTACATAACCCGCTATCACAACTTCATTTTCGTTTATGCTTGGCTCGTGGTCTTATAAACAATTATACATCCAGAAAGAGGAGCTTAGATAGTCAAAGCCAGTACTCCGCAAAACGACCAAAACTTTCTACCAATCGGCAGAAAGTTGTAGGAGTCATTGACGAGATCCGGTTAGCTAATGTGGGTAGCCACGGACATGAACAACTGGGTTCATGGCGGCGTTGTCGCATGTGCAGCAACAAAACTAATAATAAGAGATCCAAAATTCAATGTTCAACATGTAAAGTTCCGCTTTGTGTTATTCCATGCTTTGATTTGTTTCATACCCAAACCAACTAACTCTTTTTATATGCTCTTTATTTGATAATAAATAATTTTTTTCTGAAAAGTGTTTTTTATTGACAGGCAGTGGCAATTATGTTGCTACCATATTTTCCAAAAATTTCCATTGGATTTTCATAAAAACAGAATGCACTCTAGTCATCATAATTGTAATACCTAAGATTTCCGCTTTAACATACATTGCTAATGCCGTGGACTGACTACCATCGTGAATCTATCCCAAAGAAGAGAGGGAGAAAGCTATGAGTATTGAAGTTCAAGTGAAGGAAGTGAGATAGAGTGTGGAGGGTTTAGAGTTAAGACTGAAAGTCACCAAGGGAACGCGTTTCATTGCAAAACTGTTGCGCTTGTCTGGCCGCGAAAACCGCGAGCGTCAGATTTGGCACCATTATTACACTGCTTGGCCTATCAATAACGATGGAGATGTCCCAATGATGTTTTTGACTTTTGTGTGCAGCCTGAACGACACGTATACTCTTTCCAAGAAAAAAGCCCGGGGCTGTTCTCGTTCATTGTAATGATGGTACCAGTAACTCGGCGGTATATTTCATCCTTGACATTTGTGTTACCTAATTCAAATACACAGGTACACTCTCAGTGGCAAGCACTCTTCAAAAAATGCGACGATAAGAGCACAGCTGCATTAATTATGACTCAGATGACTATTTATACTTTCTGCTATCAAGCCATTCATATGTACGTGTTGCGAGAAATGGGGATGAGACAAAGATATCTAGATAAAAGGGAGCTCACTCGAATAGACACGCTGTTGCAGTTATAAAAATTTAGCGTGCAAGCTTCACCACGTGGTTCGTTTGTTGTTTCATAGACATTTCTTTTTTCTCGAGGTGTATAGTTTATAAATATTGCTAACCACTGACTTTGCGCCTGTGATACCGTAAGCTCTAAAGATATTTGTGTGCTTAGACTGTTATTGCGCGAGCCTTTTTTAAGTTTAACTAAGAATTTAATAAGTTATTTTGAATCATATTAAGCTTTGTAAGTTATCAGTACTAATTTATAGTCGGTTAGAAAAACTCTTGGTGAATGCAAAGGCAAAAAAATCGTGACATTGGTAACGATGACAATGATTTATGATCGATGGGCGTTCTCTGAAAAATCAGTTTAATGGTTGGAAAATGATCCGAGCAGTCCGATATTGGTTCATTGCAACAGTGGACTAGGAAGTGCAATGACAATTGGTGCTGTAAATATCTCACTCACAAGATATACAAAAACTGGTATAGTGAACCTGTTTTCTACTATTTTAAACCTCAGGTAGCAAAGATACAACTGTCTGTCTGATGTAAATCACTATAGTTTTTGTTATTAAATTCTGTTTTACTATTTTACACAAGACATAGTTATCTAAATGGCTCATAAACGCATACGTTTGTTGGTGAACTTTTTTGAGAACACTAGCCCGTGATAGGTTTCCCGTTTCATCGAATTGTGCAACACATGTGTCAAATACGCAAAACACAGCGGAGCTGACTAACAATCTCGTCAGGGCATTGCACAATTATGGCAGCTTTTCTTGCCAGCCGTTTGTCTCTCTAACTGAAGGTCTTTAACATTGCGAAAAAAATCTATGAATGCATCCGCCTGGTGAGAAAAGTAATCCCTCGACCAAGCGGTGTATAGTACGATATTTTTTGGACCCGGCCAAAGTGGTCGGTAAGACTTAACAAAGTTAAATTATAATGTGGCTTGATATTGATTTTCAAGGTCTTAATCTTAAACTTATCACCCACTACTACCCAGCCTTCTTTCGGAGACCAGGATTGATAACTCTAATCACTTACTCAATATATTTGGGCGCCCGTTTATTCATCGCCCTGCACTAAAAACTCCGTTTTCAAATGTCAAGTTAGTCCAGATACGCTAAGGCGGCAGATATCACGAAAAAGTGTCGAAGTGTCATAATGAAACTTATACGAATCCCATACAAACATTACTTTAACGACTTTTAAAAGCGTAAAAGCATAAATTATGGTAATTCTCAAAATAGCTTCCACTTATCTTCACTCGTTACGTACTCGAATAAAGATTAACAGTATAGCATATTAAGCTTAAGCAACAGTTGTAATTAGGGTTATATTTTGCCCATATTATTTATCTTATCACAAATAAAGCTGTCAACTTGACCCCCGGTAACAGGAATCTTGCATACATTGTTTGTTTCGGAACAGCGTCATGACGTTTTTCCCGATATCAGGTCCCGTCTTAGTTCACGACTTGTTCATATTTCTTTCAACAGAAATCAATACTGTGACAATATGATCTTTAATTATGTCGGCTATCTGTCAGGTAGGCCATTCAATTTTATTATTATTGACGCATGGACATAACATTTTATCAGTGTCTCTGATAACTGGAATTTTAGTCCGTAAAAATAACTTTCGACACAGTCGCTCCAGCGAGCTCATCGTGAACACCACTGCAGTGTTCCGGTAATTATTATTTTCTTAAATAAATTATACTTGCATGTATTTGTTGGTGACATACATTGATTTAAATTTTGTTTAATTGTCTTCAAAACGCTTTTCTGAGTCATAACAATAAAAAAATACCAACTGTTGACTTCGAAAATTCAAGTACCAAGAGAATGGTCGGTGGCGTGTGGAAGAGGCATTATTACACCACTGGTGACAACTGCGATCAAAATTCATAAATCGGGTTTTAAAGTCGTCCTAACCATAGGAGACGTGTCGGCGATAGTTTTCAAGAACGGAACCGAGCATGGATATCGCTTAGAAAGGGTAGAAGAAATGTCCTTTTTATTCAATTGTGTCAGATCTTGCCTCTACATCTGTACCTGGATATTTTAACTTCCTTTTCTCCGTTTTCAGAAATGATGAAGACACTTACAGAATTGATCTGATTCTATCGGTTAAAACTGTGTTGCTAACCCATCAACCTACCAACTGTGGTTACGAGGAAGAGGAATCGAAGTAAGTATGTACAAAATGGTTGACTCAGAGAAGCAAACGTTAGATATCATAAGTTCTGGTTAACTTTCAGACAAAGATTGCCGATTTCACCTTATTTCACAAATGATGGTGTCGAATCCTCACCGCCACAAAGTTATGATTGCTGCACCAATCCTCGAGCAGTGAGCACTTTATCTATACCTTAACTGTCGATATTTATATATTTTGCATGTTCAGAAGTGTTTTTTTCTTTTTTTTTAATTTAATTTATTAAGGGTGGGTTGCACCATATTACTATAACGATAACCAAACCGTTCCAAGCCATAAAATTATGCTTTTGTTATGGTTTTATGGCTTGTTACGGTTTGGTTATCGTTATAGTAATATGGTGCAACCCACCCTTAAAAACCATTTTTACAGGATTTTGGAACGAAAAGGCATCAGGGGCCCTGAAATTTTCAACTTTACTCTTCAAACAACGTACAAAATCAACAAGATCAAGTTGCTTAACGACACGTAAGTATAAACATTCTTGATAACTATAAGGGTGGCCAGTGATGAAAATGAAACGATGTCTAAATTTTTGGAGACAGGTCCTTTTTAACAATGTACCCCTTTTTAATATTTCCCTGTAATTTTCAGATTTAAAAAAGAATCGAGCCTGTCTAAGTCGGCAGGTCCTTCCATACATATCGAGCAGACTGCTGACGACAAATGGAATGTCGTATTTAAAGATCGCCTGTCACCATTATAGTAAATTGTTAATTAAATTTTTAATGCTCTTTAATTCGTTCTAAGCCAAGTTTTACAATTGTCATTAATGTTCACCCAAAGTACGCAGACAGATTATTTAAAGGTAAAAATCATAGCCGAATTCTGGCAATGGTAGCTAATTTAAATACATTTTATTTGTTCCCTCAACCATAAAATGTTCCTCACAGCTGAATTTTAGTGATATTCTTTTGTTACTGGTGATTCTGGTGCAACTTGAAGGTAGCATACTCCTGGATTCGTCATTCATTAATTTTGGTTCTATTTGTATTGTTTGTTTATCTTTGGCTGCTTTTAAATTTAAGACTCGGATATCTGTTTAATAACTTTAATAAAACAGTTAACAAAACGATTAATTTAGTTTTACTTATCTTACAGTATTCACTTCACACAACCATACACATAACTGCGGTATCTAATAAAAAATATAAAAACAAATGGTGACCTAGCAAGAAGCAGCATCGTCAGGAACGTCAGAAAGTACTCGCTAAACTTAGCTGTCATAAATCAGGATTTCGAACTGGTAACTAGGATCTGTCAGGAGACTAGTCTGAACCTAGATGCATGCGACTTTTCTAGGCCTATCAGGTTGCTTCGAAAAGAAATTATCTCAAAATGATAGAGATCTTCAAGAAATTTGATGCTGACTGCAACCAGCCGTACGTACTCAAATGAGAGTGAAAGTGAAAATTAGATAGTTGTTCATTTTGTTATTTGCTGATAGAGGTATCTAAAGGCTTTTAAGTTAGAAACTAAGTGTGGAAAACAAGACAATGTCAGTTAAAGTAGTGTGTAAGTTGTTTTTGTCATTTCGATTCTCACCGGCCTCAAGTCTGCTATTACAATAGTATCAGAATGGTCTGTCATTGATTACTTAATTGTTGATTTTGACAAGTTTGGTAATCTACTAATATAATTGCGTCATTATGACTTTCCAATGGTCAACCACTGACACTCCATTGAAAGAAGTGGATTAAAATGGTAATCTCGTACGTAATGACAAATGAATGACTGACTTAGACGGTAATCTGCTAAAATTTTGACAGTTCCTTTGACCAGTGATCTACCATTACAACGTCATTGTGCAGTCATTGCTTTTAATTGTTACGAGTATCGTGTTTGACGTGTTTTTTGTGAAATTATATTGAAGAGAAGACAATGTATTCACTACGAGCAAATATTCTCGAGCTAGGCAACGCAGTGGATGCTAGAGAAAGAAGATTGGCGGAATGCAGAAGACGTCGTCGAGCCCATCGCTTGACGAGAATAAATTCAAACCCCTTTATTGATATTCCCGAGGCGGAATTTGTAAAAACGTTTCGCCTTGGAAAGGACTCGGTAAGGGGATTAATCGAAGAACTCATTCCCCTTATGGCCAGACCGCGTAGAAACGATAGCGTATCGGCAGAAATGAAGGTGAGAAAACTGAATTTGACATTCAAATATTATTCTATATCTATAAACACGAAATAGGTTGATTAATGTTATACTTATTTTACATTACAGATTCTAATAGCACTTGCATTTTATGCATCAGGGTCCTACCAAAATTTGATTGGACAGAGTGCCCTCCATAATGTTTCACAAATTACTGTGTCAAGATCAATTAATGATGTAACAAAGGCATTAAATAAAATATACCACAAATATATTAAATGGCCTATACAATGTGATGAAAGGAATATTATAAAGGCTAAGTTTATATAGTTACTAAAAACTTTTCAGGTTCTATCAGAAATTTCAATTTCCTGGCATCCTCGGTTGTATTGATGGCACACATGTTGCAATATTAAGCCCGCACATACATGAGGAACGTTATTACAACAGAAAGGGCTTCCATTCCCTTAATGTTATGATTGTAAGTATTGGGTAGAAAGTAGAAATGTCTACCTACAGCCGAAATTTTTATATAATGTCTGTAATGCCATAATAACTAACTATACATAGTATTTAATTCATTTACAGATTTGCGATGCTGATTTAAATATTTTATGTGTGGACGCAAGCAACCCAGGATCCGCGCATGATTCCACTGTATGGCACAGTCATCCACTCAGTCACCACATAAAACAAATAACAGAAAATACTAATGAACAAGTATTTTTATTAGGTATTAATTTCATTTTTTTTTTTTTCTTTTATCATGTTCATGTGTTAATGTTTGTTTGAAAACTGATTATAATTTTCAGGTGACAGCGGGTATAGATTTGGGAGCCGCGCCGGCGCGGCGCCGAAGTGTGCCCCCCGCGCGCCGCCGCCGACATTCACCGCGCGGCGTGAGTGGCGTAAAGACGTGTGGCCAAAATGACTGAGTTATCAAAAACTACAGTGAATAAACTTTCCATAGACGTTTTTTACGATGCGATAACTAGAACTAGCTTATGCTGGAAATATTTTGGCCACTTAATATTGAATGAAAGTAATAAGAAAAGAATTCTCAACTCAGACCATATTTATTGTGTTGCTTGCCTGACTGATGTGAAAAAAGAGTGAAGATTTAACGTTTGGATCGTGAGTACATAAACCTACTTACTTATCTTCATTTTGTACCTAACCTATAGCACGTGGCACCTTGGAATATAACCTACAATATATTTATCTATTTGAGTGCTCGCATCTTATTTTTTTAAGTTATTAATTTTGTGCTACCTACACTTTATTCTTTCATTCATTCATACGGTTTACCTACTCGCCATGCTTTTGCTTTTTTTTGCAGCGTAAAGATAAAAAAACTACAATAAAAAAGTAAGCACTGGAAATCAAACTCGCCATCTGCGAGATGATCATCAAATTCGAGATACCAGTGCCGACAAGGCTAAAACTAATATTAGAGACTTTTTTGCTATTGCACGACCCGCAAAAACCTCCACAAGCGCTACGGGCTCCTTAAAATATGATAAATGGCTTTTGGCTAGAGATTTAGCTTTATGGTTCTGCAAGTCTTTACTTCCATTCGATTCTGTTTCTGATGAGGGCATGATGGATTTCTTTAAGGTAATGGATTTAAGTGTTTTGCTTTTTACGAACAATTCTGTTTGAGCATGCGTTTTTACGTTTCGTAACCAAAGGGTGCCAACGGAACCCTATTAGTCATTTAGAAATGTTAGTAAAATTTGGTAAATACAAGAAAATAAAAAAACCGACCAAGTGCGAGTCGGACTCCCTCATAAAAAATTCAAGTGTCTAGCGATTACTTATAGTTCAAGAGATAAAGGCCTGTGGACAGACGGACGGACAGATGGATAGCGAAGTCTAAGTAATGGGCTATTAATAAGACCTCGCTGTCCGTCTATCCGTCTGCTCGCTGTCTGCCTGGCGTGTCCAGTTCGACCGCGCGGCCATAGCGTTTTTTTTTAAAAAAAACCATGTCAATTTTTTGTAAAAATTTGTCCAAGTTGATTCCCAAAACCATAAATTTGTCAAAGATACGGTTAAAAAGTTATAAGGGTTTGAACATGGCCGCGCCATTGAAACGCGGCGAACCGCGCGGCCACTGAGATCTTTAAAACTAAGCCTTGTAGAGACCTGAAATTTACGCAAATGCAAGATTTAATTTGTAAAAAATTTGTAAAAATATAAAAAAAATACTCAGGTTTATAGTTTAAGAGCTATAACACTAAAACCGAATGGCCGCGCCATTGAAACGGTGGAGAAAACGCTATCGCCTGTATCTCGCTGAAAAAAAATCGCAGAGGTGTGTAGTTTATTGTAATTACCCAGATTTGAATTTGTCGAAACTAGGAAAAATACAACAAAAATTCCTAGGTTTATATTTCAGGAGCTATAAGACTAAAACGATATGGCCACGCCATCGAAACGGTGAATAAAACGTTATTTCGCCTGTATCTCGCTGAAAAAGCATCGCAGAGGTCTGGAGTTTTTTGTAATACCTAGATTTTAATTTGTCAAAACTAGTAAAAATACAATAAAAATTCTTAAGGTTATATTTCAGAAGCTGTAGAACATTATCAGTATGTGGTGCGATAGGGTGACCATGTCTTATTGTTTACAGAATACTTTCTACTTATTGTTACAGAAATTATAATTCAAGGATTCTAAATAAAATTAAAATGAAACCATAAATATAAAAACAATTATGTTTATTGCTTGAAAAGTCAATAATACAGTTACAGTCCGCGTGGACTTACGAAAAACTAGCCCTAAGATTGGTTTAAGTCTTCGAGCGTCCTTATGATCACCCGGTGGATCATAAGACATTCAAGCAATGTTAGCGGACGTTCAAGAGGTTAAATGACGCAACTCCGCCCCTAAGCTATGTGATTGGTAATGCACACTATTGCATCTCACACGCGCCACCCCCGCGCGCCTCCGCAGGTCAGTGCGACGCGTACAGCCGTTAGTACTTATTATTCTGTGGTACAGCGACGTAAGCGTAAGAGTTTCGTTATCAGTGTGTCGTTGTGATGTTAACACGATAAAAAAGTGATCTACTGATTATTAAAATGTTCAGTTCGTGTGTAATTACGATTAAGTGTTGTACTGTGGTGTAACGTCAGTTCGGTAAATTATGTAAACAATTCAGCAGAAGTGATTAAGGTATGTTGCATTTAAATATTTTATGATTATGTTAGAGCTCTCTCTTTATTTGTATGGATGACCGTGTAGTTAAGATATTTTACTATGAAATATTTACAATCTTATGTATATGAACTTATATGAAATACTAAAAACTATCTAATAACTAACAAAAATAATAATAATATATAATGTTTGCCCTGCAGTGGGACAATAATAGGCTGGATTATTATTATTTAATGTTTTATTAAATCATATAGGTAATTAGAACTTAACTTAGAACATTTGAAATGATTGTAAATCATTTTGATTCCACATTTTTAAATAAGTACAATCATAACTAGCAGGGATGTAGATATTTGTTTTTACTTTAAGCGTAATATTATATGAATGGAAAAATTACTAAAAAAAACTAAAGTCAATCATTTGAAAGATATACACTTCCAAAGTCGTAAAATGAGTCCCCCCCGCCTCTAACTTTTGAAATAATAAAGTTGGAAAAAAAAATTGATGTAAATGTCAATAAAAACTTTCAATGAAAACTGGTTTGAACAAGATACAATCATAAGTTTTTGAGATATAGCACAATTTCAAAAACCGCACACGTAACTTTGTAATTCATACAAACACTATGAAAAACAAAGTTAAGAGCAAAACTTTGCTTGTTACTACGGAACACTTCATGGGCGAGTCCGACTCGTACTTCCCCAGTTTTTTTTTTGTAACTCCACTGGTAAAATCTCTCTTCCTTTTCCTCTCACTCATTATTTTTTACAAAACCAGAAGTACAATATTATTATTGTTTGTTGTATTACAATTTAAAAATACACCATTAAAATAAATAAATATTATCGAAAGGTGTTGTCAACTTTTGAACTGACGCTTTATTCGGGTAAAACGAAATTGCTTTTTTTGACCTTTGCAATTTCTGAAAAATATTGGGAAGTTTTTTTTTTCTTAGGTACGTTGGAGGCTCCCGTGGTCCGGGGGGCCCATATAATTGATACAGCATATACGGCGGAAGCTACGCCCCTGAAATTATTACAAAAAAAAAGTCTAAGTGCGAGTTCGACTCGCGCACGGAGGCCATATCCGTTCAGTAGTTTTTGCGTGAAAGAGTAACAAACATCTATCCATCCATACATTCTCACAAACTTTCGCATTTATAATATTAGTAAGATGAAGATTACTAACCCGGATCTAGGTTACGGCAAACGTTTGTTAAACAAATATGTATAAAAACAAAAGATTTAAAGGAAGCCGTTTAACAAAAAAAAAATTTTAATAATTCTTCTTTTGTTTGATGGCGTCTTTTAAGAAGGCGGTAGCAGTTAAACATGTGTCCGTGATTTTTTTGTTAAAAGACAAAAGTTTATTACTTTCAAATCATAAACTATGGAAATTCCAATGAATTCGTCAGCACAGTAATATTATTTAAGTATATTGTATTGTTACAGAAACATGGCAAGAGGTAGAAAACCAAAAATTGATGCAGCGCAAATGAATAATATATTTCGTAAATATGCAGCTACTTGCAGAAATGAAAAAATTTCATACAACAATCCTATATTTACAACTATCGCTCAAGAACTGAAGAATGAAATAACGCCGTATTCGTTATTCATGAGATTGAAAAGAAATTTCAAGACGATATTTGGCCAACGATATGATGAAGAAAGTTCACTCACACAAAGCACCTCATCTTCGCCTTCATGTCGAAGCCCAATTTCTTCACCTGTGAAATGCACCACAAACGAAGTAGAAAGTGTTGATCAGTACACTTTTTTACTGGATATATATGACTGGAAGAAATTTGAACCCCTCTCAGTTAATTACGTCAGGCGTGATCCTAATGTTGCTACAACACATAAAAAGTACAAAACACTACCTAAGTATAAGTGGTCCTGCTTACTACGAGAGAAACTATGGGAATCTACAAGGCTTCCATGCACATGGGTTTTCAAAACCAAGCGGATCGATGAAGACCACAATGTGCTGATCAAGGGAAAGTGCTCACAATGTAGTTCCATCTCAGAAATAACGAGCAAAGCAGCGACAGACAAAATAGTGACAATAACCTGCAATATATTTAAAACCAATAATAATATACCCCACAATCCAAATAAGAAGACGAAGCTCACACCGTACAAAAGACGACAACTAGCGAAAAAATTACAATATAAACCCGCAACAGTTGTTCAAAAAGAAATTGCTTGTGCAGTCATAAATGATGATGACACTGTAAATTGTCCAGTGATACCAACCTTGGAAACTTTGAGGAAAGTGAAACACGAAAGAAGGCAAATTAATCGATTGCACTCTGATCCAATCATGAGTATTCTCATGATGTCGATAATGGCAACATATCAAAATTTCGTCCGAGAGTTCACTTTAGTACCGAACTTTCATTTGTGCTATTGGTGTGAACAACAAATGGAATACTACAAGGCGTATATAGAGAAAATTCCTCGTGTTACAATGACTGTAGATGCAACTGGATCATTCTTCCGAACGCTCAAACTTCCAGATGGATCTCTGCTAACGAAACGGATGTTCCTCTATGTTGCCATGGTAACATCTTCAACTATTAAGTCAACAGCAATTTGCCAATTGATAACTGATAACCACACAACGGACTCTATATTGTCATGGTTAAAAAGATGGCACAACGAAGTACGTACTGCCCCTCACGAAATTGTAACTGATGATTCTTCTGCGTTAATAGCAGCAAACGTTCAGGCTTTCACTACTTTTCAGACAGTCCGTGACTATCTACGACAATCTTTTTTAGTTTTAATGAGTAAAAGTAACGATATGCCTGAAGTTTTCTTAAGATTAGACACAAGTCACTTTGTCAAAAACGTATACAACTTGCGATGCTTCGATAACGTTGATTTAAACATTAAAATGTTTTACATTCGCAGTATTTTATTTATTAAAGAGTGTGAAAGTTTTAAAATAATAAATGCTGTACTTGGCCATATTATTAAAATTTGCACATTTAAATATGCATTCACAAGCAATGAAACTTGTAAAATTTCCATGCAGTATCTCAAATCTTTGTTGGTCATTACAGAAAACCCAGTAGAAGAAAACGACAAAAAAGATCTTTCCGATTATTATTATTATGTTACAATACCTGACGATGACGATATCATAGGTTGGTTTGATGAGCTTGTTAACAAAGAAAAAATCTTGGAAGAATTAAAGAACAAAACAGAAAAGCCAAATGACTATTACTTACCGAATCTAGTGTCAACTCTTAAAAGGTTAATGATTAAACTGCCTCTGTGGAGCAATGTCATGTGTCCTTTTTACAAATCGGAAAACAAGTCGCCAACATCTTCAGCTATTGAAAGCTATTTCAAAACATTAAAACATTTATTATTTGAAACACGTCTGCATAAGTACAACGTGGATGAATTCATAAAAATTCATTACAATTTTATATTAGGGGAGACAAGAATAGCTGCGAAAAATCTTAACGTAACTCTAGAAAGATCAAAAAACAAACAAACAAGGGCCGAAAAAGGAAGTTAATAACGAAAAACAAAATGCAGTGTAAAAAAATTAAAATGAACACAAAACAATCATTTTCTTCTGATTCCATATTTACAGTAAAGCCATCATATACTGAAAACTGGGGGGGAGAGGGATATTCTACAAAGAATATCTCAGTGTTGTTTTTGCGAAATGGGAATTTAGTAAATTCTATTAATAAAAGTATGAAATTTACTAATACATGTGCGTTTGATTCAGTTTTCTTTTTAGTAGCATTTGCATACAAGCAAAACGTTCATATCAAAAAAATAATTAATACATGCGCAAGCAATTTAATTAGAGAATTTATTCAATTACTCACAGAATCATTAAATTTAAATAATTGTTATGATTTACGAGAGGAAATTATTGCTAAATATTATAAACGCGAAAACAATATATTATATAGATGCGAAAGTAATATGGCTTTTATATTTGAACACATACTTTTAGATTATTTGTACAGTGCCAATGTATCTAAGGAATGTGTTTAACCGAAACATGTGCCAACCACTCAAAAAGAACCATAGTGTTTTTATCAATAAATATGGAAATCGTAAATTTATTCGGAATCGGAGGACTGGAAGATGCCGTTATTATCGATGACTCCAATTTCAAAATTTGTTTGAAATGCAATAACGAATCCTTGAGATTTAAGTATGAATTGAGCGATATTATTTTATTTGATCTCAACGGCACAGACAAAATTAAGCTCGAAGAAATACCACAATATATACAATTAAGGCAAAAAAAATATCGATTCATAGGTGCCGTGGAATATGTTCCCCCGGTTGTAGGTATTATTGGGCATTACAAGTGTCATTGTCTAATAAATAATTCTAAATTTATTTGCTACGACGACAATAAAACTGAAACACATGAAAGTTCTGCACAACCTCTTACAATTCATAATTTAATGTATGGTTTAATAGATGATGACTAAAACACTTTATATTTAATGATAGCGCAACTAAATTATAAGTAAATTATGTTTATATTTTTTCTATTTTTCATTTTATATCTGACTTAGTGTAAGTAAACAATCTGTGATTTTTGATTATATCTTAGTGTAAGTAAATCTGTGATTTTTGATTATATCTTAGTGTAAGTAAACAATCTGTGATTTCTGATTATATCTTGGTGTAAGTAAACAATCTGTGATTTTTGATTATATTTTAGTGTAAGTAAATAATCTGTGATTTTTGATTATATCTTAGTGTAAGTAAAATATCTGTGATTTTTTATTATATTTTAGTGTAAGTAAACAATTTGTGATTTTTGATTATATCTTAGTGTAAGTAAACAATCTGTGATTTTTGAGTTTTTTTTTTTAATTTGTAACATTCTGTGATTTATGTGACTTTTAAACCAATAAACATAATTGTTTTTATATTTATGGTTTCATTTTAATTTTATTTAGAATCCTTGAATTATAATTTCTGTAACAATAAGTAGAAAGTATTCTGTAAACAATAAGACATGGTCACCCTATCGCACCACATACTGATAATGTTCTACAGCTTCTGAAATATAACCTTAAGAATTTTTATTGTATTTTTACTAGTTTTGACAAATTAAAATCTAGGTATTACAAAAAACTCCAGACCTCTGCGATGCTTTTTCAGCGAGATACAGGCGAAATAACGTTTTATTCACCGTTTCGATGGCGTGGCCATATCGTTTTAGTCTTATAGCTCCTGAAATATAAACCTAGGAATTTTTGTTGTATTTTTCCTAGTTTCGACAAATTCAAATCTGGGTAATTACAATAAACTACACACCTCTGCGATTTTTTTTCAGCGAGATACAGGCGATAGCGTTTTCTCCACCGTTTCAATGGCGCGGCCATTCGGTTTTAGTGTTATAGCTCTTAAACTATAAACCTGAGTATTTTTTTTATATTTTTACAAATTTTTTACAAATTAAATCTTGCATTTGCGTAAATTTCAGGTCTCTACAAGGCTTAGTTTTAAAGATCTCAGTGGCCGCGCGGTTCGCCGCGTTTCAATGGCGCGGCCATGTTCAAACCCTTATAACTTTTTAACCGTATCTTTGACAAATTTATGGTTTTGGGAATCAACTTTGACAAATTTTTACAAAAAATTGACATGGTTTTTTTTAAAAAAAAACGCTATGGCCGCGCGGTCGAACTGGACACTGCCTGGCCGGTTAGCTTTAGTTACTTACCTTACATACCTACATGTTATAACATTTCTAAATGACTTCCTTTTTAATAGAATATTATAATTTTACACACATAATAATTTGACATATACACATTATAATTTTATTTACTGTTTTAGAAATATAACATCATCATAAACGACGATGATATACCATCGCGTTATACTGTTGGTGACACGGCTTTGGCAGATGTATATGAGTCTATGTTGAGTAAAGTGAAAGATATAATTTCCATCGATGCTGCCAAACACTTTGCCATGACTTTCGACTTGTGGACTGATCAGTACCGATGACTGAATTATATAACGTTTACACTACATTATTTAACTACAGGTAAGTAACAAATCATAGTATGGCTATGAACATTGAATAACACCTTTAATCGTAAGATCACCTAGTTATAATGATTTTTATTTTCAGATTTTGACTTAAAAGCATTGACTTTGAGCACAGAAATAATGACTGGCAAAAAAACTGGAGAAAAAATTAATGATGCCATTGAGGACATAAAGAAGAGGTTCATATTAGACGGCAAAGCTATAGTTGCAGTTACTGATGCTGGAAGTAATGTGAAACGAGCAGTTGGGATGGCAAATATGACTCACCATCTATGTTTAGGTCATGGGCTTCACAATCTGGTTACAGTCGATGGCATTAACTCGGTTCCAGAAATTGCATTACTAGTTCAGAAATGCAAAAAAGTCGTTAGGGCTGTGAGATATCGCGCCCCAGAGTTGCATGCTGAAGCCGAAAAGGTACAGCAACAGCTAGAGTTTTTGGAAAAAATAGAAAGCGTCGTTGAAACTTTAGAAAGTGACGAGAGCGACCCTGTCCCTCAAGTTGATTTAATATTGGAAAATACCGAAGAAATCGAAAGTGAAGGCAGGGCTTTACCATTAGGATCCGAAAATTACAAAAATATTCCAACAATCAAAACCGCGACCCCAACCCGTTGGCACAGCATTTTAGAAATGCTAGAAAGTGTAATCCACATATGCAACCGAGAACCTATAAATAATATGTTGAGGAAGATTGGCCAAGAAGAACTCAGAATAACTCAGTGAGTGGATCCTTTTAGAGGATCTGGTAAAATTTTTGAGAAGCTTTCGCGAAATCGTCGAAATCTTGTCGTCTCAAATAGTATGCACGATGAATGTTGCTCTGGTGTTTCTTTCGGAGATTAAAGACGTATTAAGGATCAATCAAGATGATGAAGCGCTAATAATGTTACGCTTAAAACGCAACATGATGGGAAAAATAAATAAAAGATTCCCAGTAACAAAGCCCATTGTCGCAGCAGCACTATTGGATAACCGCTTCATGAGTCTGTCAGAAATAGATTCATATCTTGAAAACCGGAATATGACCAGAACGTCATTCATTTCCTCGTACATCAGGGAAATCATAAATATTAATAACGAACCAGAAGCTTTAGCCGAAAACGCAGACAGTACAAGCACCAGCAATGTAATTGACACATCATTATTGCACAAACTGTCAAGGAAACATAGTATGAGTTCATGCCAAGGCATTCAAGGTGATCCAATAGAGCAAGAATGTTGGCGTTACATTGCTGGTGCTGTTCCTACAGAGCCAGAAGATGGTGATTTATTATCCTATTGGAATAATAAAAAAGAAGCATTTCCTTATCTTGCTGCTCTTGCTAGAGCTTAACTCTGTATACCTGCCACTAGCACTCCAAATGAGAGGGTATTCTCGGTAGCTGGGCTAACAGTTACGGCCAAAAGATCTCGCTTGAGCTCGATTCGGGTTAATAAAATCATCTTTATTCATGATAATTATAAAATATGTACGAGGCTATTAAAGTGTCCCTTTGGAAAACTGTTTTTTTTTTGTACCTGATGACCTGATCTGGACAAGGTATTTACTATACTGTATAGGACTGACATTTTCCTGTCGTCCGCCTGAAATAATATTAAGGAGCCGGCCGGCTTAAAGAAGATAGGGAGTAGATTGCGAGTTTTAGTTGTAGGTAGTAGAAAACTACGCCGCCGCCGATTGAAATTGATCAGCGCGCCGCTGCCGTGAATTTTTAAGGCGGCGCCCACGTCTAAGCGGGTATCCACTAAGGAAAACCATGATGACCCCAATCCTCAATACTGTAGATGGGACACCACAACATTATTATTATTTGAAACATGGTGACTGCACGCAATACAGTGGAGCGTTGCATCGGTGTATTAAAAGCACGTTTCAGGTAATGAGCATTTCTAGGCAATTGTTTTACATACTCAATAACAGTGGCTATTTTTATATTGAATGAATTTCTTATTTTAGAAATTTAGATGCTATGGTTCTTGTATATGTATATCAAGAACATAATGTATAAAAAAAGTTAATCTATTAAGACGTTTAGTTAAATGGGGTTGTATAATAGTAAATTAATTTTTTGTGCTTGCAGCACGTGCTTTACATTATAGTCCAACAACTGCAGGCATGATCGTGAATGCATGTTGCATATTGCATAATATTGCAAACATGGCAAGAGCACCGTTGCCACCTGATGAAGTTTATGCAGAACCACTTGGCTTGCAACAGGTATGTGATTTCTATTCCACTATTTTTGAATCTAATTAAGCTGGAATTTTAAATAACACTACTATGTTAAAAAAACAACATTTAAATTCCTTTTATTTCTCACAAACTAAATATTTATTTAACAATATTTAACCTGACTTTCAAACCAATTGAAAAATTTAAAATATAGGCACTACTTAAACAATAAGACATTTTGTCATTTGAATAATAGAATAAAATAATATAAGTTACAATATCTAATGTAATAATAATAACAAATCAAAATCAGTCTTCATACATAAAGGTCTTCAATAATAATAATATTACAATATATAACAAAACACATTTTTTTTTTTAAATAATCACAGTCATGTCACTAATCACTAATCAGTCTTTTAATTTAGGAGGAAAATAATGATACAGCAACTAATTATCAAGACCATCGAAGGGTGAATCGGGATTTTCTTGAAGGTCGAGCACTGAAGCAGGCTCTTGTTGACAGACTGTGGAGAAATGCATAAATCAAATTAGCAGGTATGTAATGTAAACCCACCTCAATATTCTAGTGAAGTACGAAAATGCTGTACTTAATTATAATTATTAAAATGAATTTAACTCTTTGTTACAGATCCACAGTATTGCACAAAATATGATTTGAAATAAATGAATACCCTTTTTATAAACACTGTTTCATTTAATCATTTATCATAAGAGCCATTTGGAATTGGACATAGACTCCTCCTAAAATAGATTTCATTTATATTTAAATAATCTGACAAAATTACCTCTTGCCTACTTCTGAACATTTTAGTCAGACTCAGAATCTGATGACAGCATAAGTCTGCGTTGTTTCTGTGAAAACAAAATTAACTTTAATACAAAAGTTGCGACTTCTTTTGAAGCGTGTGTTTCTTAGCACTTAGTATCAGAGTTACAATCAAGATGTCAAATTCTGAATGTAATACTAATGATCTAACCCTAACACAAGCTTTTAAGAAAGTGAGTTACCGGTAAATTAACAGTAATTAGGAATTACCTTTTTTAATACACAGTTGCTTATAAGGTCCACCATTTTTTCTGTGGTGGAGCTCAATCTGTCAATGGCCCTAGCTAAATTATTAATGGCCTGAGCCTGTTTTAATGTGGCCTCTGCATTCCTGGCTTCGATGCTATCCAGCCTTGATTGAGCAGCTTCGAGAGCTTCATGGTCTCTATCTATTAAATAAAAAATATATTTTCTTACATCAGGTGACATACTTTGCTCTAGAGTGGGGTGTCAATGGTCAAAACAAATAATTGCAAGATCTTTACCTTCCGCTGCGTTACGCCGTGCAGATCTTTGGCGACGGCGTCGCTTTGGAGGTTGGTCGATAGTGGATGGCTGACCTTCTAAATTGTCCTGTTCCAAGCTGAAAAATAAACAATTACAATGACATTAGTCTACATGTTATCCTATTTATTTAAACCCATCTGTAGAAAGTTGTAGTATACCTTAATTCTTGAGTTTAAAAATTTTCCACAAGCTCATCTGTGGTAATGGTAACAACAGGCACTTCATAATTGTCTAATAGTCTGTAAAAATAAAAACAATGTTATGAAAATAGTTCAGAAAATAGTTACTTAGATTAAATGATGAAAGCTAAGCAAAGTACCAACTTAGTGCCACTTACGAGAAAGAATTGTTCTCAAATTGAAAATTATAACTAGTAGGACTTGCATTCACTTCTTGCATAGTAGGAAGCGTGATAGTTGGCTTTTAAAAAAAAAATAAACAGTTAATAAAACAAAGCAAGCATGTCAACAAGTGACAGTGAACAAATAAATAATATAATATAGATATACACGCAAATAAAAAATATAATACACAACTGTGAGATATTAGTTTTGTTAACAAGTTAGAAGTACTTCTTATTGTGCAATACAACAGTTAAGAATGACAAAAGAGAAAACTAATGTTTTAATGCTTACAGTAAGTGGGTTATGTCGGACACCTGGAAGTGGCTCTCCTACATCTCGCCCTAATATCGTATATAGCCGCTCTTGGAGCGGGGTTAATGAAATTTTTTTTGCAGGTTTGCCACCTAAAATACGAGTTATAAAATTATTACTAGGTCTATGCTTCCCACTATAATTCTGCAAGGCTGCCAAAAGAAAGTTGAAAGTTACTTACCTGTTGCACTTACTTCACTCTTCTGAGATTTAATTTTCTTTAAAGTTTTACTTTTGTATTCGTTGTAGAACTAAAAAAAAAGTGCAAAAATAATACATTTATCATTTTACAAATAATGCATACCTAATTATACTGTATTTAGGTACTTACTGTGCGCCACTCTGCTGGTGTTTTATTGGGGCAGTCCACCGAAACTGAATTTAAAATTTGGGCGCACTCCACCCAATATCTTTTTAATAAACTTCGCCCTTCATTGGTGCGGCTGCAGTGGCCTAGCGCCAGGTCTTGGTGGTTTTCGAGATAATCCATAAGAGCCGAAATTTGCTCAATTAGCACCATTTTGCATAAAGGACATTGACCGGTTCTGGGCCATATGCTGTCCAGACATGGGAGTACTTCCAAATGATTACTTGCATTAACATATAATTTTAAAAAATATTAAAAAATAAAATCGGTCCCAGGGTTTTTCTTTAGTTTTGTTTTTAAGATTTTCGGGACGATTTTAATTAACTATTATTTTAATAAAATGTTTTCGCATAAAAATAAAATGTAACTCCATGACAATCAGATTCCATCAAAAGTAATCTCGCTCGGCTCGAAAACCAGTTCTAATGAATGCTTACCGGCTGAGAGTTGCAACACAATCAGAGTTGTGAGAAAAATGCTGTCTCGCATGCGCACATTTAGATTCCTTATGTATATGTTTGTCTCTCTCATGCATATACCTGCGTCTGTACCTGCTTGCGCGCGCGCCACTGATTTCGCACTGCAGTCTAACTTCACCCGTGATCCGTTGTGTACTGTGCGCATTTTTATTTCATCCATTATTTTTAACGACTTGGCTTTACTTGGACTTTTGTATTGTTACACCCATTGACCTGGCTTTTTATTTGGACTATCGTAGTGCTACATATTGCGTTTAGATTGAGTTTATTTTCGAAGTGCTTAAGTGTTCTGAGCAATGTATCAACCACACAACAGGGTATGTTTACTTTGTAACCGTTCTGTGGAAAGAACCAGAAGACACACGATAACTCGTAACCTACAGAACAACCATCATCATACGGTTCAAAACATAATTCAAGCTTTAACTCCACATGAGGTAAGTACTTTTTAAGTATAACATCACTAAGCGGTAGTCAAATTGAATCCACTGAACACTGTCAGGACCGTTCATGTAAATGTCACGTGTTAATTATTATGATCTTAGGGGCTACCAAAACGACTTTCGACTGTCGTGATCGTTTCGTAACGCATAGTGATTGCCACAGGTGATTAATTGAACTAAGTGATTGATTGCGATTTTTGTAGGCCCAATTATTCGCTTTTGACGTGTACGACACGATAGCTAACTTGAGTACTATTTTCACGGCCTTGAGTTTGGCTGTTACGGTATTCAAGGTTTTATTTTTATTTTCAGATAACATTCGATAACAGCGAACATATCTGCCATGGTTGTTGGACAAGAGCTCGACGAGGAAGCCTAACGCTCCCTGCAGTAGAAGGTGTCCCTGCAGTGGAAGATGTGCCTGCTGTGGAAGGTGTGTCTGCTGTGGAGAACGTACCTGCTGTGGAGAACGTACCTCCTGTGGAAGATATACCTGCTGTGGAAGATGCGCCTGCTCTAGAAGATCCGCCGGCAGTGGAAAACGTAACGTTTAGGTTTCCTGAGAATTACTGCCGAGCCCCGAACACATCAACTACTTGTATGGTATACAATTGTACAAACAATACTCGTCTTCGAGTTCCGAAAAGTCTAAAAGTGCAATTGCTCATAAACCACAATTACTTTATTCCAGCACATGCACGGGTGTGCCAGGAACATTAAGAAGACAACTCCTGGGATGATCTTTTCACTGCACGAATTCGTTGTTTTCATTTTAATCCCCAACAAGTCTTCGAAATGTTGGAATTATTAAAACTACCCAGAAGCCACATTATAGATTTTGAAAATCTTAATCAGCAACATGATGCCGAATTATTTTATTGGGCTGGTCGCACTCGTGACGAATTCGAAAGGCTGTTCAATGAAACTACACAATTAGCACAAAGATGCCGATGTCCACGGACAGCACTAGGTATACTTCTGTCTAAACTTAGAACTGGGGAATCGAATGAAAAAACAGCTAGGGAATGCCTAGAAAGTGATTTTGTTCCTCGCCACTTGGGTTTCGATCACATGACCAGAGAACAGATAATAGAAAGAAATCTAGCGGTTCCTAATGCTTTGTTCGCTATTAATGGGAAAGCTATTATAATCTGCGATGGAACTTATATGTACATCCAAAAGAGCAGTAACTTCACATTTCAAAAACTCACGTACAGTCTCCACAAGTACAGAAACCTACTTAAACCATTTTTATTTGTTACATGTGATGGGCACATTATCGATATTTCTGGACCTTATCAAGCGACTCAAAATGACGCTACTATTTTAAATAATCTTTTAGATGGTCCAGGTAGAGTTATTCATTGGCTGTTACAGTTCGGTGATATATTTATTTTAGACAGAGGGTTTCGTGACTCTATACCCATGTTGGAATTCCATGGATATGTTGGCATAATGCCAGAATCTCAGGCAAGAAGAGCTACTCAATTGAGTACAATCCAGGCAAATAAATCAAGTATGTGCACCATTTGCCGGTGGCCTGTTGAGGTAGTAAATGGGAGGCTGAAACGTGATTTTAAGATTTTTCGTCATGAATATTGTAATGTAGCCATGAGCCATTTTTTCACAGACCTTAAAATCGCTGCGGCTTTAACAAATGCCTTTCACGTCGACATAATAGACAGTCCCCATGCAAGCGATTTTATAAACATAGCTAGAGACCGACTGAATGTTGCCAATAACTTGGCAGATTACGTGGACGAAAAAAGATTAAACCGAAATAGAGCCCATTTCTAAAATATTACTGTTGAGCAGAATAATGTTACCGCATTTCCAATATTGACCGCTGAAGAATTGACCCTTTTCGCTGTAGGCACCTACCAAATAAAACTTGCACCCAGTTATTACAGTGAACATGTACGCAGCAGTGGATCATTTCTTATCCAACAATATAACGGAGATCTTAACGATCTGTCAGCATTTACTATGCCTTCCAGTAATGTTCAACTCATAAGAGCACACATAAAGAGTAGACATGTATCTTCGAAAACGTACCACTGCTACATATTGATACATCAGGACAATCCTGGAATAGAGTGCATAAGAAACTATTGCTGCTCATGTTTCACAGGTCGCAGAACAATTGGCAGTTGTGCCCACATTATGTGCCTAGTTTGGTTTTTAGGCTGGGCTAGGCACCAATACGTTATTAGGCGTCCTGCTCTATTTCTCGATACAATTATCATCGATGACGATGATGACGATTAAGTGAATTATTATAGATCATACGATGTAAACGAATAATGTAATAATATCAATGTTAGTAATTCATAGTTTAATGTCAAGTAGATAACTGTGAGTATTATTAATATAAATCAATTCTGAATGTCAGAAATCATGAAATACTTGATTGTAATAATAAAGTGAGTAATTGTTTATAGTACATTATGGTATAAGTGTGTAACGTTGGTGATTACCGCTGAGGCGCCTTTGAGACCCGAGCCGTTAGGTGAAGGTCTTAAGAGAGCCGAGGACGGTAATCATCAATACACACGTGTATCATACGACGTTTTTCAACACACTTGTGAAGAAAATAACACAAAAAAATCATTTTTAACATGTTTTCAACAGTTAAAATGACGCATCTAACAATGGCGATCGGCCATAGACTAAAAGGATGAGGTTTCTTTTTTTTGCTTTTTGCGGATAGTGTTTTAGCCACGTAAAAAATGAGGATTTCAAAGTTTTTTTATTACAGAGAAAACAAAAGTTTTATTTATTGAAAACGTATACACAAGTTGAAATTATCTATTTAAATTAATAAATTATCCTGAGCGCGCATCTAACAATGGCGATCGGCTATAGACTAAAAGATTACGTTTTTTTTTTGGCTTTCCGCGGATAGTGTTGCAGTCACGTACAAAATGGGGAATTCAAAGTTTTTTTTATTACAGAGAAAACAAAAGTTTTATTTATTAAAAACGTATCTAAGTTGAAATTATCTATTTAAATTCGAAGTTGCATGAAATGAGCAAGGAATAGGTACATTAATTTATTTGTAGTATTGTACACAATCTTTTTAGTATCGAAACTTTTTTAAGAACAAAGCAACTCAACCAAAAAAATTAAAAAAAAAAACTATAACTCACTTGTGAATAATGGTAATGAAAAATTCACTGTTTGATTACAGGTGTCATTATATGCCTAATTGCGGTGAAATTAGAGCCACTTTATGAGCAAGTGTGTTGAAAAAAATATTTTTCAACACACTTGCTAATTAAGTGGCTTGTGGTCACAAGTGAGTTATAGGTTTTTTTTTTTATTTTTTTGGTTGAGTTGCTTTGTTCTTAAAAAAGTTTCGATACTAAAAAGATTGTGTTCCTTGTTCATTTCATGCAACTTCGAATTTAAATAGATAATTTCAACTTGTATATACGTTTTTAATAAATAAAACTTTTGTTTTCTCTGTAATAAAAAAAAAATTGAATTCCTCATTTTGTACGTGGCTAAAACGCTATCAAAAAGCAAAAAAAGAAACCTCATTCTTTGAGGCTATGGCTGATCGCCATTGTTAGATGCGCGCGCAGGAAAACTGATTAATTTTTCCCGCCATGGCGAAACTTTTCTCACAACTCGTTTTAACTGTTGAAAATGATTTTTTTGTGTTATTTTCTTCACAAGTGTGTTGAAAAACGTCGTATGATACACGTGTGTATTGATGATTACCGTCCTCGGCTCTCTTAAGACCCTCACCTGACGGCTCGGGTCTCAATGGCGCCTCAGCGGTAATCACCAACGTTACACACTTATACCATAATGTACTATTTCTCATATCTCCTCGAATAGATTTTGATGGGCTTTCGTTTACAGAGTAGTGTTAGCCTAAGGTACATAATGCACTATGTGTTCATTCTGGGCAACACTTGGCTCAACTCCCATACATGGATGGTCAATGTCCTTTGCGTATAATCGCTTTATTATAGAATTTATACTACACTCAAATGATAATAAAATACCGACCGCTAGAAATAAAAAGTTTTTTTTCTTTTATGGCAACTGAGCCGGTTCAGACTACACACATCAAAAGTGTCTAGGGATCAAGCATTTTTATGCGGATTTCTTGAGATTGAGATGTGGCTTTGTAATAAATTTATGATTTTATAAATTTATATGGATCCTTTTTGGTGCATTTCATAATTTGAATCAGGAACTGTGAATCAAATTCGAGTAAAAGATGAAAATCAGCTGTCAATATTTTCCCTATAAAAACATACAACGCATTGAATACATTATTAGTGCTACTGTTTCCCTACTACTGATTAAAACCAACGTTATTATGGAGCGGCGACGTCATTTAAGCAGGGAAAAAATGCTCAGAGCCGTGGGAATGATAGAAGCTGGTTCCCGGCAACGTACTGTGGCTTTAGCTTTGAATACAAGTCAGAGTGTTATCAGTCGACTTTGGACACGTTACCGAAGCACTGGTACCGTGGCTGAGCGCCATGGAGGACGGTATCGCTGCACCACACGGAGACAAGACCGATACATTCAAATCTTAACTCGAAGAGCTCCAACAATAACCGCCATGATGTTAGCCGTGAGGCTTCATCACTCTTCAGGGAACTTAATTAGCGACCAAACAGTCAGAAACCGCTTGCATGAAGTGAACCTTCATTCCCGAAGACCGCTACGGGTACCACCTATAGCAATGCACAATCGTAGGATTGATATCAATGGGCTCTTGAACACAGAAATTGGGCAGAAGAACAATGGCGTTTCGTGTGCTTTTCTGATGAGTCTCGTTTTGGTATGAGACCGGATACAAGACGTATACGACACTGGAGAACCCCTGGACGCCAACAGCGATTAAAATCCTGCCAGGAAGTCCATCCTTATAGTGGTGGAACCATCATGGTATGGGCGGGTATTTGGATCGGCGGAAGAACTGAGTTGATTTGGATCAGAGGCAACCTCAACGCTCAAATTTATGCTGAGACGATTGTATCAGACGTCATCGTTCCTCTACAAGTGCAAATCGGTCCCTTATTTCAGTTAATGCATGATAATGCACGACCGCACACCGCAAGAGTTGTAAGACAGACTCTCGCCGCAGCTAACATCAATGTCCTGCCCTGGCCTGCTCAGTCGCCAGACTTGAACCCGATTGAGCATGCATGGGATATGCTACAGAGAAGAGCTCTGCCGAATATGGAGGGTATCCAGTCGCAAGAAGACTTTTTTTTGTTGTTGCAACGAACATGGGCGGCCATTCCACAGCGTGATTTGGATGAACTCATTTTGAGTATGCCAAACCGATGTTCTTGTGTTGTTAGTGTTCGCGGTAGAAACACGGATTATTAATTGTTTAAGTTACCCAATAAAATTTTAAAGAAAACTGTTATTTCAGTCTTTTTTTCGAACTTTAATGTTAGTGGTTCAAATGTCAAAAATCCCTTTATTAGAAAAATGGCAAATTTCTTTATTAATGCAAAGGTGACTTGGTTTATCGTTACTGTGACAAACGAAAACACTTTATTTGATGAATCCTTAAAGAAAATTTTAATTAATATCAATCAGGAGAAAAGTTATTGCAAAAATATATGTTGATCCCTAGACACTTTTGATGTGTGTATTTCTGCCAGTGTCACGTCGTGACGGCAGCACAGAGAGGCAGGCCGTCGAACTTCGTACTTCGTGGTAGATGTTAGTCTAGCTGTAAGGACGAACACGCAAAATAAAATATTGAGTTGTATAGTTTCTTATTTGACGTTTTTTTGCTATTTACGAACTTCTTATCACTTCAGATTGCTTTTAACACTAATAAATAATACGTAGAAATATATATAAATTTAATCTGGCACGAATACATGTTCAAGTTTAGTAGTAGTTTTAAAATAATTTCTACTATCTGGTTTTTTAATAATGGCAATACGACAATATCATTATGACACAATTGTATTACGAGACCATTGAGGGACCAATGATCGATTATTATGAATTAGCAGATAACGAACTTTTAGCTAAATGACAATGAGATCGTGTTGGAATGACGATATTTATAAAAATAGCAGACTTGAGGCCCATGTTAGATATGAGGAGTGTCATGATGCTTGTGAGGGCAATTATGTGACATTGTTATTTAAAATTATCTCGGCTATCTATCTTTCCTAGGTTGGTCACTCAATTATATTGTTATTATGTAGACATGATAATTTATGAGTGTCTGATAACAGCAATTTTGGTTCGTAAAAATAACTCCCAGCACAGTCTGTTGGCGCATATTCGTGCACCTACCACACCTGCGCGGTTAGCAGGTGGCGACGGGTAGCGATCACGCTACTACCTCCTCACCCCGCGCCTCAAACGCGCTACCCCGCGCCGCGCTCGCCGGTCGCCGCTCAGGGTTGCCAGGTGTACGAGAAATCTCGTACCTTTACAAGATTATCAGTCTCTATACGAGAAACGTTGCTAATACAAACCAAAACATTTAAAGAAAAAAATATATGTCCACGCCACAAAAAATCGACTAAGCACATCACTAAATCTATCTTTAGTCGTTGATCGGGAAATCCCAGCTAGATGTATTCTTCGTTTTTGTCCTTGTTGCACTCATGATTATGTCGATTTCTTACTTCTTTTGTGCTAACTGAAAAGTGAATGGAGCAATATATTTTACTTAAGTACGCGTACGAGTATAGTAGTTGAAAGTCCAGCGCATTTTAGAATTTCACCCTAATTATTCAGTGGTTAATTTAACATAATGAGTAGTGAAAGTGAATCTTCATCCACTCCACCTAGAAAAGTACCAAGAAAGGGAGGATGGACTGCAAAGAAAGCAGGTTATACGATTTTTGAACATCATTCGCAAACTTTTCGCGATGAGTGGATAAGAAACCCGATATTTCGAGACTGGCTGCAGCCAGATTTTAAAAATCCCAATAAAGCGAAGTGTGCATATTGTCCATCTACCTCTCTGGTTGCTGAAATCACAAACCTCAAATCCCATGCCGTATCAAAAAATGCATTTGAGAAACAAACCTGGTTCATCGGGTCTACAATCCCAAAAGTTGAGTTTATTTGGTTTCAAAACAGGCATAACCCCAAAAAACAGACAAAAGGATCGAGCTGAAATAAAATTAGCTGCATTTTTTGCAGAACATAATATTGCTGACCACTTGACTGATTTGTTAAAAGATATTATTTCAGATTCAAAATTAGTGCAAGAAATTCAATTAAAGCGTACTAATATCACAGCAGTTGTAAAAATGCCATTGGGGAAGGGCACAAAGTTGATTTGGCGAAGAAATTGAAATCAACTATGATTTCAGCGCTTACTGACGAGACTACAGATGTAACTACCGTCAAAATTGCTTGTGTTGTAGTACGTTATTTTGACTATGATGATCAGAAAATCTGCAGCGTGTTCTGGGAACTATATAAAATTTTTAAGGAAGCAAACACCAATGATGTTCCTACGGCGAACGCTGAAAATATATATAGAGCGCTTGTGGATTCTTTTACCAGCCGTAATGTGCCACTTACAAATATGATTGGCTTCGGGTCGGACCGACGTAACGTCATGATGGGCGATAATAATTCAGTCAAAACTCATTTGTCGCGAGACTTACCAGGGAACGTTATTTCAAAATGTGTTTGCCATTCAGCTCACTTATGTGCAAGTCAGGCTTGTAAAGAAATTCCGGAATCTGTAGAACAACTTGCTCGTGAAATATATAGGGTGTAAAAGTAACACTTGTTCTCCCCACCCATGCGATCATTTTTTTGTTCTAGAACCTGGGAACCTCCTACTTACGGAGATATTAGGGGTCAAAGTTCCAAATTTTGCACAGCTGTTTTTGTAAACACTAGTTTTTAACTTTACTTTAATTACCTCCATGACCCATTTACTACTTAAAGCATCCAATAGCATAATGTTTTAAGAGTGCTATATTGAGTTTCATCGTAAAATGTGATTTTTGACCCCAAAAAAAAATTCGTTTCCCAGCAAAAAATTTTGCGTAGGGGTACCCCTACACAAAATTTTAAATTTTAGTTTGATGTACAGAATGCTTGGTTGACGGCTGTGTGATGGGTTGATTTACACCCTGTATAACTTTGACCACCAACCAGTTTGATTTCCGCAATTTTCAAACATTTGTTGATGTTGAGCCGCATAAAATATTGAAACCATCTCAAACAAGATGGCTTTCTCTGACAGCAGTAGTCTCACGAATCTTGGAGCAATGGCATTGCGCTTATTCTTTGTTGATTTCACTACGAACCCAATACACAAAATGAAAGCAGTGGTGAAAAATCGAGCAATATCCAAATTAGAAAAGCTATGTGATCCTTTTCATAAGCTATATTTTTGTTTTCTAGACTGGTCACTGCCTTTGTTTACCAAATTCAATTTAGAATTCCAGAATGAAAAAGTCGTTAGTCACAAGTTGCATGATAAAATTCGAGATTTTTAACAAGAAATTCTTCTGCGTTACTTACAGCGAGAATATGTTATGCAGCGGAATGTTAGTGAAGTAGATCCTAACAATGAGCAATTTCAATTGAATGACGCTGTAATGTATCTAGGCATTAAAGTTTACGAAATGCAATGCATACATCGGGATGTAATCAGACAGCCCGCAAAAAAGGCACTGTTTTTCAAAAGCTGCAGAAATTTCCTCAGGACTGGTGCCTTAGAAATAAAAAAACGTTACGACATGGAAGACCCTGTGCTGTCAAAACTACAAGCTCTTGGACCAGTATCAGCTCTCTCCAACAATTTTAGAGACCTCGTCCCAACATAGATGCCCCTTATGGAAGTCGTGCCACGCATAAGTGCGTCTTTTAATGACAGCCAGAAGCAGCAGATAGACGATCAATGGAGAAGATTGCCTATTGCAACAGCTCGCTACCCTGAACAGCTTCAAAATATAAAAGAACCCGATGAGTTCTGGGCAATGTTACTTAAAACAGAAGATTTCTCTGAATTAGCCAGTTTTGCTCTCACAGTACTGTCTTTACCTCATGCAAATGCAGACTGTGAGCGGGTTTTCAGCAAAAACCAATTTAATAAAAACAGACCTTAGAAATTGTTTGATTACAGACACAGTTAATGGTACTCTTTTAGCCGCAGAAAGTGCAAAAGGCCAAGATCGCAAGGAAAACTGTATCAACTTCGAACCGTCTGAGGAAATGTATTCTAGAATGACAACGGAAACACTCTACGATAAAAACGAAGATTTTACAAATACTCCTGATATTACATATTACTAACAAATAAAACCACAATAATAATCGTGTACTAGTATAATAAGGTGATTCCTCCGTAGTAGCCCGCGAAAATCAAATTTTCTTGTGTTTTTTGCAATTTGCTTATCAGTTACAAGTTGTAAATTAAAAAAACTCATGAAAATTTGAATTTCGCGGGCTACTACGGAGGAATCCCCTTAAGTACAAAAATTTCATTCTAAGTAAATAATTTCCATAATTTTTATATATTTTTGTAAAATTACTAAAAAAATACGAATCACATAGAGGAATGTTTTTTCATTAGGCGATCCTAAACTTAAGGAATATACCCACCCTCCTCCCCAGGATACCTAATAATAGTACATAGTGTAAATTAAGGTCTAGAAGAGATTTTACTTTTACGAGATTATATATTAAAATTACGAGATATTTGGCAACCCTAGTACGAGAAAAAAAATATGGCACCTGGCAAGCCTGTCGCCGATTGCGCCGCGTCATTTTGTCCAGAGCGTCCATTACGAGAGGGCTTCATCACTACACATAAAAACCCGCGCGACCGAGTCCTGTTTTGTCGCGATCGGAACATACACACATCAAAAGTGTCTAGGGATCAAGCATTTTTATGCGGATTTCTTGAGATTGAGATGTGGCTTTGTAATAAATTTATGATTTTATAAATTTATATGGATCCTTTTTGGTGCATTTCATAATTTGAATCAGGAACTGTGAATCAAATTCGAGTAAAAGATGAAAATCAGCTGTCAATATTTTCTCTATAAAAACATACAACGCATTGAATACATTATTAGTGCTACTGTTTCCCTACTACTGATTAAAACCAACGTTATTATGGAGCGGCGACGTCATTTAAGCAGGGAAAAAATGCTCAGAGCCGTGGGAATGATAGAAGCTGGTTCCCGGCAACGTACTGTGGCTTTAGCTTTGAATACAAGTCAGAGTGTTATCAGTCGACTTTGGACACGTTACCGAAGCACTGGTACCGTGGCTGAGCGCCATGGAGGACGGTATCGCTGCACCACACGGAGACAAGACCGATACATTCAAATCTTAACTCGAAGAGCTCCAACAATAACCGCCATGATGTTAGCCGTGAGGCTTCATCACTCTTCAGGGAACTTAATTAGCGACCAAACAGTCAGAAACCGCTTGCATGAAGTGAACCTTCATTCCCGAAGACCGCTACGGGTACCACCTATAGCAATGCACAATCGTAGGATTGATATCAATGGGCTCTTGAACACAGAAATTGGGCAGAAGAACAATGGCGTTTCGTGTGCTTTTCTGATGAGTCTCGTTTTGGTATGAGACCGGATACAAGACGTATACGACACTGGAGAACCCCTGGACGCCAACAGCGATTAAAATCCTGCCAGGAAGTCCATCCTTATAGTGGTGGAACCATCATGGTATGGGCGGGTATTTGGATCGGCGGAAGAACTGAGTTGATTTGGATCAGAGGCAACCTCAACGCTCAAATTTATGCTGAGACGATTGTATCAGACGTCATCGTTCCTCTACAAGTGCAAATCGGTCCCTTATTTCAGTTAATGCATGATAATGCACGACCGCACACCGCAAGAGTTGTAAGACAGACTCTCGCCGCAGCTAACATCAATGTCCTGCCCTGGCCTGCTCAGTCGCCAGACTTGAACCCGATTGAGCATGCATGGGATATGCTACAGAGAAGAGCTCTGCCGAATATGGAGGGTATCCAGTCGCAAGAAGACTTTTTTTTGTTGTTGCAACGAACATGGGCGGCCATTCCACAGCGTGATTTGGATGAACTCATTTTGAGTATGCCAAACCGATGTTCTTGTGTTGTTAGTGTTCGCGGTAGAAACACGGATTATTAATTGTTTAAGTTACCCAATAAAATTTTAAAGAAAACTGTTATTTCAGTCTTTTTTTCGAACTTTAATGTTAGTGGTTCAAATGTCAAAAATCCCTTTATTAGGAAAATGGCAAATTTCTTTATTAATGCAAAGGTGACTTGGTTTATCGTTACTGTGACAAACGAAAACACTTTATTTGATGAATCCTTAAAGAAAATTTTAATTAATATCAATCAGGAGAAAAGTTATTGCAAAAATATATGTTGATCCCTAGACACTTTTGATGTGTGTATTTGTCATTAATATCTTTAGCAATATAGAATAAGTCAATCAATAGACTTTTATTTCTCAAATCCATACTGGGACGAGATCACAGCCCGAACATAGAGATTGATGAAATTCAGATTAATACGCATGTCGATGAGTCCCTGATGATGCAGGAGGATGAAATTGACGAGTTTGTAGTCGATCTTCTTGCTAGAAGATGGCAAAAAGATCTGAAAGCATTCAGAGGTTTCTCATCGGAGGAACTATAGAACATATCATTCCAGTACATCTTTAAAGCCGCGATACCATTGAATCTAGTGCGTCAGAAGCTTGACGCCATAGCAAAAAACGAAAAAGTTTATTGAAGGTTTGAAGCATTACACTTAAGGCGCAGATATACGACTTTTAATGATTTTAAATTCAACATCACGTCTAAACGACCGGACTGATTTCTTTGAAAAAAAAAAAATGTTATACTAGACAATTTTCTTCGTAATTTGATATGTGAATATTTGCAATTATATTTTTTTAACATAGTGTAATTAATTTGTAAAGTAATGTCTACCGCGGACAAAAAAACGATAATCACGCAATAACTATTGGGTGTATTTTCATAAAACTTTTACCATCTAAAAGACGATTTAATTTCTCGAATTTTTGTATACGGTTTTTATTTTTTTTGTGTTTGATAAATCAACGTGGGTTCTTTTATCGAATAATCATGGTGCGCATGGGGACTCTTGCGGGCGACGGGCGGCAGTGCATCGCTGACCACTGTCACGGGTAGACGCTAACGTTCGGAGCAATCAGAACATAATTTTATTCGCTTTTGAGTTTCGTGCTGAAAATGGCTGGTAAATCCAAATTACTAAAAAAGAAACGCCTTATTATACTGGCAAAAAATAGATTATTGAGGTAAGTAACGTATTTTAATCCAAATCAAATTATCATTTATCTCTATCGAAAGTTTAAATTAGTGTACCTAAATAAAATAAATAAATATATAATATTCAATTGTAGTACACATACTTTTATTTTATTTATAATAATTGTTTTATTTCTGTTTTAGGAGAATACCAAAAAACGAAGATTCTCAAGTCCTAAATGCAGATACGAGGTAATTATTGTAATGTAGTATAACCATACCGCATCCTTGTAGGGACAGTCCGGATCAGAGTTTAAAAAAATACTTGAATGCTATTATTGACATAGTTGTGGGGTAATTATTCTTGGTATGTAAATGTAGTACGACTGCGACTGCGGAGATGTAACTTTTGCGTCTGTTGCAGACTTACAGTACCTATGTCGTGCACAACTATCTTCCTACTTTCGCCTATGCCTATACTTCCATGCTGATGACTATATTAACCTAAATTTAAATCCATTTATTTTGTAGCTCTGGCTGTATAGAACAGGAGAAAAAGGCAACTCCGCATATTGAAAATAAAAATGAGGACATTATTGCTGACAAGTAAATTCATATGGGGAGACCGGGGCAAGAGGAAGCTCGGGGCTGGACTGGAAGTGTGCCTGTGTGTGTTACTGGTGAACGCAACAGAGCGCCATTCGCGCGATGTTCAGCTTCAGTCGCGTCGCACGAGTCCGGCGGGTGTGCGTGTCACTGCGTGTTGTGGCTGCGCGGCAAGAGAAAAACAGTTTTTTGGAGGAATTTTACGAAGTTTTCTGTTTTGAATAGATGTGCACCAAGGTAGGTAATATCTTACCACATACGTGTTGCAGTGGTGTGAAACTAACGAATTCAGGTTGCTTTTTCACAGAATAATTTTGTAGGTTAGAACTGTTGTTACTTTTGCAAAATGTGTCTGTTGGGGCAAAAAGGTCGGGGTATAATGGGATAGTAGCCCGTTTTGCCCCATATATGCAGGTAAAGAAGTGTTTCATTCTTATGTAATAATTAGTTTACTTTTTGTTTGCAGTTAAAATGGTACGAAATTATAAACGTAAAACAAATCGTGGAACATGGGACGAAGACGATATGAGAAGAGCGGTTAGAGCTGTGCTTTCTGAGACAATGGGATTTCTTCGAGCCTCAGCTACATATGACGTGCCTAAATCGACCTTGGAACGACGAGTGAGAAAGGCTCGTTGTGCTCAAGATGCTGACACTGATTCTGATAATGACTATGGGAAAAAGACATTTGGACGCTTCAAAACAGTTTTTACTAAGGAACAGGAAGAAGAATTATCTCAGTATATTAAATCAATAGAGGCGCGCCTTTTCGGAATAACTGGCAAAGAGCTTCGGATTTTAGCTTTCCAGTTAGCTGAGAGAAACCATATTCAAAACCCATTCAACGCAGAGACTGGAATGGCTGGATAAGACTGGCTCAGTGGATTCCTAAAAAGGCATCCTGAACTTTCATTTAGACGACCCGAGCCAACTTCTGCTGCGAGAGCTTTTAACAAAGTGGCAGTATATGAGTTCTTCACATTGTTAGAAAGTATTGTAGAAAAGCATGACCTTACGCCTGATAGAATTTATAACGTCGACGAAACTGGCGTTACTACTGTGCCAAAAAGTCAGTCCAAGATATTGTCACTCAAGGGCCAAAAGCAAGTTGGATGCTTGTCATCTGCAGAAAAAGGGCAATTAATTACAGCTGAAATATGTTTTAATGCCGCTGGCACTTGTATACCACCAATGCTAATCTACGCTCGAAAACGAATGAAGAATGAGTTGCTGGATGATGCACCACCAGGATTTTGGGGGACCTGTAGTGACAATGGTTGGATAACTTCACAAATATTCTATGATTGGTTCAAAAAGTTTGTAGAAATCGTAAAACCCACCAAAGAAAACCTAGTCTTGTTGCTACTGGACGGTCATGCGTCACACACGAAAAATATACATTTGATTGATTACGCCAGGGAGCATCATGTAGTACTGTTGTGTACACCACCCCATTGCACACTTAAATTGCAGCCATTAGACGTCGCATTTATGAGACCACTGAGTACATACTATAGTGCAGAAGTGAAAAAGTGGCTAAGAGAACACCCTGGACGCGTAGTTTCACCCTATCAAGTGGCAAAGCTACTTGGGCAAGCATATTTACAAGCGGCGATGCTGACAGCTATAAACGGGTTTAGGAAATGTGGAATATGGCCACTTGACAGAAATGTATTCACAGACGCAGACTTCATAGCTGCTGAAACAACAAATACCGAGACTTTACCGTCTTAAAATTTAAATCTTGAATCAACATCTCAGGCCACATCAACTTCGTCAACTCCTTTAGAGGCAACCCAACAAATATCGACCACTCCAGCTCATAATGAGATTGCCCTTGAACCGAACATCAATCATAGAGTCTATACCATCTGAAAATCTATATGTAGAATCGACATTTCAGCCCACACTTTCAACGCCAGCTATATCAGAAGAAACCCAAGATGAACCATCTATTCTAGCACAAAAAGATATTTCTGCTGTTCTTGCAGCTGCGGAACCAATGAGCACAGAGTTTTTGCCTCAGCCTTCGACTTCTGCACAGTTTATTAAAGAAAAGACTCCTGAGAGTCTAATACAGCCAGCGAAATCCTCGTTTGCCGTGACCCCAGAAAATATCATAGCTATACCCAAGGAAGTAAGAACCCAAGAGCGAAAAACAAGAAAACGCGGTAAAACTGCAATACTTACACTTTCTCCGTACAAGAACGATCTCATCGCAGATATAAATAAAAAACTAAAAAGAATTAGAACGACTGACAAAAAGAGACCTGACAATAAAAAGACTGAAAAGAAAAGACCTGAAAAAAAGAAGCCGGAAAAAAATAATAAAAACAAAAGACGCAAAAAAGAAAGTGACACAAGTTCATCTGAAGATGATGAAAATGATTGTCCTTGCATATATTGTGGGTATTTATATTCACAATCCAATGAAGGATGGGTTATTTGTATGGAATGCCAAGGCTGGGCCCATAATTCCTGCGCAGGTGTAGACGAAGAGGATGAAGACGCACATATATGTGAACGTTGCCAACCCGATTAAAATGTGTGCTCAATATGCCCCATAGCGTTTCCCATTTTGCCCCGATCGTGGGGCAAGACGGGATATTTGACATGTGCCAATTAATTCCTATTTGCCAAAAAAATATGTGATTTAGCGCCATAAAAGATTACAATTATGTTAATTAAAACTATAAGTATTGCTTTTGTTGTAAGAGATTTTTAATAAACAGTTTGATTTTCTTATTATGACTTTTTTTCTCTTAAGTATCCCATCATGCCCCGGTCTCCCCTACCTAATTTATAATTTATTATTCTTATTTTCACAGTAGCTCACATACAGGAGGATCTGGTACATTTGCGTGAAAGAAACTTACGCGACTCCTTTTGCGCGATTAGACGTGTGCGACTGGACGTATCCACGACTAGACTGTTGCACGACTGACATTTCCGCGATTACACTTACGAAAGGATGCTTGGGCGACATTTATATTCGTAAAGGATATTGGTCAAAAATCCGAAAAATAAGATCCCATGCAGTAATAACAACATCCGGCCAACATCCCGCCTGTATTCTCCGTAGGGCAGAGGTGTATACTAAGTTCGTGTAGTACACCCATTTATTACTTTATCTAGTTAACATACGTAATAGCTATTTTAAATTGTTGGAAGTTATATTATGCGGTCCCACACGTTTCTTTTTCCAAGGACGGGGTTTGAAATCAAAATCCAAGATGGCGGTTGCGAACTTTTACAAAATATGCGTCATGGGTGTCGTTTTCATGGTTTTCGGGGGCGCTAATGACGAAAATGAGGTCTAATTTAAAATCCAAGATGGATGACGCTTATTTTGTAAAATTTTGCAGCCACCATCTTGGATTTTGATTGCGATCTCCCCTGCTCTCGGGACGAACGTATGTGATCGTTTAATATAACTTTCTGCAATTTAAGCGAGGTATTATGAACAATATCTAGATAAAGTAATAAATGGGTGTACTATACAAATTTAGTATATACACCTCTGCTCAACCCTTTAGAGCATACAGGCGTAATGTTAAGTCTGTATGGGATTTAATTTCTCGGATTTTGTCCAATATCTAAAATAAATGTCGCGCAAGCATCTTTCGCGAAAGTGTAGACGCGCAAATATCTTTCGCGGAAATGTCAGTCGGGCAAGTGTCTAGTCGCGCAAAGGCCTTTCACTGTTTTTGCAACAGATAATTGAACAATCAAACTAGCTTACCTGTAAGCGCCGTTCGATTGAGATTATTCCTGTTGTTGTCTCGTCCGAAGATGATGAAGCATATTACTAAGGTAGTATATTTCCATGTTACCTGAGGGTATCACATAAGTTTAAATCTTCAAAACAAAAAGAAAAACCTCGTTTCCGAACGCTCCCATTCTGCACTCACGGTTCTATTATCTGTGGACTTCATTTAGTTATCAGCCAAAAAATATCTGAATGCTGCAACTAAAAACAGGGGTTATAAGGGTGGGTGGGACTCATCATCTTCGGACGAGACAACAACAGGAATAATACCAATCGAACGGCGCTTACAGGTAAGCTAGTTTGATTGTTCAATTATACCTGTTGTTGTCTCGTCCTCGATGATGAAGCATATTACCAAGGTAGATGTTCAAAGACTGTTGTACAATCATATCTTTTTATTAAACTTCTGTTAAGTTATAGGTACTACTTAACTTAATAGACAATATTTTTATTTATTAAACTTCTGTTAAGTTATAGGTACTACTTAACTTAATAGACAATATTTTTATTTATTTATTAATTATTTAAGTGCGAAGAATAGCTTCTGTGAAGCTTTCGCTACGTACAGGTCTGTTATAGAACCTGGCGAAACAAGTTGAGCTGTCAGTCCAGCCAGCCGTTCTTCGGATCTCATCGATCGAGACACCCCTCTGAAGCGCTGCAGAAGTAGACGCATGTCGAGTGCTATGTGCTGAAAAAGTGCTAATATTTATGCCACTTTCTTGCAGCACGGATTTAATCCAACGGCTGATTGAACTGACAGTTACAGGTTTATATGGTTTTTTATATGATAAAAATAGGATTTTAAAATCACCTCTTATATGTTTAGTAATATTCAAATAATCAATAACAGCCTTAGCTGGACATACATGTCGTCGATCAGCGAAGAATGGCAATTTAATAAAAGGTTGCATTCTATTAGGTGCAGATGTTTTAAGTATTTTATCTACTTAAATGAATACAAAATCAGATTCAATTTTAATATGATCTATATTAATGGCACATATTGTTTGGGCCCTATGGCCTGTAGCTAAAACTAAAAGAGTTACAGTCTTTTTTGAACATATTTCTAAATCATCACAAGTTATAAATTTGTTTTCCATGTAATTTAATACCTTAGACCTTGGCTTTACATACCTCACATCGTTTCAATATTTCAGTTACATCACGAAACATGTTTGGGAAATTCATAATAATTTTCCTTCTATACATCCTGGTGTTTCAAAATCATATTGTAAGATCAAAGAACTATACTATTGGCCAAACATGTTTCGTGATGTAACTGAAATATTGAAACGATGTGAGGTATGTAAAGCCTATAAAATAGCAAACACTCAACCTCGTGGTCAAATGATTTACCCTAAAGATTTATTTATTTATTTATTTACCACTAATTATAGCAACATTACAGATTAGATCCAATGCGATGCTATAAGAAACAAAAAAGGAAAACATAAAAAAAAAGTAGTCAAATTAAATTAAACTATAGAAAACCCATACAGAACATATCCGTTAAACATGACAAAGTTTAAAGTTGCACCCCTTTTTCAATGATGAATTGCGCCCCTTGAAGAAACTTCGGCAGGTTTTGCCCAAACAAATCTTCCGATAACGCTATAATATTAATAATACGTGCGGCTCGCGACATAGGGGTAAACTTGAGTAGGTTAGTCCTACCCGCTGGCACGTCTAATAATGCGGGGCGGCGGCGTGCCCCCACGAACCCGTCCGGCACACGCAGCCGCAGCTCAGCCAACACCTCGGGGTGATGCAGCAACCCTAGCAATACGCTCACCACGTACTTGACTAGCGCCACGTCCCTTCTTACTGCCAGCCTGGTGTACCCAACCATGCCCAATACGAACAGACTTGGGTACATCAGGGGATAAAAGGGATAGACTCCGTACTGCTTAAGGTAGAGAAATCTACAAAATTTATTTTGCATTTTTTCCAACATGAGGCTGTATTTTGCTTCATGTGGATTCCAGATAAATGCATTTGTTTCTAGGTGACTTCTCACCAGCGCATTATATAAAACTTTGACAGCTGCAGTATCAGTAAAATCCTTACACTGCCTTATGATGAAACCAAGATTTTTGAAAGCCCTACCGCACACCTCCACTATGTGTTTGCGAAAAGTCAGCTCCGGTACCATCTGCACACCCAGATCCCGTGCATGCCTGACACGTGGCATGTCTACTCTGTCCATGAGATACTGATGCCCTACAGGAGCACGCGCACGAGTGTAGCTCATTATACAGCATTTATCCACGTTAAATTGCAGCTTGTTAGATTTACTCCATTGTACCACACTGTCGATGTCAGACTGGAGTCGATTACAGTCAGCAGCGTCTTTAACACTTAGGTACAACTTCAAGTCATCCGCAAACAGTAGACACTTGGCCTCTTTGACAACTCTAAGCAGGTCGTTAACAAATAAAATAAATTCTAATGGCCCAAGATTAGTGCCCTGACTCACCCCGGAATAAGTGTAATAAGGATTAGATTCCAGTCCCGCATACTCGACGTACTGTCGGCGGTCACCAAGGTAACTAGCAAAAAACTTAAGTAGTTGCGGTGTGAATCCCATCGCTGAGAGTTTGCACAAAAGCACATCGTTATCCACGGTATCAAAAGCTTTCCGGAAGTCAAAATACGCCACATCCACCTGTCCTCCCGCGTCAATAACAGGCGACAAGTGGTCAACAAATGACAGCAAGTTGCCTCCCGTACTGTGACCCGGTCGAAAGCCGTGTTGAGCGTCAGATAGTTGTGAGCTCACTTGTGTATAAATACTTTTATGCAACACCGACTCAAATACCTTAGCGAACGCCGACAGCACTGCCACAGGTCGGTACCCACTCACGTCGGTCCCTGCTCCCCCTTTAGGAACAGGGATAACTCGAGTGACTTTCCACTCGTCCGGGTAGTGACCCTCACGCAAACACAAGTTAAAAATGTGCAATAAGGGCGCTTCAAAAATCATGCGACAATCTTTGACAATGTAAGGTGGTATGCCGTCCGGACCCACTGAGCGCTTAGGCTTAAGACGCAGAAGGGCCGCGCGCAGGTCTCGCGCGCTGAGCCCGCCAACATGCACACGCGCCGATCCCGCTGCGCCGCCACCCGCGCCTTCCGCGGCTACCCAGTCTAGTGCCGGCCGCTTCTCGCTGTACACCGAGTGGAAATACGAGGCAAAACATTCCGCACTTTCCTCCTCCCCCAGCAATAAACCGTCCCTAGTCACTTTGGGTTTACTGCGCCGAGATTGCTTAGCCCTGACACAGCTCCAAAACGATCTTGGATCTACTTGCAGGTTCCTTTGAAGCCTGTTTTGGTACACTTCATAGTTTAAAGCTATCTTTGATTTGATCGTCTTACGCAAACTAGAAAACATTTTATAATCACTCTGGGAACCAGTACATTTATATAATTTGTGATAACGCCACTTATCTTTGATATCTGTTATCAAATCGGAAGTGAACCATTCTGGATAGCAAAACCTAGACTCATGTTTAAGATGTATCATTACCTTTACAAATTATTTCAATTGATATTGTCGGACCTTTGCCTATCGCTTATTATGAGGTACAGGCGCCGTATAAGGCCCACCTCCTATCATGGCCCACTTAAAAAATACTTAAGTTTCGGTGGCCAGAACAATTTAAAATTTCGCGGGAATCTTGTGAATGCGTTCCTAGACGAAAGGCAAACGTCATCACGCCAATCACGCGCGGCCATTTTGAACACTATTGTCAGTTGTCAGTGACGCGTCAAGGCAGTGCACGTGTTATAACCTTACTCACGTAAGTATATTTATTTTTTTACAACAAAATACAGTAATATCGCGTTACACCTTGATAAATCTTAGTACTAACAGTGTTAAGATTAAATCAAAGTAAGTTTTAATATTCTAATGGTGTCACTTAATTTTTAACATGATTTTTACTGCCATAAGGCAAAGTTCCATAAGATAGCCCACTACATGACCCCCAAATAAGGCCCGGGCCTTCTTTGGACTATCGAATATTACATTTGTAAATTGCAATAAAAATAATATTTTGAAGTTTACATATAAGTACATACATTTCTATCTATGTCTAATCCTTTTATTAAATTTGCTTATGACAAGAAAATTTCTTTGAAAACTTTTCAATTTTTGTTATTGTTAACGTAGTTTTTCTTCCATAGGCTGGTATTCAACAAAATGGCGCCAACTGGGAAAAAACCTCGAGGCCAGTGGTCAGAATGTCAGCTAAAAAATGCCATAAAGGCAGTAAAGAGACGTGAAATGTCACAACGAGCAGCTGCTGAAGCATTTTGTATCCCAAGGCGTACATTGCGAAACCACTTAATATCCGGAAAAACAGAAAAGGTAACTGGTAGACCACCTATTCTGAATAAAAAACATGAACAGGACTTAGCAAAACGGATAATAAGACTTGCTCACGTAGGTATGCCGCTGACCCCCAAACTTGTTCGGAAACAAGCGTACGAGTTCTGTAGAGCAAATGGCATATCAAACATGTTCAGTGAAAAAACAAATATTGCAGGGAAGAAATGGCTGAAAGGTTTCCTCAAACGCAATTCGGAGATATCACTTCGTAAAGCTCAGTTTATGAATCCCGGCAGAGCACAAAAACTTAATAAGCACATCGTTCAAAAACACTTTGAAGCTGTCAAAAAAATATATAGCGAGTTGGATATATCAAATCATCCAGAACGTCTATATAATATGGATGAGAAGGGTTGTAGATTGAACCTTCATCATCAGCAGAAAGTTTTTGCTGAAAAAGGTTCAAAAAGAGTGCATTTTATAGCTAATGAACATGCAGAAAATGTGACAATCGCGATGTGTGTGAATGCAACGGGAAATGCAGTGCCTCCAATGATCTTATTCAAGGGCAAAAGATTAAAACCAGAATTTTGTGACAATTTTCCTGCTGGAAGCTTAGTAAAGATGGCACCCAAGGGAAGTATGACGACCGAACTTTTCGTGGACTTCATCGAACATCTGGGTCAGTATAAGTCTCCAGGAAAATGCTTATTAATTTTTGATGGCGCTTCTTGTCATTTGGATGCCAGGATCGTAGATGCAGCAGATGAACACGACATCATATTATACTGTTTGCCCTCAAACACAACGCACGAGTTACAACCCCTTGATAAGTCAGTTAATAAATCGTACGAGCATCATTGGGATGAGGAGCTATTATTGTACGCATATCAATATCCAGATCGCAAACTTACAAAACAGCGCTTCAGTAAGATTTTTACCAAAGTATGGCCCAGGTGCATGACCCAAGAAAATATAATTAACGGATTCAGAGCCACCGGACTCTACCCTTATGATCCCAATGCAATTCCTCAAGAAGCTTACGCGCCTTCAGCGCTTACACAATTACCTGGTATACAACATCAAAACGACTCTCAAATGCAACAAGCTACTGATTTCGGAGATTTAGTGGTCTCCCCACGACGACACAATAACTTTGAGATAGATCATGTCACATACAATGAAGATAACTTGCGAGATTTGTCACCATCGATTTTATCCCAGTTTCAAGATGATCTCCCAGAAAATGAACTTGCAGAAAGAAATATATTAGATATTCCAAAGTGTTCAACTACTACTCGTGGAAAGTTAGTTGACTATAGTTCCTCGTCCGAATCTACCATTGAGGATTCTCAACATCAAGAACAGCATCGTAGACAGCCCCTTTTGAGCATTCCGTACGACAGGAATTCTCAGTTTTTATCACCTATTCCTTCCACCTCCGGTATAAATAGTATGCACCCTCAACGACTGTTAGATTTTTCTACGTCAGACGTGTCCGATCAAGAAGATTTTGAATTTCACCCATGCACAATATCCTGGAAGAAATATTAACATTTATACGTCGTCATCTGAGTCGGAAGAAGAAAATATCAACCCACAGTCGAGAGAAAAATACAGTTCATTTGCTAAACGTGATCAGGAAAGATCTGAGGATTCTGATGATAACGTACCACTTTCTAAAATTAAAGAAACTTCAGGCACTTCAGGCGCTAAGACACCATTTCATAAACAAATTCCTACGCCAAATTTCGCAACAATAAAGAATAAACCAAGGCGTAAAGCTTTAAATTATATCGGGCAAAAGGTTACCAAAGACTTATTTGACGCTGCCAAAGAAAAAGGCTTACAAAAACAAAAGAAAAAATCAATTCCTGTAAAAGGACAGCTAAAACAAAAAAAAACGAACGGTAAATCTACAGAAAAAAAAAATGCTAAAAAACAGAAAAAAGTGGAGACTGAAACTGCTGAAAATGAAGTGTGGTTTTGTCAAGCTTGTGAGATGGACAGGGTTGCCGATATGCGTCAATGTAAAGTGTGTTTGGCGTGGTACCATGAGGATTGCGTAGGTTTGACAAAAGAAGACACCGATATTTTCTTATGCCCAATGTGTAACTAAAAAGTCTGAGCAATATAATTGGTCTTGGAAGAGTCCTCTCTTCTACCTGCAATTATAAGGTTCAGACTTTTTTATTGTTGATTATGTTATTAGTTTAAGAGAAAATGAAAAATATTGTTAGTGAAAACTTACTGTTGATTACGGTTCTGTTTTTGTTTTAGATTTTTTATTTTTGTATAAGTTTTTAAGCTAAGTATACGAACAGTATACCTTTTTATTAAAAATAGTTTTCAATATACCTAATATGGCCCACAATTGAAAATAAATGACCTATTAGAGGATATTATAAGTATTATTTAGTTACGAACAAAGAAGATGGATCTCAAAATATACGCCATTATTAGTTTAAGTGTTGATTTTTTGTTTTAAGGCCATTCCAAGTTTCTATAGACATAAGAAGGCCCAATGTCATTTTTTTTACTGATTAATTAATCTAAAACACTTAATATTAAATAAAACTGCATATTGAATTCAGTTTGTGAAAAAATAATTTTGCTGGTCTTAATATTACATAGATATTCCTTAATTCATAACGGGCTTTCTTGGGCTACTATGTTCCTAAGATGGCCCATTCACTATGTTTTAAAAAAACGATTTTTCTCTGTTGTGATGGTACAAAAAGAACTTGTATTTATTTAAAATGTGTCATTAATAAACATGTTATATGTTTTTCCTAATCTCTTTTTTTTTACAGTTTTACAGTGATTTTTACAGTGATTTAAAATTAAGTGGGCCATACACGGCGCCTGTACCTTGGTTATAAATATATTTTATCCATGGTGGATGTATTTACCAAATATGTTTGGCTTGTTCCACTAAAAAAGGTAGATACCAATTCGGTAACCAAAGCTTTGGAATCAGAAATATTTTTTAATTTCGGCGTTCCACGTACAATTCTTTGTGATAATGCTTCTGTTTTTCGTAGTAACCGATTTTTAAACTTCCTTAGGACTTTCCATATCGATTCTCCAACCTATACGCCGTATTATACTCCTCAAGCTAATACCGTTGAGCGATATAACCAAAGTGTTATTACTTGTTTAAGCATATTAGTTGGTGATAATCAAAGAAACTGGGCTAAGATGTTACCTAAGGTCAAACTGTATCTCAATTCATGTGTTAACCTAGCTACTAATTTTACACCTCCTTATGTTCGGTAGAGAGGTTTCTGTGGATCCATCTCATGCTTATAGACAGACTCGAAGTATCAATTTAGCTGAAAGTCGGTCTCATCATGCGTCAAATCTTACCTCTCTTGCTGAAATTTATGCGAAAGTGTCTGATAACCTTTCTTTACCTTTTCTTCGTAATTCTAATGCGTATAATTCAAAACGTTCTTCTATTACTTTCAACATCGGTGACACTGTATGGAGGCGTAATTTTACCAGGTCTTCTGGAACGGATTATTTCTCTGGAAAACTAGCTCCTCGTTTTGTCAAGTGTCAGGTAGTTAGGGTAATATCAAGGACTACTTATATTCTTCAAGATTGTGATTCAGTACACTCTGGATTATATCATATAAAAGGGTCATTTATAGTTTATGGGATTTAGATTATAATTTATTCTAATTGTCTCAAATACAATTGTCTTAAAATTTATCTTCTGTTATTAGGTTAATTTATTTATTGTTTAATTAGTTGTTAGTTAATTACTTGTTATCTTCTAATGTTAGGTTAATTTAGTCATTGGTTAGTTAATTAATATTTAATTAAATTCTTCTTTATTTTTAGATATTCTTAATTTATCTATTATTTCTTCTTTTCTTTATTCATAAATCGTCACTTAAGACTTTTATTTGTTTTGACCACCTAACGTTTTCACTACGGTTGTCATCTTAAACTTTCTCGTAAGGGTTGTTTACTACTTGTTTTGTTATCTTAATGGGGGATAACGAACTTTTGTTGGAAAAAGGGTACTGTAGCGTTCCGTTACATGAATCCTCCTTTTTGTTTTAAAAAATATTGGTAATTGGACCTTCCTTTTATTTATTTTTCTACTTGGCGTCATGATTTTTTAAAATAAGAATTAAAGTAAAAATTTGTGACATCCCTTGCCAATTTGTTTTGTCATTCGCCTGTGAGATACGAACTGATGATCAAGTTAATTTGATTGATTATTTAAAATTTTCTGTGAGTGAAATCTTTTAATCTATTTATCAGTGTTATATTTTTCTACCTGTGATCTTTTTTTGGAAAATTTCCTAATTTTATCTTCTCTGGTACGTATTTATCTCGTGTATTTTTGATCGTTGATTCCCTATTTACCTTCTGTTACTGGTTTGTGTTCATTAGTCTTATCATATTTTTTATTTTTGCTTTAGGTACTAACCAGTCACAGAGGGCTATCTGGCCCTCTTCCGTTACCCCGAAGTCCTACCCCACTTAGTATGTACTTCATCAAGGTTTGCTGAGATTTTCAATTTCATTACCTTTTTTTGATCTTGAAGAGTCGTCTCCACTTTTTATGGAGCGTCATCTAAAGATTTGCTTGTACGTGTGAGAAAACTCCAGCGAATAACGCCTGTTTTGGGTCCTGAGCCCACTTTTTGTGGAGCGTCATCTAAAAATTTGCTTCTACGTGTGAGAAAACTCCAGCGAATAACGCCTATCTTGGGTCCTGAGCCTACTTTTAACTTTACATATAGTGTACATATACCAACGGCGCATGAAATTTATCATGTTAAAAGATCTGAAAGCTTCAAAGGATTTCGTCTAATAATTTTAGTTAATATTAAGTCTAGTTTATAAATTTTATTGTTGTGGAATTAAAGAAACTGTATTAAATTTTACATTAAAACAATCAATCATACCTCGGATGAAGCTTCAGCCAAGGGTCATATAATCAAAAAATATAATTATCTCACAGCGAATCTCTTTTTAAAATGTTAATCTTAATAATAGAATAATTTTAATTTAATTTTTTATCTTCTTTATTTTTAAGTTTCTCAATATTATATAAATTATATCTTATTAATTTTTTTCTTGTGGTGATATCTACTTTTATTTTAAAAACACTACAACATCCCATGTGTAATCACATTTAGGCTGACTTGGCCTTAACTTAAAGAAACCTCTAAACAGTCTTTTTATATTGCAATCTGTACCAACATGAGAGCCTAATAGTAGTGACAGGGCTGATCGGGTAGAGCTCAAGCTGCCATATGATAAACCTTCTTTAAATTTACTAGTAAGATAAGATATAATTTGTGGTATACTAGGTTTTAATGTACTTAGCTGGTTTCTATAGCAGTATGTTATCCAATCTTTTGTATAAGGGGAATATTGCGTCAGAGTATTGCTCGAGATTGAGTTAAGCATAATGTCTGTAGCTTCTTGCTCTAAACCTGCTTCAAGAAAGCTGCGCCGCAGAGCTGTCCTACCATCAATGTTAGGCTCCCATGTAGCGGGTGAAATGACCTGGAATTGCATAACTTTAGTAGACCTTTGTTTGGTTTAAATAACAATGGCTTACTTATTAAGAGCTTTTGAAAAATAGGGTACCATGGTTGTGTGGGCCAATCTGGTACGACCATGATACCTTTACCTTTATCCACTATAATTTTTCAATACTTTCAGAAATCATTGAAAAGGGGGGAAAAGCATAAAAATACATGTTGGACCAAGAAAAGGTGAATGCATCAACTTTGAATGTATCAGGATCAGGGTGCCATGACACATATTTTTCACATATTGTGTTTGTGCGTGATGCAAACAAATCTATGTCAGGGTCTCCAAAACTGTTAACTATTATTTTAAAATATCTATTACTAAGTTCCCATTCTATATGACCTATTTCCTTTCGTGACTGAAAATCTGCAATTATGTTATTCTTAGTATTAATGTAAGAGGCATAAATCCATATGTTTTTTAATTCGCACCACTGCCATATTGATTTTGAGATATTGTTCAAATGTTGGTGTTGAATCCCACCTAAACGATTTATATATGATATTGCTGTGGTGTTGTCAATCCTCAACAATATTTCACAATCATGCATGTTTTTAGCAAAACTTTTTAATCCTAAGAAGGCTGCATGAAGTTCTAGCATATTAATATGGAGTTTTGCCTCTTCTTGTGTCCATGGGCCACTGGCAGTTTTACTACCGCATCTTGCACCCCATCCTGTAAGAGACGCATCCGTCTCAATTTCTAAACAAAAATGATTTTTCCTAATAGGACACACAGCTGTTTTTAATTTTGTAAGCCACCATACAAAATCTTTTTGACAACTATTAGGTAAAGTTATGATGCTTTCAAAATTATCATTATTTGACAGTAGTGCTAGATATTGAATTCTTTCTAAATGCTTGGTATACAACATGCCATATTTAATGGCATGACAAACTGAAACTAATGTTCCTAAAACTTGAGCTAAAAACCTAATTGAAATTTTATGTTTAAGTTTTGATAGTAGATCTAAACATCTCTGTCGTTTGTCCTGATCAATTGAAATGATCATGTCTTTACTATTGAAAATAAACCCTAAGAATTTGCATTCTAGGTTAGGTGTTATGATGCATTTCTTGTAATTTACTAAAAAACCCAAGTTTCCAAAAAAATGAAAGTATGTAATTAACTTGATTTTTACATTCTAAATAAGATTCTGCAATGATACAGGTATCATCAAGGTATTGAACCATTCTTATTTCTCTTTTTCTAATCACAGATAGTATGGGTTTAAATATTTTTGTAAACAGAAAAGGGGCCGTACAGAGGCCAAATGGTAGAACTGTAAACTGGTACAATTTGCCATCAAAATAAAATCGGAGGTATTTTCTGTATTAACTTGCAAACTGTACGGTAATCTTCTAACTTGAAGTGGTCAGGCAGCATAATGTGATTTAGTTTTTTAAGATTTAGAATAAAACGGTATTCTCCATTTGGTTTCTGTACTAAGAAAATGGGTGAACAAAAATGGTCTGTTGTTGGCATACAACTTTCAACAGCCCTAATTCTAAGTAATTCATCAATTTTCTTTCTAATAAGAATTGTCTCAGATTGAGAAAAGATTTGTTATTAAGTGGGGTATCCCCCTGACAAGGAGTTCTGGTAAAATTAAGTGAATATCCAGACACCCAAGTCAGAATTACTGGGTCGTCTGTAATTGTTTCCCATATTTTTTTAAAATAGGGCAATCTGCCTACCTCTTTGTGCAGGTTTATTTACGTGTGTTGTAACTTCGCGTTCGCGCTGACGCTGGGGTGGTCGTCGCATTTTCTTTCGAGAAAAAACTTTCTTCCCTCCTCCACCCTGTTGAATCTCGCTCTTCGTTCTGTTGAAGCCGGAGCGTTTGTATCCTGGTTGAGGAGGGACCCGCGAGTTTAAAGGTCGTTGATTAGCTCGAACATTATTTTGTTTGACAACAGGTGTTCCTAGGTCCTGTGCAGACTTCTGGACCGCCTTGGCTACCTTGATCCTTTCAGTTAGACCTGCACCGAAAAGGAATTCGTCTGGACTTCCTTGTAAAGAGTCCTTCATTTCTTTATTTATTACACTTAAGATAAGAGCTCTTCTGCTCTGAGTTTCACTGTGTAATATTTCACATAAAATCTTAGCAGCATCATTAAATTTTTTTATTCCTTCTACTTTATTATAAAACATAAAACTTTCCAACCCACGGCCAACCGCTGCTAGGGCAGCAGCAACATTTTTCTGTCTGTACTCAATGATTATATCTCTTTTCTTTACTGGCTCAGATACAGCAGCTGACAATTCTGGATTCAATTTAGGGGGAACCATAGACGGTATGTTGTCAAATGGAGTATAATCTTTTTAGTAAGAGAAACTTTTCTTCTTTCTTTAGACCTTTATTTAAAATAGGTGTCCAGCGTTGCACAATCTCGTTGTGAGCTGGAGGGCCACTTACAGGCTCTTCTTGCACAGCACCCATGGCTGATATAATGTCAACGTCAATTTCATTATGTTCAGCTTCCTGCTGCTGTACATCCTGCTCATTTGGTGCTGCTGTTACTGTATCATTAAGGGCTTCATTCACCAATCCCTGAGAAACTTCGAAGTTCTGGATATTTGAAGGATCACTAGAACGGTGATTGTCAGGTTGTTGTGTTATGGTATGCACACTAGGAGACCGGGTGTGGCACCGTACACTTGGCGATCGGGTACGGGCACCAGTAAATGGTGATCGGCTCCAAGACCTTGGCGACTGGTATCGTGACCTGGCACGATCGTTTGGTGACCGGTGTCGCGATCGGGAACGAGCACTTGGTGACCGGTGTCACATCTTCAATTTTGTTGCATATTTCACAATTAGGTGATGCGACCTTTTTCATTAGGAATGCAAACTTTGCCTTGTTGTTCGATACTCTGACAGTATAGCAACAACGTCCACCACGTGTGGCTTGCGTGTAAGTAAAAATAGTTTTTAGTTGTTCGATACTCTGACAGTATAGCAACAACAGTGTGTGACTTGCGTGCAAAATTGACCTAAAATTGTTCGATACTTTGCCAGTATAGCAACAAAATAGTTTTGTCAATTTCCAGTTTTCCGTTGTGGTTGGATGAAACCGGTTACATACCGCATCATTTTAAATCGAGAAAGCTGTACGGTACTCGTATCAGTACAACAACAACTATTTAGTTATTCATTTTTTGTATAAATACACTTCTCAATAGTAAAGAATATCCCATAAGGAGAAAAGTAAAAACAGAAAACTAGTTTTATATGGTAAAAATGGCGCCATGAGCTTGGCGTCTGCCAACTTACTTTCGGTTTTTTCTTCCAAATTTTGAATTTTCCTCTTTAATTTCCTTAATACTCGTTCCACGTCTTTGTGTTTTCCCATTATTTGCTAATTAAACTGTAAAAAACACTATTTAACACTAAAGTCTAAATTATTTTATTGGGAGCGGTGACGCCTCACAGTGACATAAAAAACGAATGAAGTCCACAGATAATAGAACCGTGAGTGCAGAATGGGAGCGTTCGGAAACGAGGTTTTTCTTTTTGTTTTGAAGATTTAAACTTATGTGAGGCCCTCAGGTAACATGGAAATATACTACCTTAGTAATATGCTTCATCATCGAGGACGAGACAACAACAGGTATAATATAAAAAATCACTTCTAGGTTTTTTCATTTTATTTCTCATTATATTTCAGTTCTGAAGTGATTGGAACATTTACTGAAGAGGAATCCTTTCCAGTAGAAACAGAAAATGGGGACTCAGTGTCTGCTAGGTAAACAATAATTATTAATATAATTTCAGGATAGTTTGCCCAAGTAAATATTTTATACGAAATCTTCTTGGTATAAATAGTTTTTAGTTAGGAGTTAGAACATTATCAATGGAAGCTGGTCTTTTTAATTTTTCCACAAATTTATGTGTTGTCTCACGACAAAACTGGTTGCGGCTTATTATGACATGCCATGTACGGGTAGAGGACGCATAAACAAGCAAAATATATCCTGAGATAGTACCTGTTATATAGGGTGTAAAAGTACTCTTAACGCAAACGAAGGGCACTTGTTCTCCCCACCACCGCGATCATTTTTTTTGTTCTAGACCATACCTGGGAACCTCCCAGTTACGGAGATATTGGGGGTCAAAGTTCCAAATTTTTCACAGCTGTTTTTGTAAATACTAGTTTTTCAGGTTTTAACTTTACTTAAATTACCTCCATGACCCGTTTATTATTCAAAGCATCCACTAGCACAATGTTTTAAGAGTGCTACTTTGAGTTTTACCGTAAAATGTGATTTTTGACACAAAAAAAAAGTCATTTCCCAGCAAAAATTTTTGCGTAGGGGTACTTAGATTGATTTACAGAATGCTTGGTTGACGGGTGTGTGATGGGTTGATTTACACCCTGTATAATGTAATAATACTTTTTGTTCATATAAATAAAATCCGATTATAGTGCACAATTTTCAATCTGTTTTTTTTTTCTAGAAAGAATGAAGCTGTACAAGGGATGCGAATAATAAATATAGCAAAAAATATTTTCATGGCTGTGAAAAATAAATACTGCTGCATATGCGCCCAAGCTGTGAGGAAAAATGTCACTCCTAAGGAGCACGAGTGTTATAAAAATTATTCTGGTAAATATTAAATAATGTGTAAAACAGAAAAACAATAAATATGGAGGCTGTAAAACTAAAATTATTTTCAGGTTCTTCGACTGGAATGGAATTTTGGTAGAAGGCTTCAAAAATAGCATCCAAATGCACAATTTAATATATGCAAGGTTAATATCAGACGGTGACGCGAATACATATGCAGAATTATTACAGACAAGACCATATAAAAACATAACCATAGAAAAAATCGAATGTCGGAACCACTTATTAAGAAACCTATGTAATAAGTTACAGGCACTTTCTACTGATACCAAATATTTAATTAAATACAGAAAATACATAACAAAACAAAGAATTCTGTCTATAAGAAAGGTAATCGTAACGGCTATAAGAAATTATAAAAATTCTGGTATGTGACTAATTTACACAGTGATATTATGTTGGCCGCAGAACATGCCTTTGGGATACACACTACTTGCAAGGCTTATTTTTGTTCGAAGGTAGGAGAAGATGAAAAAATAGACAGGGACATTTTCACAAACTGTTTGTGGCATCGAATAAAGTTTGTATTGACACATATAGCTGCTTACTCAAGAAGCTTAATTGAAGACGTTGACAGTAATATTGTAGAGAGATACCACAGTATTGTTGCAAAGTTTGTAGGGGGTAGACGTGTTAATTTTTCCCAAAAGTACCAATACCATATGCGTTGTAATGCAGCAGCTTTATCTTTTAATACCCATAAACCTCTGTTATTGCTGCAAAAAGCAATTATAGGCAGGAGTCCGAGGCGTGAATTAAAAAGGTTAGAAGAACGGAAACGAAAACGCTTGCAACTAGCAAAAAAGTATAACAGAGTAAGGAAAAGGCTGTTTGACCGCAAAGCTGAAAGCTCAAAAAACTATGGAGACCAATGTTTAAAACCAGATATGAGTGATGAGATGTTAGAAGAATCAAATAAAATATTTTTAAATTATTTGTTGGAAACTACCAAAAATCGTAATGAAATAGAAAGGAACACTATATGACAAAGTGGTTGTAGTGAGTGGTTAGAATTAAGGAGAAAAATTTTGACCGCTTCCAACTTTGGGCGTGTTATAAAAAGACGCAATGACGTAAGTTGCTGCAATTTAGTAAAGGATATTTTATACAGAGAGTCGATGGGACACGTCCACTCTATAAAACACGGACAAGATAACGAAAATATCGCAAAAGAACAATTATCCATACAAGAGAATGTTAAAATAGAACCGTGTGGACTTTATGTTGATCAAGAAATACCATTTCTAGGCGCATCACCAGACGGTGTTATTGATGATAATACCATTGTGGAAATAAAATGTCCAATTACAGCTTACAAACTAGGGTTAGGAAAAGCTATTGAAGAAAATAAAGTGTTGTTTTATAAAAAATGCTAAATGGTAATTATATAGTAAACAAAGAACATAATTGGTGGTATCAAATACAGGGCCAACTACACATTTCTGGTAAATCTAAATGTATGCTTGGTATTTGGTCTGGGGAAAAATTTCCTGTGAAAATAGAAATTATTTTCAAGGATGACATATTTTGGGACACTAAAATGAAAAATAAATTGGTTAAGTTCTACATGGATTGCTTGCTTCCTGAACTGGTCGATTCAAGACATACAAGGAACGTGGCAATAAGGGACCCCTCTTACATAGTTACTGCTATACAGGGACGCAAAAGAAAAACGGAAGAGGAGAAAGAGAATAAAAAAAAGAAAAGCAAAACACGAGCAACGATGGTGGAATACAATAGCCAAGACAATACAAACAACCAAGAGACACTTTGTAATACAAAACTCAGTGATTGCTCTTCATTTGGAGGGAAAATCGAATATCGAAATACGTCGAGCTCTGCCAAATCTTCAATTGAACGAGAAAGGAGAATGAGTAATGATGGGCCCACCTCTCAATAGGAATAAGACACTCATAAATGAATAGGTATGTTTATGTAGAATAAAACTTATTATTACGACTAAGGTCAAAAGTCAGTACTTTCGGAGTTATACTACTTATTATACTGCCATAAAAGTGATCGTAGTTTACTTCGTTATAAGATAAACTTTACTATGCCCAGACTCAAAACGGACGGCACCTTTCTGCTTGCTCTTGCTCCTTACCTGCGCCCCCCACCCTACCCGCTCCGCCCGCCGTTTGCCCAGGCGCATTTGCAAATGGCGACCAACGGCCAGTGACGCGCTAGCGCTAGTCGTCCCTAGAGTGTTTTGTGTTTTGCGTTGAACGATCGTTATCTGTTTTATGTACTTTTTGACCCGGCTATTCCTTGGACACTGATTGTTGTGGTTTTTATTGTTGACCCCAGCTTTGTTTAACGGACTACTCAACTGCATATCGATTGGAATTGTGGAAAATGGAACAACATCGTAACTGTGTTGTGTGCAGACGTGGATTATATCACAATAGATATCAGCGTCATATTTTGACTGAAGATCTTCCGCAAATACGACCTGAGGTTGCAAGACTTGTACAACAAAATGCATTATTAGAGGTTAGTAATAAGAATAATTCAGTTGATGTTATGTACTATCGTCAAAAGTGCATTCTGACCACCGTTAGGACTGTTTTCATTTGCACCGCTTGGCCACTATAGTAGCGTCTACCTACACTCATCAACCAATAGCATTACACTACCCAATTTTTATTGTTTTTGTGAATGAAAAACACCGCAAAAAATGTAACAAGTTACATTTTCGTCCTTAGCTGAGCGATGGCATTGCACCATCTGTCTTTTCTTCTATTAAGCCCTTTGTTTTTATGAATGAAAAAAAGGACCAAAAAAAATGAAACATATTGTGATTTCGGTTTGTTACAATGAATACACAAACGGCGGGAAAGGATCTGGTCATCTTGTTCACGGGATTTTGTTTTGAAATTGAGCAGATTACACTTTTGACGATAGTACCTACAGCACAGAATAGTAGTGTCCTGTAGTTAGTTTAAATCAAACAAAATAACAAATACAAGTCTATTTTGCGTGTCACAAACCGTTTTTTCTACCTATACATTTATATGTTTGGCCAAACCTAACCTTTTTTTTTTTTTTTTTGACGCTGGGAAAAAATGCGTTACGCATACCCTTCCGCCGGTGGACGGGAGGGGTATGTGGGACTCCCCGGGCGAACCCGGTATACCCACTAAAACGACCCAGCGGCATTCCCGCTTCGTCATAGTGGAGGGGAACTGGGAAACTGGCATAGCCTTTGCTACCAGTCCCCCGCCGACGAATGCAAGGCGGACCCCTCCCACCCTCACGGCACGGGTAGGGGAGGGGGGCCAGGAACGGCAGGCGGAGGTGACGGAGTGCAATACAGGCGCAGGCACCCCCGTGCCTGTCGCCCGCCCGTCACCACCTAGAGGAGGGAGGGCACGAAGCCTTCTCCCCCCTCTCCGGCTGCGGAGCGGCGCAGCGAGAGGTCGTCCTCCCGCGCCCGCCCCGCCTCCCCCCTCTGCGAGAGCACGCACCCGCAGAAGGAGGCTACCGCTGACCAGGCCTCTCGCCACCCAGAATGGCGCAAATACGCCGGGAAGCGGGAGGTCCGGTCCGACCACCGCGGCGAGACCGCGGCCAGTATTTCGCCGTGTGCCGCGCGACGGCCCACGGAGCGGACCCACCGGACGGTACGCGATTAGTGACTCACTCCCCGAAGCCCTCGGGGAGCGAATCAGGGCCGGGGCCCCTCCCCCATCCCGGACCACGGCCATTCGTCACGCTCACAGTCACGTCTGATGGCCAGACGCGTAGCAGAGCGCAACGAACGCCGCGATCCAAGATGAAGGAGGAACCCCAAAACCGATCCACTCCCCGAGAACTTCGAGGAGCGAATCACCAACCACGCACCGCCCGATGAGCCCGCCCCGCGAGCCATCGCACTGCACACGACGAAATAACCCCGCCCAGAATATTAGCCACGACAGTACCATTCCCCGAGGAATAAGAATTTCTTCTCATTCCTCGAGGAAGGATACTGCCGCGCCCAGGGTGCACCGGCCCAGCAGCTGCTCTTCCCTCCAGACGTATCGAGAGGGACCAGCAACCATTGGACACACGTGGAGGAATTCTGACGCACCCCAACCTAACCTTTTTTTTTTTTTTTTTTTTTTTTTGACGCTGGGAAAAAATGCGTTACGCATACCCTTCCGCCGGGGGACGGGAGGGGTATGTGGGACTCCCCGGGCGAACCCGGTATACCCACTAAAACGACCCAGCGGCATTCCCGCTTCGTCATAGTGGAGGGGAACTGGGAAACTGGCATAGCCTTTGCTACCAGTCCCCCGCCGACGAATGCAAGGCGGACCCCTCCCACCCTCACGGCACGGGTAGGGGAGGGGGGCCAGGAACGGCAGGCGGAGGTGACGGAGTGCAATACAGGCGCAGGCACCCCCGTGCCTGTCGCCCGCCCGTCACCACCTAGAGGAGGGAGGGCACGAAGCCTTCTCCCCCCTCTCCGGCTGCGGAGCGGCGCAGCGAGAGGTCGTCCTCCCGCGCCCGCCCCGCCTCCCCCCTCTGCGAGAGCACGCACCCGCAGAAGGAGGCTACCGCTGACCAGGCCTCCTCGCCACCCAGCATGGTGCAAACACGCCGGGAAGCGGGAGGTCCGGTCCAACCACCGCGGCGAGACCGCGGCCAGTATTTCGCCGTGTGCAGCGCGACGGCCCCCGGAGCGGGCCCACCGGACGGTACGCGTCTAGTGACTCACTCCCCGAAGTCCTCGGGGAGCGAATCAGGGCCAGGGCCCCTCCCCCATCCCGGGCCACGGCCATTCGTCACGCTCACAATCACGTCTGATGGCCAGACGCGTATCAGAGCGCAACGAACGCCGCGATCCAAGATGAAGGAGGAACCCCAACCCCGATCCACCCCCCGAGAACTTCAAGGAGCGAACCACCAACCACGCACCGCCCGATGAGCCCGCCCCGCGAGCCATCGCACTGCACACGACGAAATAACCCTGCCCAGAATATTAGCCACGACAGTACCATTCCCCGAGGAATAAGAATTTCTTCTCATTCCTCGAGGAAGGATACTGCCGCGCCCAGGGTGCACCGGCCCAGCAGCAACTCTTCCCTCCAGACGTATCGAGAGGGACCAGCAACCATTGGACACACGTGGAGGAATTCTGACGCACCCCAACCTAACCTTTTTTTTTTTTTTTTTTTTTTTTGACGCTGGGAAAAAATGCGTTGCGCATACCCTTCCGTCGGGGGACGGGAGGGGTATGTGGGACTCCCCGGGCGAACCCGGTATACCCACTAAAACGACCCAGCGGCATTCCCGCTTCGTCATAGTGGAGGGGAACTGGGAAACTGGCATAGCCTTTGCTACCAGTCCCCCGCCGACGAATGCAAGGCGGACCCCTCCCACCCTCACGGCACGGGTAGGGGAGGGGGGCCAGGAACGGCAGGCGGAGGTGACGGAGTGCAATACAGGCGCAGGCACCCCCGTGCCTGTCGCCCGCCCGTCACCACCTAGAGGAGGGAGGGCACGAAGCCTTCTCCCCCCTCTCCGGCTGCGGAGCGGCGCAGCGAGAGGTCGTCCTCCCGCGCCCGCCCCGCCTCCCCCCTCTGCGAGAGCACGCACCCGCAGAAGGAGGCTACCGCTGACCAGGCCTCCTCGCCACCCAGCATGGTGCAAACACGCCGGGAAGCGGGAGGTCTGGTCCTACCACCGCGGCGAGACCGCGGCCAGTATTTCGCCGTGTGCCGCGCGACGGCCCACGGAGCGGACCCACCGGACGGTACGCGATTAGTAATTCACTCCTCGAAGCCCTCGGGGAGCGAGTCAGGGCCGGGGCCCCTCCCTCATCCCGGACCACGGCCATTCGTCACGCTCATAATCACGTCTGATAGGCAGACGCGTATCAGAGCGCAACGAACGCCGCGATCCAAGATGAAGGAGGAACCCCAACCCCGATCCACTCCCCGAGAACTTCGAGGAGCGAACCACCAACCACGCACCGCCCGATGAGCCCGCCCCGCGAGCCATCGCACTGCACACGACGAAATAACCCCGCCCAGAATTTTAGCCACGACAGTACCATTCCCCGAGGAATAAGAATTTCTTCTCATTCCTCGAGGAAGGATACTGCCGCGCCCAGGGTGCACCGGCCCAGCAGCTGCTCTTCCCTCCAGACGTATCGAGAGGGACCAGCAACCATTGGACACATGTGGAGGTTTTTTTTGTCGCTGAGAAAAAATGCATTACGCATACCCTCCCGTCGGGGGACGGGAGGGGTATGTGGGACTCCCCGGGCGAACCCGGTATACCCACTAAAACGACCCAGCGGCATTCCCGCTTCGTCATAGTGGCGGGGGGACTGGGAAACCGGCACAGCCTTTTCTTCCAGTCCCCCGCCGACGATATCAAGGCAGACCCCTCACACCCTCACGGGCGTGGGGGGGCGGGAATGACTGACGGAGGTGACGGGTGCAATGCGGGTGCAGGCACCCCCGTGCCTGTCGCCCGCCCGTCACCTAGAGGATGAGGGCACGACGCCTTCTCCCCCTTCTCCGTCTGCGGAGCGGCGCAGCGAGAGGGTCGTCCTCCCGCGCCCGCTCCGCCTCCTCCTTCTGCGAGAGTACGTCCTCGCAGAAGGAGGCTACTGCTGACCAGGCCTCCTCGCTCCCCAGCATGGCTTCAACCACGCCGGGAAGCGAGAGGTCTGGTCCGACCACCGCGGTGAGGCGGCAGCGCCGCTCGGACCACGCCGGGCACCCCTCGAGGGTGTGCTGCGCCGTGTCCTCCGCCGCGCCGCATTCGTGGCACGCCGGGGTTTCCTCCCTCCCGATCCGGTGCAGGTGCGATCCGAAGCAGCCATGCCCGGACAACACCTGCACCAGACGGAAAGAGAGGAAACCGTGGGGCCGCTCGAGCCAGCCCTGCAGGACCGGCCCGAGCGCGTCCTACGTCCGGCGGCCAAAGGCGGCGCTGGCGAGGTCCTCCGTCCAATGGAGGACGATGGCGTCTTTCGCCTCTCGCCGCACCGCCTCCCGCTCTTCGCCCATGGGGCGCTCACCAAGCGCCCTTCGGCGGGCCGTCCACTCGTACACTCTGGCGAGCACCCACGCCTCCAATTCCCATGGAGGGGTGCCGGCCAGAGCGCACGCCGCCGAAAAACCCACTGAGCGGTACGCTCTCGCCACCCGCTGTGCAATGGCCCGCTGGGGCCTGCGGATGGCGGTCGCATTCTCCCTTCTGTGGAGGGAGTCCGCCCAGATGGGAGCCCCGTACAGGGCCATGCTCCGCAAAATGCCGGCATAGAGGCGCCGGCACTTTGCTTTGGGCCCCCCCAGGTTTGGGAGGAGCCATGAGAGGGCGTCCGCGGCCTTCAACAGGCGCGTCGACAGCCCGCTGAAATGTGGGCCGAAGCGCCACCTGTCATCCAGCACCAGCCCCAGATATTTCATCTGGGGCTGGACCCCTATACGGACGCCCTCCACGACGATGAGGGCGTCGGCAGGGCAGCGCTGCCGGGGACCGCGAAAGAACACGGCCTCCGTTTTGTGCAGCGCCACCCTCAATCCCAGGCAGAGGCAGCGGATCCTCTCTGCCACCAAGGATCCGCCAGCCGAGGCCAAAATGGCCGCTTCTCCGAAGCTCCTCCCCCGTGCAGTGAGCAGAGTGTCATCCGCGTAACAGATGACACTCGTGCCCTGGAGGAGGGCTCCCCGCAACAGCCAATCGAATCCGATGTTCCACAAGGGAGGGCCAAGCACCGACCCCTGTGGAACACCGGACTCAGCAGCGTACCGCCTCACCGCACCTGCTTTGTCTACGAGGAGGACCTCTCGGCCCTCCAAGTAGCTTCCTAGCAGGCTCCTCAGGTATTGGGGCACTCCGTGATACCGGAGTGCCTCCAATATCGTCGAGTGGGGGACGGAGTTGAAGGCGTTGGCAATGTCGAATGACACCGCCAGCACTCCGTCCCCCGCCTCCACCGCCTCCTTCACCTGGCCCTTGAGTAGGGCCAGCGCGTCGATCGTCGAACGCCCACGACGGAAACCGTATTGGGCGTCCGACAGATCCGGCCCTACCCCCCGCAGGTGGCTCTCCAGCCTCCCGGCGACAATCCCCTCGAACAGCTTACCGACCTCATCGAGCAGAACGATGGGCCGGTATGCCGAGGGGGAAACCTAACCTAACCTAACCTAATATTGTTCTATAGTTGAGACATTATAAACGTGCGAACTGAGTCATAAATCCTTACGTCTAAGGAATGTGACAATGCCGCATAACTCGTTATCGATAAAGGGATGCCGCTCGGACGCAGGTAGCTGATGACTAATGCAATAAGGTCAAATGTAGGTGTTTGTGAAAATTGTGTTAAGTATAAATATCGACAAATCCCTTCTTAGTTGTTACACACAACACTAGCAGTGCGAGCAAGAGTTCCGATATACCTATAAGTGTGAGCGAGAGATCTGATAAAAATGATTTATGCCTCAGTTCGCACGTTTATATTGGCTCAACTATAGACAATAATAGAGAGAATATTTGACGAGACGCAAAGTAGAATTTAAGGCCCAGGCCCGTAACCACAAGTCCATCATGACTAACAAAACGTGTACTCTCATTAAGACCATAATATATCGATACAGAACGTACAGGTAGCTTTTATACTTTCAGGTTGAATTCAACAATACGCGAGCTATATGTCATCGATGTTGGCAGAGAATCCATGTTGAGCTTGCCGCTCAGCCAGCTCCTGCCGTTCAGCCAGAACCTGTCATTCAGCCGGAACCTGCCATTCAGCCGGAACCTGCCATTCAGCCGGAACCTGCCGTTCAGATAGAACCCGCCGCTGAGCCAGACTCTGTCATACATATGAATCAATATTTTAGAGCACCAAATACTGCTAGACATTGTATATTCAATAATTGTTTTAATGGAGACCGTCATCGTATTCCAGAGACGATAAAAACATTTTTACTTTGCGAATATAAACTGTACGTACCTGAACATGCCCGTATTTGCCAACATCATCTTCGAGGAAATGATTGGGATACTTTATTGGATTTTTGTAATGTTTCCCATGATTTTGATGCAGATCAAATGACAGCACTTTGTGATACTCTAATAAGAGCTGCCCGGCGGCCACATAGATTAGACTTTGAAAATGCAAATGGTCTAAATAATGATGAAATGCATTTTTGGACTGGCCGTGATAGAAATCAATTTCAATTGATTTTAGAACAGACTCCATCATTGGTTGAAAGATGCAATCGGCCAAAAACAGCCTTAGGTATATATTTATGTAAGCTGAGAACGGGAGAACCAAACGAAAGGTTGGCAACTCTTTTCGCTATGACACGACGCACACTCGAAAAATTGTTGAAGATTGCACGGGAATGTCTTTCAAACGAGTATGTTTCCCAACACCTAGGCATGGACCATATTTCAAGAAATGATGTGATACAGAGAAACTTATTGCTTCCAAGGGGAATATTCGGTAATGAACAAAATACAAAGGCTATCCTAATATGTGACGGAACATATATCTACATACAGAAGAGTTCTAACTTCCTCTTCCAAAGGCAATCATATAGTTTACATAAATTCAGAAATCTTTTAAAGCCCTTCATCATTGTCAGCACAGATGGATACATTTTGGATGTTTGGGGACCGTATGCAGCAACCGAATCGGACGCTACAATTATGAGCAATGCCGTGAAAAAAGTGGATCATCCGTTACATTGGTTTTTAGAAGAGAATGATGTCTTCATATTGGACAGAGGCTTTCGGGACTGTATAGGAGACCTACAATCATGTGGTTATGAAACGCATATGCCACCATCCAAAGATCTACGGGCAACTCAACTAACCACCATCCAAGCTAATAAATCGCGGTTGGTGACTATATGCCGTTGGGTGGTAGAAGTTGTCAATGGTCGCTTCAAGCGTGATTTTAAGCTTCTGCGCCAAAGTTATTTTAATAAAACCGTACACAATATGATTACTGATTTTAAAATTGCATCTTCAATTATAAATCATTTTCATATGCCTATAGAAGACCACAGAGAAGCCAATGTTTTTCTGAATTTGATAAACCAAAGGCTCGAAGTCGACAACCTTTTATATAACTACGTGGAAGGGAATAATTTGAACAGACGCAGAGTCAATTTTGAACGAATGGATGCAAATCTAGAAGTTCGGGATTTTCCCCAATTAACAGAAGACGACATCATGTTTCTTGCTTTGGGTTCCTACCACATGAAGTTAGCAAAGTCATATTGCAGTGAACATCTTCGAGACGGTTTATACGTTATAGAAATATACAGACAAAACGATTTACATGATTTAATAGAATATAATATACCAGCAGAGAATGTGTGGTTGCTGCGTGGTAGGATACAGTCACGCCACGTAAGAGCACGAATATACTATTGCTATATTATATTATAATTATATACTATATTAATTGATCGAAACCAAGTTGGAAGAAACGCGATATCACAATATTATTGCTCTTGCTTGACCGGACGGCGAACTGTAGGAAGTTGCGCTCACACTATTTCTTTGATTTGGTACCTAGGAGTTGGGAGACATCAACCATTCGTGGCCCCCGCGGGTTTTTTAAATGATGTAATTGTCGTTGATGTCCAAGACGAATAATAAATCTCTTTTGTTTTAAAGTGTACTTATTATTACTATTTTACCTTATAAGTATCCATAAAGAATATGTTAGACTGAGACGACTTTAAGATGTCGTATCTCCGAAAGTACTAACATTTGACCATAGTTATATTAGTAACTAATGTTCCACTTAAAAAGCCCTATCCAACGGTATATCAGATGTTACTATTGAAGGGTGGGCCCAGACTCCATACATTCATTTCCCATTGTCCTTTGTGCATCGCACTATTCAACGTTATAATGAGACTGGTAGCGTTAAGAAACGCTACGGTGGTGGATGACGCTGTTCTGCAACGGCGCCAGCAGTTGTCGAAAAGGTGAGTCATCGATTAGACAGAAATACAGCGCGCTCAGCAAACCAGCTTGCGCAGGATCTCAAGGTGAGCGATCGTAGCGTTCGTCGTTATTAAAGAAAAAGCTTAGAGTCAAACCATTAAAGAAAAAACCTTTCTCATGAACTCACTGCTTTACAGCGTGCAGCGTAGCAAACGGATGTATCGATCGAAAGAGCAAATTCGCTTGCTCGACTCTGGGAGCTTCACAATTTGGTATTTTAAGATGAAAAAACTTTTTGTGTTGAACAGATTTTAAACAAACAAAATGACCGTGTTTGGTTGAAGGGATGTGTCAGAGACCATTCAAACCAATTGCAAGACACTCGACGTCAAGGAGCCGACCAAATCATGGTCTGGGCGGCGGTGTCTTAAAAAGGCCGTTCTCCGCTCGTTTTTCTTCCAATGGGTAGCAACCAAGTCAAAATAAATCAACTAATTTATCGAGACAAAGTTTTGCGACCAGGGCTAATACCGTGGGCACGCAATACATTCGGTTCTGAGCGTTGGACTTTCCAGCAAGACTCAGCACCATCGCACAGAGTAATTGGAACGCAAAATTGGTTGAAAGCAAACGTTCCAGTGCTGTTCGACCGAGATATGTGGCCGTCTTCATCGCCCGACTTGAATCCGCTGGACTTTTGTATTTGGGGTGTTTGACAGACCAGGGCCTGTGCTAAAGAACACACTTCAGTCGAAGCGCTCAAAGTTACTCTTACGCGAGAATGGAATTGTTTAAGTGACGACGTCGTTCGAGCAGCCTGCGCTTTTTTCAGAAAGAGACTTCAGCTCGTAGTAAAGGCTAAAGGCGGTTTTATTCCTTCAGATTCAGAATAATTCATAATATAACTTTGAACTTCCTTTTTTCAAATGGCAAAAGTGAAAATAAATATTGAAAATTAACAGAAATATTTCATTTTCACATACGGACAGTTCAATCGCCGCACCCGGTATATATCTGGTCATACATGCACACAAATCACACATCTTTGTTTTAGGTTTTTGTCATCTTCTGTTATTATTTTAACCCTTTTCTTGACGGAGTGCACTGTCAGATACAGTCAACTTTGAAAAATCATACCAAGAAAAATGTTATTGCTTGAAACGGAACGTTGATACTTTTTAAGAAAGTAACTGTTTCTGAACGCATTTACGTCATGTCATGTCAGTTTGACATAACCATTTGCCATTCATATTCAAAATGATGAACCGACTCAAAGTGATCCCGCCGAAAAAGGTAAGAACATTGATATTTTATATTGTTTTTACTCAATAATGTAATAATTGTGCATTTTGCGATAAAGTTCATTAGTGTGTACGGGTCAATTGAGGTAATTTTGATGCAAAACTGTATATTTGGGGTGGTAAACTAGAGCCAAATTGTTATGTATCTCGCAGTGCACACTGCCATGTTTACCGGTTTTTTATGTTTTGGTGTAATGTATCATGTAGTGCACTCTGCCATGTTTATGGTATTTTTATTGTTTTGTGTTGATTACTTTGATTGATGGTGGCGTAGTGGTGATGGTGTTAAACTAAAGCATCAAAGGTTTTGGGTTCGATTTCCGGTCGAGACAAAATCGATTTTATACATACATGGCTACAAGTCTGTACATGCTTCTAATCTTGGTAGGTATACTATATGCTCTCGTCTTTGAAATCTGGTTGTTGGTTTCTGGTATTTTTTATGGAATGTGTGTTCGTTTTGATTTTCGCATGGCATGGAGGGTTAATTAAGCTTGTTTATCTTAGGGCGGAGTACAGCCATCCTTCGAAAGAGCCAGAAAGCTTTGTGCGCTTATCCCAAAATCGGGCAGAAAATCATCGAATGACGATTCGTCGACGGAGTCCGAAAATGAAATCGGCAGTTTCCAATTCGACATACGGCAGACGAAGAATCATCGCCAGCGCCTTCACTGCCATCGTCGATGGAAAATCTCAACCTGCTATCCGACGATGAAATACTTGATGTCCAAGAAGCGGTCACTGCGTCACCATTACTAGCGTCTGCACTCACTCCATTAGCTGCGCAAAATTTGACACAATCTGTAGCGACTCCACAGCTAGCTCTGGCTCCCTCAGCTCCACAGTCTCCAGCGACTCCTTTAACATCAACACGCAGAGCAATTAGACCAAGATTGGTTATAGCACGTCGTCCTCAGCTGGCGAGAGTAAAAGTACAACGTCTCAATTTTCGATAGACTGGACAACGATTCCGTTATCGAGCAGCTAATAATGATTTTCAGGAAGAAGCATGTCTCAAGGATCCGTTTCAATATTTTTCCAGATTTTTTACTGATGACATTTTAAACTACATAAAGGAACAAACCAACTTATATTCTACTCAACAAACTAATAGATCGTTAAATTTTACAGTCGAAGACATAAAGGACTTTGTTGCAATAAATCTGCTAATGGGAATAATGGATATGCCTTCGTATACAGACTACTTTGGTCCCGAGAATTGAGATACAGTCAAATAGCAGATATCATGCCCCTCAAAAAATTTCAACAATTACGTCGTTACATTCATTTCAATAACAATTTGCTTGATGATGGGGATCGCTACTATAAGATCAGACCTTTGGCAGATATGCTACGTGCCAACTTTTTGAAAGTACCTCATGAAAAGAAATTCAGCATAGATGAGATGATGGTGCCCTATAAAGGGGAAAAAAGCTGGTAATCAAAAGCAATATGTCAAAAATAAGCCAAAAAAGTGGGGTTATAAGATTTTTGTTAGAGCGGGTGTAACTGGCTTTGTTTACGATTTTCTTATATATGGTGGTGAAGATACTTTTAGATCAATAGATCTTTCACCAGTAGAGTCTTCTCTTGGAATGAGCGCTAAAGTCGTCATAGCATTATGTAAAACTATACCAGATCGAGCGTGTTCTGTAGTGTACTTTGATAACTTTTTTACGAGCCTCGAATTGATTCACTACCTGCGAGAAGAGATGGGTATATTTTCACTTGGAACTATAAGGGCAAACAGATTACGCGGAGCTGAGAAGAAGCTCATCACCGATAAAGCACTGAAGAAGAAACCACGGGGTTTTCATTCGCAAGTCGTGTGCAATAATAAGAAAGTGTGTGTCGTCAAGTGGTACGACAATAAATGTGTCACGACCGCAAGCAGCTACGTAGATGTCCACCCTATATCTACGATTCAAAGGTACGACAAGGAGAAAAAGATGAGGTCAGCAGTGCCATGTCCTGAAATTATAAAGCATTACAACGCCCATATGGGCGGTGTTGATTTAGCTGATATGCTAATAGCTCTCTATAGAACTGAGCTAAAGGGGCACCGCTGGTACCTACCATTGGTATCACAGCTGTTAGACATATGTATTACAAATAGTTGGATATTGTACCGGAGAGATATCGGTAGTGGAAAAATAATGAGTTTGAAGAAATTCAGGTACAACATTGCCAAAAACTTACTATTGCGCCACAGAACCACCACGAAACATACGGACAATGTGAAGGGTCCAACCCCATCGAAACTAATAAAGGCGCCGGTTGCTCCAAGACCAACAACAGAAATTCGCAGTGACCAACTTGGCCATTTCCCAACTTTTGAGACAAAAGGCAGGTGCAAACTATGTATCAAAGATCAAACCACTGTGTCATGTACTAAGTGTGGAGTCAGATTATGCTTGGTACCTGGCAGAAATTGTTTTTACAGTTTTCACCACCAGTAACTTCTTGATTAGTACACACGGCTACACATCAAGTTAGACACCCTAAATACGCATAACTACGCTACCAGCAATACAGAGAATTGTAGGAAAGGGACTGCGTATCGTGGCATCGGCCAATCACAGCATTTGCTGCATTGCGCCTACGCACACAGATGCACGTTTTTTGACAAAAACATTCGCTTTGTGTTCTATGCCAGTCAGTTCCTTAACGTCGCCCAGAATTTACGAATATTTTGTTACGCGGACGAGGCTGTTATTCCCACGGAACAGTGAATTTTTAGTTAGCGTGGTGCACCAATATTAATGGCGCCACAATTAACTCCACAACAGCGGCAGCTGATAATAGTGTTGCGAGAAGGTGGATACACAATAAAAGAAATTGAAAGGAGGACGGGGATAACGGTGAGTGATACTTATAAAATATTATGTATTTGCGGTAACGAGCCGCACAGCGATAGATAAGTTTAGTCATAATTACCCAAGAGACTCATTGCATCAATAGATAAGTAATTAGTTCATTGTTTTTCATTTGTTTACGCTTGAAAGGTATTTATTTACATTTACGCGACAGCCCCACAGCGCCCCCTCTGTCGGCCGGTTTGCACCTAGGGCCGCGCAAGATAACGATTATACTCAAAAGACTCATTGCACACAATACCATTTCGAACATCTTTTACAAGGCTGCACCGACGGCCGCAGCGGCGCGCGCGGCGGCCGCGCAACAATAGATATGTAATTAGTTCATTGTTTCTCATTTCTTAACGCTTGAAAGGTATTTATGGTAAGTGACGATGAGGTTGAAGATGTAGTTCACTGGTTCAGTAAAATAGTCTATTCACTTTTGCCTTATAGAGACCCAAGTTATATGCATGAGTTATCTTTTATTTATTATTTAGAGAAACATTATGTCAGAGTGTCGCCTTTTACACAAACATAGGTAGGTATTACCAATGTTTTTGTGGAGGTATCGATCGCAAAAATCACACCACTGCATTGACACAGCTCAGTCTTAAACACACACACACACTCACGCACGTATAGCTTCGGGAATAATGAGTATGTTTAATAGTTCGAATGCTTTGTTTTCTCTTAATTAATATTTTTGTAAGACGTCAAAAATAAACGGCAATGTGTGTTCACGCGTAAAATTAAAATTGGTAGATATATGTAAAATAGACTATGATGTTAAATACACACATCAACACCGTCTAGGGATATTTTGTATAAAGTTCTTAAACTCAAAAAATACTGGCCACTTTTAAATTCTTTTGAAGAAAGATTATTTTTTGAGCCTTTTTGAACGATTCTAAATTTGAATTTGAAAAAATACATTAAAAACAAAAGATTTACGCGGCATAATGGTAGCGAAGTCCGAAGGTTTCATTTACTATTGATATTATTATTTAAAATAATGATATTATTATTTAAAATAATTTTTATTTATGTGGATTAATAGGTATTATTATTATTTTATGATAATGTTATTATCATTTGCATCGTAATCGTTTCGCAAAAGTATTGAAAAATGTGTTTTTAAAGAAAATATTTACTATTGTTTCAGGTATCAACCCAAACAATTCGACGCAGATTGCAGGCCATCATTTTTCATCATCATTTCAGCCTGAAATCACCCACTGCTGGGTATAGGCCTCCCCTTTTTTCTGCCACTCCTTTCTGATCTGTGCGTCCCTCATCCATCCGCTTCCCGCGCTCCTGATAATATCGTCGACCCAACGCGCTTTTGGATTGCAGGCCGTTGGTATGAAAACAAAGGGTCCCAGCAAAAAAGATAGTGTTTTCTGCGGCCCATGCAGATGCTAGAGTAAGTTTTTGTCTACAATATTATAACTTTGACTGGGAGAACAATGTTGTCATATTTGTAGACGAAAAAACATTTAAATCTGACAGAGATGGGAGAAAAATATTAAAGCGGCGACACAACACACGATACCATGCCGAAAACGTTATACAAAACAGGTCGAGTGGTCGGCTGAGCTTGGGATTTTTTGGATGGATGAGTTCTGTTGGTCCAGGCGAACTTGTAGAAATTTCCGGCGCATGACTTCGGAACAGTATGTGGATATTCTGAGAGACGTTATGGTGCCGACTGTGCGATTGCACCATCCCACAGGCACTATTTATCTTTGCCAGGACAACAGTTACATTCATAGTGCCAGAGTAGTTCAGGCGTGGCTCCAAGCTCAGCCTGATATTCAGCTTATGCCATGGCCTGCGAAGAGCCCCGACCTCAACCCAATTGAGAACCTCTGGGGACAGATGGTTCTCAATTAGGATGTATCAGAAGTGCGCAACGTGGAAAACTTGCGGCAAGCGGCTATCCAAACGTGGGAAATGATGAGGGGGATCCGCGTGATATGTGTTGGAATATGGTTACTGGAATGAAAGCCAGGTTGGATGCAACGCTAATGGTGGACCCACCAGATATTAACGATCTAGCATTGTAATACCTGTGGCTTTCATTTTTTTAACCAATTTTCACCAATATATATTGTTTGGATGGTATCGTTTTATAACAACAAAGCCATTACCATCTTGCACACTTCTGATATTAGGTAAGTTTACTTCGTAGGCAAACTAATTAGATTAATTGTTAATTGTTTCCAAATTTTCGTTTTTTTATCTACTTATGTTGATTTTTGGAACGAAGTTCCTTATCGCGCGTTGTGAAAGGGGGCTAGACGGAAAAAATTCTTACGAAAAGTTGTCACGACACTTTTTGCTATAGTAAGCTATTGTAAGCTGTGCGGCGTCGCATGTTTCTCTGTCTGTCTCTCTCTCTCTTATAGAAAGCAAGCCAGATATTTTCATTTCTACATTTTTTTTTTTTTTTTTTTACATTATAAAAAATAATAACTTCGTTCCATCCAGGTGTTCCTTGACACCTCTCAAGTTTTATTACTCTATTGTTTACTATTTTAATTGATATTTACGTGCGTTTATGTTTATGTACGTTTTCGTGATGAGTACAATGACCCCTTAACGAGATTTCGTGTATGAATAGATAAGCCTTATATACCAACTTATTCAATGCATATTATTATTAAAATAATATGATTACAATCTTAATTTATTATCAAAATATTACCTTATTTATTAACACTAGATTGGAATAAAAATGGATGGTGATCAAAAATCAGGCAGGATTATCCTCACCATCTGAAACGTATGGTAACCCTACGAAATTACGTGCATGCAGTTGCGGGGTCGCGGGGCGGGACGCTCGCTCCTCCCACTCGCTCAAGGTCGCTGTCACTTATTGTCGTCTTAAAAATAAGTATCCCGATTTAATTCCGTGAAGATGAACTTTGTGTAATCACGTGTCCGCCTGATACAGCGCTTGTATGACGTACAGTATGGAACATGGAGGTAGCGACGTGATCGCTTCCCCTCGCCACCCGCTAACCGCGCAGGTGTGGTAGGTGCGCGAATACGCGCCAACACAGTCGCTTCTTGCGAGCTAATCGTAAACACAGCATAAGCGTTGCGGTTGTTATTAAATCCTTATCTATACTAATATTATAAAGCTGAAGAGTTTGTTTGTTTTTTTGTTTGTTTGTTTGAACGGGGTAAACTCTGGAACTACTGGTTGGAATTGAAAAAATCTTTTAGTGTTGGATAGTCCATTTATCGAGGAAGGCTTTAGGCTATATAACATCACGCTACGATCAAAAGGAGCGGAGCATAAATGAAAAATGTTGCAAAAACGGGAAAAGATATTCCTTTTTGAAAGCTTCCGTTGCGTGCGCTACGAAAACGGTTTAAGTTACGTAAATACTATGTATTAAGAAATTGTTCCCCTTTAAAAGTTCTAAAAAAAGTCCGCGATAGCATATGTTTATCTTTTAAGATTGACTCACTGTAACCATTTTTTAATAATCAAATGTTAGGTTAAAAATAATGATATTTTGCGAAGCTTATTTAACCCATATGGTATTAATCTATATCTATATAAATGTACAACAGTAAGAGATACCTATAGTAATTGTTACTTTATTAATATAATCGAAGCCAATCTAAACTAATAGGTATTATAAAGAGGAAAGGTAAGATTTTTTGTTTGTTACGCAATTTTATATGTTGGATAGGTAGTCGATTTATCGAGAAAGGTTATAAGCTTTATTATGTGACGCTGACGAAATTGCGTGGGTCAGCTAGTCATAAATAAAACTCACATGAGTTTATTTGCGTGATACATTGGTTTGGATTTTGTTTAACCAGCTTTAGAACAATTTTCAGAGTGATAAAAATGAGCGACTATCAACTCTTGACTCCGGAAATCCAAGTACCAAGAGAATGGTTGGTGGAGGTTGGAAGAGACATGATTACAGCAGTGGTGAAAGTTGCCATCAGGGTTCATATATCGGGTTGTAAAGTCGTCCTAACCATTGGAGATGTGTCGGCGATGGTTTTCAAGAACGGAACCGAGCATGGATATCGCTTAGAAAGGGTAGAAGAAATGTAAGTGTCCTTTTTATTCAATTGTGTCAGATCTTGCCTACATCTGTACCAGGATATTTTAACTTCCTTTTCTCCGTTTTCAGAAATGATGAAGACACTTACAGAATTGATCTGATTCTATCGGTTAAAACTGTGTTGCTAACCCATCCACCTACCAACTGTGGTTACGAGGAAGAGAAATCGAAGTAAATATGTACAAAATGGTTGACTCAGAGAAGCAAACGTCAGACATCATAAGTTCTGGTTAACTTTCAGACAAAGATTGCCGATGATTATAAGTTCTGATCACCTCATTTCACAAATGATGGTGTCGAATCCTCACTGCCACAAAGTTATGACTGCTGCACCAATCCTCGAGCAGTGAGCACTTTATCTATACCTTAGGCGCGGGACAAATACAACAGGCACCGGGTGGAGGTGAGGTGCGGACGCGGCGCGGGCGCGACGCCACTTCTTTGATATTTCATACAAAATGTATAGAAGAGGTGGGGCGCAAGACATACTGAGACGGCGCACTATGGGGCCAAACAGTATTTTCCGTCTCAAAAATGGTTGAGACAAAAGTCGTGTTACTGAAACCGTTTTGATTGTTTTACATTCATAGATAATACCGAAACCAAAGCAAAAAAAAAAAAAAAAAATTTGACTTGCATAAAATTACGTTTAAACTTTATACTTTGAAAATTTCATATTAACTAGACTACTCGTTATAGAAGTTCAACTTAAGAGCCTATACTACCTCAAATGGCTTAGCAGAATCCTCTGTTACGCCGAAAATACTGCAGCATTCATTTTGAAATAAATATATGGTAAAGTTGAGGATTAATGTTAAGTACACACGGCTACACATCAAGCTATACATTTCCAGTATAAGCTGGTCTCGCATTATATAGGATTTCCGTACAGTGCGAGTTCAGCGTAAACTGGAAATGTATAGCTTGATGTGTAGCCGTGTGTACTATGTGTGGCGAAAACACGATACCATAAAATTTTCTCGATAGAAAAAAATCCCAAAGTTACCTCTAAATTGAAAAATAAACCGCTGGCAATCATAAAATACTTCAAATTATATCATGAAACTTTTTATACTAACTGAATTAACTATAAAGCAGGTCTTATGTGTTTTATTTTTTTAAATTTCCTTTTTTTTCGCCGTAAAATAAATAACCTATAATATCGGCCATATTAAAGTTTGTTCCCTGCCGCGCGCCACCCGCTCTCAGTCCTGCTCCGGCTTCCGTACGGGAGGGCTGTGTCATTTGCGCTCAGGACATATATTACGCAACAGAACGACGTAAAATGAAAATTTTGAATTGCATGTGTTTATAGTGTTTGCGTAATGGGCAATAACCGAAATAAAAATAAGAAGCGACGGGGTTGGCGTAAAGAAACAGGCAAACATATGAACGAAATGAAGTAAGTATCTACCGACCTATCTATATTTACAGTACTTATTAGTGATTACAAACATGTAGGTAAAAATGTAGTAGGTATACACGTTTGGAACAGTTTCTGCATGTGAAGGTAGACCAGGTATTTACCGTGCATACTTTTTTTTTTTATCACTTTCTAAGCGCTTGGCGGCTACAATACCTACGGGTCGCGGGTTCGATTCCTGCACGGAACATGTGTTATTATGTGATGGCCTACAAATAGTTGTGAAGATGTGATTGTAATTGCTCCGTCCACGATTCAGGAGAAATCAGTAAGTATAGGGCAACTTTTATAAAAAAAAAAAGGTTCTAGAGGTTTGTTTTTGTTTTGACAATATACAACAAAATATTTATATTTTTATAACTCCAGTACCTATTTCTCCGATTGCTCCTGAAAAAAACAGTGCAATTACAAACACAAATCTTCACAACTATTTGTAGGCCATAACGTAGGTAAATAATACATGTTCCGTGCGGGAATCGAACCCGCGACTAGTACTGCAGCCGCCAAGCGGTTAGAAAGTTATAAAAAAATATGTAAAGTATGTACGGTAAGTCCCTACACTAACTGCAAGAAACAAAACTATGTATTATTTGCTGCACACACAATCGGACGTGCTGGTCATACCTTGCGATGCGCGGCGCGGCGCGTAAAATGCGCCGTGTGAAGCAAGATTGACTTACTGACTTATCCGACTGTAGTGCTAGATACCTTTAGATTTTGTAAAATACATAAAAATTATGAACCTTCTGGACGTAGTGTAGTAGTTTAGCTAAATAATAAATATGATGATCTTTCCAGACGACGTCGATTACACACTACTGAAGATGATGTTGATAAAGAGAATATTTCAGTAAATTCGTGAGTATCTGCTACCTACTTATACATGTAACTGATCTCAGAGCTGTTATCAGAATTACATATAGAATACACGGCTAAGTAATAAGGTACCTATCAAACTATATATTTCCAGTATAAGCTGATCTCACATTGTATAGGCATACAGCACAATGAGAGGTCAGCTTATACTGGAAAAGTACAGCTTGATATGTAGCCACGCGTGCCCGCAACTTTATTTCTACGTATATAATAAACGTAGGTAAATAATAATAATAATTATTATAATTATTCATTGTTATCCATTCGCAAGTATGATTTTATGGACGATTTCGTCATCTTTTTTTTTCTTGTACATTTTTAGGGTTCCATATCGAAATGATAAACAAAATAACCAGCCACTTGTGATTGTTACAGAACCCAAATACCTCCGATAGATGTAGAAATAAATTCGGACGAAACAAATGTTCATACATTACAAAATATTGAATTGTAAGTATCTTACGTAATTGATCACCAAGATATTTTTTTCTGTGCTCTCCCACATGACATTACCGTTTTGTACTAACGCGTAACGGTTACTATCACGAAATTGGCGAGTTCAGGATAAAACTTTTCATAATATTGTACTTTTTAGGGTTCCGTGTTACTTATTCATGTTGATAAAAATATGCTTTCAGGTGTAAGTACTTTTATAATGAATGTTGCGTTTTCTTGCAGATCACAAGTACCACCTGAGGACATAAGCTGTTCAATGAATATAAATAGTGATGAAAGAATATTGGATTCGTAAGCTATTTTTTTTATTCTTGATTGTATTGGTGACTAGCTTTTGCCCGCGATGTCGTCTGCGATCCAGGACATGGCCTTTTCATGTACTAAATGTCATCCAAATCCGTTCAGCTACTATAACGTAAAAACAAACAAACTCACCTTCCACATTTATATTATTAGTTAGGATTATAATTTCTTTATTCTTATACTAAAAAAACCTCTTTTTTTCAGATATTCACATAATCTTCCGCAATACGACACATCAGATGATGAATGTAATGATGATACTAATTGGTAATTGCTAGATTTTTTATATGAGAAGTTTGTATGTGTATCATGTATGTTATGCAGTTTAGCAAGAATTCACCAAAAAAAAAATAAGTATTCTGGTTATTTCAGGTACGAAGTGAGTTTTAATAATCCTGTGGAAGGGAAAAGCTGTTTTTCTGTAGAAGGACGGAGAATAATTGATGTAGAATATTTTTATAGAAGACTTCAAGAAATATCCAATCATAATCAGGCATTCGGATGTACATTGAGCAACGTTCACATTATATCAGAAAAAAGAAAAGGTCTGCTTTCCAAATATAAATTAGCCTGCAATATGTGTAATCTAACATTTTATCTTGATTCTGAGCCTAAATCAGACCTACGTATAGATTTAAACAAATCTGCAACATCTGGCATCATATCTTCTGGAATTGGCTATTCCCAATTTAGCGAATTATGTGCATCAATGGATTGTCCATCTTTCTCTCAAAAGCATTATGCTAAAGTCCAAAATGAAATATATGATGACTGGCGAAAAACTGCTATAATTACAATGGAGGCAGCTGCAACACGGGAACGAGATGCAGCTATTGCGGAAGGGCGAGTAAAAAACGGCATTGCTTGCATAGATGTGATTGCAGATGGTGTCTGGAGTAAACGTTCTTTCAACACAAATTTTTCAGCCCTATCTGGAGCTGCCGCTATAATTGGTAAAAGGTTCGGTGAGGTTTTGTTCATCGGGGTGAAGAACAAATACTGCTGCATATGTGCCCGAGCTGAAAGTAAAAGTATCAGTCCAGGCGACCATGTATGCTATAATAATTATAGCGGTTCTTCTACCGGTATGGAGTCTGAGATATTGTTAGAGGGATTTAAACAGTCCATTCCCATGCATAACCTTATATACGAGCGTATGGTGGCAGACGGTGACTCGAGCACATATAAAAAAATTTTGGAAGGTCGTCCATATCCCAATTGCACCGTAGAAAAAGTAGAATGCAAAAATCACATTTTAAGAAACATGTGTAAAAAGCTAAAGAACATAACTACAGAAACCAAATATCCTTCAAATTTACGAAAAAAAATTACTACTCAAAGAATTCTAGCTATCCGTAAAGTCATTTGCTCATCCATAACTGAACACATTTCCAAGGAAGCCACCTTTGACATAAAAGTAAGTAACCTATTCACAGACATCATGAATTCATACAATCATGCATTTGGAAATCACGAAAACTGCCAACCCTATTATTGTACTAGCCAAAACAATAGTGAAGACTTAAGTTTAATTTTGAAGACGTGTGCTATATGGCATAGAATTAAATTTGTAGTTAACACTGTGGCAGCTAAGGCTCGAAGTCTTATGCACAACAGTGACAGCAATAGAGTAGTCTTTCAACAGTATAATTGCTAAATTCGTGGGCGGGAAACGCATAAACTTTTCGTTACGTCGGGGCTATGATGCAAGATGCAACGCTGCCGTGGTATCATTTAACACAAAGCGCCCACTTACCACTTTACACAGAGCGATTTTGGGGAGAAGTCCCAGGTCACTAGTGAAGAAATTAGAGGAGAAGCGCTCAAAACAAAGACAAAGAGCATCGAAATATTGCAACAGAAAATGTAAAAAACTGTTTTTAAAAACCAAAGATAAAGATTATGGTGAAAATTGTGAAAAGCCAGACATGACAAGTCTGGAGTACAATAGAATCAAAGAGGACTTTTTGAAAAGTTTGCCCAGTTCAGAAGAAGATCGAAGACAAGTAGAAAAGTCTACAATTCTACAAAGAGAATCAAGTGAGTGGTTAGAGCTCAGAAGGAAACTTCTAACGGCATCAAATTTTTCCAAAGTCGTAAATAAGCGACAAAACTCAAGTGTGAAAAATTTAGTAAAAAATCTTATATATCCAAAGAATCTAAGCCATGTCCCATCTCTGAAACATGGTATAGAGCATGAAGCAACAGCAACAGAGCAACTAGCATCACAATTAAAGATTCAAATAGAGCCTTGTGGTCTCTTCATAGATAAAAACTTGTCTTTTCTTGGTGCAACTCCAGACGGAATAGTGGGAGAAGACACAATAATTGAAATCAAGTGTCCAATTACAGCATTTAAAACATCTTTGGACGAATCTATAGCTAAGAAAAAAGTGAATTTTTGGAAAAAAACTAAAAACGGACTTGTCATAAATAAAAAACATCCTTGGTATATACAAGTACAAGGACAACTTCATATAACTGGTAGGCAAAAATGTATTTTCGGAGTATGGTCTGGATGCGACAAAGATATCAAAGTTGAAATTATAGAGAGAGATGACCAATATTGGCAAGAAATGGAACCAAAATTAGTACATTTTTATATGACATGCATGTTGCCTGAGCTATGCGATCCCAGACATGTTCGAAATATGCCAATTAGAGATTTAAGCGAATTAAATGTTCTGTAATTTTGACAATGTGTAATAATTTATGGTAAAACCATATCTACCCGACCTACCTACCCTATCCTACCTACCTACTTACCCTCCTACCTCTCCTACATCTTTGCCTAGCTACCTAACTATCCTACCTACATACATAACTACATACCTATCTAAGTATTCTACCTACGTACCTACACTACCTACCTACCTACTGATAGATAACACGAAAACGCATCACATTTTTCACATACATATATAGCTACATAACCAACTATCCTACTTATCTACATAGTTACATACTTACCTACCTATCTAATATTCATACTCGTAGTCATACAAACCTTGCCTTGAGAATCACGTACACAAAAAAAAAAAAATGCAGTCCTTCGGAAGTTATGCGCAGACATACATTTCGGTGATTTGTTTTGAAAATTGTATAATGGCAAAGCGTTTTACTACCAAGCCAATGTACCCACAGAACCCTGAATGCAATGGCGACTCGCACTTGATTAGTTTTTTGTAACAGTAGAATTTATGCATCAGAATCGGTTTATAAAATTTCTTATAGGTAGGTATAGTAATACTATGTAGGTACTTGCATAGACCTACTACTTACATAATTACATACTTACAAAAACGGCTGTCACAAATACATACAAGGAGAAAACTATAAAACTCAAACTTACTACAAAATCAATGGGCGGAACCCTCACCGTAACGTCGGCTCGTCTATTATTTTGTAGCAGCTTTCCAATATAAGTTGATCTCGCATTGGCTTCCCGTACAATGAGAAGTCAGTTTATACTGGAAAATTTAGCTTGATGAGCAACTGTTAGTAGATACATTGAAATTCCTGCCGGGGTCGCATATTTTACCATGATAAAAAAGGTACCCACATTGAAATTAAAGTGATATAAAATTTTATTTTGATAATAGTGTCAAATTAATACTATTTTAGATAATTTTATTACTTAGAACTTGTCCGATAAATAATGTACCTACCTAGTTTATTCTAACAAAATCGCATCGACCGGTCGATGCGATTTTGTGCCCGCGTGACCGCGAGGAGCAGTGTGCGAGCGAGATAAAGAGTTAGGCGGCGCGGTGAAGTGGGGGCGAAATTACAATTTGAGCTGAGGTTGTATAGGCTCTTAAGATACTTTTTATGTCTTTCAAGGGAATATATTAGTATTGTACATTTTTGAATTGCTCAAGATCTCTAGTTTACGACTACGTTCTGTTTTTATGACATATATTTTTTTCTGTTTTTTTATTTAATTTTTAAGTGGAGGTTTTGTTGTTATCGATGGCTCCCGATGTCGAGTTAATGACATTTTAAGATACCTTACTTATTCAGTGTTACAGGGAAATAAAAAAAACTGCGTCATTACTGCGCCATTTCGAGCTAGAAGCCGAAATGTCGACCGAAAAATATTTTCTCATGATATTTTTTTTTGCGGTGAACATTTTAATCTCACGTATGATAAAAATCATGTTGCATAGATTTTATCTATTGTGGTAATTATAATCAGTATTGGAGTGAGAACTGTCTCCTGAAAAAACTACCATTGTTGTAAGTGATCTTGAAGCAAAAATTAATGAATTAACTCCAACGCGAACGCCTGCAACAATAGAAGGTAATATTATACTCGTAGAAGTAAGACATGAGTTGTTTATGACTATGATGACGGGAAAGTTTCTCAAGTGTTAACGCAGACTCCATCGAGTGATTCGTGTTCTGTTTGTGGAGAAACTCCTAGACAGATGAACTATCTAACAAAAGTAACTGCGAGAACTGAGAATGAAGATGCGTTTAAATACGGACTGTCTTCCTTACATGCGTGGATAAGATGTATGGAAATGATTCTGCATATTTCTTATAATCTAGGATTTCAAAAGTGGTCTGCATCGTCTCCAGAGAACAAGAAGATTATATAAGAAAAAAAGAAGTACGTTCAAACTCGTTTCCGGGAATTGCTTGGTTTACACATTGATAAACCTCGTCAAGGTTCTGGAAATAGTAATGACGGAAATACAGCAAGGAGATTTTACCAAAACTATCAATGTTCTGCAGAAATTACATGTATCGATGAAGAGTTGATCAAGAGATTATATATCATTCTGCAAACCATGTCATCGGGATTTTCTGTAAACGCAGTTAAGTTTGGTGACTATGCGCTGGGGACTGCACAGTTATACGTGAGTAAATATAACTGGTACTATATGCCATTTTCAGTTCATAAAATTCTTATACATGGTGCCAAAATAATAGAGCATTTTGCAGTTTTGCCAATAGGCCAATTATCGGAAGATGCTCAAGAAGCTCGTAATAAAGACTATAAGAAATATCGGTTAAATCACGCTAGAAAGTGTTCCAGGCCAGCCACAATGGAAGACGGTCTGCACATACTGTTGTATACTTCTGATCCCTATACAGGGTGTAAACGAACCCTTCACGCATCCGTCAACCAAGCATTCTGTACATCAAACTAAGTACCCCACCCCTATGCAAAAATTTTTGCTGGGAAATGACTTTTTTTTTTGGGGTCAAAAATCACATTTTACGGTAAAACTCAAAGTAGCACTCTTAAAACATTGTGCTAGTGGATGTTTTGAATAGTAAACGGGTCATGGAGGTAATTTAAGTAAAGTTAAAACCTGAAATACTAGTATTTACAAAAACAGCTGTGAAAAACTTGGAACTTTGACCCCCAATATCTCCGTAACTAGGAGGTTCCCAGGTATGGTCTAGAACAAAAAAATGATTGCAGTGGTGGGGAGAACAAATGCCCTTCGTTTGCGTTAAGGGTACTTTTACACCCTATATATCTAGCTTAAATAAAACCAGTACTATGATATCAAAAGAACTACTTAACGAAGCTAAGGAGCTTTTAATATTGACAAGTGATGAGTAGATTAATGTTTTTTTTTGTCCGGCCTATCCGTGACAAAAAAAAACATTAATCTTTTTCAGTTTAAAATTTTGTCATAATCTTTTTATTAACTTCTTAATAATTTTATTTTAATGTAACGTAAGCAAATAAGTCATAAAAGAATTTAATTTAATTTTTGTATGAAAAATTTCAAAAGTTTATATTTGATTATTTTTTCCTTAATAAATCTACTTTTTAAAGTAGCAGTGTTGTATTTATCTAATAGCATAACTATTCAGGCATACGTACACAAAATTTCAATACAAAATGTCAAGTAACTAAAAAGTTGCAGATTTTTGAGATGAAACACACAGGTTCGTCCCATAGTGCGCCGGCGCGAAGTGGGCGGCGCTTTCTCGCCCCCGGCGCACCCGCAGTTCGCAGTGGCATTGCATGCCGGCCGGTCTGTGTACCAACACAGTAGTAAACTACACGGCAAAAATGCGTGACGATATAGCATTAAACATCAAATTTTGCGAGTTAGTAGAAAATCACCCGGATCTTTACGATTATAATCGATCAAGTTATAGTAACCGCAATGTTCAAGATAAAGCATTGGAATTGATTGCACAATAATTAAACGAGTCAGTAGGCTTAGCCAAGTTGACAATCTACAAACGTTGACGCTAGTAGAAAACGACTCAAATGTATGGGGATGACGTCATCTCAACGCTAAGTCACGTGGTCAGAACAAACGAATAGAAAATTCGTAGCCATGTTTACAACTTATCGAATCGTTCAAAATGATGGAATGAAATGTGATCCTTTCTACAACGTTGATCGCTACATCCCATATAAATGCTAGCCATGTCACACTTTTGACAAGCGCAAACGAAACGTTGGCGAAGTATTTGAACGATACGTTAGCGTTTGCCGAGACCCTGGAGATAACGCTTAAAAATGGCGTCTATATATGATACAGCTGTCTTGAGACCGAGAAGTGTTTTGTTTATTTCTCATAATTTTGGACTCTATGTGCCTATTTAGCATTTAAAATGCATACTTTAAATATATTGTGGTGCGCTAAGGGTCAAACACAATAATTATTTTGTTTGTTTCATAAGAAGTACCTAGTATAGGTTCATGCCTCGCAACACGTCATTGTTTATATTGTAAACTTTCAAGTGCCCAAGTATATTAGATTTTAACAAAGGAAGGTCACAAAATAAGTAATAATTTACGTACCTTCCCACTAATTCCAATCTACCTGCGAACTGTTCTGGGTCTGGTCGAGATCTCGATCCAATATTATAAAAGTTATCACTTCATTTAAGTATCTTTCATCGAAATGCACAATATCATATTATTTCACGACACAGTAATGTTTAAAATTACATTCCGCACTGTGATATCATAATAATATTAAACCAATTGTAAGAAGAACTTGTACCTTGTTTCACTTACTTTTTTAACACTTAATACAATTTATTCCTTTCATAACAATTCAAAACAAAACTTCAACCCGCGCATAAAGTAAACAACTGCGATTTTGACATTAGTTTGACGTTAGTAGAAACGCTCACCATAGACTAAAGTGTAGGTTTTTTCTATATTTATTAGAGAATGAGCGATCGACTCAGTTGTGTGAAGTTGGCTACCAACTTAGCGCTTTCTATAATCGCTTGCGCCGAAGCGTTATCTATTGTAGAAAGAGAATAGAAACGAAGCGGTTGTAACTTGGCTAGCCCTACTGGTACTTTTGAATGTCAGAAGAACAATTCATAAAACTAAACTACGAGTTCAATACGTCATCCCGAAAGCCACCACGCCGAACCACACGCCGCCGAATGCCCGCAACAACGAACACTGCGAGCACGAAAGCACGCAGCGACGCACACCGCAACAACGAATGCACGAGACTCCAAATCACGGAACAACGAATGCACGCCGCAACGCGCAACCGCCAACTCGCGACCCGGAGCCCCGCGCACCCACCGCCACGGCACGCGCCGCCGCGCGCCCCCGCACCCACAGCACTCGCCGCCGCAGACATCCGGCGACGCGCAACTCGACGCAGCAACCCCCAGGACGACGCATTGCACTCCTAAGCTACAGTCACAGTCACAAGGCATAATAACTTGTGAAAGTACTGTAGTTGCCCATTCCCTAGCGTAGATCTCTATGGAGAAGAACGGGCAAGAAACTCAAGCTGTCCTGATTGCAGACAATGTCCGAAATTACTGACTTGCAATGCACGTCCATCACTATTTCGACCTAATTCACCAACATCTATATAAATGAAAATAGTCCGTCAGCATCTACTATTGCCATTAATACAATTGAAAAGTATCCTTTATAATTTATATATTCTGACCCTGAGTTTGGTGGTTTTCTAATCCGAATGTGTTTCCCATCTACACTTCCAACACAATTAGGTAAATTCCATAGTGTATAGAACCGATGAGCATTTTCGACCCATATCTCTATATTTGGTCGTGGCATATATTACGGCTACAATTCCCACAAAATTTGACATGTTTCATAAACAATACAACGAACGGTAGATTTCCCTTTTAGGAAATAAATGGAAATCGATTTAAATGAACCTCCATCTGCAAAGTACCTGTAATGAATAAAACATCAGTAAATATAAATATTCTCAAACAACACACTGCGTTATTAATAAAAGAAAAGCTTTACAAATACGGCGTCCCACATGAAGGGAAAGTACTTGAAATACTGTAGATAGAAAATTTTACTAAAAAAAAAACAAAACTGCATTATACAAGATTTTCGAAAATTCGCTTGCCCCATTCGGGAATCGAACCGGCTAAAATCTGTAAGTAGAGAGATTTGGTCCTTATGAATTACCCACCCTATAAGGCCATTCATAAGGACCAAATATCTCTTACAAACATGGTTAATGAAAGGAAAACCATAAATCTGAAGAATATTATTCTAATTGAACGAAAATTATCGACGGTTAAATTCGGTTAAGTTCGCTTCTTGTGTGACGCATTTTCGAAAAATCTTTAAATACAGTTTTTTTTAAAGGAAGGAATGGTTCCAAATGTTTAAAAATAATTAAATATTATTTCGACTTAACTATGTCCCTTGGGAGAAGTATTTAGTATTGTTACGTCGGTCATCTAGAATCTTGAAGAAACCTCGCTTATAATTGTGTAGTGCCTAAAACACTCCAGTACATTCTGTACGTATCATTCCATTGTGTTTACAAGGTCAGCACGGCGGGCGTCGGCGACATAATTGCCATTGTAATTTCGACCGTATGGCGAGTGCGTAAAATAACTTCTTTGTTGGTTCTTTTATCTTTAAGTTTATTTTTTAGTTGTTTTTCTTTTTGAATGCTTTATTCATTTTTAGTAAATAACAGGGAATTTCTGGAACTTCTTTTGTGTGTCTGAGTATAAAAGGACCGACAGAGGTCGGAGCAGTCAGTCTACTTTTCAAGCGAGACAACGAAAGGTTCGAAGAGATTTCTAGTGCGATAAAATGTACAGTAGTGTTTTGCGATTGTGTATGAGTGTTTTGTGCTTAATAAAGTTATTTCGTGTGTTTAATTGGTAGTGTTTTTATTTACACACATCAAAAGTGTCTAGGGATCAAGCATTTTTATGCGGATTTCTTGAGATTGAGATGTGGCTTTGTAATAAATTTATGATTTTATAAATTTGTATGGATCCTTTTTGGTGCATTTCATAATTTGAATCAGGAACTGTGAATCAAATTCGAGTAAAAGATGAAAATCAGCTGTCAATATTTTCCCTATAAAAACATACAACGCATTGAAGACATTATTAGTGCTACTGTTTCCCTACTACTGATTAAAACCAACGTTATTATGGAGCGGCGACGTCATTTAAGCAGGGAAGAAATGCTCAGAGCCGTGGGAATGATAGAAGCTGGTTCCCGGCAACGTACTGTGGCTTTAGCTCTGAATACAAGTCAGAGTGTTATCAGTCGACTTTGGACACGTTACCGAAGCACTGGTACCGTGGCTGAGCGCCATGGAGGACGGTATCGCTGCACCACACGGAGACAAGACCGATACATTCAAATCTTAACTCGAAGAGCTCCAACAATAACCGCCATGATGTTAGCCGTGAGGCTTCATCACTCTTCAGGGAACTTAATTAGCGACCAAACAGTCAGAAACCGCTTGCATGAAGTGAACCTTCATTCCCGAAGACCGCTACGGGTACCACCTATAGCAATGCACAATCGTAGGATTCGATATCAATGGGCTCTTGAACACAGAAATTGGGCAGAAGAACAATGGCGTTTCGTGTGCTTTTCTGATGAGTCTCGTTTTGGTATGAGACCGGATACAAGACGTATACGACACTGGAGAACCCCTGGACGCCAACAGCGATTAACCTTTTGACCGCCAGAGCAAAAACGCATCGCCGTGCCCTCCACGCCAAGCCACAAATTCAATGAGATAACCTTGAAAATAGTAGGGAGTCCAAAATGTTATCGATAAACATAATAATTCACGTCTGAATATTTGAATAAACAGCTTATAACACAAAAATAATATTTATTTAACCTCATCTCCTACTGTAAAAACTTAAGACCACATTTATAGCAACTATCAACAAAAAAAATCAACCTTTTGAGATACAAAAATACATATAAAATTGCAGCAAGTTACAGCACTATTCTCTATCAGTTACGCCCCATTGGCATGTATACATGCCAATGGCGCGGGCAACCATCCTTTTTTTTATAATCTCTCGCTTCTGATTAGGGATGTGTAGCTGTATATTATTATAACTTATCGAGTTTATTTATTAAGTTTATATGAACTATAGGTATTATTGTGGAGTGTTTATTTGTAAATATCAAAACAACTATTACCTTTAAATAAAGGGAATTGCATTAAAACTACATATTTATTTTCCAATCATTTAGTTTAATACTTGAGTTATTACAAATACTAATTATATGTAGGTACCTATTTAGGTCAATTACCATATTTTGATATGACATAGCGACAATTTGTATCATAAGAATATTCTAATAAAGGCACTGATTAGACTTATTAGGTAATAAATTTTGAAAACTGCTAAATAGGTAAGTACCTACAGATTTTTAGAGATATTTATACATTTTGGACCTAAGCGAATTTTTATCATTACATGGACAATAAATATTATGCTAGAACGCATACATTGTGTTTGTGACGATAAAATAAAAAATAATAAAAAATCAACAATTGTATATAATCATTATGTTCATTAACAGCCTTGTATTTACCTACCTATCTATATAATTATTATGCTCATTAACAGCCTTGTACTTATTTGTAAAATATCACATGAAAATTGAAAATAATAAAAAATCAACAATTGTATATAATCATTATGTTCATTAACAGCCTTGTATTTACCTACCTATCTATATAATTATTATGCTCATTAACAGCCCTGTATTTACCTACCTACCTATATAATTATTATGCTCATTAACAGCCCTGTATTTACCTACCTACCTATATAATTATTATGCTCATTAACAGCCCTGTATTTACCTACCTACCTATATAATTATTATGCTCATTAACAGCCCTGTATTTACCTACCTACCTATATAATTATTATGCTCATTAACAGCCCTGTATTTACCTACCTACCTATATAATTATTATGCTCATTAATAGCCTTGTACTTATTTGTAAAATATCACATGAAAATAAAAAATACTTAATAAAAAATCAACAATCTATAATATTTTATATAGATAATTTAAAATTAAATTATCTATATAAAATATCAATAAAAAAAATGTCTAAGGTTAATAGCAACCTACAAAAATATTTTATAATTATCTACTGTGCTGGGCTGTGATATTTTTGAAAGCAGGGTGCAGCACACAAATTTACATTACATATCTTGCACATATATCGAGTCATCTTGCGTCTTTTTTCCTTTGTGCATGATTTACATCTTAGGTATTTTCCCATGATTGTGGGCATATGGTCTTTTGAATTACCTGGTAATATACGCAAGGGATTTCTCGCGCTTTCCCTATTGCTAATGGGTCTCTCTAAAACATTGCTATTGTGATAACGTTCTATTATTTGCCGAGTTACGGACAACTGAAAGTCGGCAAATTTTAAATTTGGAGTACCGTGTATCTTTTTAAAACAATAATATGCATTTAAAAGGTGCATGTCGAATATATGGAAAAATAGTTTTTTGTACCATTTTATGGTTTTGCGTATGCACTGCAGGGATGATAGCAACATATCTGCAGTGTCAACACTTCCCATATTCTTCGAATAATCTAAAACGGCTTTAGGCTTGATTACTGGCAATCCCGTACTTCTACTGGTTCTTGCCGATGGTTCCATGTCATTATCATGTATAGTTGATAACATGTATATATATTTTTTGTCCTTCCATTTACAAGCCATAAGAGGACCAGAAAACTGGGTTTCCATTTCATGTAAATTTAGTATTCTACCTAAATTAGGCATACCTTTTCTATTTTTTTTTACGGTGCCGCAAGCATAAATTTGATTATCATATAAATATTTAAATAATATGGGGCTTGTGTACCAATTGTCCACATACAAATGACGATTTGAGCCAAAAAAATCTTTCATTAAAGTGGAAACAACAGCTCCTCCAACGCCTAAATTCGCTGGATCATTTATGTCTGTACTTGCACCGCAATAAACTATAAAATCTATAATCACTCCGGAATCTACATCACATAAAACGAACAATTTAATTCCAAATCGATTTCTTTTTTTTGGCAAATATTGTTTTATTGATAAGCGACCCTTGAATGGCACAATGCTTTCATCAATGCATACATTTCTATGCGGTGTAATAACATTTCTAAATTTTTCCCTCGCGTGAGTTATACATGATTTTATTTTCGACAAAACAGAATTTTCTTCATTTGGTCGGGAAAAATGTAACATGCCAAGAATCATACAAAATCTATTTCTTGACATTAATTTTGAAAATATAGGAGAACTCAATAATATATCTGTAGACCAGTGTTCTTCTATAGATAAATGGCGGTTTCTGGTCATCAGCATCATAATTACAAAAAATATGTACATTTCTGGGACAGTTACATCATGCCATGCATGTAGTCGTGAATGCATTCGCAAATCAACATTTAAAATAAAATAATTGTGGAATTTGTTTGTCATTTCAACAATAAATGACACGAAATCAGAGTCCATAAAATTCTGTAACATATCTAACTCCGTAACAATTTCAGCTGGGGTGAAATGTATACCACAGGTAAACTCGTCAAAAGCAGCAACTTCGGGTGTACGTCTTTGAGCAGTCCACTCAAAAATTGGCGCTGTCTCATAATTTCTGTTATGACGAGCTTGTCCAGAAGTTGAGGGCGTATCTTCAGGCAATTCTTGTTGCTCAGCAATCGTCGGCTGTAAAATAATAAATGTTTTTTTATTTAACTTTAAACTTAAAAGAAATAAAAAATCGACTAAAAACACCCTGCGTAAAAAATACTAATTTTGTAAACTGGTAATACTGTAACAAAAGTGTCAAGAGATTGTTGATTGTTGACGATTGTTGTTAAAATATAAGTTTATTTCAACGTAATACACCACAGACAATTCAACTAAAATGGATTCATGAAGCCTCCGCCAGCCATATTTTCAGTTGTAATAAATATTATATAGTCGAAGGTCATCTGTTTGACCCAAATATATTAAGTTACCTACTGACTACAATACAACAAGTAAGTATAATCTTGACTATTAGCATGTATTAATTGACTATTAATATTTAATAATTATTATATTACTAGCTATCCGCTATATATCCGCTATACTAACAAGAATAATCACGAAAATAGTACCCGTAATAAATTCATAATTACGGTACCTTCGTACTTATCTCATCAATTTATCTGATTTCAGGTGTAAAAAATGTCTGCCAAACGACCGGGATCCCCGTCCATACTGAGTGGATTTTTAAAGATGCGGTGTGTAGAAAAATCCGGAGACACTAAAAAAGAAGCTGCTACACAAACGTTCGTCGAGCCGTGTAAAGAAAATTCAGATGCTGGTACACAAACGCTCGTCGAACCGTATGTTGGTCGTTTGGGAGATAATATATATTATGCTTCAGAAGCATTACCGAAGTTACAATATGAAATCGAACCTTCGGATGAACGTAATAAAAGTTTTTCAAGGTTAATAGCATTCGAATTAGAGAGAGTGCCAGAAGAGAATCGGAGCAATTTATATGCTCATATTCTTAATTTAATTAGAATTTTTAGAGGGGATTCCGATTTGTCGGAAAGCATAGATTTCATTCCAGAATTTCCTTCGGGCACCACACTACCATTAAATATAGAATACAAGAAAATTGATTAAATTTTATTTAATAATTTTCTTTTTATCTATACGCACAGGTTTGTGTATATTGCCTGTACAATGAGCTTCGACGCGAGTTTGCCGGCTCGCTGGCCAGCGGCCTTTATAAGTATGTAGGAAACTGTGCCTATTTATTGATTATTGAATAAGTATGTTAATTATTAAATTAGTTGATTATTACACGTTACCCAATTTTTAAATTTGTTGATTGTTATTTACCTGTTATTGTTAAATTTGTTGATTAAAAATACGTAATAACAAGAAGGCACAGGTACAATAGGCAGGTAGGTACATAGTCCGGCGTGCCAGTTAACTTGTTATTGGTACCTAGGTAGGTGTTAATTATGTGTCCAAAAATAATAAGCAATACAATGTAAATATCTATGGAGTTTCTTTTATTTAATCCTATTATGACAACTAAATCCTATTATGTAATATTCTAAAGGTATAAACGCGAAATTTTGTTACCTACTCTTCCACGCGAAAACTACCGAACGGATTTTAAATGAAACTAAAATAATTAAGCAATAATATAGCTTAATTAAGAGAATAATATCTGATATTAATTTAAAATTAACTTACCTCAAAATCACATTCATTTACTGATTCCGATTCAGAAAACTGATCATCTTCAGTGCCTTCTAAAATGCGCAATAGTTCTTCTGTACTATAAAACTCTTCACTTGCCATTTTTGCGATTATAATATTGGTAGATACCTACTCGATAAAATATTTTTACAACTTTCCGCACTTAACAACACGGCACGCGCTTACGACGTCACCAGTCCGACATCTATTCATGTCAATGGCGCAGAAGGGATTGCATATCGATACTGTGCTAGGGATGCGCATGATTGGCGAAAAGGAAAATATTCAAATCAACAATATCCACAATATAGACAATATGGTATTATACCAAAGAATGTAGTATTTACCTTTTTTCTCAGTGACTAAGCTTATATATTTTTTTTGTAGTTATTACAAAAATTAAGCGAATTAGAGTAATTTCGCTGAAATTTTAATGAAGTTACTTGAATATTACACTACATCACTAGTAGGTACGTATACATGTCATTGGCGCGAGAGAACATGCTTTTTTAGCCATTAATTAAGTTATTTTTTGTCATCAAATATTTGAATAACTACTTGGCAATTTTGTTTACTGTGTACAATTATGTAATAACTGGGGATTCAGTTCATAAACTGTATAAATAAAACACGTAAAAGTAAAGGTTTAATATGTTTATTTTGTATTTATCTATGATCTGTTTCTTGGCATGTATAGGTGTCGTTGGCGCACAGGGCACGATTGCGCATGACATCTATAGATGTCATTGGCGTTCAAAAGGTTAAAATCCTGCCAGGAAGTCCATCCTTATAGTGGTGGAACCATCATGGTATGGGCGGGTATTTGGATCGGCGGAAGAACTGAGTTGATTTGGATCAGAGGCAACCTCAACGCTCAAATTTATGCTGAGACGATTGTATCAGACGTCATCGTTCCTCTACAAGTGCAAATCGGTCCCTTATTTCAGTTAATGCATGATAATGCACGACCGCACACCGCAAGAGTTGTAAGACAGACTCTCGCCGCAGCTAACATCAATGTCCTGCCCTGGCCTGCTCAGTCGCCAGACTTGAACCCGATTGAGCATGCATGGGATATGCTACAGAGAAGAGCTCTGCCGAATATGGAGGGTATCCAGTCGCAAGAAGACCTTTTTTTGTTGTTGCAACGAACATGGGCGGCCATTCCACAGCGTGATTTGGATGAACTCATTTTGAGTATGCCAAACCGATGTTATTGTGTTGTTAGTGTTCGCGGTAGAAACACGGATTATTAATTGTTTAAGTTACCCACCCAATAAAATTTTAAAGAAAACTGTTATTTCAGTCTTTTTTTCGAACTTTAATGTAATAGTGGTTCAAATGTCAAAAATCCCTTTATTAGGAAAATGGCAAATTTCTTTATTAATGCAAAGGTGACTTGGTTTATCGTTACTGTGACAAACGAAAACACTTTATTTGATGAATCCTTAAAGAAAATTTTAATTAATATCAATCAGGAGAAAAGTTATTGCAAAAATATATGTTGATCCCTAGACACTTTTGATGTGTGTATGTGCGTGTGTCAGAAGTGGGATTTACGACGCTCTCCACGTGCTACTGGTGTCGATGAGTGTCAACGTTTACAGACGGCAAGGTAGTACTGAGGAAGTTGGTTCGTTCCTTCGAGCCGCTAGTCGCGTTCCGTCAGACCTGGATTCGGTCGTTGACGCGCTGTTGGATCTCTGCAGGGCTTTATTGACCTTGCTTTGTGAGACGGTGCGCCTGCTTTCCGTTTCCGTGGTGGACCTATGCGGCTCGTGGGAGGGTGCCAGCTTCGCAGTAGGTTTCGGGCTCGGTTACTCCTGCTCTCTTGTGCGCTACTGGTTTGTGACGCGAGGTCCTGTGGGTTGGCTGTGCAAGACGTTTGAGGAGCCGCAACAGTGATGTCCCTGACGGCGTTCAACGCCGCAGTAAAAGACGCGTTGTCGTCGCAGCCAACTTGGGGTTACACTGTGACCGGAGTGGCGTTGCAGAACCACGTCGGTGGTAAGCAAATTTACTCCGCTAGCTTGATACCACCGAAATCGCAGGGTGACACCCCTTGCACACCGGATTCCATCAACCCGGCTTACAAGGCGCTGAGAGTGGAGGGGTTCAAGTACCGTGGCCTAGTCGTGCTCACTTTCGAGTCGGACCTCGCACTCCCCGGTCCTAACTGGCGAGTGCAGGTTCACTACTCGGCGTGATGGGTGCAGAGGCGAGTCGTGTTGCGTCGTGGGAGCAGCGTGATTGGCATGCGCGCGCTAGTGACCGATAGCACGCCGAGAAAATGGCTGCCGGGCGCGAGCGTGACTACTACAGCCGAAAAGCGGCCGCCGAGCGTGAGGCGAAGCGGTTGCAGGAAAAGAAGGAGCGCGACAGACGCTACTTGCAGCTGCGTGAAGACGCGGAAAAGCGGCGACTAGAGGCGAAGGAGCGTTTCGAAATACAACAGAAGCGAGTCGCTGAGGCGCGCGCCGAGCGTCGCGCGCGAGAGGCTGCAGCGCAGATGCGGCACGACGAGCGGATGCAAGTGGAGTGATGTGGCTGCGATGAGTTCCATCACGAAAAGTTATTGGGCACAATGGAACAGTTTGGAGATCCAGGATGGAGTCTTGTACCGTAAATGGGAAAACGCTCGAGGGGACAGCTGTCATCTACAAATGGTTGTCCCTAAAGCTAAGGTACCGGATGTTTTACGGCTCTACCATGATGGATGCTCAGGAGGACATATGGGGGTAAAAAGGACTCTTCTGAAGATCAGAGAGCGTTTTTACTGGATCCACTGTCGAGATGATGTGGAGGACTGGTGTCGCAAATGTACCAGCTGCGCGGCTGTGAAAGGACCCCACACACGAAGCAGAGGTGCATTAAAAGTTTACAACGTTGGAGCCCCTGGGAGCGGATAGCACTGGACGTTGCGGGACCATTTCCAGAAAGTGACAGCGGAAACAAGTACTTCATGGTTGTCATGGACTACTTCACAAAGTGGCCAGAAGTCTTCGCCATTCCTAACCAAGAAGCTACTACAGTCGCAGATAAATTGGTTCAGGAAGTCTTCTGTCGTTTTGGAGTACCCTTAGAAATTCACAGCGATCAAGGAAGGAATTTTGAATCGCAAGTTTTCCAGGAGACTTGTCGATTGATGGGTACACACAAAACCAGAACCACCTCTTACCACCCACAATCCGATGGAATGGTAGAACGATTCAACCAAACGTTGGAGAGATATCTGGCAAAAGTTGTGAAAAGCAGGCAAAGGGATTGGGACAAGCACATACAGCCGTTTCTTCTGTCATATCGGAATGCAGTTCACGAAAGTACGACTGTAACTCCAGCCTTCGCAAACTTTGGAAGGGAATTACGATTGCCTGCAGATTTAATCACTGGAACTCCCCCTGATGTCCCACGCAGTGTAACGGATTACGCGAATGACCTGCGTAAAAGTTAAATGATGTGTATGAGCATATCAATAATATATAATATATCAATACATAACAAAATAGAAGAGCAACAAAGCTTTTCTAATCATGATTGATCCCACTAAACTTGACAGTTTACCTGTTGATAACCCTTATAGGCGTTACCACGAAGCCTCCCAACTACCTGGCTTTGTACAAAATGAGAGTGGAGGGTCAGGATGGTTATGGAGAGACTCATACATCAACATCGACTTTGACAAGCTCTAAGGACCCGAGGAATCCATAACAGAAACACTATCATGTTTAAAATCCTTTTACATGTTATATTTTGGAGCCATCGGAACAACTGTCAACATGGGTGCACTTCTTGAACAAGTCTTGATCCGGTCCCCAAGTTTCACTTCAGACACAGACAAATTGGTGATTTTTTCAGCAAAAGGAACCATCCCTCCCACCAAGTATGTCCCGTCGGTCAATCTAGATCTCAGATTTTCCGAGTTCATGGATGAAACCATCACTGCAGCGTCCAAAGGGGTGACTATGGACAACACTGTCCCGCCTCCTATAGAGCCCGCAACAGCGAGACTAATTGGGACCCAAGACCGAGGTCCTCAGTTCACAGATCCAGGAGATAACATTAAGCTCTCTAAATACCCTCAAATCTCCGAGCAGGACACTTTAGAGTTCAAGGCCAATGTTCAGAAGGCATTCAGAATTGTGATGGAAAGAAAGCCCCAACAGGCACCGCAGTTGCTCATGTCGACCAAGGAAACAGAACTCAACCGGGACCAGGCACCTCCTCAAAAAACAATCGCACGGAGAACGGATCCGATCCCACACATCATTCTTTAGACCTCTCTGTTTCTGAGGCCCTTAGATCACTCCATCTGACAGCCACATACCTCACACTTGTGATGCTGAGAAGGATCACCAAGAGGGATGTTGACATCATCTCCGCATTCGCAAAAACCAACATCCACAGACATTATACAGATATGATTCCGACTCCCTTAGGGATCGCATTACCCGTGCCTGCATATTCTTTCAATTTGGCCATGGCTGGGGCAGTGTCTGTATCAACCGAAGCAGGCCGACATATAGGCACCATCCTGCTGTACTTGATTGGGATGGAAGCCATATTGAAAGCCACATGTATGACCCACATAGCAGGAGCGGGAATCCTTCTAGCCACTCTGTTTGTGGCTGTCCGGAGCCTCTACAATAAATCTGAGTGGGAGACAATACAATGGCTTTCCTATGCAGAACTTCAGCATAGCGTAGGCTCTATCATCAACCTAAGGTTAGAACATTACGCTCTGGTGTCTAGTAAACAGGACACAGTAAAGCTATTCCCATATTGTAGACTGGTTCATCAAAATTACCACCCCAACCTCGGTTATAAAGGCAACGAGGAATTGTGCTATTTCATGGCGTGTCTAATTGACTTCAAAAGCACACCAACAGCAGGAACCGGACGAGCGAAAGGAGCTCTATGGACCCAAAAGATGAACAGCGATCTCAAGAGAGATATTGAGACAGTCGCTAGAGGGATGTATGAGGAGACGGCCACTTTCAACCTGACGCCCATGTTCTCCAATCAGAAGCCACTCAGCACTGCCCGAAAACCAGGACAGACATGGGCTCCACCCGAAGACATAGCCAATGATGATAAGGATGATTCAATAGAATCAAACCACAACATAAAGCAATGGTAAAAGATTATGAAAAAAATTATCAGGATTTCCGGACAACAGATGTCTGAGAAGATGAAGACTCGTTATGACCGGAAGGCAAACAGTAGTGGTTTCGACGAAAGTTCGCTGGTGTGGTTGCATATCCCAGTGCGGAGCAAGGGAAAGTCTCCGAAATTGCAAGCAAAATGGGACCATACCGAGTTGTGACCAGGATCAACGATGTCACCTACCGAATACAGAAGGGTCCGCGAGGTGCGCCTAAGATTGTGCACGTAGACCGATTGGCGCGATACTACGGGACTAATGATGCTCGGGACGAGCATGTCTAAGGAGGGGGCAGTGTTATGTCGGTCATCTAGAATCTTCAAGAAACCTCGCTTATAATTGTGTAGTGCCTAAAACACTCCAGTACATTCTGTACGTATCATTCCATTGTGTTTACAAGGTCAGCACGGCGGGCGTCGGCGACATAATTGCCATTGTAATTTCGACCGTATGGCGAGTGCGTAAAATAACTTCTTTGTTGGTTCTTTTATCTTTAAGTTTATTTTTTAGTTGTTTTTCTTTTTGAATGCTTTATTCATTTTTAGTAAATAATAGGGAATTTTCTGGAACTTCTTTTGTGTGTCTGAGTATAAAAGGACCGACAGAGGTCGGAGCAGTCAGTCTACTTTTCAAGCGAGACAACGAAAGGTTCGAAGAGATTTCTAGTGCGATAAAATGTACAGTAGTGTTTTGCGATTGTGTATGAGTGTTTTGTGCTTAATAAAGTTATTTCGTGTGTTTAATTGGTAGTGTTTTATTTATCCCATACCCAGCTCGTAACAGTATGAACCATAGACATATATATAAAAGAATGTCAATACTTTTATTTACGCCTTTATATCTGGCTAACTAATACATTTAATTTAACTATGTAGTAGTGATTTAATCACTATTTGTATTGATATTCATAAAATAACATTTTACAGTACAACTGTAAAATGTTATTTTATGAATATAATAGCTATGTTTAATTTTCAGCTACTGACTGCAAGGAACGATGGAAGAATATCTGCGGAAGATATGCAAAAGTACTCAAAGCACAAGTTCTGCCATCGGGATCACCAACAACTAGAATCAAGGAATATTATCTGGGGCCACATTTACGATTCCTGAATAATTTTATGAAATCTCGACTTTCTAAAAGTAATATTAAAGCACCGGAAGAGTTAATCACATTATCCGATGATGACAATTATACCTCGTGTGTTCAGTCAAATAGTTCACTTCCAAAACCTACAGAAGGGAATTCTGCTTCACCAGTAACAGATTATATGCCATCAACTTCAGCCACACCAGTGAATAAAAAACCAGCTACACTAAAAGATATCCATAAATCAGCCTACGAGTTTCTCACTGCAAAAAAACAGAAATTAAATAAGAAAACTGATTCAACAGATTCAGAATTAGATCTTTGTTTCCTCAAAAGTGTGTTGCCGGAAATGATGGCCATGACTCCGCTGCAAAAACGAAAATTTAAAATCGGGGTTCTGGGGTAAAATCGGGGGGTGAATTTTGTGTTTTGTCACTTTGTGTTCATAATTTAAAATAAGGGGAGTGAGGGAGCGCGGAGGGAGCGGTTAGCGCCACTTGTCGCATCGTCACGACGCTCAGTGCACTTGTGTTTTCCCTCGCATCGGCCACGTGCCCCGCCATATTTAATTATTGTTATTCTTTGAAAACATGCAGAGAACTCGGAGTGTGTTTAAATGCACTGTTTTAGGGGATATTTGTGAGTTAAAAGACAATGTTCTACCTACCTATGACGATGTTATCAAGTTATATGAATGGACAAGACATCAACGAAAATTGGAGTTAGAAACAGCAAAAGAGCCAATTTTTGCGGAAATAGCAGATATAGTGACATCCAGGATTGAAAATATATGGCGAACTGCGTCTATTCCTTCAGTAACACGAACAAGAATCATACAAATGTTAAAAGCCTATCATTTAAAATACAAAAATCTACTTAAATCTGTGCAGAGACTATCTGAAGATAAATTAGAGATATTTCGGCAAAGCAGTAAGTTACTTTTTGATATTTCAGCATGCAAATGCAAAGAGTTGATTCAGTGCACCTGTCCAAAGGATAAAAAGGTACCTAAACAAGAGCAAGCATTTTTAATTGATCAAAGAACCTGTCGAAGTATGATAATTGGCGGCATCGACGCAATCGTCACTAAGAAGTTGCAAAACACTTTAAAACGGAAACATGAACGAGAAAACCGCCAAAATGTATCTTCAACTACAAGTACATCGTCGTTGGCTGTTTTAAATGTTAGTACTTCTTCGGCAACATCATCAACATCAGATAAAATCGAACTTGAAGAGGTTTCTCAAAATACAAGGAAAAAATCCTCACACATCGACTTTCCGACGCTTTCGAAGACATGTGACAGGTACGGAGTATCAGATAGGGCTGCAGCCGCGATTGCATCATCTGTCTTGTTCGACATTGGCTCTGATATTGACGTGATTGATAGACATAAATTACGCAGACAGAGAACTAAAACAAGAAATAAGTTATTAAATGAGGTGACAATTCCGGAACTTAATGCTTTATACTTTGACGGGAGAAAAGATAAAACGTTAAAAATCATCAAAAAGAGCGGCAAATGCTACAGGACTTTGATTGTCGAAGAACACATCTCTTTAATTCAAGAGCCTGGATCAATTTATATAGGATATGTGGTGCCTAATGTTGGGACAGCTAAAGGAATAGAAATCTCCATAGCAGAGTTTCTATCACGACAAGAAATACTTCTTCATGAACTTATGGCAATCGGCTGCGATGGCACAAACGTGAATACTGGAAAGAATGGTGGTATTATAAGACTGTTCGAGAAAAGACTACAAAAACCACTTCAGTGGATAGTTTGTTTGCTGCACATGAATGAACTGCCTTTGCGACACTTGTTTCTTCATCTCGACGGGTGTACTTCGGGGCCTAAGTCTTTCTCTGGACCTTTGGGAAAAGCACTAGAGACCTGTGAACAATTGCCTGTTAAAAAATTTCAACCTATCGATGGAGAGATGCTTACAGAAATGGCCATAGATTTGAGTACAGATCAACAGTAATTCCATAACATTGTCACAGCGGTAATTACAGGTGTTTTCCCAGAAGATTTGTCAAATAAATCTCCCGGCAAACTTTCACATGCTCGTTGGGTCACACGTGCCAGTAGAATATTGCGTTTGTATGTAGCGACCGAAACACCATCAGAGAAACTGATAACTCTGGCAACATTTGTTGTTCAAGTTTACGCACCATCTTGGTTCCTAATTAAAAATAAGCCCTCTTGCAAGGATGGATCGCGACATCTTTTCTATATAATTTCGGCCTCCAGATACCTGTCAGAAGATCTTAAAAAGATAATTGATCCTGTCATTCAACGAAATAGCTACTTTGCGCATCCGGAGAACACGCTTCTTGCAATGTTAACTGATGACAAGAAGCATATTCGAGAACTGGCAGCCAGGCGCATATTAAAAGCACGTAGTACGCAGCAAACTTCAACAACTAGACAGTTTGAGTTACCCTGTATAAATTTTAATGCTGCGACATACATTGATTTAATAAATTCTGACCAAGACTGAAATCTTTTCTGACCAAGAAATTCGGCACGTCGTCGAAACTGGGGATGAGGATCATTAGACGTTTTTAAGGCTTCCGTGCCATACTCAAGCTGTAGAACGAGCAGTAAAAATGAGGCAGCCATGTCTCAATGCACGGAAAAGGCACGATTAGGTGCAATAAAAGCCAAATTGGAATCTCGAAATGTAATGCCTAAATTTGAGACAAAAAGAGATTTTAAAGCAAATTAATATATTTTTTTTAATAATTATTCTTAATAAGTCACTGTGTTTTTGATTGCAGTTCTTTAATAAATGTCTTAATTAAAGTTTGTATGTCATTTATCACTCATATACCATTAAACTAAGCTCAATAGTTGGTAAAATGTGTACTACTCTTTTTTAGTTTAATTTAGATTGTTTGAGGCCAGTGCGGAGGCAGAAGATGCTGGCCAAAGTAATTGAATAATCACATTTATTTTGACTACAATATAATGCACCTTTTCCCCCCTATTACAAATTAATATCTAAAAAAAAATTTTTTTTCATACATAAACGCTCCACCCTAATACCTACACACTACTGAGCCTGCTGGGAATATCACAGTGAGATTATTGTGTGCGAAATCAAAGGTTTCCCCTACCAAAGTGACCACACTTGCTCGCTTAGAACTTTGTGCTGCGGTTCTTATGTCCAAGCTGATACGAACAGTTCATGAAACTTATCGTGCACGTCTTCCTATTGCAGGAACTTTCGCGTTCTCGGATTCTACCATCGCTCTTTCCTGGATACATTCTTCACCGCATCGGTGGTCAGTATTTGTCAGCAACCGCGTTGCCCAGTGTCAGGAGAATTTACCTCCTGAAAATTATTATCACGTCGCCGGGTGTGAAAACCCGAGCGATTGTCTATCGCGTGGTATGTTACCTTCGCAGCTCATGTCACACGATTTGTGGTGGAACGGTCCATCGTGGATCCAACACCCACCTTCGGAGTGGCCCGTAAAACCTTTTACTCCTTCCAATGCAGGTCAATTGCCTGAACTCAGGGCAAAGGTACTTACTGCGACAGTTCAATGTGAACCTTTGATCCTAAATGAATTAGCTCAGCGTATATCCTCTTGGGATAAGCTTCTTCGGATTGTCGTTTATATCCTTCGTTTTGTAAAGAAGGTTTCTTCTCCTAGCTTGGTCAGTAATCTTATGACTGCAGAAAAGGCTGTGATTCGTTATGTTCAAAGAGCTCACTTTGCAGAAGATATCAAAGCTCTTAATAAAGATAAATTGCCTTCAAAAAAGCTGCTAAGCTTATTCGTGTTTCTTGACGAAGATGGGATGTTGCGCATTGGAGGTAGACTTTCTAATTCGGACTTGCCATTTGAGGCCAAGCATCCTCTTCTGCTCCCTAAGCATGACCCTGTGGTAGATCTTTTAATTGATCATTTCCATGTTATGAACTGTCATACAGGCCCAGGTCTGCTTATTTCTATTTTGCGCCAACGTTTCTGGATATTGGACGCCAGGACTGTTGTAAGGGCTAGAGTGCGGAAATGCAACTACTGCTTCAGAGTAAATCCATCACACCCAAAGCCCATGATGGCAGATTTACCTTCATATCGTGTGTCGGAAGCTAAAGCCTTTGTTCATACGGGTGTTGATTACGCAGGCCCAGTCCGTATAACGCTTACTCGTAAGAGGGTCAGCATTCACAGAAGGCATATATCTGCCTATTTGTCTGCCTTGTAACTAAGGCCATCCATATCGAGTTAGTTTTGGAGCTGACTTCGGATGCCTTTTTAGCTGCATTTAAGCGGTTTATCTCTCGTCGTGGTCCTGTCTCATCCCTGTACTCCGACAATGGCACCAATTTTGTGGGTGCAAAGGCACAATTGGATAGTATATTCAAAACTCTGATTGACTCCGAGTTTCAAAGTGCTCTAAAGCAGGAGCTTAGTAAACGCCGAATAGAGTGGAAGATGATCCCACCTCGGAGCCCACACTTCGGTGGAATTTGGGAGGGGAACATTAAGAGCTTGAAAACTCACCTTCACCGTGTGATCGGAGATCAGCTTCTCACTTACGAGGAGTTGCAGACAGTATTGGTTCAGATAGAGTGCATTATGAATTCTCGTCCACTTACTGTTGTGTCTTCTGATCCTTCACCAGAAGTTATAACCCCTGCGCATTTTTTATGTCAACGCCTTTGCAGTATTTGCCTGCCGTGGACTTGAAAGACGTGCGCATTAACTTTATTCAACGTAAGCAATTACTTGATAGCATGGTTCAGTCTTACTGGAAAAAGTGGCGTTTGGAATATCTGCACACGCTGCAAGTCAGGCAGAAGTGGAACTCTCCTGACCGTCCTATAGAAATCGGAACTGTCGTACTTGTTGGACAGGATGATTGCCCTCCTTTAAGATGGCCATTAGGTGTAATCACGGAAATTCATCCCGGTTCTGATAAAGTGGTTCGTGTTGCGACGGTTAAAACGAAATGTGGAATTTTCAAGCGTCCGGTTGTAAAACTGTACCCCATACCAACGCAATAAGAATCATTATCACTTTTCTCATATTATTTAGTTCCTATAATCTAATTAGTTTAATAAACATAATTTAACAACCATGACTCATATACCTTTATTAATTTGTCTTCTTTTGAAAGTTTCTGCGAACTTCCAAAGCCGGCAGCATGGTTATGCGACCCAAATTAATTTATTTAATATTTATTTCATTCGTTTCAAATGGTTTCTATGTTAGTATCTGAAGCTATTTGGTTTACGCGCCATAAGGATCGCGCTCTTGGATTGGCTGAACCTGGCGACACTAGCGCCGTAGTTTTGGCTACGACTCACCGAGCGCCGACCAATGACATTCATTCCGAACTTTTTTGAAAACCACGGTGCGTCTTCTCACGTATTTTTTGGTGAAATTCGTTTTTTCTCCGTGATGGACAATTTAAAGGTTTCAAGAAACTTAATATAAATACCCAGCAGTGACCTGACAATCTGTGCTCGTGAAAGTGCTTCACGGTGTGAGCTGTGTGAAGAAGCTGGTGCGAGGCGTTTCTGAGCTGGTCTGAAGGTTAGTGGGCCAATAGTTTTCGGTGCTGACGTCGAAACCATTTCTCATTCTTCAGTTCACAGGGTGGGTTTCATAGGAATCAACATAATTATTGACAAACAGAACTTTCATAATTAATCTCCCCGCGTGTAGTCGGCTATTTACACGCCGCCACACCAATGTTAAAAATTATTCTAAATTATTTAAAAAGATTTGTATTATTGCAAAATCTAAATTCTTAAGCGAGACCATTAACAATTCTAATATCAAAGTTAAAGCCACTTGGAAAATCATTAACAATGAAACGGGTAAATCTGTTAAACAAGATAATCACCTTGAGATCATGGTGGGTAACAAATTAGTTAACAAAGCAGCCGACGTAGCCGAGGCTTTTAATGAGTATTTTGCCAGCATACCTATAGCGACGACTCGTTCCCTAAGTTCGTCGCCGTCTAAAGCCGAAGATCTTTTGCATAGCAGCGTGTCTAAATGTGGTAACGTATTTAGTTTCGAACATGTAACGCCTCGTGATGTGGTTAACGTTTTTAATTCACTTAAGTCTAAAAACACAGGTGATTTTTGGGGCATTTCTATTAAACTATTAAGTAACATAATCGACATTGTAGCCCCTTGTCTTGCTGTTACTTTTAATAAATGCGTTGATTTGGGGACTTTCCCTGATCTTATTAAGAGCAGTAAAGTCATCCCTCTATTTAAATCTGGCAGTAAAAATGATATTGGCAATTTTAGACCAATTTCTATTTTACCTGCATTTAGTAAAATTTTTGAAAAATTAATTCTCAAACAGTTGTTATTACATTTTAACTTAAATAATCTCCTTCATAATGATCATTATGGCTTTACAAAGGGTCGTTCGACTACGGATGCAGGTGTTGCTTTGCTAAAACACATATTTAACGCATGGGAGAACGCGCAAAATGCAATCGGTGTTTTCTGCGATCTCTCTAAAGCTTTTGATTGCGTACATCACGACACGCTTTTACGGAAACTACGTCATTACGGTGTTCAAAACGAGGCCCTAAATGTGATAGATTCGTATTTACAAAATAGATTCCAATGTGTAGACGTAAATGGCGCGAAATCGGTGGCGGTTCGGCTTGGTGTACCTCAAGGTTCAATACTGGGTCCATTTTTATTCTTGGTTTATATTAATGATCTACCATATTATTTAAAAGGTTTTTGTGACGGTGTACTATTTGCAGATGATACCTCTCTTATCTTTAAAGTAGATAGGTGTAGGAACATCACTATTTAGTATGTAAATAGTATGCACATCACTAGATGTTATCTATGTATCCGGTTCCTATTTGTCATTCCAGTGAGACACTCTAATGTCGGTCCCCGTCTGTGATACTACTACTAACTGTCTGTCTGTATCTATTGTGTATAACATGTAATAAACCAAGTCAACCTCACCGGTGTCTTATTCAACAAGCCTACAGAACATAACAATAAGAATAGACACAATTTTGACGACGTAAATAGCACGCTATCAATGGTCACGGATTGGTTCACAACAAACAACCTTGTTCTTAATGCCAAGAAAACTAAAATAATTAAGTTCGCTTTACCTAATGTCAGAAATCTAGGTCCCAATATTATCCTCGCCAATCAAGAGCTGGAAACTGCCGACTCTGCTGTATTTCTGGGCATAAAAGTAGATTCAAAATTACAATGGGGCTTACACATATCAAGCCTAGCGGGAAGGCTAAGTTCGGCCGCATACGCCGTCAGAAAAGTAAGACAATTCAGTGACGTTGATACAGCACGGTTAGTCTACTTTAGTTATTTTCACAGCGTTATGTCCTACGGTATTCTGCTGTGGGGCAAAGCTGCTGATATTCAAAATATATTTGTTCTGCAGAAGCGAGCGGTTCGTGCAATTTATCAGCTGGGTGTGCCCGAGTTTCTCTTAGAGATATTTTTAAGGAGATTGGTATTCTCACGGTTGCTTCTCAGTTCATCTTTGCCAACATTTTATATACATACATAACATACATACATAAACTCACGCCCTTTTCCCATGGGGGTAGGCAGAAACCACAGAACGCCACTTGCTACGATCCTTACATACTCCTTTTGCTTCGTCCACATTCATACATCTGGTCATACTCGCACGCCGGTTACGAGTACTACGCACCTGTCCTTTCAGAAGAACGGCACCAATAAGATCAGTGTATGTCTCACATCTGCCTTGTAAATACCTTTTGTTAATCGCCTTTCATTCATCCTTTCCACATGACCGAACCACCTTAGCATACTCTTTTCAATTTTTGTCACTACATCTTCTTTTAAACCGCAACGTTCTCGTATAACCTCATTCCTCAATTTATCATTCAGAGTTACACCACACATGCTTCGCAAAGAACGCATTTCCACAGCATTAATCCTACTTTCGTGCTTCGTTTGCCACACCCAACATTCACTGCCATACATAAGAGTAGGCACCAGCACACCATTGTGAACAGCCAGCCGAGCCTCTTTTGACATCGACTGGTTGGTCACCACCGCATGCATAGCACCATTTACTCTATTTCCCGCGTTTACTCTCCTTTCTACATCTGCGTCAATCTTTTCATCTCTTGTAAACATACTGCCCAAATATACAAACTCACATTTACGTACAACAACATTTTATATATTAGACAAAATATTCACCTGTACACTAAAAACAGTGATATTCACAACTTTAAAACCAGAAATAAGCATAAACTACGCGCTCCTTTTCACCGGCTTCACTAAGTTCATAATTCATTCGTAGGGCTCGGTATAACATTTTATAACAAACTGCCTTCTTCTTTTCTAGACTTGCCATTTAATGCATTTAAAGCCAAAGTGAAATCTAATCTTTGTTCAAAAGCTTACTATTTCATTAACGACTACGTAAATGATAAGAATAGCTGGTCGTTGAGTTGAACACAAGACAATGTTTGTAATTTATGTTCTTTCTCCAAAATTAGTTTACTGATAATATGTTATGTCTTTTTTATGTTTTATTATTATATACCTTTTATTATTGATTGTAGTCAATCGTAATATTAACTTACACCATAGTATTGTATCGAGTCTGGTTCTTCTAACCAAACAGACAGATGTGTTGCTGGAGAGTTTGTTCCGCCACTTCTTCTTTCGTTTGCGAAACAAATTTTATGGCATGCGAATTAGCATGCAGATTTTGGACTTGGCAGCGAAAGTGTTAATAAGAAAAAATTGGCACAGACCGCTATAACCATGCCAAAAATATATGGAAAAAAAAAGTCCTACCCTAAGTACAGACCGCAACCAACATAATTAGGACCCTTCTTTCTAGTAGAAGTTTCTGTAAAGTTCACACTCACCCATCTACTGGTATGACGTCTGGTACTGTAGTGCCAAAATTTACACTACGGCTCAGATATCTATTATAGATGGCTCTGAAACCAAGTGCGGTGCATTTTTTATTACTCTGTGGTTGTGACTTTGTGACAAAACGAATTGAAGCCAGTGGCGTTTAGTGTGTGAAAGTCTACCGCAATAATGTCGTAAGTACTTTTGTTTTATTGCATATTTGTAATAATGTAATATATTGAATTTTTCTAGAAAATGTACACGTTACAATGGTGCATAATTGTCATACTTTTTTATTCTCCAAAGTTGATAAATTTAGCAAAAAAAAATGTCAAGTGCCATTTGAGTTTGTTTACGACCGGTTTCTGATTTGTTTTCGGACTGTAGAAATTCTTACTATCTGGAATATTTAGTTCTAAACAACAAATCAATTACGTGTATATTTTTAACAGATTCAACGAAATGAATAACATGATACGCAGCGTTGAAGTGCTTGGCACTTGAGAGACGGATAACGTTTGTAAATGTAAGGTTTGTGCAGACGAGCTTTCGGTGTAGGATTTTTGAGTTTACCTGGCGTGTTAGGCTTGTACTTTTTTGTATTGGTTTATTATTTGCATTATCTTAGCGTTTTATTTAACCATTCAATTAATTTATTCTGCACTGCACATAAATAATACGGCATTTAACACATCTTTCTATTTGCACGGCAATAACTTACTACTTACCTACCTAACTTATATAATTATAGCGTCATTTATTTCCAAGTCAACATGTAATTATTTTCACTGCAATGAGACATTAAAACTGGTGGATTGTGAAACTGGCGGACTGGTGGCTGTGTTTTTTCTGCTTTTAATCTGCTTATTTTCTTTATAATGTGGACTGGTGGATTGCGTTCTGCTTTTAATCTGCATTATTTTTTTAAGCATAAAATGGGAACATTAAATAAACATAATATATGGCTATGTTTTAGATCAAATGAGCAAAAGAATGAGTTGGTGGGCCCCAGCCGCCGCTCATCGCCAGATCCATCCAGCCCATCGCTGAAAAGAAAGCGGCCGGAGGAGCGGAGAGGAGAGAATGAGCCTCCCCGGAAGAAGCGGATGCAGTATGTATTAATTCATTCATTTTCATTTTAACTTAATTACTGATAAACAACATTTACTTTAATTAACTTTCACTTATTTTTATAGATCACTATCGCCTGAGCCGTCTTCGGTTTCTCCGAAAACACCACCAACACCACCTACACCACCAACACCACCATTCATTTTGCCGGTGAATGTTGAATTTGGTTAGTATTATATTACTAGCTGTACCCGACATGCGTTGCAAGGCTCTTTTTCCTACTACCCTACCTACCTTCCTACTACCCCTACCTACCTTTCTTCTACCCTACCTACCTACCTACCTTCCTACTAGCCTGCCTACCTACCTTCCTACGTACCACTTTCTCACCGTTGTAACCTTCCCTGAACTTCCACAAATATTTCAAGACTAAAATTAGCCAAATTGGTTCAGCCCTTCTCGAGCTTTAGCGAGACTAACTGAATTGCTATTAATTTTTTTATTTATATAGTTAGATTACATTGTGTCTTGAAGTAAGAGGTATCAAAAATGACATGTAAGAAATAAGTTATGTTATGTTGTTACAGATTTTGAAGATGTGGACGACATTCTTCTGTCCCCGGGCACATCTGTGGCTGACACCGTCCCTAACTCGCCCAGTTCTCTGGACTCGCTGGTAATGCGATTACCAACTACAGAGAACTGGGCAGTTGTGTGTGCCACTCCCCGAAAAAACCCCGGGAGGCAGAAGTCTGTCAGCGACTCTGAATGAATTACTTTTACTTTACTTTTATACTTTTTTTTAGTTTTATTAAAATAATTATGATTGGAGCATCACAGTATTTTTATTTACTTTGGTAGTTTGATTGTCTTTATTTGATAAGTGTTAAATGTTGGGAGCGAGGTGGAATCAACTGCAGTTCCAAGTACTAGCAAACCACCACGACTATTGGTTGTTGGCAAGCCTTATTTATTCTGCAGCTGTTGCTACTTCCAATGAAGTTGTTAGACTGGTTGACGATAGACTCTGACAGTGACATAAACAATGGACAATGACGAGCCGCTTCATGATAGTATGTGTGGTGGAAATTAGATACAAAGGGTAATAAAAATAAAAAACTTGGGGAAAAGTTCATAGTTTATTGGGGGAGCCCCGATGAGTCATTTGGACAAGAACGATCACCAGGGCTCCCCATAATCAATACGCTCCAGGAGCCACATTTGCCACACGCTGAGAGCCGGTGGTTCCGGCGGTGGTGCTACTGGTGCAGGCCACCACAAAAAAGGTCCGTCCCTACAAAAAAGGAAATTATGATTTGTAGTAAACTACCGAATATGAACCTGCACAGAAAACCAAATAGTATATGCATAATATTAGCCTATAATGTTCCCATTGCTGGGACACAGGCCTCCTCACTATGAGAGGAAATGGGCTGTAATCCACCAAGCGGGAAAACTAAAATGTAAAAAATATTCTTGAAAATATCCTTGGTAGATCATGTATGTGCCAGTCAATCAAATTCAATTATTACCAGGAGAGCCACATGTGCTCAAGGAATTATTGCCAGACTTCCTTGTCTTCAGTCTTATAATAAGCCTTTTTGATAGAGACAAGTTTGATGTGGGTTTTTAAATTTTCATCGCTAAGTTCTGTAACGACTTTGGCAACTTGTTATAAAAGCGGATACTGTTTGTAAGAAATGACTTGCTTGTTTTAGTAATCTAAATTTGGGTATCACAATATCATGTCTACTGCATACATTTTTGTGAACATACAAAATACTTTCTAAGATATAAAGAGAAGGCAGTTGAACAAGTATGTACTCACCGAATGTCCATGTAGTCGCCGTCTTCCGGCCTGTACACCAGCAGCGGATGCAGGTTGAGCTCCAACCGCCGCATGCGATCGGCGATTGGAGTCAAAAGCACCCGCATCTGTCGAAGTAAACAAATAATGAAAGTAGGTATGAAAGGATCGTAGCAGGTGGCGTTCTGTGGTTTTTGGGCTTGCCTCATGGGAAAAAGGCGTGAGTTTATGTATGTAGGTACGTAGGTATGCACGTACCTACATACATAGCTCACGCCGTGTACGTACGTGTAGCGTATCGAGTGACCATAAAAATGTGGCGTGTATTATTATTATTCCGTAACTTGAAACGAATAGCCTAAAACTTTTGAATTATTGGCACTAAACATTCAATAACGGTATATTATACCTCGTCCACCGCCTCCACCAACGTACGCAGCGTGCCCGCCGCGTCCTGGATCTGGTGGTGCTGTCGCACCACCTCCACGTTTTCATAAATGTCTGAAATTAAAAAAAAAACATTTAAAATAACAGAAGTACCTAATCAATGCAATTTGAAGTAAATGAAATATTCATTCAGATGTTGATACTTACTCGTCGCTGGCACTGCTGCCTGGTGCTGATGCACTAGGGCCACAACAAACGCGGCGCATTAGGCGGCTCCAGAAGCCCGACATTGTTTTTAACCTGACCGCGCGAATAAAACTTATCTGACTGACAATTATGAACGAATGAATGAATGACAAAATAAAATAATGTTACCATACACTTCTTTGATAATATACTAATATGCCCACTAAATGTATGGATAAATTAGTTTCAGTAGCTGAATAGTGTATTATTTTGTCCATGGCGAGTCTTATTACTCATAATATCTTCTACAACAAACCTTATAATTTAATATAAACTGCGATGCCGCGGGTGATAAAAAAGACATTTTAAACATAAGGGTTCCGAGTGCGGCGGATTCCTCAAGTTTAAAATGTGTTTTATATTGATTGGACTACTAATTGTTTTCAATGATCTTTTGTATGCGAAACTCGCCGGCACCCTTTTGTTAAAAAAGTCTTTTTTAAACAAAGGGGTTCCGGCAGTTTCGCTTACAAAAGATTATTGATAACAGTCGGCGGCAAAGATTAGTTGTCCAAAAAATATAAAAGAACTTTTAAACAAAAGGGTGCTAGCAGTTAGAGTTAGAACTTTAACAAAAGATTATTGAAAACAAAAGGCGGCATAGAATCTATGACGCCGATTGTTTTTAATAATCTTTTGTAAGCGAAACTGCCAGAACCCCTTTGTTTAAAAGGTCTTTTGTATTTGTGAACTACTAATATATTATTATGCCGGCAATGCGGCGATACTTGGGGGAGTCAAATGTCCAGCTTCGGACGTCTTTGGGCTGAAATGGTCACTTCTGTTTTGCTTTCGTGGTGAACAGACGTACTCTACGCGCTCTCCCTTTGATATCTCTCTTACCTTTTGTATTTTGACCGTTGCTTTCTTTCTGGACCTCCGATTTGCCCTGTGATTACTTTGGCTTGTGATACTGGACTCTGATAATACCTCGTGATTACCTTGGCTTGTGTATTTGGACTTGGAAATACCTTGTGATTATTTGGTGTATCGTACGGAACTGCGTAGTTATCAAGAACTTTGTGTGTGAAGTGTGGTGAACCTTGGTGATCTTTCAGTCTTTCAAAAATATGGCATACAACTCGAATATGTATGTAGATGATACCAATTTGTCGTAATATTTCGACATTAATGACCTAGTTCAGCTAATACAGCAAATATAATAATTATATGTTTTCACATTTCGAAGTACAAATTGAATTTTTTCATTCACCCACGAAAAAATGCCGTCAATATTGTTATTTATCTCTTTTAACGTTTTCTACATATGCATATTATTTTTGATCAGCTGTATATACATACAGCAAATATAACTATCTGTAGAAATACACGTTTCAGTACATTTCTACACTTGTCGCGCGAAACCATTTATAATATGTAACTATGCAATGGTGGTATGAAAATATTGTAACGTAGTACGTTACACTTCTCAATTATTAACATAATTAGCATAATAACAATAAAAACACATCAAAGATGCAATGTTTACATTCATGTGTCAACTGACAAGGACGAGCCACAGATAAAAATAAGTAGTGCGGTGACAATCAATACTTACTAAGAGCCAGATAATGCATAATATCGGTCGCGCAAGTGAGGATTTGTCTACGGCTCGCATATGTCCCATCGCTATATAAGCTGCCAACTCCATCTTTTCGTTTTGACACAAGGAATTTTAGTCCCGAAGCGATCACACGTCTCACCAGATCCTAATTGTCCAGTGAATTACACACGTGACGTCACGGACGTCAAGTCGCTCGGTTCGCCCTGTCGTTGCTTAGTGTTTATAAATAAATAAACCCATTTAATAAAAACAATAACTATACTAAAACTTTATTCATACAATAATACAAGACACGAAACGTTATCTAGTGCGAGAGTGCAGTGTATAATTAGTAATTACTGTGTAAACTTCTACCAGTTCACCAGTGAACATAATCTACCCTAAACATAAAAATATAAAAACAAATCCAGTGAATAGACTTGAAACTAGCTGTGAAGTGACGCCCGATAGTATGCCCCAATACTGTCTACCCCTAGTGCCGTTCTATGGTGTTAACGAACCATAAAAACTCCCATCAAAACATAATTTAAAACAGCGCCATCTACCGATAGAGCGCGGATTTGTTTCTGCTTAGTCGAAGCTGGATCATTAATTAACAGCTGTAACTTGCGTTTCGTGCGAAATACACGATGCCAGCAGCGAAGTGTGGTGGTTGCGCCAAATTTTTATCGCCGATAGAGGCCGCTCAATGTCGGCAGTGTAATGCTTTTTATCATCGCGTTTGCGTCCGCCTGCCAGGTTCGGGTACTGTTGCACCTTCCTGGCGCTGCCCTGACTGCCTTAAAAATGTGGTCAGGGATAATAAGACGGAGACACCTGTTCGAGGTGGGTCGGACCCTGCCCAGCCAAAGGAGCACAGCAGCCCCGAGGAGCTCATGGACATGGACAGTCCGTTAAACAGCACGGCCCTGGACGCTACAGTTAATTTCTCTCCCGACTTCGCCGACGAGCTGCGGTTATTTAAAGAGGAGTTGCGTGCCGAGTTTCGTCTGATGCACATGGAATTCCAGGAGTTACGCACGGAGATGGCTCAACTGAAGGATTCCCTGAAGACATCTGATGAGCGGTTGGATAACATGGAGGTGCGAGTGGGCGCCCTCGAACAAAAGTTGCAGCAAGCAGTTCAGCCGGATAGGGGTCCGTTGGAAAACACCATCGCTGAACTGAAATGCCAGTTGAACGAGCGCGACCAAGAACTCTTGCTCAATGATATCGAGGTGACTGGTATCCCGGAGAGCAGGGATGAGAGCACCCTGCACCTCGTTAAGGTGCTTGCCACTAAGCTTGGCTTCAACATTGACGAGAGGGACGTAGTCCATGTTGAGCGAGTCGGTTCCACGCGCCGTAATCGAGTCGAGACTTCGGACGGCTCCATTGCTGCCGAGCGACCGCGCTGTATATCCGTGCGCTTCGCTAGGCGCGCCACGCGCGACACACTACTACGCGCTGCTCGAGTCCGACGCGGTTTAAGTACAGGTGACCTCGATGTCACTGGGCCGCCGCACCGAGTTTACGTAAACGAACGGCTAACACAAGCGAACCGCCAGTTATTTTATCGCGCCCGTCAGGCAGGGAGCCAAAGTAAATGGAAATACGTGTGGACAAAAGAAGGGAGAATACTTGCTCGCAGAGAAGATGGTCACAAAGCCGAACGAATTAGGTGTGAAGACGATATCAGTAGGATTTTTGGGTAATGGCCGGTTTGTACATCCAAACGATTACTATAAACTTGTTTCGTATTTCTATTGGCCCAGACAATATTACCTTCTTATTTCTTTACTGTTTTATTTTATTTTTATTTTGGTTTGCTCGTAAAGGATTTTTGAATATTCTGTTTTATGTTTTAGTGTTGTGTTATGTAGACAGAATGCAAGTAATCTCCCTCAAAATTACTCTCATAAGTATCTTGTTTAACTGTTGGAGAAGCAGGTGTGCAACTAATGTATTAAGAGTGAGTGTTAGCCTCACTAAAGTAATATTAGTTGCTTTGTTTACATATCTTAAGCTTTGTTTTGTTTTTGCGCACCATAGTAAGCTGCATATTTTCCAGTTTTTTAACACTACTCATCATTATCTACACTTACTTATCACAAAACTTCTCACACATTTTATTGACTTATTATTTACATGCTACAGTTTAGAATCTTTGTTTCATTTAATATTGCATAGAATCACAAATGATTAAGACTAGAAATTTGAAAGTTGGCTTGTTTAACGCGGGGTCGCTGGGATCGCGCCATGACGAGTTTCTTGTAGCTATGGAGAATGTCGACGTGGACATCATGGCAATAAATGAGACTTGGCTCAGGCAGGGCGAGGAAGGCCGTGCACCGACAGTCCCGGGCTACCGACTGCGGCACGTGCCGCGCCCGGCCGGGGTGCGCGGCGGGCGTGGGGGCGGTGTGGGTTTCTACCTGCGCCGCGGAGTGCGCGCGCGCACCGTGCCGCACCCGCCTGCGTCGCAAGTCGAGCAAATGTGGCTCAGACTGAACATCATCTCGCAATCAGTCGTGATTGGCACAGCATACAGACCGCCGTGGCTTGATGTAAATGTTTTTCTGGACGCTATCACTGACTCGCTTTCTTCTTTTACCAACGCGGACAAGGTTCTCCTGGTGGGCGACTTCAATATAAATGTTCTGAACCCATCTGACAACAAAACCAAGCTCCTAAATAATTTTTTACATTGTTGCAAGCTTAGACAGATTGTTAAGGAGCCAACCCATTTTACAGATCATAGCGAAACTCTAATTGATATTGCGTGCACTGACGCCCGTGTGTGTGGGCACTCAGTTTCTCACATACCGGAACTCGGACAGCACGCTATTATAAGTGTAGAATTAAGTTTTAGAATAGAGAAGCCTATCCCGCATTGGATTACATATAGACCGCTTAAAGACATCCTCCCTGATTTTTTTAATGAAGATTTAAATAAAATAGACTGGGAACATATTGAAAGCATTCAAGATGTGAACTCAATGGTAGAAATGTTTAATCAGTACGTTTTGGCGCTATTTGATTTGCATGCACCCATCAAAAGGGTCTTAATTAAAGAAAAGTCGCTCCCCTGGATAACCTACACCGTTAAGGAAATGATGAAGCTGCGTGACAAGTCCCATCTAAAGTCGAAAACTCTAAAGTCGGATAGCCATAGAAAGTCTTATACAGATTTAAAATACCTCGTAAGAGCGGCAATTGAGACTGAGAAGTGCGTATATTTTAAAACTTATATCAATAACAATATTAAGCAGCCGAAGAAGTTATGGAGTCATATAAAGTCAACTATTGCCACCACAAAACAATCGGAGCACGGTCTGCCACACTTCTGTAACAACCCTGATACTATTAATCAGCACTTCCTGAATGTACCCGGCAGTGGGCAGGTCGCTACTGCTGATTTAAATTATTTTCAACATCATCGTCATGGTGACAGCAAATTCCAACTTGAGCCTGTTCAGATGGAAGCCGTGTTGCAGATTTTGCGTGGTCTTAAATCCAACGCTCAGGGCTCTGACCGAATCTCTCTGGAGATGCTGATGTTGACACTTCCTCGTACGCTCGCAGTCATCACAGCTATCATCAACAGATCAATAGAGACCTCCTCCTTCCCTGACCTGTGGAAAATGGCAATTGTTAGACCCATTCCTAAAGTGCCAAACCCCACTAGCGTGAGGGATCTCCGCCCAATTAGCCTGCTCCCTTGTATTTCTAAGATTTTGGAAAAGGTAGTCTGCAACCAGCTTAGAGCATACCTTGAGCACCATGATATTCTACCAACAGCACAATCTGGATTTCGTAGGGGTCACAGCACGACAACCGCCCTGTTGGATGTAGTTGGGAACATTCTTGAGGCCAGAGACAGAGGCATGGGAACCCTCCTTGTCCTTCTGGATTTTTCTCGTGCTTTTGACTCTATTAATACGTCACTTCTTCTTGCCAAGCTGTCTTATTATGGTTGTAATGCTGAAACCGTTCAATGGTTTGAAAGTTACCTCACTGATCGTTCACAGCTTGTCCACGTGTCGAGTGACAATGGAGATATCATGTGTTCTAGTCGACAACACGTGGGCAGGGGCGTACCGCAGGGATCCTGGGCCCGCTCCTCTTCATCTTGTACAGTGCTGATATTACTAAATGTTTGATTAACACCAAGTTCCATCTCTACGCTGACGATCTGCAGATGTACCTCTCGTTTTGCTCCCAGGATACTGCTGAAACAGTAGAAAGCATTAATGACGATCTGAAAAGGATCTCCGAATGGTCTAGAAGAAACTCGCTGGTTCTGAATCCTACCAAGTCAAAGTATATTGTGATGGGGTCCAGAGACTTCCTGAACAAAATGCTTGCTTGCAACTTGGATATTACGATTGACGGTTGTGGGATAGAGAGGGTTCTAGAAGCTCGTAATCTTGGGGTAGTTTTTGATGGGCAGCTGCACTTTGAAACCCATATTTTAGAAGCTGTACGCAACTGCTTCTACCGAATCAAGCTCTTGTATCGTGTACGTCCCTACATTAGCGTGGATATGCGGGTCATGCTCTGTGAATCTCTGGTGTTATCCAGACTGAACTATGCTGATGCTGTGAATGGGGCATGTATTCTCGGTAGAAGTCAGAAGCTTATCCAGCGGGTGCAGAATGCCTGTGCAAGGTTCTGTTATAATGTGCCGCCCAGAACCCATATCACCCCTTTTCTGAATAAGGGTAATTTGATGAGAATGTCAGCGCGAAGAACATTACACCTGGCTACCCTACTTTTTGGCACTATTCTCACAAAAAAACCAGACTATCTTTATAAAAAGCTGACTTGGTCACGGGATGTGAACCAGATAAAGACGAGAGCGTCGTCATACCTGATGTTGGCATCCTCCCACAGAACTGCTGCATTTCGTGGTAGTTTCAAATTCGCCGCCAGTCGCTGCTGGAATGACCTCCCGCCACCTTTTCGTGCTATTAAAACAGTTGGTACTTTTAGAATAGCATTCAAACGGTACTTACTCCAACAACAAAAAAATACCAATGGATAAACTTACCCGTTTTCTGCACGCATTTGGCAATGGTGACCGGAGCGTCAACTATTAAACATACTAGCGTCTGGCAGCGAATACTCGATTCCAGGTTGACATGCAGAGCTTTGTTTGGCCGTGGAGCACTGATTATTGTTATTGTTTCACTTTTTTTTTTGTTTTTGTTTTTTCCTTTATGTAATAACTGGTAATTGATCAGTACTTGTTCACCATTTCTTATTTGATCCTAGTATATATTACATGAACACTGCACACCATTAGTTAATATTAGAGTATAATGTGAATTATTGTGATATTTTGTTTGTTTCGCTGACATTAAAATTTAACTTTTGTTCCCTAAATGCATAGATAATATGCTGCGCCGGCGGCGTCCGTTCGTTTGTCAGTGTTGCCATTTACACTCTTGGCATAGACAAATACGGTAGTTCGTTGGATGTGACATATTATTTTGATATTTATAAATTATGATACCTTAGCTGTAGATATTTATCCTCGCATACCATATTTTTTCTGTCATATTTTTTATTTCTGTGAACGTGGCGTCACCTGGGGCCCTATCAGAATACCAGCGCTGTGACATTCAAAAATGTTGCAGCATCGTGCTGAGATAGTGGCCTTTTGGCCTCGTACGGGACTTATTTTTAATTAATACTGTTATTTTTTAAGTGTTCCTCTTGTTTTTTTTTTTTTTTGTTAATCTTTTATTATTGATTTCTTGTCCTGTGTGAGACCAATAAATACTTTTTCTTTCTTTCTTCTTTCATCCTCCATTATCGCACGGTGCTTGCTTTGCTTGGCTTGGTGTCGCAACCAGCGGAGATGACCTTTAACCATCTCGTGACACGCTGGACGTCATTTTCCAGGGTCCAAGGTTCCGGCTGACGTCCCCAGCTACACCCGTCAGTTCGGCTGCACATCAGCGGCTACTGGAACTCATTTTGGTTCCGTCGCCTGTTCCGGCATCCCACCGTTGGGCATACCTGCCACGTGGGCCGCGTCGAGATACATCGGGTCGACACCGACACCTGAGCCCTAGTGTCTTCCAGCGTGGCACCTCGCTGCGGGCATCGCCACGCCGGCTATCAGGGCAGTACTGTGCTCCCTACAAGACAATCTTTGGACTTGTGAACCACAAACTTGCCCACACCCCTTTTTATTGTTGTAATATATTTTATGTTGACGAGATTACGTGGTCTTATTTTATAACCTGCGCCACGTACACCCTTTCCGTCACATTGGCGCCCAAAAACGTGGTTTTGTGGTCACATTTTCCTAAGGGTTGTCTTGTGGGTATTTTTTTTTATATGGTGGTGTGTTGTTTTTTGTAAAACGTTTCGGTTGCCAGCAACTAAGGTGTACGTTGCGGTTACTTAGTTTATTTTAATTGGTAGGAACAGGTTTGTCCCGTTGTATCTACTTTTATGTTGTACAGATATTGTAAGAACGAATTTACCGTTCCCCTGTAGTGGTAGAGCTAATAGTAACGGCTCGCCCCGGGGAGGTACCACGCTCTTTCTTATTTCTACCGGCAAGCAGCTTGCTGTGAGCCGGTTGAAGGGATTGGGTTGCCGGGTTTTCAATTACTGGCTACTATAGACATAATAACTTTGTCTACTGCTGACACAATTAGCGTTTATTAATAATATCTCTAATATCGCTCATAAGTGTCAACAATTTTTTTTGTTATTTTATTATACCATAACTTAGATTCATTTATCATCAATTTAAATAAGAATTTAATTTCATAGTAAATCATAAAAAACAACAACATTAAAATCAAGTAATACAACTTAATACTAAAAATTTAGTAACATACAAATTGTTTCTACAAACTTGTAAATTGGAATTAAAGCCTGTATAATATCAATTAACCTTGTACCTATTTATGTACTAATACCAATTTGACCTGGATCACTAATGTTCTACGCAGTGAACATTTTTATTGTTGACGACTCAAAAATACAGTACTTTTTCATTGAATTAACAGCTGTTTCCAACAATACAATTCCTGCCTACTGTCAACCTATCCACTAACCAACCAACCTACTGACAACCTAACATACCTACCTACATATTTTTTAATAATTTTTCCTACAAACTGTCTACCTTCCTATAAACTTGATACCACTTACCTTGTTTATTATTGTTATACTGAGTACAGTCAACAGCAAAAAGTCATTGGATGTCAATAGTGACTCATATTTTATTTCACAAAATAATATTGTCATCTTTTCAGAATTAAATACCAGAAGCGTACACATTAGTTGCACCGATTTTTTTTTTAGAAACTTAGTAAATATTTGAAACTTAAATTTTTTTTTCACAACAAAAAAAAATTTTTTTTTTTTTTTTTATATTGTTTTCTTTTCTTAACGTAGCTTCCTCACTTCACACGGCCAACAACCAAGACGTTATAATTAAATATATTTTGTAACAGTCGGAGTAATTGACGCTCATAATACTTTGCTGATTGCTATCCAACACTTACCAGACTCACGTTTTTTTTTTAATTTTAAACTCAATTTCAAATAACATAATTATTTTTTAGAACCAAATTCAACATGGCTTATCCAGTAAAATTCATGTCGCTGCAAAAAGCAGAGCTCGAATACGAAGTAGCTATCAGAAGGGAAACACCCGAAACTACTGTTCAGGAATTGCGAAAACAGATTGCAAAATGCGGACCAAACTAAGGCAGATAATAGTTTAGGTACCTCAGGATATGTTAGGTAAAGACTTAGGTTCCTGGCATATAAAGGACTTAAAATTAGTAGTAGTTAATAAGTAACATCTTTAACATTTTATTTTTTTTTCTTTTATTTATATATTTATGCTACTGCATAAGCCAGTGCATGAATTTTATCCTCTGACGGAGACACGTTCACTCGATGTCCTCATCAGTGAGATAATACGTGTCTTAATCCGTCATTTATTCGGCCTCCTATTTCAGCCCCGATGGAGAACCACGCTCACTTGTTTTGTCTTGTGCCTTACCCGTGGTCTCTCCACCTTTAATCGGAACCTCTGAATGGGTAGTCGCCTAACTCGGTACATTTTAACCGGGAGTAAATAAAAATATCTGAGCGGTTTGCAACTCGATAATTAAGCCATTGCAGGAGCGGGTGGTTACTCCTAAAATAAGCCTACATCCAATTTTCTTTTTAATATACAAAATTAACTTCTGAGCGGGTTGCAACTCAATAATTAAGCCTTTGCAGGAGCGGGTGATTACTCCTTAAATAAGCCTTAATCGATCTCAATTTTATAGTCCCAGTAGACTTCTTTTGCCTTCTTTTGCACTTCTGTTTTCCGCGAGTATCAAGTCAACTACGGACATGGAACTCTCACATAGCTGCTAGGGCGCGGACTCACCTCATGTTAAGGTGGTCTGCCAGTATGCAAGGAATACGAGTATGAGTTATGATGGATGAATGATGAAGAATAAAAGGGGTCGTAAAACAGATGTAAGTGCAATGGGAGTAAAGGATTTTTACTGGAGTAAAAACCCTCACCAAGCGGCGGGGTACTGTAACGTAGTACGTTACACTTCTCAGTTATTAACATAATTAGCATAATAACAATAAAAACACATCAAAGATGCAATGTTTACATTCATGTGTCAACTGACAAGGACGAGCCACAGATAAAAATAAGTAGTGCGGTGACAATCAATACTTACTAAGAGCCAGATAATGCATAATATCGGTCGCGCAAGTGAGGATTTGTCTACGGCTCGCATATGTCCCATCGCTATATAAGCTGCCAACTCCATCTTTTCGTTTTGACACAAGGAATTTTAGTCCCGAAGCGATCACACGTCTCACCAGATCCTAATTGTCCAGTGAATTACACACGTGTCTTAACTCGCCATTATCCGGGCCTAAACATAACTTAATCCGCATTATTCTCCGCCATCGAGCATTTAAATTCGGTGTCTTTGAAAACCCCATACTGGGTAAGTGTTGGAAAGCTTAATCATGTGCATATTTTTGTGTTTCTTTTGTCTTTGCAGGTTAACTTGGCATGTATGCTTGTTTTATCTAAATTTGTGCTACGCCAATGTTCATTTAATTAAATATAAATGCCTTCAGCTCAACTCATTTTGTATTTTGTGCTTCACACCGAAAATGTACTGTCATGCCGTTTTTCCACGCATGCCATCATGTAAACTCCGTCTGATTGTGACAATCCACCAGCATCCTCCATTATCGCACGGTGCTTGCTTTGCTTGGCTTGGTGTCGCAACCAGCGGAGATGACCTTTAACCATCTCGTGACACGCTGGACGTCATTTTCCAGGGTCCAAGGTTCCGGCTGACGTCCCCTACAGCTACACCCGTCAGTTCGGCTGCACATCAGCGGCTACTGGAACTCATTTTGGTTCCGTCGCCTGTTCCGGCATCCCACCGTTGGGCATACCTGCCACGTGGGCCGCGTCGAGATACATCGGGTCGACACCGACACCTGAGCCCTAGTGTCTTCCAGCGTGGCACCTCGCTGCGGGCATCGCCACGCCGGCTATCAGGGCAGTACTGTGCTCCCTACAAGACAATCTTTGGACTTGTGAACCACAAACTTGCCCACACCCCTTTTTATTGTTGTAATATATTTTATGTTGACGAGGTTACGTGGTCTTATTTTATAACCTGCGCCACGTACACCCTTTCCGTCACAATATGACGTCACTTTTTCGTAGCGCTGTCAATTTTAAATGACTTGCTAGACAAATCTAGCAAGTCATTTAAAATTGGTTAAAACTAAGCCATTTTTTATAAATTACACTGCTTTTTTTACTGTTGCCTATCTTTTTATTTACTCATTAATAAATAAATAATAGACATGCACCCTATTATACGTGCTGTATATACATCATATTATAATTATTAGTCCAGTCATTTGGTAGTTATACCTGGAAATATTTCCGGGAGTTTTAAAAATGGGCAATTTTATAGATTTTGACGTGTTCTTTTCATATTTCAACTTTGCCACCTCGTACCTTTGCCGCTCGCGCCGCCATTTTTGGAAAATGGCACTCGAAAACAGTTTTTTGAGAATAACTCCGTTCCGACTCATTTTACGATAAGAAAAGATACGTAATAAATAAAACTAGAACAACAACGTTTTTGAAAAAATAGAACCCTTAAAAAGGAACCCTTATAAGACTAGATCACTCTTTTGTCCGTCCGTTCGTCTATCTGTCCGTGTGTCACCACCGATTTTCTCAAGAACGGGTGGACCTAGCAAGTAGAAATTTGTACCAAATACTGAGGTCCATAGTTGGTATTAGGTATAATTATTAAAATGAATGTCTTGAATCAACACGATAAAATGATATGGGCAAATTTTGATTTTCGCGAAAACTTGTACAACGAGGTGGAAAAGTTAAAAAAAAAATCGAAAAGTAAAAAAAGCCGAGTAATATTTAAAAAATGGCTCAGTTTTAACCGATTTTAAATTACTTGCTAGACAAAGACAGCGCTACGAAAAAGTAATGCCATATTTTCATACCACCATAGTTACGTGTTATACCTAAATGGTTTCGCGCGACATGGATAGAAAGTGCCCCCAACAAACTTCTAAAGTGTGTAGCTACACAATTTTTTTGATGAATTGTATTACTTTTTTACACATTGCGTTATTTCTGTTAGTTCTTTGAAATAACATAACATTATCTTAAATTTTTAACAGTAGTCATCTGACATCTACCCTATTAAAGGTTGGTACATTTCGATGTACCTATTGATTTTTATCATTCTCCCACGAAAAACTACGAGCAATCTTTATTTATGTACTAGCTGATGCCCGCGGCTTCGCCCGCGTGGATGTCTATTATCGTGACCAAAAGTAATCTTTTCGTCCTCCCCTTTCAACACTTTTTTCGCAGTAAAAAGCCTATGGTCCTTTCTCAGACTATCTGGGTACCAAATTTCATTTAAATCGGTTCAGTAGTTTTTCGTGAAAGCGCGACAGACTGACTTACATAAGCATGAGATTTCTACAAGAGCATCTTCTTGATCAGCCCATATTGCATTTTTTATGGATCAGCCAACTCTCCAGCTGTTATTTTACTTATCGTATTGATTATGCGGCACAAAATGTACGATAAAACATTGCTTTTAGATGGCACGTAACTATGAAGACGTGAGCCGTGACATGAGGGAGATCTTCGGAGAGGATGTCACCGACGAGTCCAACAGTTCTGACAGTGAAAGCGTCACCTCCGAAGCGTCAGACAGGTATATTATTCAGAACCTAAGAATTAAACATCTAATTATGTAACCGAAATCTTATTGTAGTGTTTTTTCAAGCTCGGAACGGTTTTTTAAGTAGATATTTTTCTCCTTTATAGCTCGAGAGTTTCCTCCGTTAACTTGTCTCCGGATGCAGAATGGAGTGAAGAGTCGGGAGTTAGTAACATTTTCCCGATTACTGGAACCCCCGAAATAAAAATCGCGGAAGCAGATACTAAGGGGCCCGTCGAATTTTTTAAAGCAGTTTTTCAAGAACATTTTATGACTAGCCTAGCGGAAATGACCAATATGCATGCCCAAACCTTAAAATCCAGGCCACTAAAGCCAAATAGTCGCTTAACAAAATGGAAAAACACAAATGTGGCCGAATTGTGGACATTTTTGGGCATCCTATTTTTTATGGGTACCGCTAGGCTCAGTAAAATAGCAGATTACTGGAAGAAAAATACATATGTAAAATTCAATATAAATAGATACATGTCTAGGGATAGGTTTTTACTTATTTTAAGATACCTGTATTTTAACACCACAGACGAAACCGCCATTAGGTACTCAAAAATCGATTCCCTTATACAATATTTCAATGACATTATGAAAAATTTAATTTATCCTGAAAGGGAATTAAGTATAGACGAGTCCATGGTTGGTTTCAGAGGGCGTGTTGTTTTTCGTCAATATATTAAAAACAAAAGACACAAATATGGAATTAAGTTGTATATTTTGGCCGATCCGAAAGGACTTGTCCATCGGATCCACATGTACAAAGGTTCCTCAGACGTTGAAGTGGGTGGTACTGGTCATGTCAATAAGGTGGTCATGACGCTTCTAAAAGATTACTTAAATAGCGGTCATGCCATTTACATGGATAATTTTTATAATAGCATACAATTAGCTGAAATATTGCTAAGTAAAAAAACGTACTGCACAGGAACCTTGTTGGCCAAACGACGAAACAACCCTAAAGCTGTGGTGTTGAAAAAACTTTTGAAAGGGGGTAATATTTTTCGGTATAACGGAAAAGGTGTTTGTGTCGGTAAATGGAAAGACAAGAGAGATGTGCTCACTATTTCCACTGAGCATTCATCCCACTTGGTGCCAGTGGAAAATAGGCGTGGTCGTGTGGTCAACAAACCAAATATGGTAATTCAGTATAATAAATATATGAAGGGTGTTGATCGGCACGACCAAATGTTAGCCTACTATCCAAGTGAGCACAAATGCATGAGATGGTACAAAAAAATAGGCATTCACATCCTGCAAATGATGTTACTCAATTCCTTTTTTTTGTTTAAGAAAAGCACAAGCAGTACTCTTTCCTTAGAGACATATAGGGAAAAAGTACTGCTTGAACTTCTTCCCCCTGTAGCTGACACACTTGCTTGCTACGGGCCACACCACGACGAAATGCCTACCTAATTTATATATAAATGTACATGTACTAGATACGTTCGCTGCGTCCCCGTAAGGGGACGCGGCGGGCGGTCTCGGGGCTACGCCCCTTGCCCGCGGAGGCCATACCTCGGCCCGTAAAGACGGGCCCGTCATTTTATTGCCATATTGGCTGGGCCTAGTGGGCACGTATCTGCAATACGTGCCCATGTGAGTGGTTGTTGTGAGAGTTTCTGCAGGAGCGCCACAGCGCCGTTGCACGGCGCTGCTTTCTTCACAGCACCCCGGCGGTCCATCCCCACCGGGTGAGACCCCCGGTTTCCCGGAGGAGGCCCAGTGGAGGACGACCAGCGACAGAGATGCCGACTTACGACGCACCTACAGTGGATGTGTGGCTCCCGTCCGTCCCGTTTCCAGAGCTAGCCGGTTGCGGTCCGGACTAAGAGGCCGTCGTGTGTGTGTGGGCGGCATTGTGTTGTGTGACACCGTCCAGTGTTGCGAGAGGTCACGGGCCCGCAGCCGTGATCCACGCGTGAGTCTACATGAGTGTAGAGAAGTGCCTGTGTGTGTTAGTTGTGTGACGTGCCTATATTAACTTAGCACACGCCTCAACAACTGGGTGTGAGTAGTTTGGTGGAGTCGTATTGTTCAGGTAAGCTGTGTGTAGCCTGGTACAGCTTACCTGGGAGTCACAGCCGGTGTGGGGTCACTGTCCGCTACCAGGTCGCGGGGGAGGGGCCTCGCGTCGGGGGGGCGCGCATGCCAGGGTGCAATGTGCTTGACGTGGGGCCAAGCAGATGCGTCGGCACGCGCGAACATCACCGTCGCAAGGCGGCGGACAAAGGCGTCCAGGCTCTCAGTCCCGAGATCTCGTATAAATGTACATACTAAATGTACATACATTTATATATAAATTAGATAGGCATTTCGTCTATATAGGTGGTGGTGGGTGGTGGCGGGATGGGTGGTGGTGGAGGTGGCGCGATGGGTGGAAGTGGGTTTCGTCTATGTAGGTAGTATAATTTATGTATTTCTATTTATAGTAATAAACGTTTTGATTTAAAATGTATTCGTTTTATTCTTTCCCTTCCACCCCATATGATTAATATTTTAAATTGTACGACTTCTTTACGCATGCGGAGTTTACCTGTAAGTCATTGTTGCACGTTTTTGCATGTTATATTTAGCATAAAACCTGTGTAAACAATTGTAAAAATAAATAAATATGTATGTGTACCTAATGTTATTTATGTATCTTTTATTTTTGTAATAAATGTCTTGACTGCAATTATTTATTCGTTTTATTTGACCACTTACCTACGACCAAAAAAATACTATCAAAAAATAAGTATAGGTCTATATTGCTCTACTAGATAATTCGTGAAATCGTATGCCACTAAATGGCAACACAAAATGTTCAATTTCGTTCAATTTCGTTCATTCATTCATTTACTCTATTCACTATGCAAGGTCTATATTGTTAACGACTGACAAATTATGTAGAAGATCTCAGATTTAACCTTGATCTCAAGTTTTTAGAGAAATTAATATTGTTAAGATTAAAATAAAAGTATACTAAGCGTTATTTAATTTTTAATAATATTATACCAAAATCTCTCACACAAAGCCTCAACACTCTACAGATGCCTACTCACACACTTTACATGCTGCAAAAAGCCACCATTCTCAACACCTGTCGAATCACTCGAAAGTTTCTGACTTCTTCTACATTATCATCTACTTTCTCTATCTAAATTACACCTTACATCCTTGGTTTCGACCCGCGTGTAAGGTTTCTTAGGCTCTCTTAAATGAGAAGAAACAAAAAGAACCAAAATAATAATAATAATAATAATTTCTGGCTCGCGAAGTTGTCGACATGTGGCACGTGAATACAGCAATCATTGTGCCGATAGTCGTGTCTGCCAATGGCTTAATAGCCAAGAGCCTCGACGAACATCTAAGGAGGCTCTCGCTTGGTAGCTGGATCAAGGGCTTGATCCAGAAGGCAGTACTTCTGGACACGGCGCGCATTGTCAGGAGGTTCCTCTCTCAAGAGCCCTGACCACCGGTAGCTCGGACCCTGTTCCCAATGCCGGTGGGCTACTACTTTTTATATTTTTAAATGTTTTTTATATCTTTTTTTTTAAGAAATATTTAAAAATGTATTTAGTATAAGGAAAGAAAATGAATAAAGGAAATAATAATAATAATAATAATCATTTATTGAGGACCAAACCAAACCAACAAACTGACATTTTTTTCCACTGAGTCACTTTAATTTTACGAAATAAATATAATTTCATAAATTGCAATACATCTTACTTATAATTCTAATAAAAAAAACCATCGAAAATATCACATTTAAAATCAAACAATAAATTCGGACATGGTACCTACACTTTATTTTGAAAACGCTCCATTGACACGAAATGTTCAATTTCGTTCATTCATTCATTTACTTTATACTCTATGCACGAACAACAAAATATGATGAGCAAAAGTAAATTCAAAAGAGATAAAAATAACAGCCTAGTAAACTTGAAAAAATATTGTTACAAAAACAAATCGTGTGTAACAACCTTTAGAAGTAGCGTACTAAAGATATAATTGCTTTATGACCGTCATAAAACTCGAAAATTTTGCGCCGCTCATAAGCGCCGTGTAGCACAACTGCAAGTCCAGAATGACGCTATAATGCGGCCCGCCGCAACACTAAACATATTTTAAGGCCGCACATGAGCGGCAAACCGCATTGGTGACTGAGCTATTTACTACGCACCTGATATACGAGTATTCTCGTAAATAATTCAGCAGGTAATGCGTTAATGTTTATCTCTTGTTTTTTTAGTAAATCAGATTTCGTTCAAATTGACGCTTGACGATATACAAGAAACGGAACTGAAAGAATTAATTCCGAGTCTAAAGGAAATAATATTATTCAAGCGAGGACTGAACAAACTCCAAAACATTATAAAGGTAAGTGTTCATAATTATTATTTTTTTCAAAACTTTTTGGTGTCACGGCTCATTGACCATCAAAATTCCTTCGCGACCCCCCGATCGTATAATTTTGTTAATGGTTGTGTAAGGGTTATTTTTGTTAAAAATTTATTTGGTAATAAACTTCCTACCTACTTAGTCATTATTTCCCAATAGTTATCAGACATTTATATGCGTTATTTTGATGATGTTTTGGAGGGCTACGACATAAACATATCATGTTAGACCACAAGTTAACCTCGCATGACTAAAGGAGAATGACAACCAATGGGCCCCTTCATTTTGATGTCGTGTCAAGACTATTTACTTCTCAAAAATTAAATCGTATTTTTACATGTTCAAGTTATTTTTATCAACATTTCTTTTACCCTAGCATTGGAAAACATAATTAATATTTATTTTATTGAATTTATGTCAGTTCCGCCATTAAAACTTAACCTGAATGTTGCCAGACGACAGATTATGTCAATTGAATAATTGTAATCGATTGAAAATATCGATATTTTACTATTCTAAAATGAGCGGAAATAAGTTACAATAGCTTTTCTCCCGTCGTAATCTAGCTAACACTGCGACACAGTGAAATAGACGACGGACCAGCTCAAATAAAGAAAATAAAAGTAGTAAATAAACTAAAAAAAAAACACGAAGGAATTATTATTTGAGGGAGTGTATATTATACCCACAGATATATAATATTAAAACTAAGAGATTCTACCGGTCTTAGATCTGCGGTGCTTGAAGCTAAAGTACGATATTGAAATGATGTGGAGGTCCTCTGTCCGACAGCGAAAAACTAAGGAGGAAACGGACGCTCCGGTTGCCCTTCCGATTGTCTAATCGGACTATCGACTCGGATTAACTGCACACACGCTCCAGTTTTGCCGTCTGACACTTTTTTGAACACGGGTGGGCGCACCAACGTATCCGATTGTCAGATCCGATTCGGGTTGCCAGATTCTGGATGTTCTAAAACCGTAAAAAAATAAAAATTCACAAAATCTTATATATAATTAGAAATTACTTCTATGAATCATCCACATCTGACCTCAGAGAGACACAGATTCTCTTTCGATCTCTCAGAATCACATAATGCTAAATCACGTACTGTACGCGCTAGATTTCTTGTACGTCTGCAAGCCTTGATCTGACTATCGGAAGAGAAACCGGAGCGTTTGTTTCCAGCCAAAAAAGTCTGAAGCGGTTGGAAGACCAAAGACAAAATCTATATTCTCTATGATCAGATCCGATTATCGGAACGAAGCGTCTGCGCTGTGTAGAACAACGTATAAGGCAGCTACGCCTTCTAATAATCTGATCAGACAATCGGAAGAGCAACCGGAGCGTCTGCTTCCGCCCATAATCCCACATAATTATCATGTGTTCATGGTATTGCCTGCCGTCAGAAATATTCCGCTTCATTCATACCTGATTAATTTCTTTAAAAAACAAAAGTTAGTACCACAGACATTATTGTGAGTAGTACCTCCCATACATACAAATAAATAAATAGCGTTTATAATTATCTTTTTAATTATGTAAATAATATTATTTAAAACAAATCGATTTGGGAAATCGATTACTAAAATATTTAACATGGTCACACTTAGACAGATCTAACTGTCAAATCAATGCATCAATCAAATTGTTTCGTGCCGTTCGTTTTGCGTCGAGTTGAATTTATTCCTCCCTATTTACTTCTGTTCGTTACAATTTGAAGCTGTCAAGTAGAAAGAACGTTTACGTTCCTCCAGTGGATTTGTTTTGAGATATTGGACTCCTGTTTTAGTGATAAGCGAGCACATTGACTCTATTTAGTTTAAGTGAGCTTTGGACTCTTGTTTTAGTGTTAAGTGAGCAAATTAACTCTATTTTAGTTTTTAAGTGAGCCTTGGACTCTTGTTTTAGTGTTAAGTGAGCAAATTGACTCTATTTTAGTTTTTAAGTGAGCTTTGGACTATTTGTTTTACTCCTGAAAAATGTCTACACCTGGTAGAGGTCGAGTAAACCGCCCTCTCTCTCGCCGATGTGTCAATTGCTCCATAAGTTTGGCGCCTAATCTTCGTAGACGTCAAATCGAAGAATTAGATGAACCAATGCTTATCCTTCTGAGATCCTGGGTAACACCTACACCGGTAAGTTTATAATGTGTCATTAACAAGACTTACACGAACATTTAGGATTTTCTGTCAATCGAGGGGTCATCGTCAACTGTAAATCTCTATTTTTTCTGTTATAACAGAAATTAATGTTTTAGGCAGTGTAAAGTGATCTGTGAGAAAAACTAGACCATTGCAATGAGCACATGAATAAATGTACATATTATCTATTTAGGAATTCACTGATTTATTTTTGTTATCTTTTCAGATATCCTCTGATGACATTCTGTGTGTTGAATGTTTTGTATTATTACAAAACAGGACAGCATCAACCACAACACTATCCCTTGTGTCCCCTGCTCTTGGACACCTCAACATATGTTTTGCGTGTGGCATTTCAATTGCAAGTCGCAGAACTCATCGGGTTAGTCAAGACTGTCCTCAAAGGAATATTATACTAAGATGGACACCAGCTCATCACGTAAGTGTTTTAATCGTGGCATTATAACTATGATTGAACTAATTAAACAAAAATAAATAGCATAAATATAATATTTTCTTATTTTTAGGTCTTGAATTTGGAACGAGTTTGTCGTGCTTGTTGGGAGGCTGCATCGAGAGGAATACAGAACCAGGCTGTTGGTGGCGTTAACAGACACACCGTGGAGTCTGCGCCAGTGACTGATAACATGGACGATAACATCGCAGATGCTGTGATTCCTGTACCACCACCACTACCACTGCCGGTTCAACCACCTCAGGAACAACGATTACCTCGAACATATTCAAAAATTAATTCATTAAAGTACAAACGGGTTTCAGCAAGTTCACGACATTGCCTGTTCCCTGGTTGTGTGAACACTGAACGTCTGTTAGTACCAGGCACTATAAAAGAAGTTTTGTTGTTACATCATAAAGTATATATTCCCTTCACTGCAAGAATCTGCAGATATCATTTACGTAGCAATCGTTGGGATGAACTAGAAGCCCCATATTCAGATTTTACTGGATTTCAAGTAGATGATATTTTCACAAAACTTGAAAAAGCTACTGAGAGACAGTTAGACTTCAATAACATAAACTCAATGGATTCTTCTTTATGCCATTATTGGTTGGGACGTACTGCAGAGCAATTTAATGAGCTTCTAAATTGTAACCCTATGTTATATGATCACTTTCCAAATCCTTCTGTTGCTCTCAGCATATTCTTAGTAAAACTCAGAACAGGTGACAGTAATCAAAGACTGTCAACTCTTTTTAAAATGCCAAGATCCACTTTGGAAAGAAAAATGAATATTGTGAGAAATTGTTTAAATGATCACTTTGTTTCTCGACATTTAGGAATAAATCACACATCTATCCAAAATGTAGCATCACGGAATAGAATCATACCGGAGGGTTTTTATGGGGATGCCAACATGCCTTCAAATGTTAAACCTGCCATTGTAATATGTGATGGCACATATGTTTATGTGCAAAGCAGCAGCAATTATTTATATCAAAAACAAACTTATAGTCTGCATAAATATGCCAATCTTGTTAAACCATTTTTATTTGTTTGCTGCGATGGATATATCTTAGAGTGCGTGGGGCCATATGAAGCCACAAAAAATGACTCGTCAATTATGAGTGCCTTGTTTACAACTGAAAATGGTCCCATGCGCTCGTTTTTTAGATCTGGTGATGTATTCATTTTGGACAGAGGATTTAGAGATGTGATTCCTGAGTTAGAACGTTATAATTATAAAACTCATATGCCTGAGTCATTATCGGAAAACGAAAATCAATTAACCACCCTCCAGGCTAATAAATCTAGATGTGTAACAATGTGCCGGTGGGTGGTAGAGGTTGTAAATGGGAGAATCAAAAGAGATTTTAAACTATTTCGCCAGGAATATTTTAATAGAGCGTCAAGTCACCTTATGACTGATTTCAAAATAGCTTGTTCTCTTTTGAATAAGTTCCATTCTACAATTGATGATAGACCCGATGCGGTAGAGTACCTAAATATTGCTCTGTCAAGATTAAATACAGTAAATTATTTATCGGAATTTATTCAAAGGGAACATATAAATAGAAGACGTACGATTTTCCAAAGCATAAACAGCAGTGCTCCCCATCTAAATAACTTCCCAAGATTATCGTTAATCGAATTAAGAAGATTTGCTTTAGGATCTTACCAATTAAAACAGGCGAGATCCTATTATGGGGAGCATGTGCGGGTGAATGGTACCTACAGTGTAGAAATAAGCAATGAGTTAATAGAAGACGATTTGCCCTTAATATTAGGTCAAAACAATTATTTAGTTAGGGCCAGAATTAAATCGAGACATGTGAGTAGCAGGATTTATTACACATACTTATTGATAAGTAGAGAAGAACATAGGGCAAATTCTTTAGAGAGTATCATTGCTTATTATTGTACTTGCTTAGTGGGAAATCGTACAGTAGGGTGCTGCGCTCATACTATGACCGTATTGTGGTATTTAAGCTGGGGTCGCTTTAATGATATAAGCGCCCCAGCGCAATTTCTAGACCACATATTCCTTGAAGAATAAATGTTTTACTTACTATTTATTGTTGTTTTTTTTTAAAGTAAGCAGCCGTAGAGCAGCTTACCATAACTTGAGGTGGATCTGTGCGGTTGTTGTAACTTAGCCATGAGCTCCTCTAACCTAAGGCTTTAGTCGTAGATAAGTATTTATTTTTAACAACACTATCAACTAGTGAGGGCACAGCCTACTTAACGCTGACTGCCGCATGGCACGACAAGGGATATTTGTAAGCGCAAGTACTTAACCTACATAATATCTAGCAAGAGAAGAAGTTATTTAGTGTTTTATCAATTCAGGAATCAATATTAATACTTAAACAATATTATTATTTTAATTTCAAATATGTTAAGAACAAAAAAAAACTTGTTTTATAACGTCAATTTCAGCATCCGAAAAAATAAGATTTCTCTTAAACCAGGGTGAAAAATTGAAAATCGATTTCAGGATATGAAAAGGTAATTCTAGGTCTACAAAACCAAGTTAAAATCACCGTGACACGCGAAGTTTTTTAGGGGCCTAAAACTCCTAACAAAATGGGCATTCTCCTTTCACTCAAATCTTTTCAAAAATTATTGCTTGTTACAGGCGACAGAATCTGATGAAACTCGTAAGCATTGCTAGCGATTTTTCTGCGTCCAGTCCCACGGCCAGCACAAGCAGTGAAGAGTTGACGACCACGATAGAGAAATCTTCTGTAAGTTTTTCCTTTATTTTGAGTGAGCCAGTGACAAAATCGGGTATTTTAGGTATCAATAAAACCTAAAGTATGAAAGCTAGATTAATGAAATTTAGTGCATTTCATAATTATGTTCCCCGACTACATCTCAACCTGTGAATTTGGGCTCTCAGGTTGTTATGTGTGCATGCAAATATTCTGTTACCATTTTAATGTATGATATTGTCTTTTTGTTTAGAATGATAATTTAACGATTATTTTAAAAAGCAATAATACCGGAGAAATGTGTCTAGCTTCTTTAAAAAAAAATGGTAAATTAGACACTGCGGCACGGAACTACTTGGTTAAATCAGTAGCGGAATAACATGTGAAAAAATATGGCGAAATGAAAAAACAACAATTTCAAGATATGTATTTCCGCCCAAATTGTTTCCTTAGTCCCAACTGAAGTGAAGATATCGAAATGCAAATTCAGTTTTTAAGTAGTAATGAAATGAGATACCTATGTAGTTACAGTCGTCTGTAGTGTAAGGCATGTATGATGTAGTGCAGTGTTTTTTTTCCAAATTTAGATTTAGATAGCGGGGGGGGGGGGTAAATAAAGTTCAACTGTCTAACTATCACGGTTCATGAGATACAGGCTGGTGACAGACGGACGGACTGACAGCAGAGTCTTAGTAATAGGATCCCGTTTTACCCTTTGGATACGGAACCCTAAAAACTATAAATTCCATGTTGTTACGTTGATATTCATGACTTAATGGTTATTTGATTTCCTTGATTTTCATGCTTAGTTCGTTATAATTTGTTTTGATTTCCATAGGAGACATACTACAATCCGACCCAAAAGAAAAAAATAAATATATTCCGGCAAAGGGAAAACTTGCTGATAAATATAACAATCACAAACGTTTGCTGCGGAAGAGTGGGGTAATACCAAATGAAAGGAAAGCCCACACGAGCACCGACGATGGTCCGCCTGACACAGCTGCAGCAGTTGAAAATCAAAGTGGTATAAATTTGAACATATATATTATACAAGATCTAATAGTTATATCTAATTAGGCTGAAGCTAGACTAAACTTGACCTATTGTTTACCAGTATCTAATGAAGAATATGAAGACTTAAAAGTTTGGCTGAAATACATCGAGGAGCCAGTGCCCGAAGTAATCGAGAATTGGAGGAAAACATCCACATTGTGCCTGAAGGTGAAAAATATGCAAACATACATGACATTGTGAACGATTGGCCCTATAAATTGAGTTGCGAATATAAGTTGGTAAGTTGTGACCCTTTTTACAAGATTTTTATTAGCTTGACCCCCTATATTTGTTTCTTTCTATCTTGTGAGCAATATTTGAAAATATATACAGTGTGTAAATCAACCCATCACACACCCGTCAACCAAGCATTCTGTACATCAAACTAAGTACCCCTACGCAAAAAATTTTGCTGGGAAACGATTTTTTTTTTTGGTTCAAAAATCACATTTTGCGGTAAAACTCAATGTTGCACTGTTAAAACATTGTGCTAGTGGATGCTTTGAATAGTAAACGGGTCATGGAGGTAATTTAAGTTTTATAACCTGAAAAACGAGTATTTACAAAAACAGCTGTGAAAAATTTTGAACTTTGACCCCCAATATCTCCGTAACTAGGGGGTTCCCAGGTATGGTCTAGAACAAAAAAAATATCGGAGTGGTGGGGAGAACAAGTGCCCTTCGTTTGCGTTAAGGGTACTTTTACACCCTATACACACACATCAAAAGTGTCTAGGGATCAAGCATTTTTATGCGGATTTCTTGAGATTGAGATGTGGCTTTGTAATAAATTTATGATTTTATAAATTTATATGGATCCTTTTTGGTGCATTTCATAATTTGAATCAGGAACTGTGAATCAAATTCGAGTAAAAGATGAAAATCAGCTGTCAATATTTTCCCTATAAAAACATACAACGCATTGACGACATTATTAGTGCTACTGTTTCCCTACTACTGATTAAAACCAACGTTATTATGGAGCGGCGACGTCATTTAAGCAGGGAAGAAATGCTCAGAGCCGTGGGAATGATAGAAGCTGGTTCCCGGCAACGTACTGTGGCTTTAGCTCTGAATACAAGTCAGAGTGTTATCAGTCGACTTTGGACACGTTACCGAAGCACTGGTACCGTGGCTGAGCGCCATGGAGGACGGTATCGCTGCACCACACGGAGACAAGACCGATACATTCAAATCTTAACTCGAAGAGCTCCAACAATAACCGCCATGATGTTAGCCGTGAGGCTTCATCACTCTTCAGGGAACTTAATTAGCGACCAAACAGTCAGAAACCGCTTGCATGAAGTGAACCTTCATTCCCGAAGACCGCTACGGGTACCACCTATAGCAATGCACAATCGTAGGATTCGATATCAATGGGCTCTTGAACACAGAAATTGGGCAGAAGAACAATGGCGTTTCGTGTGCTTTTCTGATGAGTCTCGTTTTGGTATGAGACCGGATACAAGACGTATACGACACTGGAGAACCCCTGGACGCCAACAGCGATTAAAATCCTGCCAAGAAGTCCATCCTTATAGTGGTGGAACCATCATGGTATGGGCGGGTATTTGGATCGGCGGAAGAACTGAGTTGATTTGGATCAGAGGCAACCTCAACGCTCAAATTTATGCTGAGACGATTGTATCAGACGTCATCGTTCCTCTACAAGTGCAAATCGGTCCCTTATTTCAGTTAATGCATGATAATGCACGACCGCACACCGCAAGAGTTGTAAGACAGACTCTCGCCGCAGCTAACATCAATGTCCTGCCCTAGCCTGCTCAGTCGCCAGACTTGAACCCGATTGAGCATGCATGGGATATGCTACAGAGAAGAGCTCTGCCGAATATGGAGGGTATCCAGTCGCAAGAAGACCTTTTTTTGTTGTTGCAACGAACATGGGCGGCCATTCCACAGCGTGATTTGGATGAACTCATTTTGAGTATGCCAAACCGATGTTCTTGTGTTGTTAGTGTTCGCGGTAGAAACACGGATTATTAATTGTTTAAGTTACCCAATAAAATTTTAAAGAAAACTGTTATTTCAGTCTTTTTTTCGAACTTTAATGTTAGTGGTTCAAATGTCAAAAATCCCTTTATTAGGAAAATGGCAAATTTCTTTATTAATGCAAAGGTGACTTGGCTTATCGTTACTGTGACAAACGAAAACACTTTATTTGATGAATCCTTAAAGAAAATTTTAATTAATATCAAACAGGAGAAAAGTTATTGCAAAAATATATGTTGATCCCTAGACACTTTTGATGTGTGTATATACTTATAATCGTTTTTTTTTTCAGATTGAACTGGATTTCGAATCCAAGGAGCTCCGACTGTTCAAAAAATGGCCCATATTTTTAGACAAAACTCTTACACTTTTGAAAATAATTAAAGCTGCTTCTGTCTACATTAAATTGATTGAAGAAAATCCAAGTGAAAGTTGGTTATTAAATATACTCGTATCGATCAATACAATACAAAAATACCTTAGTTTATAATAAGAAAGGTTTTGAATCCTACACGGATATAATTTTAAGATGAGTGATTTAGTGATTATTTAATTGTATTTATGATTGGTAAAAGAAATTTTATGATATAGTACCAAAAATCTGTTTATTTTTCTTTAAACCACCGTTTTTATTAAGCCCATATTAAATAAGGTTACTGGTTAATCGACGTATTCTGGAAACTGCTGATTTTTGGCTAGCCTACATGACCTTTTTAACTGCAATTAAAGAACTTTACTGTATATCTCCCTAAAAAGGAATATGTTGATTTACCAATAATCCTGTATATTTTTGAAGTGTTTGTCAAACGGTCTTAAAACCTTTTTTTCAGACCCTGTATTTCTGTAAAGTTTTTTCTTCTACTATATTTTTAGGGTGTGCCAAAATAGGGTGTGATATCTTTGAAAATTAGAAACTTACTAGCTGATCTGCAATATTGCTGACATGGTACACACGTAGTACATATGTACGCGTACATAAGGTAGTACGTAGTTTGAAAATCTTAACTACATTATGATTTTACTTTCATACCATATCAGCGATATTGCAGATTAGCTACTAAGTTTTTAATTTTCAATGATACCACACCCTATTCATATTCTGGAAATCAATGTTTGGTAATATATACTAAAAATTCGTGTACATTTTACTAGTGTTGGTTTGATAAATTAACCAAGCTAACACCATTAAAATTTACACTATTTATTTGGTATGTTTTACTAACTAAGACCGGTACCATTTGACAAGCACTTATAAAATATTGGTAGATATTACTAGTTAAAGTTTTGTAATAACTACAGCATAAATCTGTTAGATATTACCAAACAAATGTTAGGAAAAAATACGAAACAAACACGATAGATAATACTTAATTAGATTTGATAAAATCTGCGATACACGTCTGGTAGACAATACAATATTATTTCTGATAAAAAGCACGATACACATCTGACAGATTATACTAAGCTAACCTTGTTAAGAACTACATTACACATCTGGTAGATATTACCAAACAACCTTTGGTAGTAACTAAAATTAAATCTGCTAAATATTACCAAACTAACGCTGATAAATACACCAAACGTGATTAGTAAATACTGCAAAATTTTGTTTGTTAGAGTTTACCAAATAAAATAGATTATACTTACGAGTTAAGTTTAGTTTTCTCTATCAAACTGATTTAATACATTCTACCATATAATATGTGCTATCTACCAAATTTTTGTTGTAGATTTTACCAAATACCTTTGCATTTTCTATTTAACTACCTTCGGTAATTTCTACCAAAAAAGGTAACTGTAGAACATACAAAATGTATTTGGTAAAAAAAAACACGTATCTTGGGTAAAATATACAATATCTCTTTGGTAGATTGCAGCAAACTACATAGTACTTTTTTTTACTAAAGTACTTTGATGAAAAGGTTACAAAAGTACTTTGGTTGAGAATCTACTAAAGTTCTTTGGTGATAAATGTTACTAAAGTATTTTGGTAAAAAATATACTAAAGTACTTTTGTGAGAAATGTTACTAAAGTACTTTGGTGAAAATTTTTACTCAAGTATTTTGGTAAAAATTATACTAAAGTACTTTGGTGAGAAATGTTACTAAATTACTTTGGTAAAAAAGTATACTAAAGTACTTTGGTGAAAAATGTTACTAAATTACTTTGGTAAAAAATGTACAAAAAGTAGGTGTAATCTACCAAATAAATTTGGTACAACACCAACTTAATGTGTTTGGTAAAAACAACCAAAATTCGTGATAGGACCGAAATCAACCGCAAACTTTGGTTACATTTACGCAAAATCTGTTAAATCCAACCTTAAATTTTTTTCAGTGTAGTTTGATGTACAGAAAGCTTGGTTGACGGCTGTGTGATGGGTTAATTTACACCCTGTATATAAAAGCTTAGGAGTTTGTGACGTCCCTGGAGAACATGGCCATATCTGAGAGTGTCCATGCGGCTTTCTTACACCTTACTGAGTTCAAGGGGGTGGTGATGGAGGTTTTAGTCCCCCGCATGGTTTTTTACCTTCTGATATATGAGAAGTTCGTTCCATTTCCTTCTAGTTCCGGCATATACTTCGATAGCATAGGAAAACTTAAAATAGTCAAAGGAAAATTGAGTATTATCAGCCATGTAAACATTTCGTTTGTAAATCCTCATCTTACTAATCTTAACGATATCTTAAATATAGTTAAAACCACATGCCAAAAATCAAACAACCTTCAATGTGAAAATATAATATCCCCACTCACAGTCCGATACAACGATATCAAACGTGAGTTCGACTCCATTTCACATTTAATATCAAAACGTAATAACGTTCAGCATGGTTCGGAGGAATCGGCACCGTTTTCAAGCATGTTTTCGGTACGCTAGACGAAGACGACGCACTTAAATACGAATCCGCAATAGAATCTATCCAAAACCATGAGAAAAAGCTCGCAGAGTATATGAAAGAAAATATCTTAATTACCACTACTACCATGGAATCTTATAAACAAACAATTAATAAATTAAAAAGCAACGAAGACTCTCTTAACCAAGTGTTAGGTCAACTTGTACTACAGGCAAATAATATCACTGAAACTAATGAAATCCTAATATCCGAAACGAAGGTCCATTCCATAATTGCTAGCCTCGAAAGCTCACTGTTAGCATTATCATTTCAGCTCGAAGACATAACAAACGCTATCATGTTAAGTAGCCAAAACACCCTGCATCCGAACATACTGAGTCCGGCTCAGTTATACAAAGAACTAATTGATAACGATAAGTACTTACCTAGAGACACTGGAATCCCGATAACTTTAAGTCTAGATAATATTAATTTAATATTAAGCATTTCTGATGTCGCATGTTACTATTTTAAAAACAAACTCGTGTTCGTTTTACAAATTCCACTAGTTACTAATAATGAATTTAATCTGTACCACAACTTAGCATTACCTACTCCCCACAGTAGTATATTATTGGGCGTTCTACTCCACCTTCCGTTCCATCGGCTCACTCCGTTCGCCTCGTCACTCTCGGTGGAGTAGAACGCCCAATAATATAAATGAAATTCTAAATACTGGTTCAGCGCCTATTCCACCCGATTGTTCTCGTTCCTATTCCCTATTCGCGTTTTAAAACTAGTCATACCTGCCGTTCCTTCGTTCACCTCAGTCAATTTCAGCGTGAACGTTCATACTATTAAATGAGACTAAATATAGGAGGGTACGTTTTGACGACTCTTTTTAAGAAACATGAATAATTGGCGGTCCTGAAAAGAACCTTTTGTGAGCACGTTAGACGCTTGATGTCTGAACGAACAAGGGCAGTCACTTTATGAACCGCTACCCTAAAATTCAGGACAGATTGTCTCATGTCTCTTCACAAAGCAAGAAATAACATGCACCCACAGGCACACGTACATTCTATTTCTATGACCCCAGATTGGGCACCAAGGACATCTGAACTTTAGGATACCGTAAACATTAAACTAAAATTTGGGACAGATTGTCTCATGTCTCTCCACAAAATTAGAGATAGCGCATAACCACATAGGAAACACACTTACTCCTCTTAAGTGACCAGATTGGCTCGAGGACCTCCAAATTTTAATTTAACGAACAAGGGCAGTCACTATACGAACCGATATCCTAAAATTCAGGACAGATTGTCTCATGTCTCTTCATAAAGCAAGAAATAACATGCACCTACAGGCACACGTACATTCTATTTCTATGACCCCAGATTGGGCACCAAGGACATCTGAACTTTAGGATACCGTAAACATTAAACTAAAATTTAGGACAGATTGTCTCATGTCTCTCCACAAAATTAGAGATAGCGCATAACCACATAGGCAACACACTTACTCCTCTTAAGTGACCAGATTGGCTCGAGGACATCCAAATTTTAATTTAACGAACAAGGGCAGTCACTGTACGAACCGATAGCCTAAAATTCAGGACAGATTGTCTCATGTCTCTTCACAAAGCAAGAAATAACATGCACCTACAGGCACACGTACATTCTATTTCTATGACCCCAGATTGGGCACCAAGGACATCTGAATTTTAGGATACCGTAAACATTAAACTAAAATTTGGGACAGATTGTCTCATGTCTCTCCACAAAATTAGAGATAGCGCATAACCACATAGGCAACACACTTACTCTTCTTAAGTGACCAGATTGGCTCGAGGACATCCAAATTTGAATTTAATCAATTCAAACAGAGAGCACTATCTTACACATTAACGAACAAGGCAGTCACTATACGAACCGATATCCTAAAATTCAGGACAGATTGTCTCATGTCTCTTCACAAAGCAAGAAATAACATGCACCTACAGGCACACGTACATTCTATTTCTATGACCCCAGATTGGGCACCAAGGACATCTGAACTTTAGGATACCGTAAACATTAAACTAAAATTTGGGACAGATTGTCTCATGTCTCTTCACAGAGCAAAAAACAGCATACACCTACAGGCACACGCACATTCTGTTTCTGTGACCCCAGATTGGGCACCAAGGACATCCAAATGTTAATTTAATTAATTCATACAGCTAACACTACCTTACACGTTAACAAACAACTACTGCAGTGGCTCACTTGCTCTGCTGTTACGAGTACTCTGCGTTGCGCTTGATTAAAAGATGCTTTCACACTCATACAATCGCCTTCGAAACGGTTTATGCATCGTCCCGTGGTCAACTATTGTACTCTTTGTAAACCGCCTGACAACGACGTCGGAAACGATCGTGTTAAGCTTTTACGGTATAGGTGTAAGTGGTTCTTTAGAATCTCAAAGATTGCAAAATTACATTGTGCAAATTTGCAGTGTTCGAACTTTGTTACACGAGGTGTATGTATGAGTAATTTCCACATATTCAACAATTACACTGTAAGATGATCGCCGTGCAAGTTGCAGTGTCTGATTAAAATTGGTCTTTTATAAGATTTCCTATCCAATGGAATTAATTTAAATAGAGGATGTCCACCAGTTTTGATAACTTTGCGTATTATTCAAAAATTTAAAATACTTACCATATTATTATCATCTTTATATACTTTTGAAATGTCCTTGTTTAACCCATGTATCGCAAAAAACGATTTGATTTGATTTATTTTATAATGTTTCATAATACTCGTAAATTGTTAGATCTTTCAATCTAGGAATTGTTTGAAAGATGAATCTTAATATCAGTACCTACCGAACTTTTGCATGAAATGAATATAAAAGGTTCGTTTTAGTCGTTAGATGATATTACTTAAACTAATTTCAAGTTTTACTGCAACATATTAGCGAACTAACTTTTTAACGCGAGTTCGTTTACATTGATTATTCTGCACAAAAAATGTTTTTAGGATATTTTTCTTTCAGCTCGTCCTAACTTGCATCTTTGAAAAAATGTTTTTATTTTTTATTTCACATGTGTGATGTCATGTGGAGTTTATTAAACAAACATACATACTTTATTATATTACATAATGTATTAATCATAAGTAACATGTATCGGCTGCACCTTTGTCGGCGAGGGTAAAAAGCTGGTTTATATTTCATTTCTCACGATAAAATTGCAATTTGACAGGAGCGATTTTCAATCACTATAATTTAATTAGACGTAAGTAACGTAAATTAGTCATACAACTGTGAGGACATGTAGTTAAGGTTTAATTTTGTAATTAGATAAATATTGCTGAAATGGTATTTTTAGCAATAAAATCAAAAAATTTTGATCACAATATTACATTTGCTCCAGTATCTTCCAGTGATAAACACCTTCAACCTTGTAAAATGTAAGTAAGTACTACATTTTTTAATGTATTTAATCGCTACCCAGCTACGGACCTGGTTTCTGCCTGCCGGCTGGTGTATCGGTAGTCTTAATTAAGTCACAGTTGTTAGTTACAAAATTATTCTTTATGTGTTCTATTTCAGGTCTGACTCCGACTCAGAATTCCAGACACGGTCCGCAGCTGTAGCCGAGGTTGTGAAGACGCAACCAAAGAAGAAGGTGGCGAAGCGCAAAGCTTCCGAGAGAACCACGCCTGAGCCATCAGGATCGAAATCAAGGTAATTTTGTGTTATTGCTTAATATACCTTCAGGTGTTTGTTATTTCAATGCAAATGTTATTCGCAGATATACGTTGGTTAGTGGATTTAGAACTATAAGAAGAGAGCGCTGAAATCAATTTAGATTATATTCCTAGCAGGAATGTTAACACTATTGTTTTTAAATATTATAACATAGCATCATGCTTTCTATCTCCATAGGGTACGTCAGAGCAGTATAATACACCTTCAATTAACCCTCAAAAAATAAATGTAATGTAATGCGTAGTGTAAATTATTATAAATAAAATATTAAATTGTTTACAGTAAAAAACGCAGCTCGCGCTCGGACCTCTTTGGTTTGGAGCATTACATTCCGTCGGCGTCGTCAACGTCAATTGGAGACTTCGGGTCAAGCCTCATCAGCCGTGTCGCCAACGGTAAAGTGCGGCGAACGGTGGACTTAACCGGAGACTTCTATGTGGAGGTAAAGGTCTACAACAAGGCTGAAGTTGCCTCCACCCCTAAAGAGGATCGATGGAAGAAAGCCTCGGTGGCCCTAAAAGTGCAGCTAAACCGCGACACCCCGCAGTGGGACGGGCTACAAGTTTTTATGAGACGGACTCATGAATTGTTTGATAATTCCGAGCCCGTCTTTTATAGTGATAATATAAATATAAAATAATATTTAAGTTGTTGGGACACCAAATGCATAATTATATTGCAACATTTAATTTAGTAAGTCTTAAACTATTTTAATCTAAAATGCCTTTCTGTACTGTTTGTAACACATCTGTTGAGCGCAGTCACTGGACAGGTCACCTACGTAGTACTAATCATAAAAACAAAACTATTTCGCATTTTTGTGAAGGTGTTGAAATATTACATTCTGCATTTCGTAATCGAATAGCTTCTTACAGAATTGTCGATCCGTCTGAGAATTGTTCTCTAGAACCATTTCTTAATAATATTTGGGAGAAAATTAAAACATTAATTGACATGTCTCTTAAAGAACATACTTGTATAAAAGTTAATTTCGAATATTTTGCTTTGTTTTTAATGTTTAAAAATGATTCTCAGGAGATGAAATCATTTGCCACAAAAAACGTAACTCTGCATCAGAATTATGAATGTGATTCATTTTTGTCTCAAGTCAAAAACACTTTAAAAAAAAAGATAGAAGAATTTCAGGATCGAGACAGTGGATGGACGTTCTTGAGCAGTTCTCATTTGGAAGTCAATGTTAACAAATATCAACCTTTGCGCGGTTCAGGCTTTATCGAATTACCTTCTGCAATAAAATCTAAAAAAGCATGTGTTAATATCCGCAATAACGATGACTATTGTTTTTTATGGTCTGTTGTAGCTGCTTTATATCCAGCTAAGACTCATCCTGAAAGAGTGTCTTCTTACCCTGATTTTCGTAACGTGTTAAAGGTAAAGGACATGTCATTTCCAGTGAATTTCTCAGATATTGCGCGGTTCGAAGTGAATAACCCCGAAATTTGCATTTACATTTATGGTTTAAAAAATAATACCGTCATAGGACCGCTTTACAAACCAAAAGCCTTGAACGGAAAGGTGATTCATTTACTTTATTTAGAAAAAGATGATTTCTCACATTACTGTTTCATTAAAGACTTGTCGCGACTTGTTACGAATCAAATAACAAAACATCACAGTAAACTGTACTTTTGTGACGTTTGTTTAATGTTTTTTAATTCATATGATGATCTTAGTTCGCATAGTTGTGGAGGTGTCGCCACTGAACTACCTCCAAAGGGCTCTTTCATACAGTTTGAAAATTATAATAGAAAGCAAATTGTACCATTTGTTATATACGCAGATTTTGAAACAATGCTAGAACGGTATGAATCTTGTGACCCTGACCCCACTAAGGCGAGTACTGTAACGCGACAGCGACATGTGCCTATAGCTTACGCTTATCATATTACGTGTACGCTAGATGAAAGCCGCAATCGTTACGTTTCTTATCGCGGTTCGAATTGTGTATCAAATTTTGTGAAGTCTATCTATAAAGATGCACAAAAAATTTACAATATTTTACAAAATAATGTTCCTATGATTTACTCAAATGATGATGCTCACGACTTTGAAAACGCGATGACATGTCATATTTGTGAGCACTTCTTGTTCAGCGATAAGGTTCGCGATCATTGTCACTTGACTGGTAAATATCGTGGCGCAGCTCATAGTTATTGTAACATACAATACAAACTACCAACATTTTTGCCAGTATTTTTTCATAATTTGTCCGGATACGATTGCCACCTTTTTATAAAAGAATTAGGTGAAGCTCCTGGATCTATTAAAGTGATACCTAAAACAAAAGAAAACTATATTTCATTCACTAAGTTTTTTCCGATTTCTACCGGGGAAAGTATCCAGGTTCGGTTTGTAGACTCTTTCAAGTTTTTAGGAACTAGCTTAGAAAAGTTGGCTAGTACAATGAAAAACCAAGACTTTACACAATTAAAATCTTATTTTCCTAATAAAAAACAATTTAACCTACTCACTCGTAAAGGAGTGTATCCATATGACTATACATCTGAAGATACGTGTTTACCCTCTAAAAACTATTTTTTTAACTCCTTAACTAATGAGACAATTACCGACGAAGACTATGAACACGCTCATTCTGTTTGGTCAGTGTTTAATATTCAAAACATGGGTATGTATACAGATTTATATCTCAAAACAGATGTTCTGTTGCTAACAGATGTATTTGAAAATTTTCGAAAAACTTGTAAACTACATTACAATCTCGATCCCGCGTTCTATCTTACAGCACCAAGTCTATCTTTTGATGCAATGCTTTTAAAAACAGGAGTTCAATTAGAATTGATTAGTGATGTTGAAATTTTTAGAATGATACAAAAAGGTATTCGAGGAGGTGTTTGTATGTGTTCCAAAAGACATGTCAAAGCCAATCATAAATATTTAGATACTTACGATCCAACCCGTCCAAATTCATTTATCATTTATTTAGATTGTAACAATCTATATGGCTATAGCATGTGTCAATCCCTACCCTATTCCGATTTTAGATTTATTAATAGGCAAGAAATTGATTTTTTACAATTGAATTTAGCAGACATCAGTGATACTGCAGAAAACGGTTACATTCTTGAAGTTGATTTAATATATCCGGAGAATTTGCACATGGAACACAATGACTTTCCCTTTTGTCCAGAAAAATGTTTGCCCCCTGGTGGTAAGAATAAAAAGCTAATACCAAATTTGTACGATAAATATCACTATGTTATTCATTACATACATTTAAAAAAATGTTTACAGCACGGTTTAGTGTTGAGAAGGGTCCATCGCGCTATTATACAGGGTGTAAACGAACCCTTCACGCATCCGTCAACCAAGCATTGTGTACATCACACTAAGTACCCCTACGCAAAAATTTTTGCTGGGAAATGACTTTTTTTTTGGGGGTCAAAAATCACATTTTACGGTAAAACTCAAAGTAGCACTCTTAAAACATTATGCTAGTGGATGCTTTGAATAGTAAACGGGTCATGGAAGTAATTTAAGTAAAGTTAAAACCTGAAATACTAGTATTTACAAAAACAGCTGTGAAAAATTTGGAACTTTGACCCCCAATATCTCCGTAACTAGGAGGTTCCCAGGTATGGTCTGGAACAAAAAAATGATCGCAGTGGTGGGGAGAACAAATGCCCTTCGTTTGCGTTAAGGGTACTTTTACACCCTATATTTAAGCAAAGTTGTTTTTTAAAGCAATATATTGATATTAACACTCAGTTACGTCAAAAAGCAGAGTCAACGTTTGAACAAGACTTTTTCAAATTATTGAACAATAGTATTTTTGGAAAGACGCTGGAAAATAATGAAAATCGAATAGACGTTAAGTTAGTAAACAAGTGGTGTGACTCGAACAATAAAACAAAAAAGACTACTTGTGCTGAAAAATTGATAGCTAGTCCATATTTTCATAGCGCCTCTGTATTTTCTGATGACCTAGTGGCAATCCAAATGAAACCTGCTCGTATTATACTTAATAAGCCTATATACATAGGGTTTGCAGTATTAGAATTATCTAAGACTCACATGTACGACTTTCACTACTCTACCATAAAACCTTTTTATGGCAACCGAATTGAATTGTGTTATACTGACACAGATAGTCTAGTATATGATGTACAGAGCAATGACGTATATAAAGACTTCAAGCTCCATTTTCTAAAATATTTTGATACCAGTAATTATGACTGTAACAATGACTATAACTTACCAATTATTAATAAGAAGGTCCCAGGATTGTTTAAGGATGAAATGGGTGGTAATATTATCAAAGAATTCGTAGGACTGCGCTCAAAGCTTTATTGTATTAAAACTTTAAACAAAACTATTAAAAAGGCAAAAGGTACAAAAAAATGTATAACCAAAACTTTTAATATGTTAGATTATAAAAATATTTTGTACAATAATTGCAATGTTATTCGCAAAAAAAATGTCTTGTTTAAGTCAATAAAACATGAAATATTCACTCAGGACGTTAATAAAGTTGCACTTTCAAGCAACGATGATAAACGGTTGCTATCGTCTGATAAGGTATCTACTTTAGCCTGGGGTAATGCAACTATATTTAAGTAGGTAATGTATTACCATTATTTTGTACTATGTATTATTATATAGATGACGTTCTAAATGAAAAGTACCTAAAGCAGGGTTCAGACACAAGTAATGTGTAATGTAATTGTGAAATATGTATTTTCTTGGTGTCCCAAATAGATAATTATCAAATCAAATCAAAATCAAAATCATTTATTTGCATAAATAAGGTACAGAAAGTTGGTAAAGTATATAAAATTGCTCTCTTATTCTGCCTTTAATTTCGGCGTGCAAATATAGAAGTAACACATTTTTATAGTATTTAAATTGAATATCATAATCATGCAGTCATTAGCAGATAATTGCATTAAAATTGTATTATTGTATAAATGTCAAAATAATCATAAAAAACAATAAAGTAATAATCAAAAATGTCAATAATATTAATTTCAATAATGGGCGTGATTCGCCACACAATAATATAGGTAACAAAACTAATTTAAAATGAGCGGTCAATTTTCAACACTTATAATAATAATATAAAACCTAAAAACTCATGCAGTCATTAGACAGATAATCCCATTAAAATTGTATTTGTAGTATTAATTAAATGTCAAAATATTAATGAAAAAAAAAAATAATAATAAGCATAAATGTCAATAACAACAATGTCAACAACGGGAGAGATTCGTCACACACTGATAACCGATACAATAATAAAATTATTTAAAATGACCCTGCAATTAATAAAATTTACAACTTATAATCCAAAAATTCATGTACACTATAAAAGCATTTTTCAATTAAAAACCTCGTCAAATTATTTTTAAATCTAGAAAATGGTAACATTTTTATGGAATTTGGTATTTTGTTGAAGAGTTTTATGCACATAATATAGCTGTTGTTACCTGTAAGCGCGAGATTCGTCCTCGGTTTGAACAACTTATTAGTATACATAGATCGTGGGGCATAGTAGTTTGTCGCTTGTTGGAAAAGTCTCTTATGTTTGAAAACAAATATACAGGATTCTAATATATAAATACACGGTAGGGTTAGTATTTTATATTTCCTAAATAATGGACGACATGACTCTACTTGTTTTAACCCAAATATAGCTCTTAGACACTTTTTTTGCATAACGAATGCTTGATCTATCTCCACACAACGACCCCACAGGATAACACCATACCTTAGAGTGGAGGTTATATAGCCATGGAAAGCCGTTAATGCGGCATTTCTAGATACCTCGCAGCTAATACGTCTTAAAGGGTATACAAAATTATTTATTTTAACACAAATGTCATTTATATGATTCTTCCATGAACAAAATTTATCTAAA